>OV743451.1:2807500-5307500 GCA_928269145.1 Agriphila tristella
TTATGACGTCTTTTAACTGACAAGAAAAATGGGCGCAAAAAACTTGTCAGCTTTATCAATCAGATGGAACGATATTTACAAATATGTATATCGTTTCCAGACTTTATATTAACAAAGATTAACAAATAAATAACATTATTGAATTAGCTCATTTCTTAATGAGTTTCAAATTTCTTAATCAATTTACAGATTTTAAGCTAAATTCAAAGTTTGAACTTGTTATTCAGTCTAGGCTGTTACAATAAATAAAAATAAAAGAAAAACATACAATTCAATATGCATTAAGATAGGTAGTCAGAAGCAGACCCATTCCCACTGGCAGCACCAGTTCACGAACATGACGCATGAACCAGCCATCTCTTTGCTCAACCATATTTGAGGGAACGTAACGACCCGCCTCATACGACACCACCGCAGAAATGATTAAAGAGAGCATGACATACTAAGACTACCTATGTTAAGGCATCGAATTGAAAATTTATATCCAAAAGCTTTTCATAGGTCTTTCACTAAACTACTGACTATAGAAAGTAAAAATATTGCAATTAAATAAATCAAAACAAGGTAAGCTATTAAGAATTATATTTTTTGAGTAAGAAGTGCCATACGTACAGACAATATAAAACAGATCTTTTATATACGAAATAATTAATATTTGACCTCTCATTTTTAGAAGTAAACAAAATTTAGTAATCAAAATTAAGTTGTTCAAGTAAGTGTAATGTATCCAATAAATATCATAGACGTTAATGCATAATTATGATGGGCGAAGTGACAGTGACATCTGTCGGTTACTATACATACTTTATCTACCTATTTATAAATTACAAACGCAGGAAAAATCCGTTGGGGCTGCCATTGCCTGCCCCCAAATGAACAAAAATGCACCAAAAAAAAATTTTTTGGTGCATCTGCATGCACCGAAAATGCCAAAAATCAAACCTGCAACAAAAATAAAGAACGTGTAAAGTTGTGATGTTAGGCTGTTTGACTAAAACAAAGTGGTAAATTACTCGTAGTACCTAGGTACTAATCAATACGAAAACTTACTTTATGATCCAAATGCACACAGTCTGATGCTTCTGACAAGAAAATTTGCACGTTTGATGCAGACTTCCTACATTTATACCCTTGTGAATGTCTTTTGTGCATTGCAGTTAGGTTTACATCTGGTTTACTTAATGTTTTTCGATTTTGGAGACAACATGTTTTCTATTTCAGTTCTTGTCGCTTCTTGAATTTCAGGTGGCGTCAAAAAAATATCACTTTCGTCTCTTGAACTCATTTTTATAATAAATTATATACTTAAATTAAATCGAAGATAAAATATTTGACAAAACAATAAATAATTTCAACAATATAATATTATATTCTTCCCGCCCCGCGCCAAGATCCATAGATAATACAACGTTATTTTTATGCCACCTGCCTGTCCGAATCGTATGTTACACGTAAGTTTTGTAACCAGGAATACGCATAATGGGCGGGCGTTAGTGCGCTCATGACACTCTGTTACCGTGATTCGGAACTTTTCATTTGCAAAGCCAGTTCTAAATTTAAATATTGATCATGATCACAGACCTCATTGGCTGTCGTGTTTCATTGAAAATTTCGTTCCATTTTTGAATTACACGTGTATAATGAGTTTCAGTACTAACCTTTACGGACAGACGCAGGCAATTTTTGTATGAAAATCCATTATTACACGTTAGTAATGGATTTTCATACAAAAGTTGCCGGCGCGGTTTAGGTCTGTCCGGAAACTCCGATTTAGCACGAAGAAGGTTGTCAAAATAATGATCGAATTTCCAAGCATGTTTGAGAAAAACAGTCTACCAATGCAAACTGTGTTGGTTAACAAAATTGAAGTGTCTTTATGTGTATGTGTTACGGCTAATACCCGAAGTGCGGCTAAACCTAGTTTTAGCCGGCTAAAACTAGGTGTAGCCGCTTGCTGTTGGCTAAAACTAGGTGTAGCCGATTAGCTCGCGGCTAATACTAGGTGTAGCCGGCTAAAACTAGGCCCAGCATTGGGATATAAAGAAAGTTTTTTCTGTTGTCTGTTAAAAAAAAAATAACCTCGAAATTTAAGGCTCACGCTCCGCTGCGCTGCGCGCTCGCCTTAAATTTCTAACCTAACCCGGGACCTACACGAGTAAAGCAATAAAACGTAAACGCAATAAAAGAACAAAAATTTTATTTGGAGAATTTCGTAAAAAAACTAGCTAGGTATCGGTAAAAGCACAGAATAAATAGGTAAAAGTTCCTGTATCATCAGATAGATGGCATAAATGCCAAGTATATCGGAAATAATTATTGAAAATCAAATTATTAGTCCAGTAGTCAGGTAATATTGCCAGAAAATAATTAAAATAGTTTTGATTACTAATGAGAAAATATCTAAATGTATGAAAAAGCAGTTTTTTAGCGATTTTAGAGTTAATATTGGCCTTATAGTAAAAGTTCATCAGTTTGATGATCCCTATCCACCATATACGGCATTGTATGTAAATTTTATGTATTTTTTTTTGTTGTTTTACTTATTATAAAATATAGTACTATACCAAGAAAACACGAAAAAGATCGCTAGAAACTGTATAAAAACATTGTAATAATACTTTTCACCGCTAGAGGGCGCTGACTCATCAACACCACAAGCTACATTGCGGTGTCAAAACATGGCCGATTTTCTATAAATGAGACACAGGTGCTGGGTGGGCGGGGGGGTAAGGTAATTCAAGTTATTTTAAAACATTTTTTTAAGGGTTTTTGAGCATGTTTTTCGGTTCGTTGTAAATGTTTTCGGGTAGCCGGTTGCGCGTTTGTGCTTTGGGTATTTTTTGTGTGTGTCTAGCGTGCGATTGAAATGAATAAAGTAAAAAAGAAAAAAATTGGTTTGTTACCGCGCGTGGTGGCGCGCGTGGCGTGGCGTCACGTCACACACAACACAACACAAGATACCTAGTTAGGTAGGTATAGTGTTCTTGCAAATGCGCGAATGCGCGTAGGCTATGAAATGAATAGTTCTAGTGTGTGGTGTGTAGGGTTGCCAACTTTTTTTGGATCAAATATAGTAGTTTCACGATTTTTAGTGTAAAAATATAGAAAAAGTCCAAAAATATATAGAAGGTTGCTGTTTTGTATGGAGGATTTTAAAGAAGTTGCATTTTTCATACTTAAGTAAGACTAACATTTTCATAATTTATTCAACAACCATAAAGACAAGTGTTTAATAACAAAAATATTATGAAATTACTTATTAAATGTGCATATAAGTAATATTTTTTGTACCTTTGTTTAATTTTACCTACTATATATTTTTTCTAAAAATATAGTAGGCGAGCTCTCAATATAGTAGGATACTATATTATATAGTAGGGTTGGCAACCCTAGTGGTGTGCGTCTGCACGTTTTCCTATTACGCACACTAAAACAATGTGTGTAGGTAGGTATATGTGCACGGCTAACAACATTCATAGCCTACGCGCATCATTCGTGATCGTGAGTTGCAAGAACTATACGTACCTACTATCCCCGTCAATTGGTAATGCGCCTGGCGGCCATGATTTTAACCTCAAAAACGAAAAACAACTGTACCAAATTTTTTCATATACCTACCTACCTAGGCCCTTTCTTATTAAAAATAAGAATTCAATAATTAATTTATTATATTAACTATTAGAATTTTACTGTTTTTTGTCATTTTTAGTTGCGGATGATGTTGATGTGTAGGTATGTTAATTTGACAAGGTTCCAGCGCATTACCAATTGACGGGGATAGTACCTACCTACCTGTCTGTACGTGCCTACTCTGTAAATAAATAATAATAATATTTGCTAGGTGAGTATAGTACCTACCTAAGTACCTACCTACGTACGTAGGGCCGATAATAAATATTTTTTTAAATGTTTATTTTGCGCAGTTAGCGCCAATAAACGCCTCACTAGATGGCGGGCTTAGAATACCTAATAATGATTGATATGATAACACGTAGAACGATAGTTATCTACAAAGCGCACTGTCAAACGTGTGGCGACTGAAAAATGTCTCCATTATTATTAGGTAGGTATAGGTATATTATAACCTAATCATACCGAATCAGTTATAGGTATATACCTAAGTTACTTTAGAACGGAATGTTTACAGAAGAATAGATTTTTTTAAGTACCTACTTTTTATAGTTTGTTTTTACTACCTACCTAGTCCGTTTTAATATTCTTAGTCCGATTTTTTACCTAAATTATTATTTTATGCTTTTTAGTTACCTAACGAGCTTAATAAATCATCATCGAAATGTACTAGGAAGGTACCTACTACTATCCCCGTCAATTGGTAATGCGCTGGAACCTTGTCAAATTAACATACACATCATCGTCATCCGCAACTAAAAATGACAAAAAGCAGTAAAATTCTAATAGGTAATAGGTATAATATATTAGTTATTGAATTCTTATTTTCAATAAGAAAGGGTCTAGGTAGGTATATGAGAAAATTACAATTGTTTTTCGTTTTTGAGGTTAAAATCATGGCCGCCAGGCGCATTACCAATTGACGCGGATAGTACGTCGTAGCGTAGGTATAGAATCGACAAATATACACGACACGGTAGGTACAATATAAAATTGTCGCAGCGATCGCAAAGATGGCGGCCCGCCCCGAGCGTGAGTTGTCAAAGAAAAAGTAGCATGCACACAGATGCGACACATTATTCATAATGATTATGATATACCTACTTAGTAATTAGTGCATAAAATTATAGGAAAAACGCAATTAAATTGCTTGTTTTAGCTGAAATCATAATTGCAAATACGCGAGTGAAACTCATTATGTAAATAAACAATTTATGGAGTAATTAACATTTTAATACTTTGTTGATGTTGACGTCAATATTATTTCCATTTTTGGATTTTTTTAACGATTATGATTCTTAACATTCCACATTCTGTACCTAACTATAAACCAATTTTATAGAAATATCGTTTTATTTGGGAATTATTATTTAAAAAGTTTACTTAGTGAGCGAGTACAAAAAGTAACAAAAGTTAATTTTACTTCTCGAGTGGCAGGAAAATTTTACTAAGTGAACTTCGCCTGCCGAGTTCAACAAAAATACCTTTGGATTTAGTGACTTTTGCTTCTTGGAATTCCGTAAAGTGCACTGCACATATGGACGTGATGACCTTTTCCCGGGAAAGTAAAAATATTTTTTTTTCTCTTTTTTGTAATTAGTGAGTTTTATTTGTCATCCCACGAACGAATACACTCATAATTATTACTCTATCATAACATTAAAAAAATAAACGAAGTTAAATAAAAACGTACTAACGAATTCGAAATACAAAACCACATCGGACCGGCCGGCACAGCGCCTACCCAAATTGTAGGATAGTCAACGGCTTCAACCACTATACCACCGACGCGACGACGCTAAAATTGATTACTAAAGACGTATATATTGTAGGTACCTGCAGTATAAAATAGCCAAATTAAGCGTTTCTCAAACAAAAAATATTCTAAAAACATTAAACAGTCAGATTTTTATGCCACTTTGCACAAGGGTGTAGTAGTTGAGGTATCCCTACATAAATACAACAACGGCGTCGCTATTGGTTCATAGACCTCTTATCATAGAAATTTGCCAACTCTCCTTTCTCATAGACAATTACGCTTTTACGCGCGTTTTCGTTTTTAGAGATAGAAGATAATTATTCGTGTTAGGGGTAATGTACACATTCGAACTGTCTATTTGCCCCGCCTGCCTCGCTTCGCTACTCGAGCGGATGTGTAGGTAATTGTGGCAATGGTGCACACAATTGTTCTGTGCACGGATGTGCCTCGATATCAAAACACAGCAGGGATTTAAGATTAGTAATAATTTAATTTATTTTTCTTTTCTGACTTGACGAGTACCTACTGCAAATTTTCGACTGACAGCGTAAGTACCTACCTACACGGGCGGCCGGCGGGGCGACAGTGTCGTCCTACATCAAGGGCGGTTCTTAGCGGTATAGAATCATATAGGTGCATACTTATAATGTAAAACTGTGCTATTAGTTCACCTATCCTAGTTTAGTACCTACGTATACAATCTGTATGGTTGACTTTTCATAATCTATGATTTTCATACAAAATGTCGCGCGGGTCTCAGTAGGAATAATAATAGTAGAAATAATTATAGCCTTGTGCCTCGACAAAATAAAATCCAATACCTAAGTAATGTTATTTTCATTTTTCAGTTCTAACTGTATATTTGAAACTATCTTTCGTTTTCTGAGAATAAAGTTAGTTTTATTGAGTAGTTAAATGGTTGGTTTAATAGTGCGTGCGTCATCGGTTATTTATTATTATTACCTCTGGCGTTATGTTGGTATCCCGTAAATTTATTCAATTTTGAACTTTATTCCATCGCAATGAGATTACATTACAATGACGGTACTGCCAACATAACGCCATAGGAAGTATCCGATGAACCATAAGTACTTTTCTTTTATTAAATGCGTTTTGAGACATTGTTTTATCATAAGCCCTTAAATGTAGTAATAATATTGTATTATTTTTCGTATTATTGAAACTAGGTATATTCGTTTCCTTAAATTGAAAACAGTTATATTGAGAAGATAATTTACATGGCTTATTATCTCAGTCAGTCAACATCCTGTCATATTGTCCACCACATTATTTTAATTACGTATGCATTTTTCTAAAGCCTTATAATCCAATAATATTGTATTCTTTATTTTAATTCCTTATGGATATATTTGAAATTATCATTCGTTCCCTGAGATTGATGATAGTTTTATTAAGTATGTAATTGATTTGACTTATCCTAATCAACTTCAGTGCTGCCAACTTAGCGCGTTTCGCGCCAGATCTAGCACTATTTTTTTTTGTCTCTAGGCGCGTCTCAGCTCAGTGTTGGGAAACGTATTTTCGATTGACGATTCTTACATTATTTCAATGATTTAAAAGTACCTACAGCGATTGTATTGAATGATCCGCTTCAACTTCAAATAAAGCAAGTGCAAAATAAGTGAGTTCAGTTGTACATTGTTAAATTAATCCTATATTCGACCCGAAATGCAATAATTTTTAGCTTGGCAGTACCATAATTTCCACGCACAACATTATAATTCCCAACACTGGCCGTCGAGTCCGCTTTTTTTGGTACCTATTCGAGTATTTTGGTACCTATACGTTAAAAATATTGTCGAATCAGTATTCGAGTCCAGGTACTGAGACTAGTAGGTATTCGAATACTCAATTCGACTCGAATACTGTTTTGAAACTTCTGAAACGTGAATTTGCATTGTTCCACATAATAGTTCAAAAAGTAAGTATTACTACACAAAATGACACTGGTTTTATGTACTAATTCCCACAATAAACAATAAATTTAGCGCTAAAACTGATTGTCGACCCGCTTTGGTATTCGCATAATTTTAACACTCGAATTCTCTATTTGAGTACTTATATGTCTATCCGAATACTGTATTTTCGGTACTCGAGTACGCGAGTACCAAGAAGGTATTCGAATTAGTATTCGAGTCGGACTTGCTTGCAATTTTTTCGACTCGGGTAACCCTATTTGAAATAAATGCTGACCCGGGCTTCAACTCGGGTCAACCCGGGTCAGCGATGGGCCGCCGAGCGCCGACGAGTCTTAATTTTTTCAACTCGAGTCATCCGAGTTGAAATCTATGCTGACTCGGGCTTCAACTCATTTTGTTTGTATTTGATGAACTATTGAACCGAACCAACTCGGTTGCCGTTGCAAGTTGCAAAGTAAAAGAGATCAAGATTTGAATTATAAAATAAATAGTTACTAGAAAGCAACTGTTTATCATTAACAAATGCGTATTAGTTAGGTACAGAGATCAATACCTAAATTAAGTTTTTTTATTATATTAAAAAAAATCGCTAAGACTGATAATTTAACTAAACCTGATAACCTAATTCAAATATTATTTATTCATTATTCATCAGCCAACCAATTATTTGGCATTAAAAAGCGAGCGCGAGCGGTAATACAATGCCACACACCGAACCGAGTTGGTCCGCTGCTGCGCCGCGCCGGGTTGATTTAACCCGAGTTAAATCAACCCGAGTTGACGGGTTGGAGAAGTAACCCGAGTTAACCGAGTTATTTGACCCGAGTCGCCCACCACTACCCATCACTAGTTCGGTCGGTTCGCCCCAGTGTTCCCAAACCTACCGATTTTTCGGTAGATCTACCGATTTTTAACCTCTTCTACCGATCTACCGATCAGCACTCATTTTCTACCGAAATTTCATATAAATGGTAAAACAAACGAAATTTTTAACCCCATCCACTTATTTCTACCGAAATTCCTTAATAAATAGCAAAAAGAACAAATGCATCCTTATTTTCAATTTGTAAAAACACAGCGTTCGGTTAAAACATAAAAATTTACAACTTTTCGACGAAAAATTTAACATAAGATTTTCTGACTTCGATTCCGAATCACGCTAAAATGCGTTCCGAATCGGTGATTTTGTATGGTTTTGACAGAGAACTTGAGCGCTAACATTATTAAACCACATAACTTTCAATAATGCAACGTTTAAAGAGGTCTTATCTTTTTAAAAAAAATCTACCGAATTCTACCGATTTTTTGACTCTGATTCTACCGATTTTTAATTTTTTGGTTTGGTAACTCTGGACTTCGCCCGCCATTAAAATTTGTTTTTTGTGATGTGAGCTGTCAACGCGAGCGAGTTGTGTATTTTTATTATTTACTTTGTTTTGTGTTAGTTAGTTAATAGGTAGTTACCTAAGTGAAAAAAAGCAAGATGTTGCGGCATCAGAAGAAGCAAAAATCTACCAAACATAACACCTACATATACACCGGTTCGTACCAACCTATACTATTATTTTGCAAAAATACCAAATAAATTCCTTATTATTTGGGTTTCTTATGAATAGTTTACATAACCTATGTATATAACTGCAGATCGATGTCAACATTTTATCTACCTAATCGTAAATATAATGATCGCGAGCCGTGGGTGGGTCGCTCGCTCCCTATAGATAGTAAAATAGTATGTAAATAATAACATTATGCATCTATAATTATATAAATCTCTATGTAATACCTAGACAACACATTACGATACGAATATAAGCTTTAAATGGCGTCACGCCAAGCGGCGGGGCACTGGCGGGGCAGGGGGTGCGCGGCCCGGCCCGCCACGCCAGGTATATAAAAGTAGGTACCTATCTATAGGTATGTATGTATGTAGCTTTTTGTATTTGCATTTCCATAAGCATAACCTTAAAACAAAATAAAAAAAAGTACCCAATGTGTAGTATTAAAACATCATGATTTCTACCTACCTAAGTAGGTACCTACCTATTATACCTACCAAGTGCAACACCATCAATAGTCCCAATTTACCTGTATTATTATCATAGTAGTAGTGTAAGTTTGTAGGTATGTATGGTACAGTGATGTTGAACAAATTGATACCTATCTATAAGTTTCCATATAAGTAAGTGCTAATTTATTACAACTACAATTGACTGAATATAAGTTGGAAGAAGAAAAACAAAGTAAAAAAAACTTACTAAGCACCTGTAATTCTTCGATCCGATATAACCACAAATTTTATAAATAATCCATTTGACCGGATCGATGATGGTGTGATTTCTACTTTATGTGTGTATTATTAATGAATATGGTGTAAGTCTGTATTGCACCCTTCAATTTCATAGTAACAAAAAAATGTAGGCAAGTAGGTAGGTAGGTAGGTAGGTAGGTACTTACCTCCTTCTTGTGTTAAACTGGAATATAAATTACTTTATGTTTTTTGCAGGCACACACCATAGGCATAAATTTAAATAAAAAATCTGCCTACTTACTGTCTAATTTTCAAAATCTATCACAATCGCTTTCATTAGACAGATGGATGTGACACATTGCTGCATTTCTTTGGTAAGTTTTTGTTTGTGCCAAAAAGAAGCATCAATGAATTCTACTTACTTATAGAAAATTAATATACCTATAGAATTGAAATAAAAATAACATTTTCATATTTTTGTAGGTGATCATATTAAAAGAAGGCAACGTCACACGGTCACTTATCCAAGTGTACTGACCGGTGCTTGCTTGCTTGCTTGCGGACGAGAACCGATGCAGGTTTACAACGTGGTACCACCTTCCATCCATCCATCGAGGGGGTCAAATAACTATCACAAGTGAGTACTTTGGCAATGTAATTTTATTTTTATAGTCCCATTTATCCTTTACAAACTTGTCCTATTTATTTGGTAAACAATTTTCACCCAACACTTTATTGAAATAATCACTTATATACATAGATGAATGAACGAAAGAAAACGATTGATAACAGAAAATATTTTGTAAATAACGATTTAAAATTGACAAAACTATCACAAACTGTTTATCAAATAAATAATACGAGTAAGAGCGTTTTCACATTATCCGATACGATATCGGTATCGGACAACGATACGATATCGGAGGGAAGTAAAATGTATGAAATATGTAGGTAATCTGTCTTTCACATTGTCCGGGACGATATCGGATATCGGAGCCACAAATTTCATAAATTTTACTTCCTCCTTTATCGTATCGTTGTCCGATACCGATATCGTATCGGATAATGTGAAAACGCTCTAAGGATAAACAATACTGCCCTCATTAGCCAAAAAGCGTCAACTCAACAGAAGTGACTTCCGAGAAAATGACTGTTTTGTCTTTTTCGTTTTCGCATCAACTTAAAGAAGTATTTTATGGATTATTTATACTTGATAATTAATATTTAAAACCATATTTAATATTGATACAGAAAAATATTGAAAAACTATATTTGTTTGCCTTTTATTTGAGATACCGCCATTTCTCTTCAAATAAATTGCCTTAAATGATGAGTTACCGCTATCGGTTTTAGTGTTTGTATAGAAATTTCCATACAAATATTTCCGTACATATTTTTGCTCAAAATCTAAAATAATGTAAATAAAACCACAAGTTAATGTATTTTTCGATAACTTTATTATATTTGGGACAAATCAAAATCAAATTGGACAATGTTAAGTATATGCTACTATACACTCAAATCAAGCACAAAGTGGACAATGTTTTATATACAACATCACTCAGAAGTGATAAGTTCAGAAAGAGTCTATTGTTAGTTATTATATTTTGAAGTGATTTCAAAATCTTATGCTTTTTAGCCTGTGAAATGCCGTTAGGTATGGTTTTCTTTTTTGGGGGCGGAAGTATATAAGTTTTCAAAAAGTTGCTTGCAACAATGCTGGCGATTATAGGTTCAATATCAAATCCAGTTCTGTAAATTAAATCGTAGCTGCCTCTATTGACTTCTACTTGTACAAAATCGCTGATATAAGGACGCGGATTAAGTCTAGAAAGCTTGTATTGAGTTGTATAATCTTTCCATTCATACAAATCATTAATGGTATTTTTTTGGAATAAAGTTCTTTCCAGCCGTACTTATTAACAGCTTTACAGAAGTCTTCAAAGTAATAAATTTTGTTTTTCTTCCGCTTCATGGATAATTCTACTCTATGATGCATTCCATTCCATCATAGAGTCTGTCTGCCGACATAAATGTATATACTATGAAACAATTACCTACTTTAAAAACACTTACCTCTAATCTAAATCACAAACACTGATTAACACCAAACACTTTTTTAATGTAATTATGATCAATTTGTATTTTTTCTGATATTTATGACGGATTATACTGTGACCTCAACCAAAACAAACGATTAATGACATGTAAAACGGTTTGTAACATAAACACGGTATCTATGTATTACCTAATAAAGGTACTTGAATTTCGTTCGTAATGGTAAATATTTAGAGTTTATTTTCATGTGTACTGCTGCGCGGCTGCAGCGGCATTTGCTCTAGTGCGAACTAATTAGCGCTTACGCAGATGCCGCCAAATGGCTTAGAAATATTACTGACTGACTGATGACTTTTTTTTAACCTGTATCGCCGTAACCAAATATATGGCCATTCTCATTCAAAATTGCAATATACCGCTAAATCTTTTAGTAATTTCATGTAGAATTGAGATACGCAATATTTCCAAAGTTGATTTTCTGTATGTTTTAAGAGTGATATCGCTATTTCGCTTAGTCCATTAGATAGATAATTGATTAAGCTATCCGATGCAACAAAAAACGGAAAATGTGATTTTATTGAGTTGACGCTTTTTGGCTTATGAGGGCAGAATAGGTATTCACAGATATACTATAACAACACACAGCAACTGCTTTAATTAATTCAATGTGTAAGCTGCCAACGTCCATACCACGTTGAATACACCGGTTCTCGTCCGATCACCGAAGTTAAGCAACGTCGGGCGCGGTCAGTACTTGGATGGGTGACCGCCTGGGAACACCGCGTGATGTTGGCTTTTTTGTTATTAAATATTCGCTTCTTACTACGTAGGTAGGTAGGTACATAAAAAAATACGTGAATGATGATATTTTTTTACATTCTATATTTTAGTTACATAGGTAGGTATAATTGTTTTGTTGATGCACTTATCTACCTACTGTTTTCTATTTGTCTACCTACCAGTTTGTCATTAATACAATTTTAGATTATATTTCAATTAATAACGCGCGGAAGAGGTCGGCCCTCTCTCTTCATTAACCGACTTCAAAAAAGAAGGTTGGTTTTTTTTTTCATGTATGTTACTCGAAAACGGCTGGACCGATTTGAAAAAATCTTTTTTTCTTTGAAAGCATATAGCATTTTAAGTCGGTCCCATTGTCACAAGGTCAGGACCTGATGATGGGATCCTGGATAAATCAAGGGAACTCTTCAAATATTATAGGCGCACTTGTAGCGATTGTGATATTTTCTTAAGTAACTTGTGAATTTGCTTTCGGAAAGTACCATTTTGGTGAAAGTGGAACTGATGAATGATCGTCGGAACTATTCAAAAAGTAGGTACGACGTAGGTACTAAGTATTTCACTGGTGCGTTATGATTAGGTACTTTAATGTGGTTGTTAGGCTATTTATGCTCGTCATAATGCATACGGTGAAGTGGAGCTGATAATAAGCTAAATATAAGCTTACATACCTACCACAAAAATGTTTAAAATTAAAAAGTTTTTTTTTTAAAAAAACCTCCTTTGAAACAAATTAAAAAATAATCGTTTATTAGGTAATATTAGATTTGCTAAACGACAAACTTTCGAGTTAGTTATATTATGCAGATTTGAATATTTAATTTCTTGTTTTTTAGAGCCATTCATTTTTAAAGATATTTTTTAAGTGAACGACAAATGTTTGTGAAAATAACATGTAAATTTATTGTTCATTATAGAATTTACATTGAAGAGCATCCTTTATTTGTGTCCCGACGCACGCGCCGCCGCCATCGCCGCGGGGGGGTCCACACCTGCCTGCCGTCCTGCTGAAGGAATCCTGCAACAATGTTGTGTGTACGAAGGTTGGCAGAGAAGAAAGAGGTCGTCCTACCGAACCAGGAATAGGGAAGTACCAGTTCTCTCAGTCACCTCAGTCAGGCTCTGTCCCATTGTAGGCGTTCCCTCCCGGCAATATGAGCGTCGCGTCGTTCTCTGTAAATAGTTATCAGTTATTTCTTTTTAATTTTCCATTTTAATGTTTGGTTTGTGTTGCCTATTAGGTACCTACTTATCGCTCGCTGTGGTGTGAAGTAGGTAATAACAATTTTTTTTACAGCATAGCGTACGTTAGTTTATGATCTTTAATAATAATAATCTTTATCAACAACATTAACACAAATAAAGCGAAAAATGTGTTAGGTACAAAAGTTTCATACATTATTATCAGATGTTAACATTGTATCGTAAAACGCATCGTAGCTAGAAATCGGATGATTTATACACTAGCTTGTATTGTAGATAATAATACTAACCTAGTGTAGAAATCATTTAATTTCTATTTTGTGTTATAAACTATGGCATTTCATTTCGCTCGGTGTGTTGTTTATTAATTGCGATATGCCGCAGTTGTTCACAGCATACGCTTAAATGCGTTGTTCGCGAGTAGCAGAGTGCCTGAGCTACCACCTACCTACGTGCTGGCTGGCTGGCTGGCTGGCTGGCTGGCTGGCTGGCTGGCTGGCTGGCTGGCTGGCTGGCTGGCTGGCTGCTCGCGGTGCTGGTGTCGTCTCTTGCTATCGTGGCGATGGAGATGGCGATGGCGGGCGGCATCCGAGCAGGGCGACCGCCTAACCGCGTGCACGCATCTCACCGTCACTGGTATGATCTTGTCACATTATTTTTTAGGGTTCCGTAGCCTAAATGGCAAAAAACGGAACCCTATATTGATTTGTCATGTCTGTCTGTCTGTCCGTCCGTCCGTCCGTCCGTCCGTCCGTCCGTATGTCACAGCCACTTTATTCCGAAAGTATCAGGATTACATAGTTGAAACTTGGTAGGTAGATGTATTCCGTTAACCGCTTAACGAATTTAACACAAAAATAAAAAAAAATTAAAGGATCGGGGGAACTGAAAATAATATTTTTTTGTTCAAACCAATACGTCTTTAAAAAATAGATCTTTAAAAATGACATTGAGGTTCCTAATACGAATTTTATTCAAAGTCAACCGTTTGAAAGATAAACACTGCAAAACTGGTAAAATGTGTGTGTCGTCGTCGTCGTCTCCCCCCCCCCCCCCCTAAAAGGAAGGTAGTGGACCGCCCACAGTAAATCCTCAGTAGATAAAACTTTACAGCATGATAAAGTATCATTTAGGTATACGAATCGATCTATTATCTCTTTGTCTAGGATCCCATTGTACGTAACGGTAATGACGCCTGGCAATAATGTCATAGCAATAAACGTATATTTACTTCAAAAACATAATTTTTCGAGCAGGCTAATGTTATCCTGCGTGTTAGATTAGAATAATATAAATAAACTAGTGGCTACGTGAGCTGTAGACCCCGCGTTAAAAAGTTTGTTGTATAGGAGCCCTCCTTAAATATTTATTTAATTGTTTTTAGTATTTTCTTTATAGTCTCAACAGAAATACATCATATGTGAAAATATCAACTGTCTACCTGTTGTCGTTATTAATATAAGGCAAAAAACGGCAAAAAAAAAAACACGTTTGTTGTATGGGAGCCCCCCTTAAATATTTATTTTATCCTACTTTTAGTATTTGTTGTTATAGCGGGGCGAGAGAAATACATCATCTGTGAAAACTTCAACTGTTTAGCTATCACGATCCATGAGATACAGCCTGGTGACAGACAGACAGACAGACGGACAGCGGAGTCTTAGTAATAGGGTCCCGTTTTTACCCATTAACCCCGAACTAAACCCCGAACCCTAAAAAATAATCTAAAAGATGTCGCCACCCCTTTTTCCCCACACTGCTCACGAGGTATTCAAAGCACATAGTAGATACATGCTGTTTGGTATTATTTGGTAGGTATATTCGCAGCTAGATGGCGCTTCTAACTTTAAACTGATACCTAACGTGTAACTATTTATTATTAGTGTTCACATAAGCGATCACAGTTAATTAAACCCGTGTTAAATAAAAAAAAATAGTGAAAAGTTTTTTACAATTCTCCATATAAATTGGCAATTTCATATTTTAAGAGCCATATGACAAATCTGCACTCTGCGTATATTCACAGACTAGTAAGACATACTGAAGCGTTAACGACAACTCACGAGTTCACAATATTGTGTTGAAGCTATGACCAAGCGATTTTGATACTTTGCCCAAAGTTTTATGTTTGTTAGTATTTCTATGGAGTAATTTGTTATCCCCATGCCGCACATTTTTAGACTGCCATGGATTTGCATGTGAAGAAACAGATTATAGGAAGATGATACCATAATTGAGACAGATGATATATTTTTTAAAAATAAAAAAAATATTTTATTACCTAGTGCTTTATCTAGCAAAGGAAGTTTTTCGTTTTAGATTAAAACTATAGCTTAGTTAGAACATGGGTCGCCAAACTTTTTAGCTTAAGGGCCAGACTAATTACTCCACGAAGTCAAACCTAAATAGGTTTTTGTGACAGTGTTATAAGAAATGTAACAATGTATTATTATTATTGTAATTTAATAAATAAAAAATAAAAAGTCCCAAAGGCCAGGACCTAGCTAGCTCATCGTACCAACATACTGTAAATTACAGTATGTTATACTATATACTACGATCTGGCCGCTTTCGCGGGCTGGATTGTTGGTGCTTCGTCGTGCTGGTCAGATTTGAGTAGGAGGGTAGTTTGGCTTCACATGGACATTTAATATAGTTATTACCTGGGTGACCGAGCTTTGCTCGGTTATTATTATTTATTGTAATATGGTGGTAGTATCGCCATCTGTGATGTGCTGTGTACATTTTATTCTGTGGTGCTCACTCAGCCTCTGCTTGCTTGGCTAGCATGCGATGCTAGCCAGGCACCTATTTCAAAACTCTTTGCTAAATGGCAATAGACCACACAAAAATATCCTTTAAGATCTGATCTTGCAGAACTCTACAATTATTAGTAGAAATTATTTCTATTGTATATATTAATTTCTTTTAAACTTGTCTAAAAACAAAAAAATATATATATGACGGCGCGGCGTGAAAAGACGGCGTTATGACTTGCTAGCGGCACGTGCGCCCTGACGTCATCGCCTCGAACGGGCTTGCGGTGCGACCGGTCAGGTGGGGTTATCCCCACTCTTGCTTATAAAAGCGGCCGCATCGCTCACTCGGCACGCATTTCTGTTGGATGCGTCTTGGTGCACGGACCGTTGTCTAACCACTCGGACTGTCACTGGCCTTTCGGACTGCCACTGCCACTATATATTGGCGTAGTGATAATTATAATTATTGCTTCAAATAATTATTTTAGTTGCTGCCATTGTTTTATAGTAGTGTCGTGATTGGTATAATTGTTTAAAAAAATTACTGTCACTGAGTACTGCATTTTTGCTTCTGATGTCTGACCTAATTTCCGACATATACATAAACTAGAACATATAAAAAAAACAAAAGTAAGTCACCGAGCGGGATTTGAACCCGGTACACTGTCGTTTCTTGCCGCCCCCGTCTTAACCCGTTAGACCAGATGGACTTTGGCCGGTAGGATAGGGATTGGTCGGTATTAACTCAATGTACAGTCAGCAAAGTTATGACCTTAACAGTTTGAAAATAAATCACTTGCAAGGATGGAACTAAAAGTTCGTATTTACCTGCCTCCATTGTTTTTATACAAAAGATGCTTTTGTGACTTTTGGGTAAATGCAAGACAATACGGACTACTCAATCTAGAAATGAAACTTAAGGTGTTCAGCTCATAGCTTTGCTGACAGTACCTTACATTGAGCCATTGGTCCTGGTTGCATTTACAGTCGTTTTCACCGACCAATCCACGTGGTGGGTAATGGCCCGTCCGCTTTATCCATCCACAACCCACAACAAAAAAAAACAAAGGCCTGTTCCTCAGCAGCAGGTGCATTAAAAATGGCTGATATGCATGGTTATTTGTGATGCCGTCTGTATAAAATTTTGCGGAAAATAATCCTGTCCTGTACTGTCTCAAACTCACTCGGACGAAAGTATTTTTAGTAAGCACTACCATTTATGGCAAACTAGCTTCCACCCGTGACCTCATCCGTGTTGACTTTCGAAAAAATCCCTGGGGAGCCTTTAACCAACATAAAAGTATTTTCCTATGTTTTAATCGTGTGCGTTACCCCAGCAAAAAGTTGAGCTTTAGAGAGATGAGACCTTATCAGATAATTAGTGTGTCATGAGGAGAAATTTGTTTACTAATAGCAAAATTTGTGTGAGTTGTAGTTTTTAAGATATATGAGAAAAACAGATTTTGCTGGGGTCACGTTTTAAACATTACCCTGGCAAAAAAAGTTGTTTCAGCCTGGAACCAAACACATGAATAGATAGCTTTTGTTGCATAGTAAATGTTAGCAAATAGCAAAAATTGTGTGTGTTATGGTTCTTGAGTTATTTAAGTTTTTGCTAGGGTAACGTTTTGGGTTTTCCCAGATCTCGAAAACGGTTCAACGCAGAAGTTTGAAAAAAATACCACTAAGAGACCTTAATTTGTTTAAATTTGTTTAATTGTTAGTTTTTGATTTGGTTGTCGCAAACCAACGTAATTAAATGGTTTCGTTAAACAGAAAAAACGAATTTGCAAGTAAACTAGTACACTTATAATCAAATAAACAGCTGTTAAAAATAGCCGTGGTAGACACTTATTACGTCAAGAATTTTAGGCTTTGTAACTTTACACGATGTAAAGATAAAAACAAATTTAATAAATTTTAGACCGGTCGTACTTTAGCGATCGAATACACAGTTTCCATAACATTAAGACACATCGCATACATTAAACAAATTTAAGTAATTCATTGACATTCCTTCCTGTTAATTTCAGCTTTCAATTACGCCTATCATGAAAGTTTTAACAAAAACAAGAATATGACAACAATTCTCTAATAAGCCGCCTAAATTGTAGAGGTCACGTAAAAGCGACCGCGCTATACATAAGCGTAACCATCTTAAATGAACGGGATAATATGGATCTTTTGTTAGTACAGTTGCGTACAAAAGTTTATGGTCAGGTTATCTTTAAATATAAAATGTACGTTAGTCTCGCGAAAACTTAAGATTGGCTTGGCCGATTTTGGTTTTAAAATGTTTGTCGTAGTTCCAGGGGAAGGTTTAAATGGTGAGAAATATACCTATATGGAAAAAATGCGAGGTAGTTTCCGTAAAAACTGTTCCTAGGTAGGAACAGTTTTTATGGTTAAATGTTTTTACCTGTCAAACATAGTGGTCACTGGATTGACATGAGTAGGTTTGGTATTAAAATAAAACATTTGGTTTGAAAAAACAGAAGCAACAAATTACTATAAATGTATATATTGATACTGACAAATAAATCACACTATAAATTGCTTAGCGAGATTATTACCTAATTAGGTTTAGATTATTATTTACCTTTATTTATGTAACGTTGAGTGCCTTCAAACTTTTACCTTTTATGAATCATTACATTCTTTTTAAAATACTATTAATCGCGTAAGTGTATTATTTGATATTAATAAACACGATATTAATTTATAAAATAGAAAACTAGTTGAATCTAAGCTATATCAATAACATTTTTCTTCATAACTGTACAAAACATCGGATACTAAGCAGCTAATTTGCGAAGATAACCCGTACGTATGGTGCGGTCGCTTTTTAGTGACCTTTACAATTTGGTCGGCTTATTCAAGAATTGCTGTCTTAATCTTGTTTTTGTTAAAACTTTCATGATAGGCGTAATTGGAAGCTGAAATTAACAGGAAGGAATGTTAATGAATTACTTAAATTTGTTTAATGTATGCGATGTGTCTTAATGTTATGGAAACTGTGTATTCGATCGCTAAAGTACGACCGGTCTAAAATTTATTAAATTTGTTTTTATCTTTACATCGTGTAAAGTTACAAAGCCTAAAATTCTTGACGTAATAAGTGTCTACCACGGCTATTTTTAACAGCTGTTTATTTGATTATAAGTGTACTAGTTTACTTGCAAATTCGTTTTTTCTGTTTAACGAAACCATTTAATTACGTTGGTTTGCGACAACCAAATCAAAAACTAACAATTAAACAAATTTAAACAAATTAAGCTCTCTTAGTGGTATTTTTTTCAAACTTCTGCGTTGAACCGTTTTCGAGATCTGGGAAAACCCAAAACGTTACCCTAGCAAAAACTTAAATAACTCAAGAACCATAACACACACAATTTTTGCTATTTGCTAACATTTACTATGCAACAAAAGCTATCTATTCATGTATTTGGTTCCAGGCTGAAACAACTTTTTTTGCCAGGGTAATGTTTAAAACGTGACCCCAGCAAAATCTGTTTTTCTCATATATCTTAAAAACTACAACTCACACAAATTTTGCTATTAGTAAACAAATTTCTCCTCATGACACACTAATTATCTGATAAGGTCTCATCTCTCTAAAGCTCAACTTTTTGCTGGGGTAACGCACACGTTTTAATCCGGTTTATAAATTATCTGTGTACCAAATTTCATTCAAACCCGTTCAGCCGTTTTGCGTGATTGATTAACAAACATCCAAACAAGCAAACGTTTACATGATTTAAGTAGCATAATACGGCCACCCCCGAAGCGCTTGACCTAGGATTTTGTTACCACATGAAATGGGATTACTATTAGTTAAGTCTTAATTTCTCATTTTTTATTTAAGTTATTAATAAGTTTTATACCTCAACGGAAAACTGAATAGATGGTGATGTTTTTTAAACATTTTGCACTCTTCGTTACTTGGGAATTTTTTAGGTTATTGCTGCTATTTCCAAAAAAATCTGGAAAAAAATGCCATTAAGGATTGATTGATTTGTTTATAAACACCTGTGCTTTTGGTATTTTTTTATTCATTATTAACTCTTAGAATGTTTTCTATTCCAAAATAATAAAAAAAACAGAATCGAATGAGTAGTAAGATAACTCCTCATTCGATTCTGGTTTTTTATTCAAAATGTTTGTGTCTGAAAACGTACATCCAAATAACTTCAATCGGGAAGATGGCCACAAATTATCAGCAGTGTGGAATCCAGTATTTGCAAACGCACTACCTCTTTGTTCGCGGTCGGCTGACTACCAGAATACGGCTATGCGAAATAGGGACACCGTCAGTGTTGTGTGCGGCGGTAGTTGGAAAAACTGTTCGACGGTGGATGAAGATTCCACCGAAGAGGAGGAGGCGTAACACCGCAGCTCTAGTCAGCCCGTGACCACGACCGATGCAACTCTGTAGAAACGTCGGGAAAATAGGTAGGTGTGAAAATACCTATCGTAGTTTGCACGCGTTTAATTCCATTAAGTTCAACGTACTTTTGGTAAAAAAAAAACTTAATTTCAATTAACTCAAAAACTATTAACTTTTCGAGAAAAAGTTAAATAACAAAAACTATTTGTTTTGACCGCATCTACAAGGTGTTTGGTAAAAGCCTTATAAAGCCGAATATGGTAGATAGGGACCATCAAACTGAACAACTTTGTCTTTGGGACCAACTCTGAAATCGCGAAAAAAAAATCAGCTGTTTCGTACATTTTGATATTTTCGTTATTAATTTTTGTATGAAACAGCTGATTTTTTTTTCGCGATTTCAGAGTTGGTCCCATAGACAAAGTTGTTCAGTTTGATGGTCCCTATCTACCATATTCGGCTTTATAAGGCTTTTACCAAACACCTTGTATAACCCTTTAGCAGGAATACATCATATTTCTAGTGACCCTGTATATACATATAAATCAATAAATATACAAGAATTGCTCGTTTAAAGGTATAGGATAAATGATTCTTATTTCTAATACTGTGTACCTATAATAAAATTAGTTCTAATAATAAAGTTGCCGGAAAGTCTAATAATATGTAATAATAAGCATATTGTGTAATATAATCTTGAGACGGAAAGAAGTTAATTATGTTCAGCTAATTCATATATTAGAAAAATACTAGAAAAATTCGTTTCACCTAAGCACCTCAGACGGGATGGGTGCTATGGGTGTGTCATTTTTTTCTAGTATTTTTCTAAATATCTTAATATAAATATAGTATTGTGAATGCCTGAAATTCAAAAATTCAGTAAGTAAATTATGTAAGGAAACACCCAAACACGATGGAGTTTTATGGTTTCATCACAGAGTTCCTGTGGCCTTCTTGCATCATCATCAGATCAGCTCAATGACACCATAATATTGCATTGCCTTCTAGTTCTGACCTATGTTCAAAGTTTCAAGTCTCTAGCTCTTCGGGAAGCTAGTATAAAATCGATCGCAAACTTTGTGGAGAAACAAACGAACACACAAACAAACGAGAAAGCAACCTAATAAAAACGTGTTAAAAAGAGTTTCATCGAAATCGGTCCAAAAACAAAAGTTGGCCGCCATCTTGGATTTTTTAATATTTCAACATTGCGTTGCTGTTGTTGCTGTTGCTGAACAAAAAGAAAATAAAGAAGTTAGCGACCATATTGGATTTTTGTCATTATCAACATTGCGTTCCTGTTTTCTTTTAAAAATAGTACCCGAAACCGAGTTTCATCGAAATCGGCCCACAATCAAAAAAGTTGGCCGCCATCTTGGATTTTTATTTTTTTAACATTGCGTTGCTGTTTTCTTGTTAAAATAGTACCAAAAACCGAGTTTCATCGAAATCGGCCCAGAAATAAAAAAGATGGCCGCCATCTTGAATTTTTATTTTTTTAACATGGCATTGTTATTTTCTTGTCAAAATAGAACCAAAAACCGGGTTTCATCGAAATCTGCCTACAAACATAAAAGATGGCCGCCATCTTGGTTTTTTTTTAACATAGCATTGTTGTTTTTGTCAAAATAGTACCAAAAACCGAATTTCATCAAAAACGACCCACAAACAAAAAAGTTGGCCGCCATTTGTGATTTATTAATATTTTCAACATTGCGTTGCTGTTGTTGCTGTTGCTGAACAAAAAGGTAAATAAACAAATTAGCGACCATATTGGATTTTTGTCATTATCAACATTGCGTTCCTGTTTTCTTTTAAAAATAGTAATTGAAACCGAGGTTCATCGAAATCAGCCCACAAACAAAAAAGTTGGCCGACATCTTGGATTTTTATTTTTTTAACATTGCGTTGCTGTTTTCTTGTCAAAATAGTACCAAAAATCGAGTTTCATCCAAATCGGCCCACAAATAAAAAGATGGCCGCCATCTTGAATTTTTATTTTTTTTAACATGGCATTGTTATTTTCTTGTCAAAATAGAACCAAAAACCGGGTTTCATCGAAATCTGCCTACAAACATAAAAGATGGCTGACATCTTGGATGTTTTATTTTTTTTAACATAGCATTGTTATTTTTTTGTCAAAATAGTACCAAAAACCGAATTTCATCAAAAACGACCCACAAAAAAAAAAGTTGGCCGCCATTTGAGATTTATTAATATTTTCAACATTGCGTTGCTGTTGTTGCTGTTGCTGAACAAAAAGAAAAATAAAGAAGTTAGCGACCATCTTGGATTTTTGTCATTATCAACATTGCGTTCCAGTTTTCTTTTAAAAATAGTACCCGAAACCGAGGTTCATCGAAATCGGCCCACAAACAAAAAAGTTGGCCGCCATCTTGGATTTTTTTTAACATGGCATTGTTATTTTCTTGTCAAAATAGAACCAAAAACCGGGTTTCGAAATCAGCCTACAAACATAAAAGAAGGCCGCCATCTTGGATTTTTTATTTTTTTTTAACATAGCATTGTTGTTTTTTTGTCAAAATAGTACCAAAAACCGAGTTTCATCGAAATCGGCCCACTAATAAAAAACATGGCCGCCATCTTGGATTTTTTAGTTTTTTAACATTTCATTGTTATTTTCTTGTCAAAATAGTAAAAAAAAAACCGAGTTTCATCGAAATCGGCCCACAAACAAAAATACACCAGTATAAACAAATACAGCAATGTGCGGCCGCCATTTTGAATTCCAAATCTAACATCAAAATCGTGCCAAAAATACTTTTCATGACACCAACTTAAAAAAAATGCAAATACAATTTTCAATCAATATAAATATAACCCAATCGAAAGCGTAAGCCCTGTCGGGATAGGGCCCGAGATGCATACATTGCCAAAGTATGGCCTCTCGGACCCTCCCACCCCCCTCCTATACCGCACCACCCCGCACAATTGCTCTGTCTAGACGCCTCCGATGATCGACTGTATGAACTATCTTTAGGTTGTGCCTGTACTGTGCTTAGATGATCAAATCTTATTAGTCGCACTATACTACAGACTAGTACTGAGGCGCGTTCAATTCCCTGATCATGTTTTTGTTATTAAAATTTTATGGTGCTCCTCAGAAAAACATTTTATTTGATTTAGAATATAGGAAAGTTTAAATTATTCGTATTGCAAACGGAAAACGAAGTTTTTCTAATTAAAAGTTCTTCGGTCGTTCCGAATCCTAACACAATAGCGAAATATGAAACAACCGCACTCGTCTGCAGAACGTGCCTCTGACGCAGAAATTCGACACACGTCCAACACTGAGGAGCGCTCGCGCGGTACTGACAAAGAGTAAAATATTTGACGGTCGGTGCATCGCATTTTGTAGTAATTTTGCAGTTAGATTTCTCATTATTATTGAATTCAAATAACAAATTCATGCTTAAAAATTATTAAATCTTTATTCCTTATGAAGTAACAATTATTTGGGTATAAATTTTGCTCAATAATATGTTCGTAGATAGGAGAAATTCACAGTTAACTCAAAGCGATTTTCGAAGTTTTTTGGTTTAGAATAAGATTTTTTTTCTATATTATTTCAATGATATTTCAAAATTCCGAGGCCGCTATGAACTATTCTACTATATAAGAAATAACATTCAATTTTTTTTATTTCATTTCTTTAGAACAGTAGTCCAATCCATGAGCTCAAAAACGTGCCCTCGCGCATTTTATGAAAATCTTTCTCTGCAATTTTGGGTTTAATTAAAAAGTTAAGCAAAATTTACAAAAAGCGAGGCCGCTACGAACTATTCCAATAGCTATTCTGCACTATTCAATAAGTCAAAATTGTTAATGTATGTTTGTTTCTGAGATCGACAACGCCAAAATTCCCCATTTTAACCAAAAATCACAGTCGATACGTCATATGGCTCTTAACTTTGTGTAAGTGTTGTGGTGCATGTTTTTCATACTAAAGCATTTTCTTTTTCAGACTATGAGGATGCTAGTGGCGGCCGTGCTATCTTGGTAGAAGTTCAAAGATGGTGCCAAGAAACGTGTACTTCAAGTTCAAATTGGTTTTATAAATTTTACCTTTCCTGTAGTTTAGTTTGTATGTTCTAATTATTAGTGGAAACTTTGCTGATCACTGTTTTATATAATTTGGTAAAACTAAATGTGCTGTGAAATTGTTTGTTTCCCAAATAAACTAAAATAAAAAAATAAAATTAAATAATATTTTTATTTCACTGCAGTACAACCTCGGATGACGAATGTTTATTTTAATTTTATATTCTATTATACTAGGTATATGAAGCAGTACATTTCAAGATTTCTTGCAAGTCTCGTGTCTTATTTAAAAAAAAACCTTTGCAATTAAGTACTCATTTTAATCTTTAATGGATGTTTAAGAGTGCTACGTTTCTAAACATCTATAGGTACGATAACATTACTATGTTATAATACCATAACGGTTAACTAATTGCGTGAATTTAATAGACTGTATTATGTCAAACTTACAGATGTATTTTTTACTAACACAATTACCCTCTAAAACAGATAAATATTGGTAAAGCATCTGCAAAATGTTTCGAAATTTCACTTTGATGATAAATAACAATAGCCCTTTCGGGGCGTTAGGACCAAGGTGCTAAAATGACCAAGGTGCTGAAATGACCAAAGTGATAAAATGACCAAGCTGCTAAAATGCCCAAGGTGCTGAAATGTCCATATTGCTGAATTGACCATAGTGCTGAAAAGACCAAGGTGCTGGAGTGACCAAGGTACCTACCACAATGGCTTATCTGCTTAAGGCGTGAAATGCACAGAAGCGACGCGGCTCGGATACGGCGGCGATACGGTGCAGATGTGAGACTTTCGGAAAAGTGCTGTGAGCCGCCAATTTCAATTCTTTTTGGACTGCTGCAGTTGATAAATAAAATTTAAATTACGTTACCAAAGTACCAGGGTAGCATAGATTTAGATGAGGTTAACGCGAAGCAGAAGGAATTTTGTACAATGACCCGTCTATAGGTACTTTATCTCTGTCGCTCTCGCGCTAACATTATTGTTGTGCCTGTGCGAGCGCAATGGCAATACGTCACCTATTACGGAGAAAATAAATAAAAAAGTGATTAAATTATAGAAGTTAACCTTCTCCGTATTTATGAGATCCTGGTACCTACTTTGGTGATGTATTGTATTACGAAAAATAAGAAAAAAAAATGTTCAAAATATGGAAGTTAAACCTTCTTTTCTCTTTTTCTGCTTACCGGTACTGCTGCCCTTTTGAGAATCTGTCCTTATGAGAATAAAGGGCAACCTTGGTCATTTTGCAACCTTGGTCATTTTGCAACCTTAGTCATTTTAGCACCTTGGTCATTAGACTTCAAAAAGATATTAGTCATTTGGCAACTTTGGTCATTTTAGCACCTTGGTCATTAGGATCCGAAAATATTAGTCATTTTGCAACTTTGGACATTTCAGAACCTTGGTCATTTTAGCACCTTGGTCCTAATGCCCCGAAAGGAGCATAAATTGTGTTGTATTGGCTTAAAATTAAAAACAAACTAATAATCTAAATAAGAAAGAATAGTTCAAAAAGAACGTTCGTGTAGATAAAGGAATGTTCGTGTAGATGTTCATCATCATATCAGCCGCACGACACCCACTGCTGGGTATAGGCCTCCCCCAAGGATCTCCACGACGATCGGTCCTGCGCTTCCCACATCCAGTGGCTTCCGGCAACCTTCACCAGATCGTCGGTCCACCTTGTCGGGGGCCTATCCACGGAGCGCCGTCCGGTGCGCGGTCGCCATTCATGAACCATTCCGCTCCAACGGCCATCGGTTCTTCTCGCTATGTGTCCAGCTCACTGCCACTTCAGCTGAGAGATGTTCATAGCGTTCGTGAAAAAGAACGTTCGTGTACTAAAACGGCAAAAAAAATGAACTAAAACGATACTTTCATATCTCTTTAGTTTATCGGAATAATTGCACTCATTTCGACATCCAACCCCCAGACCTATTAATAACAATTATTATTTATATGATGATTATTAGGCAGAAGTATGGTACATTATATTAGAAACTGGCTATCTTACCTGTACTGCTAATTTCACCAATTTGTTAAATTGATGACATGCCTCAAAAGTAGGTAAGATGGTGGTAGCTGGCCAGGCGGACTTGTAACAGCACAGAATACATGGTAATAGTCCTACCACCACCCAACCAAGTACATAATTGTTATGTACCAGTGGCGAATGGGGTCCATACAAGGTTATTCTCATCCGCTTATAGAAATCCCACCCCGCTGATTCACTATGTGGATCATAACATTTTTGTAGAACTGCATACTTCTACCATGATTTCACCCCACGCCACTGTTATTTATGTACTCCCCAGGAATCGAACCCAGGCCCTCTCTAAGTCTTAGATGTATGAGCATAAACTCACACAAGACTATGGAGGCGGCTCTATATGACTTAGTAAGTCATCATTGTTTTATTCTAATGCGAGTAGATTCATATTTATTAATTTACGACTAGATACTGCTCATTCTTGCCTTTACGTTCATTCATGCTATTTCTCACTCTGTTTGGGGTTGGGCATTTATGTTTATCATAGTATAACTACCATCATTTCTTTCTCCTTTCCTGCTTGTATCCGCTCCTTTTTTCACCCACCTAACCTTAGCACGCGTCTTTAAGGTTTACAGCGCGTCTAGGTATGAACATAAATTTTAATGTTCCTATAATTCAAGATTATTATAATAATAAAAATTAAATCCTATTTAGCATTTGCTAACAATAATAAAAATACTCATGTAACGAATTACAAAATAAAATAATAATTAAAAACGTGTTTTTTAAAAGTTTTTTTCCAGTATATCATTATTTTCTGCTTTTTAGTTGACGAGCTAAGACTAAAAACCTGAAAACAAAAACAAAATTCAATACCTCTAAAAAGCAAGAAATAATATTCAAATCATTAGCACAAAATAGTTACACAAGTCGGGTGGGGCTGGAGGACGACTACATCTGGGGGCACGGTAGTGCCCCCGCCAAGACGACCAAGCGAAACGCAAAGGCACTACCTACCTTTTCTCGAAGCGCTTCGTCGTTTTTTGTAGGTTTGGAGGTTCATACCTACTTAATATAGTCTTGGTTAAATTGTTTCTTCCCCACTTCTGTAATAGGTACTACTTTGAGAGCTCACAGACATGCCCTAGTACGCGAATGAGCACTTTGCAGATTGTCCAATTCGTAAAATTGTGTATTTTATTGCACCAAAAATAGCATTGTCCGATTTTGGTCCATCTTACCTAAGTCTGACGCCATAACAACAATTTTCTAAGGCTGGCCCCAGACCTACCGGTTTCATTTCTTTGCTTTGCTGTTCTACCATGGACCGCCGGCCAAGTCATTTTCAATCTATCGCATATTTTGATTGGCAAGATAGCCATTTGGTGTTATCAAATATCGTCGTCTGGGTTGCAATGCGAAGTTGTATTAATAGTTTAAAAAAAACTGCTGTTTCATACAAAAATTAATAACGAAATTATCAAAATGTATGAAACAGCTCATTTTTTTTTCGCGATTTCAGATTTGGTCCCATAGTAAAAGTTGTTCAGTTTTATGGTCCCTATCTACCATATTCAGCTTTATAAGGCTTTACCAAACATCTTAAATAAGCGATCGATTTATTTTTGACGATCGGAGTCCATGTTTAGGGTGGCATATCTCCTAAAAGCTTCCTACTTCGCAATCCAGGCGATGATATTTGATAACACCAAGCTAATGGCTATCTTGCCAATTTGGTCTAGTCCCAAAATGCGATAGATTGAAAATTACCCTGGTTGGCCGGCGGTCTTTCAAGCAAGGTAGCACAGCAAAGCAAAGAAATGAAACCGGTAGGTCTGGGGCCAGCCTTATTGTTGTGTTCCGGCAGTTAGAGGTAAGAGAGCCAGTTCCTCAGTGGTGAAGATTTCGGGTGTAGTGCGCTTCCACTTTCGGTCTTATCATCACTTTAACATCTTAAGGTGAAGGCCAAGCTTGTGCTTCGCATAGTATGTATAGAATATGTATAGATTTTTTTATCCACAACGAGATTGTTCTCGTTGTGGATAAAAAAAACTATACATATTCTTCTCAGACCCCATTCACATATAACCCTTAGTTTCTTATTCGACAGGCGCCAACTCAGCCTCCACGTGGACTTAGAGCACAAGGGTACACGACAAATTCTCCAAGTTCCACAGCTGTGCCGGAATCCTCAACGGCCGTCGTTGTTGCAGTCAAATCACAGAACACGGCAAAACGGACGTTAAATCCGAAGCCAAGAAGGACAAAATCGACAACCTACGGCGTAAATCTGAAGAGAGTTTAACCTATGATCCTTCAACTAATATTGTTTATTATACTTCGATGGAATCTGTAAACTCGAAAACCCCCATAGGCTATAAGTGGGAGCCGGGAACTAAAATACCTAATACGTGTGTGATGTCATTGTATAAGTCTAGTAGTGTGTATCGTGAAGTGGCATGTGGTCGTCCAATATATTTTTTAATTTACATACAGTTGTTTTATTTTAGTAAACATAAGTCTGTCAGTTCTGAAATGGCCGGGGTATATCTGATTTTTGGAAATGGAACACCTGATGCAGAACCATAATGGTCCAACTTAACTATAAGGAATATAAAAATGACACCTTTGCAAAAGTTGTTCAGCCTGATGAGCATTTTTTGTTGAGGTATAAAAATCGAAGATCTGGAACACCTGATGCAGAACCATAATGGTCCAGCTAAAACTATACAAAATATAAAAATGACATCTTTGCAAAAGTTGTTCAGCCTGATGAGCATTTTTTGTTGAGGTATAAAAATCGAAGATCTGGAACACCTGATGCAGAACCATAATGATCCAGCTAACCTATACAAAATATGAAAATGACACCTTAGCAAAAGTTGTTCAGCCTGATGAGCATTTTTTGTTGAGGTATAAAAATCGAAGATCTGGAACACCTGATGCAGAACCATAATGGTCCAGCTAAAACTATACAAAATATAAAAATGACATCTTTGCAAAAGTTGTTCAGCCTGATGAGCATTTTTTGTTGAGGTATAAAAATCGAAGATCTGGAACACCTGATGCAGAACCATAATGGTCCAGCTAAACTATACAAAATATAAAAATGACATTTTTGCAAAAGTTATTCAGCCTGATGAGCATTTTTTGTTGAGGTATAAAAATCGAAGGTCTGGAACACCCGATGCAAAACCATATAATGATCCAGCTAAACTATACAAAATATAAAAAAAATGACACCGAAGCAAAAGTTGTTCAGCCTGATGGGCATTTTTTGTTGAGGTAAAAAAATCGATGATCTGGAGCACCTGATACAGAACAATAATGGTCCAGCTAAACTATACAAAATATAAAAATTACATCTATGCAAAACATGCTCAGCCTGATGAGCATTTTTATTGAGGTATAAAAATCGAAGATCTGGAACACCCGATGCAGAAGCATAATGATCCAGCTAAACTATACAAAATATAAAAAATGACATCTTTGCAAAAGTTGTTGAGCCTGATGAGCAGTTTTTGTTGAGGTATACAAATCGAAGATCTGGAACACCTGATGCAGAACCATAACACTGCTACAAGTATTTTCTTATGTAACTACATTAGTTCATTTATATGCATACGCCGAAGTCATAAAGTCCACGCGTACGAAGTCGCGGGCATCAGCTATATTAAATAAAAAAGTAAAAAAATATTCACTTTTAACATTATAACACTGCTACAAGTACCTATTTTCTTATGTAACTACATTAGTTCATATTTATATGCATACGCCGGAGTCATAAAATTTAAGACGTCTTTCCTACAATTAGCGATGCCATTATTAATAAACCCTCGACTGTCCGGCGCCAAAACTCGAAGCGAAATGAACTATCGGCCGGGCCGGCCGACTAAACAATCGTCGTGTGTGCGCGCGTGGATATGAGCCAATACTGATTAACCAGTCGGCCGATAGTTTGCCGACAGTTTAGTCGGGAAGCGCATCCAACTTATTTATCGGCCGACACCGAATCGTTCTAGTGTGCGCACTTGCATACTTCTTCATACTGATTGAGAGCCCGACTAAACTGTCGGCCGATAGAAAGTCTGTAGTCTGCGGGCACGCTTAGTCTCTCTACGATTGAAAACTAAATGATGATACGGGTCTCTTACTGCTGTCACATGACGTAAATATAATCTTAAAATTTTGACCGGAATTGGAAGATTTTCTCAAGCTTCCGGCCATTTATTTGCGATAATCTTCTGATCCTCGCTCAGCACAACTTTTCCGACCGTGTGCCATGCATCCCATCGTGATGTCATATGACGTAGGCAATACTGTCGCGGGCTCACGGACTAATGGGGTATATCTGATATTGGCTGAATATTTTTTATAGGTAGAAATCTTAACCTGTAGCTTAACCTTTAACATTGAAAATGTTTTTTCGATCGCTTCAGTATGGTCCCCATTTTCGGTCAGAGTGCGACATCGCCTTGGTGTCGTAAGTTTTAAGGCTACATGAATGGTTGAAGCCTCAAATCAAAAGACGCGTATCAACGAGGGCTACAATATATAGCGTGTTGGCGTAATTTCGGGAAGCGCGCATTCCTTAGAATGCGCATCGCGTCGTTCGCCTCGGGCTTCAAAATAAATCTTATTTTTTTTTATATATATTAGGTTATAGTTACTCCTTTCAATAAAATAGTAATGTTTATAAAAATGAAATAATTTTATATGAATTTCATACACACGAATCACAGAAAACTAAATCCAAAATTGTTCATGGCTTTACTGTGATTTCAAAGTATTGTAAGTACTAATTCAAAGAAAGCATAGAGCATCGCGGCTTTTCGGGACGAAGCCGCGATGGTCTATGAAAGAAAGGAATATATTTTTTATAAAATTCAATTATTAAATTCATTTTCAATGTACCAGAAGGTCGTGAAAGGCACGAGATCTGTGTTTTTTTTCAGACATTCCCATTACATCTACAGGAAAGGACAATTTAACAAAATAAAACCCAAAATTACAAACCACACACATTTATTGATGTAGTTTTGTTCTATATAATTTCTACACACCCCGCCTTTGACCGCGTGAGATCGCCAACATAACAGCTAAACTGTTCAAAATGGAAGCATCTTCAAATTCAGACTGCACCGGAAATGATGAAACAAGCCGAAAATCAGCTTTATTGCAAACACGTTTCGACATAACATAACACATACTAATCCTACTATAGGAGAATTAGTATATTTATATTATTTGAGATCCATTTTCGAACTCGAAAAGGAATATACTATGCGACTGAAATGAGAATGTGCTCAACGAGTGACGTCATCTAGTCAAACTAACTTCACCTTACCCCGCGTTCCGAATCACGCTCACAGCGCTGTTAGCGCGTATCCGACCAAATTAAATAGTCACAAAATATTACACAAATAGGGTATTTGTGTACCTACTTTATTTAATGGATTATACGCTAACAGTGCTGTTGGCGTGATTTGGAACTAGGCCTTAGTCATTTTTGTACGTAAAGTGCACTGCCCATGGTGTTTTATAGTGGTCATGCTAGGATTACTGAAACGTGATATGATATATCAGGTTTAACTATCACAAGACAATGGATTTTGACAGTTGAATGTCGTTATGATTTTTTATTAATCGTACAAAATTAATAAAAAAAACAACTTCTGCCCCCCTAGCATGACCACCGAAATACGACAAAAATCACGTGATATAGCATCGCGCACCGCGCGCATCATATCGCGTTTCGGTAGTCATGTATTAGGCAGTGCATTTTACGTATAAAAGTGACTAAAGTGAATTTAGTTCGACAAGATGACGTCACTCGTTGAGCACATTCTTATTTCAGTCGCAAGGTATTCCTTTTTGAGTTCGAAAATGGATCTCATAGTAGAAGTATTTGCCGACTTTCAGTTTGTTATATCTTAATCCAGTTACAATCTGTATTGAGTCCGATTCACACCTGCACGTGCGTATACCAATAAATGGGACAAGTTATCTGTAAAGAGCGTTACAGGTCAACTTCTTAATGAATGGCTCGATCTATGCACAATTCCGCCAATGTCACGTAGGTACAGTACAACAAGATAAAGAATGGGCATCGGCTAACTTCGTGTTTTTGCTTTTCTTAGAAAATTAAATGCCATAGACATTTATTTCATTGCAATTCAGTTGAAATTGTAAATTACTTTTAGGACTTTTTAATTATCTTTGCTATGTTAGACGAATGTTACCGATGTTTTGCGATACCCATTCTTTATCTTGAAGAACTGTAGGTTTTACACGATTGGGAAAGTTATTCAATGGGGTACTGAACTGAAATTCGACCGACAATGACATTTTCAAAAGTCATTTAATTTAACGAAAAATTATTTTTGCACATTTTCAGATGAACATAAGTAAGAGAAACAAATATCGATTTTATACACGTGTTATATAAGTTAAAACTTTGCACATTTCACCCGCACGCACGATGTGAATCCGACTCTATATTAAACACAAAAACATAAATATGTCATCTTATAACTACATAATATAAAGTATCCTTAAAATATAAACAATGGGATATGAATCGCGTTATAAAATAAAACGTAAACAAGCTAATAACATATCAATCGCGCACAATGTAAACGTATAATATAGAGATATAGATATTACAAATTATTATAGTATGTTTATACTGTCCTATTTGTTAAACAATTTTCACCCAATTTCTAAATCCATAGTAAGACCAGAGGGGTCTCACTCCGCGCTTAAACTTTTGTATTAGCGTACTGCTCGCGGCTGACTCAGTCGAGCCAGCGCGCGAGGGGTGGCGTGAGTCGGTTGAGACAGAGCTACGCGACAGAAAGAGAAGCGCTTCGGAGGTGCTTATAATAATAGGCACGCAGCGCTGTGCAATTTGAAATTGTACTTTATTGCCGTGCAGAGAAAGTAGCTTATTTGATTGTCCTCGCGCGGATGGGCTTCTGTACGTTTAGTTCTGTGGTAAAGACTTAATAGAAATAGAACAAATGGTTTTCCACACAAACAGCTTGACTAGAAAGAATAGAAATTAATTGAAACATTTCAGTACATAATATAGTCCAGTGTTGCCAAGTTGTTTGTGATTTTGGCGTGTTTTGATACAAAGTGGGGCCTTCAAATAATGACCTTATGGTCAAGCTGTAGATTATGAAAGAAGTTGTTATTTACAAACGAAGATTTTATTTATTAATAAGACAACATCGGTGTTATAACAAAAGATTTTTAAACACCTGTTTAACTTAGATACTGTTTAAATGTGATGATGTCACTTGTTTAACAATATTGTTTGAAAGAGACAGCATCACATTTAAACAGTGTCTAAGTTAACCAGGTGTTTAAAAATCTTTTGTTATTATAAGTTATAACACCGGATATTTTTAACAAAAGACATGACCACTTTCAGAAATTGTTTACGAAATAGGACAAGGTAAAACAGACTTTATCTACACTCACAACGTAATGTTCCAAATATGAATTCAAAAAAGGTAATATAAATACGTACTTTATTTTCGTGGATAGGTAAAATTAAAAAATAAACTCATTACGATGCAGTCAACTGCATCATAAAATAACTTTTTTTCTCATTACGATACAGGGCAAATCCAAAAAGAAGGCAGTGCCGTAACATTAAAAAAAAACAACGATATTTTCCCACATATTTTCATTGATTAAAATGCACTCTATGGTAATCGATGACTTAGTGCGATTAAATTGTTGGAATGCACTCATCTCTTTTTTTTCTAATGGAATGCGCGCCATTTCTTAAGCATTTCAAATAAAGTTTTGATTTCAATTTTTACATTTTGTTATACTTACTGAGTTTTGTAGGTTTTTTTTATTCGTGCTTTAAATTGTGAAAAAAAAAATGGACTCTGCCCGATATTTTAGATGCAGCTAAGGAAATGACTTATTACAAGGTAGGTACCTAGCTGATACAAACAAAGTCTCTCTCTCTCTTTTCTAACGTTGATCTTTTATTGAGTAGGTTCAATCCCAAATGTATGAGTGTAGATAAAGTAGTGTATGAAACTGCACATAACTAGGTATTAAAACACTCGTGTGATACTATTAAAAACCTCGCCTGCGGCTCGGTTTTTAAACACACACTCGTGTTTTAATACCCCTCTTTATGTGTCAGTTTCATAAACTACTATTACATACCATTCGCAACTCTAACAAATTTTAATAGTATTGCCTTTCTTTACATAATGATGATGAGTAAAAAACTTATACTTATTAATAATCTTTTATTGGAGGAAAACAAATGTTTATAATAATGCATACAACGTGTTAAAAATTAACCCCTAAATCCGAATATGGTAGATAGGGACCATCAAACTGATCAACTTTTACTAGGGGACCAACTCAGATATCGCGAAAAAAATCAACTGTTTCATATATTTTGATATTTCCGTATGAAACAGAACAGGTAGGGAGAGATGGTTCGATAGTAAAAGTCGTTTAGTTTGATGGTCTCTACAGGGTAATTTTGCGACCCCTTTACAAAATCAAATAATAGTTTAAGTAATAAAAAAAAATTAGGTGACATAATTATAAATTATTTCTTTTTAAATTCACAGTTTTCAACCACTTTTTATATCCTAAAAATCTAGGCGCGCACGCTCACCGTCACGAACGGGACGCGAGCGGGGGAAGGCGAGTGGCGGGAGGGGGGCTCCCGCGGGTCGACCGTGCGACGCGCAAACGGTGACAACAATTTCAATTTGTGTAGGGAAAAATTTGGGGTAAAAATGTAAAAAAAATATTTTTGTTTTACTTCATAAATTGATTGTACTGCTGTTATAGAATGACCTGACAAAGTTTGAAAAGGGGTCCAAAAATGACCCTGTATCTACCATATTCGGTATTAGGGGTTATTTTGTAACACGTTGTAAGTACAACAATTGCGATTGCGATCTCACAACAATATCTATTTTTCGCTCCATACCCATCGTTTTTGACTTAGCACCAACCTTGATATTAACCTTTTTGGCTTTTATGCTTCGATCAAGAATATCCTAGTACTTCACGAACTATAACAGCTTACACATGTGACAATGGTGTCACATGTGTCCATGGAGACATAGAAAAATGTTCGCTGCGCTCAAGAAGACCAACAAAGCGTGGAAAAGAGAAGTTAACATTATACGGACACGGTCTGTGAAAAAAAGAGACAGAGAATCAAGTGACAATGTGCCAGCATTTTTTACAGTAAGAGCCCCTAGCGTCCTGGCTTCAAATGAGCAATCACAGTTTGTTTAAAAAATTTGTTAATCCTTATTAGAATTTCAAATAAAGGTATCGTGCATGGTGTCTTGTGCTCTAAGTAATTGTGATGTGATAAAAAGAAACAATCCAAGTAATCACACTTTTCAAAGGTCAATAAGATTTTGCCACACATTTCTCTAAAACCAAATTTCGCTACATTTATTCGTTTATCGACGAAGAAAACAGTATGGAACATAGTTTATTAATTTCCTTTGCCATAAAATAGTCATATTTTATGTATGTAAGTTATTTTTTACGTATCTCATATAAAATATATACATTCGTTTTTCGGATCACCTGTTTATTGACATTGTTGTTCTTTGGCATTCTATTTCTATGCTCTGACCGGACATCTAGGGTATGCTTGATCGAAGCATTTATGTGAAATTATTATGTCTTTACATTCACAATTTCAATTACTACAAAATATAATTTTGATAAAAATACTCTACGCTATGCGACCTACAGATTATTTGCAAATATTATCAAAATTTTTTTGTCAAATACATAGGTATTATAAAAATATCCCAGTAAAGAAATAAATCTACATGCAATTTCAAAACCAATAATATAATATACCATTTTTTACAAAAAACGTTTCTAAAATTGTAAAATAAAACTATCAGATTTCACAAAATCAAATATATAACAATAAAAACATAATATCCACATTTTTTCTTCCATCATTCCAGCGTTCTTTGCTATTAAAAACTGCATTACGAAAATATCTTTAGTCACTTCAATATTTTTGAAAAGCAAAGGACGCAATCTTTCTGCCTTCACATGCCCTCTAATTTGTTCCTTATTTTATTTTACGTAAGATATTTCTTGTCAATAAAAGCTAATAGAGTGATTCTTCAATTAAAAAGTCAACTTCAATCCTTTATGTATACGGTCTAAATAAGTGTAACAAATATTCTAAAATTGTAATACCTGTCTTACGTATAGGGGCCTAGTTTGTTTCTTTTTATACAAATTTCAGTCTTGGATGAATGTGTTAAAGTTGACTTTTAAACGTCAAAATTTTCACTCCATTGCCTCAATTATGAAATAAGCTACACAATACTAAGTGCCAGGTTTAAGAACCAATATGTTTTCATTAAATTAACATCAAAATTACGTATCATAAAAAAACAAATGTTACAACTGTTCATGCGCATTTAGTCCACTTCGCATTTGGTCCACTTGCCGTAAAAACGTCCACTTCGCACTCATTTGGTCCATTTCGCGGAACGTCCATTTCGCATTTGGTCCATTTAGCGGAAAGTCCATTTCGCATTTGGTCCACTTTCTGAAACTTCCTCCTTTGCGAGAGCAAAACACGTTTATCTAATTGTTAAATTAAATAAGGTAACTTTCTCCATATTTATGTGATCCTGGTACTTTGGTGACGTACTAAGAACAAGAAAAAAATAAAATATATATCGAAAAGCGAAAATAGAAGCTAAAATACTCATGAACGTTCCGCGAAGTGGACCAAATGCGAAATGGACGTTCCGCGAAGTGGACCAAATGCGAAATGGACGTTCCGCGAAGTGGACCAAATGCGAAATGGACGTTCCGCGAAACGGACCAAATGCAGTGGACCAAATGCGCATGAACGGTTACAACACCTGCCAAATTTTTATACTTTCGGTTCACTTAGTTTGTTTCAGATATATCATCAGAAATAACAATTAAAGTAGAAACTCCTTTAGTAATAATCAGTGTGTAGAAATACAGTATTTTTCATAGTTTTTGTCTTATATTACAAAAAAAAACATACTAACTCGATAACATTAGAAGGTAAACAAGAATACATATAACACGGGCTGTCTTTATAAAGAAAATACTTAAAATAACATTACATCTATGTCCCATTTCTTAAGTCTAGTAGTTACGTTTTGTCTCTTTTACACATAAAAAACCTTTAGTTTAACAAAGACAATTAAAGATAACACTGATTATTAGTATGGAGTTATTTAAGCAATATACGTACATGTGCATAAGGCGATTATATTCCTCAACTGGCGCCCTCATCTTAATTAAATTTTTGCTCGCTAAATACACAAAATTCACATACACAGTTTGAAGCTAAAGGTGCTCCGTCACCGGGAGCATTCGCGTGTAATGTAACATTATAGATTCGACTTTGAGCATTACATTACAATAATACCTCCCTGACTGACGAGCATTCACGTGTAATGTAATATTATAGATTCGACTTTCGCATTGATGTTACAAGATGTAGCAAGATATTACACATTGTATCATTACAAGGTGCGCATTGTAATGCCCGGTTCCTCCTTCACTGATGTAATGCTCAAATCTGTAACGTTACATTACACGCGAAAGCTCCCGGTGAGGGAGCACCTTAAGGTTCTATAGTTCAGGGGTGGCCAACTTGTCTAGGGCTGCGATCTACTTTAAAATTTCCTGAACTATTAAAATCGACTTAAAGTTTTCATTTTTGGGGTTTTTGCTACCACAATCAAAGCAGTTTTTGTTGTCTCTCGCGATCGACTGCACTGTCTCCAGAGATCGACTGGTCGATCGCGATCGACTTGTTGGCCACCCCTGCTATAGTTTATTTACAAAAATAACCTAACTAAAATATAGTTCGTTGTAGTAGTAGGCAAAAGTGTCTAAATTGGTCACTTTTTGCTCTACTAGTCCATAGTGTGGCCACTTTAGGCACTTTTGCCTACAACTACTGAACTTTTTACCGAGGTTTGTTTGTAAATAAACTATAGAACCTTAGCACACCCCGGGCACTCCATACAAGCGTCGCGTTTCAACTACCTATTACACAGACGCTACACAGCGACGTTTTTGCACACGCGCAACTGTGTGCGTGAAGTCTGGGCTTCACTGCAATAACAAAGCATTCGTGACGTCAGGCGCGTGCCGTGTCCGCCATTTATTGTTCCTGTCACATGTTACAATTTCAACTCTATGCTGTTAACATAAGGTGTATGTACACTAAGCTAAGCCGCCATGTTTTGTTCCATTACAATGAAGAACAATGAAGTAGGTATGCACGCTTTTTTCGTAGGTATGCCTGCTCCCCTTACTTCCCTTCTCTAAGTCTGGGGCTATTCAATGAGCGCACGATTCGGCACACGAACTCACGCGGTGGGGTGAGGTAATTGATTGTGGGGCGGGGCGGAGAGTTTTCTTTCTGCACGGTAGTCCTTATATCTATTCTGTGACTTTAGCTTCAACCTGTGCACGTGAATTTTCGATACATATTTAGCGAGGAATATATTTCTTTAAGATGAGTGCGCCAATTTGAGGTATATAGGGCCCTTAATGATTATTATATGCTATATTTATACTTGCACACGTTAAAAACAAAACTTACAAAACTATTATTTAAAACTGTATAAAACACGCAACTATTACTCAAAATCGTAAAAATAATGAAATGATTGTTATTAACAATAAACAACCGTTGGTATCGATAAAAAAATATATTAAATGCATTTTATGATGGCAAATAAAAAATACAACATTTAATGTATGAATTAATGTACTGTATGAATTAATTTCAACGTGTCAAAATAGAAATATTTCTACAAAAAAATTCAGAATTCAACCAATAAATTCTGGGCTCGTAAATCGTATATATCTCCATACGTATCTAAATAAAAAAAATCGTGAGTTAAAATTCTGTCGCTAGATGGTGCAGTTTATGAAAAAAGAGTATTTTATTTTACGTATATCCTTGAAGTTACCTTAATAATAGAGACAAAACAATATTCAAATCAATACATGTCTTTTCAATGTACAATGGTTAAAACAATGTATGAGAAATCTCTATTATTATTATGTTTTCGTTTGTATGATGTTATTGCATTGTGGAACACATGAAAACACATACAAATAACTAATAACTATATTATTTATTTGGTTATTTAAAAAAAAATACATTTGTAATAAGGTGTTCAGAAGACCAATTTGACTTTACTTGGAAACCAAATAGAAAAAAAACTAGGTACTGCATTTAACATTAACAAGCCTAATATTTCTGTCAATCAAAAATGAAATCTATTACAGACATAGGATAATGATTGCTATAAATAAAATAGCATATGTATGTGTTTCAATATGTAAAATATGTATAAGGGACTAGATAACTGTGTGTTCAAACATATACCATTGGTCGTTAAAAATGTACTGACTATACATACATAATGTCGACGCGAAATGTTCTTCAGTTTTTAGGTTCACTATCTTTATGGTAACTGATTGACAACGCTCAATAATGCAAAATACTTATATTTATTATTTACTGCTCAAAAAATATCATCATCATCATCCTCCTGTATTTATCCCAATTTATTTGTAGTGCTCTACACAAAATAAAATTTTGCGCTCGTAGAACGACCACTATTGGGGTCGGCGCAGCATGTAATAGGTACATACTGCATTAGGTTTTGGCAAAAAAATATACTACTGCTCAAAAAATATATGATGGCCAAAATGTTAAAATTCGCGTATTTTTTTATAAAATTCAGTTTTTTTTCCTAACTGACACACGGCGAATAGGAGAAATTATACAGTAAATTCGACGATAAAGTCCACAAGTTGATTATTACAGTTTTAGAACAATATCAAATTCAATTTCAACTTGAAAAACTGTTAAATGATGTGTATTATCATTTTTAATCATATACCAGATACCATAAAATGTCTACCCTTGAAAAAATTTAAAATAATCCTGCGCGAACAGTTACTCGAAAATACATTCTACTCCATCGATGAATTCTTGCAACATAAACAAGTAAAAAAACCCTCGCTCCCACTAGTACACCCGGCTAGTTCAACCGTTGAACTAGTGCAACTATTTTATCTCAGTAGTTCACCTGTCTATAAGAGTTGAACTACTGCAACTAAATGGTTGAACTCATTAAAGTGGTTCTAACATTTTAGCTTGACAGAACACTGTTTTTATCAGTATTCGAACCTTCTTTAGATTCATGTGACCCTGGTACTTTATTCTTTAGTACCAATTCTTTAGTTTAATTTTATGTGTTACTTAATGTGACAACTCCATTAATGTTTCGCTGTCCCGCTCACACTGTACTGATATGAGTGGGACAGACATCGAGTGAGTGTAACTAAATCAATAGTCGCGTTACGCATGCTAGGCTCGCTGCTCCTAAGGTGGGTGGGACTCGAACCCAGAATCTTTAGTGATCCAAGGCTCCTAAAATTGAGCTATCGAGTCACTAGTAAATTCGTCGATTTTATTTTATATAGTGCACTGTCCTGCAAAACTAAGTACTACAGAGGTCTATTTTCATACAAACGAGGTAACTTTGAAGCTTTGGTTCTCCGCCCAGGATTAAGCGGGATGTGATCTCATGATGGCCATCCAGGGAGTGAATGGAGAAGATTCAGATCTCCATACACACCCAATTGATGTGATCAGCATTCTAAGAGCTGTAAGGATTAGTGTTATCAGTTACAGCATTTCCATACATTTTAATGCTATTTTTGTGTTTTTTTTTAACATATCCAAACAGCTCTTAGAATGCTGATCAGATCAATTGGGTGTGTATGGGGATCTGAATCTTCTCCATTCACTCTTTGGATGGCTATCATCAGATCACATCACGTTTAATCCTGGGCGGAGAATCAATACTTCAAAGTTACCTCGTTTGTATGAAAATAGGCCTCTGTAGTACTTAGTTTTGCAGGCCAGTGTAGTATAGTACTTTTTCGCTGCAAGCCTGCGTTATTATATTACGTTTATGTGAACTGTTATTAAAGAACATTTCGTGTTAACTATCTACATTACGTTAAATATTCTGTAATTTTACAAGCGCGTTGTGACGTACATTTTCAAATTGCTGCTTTATCAACTCAAACGTCAGCACAAAGGTAGATTTTACCTTTTTTTATTAGAAATTGCTTGTAAGAACAAAAAACATTTATAGTCTTACAAAAATCCTTTTACATAAATGTATGGCCAGCCATACTATACAACATGTCAATGAATGAACCAAAAATGATAAAACCGATTCTTTGGACCATCAAACTGAACCAGTTTTACAATGGGACCAACTCTGAAATCGCGAAAAAAAACAGTCGTTTCATACAAAAATTCATTACGAAAATATCAAATGTATAAAACAGACAGCAGATTCTATTTTCGCGATTACAGAGTTGGTCCCATTGCAGGTTTTATCATTTTGGGTTCATTAATTAACACGTATAAATGTGTTCTTATGTTAAAATAAAATTCATACTTAATTGTAATAATAAGATATTTTTTTTAAGAAAAAATCTATAGTTACAAAAGTAATGTACTTATTGAAATAACACATACGCGCAAGTCAAAACAGCCATAATATTTACGAATCATACAATAAATTTAACGTATTGTGCATCTCTTTATCTTTTTACGACTTGTTGTAGAGAAATTGTAACCTTTCAAAGTTTATTTCTTTTATTTTGTACTGAACTATAAATGATGGATACTATCGACAGTGGATTTTCTCCTTAAAAATATAATGTTTTTACCTTAATATTGTCACTAATTTCGTTTTATTTGTCCGCCAAAGAGTGAGAAAGAGATGCACTGTGCTTAAAATAATGTAAGGGTTAAACTATATTGCATTATTTCGCTCCGTATTTTCCTTAGCTCCGTCTCTTTCTGTCGCTAAAAAGTTTCACCGTTCATCAGTGCTTAAGAGCCCGTAGCGATTTTGCCGCTGACTGCAGCTCTCTCGCTCGCACATTTCATGTTTTCTCAAGATTTCTTAAATCTGAGTGCGCAATTGAAAAATGTGTCTCGGCCACTTCGCAATATAAGATTACAGACATTTTAAAATATATTCCAGTTTTTTGTTGCTAAAGTACAAAAAGTTATCGTTTCTAACAGTTATTTGAACTGACAAATACGATAACTTTTTGTACTTCAGCAACTCGAAACTGAAATATATGTTATAATGTCCGTAATCTTATATTGCGAAAAGTGGCCGAGACACATTTTTCATTTACGCACTCAGATTTACAAAATCTTGAGAAAACATGAAATGTGCGAGCGAGAGAGCGGCAGTCAGCGGCAAAATCGGTACGGAGCCTTAAGCACGTGAATTTTGTCAGAAAGGTTTTCTAAGTTTATTCTGTGCGTCAGAAGAAAGAGCTATGAAAAAATGTGTCGAGCGGGCCAATGTAGCTTGACCCTTATTCGTGATCTAGTAAAGTATTTATATTATAAGATACGCTAAGACTCGTGCGGAGGTATTTAGCGGTTGAGCTAATCTCAACTGTGTTATATATATCTTCTCGCCCTGCGGAAAGAAATGTACTATGTAAATATTGAGGTGTAGTATAGGAAAAACAAGTGAATGTTGAAAATACAAGTGAATGTCATGTAAACATCGGAAAGACATAAAAAAAAGGAAAAAAGGTGAAAAAAGTATATAAAAATAAACTTTTTTTCGATATTCCCAAGAATAGGCCGTTAAGAGTCCGTACACATTTCATATATTTTTATTATATCATGTCCATCAGCCATTTTTAATGTCCCCACTGCTGGGGCACAGGCCTTCCTTTTGGGTGGTAAGGAGGATTGGACCATAACCCACTACGCGGGCCCAATGCGGATTGGTGGGTGATAACGACTGCAAATGCAGCCGGGACCAACAGCTTAACGTGCCTTCCGAAGCACGGAGGAGCTCGATATAATACATTTTTGGTCACCCATCCCATGACCGACCCTTGCGAACGTTGCTTAACCGCCGCAATCGTTGGGCCAGGCGCTAAACCACTGCGCCATCGAGCTCCTTCTATTATGTCATATTATATTATATTTTTTAATACGCACTTAGCTAAGAAACCTTGAAGAAACATGAAATGTGCGAGCGAGAGAGAGGCAGTCAGCGGCAAAATGTGTACGGGCTCTTAATATTTACAATTATTTTTTTAACTATTTTCCCCGTCAATTGGTAATGCGCTGGAACCTTGTCACATTAACATCCATGTCGACGTGATCCGCAACAAAAAATGTCATAAAACAAGAAAATTCTAATAGGTAATCTAATATATTAATAATTGAATTATTATTTTCAATAAGAAAGGGTCTAGGTATATAAAAAATTTACAATTGTTTTTCGTTTTTGAGGTTAAAATCATGGCCGCCAGGCGCATTACCAATTGACAGGGATAGTAGTGTCGTTTTTTTAACCCGTACTTTACGAGACCGCCAGCACTAGTACTGGATAGATCCAGGCCCTTTCGACGCATAGTGCCAGAAACGCAAATTACCGTTCACGCTAACGACCATGTTTCAAATTCGCAACTTACCAGACGTGCAAATGACCCGTAGCCCTACCGCCCAACTCAAAGCTTTAGCCAGAGCGATAGCTAGACTATATCCATCCTTGTCATTTCATAACACGATGACAAGGACGGACTTTTACTCTGGCTTTGGTTGATGACGTCAGTGCACTGTCCGTCCTTGTCATCGTGTTATGATATGACAAGGACGGATAGAGTCTAGCTATCGCTTTGGCTCTCGCTTTGAGTTGGGCGGTAGGGCCCCTGATACGCAAACGATCTGAAATGAATTCGCAATTGACCAGGCACGCAAACGACCTGAAATCGGTCTAAGAATACAATTTGAAGTGCAGTAATGACTAAGACAGCTAGAACAATTGTAATTTTAGACTTTTTTGTATTTAGTATATATTCTTGGTAAGAGAGGTTAGGGTATCGCAGTTAGGACTCCCGTTGAGGGCTGTGGGGAATATGCTGACCGGATCTGTCTGATGAACAGGTATGATAAGACCTCCTTTACATTCATGCTAGCCTGGTTCTTTTCGTTTTATTCATAGTCCAAGGTTCGCTATTATCAATACCGCATATGGTTTCATAGATACATTCATTCTTTATCGTACTGACGATAAAGTGAATGCAGCGCAGACTGAGGAACCTTAGTGAAATAGTTTATTTGGCCACTTCACTTCAGTAACAAAATAATTCTAAGTCCCAGGTGGTACTTTACGTATCTGGCACTATGCGTATAAATTAGATACTGGTCGTTTGCGGAAAAAAATCTGGTCATTTGCATATCTGGTAGTTTGCTGTTAAAAACGTGGTCGTTAGCGTGTACGGTAATTTGCGTTTCTGGCTAGTGCCAGTCGAAAGGATCCAGCCACTGTAGTGGACCGTTTAGGTGCAGCTAGATCGTCGAAGTTACTGTTTGTCGCCTATAACATTTATTTAGCTAGTGTCGTATATATATACCTTACGAGACCGAAGAGCAGGGCAGCCGCGGGGAGCCCATCTGCGTGAGGACTCTATCCAACCATTGTAATGGCCCGTTTAGGTGCAGCTCGATCCAACATGGCGTCGAAGTTACTGTCTGTCGCCTACGTTTATTTAGCTAGTGTTGTATATATACCTTACGAGACCGAAGAGCAGGGCAGCCGCGGGGAGCCCATCTGAGTGAGGACTCTATCCAACCATTGTAAAGGCCCGTTTAGGTGCAACTCGATCCAACATGGCGTCGAAGTTACTGTCTGTCGCCTACAAGAATGTTCATTTAGCCCATTGAGGGCTGATTTCTCCCTTTATTCCCAGGAGTCCCCTCTAACGTACCTTACGAGACTGAAGAGCAAGGCAGGCGCGGGGAGCCCATCTGCGTGAGGACTCTATCCAACCATTGTAATGGCCCGTTTAGGTGCAACTCGATTCAACATGGCGTCGAAGTTACTGTCTGTCGCCTACAAGAATGTTCATTTACCCCATTGAGGGCTGATTTTTCCCTTTATTCCCAGGAGTCCCCTCTAACATACCTTACGAGACTGAAGAGCAAGGCAGGCGCGGGGAGCCCATCTGCGTGAGGACTCTATCCAACCATTGTAGTGGCCCGTTTAGGTGCAACTCGATCCAACATGGCGTCGAAGTTACTGTCTGTCGCCTACAACAATAATTTGGACAATTAGCCTCTTTTATTTTATGGTAGCGACGCACTATGGGGCACTTACTACACTTAGGGTCATTTGATGAGCAAAAGTATCTGATCATTGTTAATGATAAAAACAATCAATTTTCAGATTGAAATGACGTGTTGAAAGAATAATTTTACAAGAAAATATTTATTGACAAAATCAGTCACTATAAACCCCTCGGTCATCTTTCAAAGTCAAAGTCAAAGTCAAATAAGCTTTATTCAAATAAACTTAATTATTAAGTACTTTTGAATCGTCTATATTTTCCTACCACCCGTTCCAGACTTTTTAGCTGACAAGAAGAACGGGCGCAAGAAACTTATCAGCTTTGTCGTCTTCCTCCGAGTCAAAAACTTCATATGTCATCAGTTTTTTAAATTTAGACAGTCATAATAAGACGATTATAACTGTTTCTGTAATAATAGTAATTAAATAAAATGAATTTGACTAACTAAGTGTATTTAAAAGACATACTACTTTGTGATGGAGAATATTATTTTAAACCAGAAATGAAAAAAAAATCCGCAACTTTTTCTTTTTGATTCCATTTGAAAACATTTAAAATAAAGTAAATAAATAGAAACCAAATCCCTAGACAACTCCAGAATATACTTTCTAATAATATTTTCCAATATGATTTAAATATCATTCTAAATACTACGTAATTTATCAAAATATATTAAGATACAGTTAACCATTTTTACAATAATGTATGCTATGCTATCAGGGATTGAAATAACGTTAAATAAAAAATAACGTTAAAAATACCGTTAAAACATTTTATCGGTAAATTTACCGGTAAAAATAACGTTAAAAATATTTTATCGCTAAAAAAATAACGTCATTAATTGGAATAACGCTAATTTTAAAGTTTAACCAGGCTAGGCGCACTCCGCGCTTTAGGTACAAAGCTACAAGTAGGTAGCGGGTCCGTCCGGACGGACTCATTTCAGAGGGCTACCGCGTGCCGGCTGGGTCGCACATTAGCAGTTCGATTTCGATAGTATGCAATACGAATAAAAATGATCCGATCCTCACGTTTTTCACTCTTCCAAAAGTTCCAAACGACATCAAAACGTAAGAAGTGCTTGTCTACTAGGTACCTAGTTAGTAACTAGTATCCGTTTATTCATATTGCCAAACAATCTTCGCCCAACTATTTATTGAAATAATAATTTATAGATTAGGTAGGTACTTACTTACCTACCTGCTTTCGAAATAAAATTAATTATAATTACAATTTCATTTCGTAATAAAGCCAATTGCTTTAAAGCCAGCATGTATAGTCTGATGTGGTGTTGACTGTACCTAGCCTAGCCTTAACTACACATTATTTCACAAACACATAACTTGTAATAAATTAACTACCAGTTATTTAATTATTATTTGATGATGAAACCCTGAAGTCGTTAGAAGAGATAAGAGCTACGCGATAGAAAGAGAGGCAACTTCTAGGTGAATATAACTGTAGGCAAGAGAGCGGCGTGCAACCTGAATTGCACTTTATTGGGTATGGAATAGAGTCGTTATTTATTTAAATGACTTTGCGGAGTGGATCTTCTGTACTTGTACTATTATGTATTCTGTGACTTAACGTCATAAGAGACCGAAACATTTGCAGCATTTTAGACTTTAATTTAATGTAACAAATTATTGAATTAGATTTTACGCATTCACAATGCTATGCTATTGTTATTTTTTATAATAAAATAATTAATATTATTAGAAAAAATACTAGAAAAAATCGACTCACTTGTTAAAATAACGCTGGCTTACAGCGAAAACGTAAAAAGTACTAGAAAATTTCACCGCTCCCATTAGCAACTCGGTAGCATAAATGGTCAGTGCATTGGACCGGAATCCCAAGGGTTAGGGTTCAAGTCCCGTCTGAGGTTCTAGGGATGAGTAGATTTTTTCTGGTATTTTTTCAATTATATTAATTATCTTAAGACAATATTTACCTGTATTCCGCGCCCCATCCTTTGACGAAACTCATCCGTATAGTACACATGCGCGTGAGTTGAAAAACTGCCTCGAATCCTTGAGACACCGACTGTGACAAAAGTGCCGCGAACTCTTGGTTGTTGAATATCTTTAAATTGCAACCTGGATAAACAAAAAACAATAACTATATCAAAATCGGTTCATTTATTAAAATCAGCGATTCTGTAATTCTTTTGGCTGCGGAACCCTTTTTGTTTCGCCGTTTTTGGGCGGAACTCTAGCTCTTAATTTATTTAATTAGAACAAAAAGTTTTTTTACTTAACTATTGGATTTTCGCAGAACCACTGATTTAGATGGTACTATGCCACAGACAGACAAAAATACACTTAATTAAAATGACAGGAATTAAACGCGTGCAAACTACGACAGGTATTTTCACACCTACCTATACATACAATGCAACGCGAAAGTTTAAAAGTGTATATAGACAAACATACAGCTGTTTGTTTTCGTTTGGAGTAAAAAAGTGATGTTTTAAAAATAGTCGGATGGCGAATCTTCTTTTATTAGAAGTCAATTTGAAGTTAATATAAAAAAAGTTTTATTTTATAAAGTTATTATTCTTCAAATAACAATTATTTTAAGGGTACGTACAACGCTGGAAGCAATTTTCATAGTAAAAATTATCGAAATCATTGACAACATTATCGTATTGAATTAATAACTAATAAACTATTTCTTATTTTGGAAAACTGACAATAACAAAACTAGAAAGCTAGTCAAGGTTTATTTTTATTATAGTTTAAAGATTATAGATTTATTATTGGTTGGTACATCAGTGAAAATTACAAAATTGAAGGTCACTTTAAGATTTTTTTTCTATCGAGAAAAGTTTTAGCCAAGGGCGTCGCCAGCCCATGGCCCAGGGAGGGGCAAATTAATATTAAAGAGGATGAGAAAAATATGAATTATGGGTACTGTCCAGAGCACCTAGTGAATTTATTCAAGTTTTGAGATGGAGCAGGATTTATCGGAAAAGCAAGTCAATTGCACGGCCTTAGGACCAGGCACGTATCTAGACTTTTAATTCGGGGGGGGGGGACAACTGCATCCCGCAAACCAGAGAGTGCCTCGCCCGCTATATTTGAATTTAGTCCTGTACTGTGTTCTGGATTTCGGGGGGGGATAAATTCCAACTATCCCCCCCCTTGAATACGTGCCTGCTTAGGACTTTGGTTATTTTGCAGTTGGCTACATTTTTTAACCTCTAGGGGGGGGAGGGAGGGGGCAGCAGCAAATATGATGAGTCTTAGAGCGTCAAACTGAACAACTTTGTCTATGGGACCAACTTAATCAGAGCAAAAATATAATCAGCTGTTCCATACCATTTTGGTTGAGATATTCTTTGTAACAGCTGATTATTTTTTGCTATGATTAAGTTAGTCCCATAGACAAAGTTGTTCAGTTTGACGCTCTAAGCTACACCACAAAACTTTTCGACTGTTCAAAAAATCAGCCTGAAATAGTGATATGAAGAAACTTATAAATATCCACCGACCTGGCGGTATCTTGCAGACGGTGGCGGGGTGCCAGCCGTAGCGCTGGTTACAGTTAGGGCTCTGCACGAAGATCGAAGAGTCGCTCAGGCACTCGGCGAACACTTCCCCTGTACACAATCATCATTATCAGCTATGGAAGTGTAATCCTACTAATATTATAAATGTAAAAGTTTGGATGTTTGTTCCTCAATCACGCAAAAACTACTGAACGGATTTGGTTGAAAGGATTATGCCGATTTTTCTATACAAGCTAGGCCATGATGCGCTTTTATGAAATTACCAATTTACTATAGTAATTTTATACTGATTGCGTGGGAAGAATATCTTTAAAATATAATGCGGGAGAAAAGAGAAATCTCAATCTCAAGGAGCTGTTTACAGTTATAATTGTTTGACATTTCCCTATTATATGACATTTCAAAGTCAAAGTCAATGAGATATGTATGGTTAATGCGCATCATGGCCCAGAATCCGGCATGATCATTTGGCACACAGATAGTAGATAGCCTAGATTAAAACATAGGATACTTTTTGTCCCGATATTCCCACGGGAACGGGAACCACGCGAGTGAAACCGCGGGCGGCCGCTAGTGAAGAATAACAGTGATTTTTGTTTAGTGACTTATCTAATACCTTATAGGACCACATGCATAACTGTAAAGAAATTTTCGCGATATGTCTTAAAACAGAAAAGTTATATGGCCTAGCTAGAACCAGGGTTGCAAAAAAACGTTAGATTTTTTTTTAATCGTGATTTTTTTGATTTTTATTAGGTTTTGCGACCATTACCCTAGTTTTTCTTGTGGGCAACATTTTTATTAAGGTAGAATTGATGTATAGTGCTGGCAACACCGCCAAAAAGGTAAATTGACCAGAAAAAATGATTTGAGTAAATTTAAGTTTTGAGTGTTTATTTGTTTATATTTCAGAAAATTTAATATCTGTACCTGTCTGTCAATGCTACTTGCATTGCATATAATGAATGAAAGTACCTAATAATTATTATTATAGTTTTACTGACACAAAAAATCTAATATTTGATTGTTGGTTTTTATTGCGATAAATAACATAGTTTACACCTATCAAACTTTGTATTAAATATTGGTTTCGAACATTACAGTTGATTAATATGCACTCCCAGCGTTAAATTAATTTCTTTTTCGGATTTTGATTTAAATCAGTGATTTTTATTTAAGAAATCATGCAATAAAAATCGTGATTTAAATCAACTTGATTTAAATCATGCAACCCCGGCTAGAACACTTATTTTGTGTTGTAGAATGACGTCATTGGTCATACAGGTGAACCTTACATCTTGTGTAATAAGGCACATATTTAAGTGCGCTTGGCATTTCCTTCAAACCCTTATAGCTTCGAAACTACTCGCTTGATTTAAATGAAACTAAAACATGTGTATCGCTAGATATTTAGCTACATGGTCATAAAGTTTCAAGTGATTTAACAGACCCAGTAACATTCTCCATTGCAAACAAATATTGCTTAAAAAACCGACCAAGTGCGTGTCGGGCAACGCAAAGTAGGGTTCCGTAGTTACCATATACCATGCCTTATTTAATACCACTATCTTTTAAATCTGCAAAAAATAAAAAATAAAAATAAGTTTGTTTTTTATTTTTTGTATACTTAAATGACAATAGTAGATTATACAACAAGTGAAAAAAGAAGGAATTTAGTTCGAGGTACTATGTTGGATCCTGAGCGAAACGAGGGATACAAAGGACCGAGATGAAATTTTTTTTCACGAGTTGTGTACTCTACTTTTTACCATTGACTGCGAGAAAACATAATTGCAGTACTTACACCTATAGTACCTATTTATAGTTATCAAATTTTATTATTTAGATAGGTAGGTAATCGGTAATTTAACCGTTTGAAAATAGTGAAACTATAAGTTTTCCAATGACATAAAACAACCATGCTATGAGGGAAATTACATGATCAGTCTGAAATCAGTCCATTTCATCAGTTTGTATAGACTTTGAATTTTAACAGACTGAAGATCGTACCAGACTGATGGAATGGACTGATGAAAGACTGAACATCTAATCTCCCTCTAATATAAAGAAAAGAACCCAAAGATAAGACACTAAAAAGAACCTAATTAATTTGGCGAGATATTTTTTTAGAAAAGAACCCAAAGATAAGACACTAAAAAGAACCTAAATAAAATTGGCGGGATATTTTTTATTTAATTGTATAACTAATTATCTATGGAATAGCTCCATACTTTCAGCACGTTTTTTTTTGTACATAATTCATACGATGCGCGCTTGTTCCAAATTCAAAATATTTTTATTCACTCAGTGAATAAAACAGCGTATTATTCACTCTTATCGTTGAATTAAACGCACTTTTTAGAGTGGCAATGGTAAAAAGTTATATTTGCGATTTTGGAAAATATGATATATCTCTAAAACTACTAAATATATCTTGTTCAAACCAATTTTCGTTGAAAGTGTTTATTAAGATCTACAGCATATATTTTTTATATTTTTTACTTCCTTATTTTAAAAATAAGAGAGGAGGGGGGGGGGGGGGTCACATTTTACTACTTTGGAAGTGTATATCTATCAAACGGTTGACTTTCAGAAGAAATTGTATTAGAAACCACAATATCATTTTTAAAGACCTATCTATATCACCACGCACGTATTGGTATGAAGAAAAAAAATTTTTCAGTTTCAGTTCCATGTATAGGGAGCCCCCCCTTATTCTTTTATTTTTTTTATTTTTATGTTGAATTCGTTAAGCGGTGAACATAATACATCTACCTACCAAGTTTCAACTGTGTAATCCTAATACTTTCGGAATAAAATGGCTGTGACATACGGACGGACCGACAAACATGACGAATCTATAAGGGTTCCGTTTTTTGCCATTTTGGCTACGGAACCCTAAAAGTGTTTAATTGAAAAATATTTCCTATGCTATTCGATTCTATTTTATGGTTTCATCAAGTTATGGGTTATGGAATATAAAAAAAAACCCATTATTTATGATTACAACAGCTCACCACCGATATAATAGAGCCGCACCCCTTTCCCGATGTGCCTCCTCGTCTGCTCCACCACCTCGTTCCTGTTCACGTTGGACAGCAACCCGAGGCAGAATCTGCAACAAATATTCATCTTTGATTTGTGGAACAGTTTTTTTGATCATCAATGGATTAGTGCTTGGCCTTTATTACACCTGCAGGGGTTTCACTGGGGCCGTACCGGCTAACGAATCGATTATCGAAAAGTCTGCCGAGTTTCAACTTGAAACAGGAAAATCAAAGTAAGGAATTTCTTGAACTTTCAGTTGACGTAATTTGGAAGATATCGATGTTCGTGTGACATCATGAATTGGGGTTCGCCATTTTGGCCCAATTGGGGCTCAATTTATCAGTTTTAATTTGAAACCCAGCAGACTTTTCGATAATCGATTCGTTAGCCGGTACGGCCCCTGGTTGCAGTGTCAAAAATACTGATTTTACTGACTGTGAGAGTCAAAAATACTGACCTATTACTGACTTAATTTCGATGTTTAAATGTGTATTAGTAAGTACTAAAGAGTTTTATTTTTATTTTCATCCACTAATCTTGTACTCTTGCTTGTCTATAGTAAAAACATACGGCCGCGCAGCGCGATTTTTAGTCAGTTTCATTCACTAATATTGTACTCTTGGGAGTAGAAACAAATGGCCGCGGAGCGCGATTTATAGTGAGTTTCTTCCACTCATCTTGTACTCTTAAACTGTACTGTAAACAGTTAGTGAAAACAAACGGCAATAATAAAAAAAGTGAATAAAATCAACGTAGGTAGCTAAAAAACTGACTTTATTGACCATTTTTTTTGGAAAAAACCGACTTTCACTGACTTTACTGACCATTTTCGACCTCTGCACCTGTCGGCCTAGCAGCATTGCGACACATTCATTTTACACCATAACAATTGGACCGATTTCAACCAAAGCTTTAAGATAATACTCATCCAAAGGCTATTTTTCATCCACATGTACTCACTGCTCGCTGTTGCTGTGGTCAGTGAGCCCATTCACAGTGATGGAAGGCTGGGAAGCGTGCTAGATTCAACTTTTGACACATTTTACACCAAAACTACTGGACCGATTTACACCAAATTTAGCACAGACCTAGATCAAACTTTAGACACATTTTAAACCAAAACTACTGGACCAATATCTATCAAATTTAGCACAAACCTAAAGAAGATATCAGCACATAACCTACGACGTTATCACACCAACATTTCTGTACCAAATTACATTAGCACATATCTAAATGAAACTTTATACACATTTTACACCAAAACTCGACCAATTTCGACCAAATTTAGTACAGAGCTAGACAAGAGTATAGACTCACCGCTGTCACTTATTTAGTTGATAACTACTGAAACGAATCGCACCAAATTTAGCACACACCCAGAGAAGACATTAGCAAACAACCTATGACATTTCCACACTAAAATTACTGGACGGAATTTCACCAAATTTAACACAGACCTAGAGAAGACATAAGCAAACTTTATTTTATTTTATTTTAACACCAAAATTTCTGTACCAAATTACAGCAAATTTAGCACAGACCTAGATGAAACTTTAGACACATTTTACACCAAAATTACTAGACCGAATTACACCAAATTTACCACAGACCTAGATGAAACTTTAGACATTTTACACCAAAATTACTGGACCGAATTACACGTTTAGCACAGACCTAGATGAAACTTTAGAGACATTTTACACCAAAATTACTGGACCGAATTACACCAAATTTAGCACAGACCTAGATGAAACTTTAGAGACATTTTAAACCAAAATTACTGGACCGAATTACATCAAATTAAGCACAGACCTAGATGAAACTTTAGAGACATTTTACACCAAAATTACTGGACCGAATTACATCAAATTAAGCACAGACCTAGATGAAACTTTAGAGACATTTTACACCAAAATTACTGGACCGAATTACACCAAATTTAACACAGACCTAGATGAAACTTTAGAGACATTTTACACCAAAATTACTGGACCGAATTACATCAAATTAAGCACAGACCTAGATGAAACTTTAGACACATTTTACATCAAAACTACTGGACCGATTTCCACCAACTTTAGCACAGATCTAGACCAGAGTATGGACTCACCGCTCGCTGTTGCTGTATATCAGCACATAACCTACGACGTTATCACACCAACATTTCTGTACCAAATTACATTAGCACATATCTAAATGAAACTTTATACACATTTTACACCAAAACTCGACCAATTTCGACCAAATTTAGTACAGAGCTAGACAAGAGTATAGACTCACCGCTGTCACTTATTTAGTTGATAACTACTGAAACGAATCGCACCAAATTTAGCACACACCCAGAGAAGACATTAGCAAACAACCTATGACATTTCCACACTAAAATTACTGGACGGAATTTCACCAAATTTAACACAGACCTAGAGAAGACATAAGCAAACTTTATTTTATTTTATTTTAACACCAAAATTTCTGTACCAAATTACAGCAAATTTAGCACAGACCTAGATGAAACTTTAGACACATTTTACACCAAAATTACTAGACCGAATTACACCAAATTTACCACAGACCTAGATGAAACTTTAGACATTTTACACCAAAATTACTGGACCGAATTACACGTTTAGCACAGACCTAGATGAAACTTTAGAGACATTTTACACCAAAATTACTGGACCGAATTACACCAAATTTAGCACAGACCTAGATGAAACTTTAGAGACATTTTAAACCAAAATTACTGGACCGAATTACATCAAATTAAGCACAGACCTAGATGAAACTTTAGAGACATTTTACACCAAAATTACTGGACCGAATTACATCAAATTAAGCACAGACCTAGATGAAACTTTAGAGACATTTTACACCAAAATTACTGGACCGAATTACACCAAATTTAACACAGACCTAGATGAAACTTTAGAGACATTTTACACCAAAATTACTGGACCGAATTACATCAAATTAAGCACAGACCTAGATGAAACTTTAGACACATTTTACATCAAAACTACTGGACCGATTTCCACCAACTTTAGCACAGATCTAGACCAGAGTATGGACTCACCGCTCGCTGTTGCTGGGGTCAGTGAACCCATCCACAGTGATGGAAGGCTGTGATGCGTGGAAGGTCTCTCCCACGCGAGTGTTGAGCTCGTAGTAGCTGATGCTGCACCAGAAAGCCGGCTCGTGGTACAACACCGGTGCGGCTTCAGTGGCGAGTTGTGGTGGGGAGGGGGTCAGGCGGGTTATGTCTGGGGGGGAAACATGTTTGTTGAATTTTAGAGTGTTGTAAACATTATGCAGCTGTCTCACTCACTTATTTAAAGATATCAAAAGCTATTTATTTTCGAAGTTGTCAATAACTTTTTCATAATTTTAGGTAAGAAAATTCAGTCCTCGTGTCCAATTACGAGCATAGGTTCCAGACAAGTAGTATTTAGCAGAAAACGTTTTATTATTTTCGCAATTACCCATTATTTTCATGACTAGAGACCGGATTATATGCAACATAAAAAGCCTAAAATATGCATGCAAATATACAAGAAAAATAGACAAAATATGCACGAAAATCCATAAAAGGGGCCAAAATATTACGTGAAGTAATAAAAAATACGTTTTTTAAGATTTTTTATTCTTAAAATGTATTATTACTCAACGATAACAATCGTATTTGAGTAAATATCAATTACAAAAATTTATTTGACATTTACCTTTTCAAATGTATAAGACTAAGTACTGTTCCAAATGTTCTGAAGACAAAATTGTGTCAATGAGACATGCACTGAGGTGAGGTGGGCAGAATTTAAATTTGAGTGCCATTGTTTGGACATGTTAGACATCTGAACGATGAACGAGATCTAGCGTAAATATGCATGATTTCCAATTTTTTTGCCAAAATATGCAACTACCACTGAAAAGGGGTTAAATATGCAAATACATATGCAATATGCATTTGAACATAATCCGGTCTCTATTCATGACTATTATGTTAAGGAGAGTGACGGCGTTCAAACAAAACTACTGGAGATTGACCCATAAACCTACACCTAACATAAAATAAATATTTGAAAAGTATAAAAAAGTATAAAGTGTGGTAAACATTGACTCACTCATGTTGTCATTGTGATCCATTGGGTCCCCATCTTCGCTGATGTAGCCGGGGGGAGGAGTCTCCACGCTGGACCCGCTACTAAAAAACATTCATTTGTTAAATACATTCAGTTGCTCTGTAAAGCTGTAGATTGTGACATTTTTGAACATTTTTAGAAATGGCTGAAATATGATTGACCCCATTAGATATGGGACATTTTCAAAATTTTTCGGAAAACTGAATCATTTAATGAATGACCTAAAAATGGGAAAACCGTTTCTTCGGCCCATCAAACTGAACAGAATTGAAACCCTTCGTTGGATTTCAAAATAAATTTTATCGCAATCAACATACCATTAAACCTCAATAATGACAATCATATCGATTTTTTGGGTATTTTTACACCCTATAGGGCAGGGGTGCCCATACTTTTTCTAAAGGAGATCGACTTGACAAAAATTTATGACTAAGAGATCGACATTTTGACCATTTAACCTACCAAATATTTAACAAGAAAAAAAATTGCATATGTAAAACTACATTGGGTGCAAAATGTCAAATCTCTTATCCTTGGCGATCGACCTTAAAACCTCTCGCGATCGACCGGTCGATCGCGATCGACCGTTTGGGCACCTCTGCTATAGGGGTTTATTTTCGAAAATCATAAAATGAGTTTGCTTATTGAAGGTGAAATGTCTATTTTATATTATTTTTCCATACATAATTTAAACCCCTATAGGGGTTGTATCATGTCTACCGTGTTGGATTTCAAAATAAATCTTATTTTCGCAATCGTCATCCTATAAAACCCAAACAACGACATCCATATCGATTTTTAGGTTTATTTACCGCATTTCACTCCCATAGGAGTTGAAATACAATAACGATAAACTTTGCGTTAGATTTCCATCCATAACCCAATATTATTAATTAAGCTACTTTTTATTCGAAAATGAAGGATTTTCTTCTACACACAACTTCATCCTCCTTTTCACACCTTCGTGAGTAAAATTTTCAAAAACGCTGAGACACGTATTTACTAATTTTCAATCGTCAGCCTAAATGCAAAATCTGAAGATCCTAGCTTTAAAACTGAGGGACTTTCATACAAACTTTCATACAAACTTTCATCCCCTTAGGGATGGAATTTCGAAAAATCCTTCTTTAGTGGATGCTTGCACTGTATAAGGTATTGTGTGCAAAATTTCAAGTCCCTAGGTCCAGCGGTTTGGCTGTGTGTTAATAGATCAGGGGGGGTATTACAACCTCTTAAAACTTGCCAGGTTTATGAATTGCTATAGTTCCATCTCTTTCTCGCTGTATAGCAATTAAAAGAGATAGACTGATACCCAGTCAGAAAACTGCCAGGAAATAAGAGGTCATAATACGGCCCCAGACCAGTCAGTCAGTCAGTTTACCATTTTATAATAATAATATGAAGATTAGAGCTATAAGGTATACATACCCATGTACGGTGGTATTTCCGGGCACGTGCTGGGCTAAAGTGGCCTCCAGGTACATGGCACTGTGCGCGCCGCCCACTGCCCCCACCACGCCCAATACACCGCCCGATTGCATCACGCTGCGTAACATATAACCACTTTATTAGTCAACAATAGTACATTACATCCGAGAACGGGAAGCTAGCGATTGCATTGTCGAGGATGGTTTGAAGCCCGAGCCGCAGGCGAGGGCTTTAATCATTCGAGGCAATGCAAGTAGCTTCCAGTACAAGGTTTGTATAATACTTTACTCACTTATGCTCTGAAATGTTATCATTCCATTTGAAAAAAGAATGCGGGGCGTTCAACATTTCCGTGGGGGTCTGGTTCATCACATTCTAAATTTGAAATTCAGTGCGGAAATGAAATTCAATACTTATTTCCCGCACTGAGTGCGGGAAGTAAGTGTTCCAAATTCAAATCGGTAGAACTTATCAGCTAGCATTCTTTTTATGAAACTTTATGGTTGCATGACCGGTCAGTAAACATGGCCACGCGAACCAATTTAAATATCACATTTTTACAAAGAAAATTGTATTTCCTCGCATTTCGTGAGTAAAGTATTATACAAACCTTGTACTGGAAGCTACTTGCATTGCCTCGAATGATTAAAGCCCTCGCCTGCGGCTCGGGCTTCAAACCATCCTCGACAATGCAATCGCTAGCTTCCCGTTCTCGGATGTAATGTACTATTACTCACGAAATGCGAGGAAATACAATTTTCTTCGTAAAAATGACATATTTCAATTGGTTCGCGTGGCCATGTTTACTGACCGGACATGCAACCATAAAGTTTCATAAAAAGAATGCTACCTGATAAGTTCTACCATAGCCTTCTATATCTTCCAAGCCCTGAAGTTGAGCAGAACGGCAACATCGCATATGGTCAAGCACATAGTATAAAATTCTTTCAAAAATTATTTATTATTTGTTTTTCCTATATTATCTATGTTTAAACTAGTTGTAAATTGTGATGTAAAATTATTTCAATAAAGTTTTATATTTATTATTATTATTTATTTATTAGAACATAAGGTTTGAGTCAAATTATTTGAACTTTTCGGGGGTCCTTTAGTACGATGAGCATTTTGATCTAAGCCTCCTCTAGCAATAAATCTTACATCATTGGAAAGGTATTTAAATTTGAAACACTTTATTGTATTACTATAATCGTGAACTATTAGTACTTTAAGAGTTATAACGCTCTAAACTTGACCAATTTTTTTAACATTAATGACCTAAAACTCCGAAATTACTAACAATTAATAGAAAGTATGTTTGCAGCAAATATTTGTCATATAAAAACCTTTCTTATGATATATCATTCATTTCTATAGGTGTGGTAGATCTACTCCCATAGACAATAAACCACTTTTATACTTTAATAACCTTTAACTCCAAAAGTATTAACAATTGATATAAAGTATATGAATAGCAAATATTTGTCATTAAAAGACCTTTCTAATGATATATCATTTATTGCTAGAGGGCGTGTTAATCAACTCCCTGCTGAAGAAAATCAACAAAAAAGATGAAATCTTTGACAGCCATTTTTTCCTGGTTAACATTGATATTTTTCTTATTGTTTAATATACAAAGCATTTCAATAAAGGAACTAAATTATTTTCATATTTTAACTCTCACACGATTACTAGGAAAAAAAATATCGACCTCTTAAAATTGAAATATTCCCATACATTTAGTATGGAGACTGGCCGACGACATGACCACGAACTGACAGTAACAGACGTTGCCAAACTTATGTTCACGGCTTGCAATTATAGAAGGCTATGACTATACCCACTAGCTAGACTGTTCTGTCACTGGCCATGCACGTAGCATGCCATGCACGGAGCGTCAACAATAGTCGGCAAGAATAATTTGCCGGTGCTGAAACGTTGCCGAGTCGGTGAGTATACGAGTTGTAACCGAGTATGATGACCGTTATAAGAGAAAAATTAAACGGATTCCTATCGGTTTTGGATGTCGCATTCGAGGACCATACGGGTTGTATACGAACGCCATCGATCTGTTTCAGTGGGCATAGTATTGCCCATGTTATGCCATGCCATGCGTATTATCGTGTTGCTTTTTGTGTCTGATACGTTATACGAGCACAGTTAGGTCACATCCCGGGCACTCCATAGGCACCCAATACACGGTAGGTTTTGCTATCAGTTTGACCACAGTCACGGACTGTGACTGACGATTAACCTACCGTGTAATGTACTGACTGATGGTTGCATGATGTGATTTGTTCTTTCCATCAGTCAATCAGTCAAACGTAATTCATGACTGATGGAATTTGACTGACGCTTGCATGACCATGTAATGGCTGCCATACAAGCGCCGCGTTTCAACTACCTATTACACAGACGCTACACAATGACGTTTTTGCACACGCGCTACTGGGTGCGTGAAGTCTAGGGCTATTGAATGAGGGCACGATTCGGCACACGAACTCGCGCGGTGGGGTGAGGTAATTGATTGTGGGGCGGGGCGGAGTTTCCTTTCTGTACAGTAGTACTTAATCTATTATGTAGTTAGGTGAATGCCAAGCAGTATCCCGTTTTGCATAAAATCTATACATATAAAACTCTAAATTGATTGATTCATTGATTCATTGTTGGGATAAGCGTGGAGCCCTAACGGCTGAAGGTAGAGACACCATTTTTGGAGGGTAGATACCTTTCATGGTGTAGGTGAGCATTAAGAAAGGATTTTAGAAAATTCCCGTTATACAGGGTGCTACAGGTTGTTTAAGTTTGTATGAGAATTTGTATAGGGTTGAAGTAGAGACACCATTTTTGGAGGGTAGATACCTTTCATGGTGTAGGTGAGCACTAAGAAAGCGTTTTGTAAAATTCTTGTTATACAGGGTGCTACAGCGTGTTCCAGTTTGTATGGAGATTTGTATAGGGCTGAAGGTAGAGACACCATTTTTGGAGGGTAGATACCTTTCATGGTGTAGGTGAGCACTAAGAAAGCAATTAGGAAAATTCCCGTTATACAGGGTACTACAGGGTGTTCCAGTTTTATGGGGGTTTGTATGGGGCTGAACCATTTTTGCTGGTAGAGATACCATTTTTGGAGGGTAGATTCCTTTCATTGTGTAGTTAGGCACTAAGACAGGGTTTTGGAAAATTCCTGTTATACAGGATGCTACAGAGTGTTAAAGTTTGTACATGATTTATTATAGGAAAATTTAAATGTGTGAAATAAGGTTTACTCATAAACACCTAGGTATATTGGTAATCCGTGACTTTCAAAATAAATGCACAACTATTTTAATCACGCGAACGAAGTCGCGGGCAAAAGCTAGTAAAATATATGCACTTACGTGTCTGTGTGGTCGTGGTGCTGCAGGTAGTCGGTGTAAGGCGGCGGCGCTCGGACCTCGCCCTCGGCGCACCGCGGCACCAAGATCGGTGGGAGTGCTGCCACAATATAAAGTACAATAGAATGTTCATCAGATCAGGGGCCGTACCGGCTAACGCATCGAACTTCGAAAAGTCTGTCGGGTTTCAAATTAAAACAGATATATAGAGCCCCAATGAGGATCAGTAACAGGTTTGAATCCTATAGTTTTATTGATACACTCGACGTCAGAAAAACCGCACCTCTTTGACACTAAGTTTAGACTTGGCCATCTGCTATTGCTAGCTAACGTTTTATTGTGTAAATGTTGATATCTATTGAAAGTACATTTAATGAGCTTTCTTTTGATAATTGTTTGATTTAGTTAACATAACAGTTACCATAATTAAACGATTAAAGCGTTATTGCTAGCGCCACCACAAAAGGGAAATAAAAGGGGTCAATTCAGGAAATGCGGGTAAATTCGCTATCGAGTTAATGGAGAAAACACACTTCAACAGTTCAATTAAAAAAAGGAATACCCAAGATGGATACTTTTGCCCAAGAAGTTACTCAAATATTGCAAAAAAATTAGGCAATGTAATGTGCTCAGAAACTCAATCTCAGTAATTGATTCCATTCGACGAGTATTCCAACGGTTTCTAAAGACTGTTGGCTGTGTCCGAAGGGGAAGAAGTATATAATAACACTTATCATTAAATTATATGGGATTAAATTAACTTTGAAGAAAAGCTGCGGTATTTCTGACGCCGAGTGTATAATATAAACACATATTGATACTCGTAGCTATGAAACCTAGTGAAAAAATTTTTGAAATCCATTTAGAAATGGTTGAGTTAAAAGGGTTTGAAGGAAATGCCAAGCACAATGGAATATGTGCTTTATCACGTACGACAGAAGGTTCGCGTACGTCGCGATGACGTCATAAGGACCCCCAAAAACCAGTGTTTTAGTTCTTATAACTTCTCAGGTATAAGAGATATCGTAAAAATGTTTTCACATTTAATCATGTGGTGGCATGAAACGCTCATGGCGGAACTTGACAGACTGATCGTACTCGATCACGTTTGTTAAGCAACGCTCGGTCCGGTCAGGTGTTGGATGGGTGACCGTTACAGTGGCATTACAACTGAGCGCTTCCGTGCTTCGGAGGGTACGTTAAACCGTCGGTCTCGGCTGTTGTCATCTGATAACAGTCGTTAAGCCAAGTTAGAGGCCTTACAGGCGGCTTGATAAACTCTAACACCAGAGCTGGCCACTAATCCTTATTCGATAAGAAGATGTGGTGGCATAAGCTTTCTAACTAGCCACTAAACAAAAATCGTTACTGACCCTCATTGGGCCAAAATGGTGAACCCCAATGGGGAATGTCCGAAAAAAATCAAATTGGCTGAATATTTTTCTATAGGTAGGAATAAGGTCCCTTAGTAATAGAATAAATTTTCATAATTTTCGGTTTCGTGAAAAAATTTCAAAAAATCAAAGTCTCTTTGACTTCACAAATGTATGAAAGTAACAGCAGAATAGAGATTGTACCTTTGCCAACACCTGCCACAACCACAACATGGTATTAAAAAAAAAGTTTCAAGACAAAATGTCAAAACTTTTTTTTTAATACGTGTGGCAGTTAGCAGCAAAGGTATAATCTCCATTCTGCTGTTACTTTCATACATTTGTGAAGTCGAAGAGACTTTGATTTTTAAAAACTTTTTTACCCAACCGAAAATTCTGAAACTTTTTTCTTAGTAATAAGGGACCTTATTCCTACCTATAGAAAAATATTCAGCCAATTTGATTTTTTTCGGACATTCCCCATTCATGATGTGTCACACAAACATCGATATCTTCCAAATAACTTCGACAAATAGAACAATACGAAATTCCTTACTTTGATTTCTCTGTTTTAATTTGAAGCTCGGCAATCCCGCCGAAGTTCGATAAAGTAGCCGGTAGGGCCCTAGTTGTGTGTGTAAAGCGATCTGAATCTCCACCATTCACTCCCTGAATAGCCATTATCAGGTCATAGCTAGGGCAATCCTTGGTGGAGAACCAAGGCTTCAAATTTACCTCATTTGTATGAAATTTGAAATTGTACTTTATTACCGAGCAGAGAGAGTAGTTTATTATTTGATTGTCCTTGCGCAGATAGGCTTGTGTACGTTTAGTACTATTATATATTCTGTGCCCCAACAGTGGGGACATAAAAATATATGATGATGATGATGATTTGATTTAGTCACTCACCAGGTGAATCAATTTTATTGTAGTGATAAGGGTTGATGCACACTTCGTCTTTCTTCAGCTGATAAGCGTACTCGCAGTGATCAACTGGCTTCAGTTCATGGTGGCTCTGAAATAAAACAACCAATCAGAGTGTGTTAAAGTGCTTTCCCATGGTGCGTCTGTAGACGCACGAGAGCGCACCAGACAAGACCGACACACCATGGGAAAAGACGCGTTCGCCGGTAACTTCAAAGGATTGGTGCGTGCTCGCCGTCGTGCGGCTCGGTGCGGTGCGTGGTAGCGCCGATCGTGGGAACGCGGCTTCATAGTTCTATGTGTTAAACTAAAACACACAATTTGTGTAATCTTTATAATCAATAGATTATAGAAACTTTGTTTTTTATGGGAATTCCAGCAATAATTGTGTCCGTCTCCAAGGTCCAATCTATGTTATACTAAATTTCATCCATTTTGATTCAGTTATATGCAGACATCTGAATTTTATTATAGTTATATGCAGGCAGGAATCTGCCGGTCATTCCAGGTCCGCATATCCTTATGATTTGGGCCCTCTTTTTAATCAACTTAAAAAAACAAGGAGGTTCTATTTGGTGTGTTGTGTACTCGTAATGAAACTACTTTGACTTGACTCTATTTGCTTTCGGTGTGCAGAAATACACAAATTTTTATTTTAAAAAATCAATCCAGAAGTGCAATGACCAAGAGATTCCTACCTCGGGTTATATGGCACCAAAACACAAAAAGCAGACACTACCTATAGTTACCTTCTATTTGTTAAATTACTATGGATTAAAAGTACATATATAATAGTAGTGTAATGTAATAATACCTGTAGCTGCGGCCACCGCCACAGCCTGCAGTAAACAACATGCGGCAAACCTTTACGGTACTGACCGTTGATCACGTTGTCGTTCGGTTTAACTCTGCAATTAGTTCAATATAATTTAAGTTATATCGTTATGTAGTAAAACTCTAACGAGGCACTAGCATCCTGCCTTGAGCTTTGCCCCGGAACTGGGGGCCAGGCCCCTTGGCAAAATATCTGTAGACACACCCATGAATGTATGTATGGAAAATACCTGAGGCCCTACCTCCTAACCAGTGTTGCGATTATAGAAAACTAGCGGCCGCCCGCGACTTCGTCTGCGTGGACAGTTTTTTTGCTATCCCTCGGGAACTATGCGTTTTTTCTGGATGAAAGGTACCCTATGTCCTTTTCTGTAGCCCTGATAACGTGTATGCACAATTTCATGATGATCGGTTCAGTAGTTAAGACGTGAAGGCGTAACAAACAAACAAACGGACTTTCGCATTTATAATATTAGTAAGGATTGATTGGTAAAATAGACGGACTACTACTTAATATGTTACAACCAAACTGTACTCTATTTTCTTTGAATAAAAAATTTCAATTTCAATGAGTTGCCATATTCAAAATAAAAAATTGCCATAAAAAGTCATAAATTATAATTAATTGCCATATTTTTGTAAATATCTTAAAATTTATAATATTTTACAATTAAAATTGCCATATTTACATGGACAGCGTTGTTGCATGATGCTGTAGCTTGAGTTGCATTTGATCGTGATTGCCGTAGATTACGGCAATTGCCATATCAATCGCAACACTGCTCCTAACTTACACGGCTACTTCACATTTCTACTTCTTTTTGGCACAAATAAATGATTACCAAAGAAAAGTAGCAACATATCACATCCAACTGTCAAATGAAAGCGATTATGATAGCCATGTAAGTAAGGTGGTAGGTCCCTGAACATTTTGCCCCTGTAATACTACTTATTGAAGAAAAAAAATATGCGTCTTTATGGTTAAAATGTTTATAATAAGCATAAGTTGAAGTACTAGGCAAAGAAAAGTAGTTTGTTACTTTGATACTAGCTGAAAACAATAACAATCATATTGTTTACAGTAAAGTAAACTAATAGGAATTTTATTAGAGGGTTGAAAAAGACTAAAAACGTTCATGTGGCACAATACAACATCACCAATGATAAATCATGACCAAGGAATTGTCAAAAACTATCATCAGTTTACATGTATTTTTTCATTCGTTAAAACTAATATAATATGAACCATTTATTCACCAAATTAAGTCATGGGTCCTCTAATTGGTAAAAATATAGAAAATATAATGTGAAGAAAGCTCATTTACTGAATAAATATAGTAACAAAGTGCATAAATTTGTAATGAATTAAGTCATCTCATAAATTACCTTAATTTGGTTATTTCAAGGTCATTTGTTCCCACTATCCTTTACAATACAGCAAAGTAGTGTAACGACACAATAAACGTCTTTCACAAAATGATTTCGAGTTAAAAATAGCTATTATTAAAATTGCAACTTCCAAAATATGTCCGCCATATTGACAAAAAGACTTCGATTTGTTATGACGGCGCGGCGGGTTGACCTTTCCGATTTGCGTCCGTCTGCGGTTATGTAACCAAATTGCGAAGGTCCTTCCCCACTTTGGGGTCAATAAACTGTACAAGCTATGCAAATCGGTCGGTTTATACCTAAATAGGATTTTATTTCCGAACGAATACGTATTTTATTTATTGTTGATCATTTCCAATAAACAGTTAAAATCCATGAAAACAATAATATCACTATATGTTTGTCTATCAACTGTAAAATAATATAAAATAGCAAAAACGCTAAATTCCCAACACATAGTTCCTGAACGTAAGACAATCTACACTTTACGCAAAATGAAACTCTATTGCACGGAAATAAAGGCGAGACTAGAAAGATCACTTTGCGAGCCAGAAATGTCATATTCAGCAAATTATTATTGCTACACAAAGAATCGATAAATAACACTGACCTGGGAATTGTGACGCATTTTGTATGAGAGTTTTGACTTGAAATAGCCTTTTCCAACTCTTCTAATGCACCACTCTTTTTTAATTTCTTTACTAAACTCTTCACTGCCTTCTCAGACCATTTATCTTCGGCCGCGGAAGTCCCTTCAGGACCCTTTTTCCACCCTAAAAGTCGTTTCACCACAGGCGGCGTTAGCGGAAACATGCCGCGACACTTCACTCACTAACTAAATCATTAAATTAAGCTGTGCAATTACCAAATTAAATTCGCGCACAAATTACCTTTTATTTATATAAACTATCGGCCATATTGAGAAATGAAATGAGAAGGAATGACTGGCTGGACTGACAGTTCCTGTCCTGTCACTCACGTCAATCAGCAAAACAAAATATACCCATCTCTCTTTCACTCTCAGACAACTGATTTTAACAATTAATAATAATTGTAATTAATTAGATTTTATCGAGATTTGGTCAACATTTTCGTACACTGATTTATACTGATCCAGACAAAAAATTGCAAACAATACTTTTCATTGATTTTTTGGCTACAAAACAAATAATATCAGGCATTGCGTTGCGTTATCTCTTTCTTTCACTTTTTTTTTATTCAAATTCATAGACAAATAATCTCGCAGGGTAGAATAAGGATGCCTAATATCGATTCAGATTTTAATCAAACACAATCGAGGGACTTATTTAAAACTATATGTAACAAGTACTTGGATAACACATGTACATTGATTAATTTTCAGATTATTTTAGGTTACTTATTTAAAAACATCATTCTTCCCACTTATTCATAAAAACTCAAAATAAATTATTGTTTTGCAAAGAGTGTTTTTTACGTTCAAACTCATTTCATAATTTTGTAAGGTAGGGCGCGCCCCACTGGTTGAGAAACCCTGTTCTCAACGACCAAAACTGCTTGTATAAAAAGTGGTAACGTTGAGCTAAAATGGATTTTAACACTTACAAGTTTTTACCATTGGCATGAGGTCATTTTCAAAGAATGAAAATGACCTCATGACAATAGTAAAAACTTGTCATGTTTATGATATCAAATATATATCAAATGACAATGGTAAAAACTTGAAGGTATATAATTTTAAACAAAAAAAAAATGTTTCAAGGCGTCTTTTTGTCTTTTTGGTCCAGCCGTCTTCGAGTAACATACAAAAAAAACATTTCAAGTCGATTAAAAATATTTCTTTACTAGGATTCCTAGCTTAGGGATTCAAATCAGTGGCTCCGTGAGCTGTAGACCTCGCGTTAAAAAGTAGCTCAAATTGTATGTTGTTTAAAAATAATCTAAAAGATGTCGCCACCCCTTTTTCCTACACTGCTCGCGAGCTTTTCAAAGCACATAGTAGGTACGTGCTATTTGGTATTATTTGGTTGGTATATTCGCAGCTAGATGGCGCTTCTAGTTTTAATCATTTTTCGAAATGGGTGATTTTTTGGTAAATTTCAAAAAAAGGGCTGGACTAAAAAAATCTATACAATTACCGAACAAATTTTCACGAGAATCGGTTGAGAAATGCGACCAGGGGCCGTACTAGCTAACAAATCGATTATTGAAAAGTCTGCCGGGATTCAAATTAAAACAGATAAATCGAGCCCCAATTGGGCCAAAATGGCGAACCCCAATTCATGATGTCACAGGAACATCGATATCTTCCAAATTACGTCAACAGAAAGTACAAGACGAAATTCCTTACTTTGATTTTTTCTGTTTTAAGTTAAAACTCAGCAGACTTTTCGATAATCGATGCGTTAGCTGGTACGGCCCCTGTAGAAGAGAACAGACAGACATATGAAATAATGTTTGCCCAAGCTGAAGCAGAGACGCTTCGCTCGCAGTTTGTGCTCGCTCGGTCAATAATTTTCGAACCTGCTCACAAAATTTCACGTGAATCGTTTGAGAAATGCGACCTGTAGAGAAGAACAAACGTACAGCCGGAAGGACATACGAAAGATTTTTTGCCCAAGCTGAAGCAGAGACGCATCTCTCGTGCTTTGCGCTTGCTCGTTCAATTACCTAAGTCTTTAAGTTTCATTTAATACGTTAAAATAGTAAAGTAATTCAGAAAATAAGGAAGGAAAGGAATAGGGTTATAAATATTAACAGAAGAATTGATTTTTTACAATGTTTATGTAGTCCGTTTTAATGTTTTGAGTCTGATTTTTTTGTAATAACTTATTCCGTTTTAAAAACGTGTTTTCAAGAAAGGTTTTTGAAGTGAAAACTTTTTTAGCGGCGTTGTACACTTTTTTGTAATGGGTAAAAAAATGTTAAACTCGCGTCAGGACACGTGACCCTGAACGAAAAGTAAGGCCTCGTTTACGAAGACGTGGCCGTCACGTGCACCGCTCCCCCCGCGTCTCCGTAAACGAGCACTTAGACGGATGGAGAGTAGACAGCTGGCGGTGGAAATGTCCCCCTCTCTTTCTACGGTGCAGCGAAAATGGCGGCGCGGTGCGTCGTTTTGGCATTCTTTGGCGGTTTGATTTTTCTGAGAAGTTAACTTTTTAATCCTACTAATATTATAAATGTGAAAGAAAAGAATTGGGTTTGGATGTTTGTTCCTCAATCACGCAAAAACAACTGAACGGATTTGGTTGAAATTGGCACACAGATAGTAGATAGCCTGGATTAAAACATAGAATACTTTTTATCCCGATATTCCTACGGGAACGGGAACCACGCGAGTGAAACCGCGGGCGGCCGCTAGTGTAATATAAATTGTCATGTTTGTGTACGATAGCGCACTAAATAAATATTGTATTCTAACACATAAATGATAGAACTTTTATACTGTTAATAAAAGCAATTCGTGCAAAATTATTCCCTAACCATTCCAAAATATCAACCATTCCAAAACTCAAGTTTTCACTTCTGCCGGCACTCCCGGATTGCAACCTGTCGTTTTTTTCAGTAAATTATTATTTTATTACATTTACAGAGTCCCAGTGGCTTTCTTCAGGCTCCATCATCAGACCCTGGAAACTATTTCCCAACAAAGAGCTCGTCAAGACGATTCAAACGAGCCCAATCTCAATGGGATAGCGTGGTTTTATTAAAGAGTTCCTGTGTCCTTCTTCCGGCTCCATCATCAGACCCTGGAAACTATTTCTTTCTGGACCTCATCTCTCATTAGAGTACTCGTCAAGACGATTCTAACGAGTCCAAACACGATGGGGTTGTATGGTTTCATCGTAGAGTTTCTGGATTCGTCATCATATCAGCTCAATGACACCATAATATTGCATTGCCTTCTAGTTCTGACCTATGTTCAAAGTTTCAAGTCTCTAGCTCATCGGGAAGCTAGTATAAAATCGTTCGCAAACTTTGTGGAGAAACAAACACACAAACCAACACCCAAACGAGAAAGCAACCTAATAAAAACGTGTAATAAAACTACGTAAATTTAACTTGCTTATTGACCGAGCGAGCACGAAGTGCGAGCGAAGCATCTCTGCTTCAGCTTGGAAAATTATATTATGGAATTTTTTTGTCGAGCCAGATTTTTTAATTTTTCAAAATGGCGGAGATATGTTAAAAAAACAGGTTTTTCGGCTTTCCAGCGCTATCTGTTTTCCTCTACAGGTAGCATTTCTCAACCGATTCTCGTAAAATTTAGTAAGCAGGTTTGAAAATTGTATAGATTTCTTATGTCAAGCCAGTTTTTCATTTTTTTTCTAAATTGCGGAGATAATGTAAAAAAATCAAATTTCAGTCCGTATTTCCAGCGCTGGCTGTTCTCCTCTACAGGTCGCATTTCTCAACCGATCTCGGTGAAATTTTGTGAGCAGGTTCGATAAAGCGATTCAAAAATAGAACCCCTGTTGTAATTCACCACCAGTTGTGAATCACCCCAGTTTACACGTATCATATAATAAAACAATCGAGATATTAATAAGTGTAACAACACTATTCAATAGCAAAAAATGTTTTAGATGTCCATTGCTGTCTTTATACTACTGTATTGCAACACCCACAGCTGGAACCAGCAAGCTAACTTCAATTTATTTTGTCCAATCACGTTTAAGAATATTGAATCGAAATCCAGATTGTCTATGTTTTTCGAATGTTTTTGTTTTGAAGAAGTGACAGAAAAGGTTTTAAAATTTTCTTTCATTTGTTTTTTCCATATTTCATGCCAGTTGAAATAGAAAATTGTTGAATTTGTCGTGTAATATTGTGAAAAGGTAAGTCTATTTGTGTATAAAACTTTCAGATAATTTTCTATTATGATATTCTGCACTATTTATGTATAAACTTACTATGGTTGGGTGTTTGTTACTGGCTGAATATTTTATTTTATTTAGTGGCCAGTGTCAAATGTCGATCATGTTTCATCATCATAGCTTGGCTGGAAATATTTGCCATGCATTTGAGAAAATAAATACGATGAAATGACTTTATTTCTTGAGTAAAAGTTTGTTAAACAAACTTTTATTTTACTACTTTTCCTCATACAAAAAGTTTATGTACTAATTAACTAGGAATACCTATTGAAAATATTGCACCGTTTTCTTTATTATTTTCTCATTATTTTTATTATTAATTTAGATTGTTATACTTACATATAACATCTACATAAAATTAAGTTTCCAGATTTTTGAAAAGTTATTTTACCACACATTGAAATTATTAAGCCTAACCAATGTTAGTTAATGCAATAATCCTGAAGAGATTTTTATGTTATAAATGATGTCGGTTATGAATGAAGATTTTGTGAGAAAAGGGATGAAAGTGAATGTAACTAAGACTAAAGTGATGGTGTTTGAGAGAGATGAAGAAATGACTGACTGTACGGTAATGTTAGGTGGCGAAAAAGTGGAACAAGTCCGTGAGTTTGTATACTTGGGGAGTTTGTTCACAAGGGACGGAAAGAGTGAGGAAGACATAGAAAGACGAGTGAAGAAAGGAAATTCGGTGAGTGGTGCTATACACTCGGTTATGAGTAGCCAAACCGTTTCTGCAAAGGCGCGAATGGCTATTCATAACGGAGTGCTGGTACCGACACTGATGTATGGAAGTGAATCTTGGGTATGGCAGAAGAAGAATGAAAGCAGAATAAATGCGGTAGAGATGCGATCGTTGAGGAAAATATGTGGAGTAAAACTGAGTGATAGAGTGAGCAATGAGGTGATTCGCAAAAGGTGTGGTCTGAAAGATGATATAGTGACAAGAATTGAGAAAGGAATGCTCCAGTGGTTTGGTCACTTAGAGAGGATGAATGAAAGGCGAATCACGAAAGAGATATACTGTGCGAATGTGGAAGGAACGATTGCACGAGGGCGTCCCAGAAAAACCTACGCGGACCAAATAGAGGTTATTATAAAAAAGGCTGGTGTACGCAGTGACAAAAACCGCAGGGCATGTATGAAAAGATTGATGGATATGAATGAAGCGAAAGAAGTGTGCAAGGATCGTAGCAGGTGGCGATCCATAGTCTCTGCCTACCCCCATGGGAAACAGGCGTGAGTGTATGTATGTATGTATGTATTATTTCAATCTGAAACATTTTGCAACTTACAAATTTGGGTTCAGCAATAGGTACTTAAATAAATAAATAATAGTTACCTATACATGTTTATGATATTAAGCAGTACTTGTAATAATTATATTTTTAATTTATTGTTGAAAACTTATCAATAAAAAGAATATTTTTTATTGACTGAGCAAGCGCAAAGTGCGAACGTAGCATGTTTTTATTCACCGAGCGAGTGCAAAGTGCAAATTAAGCATGTATTTATTGACTGACCAAGCGTAAAGTGCAAATTAAGCATGCTTTTATTGACTGAGCGAGCACAAAGTGCGAATGAAGCATGTTTTTATTGACCTAGCAAGTGCGAAGTGGGAACAAAGCGTCTCTGCTTCAGCTTGGGCAAAAATGTTTTTGTATGTCTATCCATTTGTTTGCCTCTACAGATAGCATTTCTCAACCGATTCTTGTGAAATTCTGTGAGCAGGTTTGATAATAATATTGAATTTTTTGTTGAATTGTCAGTTATTTGAAATTTATTATGTATATATATTGTATCGTATTGTCAGTCATTGTATCGTCAATATATTGTATCGTCAAATAAATAATGTATACATATATATTATTTATTTGACAACCTCCGTGGTCGAGTGGTTCGCACGCCGGTTTTTAAGGCGTCACCATCTCTTGAGGTCCCGGGTTCGATCCCCGGCTGGGTCAATGTAGAAAATGGACTTTTCAATATTGTCTCAGGTCTGGGTGTGTGTCATACCACCGTTGTTTCTGATTAAGCTACTTAATTTGGGATTGGAGCAATGTATGTGATGTTGTCAAATATTTATTTATTTGTTTATTTATTTATTGAAAAAAGAATTTCACCCATTTGAAAAATTAAAAGTGCCATCGAACTTCGAATAGATACAATAAAAGAATACCTAACAGCACATAGTATACTGCTTTTGCTTTTGAAAACCTAGTAGCGACATCTATTAGATTATTTTTTAAACAACATACTATTCAGTGAGGTCTACAGCTCACTGAGCCACTAGTTTATCGAGGGTTTAAGTACACAATTTGTTAGTAAGAGAAGTGTAATCAATAATTAACATAATATTTTTTTATGTTCTGTAAAAGTGGAATGCAGAGATAGGCTGCAGACTGCAAACCGTAGACTGCATGTGTTATTTTCTATGAAGTGCGGCTGCACGTGCCGTGGCCAAGCGTAATCACTTCATAGAAAAAAACTTGTGCAGTATGCGGTTGCTGTCTGCTGCCTATCTCGGATTTCCACCTTAAAGGTTGGAGCCCGACCGCAGACCGACGTGTCGCCGCGACACTACTAGTTTTTATGTATTTCTATGAAATTCCGTAGCCAGCGACATGAAGCGGCGACGTGTCGCCCGACCGCACATCAGTTGTGTCTACTTTGGAGCGACGACACGTTGAATTTGCTCAAAATATAAGGAGCGGGTTCGTTTAAGAGGTTGTAATACGGAGGCTGGAAATACATAGAATCCAGTAGTAGAGCGTCGCGGCGACACGTCGCGTGCAGTTGCGGTTCGCGGTCGGGTTTCAACTTGTACCTTAAGACTGACTTTTTTTTAGCACTTCATTAAATGGCGGAACAACCACCTCTGATACTCTGCATGGAGAATGCAAACGGTGATGAAGTAGCCCTCAGGATTGAGCCCGGAGATGACTTCCAAACATTTCTCAGCAGAGCCAAGTGAGTGTTTCTTATTTCTATAACCTATCTTGAAAAAAGTTTAAGAAATACCCCATATTCCCGTTGTCCCCCCACCCTTGTATAATAACTTAACTACCTTTAATAACTTAAATATACCCTTTGTATAATAACGTTAAGGTGGCCTTCCATGGTACACCCACCTTACCACTGTAGGAATGAAGTATGGTGCTTGATGTGCTCCGTCGGGGGTCACCAGTGTGGGAATGATATATGGTAGTATGGAAAGGTATGGAGAGAGGTGGCCACTGATAGGAAGGCCAAATGGAAGATCTTCCTCTGGGCTGGGTAGTATTAGCCCGGGGACCGCGGTCTAACCGATGATGGTTGGCAGTTGTATATATGCTGCTTCGCTGACATAACTCAGTTAGCGAGATGTAGGTTACTCCATATGTTTCTCCATACTACGAGGTGCTATTCCTTACTAATCTTTGTGTTTATACAACACTAGCGCCATCTAGTCACATGGTGATGAATCTTGTTGCAACCATGTGTTGGTATGTGCGGCGGTACGATAGATGCCGCTACACCACTTTTTTCTCATATCTCTCAACTTTCATTTTATATACTTACATCTTCTTTCTCTATTTTATTTATGTACATCTGTATCTGTTGTCCTTCTAGTATTTTTGCACCTACTCCCCCTCTGTCCTCTTCCCTTTAATATTTTTCTACTCAAGGCCGTCTTTTGTGTACTTGTACGTCTTTTTAGGGCAAAAAACTGAACCCTTATAGATTCGTCATGTCTGTCTGTCTGTCTGTCCGTCCGTATGTCACAGACTTTCAACGAAAATTGGTTTGAACGAGATAAAGTGATTAGTTTTAGAGATATATCATATTTTCCAAAACCGCAAATATAACTTTGTCATTCATACCAACACTGTGAAAAACAAAGTTATTTTTGTAGACGAAAAATGATAGTGGTATTAAATATGGTATGGTATAAGGTAACTACGGAACCCTACGGCGCGTGGCCCGACACACACTTGGCCGGTTTTTTCTAGTGTGCAATAAAGCATTTTATTATTATTATTATTAACTTAATCACTCTTTTCACTATCTGTATTACCTATCTTTATCGATATTCTATTAACTAATAAGAGTAAAGTCATAATTTAGAGAGAATCTTAATTTCAGATCGATTCTCGGTTTTGACGTTGACCTAAATTCTATAACTCGAAACCAACCAGTATCGTTAAACGATAACATTTACCAATTTCTTGTGACAGCCGAACAAAATGCACAAGACATTAATATGCAAAACTTCGACCAAATTCTAGAACCTAGTCGGGATGCCAACGATTTAGTTTATATCTTAGATGATGGTACTCAAATCAGAGCTTCTCAGATACATTTTGATAATGAAGACCCACAAGTAGATTTAACAGCAGAGAAAATACCTTTTGTCAAGTATGCTGACGATTATGTCGAAGAATTTGATGTAGAAAACGTATTAGAAGAAGACACCAGAAAATTTAACATTGTAGAAAGTCCTGTCTCTCGCTGGTCTAGCAAAAATGTTAGCCCTAAGTGTAGCTTTGTCAACAGTCTTCCTTTTAAATTGGTCTGCAATAATACGTCTGTTTTCGAAGCCCAATTTACTAAATACTTGGAGTCAAGTACTGCTAAAACTTACACCACATTAAACCCTGTTACTAATACAAATAAATCACCAAGAAGTCTAATTAGGGAAAACTATAAAAGTTACGAAGATAAAATTAATAGAGGTGATGACTTTACTGGGTTATCAAGAGATGAGATTTTGAATATGTTCAAAGATTCTCCTGTATTATCCATCCCTTACGAGAGTGAAAAACGAAAGCATGTACGGAAAAGTGATCCTACGAGAGCGGTACACAAGGGTTGGAATTCTAAACCAGCTAATTACTATGAGGGAATGTTAATAGGTGATAATGAAAACCAGAATTGTTTTATTTGCGGAAAATTTGTTGAAAACAATATTGATAAACTATACCTCTTTGATAATGAAGACCAGAAGCTTCATAGATCGTCGCCACAAAAGAAATCTCCGAGACAATTGAAAATAATTTGCGAGAGATGTTTAGGTGAAAATTTTAAACCTTGCAGAATGAAAGGACCGAATCAGTGCTTAAATCCAGATGAATACTTAGTTATAAGAAACAACCAACAGTATATTTTCCAAAAGACCAACAAAATAGATTTCATAAGTAAATTTATTAATGATGGTGGTCGTAAAAGCAAAGAAACGATTTCGAAGCAGAGACAGGAGAAAGAAAAAGTGGAATTCGTTAAAGTTGAGATAGGTTCTGATGGTGAAATAGTAACTAAACCCTTAGATAATGAACCAAGGTCCTCTGATGACGTTATAATAGTTAAAGATGATGGTAGGGACAGTTCAAGTGACGTGGAATTAGTTTTGACTCCGGAAATAGATGAGAATATTGTCGATCATTTGGACGATGCAGATGAAGAGGTGAAGGAGTTTTTAGGAAAATATAAATGTGATACTTTGATCACCACTGAACTAAAGTGCAGGTAAATAGTAACTTATGAATACTTATGAATTTTCGATGAATCCAATAATTCCTCATTTATCCTAAATGCTTTTTTAGGTTCTGCGAACGCGTGTTTTCCGATTTATCTTCAGTGATGGACCATGTGGATGAACACAAACACGACTGGGATGAAGGGGTGGTATACCCTTGTCCCATATGCGAATACGGTAATTTTTGCAGTTAAAATAATATTTTAGGTCTATATTGTGTTGAATGACGTGCTTACTTTAGTTTGTGTACCCAAAAGTTAGGGTCCTTAAAGGAGGGAGACGAGAGTGTGTAAATGAGCGAAGTCGAGTTGTTCTGACCGAGAACAGGCGGGTATTTGAATCTGGCCTATCCTTACTAAATTTTGGGTACACGACATATTACAGTGACGTCATTAGAAGGGGTATATAGACATACTAAGTAACGAATGGAATTATGAAAGAGTATGGTAGGTAACGAAATAAATGAAAAAGTTATTGATGAGTTCGATAAGAAAGCAAATGAGAGAGTGGATTTAAAAACGATAACGTAGTCTTACATAGGTATTAATTTTAATGTTAGGAAACCCACATAAGGTGGGTAATGGCTGTTTTTTTTTTCAGGATACGCCAATGCTGGTTGGCTAAAAGGCCATTTGAAAGCAGCTCATGACAATGATAAAGCCATCATCAAAAAAGAAGTTATTGAAGACAATAAGAATGGTAGGATCTCCCCATAAATTCCCCATAATACATAAATTTTTGCCCAACTTGTTACTAACCTAGTTTTTAAGTTACTTCTATTTCTATCCTTCCGAGTCTTTCTTACTTGTAATAATGAAACAAATAAATGATTACTCCATTAAGAGACAGGCCTACAAAAGATTATTAGATCACGGGATGTAGCTGTTGTCTTGTAACTGATCCAGAGACTATCCATAGACCATTGACTAGACTGATCCATAGATCCCTCGAACTTGAAAATAAAGGTGCATTTTTATCAAGGTCTGAAGGAAAAATTGTTATTGCAGAAAATGAATCAAAGCCTCCTGAAGATTCTCCTGTAGCTAAAAGAACCAGAAGTTCTGACAAGAAAATTGATGATAACTCCGTTGATACCGGTAATGTATTTTTTTCTATTGCATAAAGAGTTTAGAAGGGAATAAATTGTTAGTTTTTCATCTTTTTATGAAAAACTATTCCTCCAGGTTCAAAAAATACCTTTCCTATGTACCTCAGTTCCAAAAGGAACTTTTCCCGAAATTCCATTTCCCAAAAAATACCTTTCATAAAATGCCCCCTTCCCAAAATATACCTTCTTGGAACATATAGCACATAATGTAAAAAATATAATAAAATCATGTGGTCTTCTTTCGTTTTTCAAATTTTTAGAAAGTGTCCCGAAACCAGCAGACGAGAAACTGTCTGCATTTCCAGAGACATCGGTTGGTAATTTTCATTGTTCGATTAAGTAGTTTACTTTTAAATAACTTTTCTTTAGTTAATGTGAACTCTCAATGGAGTAGATTTGTTTTTTGTATTTAAATATTATATTTCCGGTTATAATTTGAACTGAACTCCATTTTTAGAAAGCTTCAAGTTTCGTGATAAAGACAGAAGTGAAGCAGGAAACATTAGACATCAGTGACGATGAAATATGGATAGTCCAGACTGGTGACGAGACTAACGAACAACTTAAGAGCTTACTGAATGCTGCTAAGGTAAGTTCGAAAGTGTAGAGTGTAAAATATAGGTAAAGCATCAGATGTGATTCAAGAGGCAGCGACTGAGTAAGACAATGAGCAAATATAGAGTAATAAAAGTGAAGCAAGAGGCATTAAACAGCCGTGACGATGAAATAGGGGGACGAGGTCTTACTGAATGCTGCTAAGGTAAGTTCGAGTGTAGAGTGTAAAATATAGGTAAAGCATCAAATGTGATTCAAGAAGCAGCAACTGAGTAAGACAATGAGAAAATATAGAGTTAACAAAAGTGAAGAATGTGGAAATAGGTCGCATGTAATATGCCTATTGATTTAAGAAACATTTTTATGTCAATAATATTCAAATGTGACTGTTGTTTTGACTGTCACAAAAAGGCTCCTGTCCTAACAATACCTGAAGAAATGTTGTGCTAAAATAATAAACGGTTGACGAAGAAAACCCTTTTTTTCTGTTCCACTGGAGCGCTGCTGCCTGCCCCCTACAGTGGTTATGGGCCACCTATAGAAAATCAAGGATTTCGCGAAAATGTCAACCGTGAAAATAGAACAATTGACTCCAGAAAATTACGAAACATGGAAAATTCAGGTGGAAGCAATTCTTATAAAGAATGATGCCTGGAGCTATGTGGATGGCAGCCTTGTAAGACCAGCAGAACCAGGTTTAGCCACTCAATGGGATAAAGGTGACGCAAAGGCAAAGTCAGACCTAATCCTATCGATCAGCCCTAATGAACTGAGGCACCTGCGAGGATGCAAAACATCGCGAGAAGTATGGTTGAAACTTGAAGGCATACATGCATCAAAAGGACCTGCGAAAAAGGCGACATTGTTAAAAGAATTATTGCTTTACAAAATGGAGGAAAGTGGTGACATTCGAGAACATGTCATGAAATTTTTTGATGTCAGATGCAAATTAGCTGACATGGGAATAGAAATGAATGACGATTTGATTTCAATTATGCTGCTGTATAGTTTACCGTCTAGCTTCGAGAACTTTAGATGTGCTATAGAGTCTAGAGATTCGTTGCCAGATCCAGAAACGCTTAAGGTAAAGATTTTGGAGGAAGGAAGTTCCCGACACCAGAAAGAAAATGTAGATAAGGCATTTCTTGTAAAAGGGAAGAAACCTTTTAAACCAAAGAGAGGTACAGTTGAAGAGGATTTGAAATTTAAATACAAATGTTTCAAATGTCATCAGCACGGTCATAAGGCTTCTGAATGTAATATGAAGAAGAATAAGGGTCAACGCCAAGAAACTTCTAAGTTAGTGTCAACGTATGGTACGGCCAGTGATATTTATGATTCGGATTTTGTAACTTTTAATTGTTTTTCAGATGATAAGGCTGCAAGCAATGAGAGTGGAAATTGGATCATTGATAGTGGATGTACGTCACATTTATGCAACGACGCAAGTAAATTTGGTGACACGATGTTACTCATGTCATCAAAGTTGAATTTGGCAACAAATGCAAGTACAAATATACGAGGCAAAGGTACAGTAAGATTGTTTACATGTAATAATGGTTCTCAAACTGTGGTTCAATTGCCCAATACACTTTATGTTCCGGATTTGCGATGTAACCTAATTTCAGTTGCGAAAATTACGGATCAAGGCTATAGTGTTACATTTGAAGGTAATGTAGCTAGTGTGAAAGATAGCTATGGTAACACTAAGCTAGTCGCAAATCGAAAGAGTAATTTATATTACGTAATAGAGGAACACCGTGAAATAGTGTCGGCGATTTCTGATAAAGAGAAAGAAGTCGATGTATGTTTGTGGCATGAACGATTAGGACATTTAAATGCAAAAGATCTTGTTAAACTTTTAAATAAATCTGGTATGAGTGTCAAAATGTCAGATATTGTAAAGTTGTACGATTGCAATGTTTGTATGAGTGGAAAAATGAGTAGGTTACCGTTTTTGAAATCTGAAGGCCCTTGTGATGAAAAATTAAAGATCATTTATTCAGACATTGTTGGACCAATGCAACACAAAGCCATAGGTGGCGCGAGGTACTTTGTCACATTCATTGACGATCATACAAGATGGTGTGAAGTATATTTACTTAGTAAAAAGAGTGAAGTATTTACTGTATTTAAAATATACAAAAATTACGTCGAGAATTTGACCGGCAAGAAAATAAAATATTTTCAGTCAGATGGCGGTGGCGAATATTGTAACCGTGAATTCGATGAGTTCTTGAAGAATGAAGGCATATCTCGAAGATTAACCTGTCCTCGAACTCCAGAACAGAATGGGATAGCGGAAAGGAAAAATCGTACGTTAGTGGAAATGGCGAGATGTATGCTCATTTCGTCTGGTCTTTCGCCAGGTTTCTGGGCAGATGCTGTTGTAACGGCATGCCATGTCAGAAATCGATGTCCAACGCGCAGTCTTGGAGGAGACACACCCTTTGAGAGATGGTTTGGCCGACCTGCTAAGATAAATTATTTAGAGAGGTTTGGATCAAAGGTACATGTATTGGACAAAGAACAGGGGAAAGATAAGTTTGCTCCACGAAGTACAGAAGGAATCTTCGTAGGATATCCAAGAGATCGAAAAGGCTACAGAATATGGTTACCACAGCAACGGAAAATGATAGTGTCACGAGATGTGAAGTTTCACGGAATGAAGAGTGAAAGAAACGAAGATAATAGCTTGAAGATAGATCCACTTGAACTGAAAGCTGAAGATTTGAATACCAACGTGGATCGACCAGGTATAGTTGAAATTGAATTCCATTCGAAACAGATAGCTGACATTACTCATCAGCCAGTCGAAGAACCCGAGATAATCGCAGGACCATCGCATCTTGATCATCGGGAAAGCGATGTTGAAAGCGAGGTTTGCGATGACGGTAGGGGAGGAATGAAGAGAGGTCCAGGTCGACCGCGTATAGAGCGAGGTCATGTTGGGCGTCCAAGAAAAGTGTACCAGATGGTACCAAATATACAACCAGAACCAATTACAGCTGATAGTAGTGAATCCATTGAGGAGTTTACGGACTGTCAAGACTTTGCTGGGGTCGCAGAAGTGACATTAAAACAGGCTTTGTCAAGCAGTGAATGCAAAGGATGGAAAAATGCTATATTATCGGAAGTGAGAAGCCTAGTCAAGAACGACACATGAGAAATAGTAAACAAACCCATGAATCGTGATGTCGTAGGTTGTCGATATGTTTTAACAACTAAGCTGAATGTGGACAAAACTGAGAAGAAAAAGGCGAGACGTGTAGCGAGAGGCTTTAGCCAGCGGTATGGTATTGACTACCACGATACTTTTGCTCCTGTCGTCAGGCTTGATACAGTTAAATTGTTAGCTGCACTTGCAGTTGAGCTAGACCTAGAGATTCATCAGTTGGACATTAACACGGCTTACTTGAATGGATTTTTAGAAGAAAACATCTACATGAAGGTGCCAGAACTTTTAGAGGAATGTTTACTTAAACTGATAGAGACAGAAAAAGAAGGTTCCGATATTTATGAACGAGTTAAGAAAATGTTGGACGATTTAAAGGCTGGAGGCGACGTATGCCGACTGAAAAGGTCGTTATACGGACTCAAACAAGCTGGTCGTCAGTGGAACATACGACTCGATGAGCAACTAAAACGTATGGGGTTGCGACAATCGTTGAATGAACCGTGTCTTTATTTTAGGGGCATAGATTCTGATATAAAACTCTTTGTTTTAGTTTATGTTGATGATATTCAAATCGCATGTCGGAAAAGAGATTATATTGAGGACTTTAAAAAGTCACTGGCCACCGAGTTTGAATTAAAAGACTATGGAGTTGTCAAGTACATGTTGGGAATAGAGTTTGACAAATGTGACGATGGCATTAGATTGTCACAGCGAAAATATATCTCAGACTTGTTGATAAAATATGGCATGGATAATTGTCGTCCAGTTTCTACGCCTATGGAAACCAAAGTAAAATTTTCCCAAGACAAATGTAGTGAGGGCGAACAGTACCCGTACAGGGAAGTTATAGGTTCCTTGATGTATCTTTCAACAGGAACAAGGCCTGATATCACAAATAGTGTTGCAAAATTGGCACAATTTCTGAATTGTCCCAATGAAGAATGCTGGAAGGCCGCGAAACGAGTTCTGCGTTATTTGAGAAGAACGATAGAATACGGACTTGTATTTAAGAAAACAGGCAAGTCATTGCAAGGGTATTCTGATTCGGATTGGGGAGGATGTTTGATAGATAGACGTTCTTACTCTGGATATGTTTTTGTGTTAGCAGGCAGCTGCATATCGTGGAAATCGCAGAAACAGAAGTGTGTCGCGACGTCCACGTGTGAGGCCGAGTATGTGAGCTTGTCATCAGCCATGAAAGAAGCTGTTTATCTCAATAGCTTATTAACTGAAATTGGGTTAGGTAAGTTTTCACAGATTACATTACATGTAGACAATCAGGGGGCGATATGTCTTGCAAATGATCCGATGTTCCATTCTCGTAGCAAGCACATTGATATAAGGCACCATTTTATAAGGAGTATTTTAAAGGACAACAAGAGCATAGAATTGTCGTACCTGTCTACTGATTCTATGCTTGCTGATATTTTAACCAAGGGTTTGCCTAATGCTAAGCACTACAAGTGCATGTCTGGTTTAGGTATTACCTGTTAATTGTTTATTTTTGCTAAAGTTGTTGTTCCTTTGTAATACTTTCTTTTTGTTTTAAGATGTATTTAATTTCTGTGAATATGCATATTAAGGGGGCGTGTGGAAATAGGTCGCATGTAATATGCCTATTGATTTAAGAAACATTTTTATGTCAATAATATTCAAATGTGACTGTTGTTTTGACTGTCACAAAAAGGCTCCTGTCCTAACAATACCTGAAGAAATGTTGTGCTAAAATAATAAACGGTTGACGAAGAAAACCCTTTTTTTCTGTTCCACTGGAGCGCTGCTGCCTGCCCCCTACAAAGAAGGGGAATTAGACAGCAGTGACGATGAAATATGGATAGTCCAGACTGGTGACGAGACTAACGAACAACTTAAGAGCTTACTGAATGCTGCTAAGGTAAGTTCGAGAGTGTAAAATATAGGTAAATCATCTGATGTGATTCGAGAGACAGCAACTGAGTAAGACAATGAGAAAATATAGAGTTAATCAAAAGTCAAGCATGAGGCAATAGACAGCAGTGATGACGAAATATGGATAGTCCAGACAGAGGACGAGATTAACGAACAAATTGAGAGTTTACTGCGTGCCGCCAAGGTAAGTAAAAATGTGGATGTAGTGAAAGAAGTTATAAATGTAGGTAAAGCATGAGATGCAGAAGTGAAGCAAGAGGCAGCATTTGAGGAGAATGAGTTAATGTAAATAAATAAATACATCTTTTTTAATATTATCTTCCATCAAAATATAACAAAGCTTGGACATAGATATGTAGATTTTTAAACAGAAGTGAATCAATAGTTTAGGCAGCATCGACTAAATATATCTTCTTAAATTGGATGCATGTAGCCTGATGGCACAGTGGCATAGCTAGCACATTCTTAAAAGCAAGTTTTGCCTGGATAGGGCAAAGAAATATTGTGTCCTCGGTGCTTTTTGATTTCGGATGCATTTTTAATGCACATCGAGATAGTGATTCAAGAGGCAGCGAGCGAGAACCTTTACCTCTCCTGATGTTAAGTGATGATAAGGCCGAAGGCGGAAGCGCACTACTCCCGGAATCCTCATCCATCACTGAGGAACTGGCTATCTTACCTCTAACTTCCGGAATACAACAATTTTAAATTGTTGTAATGGCGTCAGACTTAGGTAAGATGGTGGTAGATAGCCAGGCGGATTTGAAATAAATCCTACCACCAAGCAGAGTACAAATGTACCGCCCTCCTGGGAATCGAACCCGGGACCCCTGTGTCCTACACGGGTGAGCGAACCACAAAACCACAGAGGCGGTTGAAATTAAAAAGCTGGTGATCTTGATTTTATAATGTCAGACGATATGATTTCAACAATTTCACTTCTCAAGCTTACGCGCTCACTAGACATGAAATAAAAGACTTTTTAACGGATACTAGCGCGGTTTTATTGAAAGTACTTTGGTAATTAGTTGGTATTTGGTTTGATTTTTGATTTTCCCGACGTTTTGGCACCTTTGCAGCTGCCGTGGTCACGGGGGACTGAAGCCCTCGTGAAACGTCGGGAAAATCAAAAATCAAACCAAATACCAACTAATTACCAAAGTAAGTACTTTCAATAAAACCGCGCTAGTATCCGTTAAAAAGTCTTTTATTTCATGATTTCATCAAGTCACTGATGGCTGAGATATTTTGACCGACATTTTGTTCATTATTTAGGGATGCCAAAAAGAAACTGCACCTACGGGAATTTCGAAGAAGATAAAGAACAAATGTTTCACCTGCAGGTATGGTATCAAGTGTTATCATCTTTAAACTATCATTAACTCTTTCATTTACACCCTTTTCTTTGGCTTCTAGAGTCTGCAGTCAATGAAAGATGAACCGGAAATGGAGGCGCCACTTTCCCTGTTAAATTAACGTTTAGAGGTCAGAGTTATTGAAAACTGGACCATAAAATATGGCGCAATTAGTTCCATTTCCAACCGAGTCTCATCTTTCGTTGACCAAACTCTATTAACGGTAGTATGGTAAGTTAAATAATTTATTAAACTATCTTAGTCGAATTTTCGCCAACGAAGAGTCACTTTTCACACACACCTGTCGTCGCCGCGGGAGAAAGAGAAAGTTGCCGAGTAAAGAGGACAACGTGATTTATGTACCCACCCAGAAGGATTTTATCAAGGTACCCTCAAAGACTTCCTCAACGTATCTGATCGAAGTCCTGAACCTATTTAATTTACTACAAAAATCTTCGTGTATAACTTATTTAGACAAGCTCTTAGAGCAACGCGGGCTTCCGTCCGAAAGGAAACAACCTTCCCGCGTTGCTCTTACTAAGGTCAAGTTTTTAGAGCATTAGCTGTAAGGTCAAGCTTGTAAAACAAGCATTTATTATGAATGAATTTACAAAAAGTTAGATTTCATACTTTTTGTTGGATTCTATTGACATAATAACATTGACATTAATTCATATAAAAACTTACTCTTTGAGTGACATTATGCAAGGTAAAAGATTTTCAAGTCAGTTTTAAATATTTTCTTCAATGACTTGATTTTCTTTAATTGGAGTTATGGAGATTCAGGTAATAATCATACCTATTTCAACTCGTGGAAACGGTGTATTATATTAAAGTAGGTAGGTATAGGTAGTAGAGCTTTGATTATTTAGAGATGTCAGCAATAGTTTTTTGGAAAATTGATGACGGTACAGAATCCGGCAAACATCTTGACGCTCTTTCGACGGAGTGGGGATAAGTTCACGCAAGTGGACTTGCGATCGACCAATAGCGCGCCCCTCTCCCGCCGCGCCCGCGCCCCTCACCACTACGCATGCACAAAATACGCGTTCGATCTTCACCCGACTTCTACGTTGTTGTACCCAGTACCCACTGACCTCTATTGAACAAGTAGGTACTTTAGACAGGCTATTGTTATGAAATGACATCAAATTTTTGTGCCGATTAGAAAATCGCCTTATTGGCGCTGAGAGCACTAGATTCTACTATGGCAGTAGTGAGTGAACTTGGAACTTATTAGTTCCATCGATCGTTCAGGATTAAACGATTGGTGACGTTCGCCTGTCCAGCGTACTTGTTTAATGGAGGTCAGTGGTTGTACCCGATTTCAAAATGTTTGCGGGCTACGGTATGAATGAAGCGTCCTGCGACGCGTGTCCGAATTTCTAAATTGACAAGGCGTTTCACACAGCTTCGACGGTTCTTTTTAGAATATATTTTTATTTTTGCAGCGAGCTCAAGGCCGGCCTAAGCCTGCAGCTCAATCGGACTACAGCAATCTACTTGTACCAGTTAGTAAAACACCTGATACTTTTTTACTTGAATGCACAACGTCCACTGCTGGGTATCTAGTAGTGATGTACAAGACTCGAGTCTTCCGAGTCCTTTTGTCTAGAGCTCGGAGTCGTTTTACAGGGCTCGAGCCTTTTTCAGAGGTCGGCCGATTTCGAGCCATTTTCACGGCTCGAGCCTTTTTGAGAGACTGGTCGATCTCGAGGCTTTTCACGGCTCGAGTCCTTTTCGGCGCTGATGGGCTGCTGATGAATGAGGATAAGAAGAGCTTAAGCACAATAGATTAAGCATCTACGGTACTCTTTATAACTTAAGACATTCATCTTTTTGAGTTCTAATTTTGAAGACTAGAGTCAGATTTTCAGGGCTCTGTGAGCTCGATAGGCTCCGCTTTAATATCTTCGTAAATAATAATATTGTAAATATTATTATTTACGGAGATATAAAAAGTCATAAAAATAAACTCTTGGCTTTTTATGAGGCTCGCGTTCATTTTAAGACTCGAGCTTTTTTGAAGGCTCGAGCTGTTTTGATAGGTTCGAGCTTCGACTCGAGTTTTGTACATCACTAGTATCTAGGTCTCTCTCCAAAAGATCTTCACGATATTCGGTCCTTCTTCCAGCAAATTAACAGATTGACGATCCACCCAACGATATTCCCACGATCGAAGGATCCACTTTGTAGGTTCCCGCGAAACGTGGGTCGTCCAAAGCCTCTAATCCCAGTCGTTCCGTTTTGGGTAGTCCCAAGGCAGGACATTTTTTTTTCTCCCAGTTGTTCCGTTGCAATCCAACATTTCGCCACACCGGGACTAATGGGACTAAAAAACTCACTATTCCCGGATATCGGCGTCTTCATCGGGACTTGGTCAGATTCCGCTTTCGTCAGAATAAATTAAAGGCCGTTTTTTTCTGACGAAAACGGAATTCCTAGAGATCAGAGAAAAACTTATTAATTTTTACAATGTTTTTTCTTATTCTTTTTTTCATATCTCTAGGTATTGAAAGTAGACTACATCGTATGTGTCATGGGACAACTGGGAGAAAAAAACCCATTAGAACAGCTGCCCCCTACTCAAATGGCCACTTTTCTATTCGTTTGAACGCTACGCTTACTTTTAAAGCTTAAATATGAGCAATAGACGATTAAATCACATGTCGAAAACTTTTATGAATCACAAACTTTGATGTATTGTATGAAATCGCAAGCTTACAGCAAGTAATTTTATAGTTTACTACTTATTTTAAAGCTTTAATAATAAGCGTAGCGTTCAAACGAATAGAATGTTGGTCATTTGAGTAGGGCCTCTGGGATTAGTGGGTCCAAAAGAACGACCGGCCTTGAAGGTCAAAAGAGAAGAAACGGAACGCCTTTTAGTTTTTCATCAACTGTGGAGTGCATTGCACTTGCATAGATGGCGCTATAGACAGTGTCAGTTGTATTCGCCAAATACTATAAACTAGACATGGGCGCCGCGCCGGCGCGACGCCGCCTCGACTTACCGGCACGCCGCCGCCGCCGCCGTCTCCGTCGCGCGGCGTGGATTTTTTGCCAAAAATCAAACTTATTGTCGAAATTTTTACTATTTATGTCAGTTTTTTGACGACTCGTTATTCCCGTAACTTACCAAATGATGCTGCCCTGTATGGACTGTATTCTTGGGCTGTATTCAACGAAGATCTCTTTTTCTAAGAAGTTGGACTTATCGAACTGTACTGTGTTCGTCCTACCTAGCATTAGCACATACGTAATGGTCTGGTCATAACTTCGTGTGTTGTGTTTCCAATCCCAATAGATTCTTGTAAAGTTTCTTGGTTTCTTGTAAAGCGCTATTTAAAATTTGGGCGCTGTATTCAAGTTCTCCAAGATTACGCAAGAATTTAAACATCAGCAAACCGAAGGTGTGTTAAGTTTTTCACAGTTCTTTTCCAGTCCGGATACAGAAACCTTAATATAACGCTGTGGTGAATAGTTTCAGAGAAAAACTTATCCTTGTCGCGATAGTATGGCAATTGAACTCTAGTTTCGAATTTTAAGTAATTTTAACCGAAATATTGTTTTTTATATAAAGACCGCAACACAGCACTTCGTAGTTGTCCCCTTTGGAGGATCTGCAGCACACCCGTGCCTTGATCTTACTAAGCGAAGGCTTTCGTAGTCCTCGAACGCTAAGTAAAATGGCAGATTAGTCTCACTATTCTGTATGTTTTTTACGACTGGAAAATGCTTAATGCATGTCCCAACTTCGGGAGATGGCTGAAGGTCAGTGGGACCTACCACAGTGTGGGCCATATCCTCTAAAATCAGTCAAAGTCCAAGTAGCATTGACAACTGGTGAAGCCAAAGGAATCGTTGCGCACACTACCGTGATTATCCGCCCGCAGCATATAAGTCCGTGAAGTCTGTTCGTCCGTCCGGCAAGGCAAAGTGTGTGGGACACGATGTGGCGTAATCTAATAGGAGGTAGAATTAAAACGGCAGTTATACAATAGTACTTAAATTATATTGTAGTAAATAGTGGCAGAGCGTGGGTCTAGGTTACACACACTGAATCAGGTCCCGACAATGACAACGTTACTATCCTGGCTTGCAGCAGCGATGGACGAGGCGAAGTGATGTCCTATTGGCATCCGAAGTGGCAAGGTAGTGGACACGGGGTAGAACCGCTTCCAGCAGAATACCACGGCCAGCAATGGTTTGTCCAAGGTAGTGCTTGGAACCCTGGAACGTCAAACCAGCCATTTTATGGAATGTCTGATTCACCAGCCTGATAGCAACACCTTAATCGCAGCATTATTGCTACATGCTAAGCTCAGGTATAGTATGTTGCACTAAGCAGCGATCAAGGCGAGGCAATCGAGGCAAAAATAAACAAGTAATAAATAACCAAACTACAAGAATTATTTAAAAGTTGGAAATTAGCACAACGGTTTCACTATCAAAATAAAACCAATTTAAAACAATATTTCTACGTAATAACGTTCAGCAGTAATTAACAAAACTCACACAATTCTTTTATAATGTCGAAATCCATCTGACAAATAGTTAAATTAAGTATTAAAGCGTTATAAAAGTGGATTTCGAAATTATTGGAAATGGAAGGTAGGCATCTACATAAAACTATACTACGTAAAATAATCTTACAAAACTTACCCAGTATGGGGTTTTATCACTACACAATAATTAAGTTTATTAGGTAGAATTAGATTCGAGTGTAATTATGTAGCACTCGCGAGAAAGAAAATGACTGTCTTCCAAAGCGGTAAAAATCGGTCTGCGGGGCGCGGGCCGGCAAGCGTTCGCCGATAGCAGCGGCGAGGGAAAATGAGGTCACCGCAAGAACAATAGCAGACGCATGGAATGTTGCAGGCAGTAATGCTAAATCCGAGTGAACGCAACTTTCTGTAGGGCAGTGTAGGTAAAATCCAAAATGTCTAGAAGGCAACATAGCGATTCAACGTAATGTCATATTATTTATGTTTGTATATTAGTTATAAATAGGTATTGTACTACATATGTAATATAAATTTAATTAAATATTTTTATTTATTTATTTAATATGAAAGAATTTAGGTTCAGGTGTTACATACCCCCCTTTTAGGATAGGATTTTTCCTAGGTAAAATCCGCTATCGTAACTCAAAGTATGACGGGTATCACGGTTATAAGTAATAATGTTTGAGATTATTGAATTTTTGAAATAGATTTTTAGAATTAGATTTTTTTATACTATGTTTTATAATGTTTTAGTTTTAGATCTTTAATGTGCCAAGTTCCTAGATTATTACCGTTACAATCTTCAAGAACATATACAAGAGGTGACTTTTTTTCTATAACACGGCATTTGAGGAATTTCGGAGCGAGTTTTTTTGCGAAACGGTTGTCTTTATCACTTTGGTAGTAAGTTCGCTTCCAGACAACATCACCCACTCCAAATTCCATTTCTTTACGTCGTAGGTTGTAGTTAGTGCAATTTCTAGAATGTGCTTTTAACAAGGCCGATTGAACTTTATCGAAGGTATTATGCAAGACTCCGAGATTTTCAGCGTACTCATCACGTGGTGAAAATATTACTTCATCCGTTAAGTCTGGATCGAGGTAATGTGAGCCACAGTTAACTAATTCACGGCCATAAACAAGAAAAGCAGGTGTAAAACCGGTTACTTCGTTAACTGAGCTGTTTAAAGCGAATTGAATTTTTGTTAAATTACTATCCCATGTACGATGGTCATTTTCAACAAATGAGGCAACAGCGACCATTATAGTTTTGTTATACCTCTCTACGGTGTTAATTTGTGGTGTGTATTTGGGTGTATAACAAATATTAGGTATCTTATAACGGTGAAGTAAATTATTTATTATATTGCTAGTGAATTGCTTGCCGTTATCCATAAAAACAGTACTGGGAATACCATGTACAAGGAATACATTCTCTTCAAGTAATCGGCTTATTATTTCAGATGTAGCACGTTTTATAGGGAACAACAAACAGAATTTTGAAAAACAACATGTAATAACAAAGATAAATGTATTTTGTTTCCTACTGACAGGTAGGGGTCCTATTAAATCCAAACTGATCATTTCAAATGGACGGAAACATTTTTTTGGTCGGCCCATAGTACCCAGTGTAGTGTGGTTAGGAAATTTGTATGAGGCACATGTATCACAGTCTGCGACGAATTTGCTTACATCGCGATACATCCCTGGCCAGAAATATCTGAGGCAAAGGCGTTTGTAAGTTTTGAAGGTTCCGAAATGACCAGAAGTAGGTTCTGAGTGGTTTTCTGATAAAACATTTTTCCTTAGTTCAGAAGGCACTACTTCCTTCCATTCAAATTCTCTCGTCAAGGGATTGAGGCTTTTTCTATAACGGTATAATTTATTATTTTTCAGCTTGTAATTGGGAAATGAAGAAGGTACTTTTAGACAGCCCTCGTAAATATTTAAATACCAATCATCCTTAGACTGAAAAGACGCATTGTTGGTTGAGCACGAATCAATAGCGGTGACTGGAAGTGAGCGAGATAGACCATCTGGCACAACATTATCAGAACCACGAAGATGTCTTATTTCTAAATTGTAGGCTGATAATCGGACACCCCAGCGAGACAAACGACCGGTAGCGTTATTTAAATTCAAAAACCATTTTAGGGAAACGTGGTCAGTATAAACAATGAATTTTTTTCCATTGTCAAGGTAACATCTCCAGTGTTCAACAGCAGTCAGTACAGCTAAAGCTTCTCGTTCAGTTGCACCGTATTTCTTTTCTTGATCGCTGAGGGATTTGCTCATATAAGCTATGACCTTTTGATCACCGTCTGAAGTTTGAGTGAGTACTGCACCTATGCCAAAATCACTCGCGTCAGTATGAACTTCAAACGGCTTAGAAAAGTCGGGGCAAGCAAGAACAGGGGCAGATACTAAAGCTTCTTTTAGTATTTTAAAAGATGTATCTGTCTCCGAAGACCAAGAGAAAGGAGGAGCGTTTTTCTTTTGGGATGTTAGTTTATTAAGAGGTGCCGCAATGGAGCTAAAGTTTGGAATAAACCTGCGGTACCATGAAGCCATACCTAGAAATCTCCTTACTTCTTTTCGATTAGTTGGAGTTGGATAGTTGAGAACCGCCTCGACTTTTGCAGGATCGGCTTGTAGTCCTTTAGAGTCTACAACATAACCGAGATAATTCAGTTTTTCTCTAAAAAACTGACTTTTCTGAAAATTAATAGTGAGATTAGCGGCTTTAAGTTTTTCTAGGACGCGGTTTAAAAGATATATATGTTTTTCATAAGTAGGGGAAATAATAATAATGTCGTCGACAAAGACGAACACGAGATTCTCAAATTCCGGGCCATAGAAGAGAGTATCGACCAATCTCTGTTGGGTAGCTGGTGCGTTTGTCAGACCGAAGGGCATAGACTTGAATTGATACGTACCACGACCCGGAATGTAAAAAGCAGTTTTACAGCGGTCCTCCTCCTTTATTAACACTTGCCAAAAGCTCTTTGAAAGGTCTATACTTGAAAGGTATTTGGCATCGCGAAGGTTGTCTAATATGTCGGCTATGTATGGTAAACTATACGCATCCTTCTTAGTGATAGCGTTTAGTTTCCGACTATCGAGACAAAACCGTAGCTCGCCATTTTTTTTGGGTGTTAATAATACAGGGGATGACCAAGGGCTTTCGCATGGCTCAACGACGTCTTCCCGAAGCATCTCATCCAGTTGTTCCACCAAAACACGTTGCTTTTCAGAGGACATCCTGTAATATCTTTGACGTATGGGGGCAGCATCCCCAGTATCAATAGCATGAGTTATTAGAGAAGTTCTACCTAACCCACGTTCTTCATAAGAAATTTCCCTAAACTGTGCGATAATGTCGTCAGCTGTTCGCCTCTGGGTTTCACTTAGATGATTGTAAGGGCAGATGTGTTCAGGTTCATTGTTAATTACCAAATTAGAAAGGTAGTTTGATTCAATAACTAACTCGACCGCTTCTAAATGGTTAGGGAAGATGTTAAACGTTCTCCAGAAGTCCATACCGAGTATAAAAGAGTCTTTAATATCTGGAACTATATAAAACTTAATGAAACTAGTTTGGTCCTTAAAGGTGACTCTCAATTGGATCATTCCTTTAGGTTTTAAAACCTGACCACCAGCAGCAGTAAATTGAAGTTCATCACACGCTTGAATTTGTAAGTTAGAATCTGCCAAATTCTCGTGTGCACCATTACCAATAATTGACACAGCTGAACCTGTATCTAGTAAGCCTAGAATTTTAGTATTATTGTCTAATATTACGTTTAAGTATGGCCGTGACAATGTGTTATTTCGAACCGAGGAAACAGTATAGCAAGAAAAGAATTTTGATACCACTCCTAGCCAGTCTTCCCATTCGGACATATTGAAATTAGGCTTCTTACTCGTGACACGGCTTCCTCGATCCGACAAAATTAGTTTTTTGTATCGGTGTGACAATCTGGACATTCTGGATAGCGAACATCCTTCCTTCCACATTTAAAACAAATGAGAAATCTAGGCTTGGTACATTGACCCAGGGAATGAGATTCTGACCTACATCTAGGACAATAAACTTTCCTGAAATCTCTAGAATCCTTGGAATCATGTGGCGCTGACATTGAAGCGACCGGTAAATTCTGATTATTGTTAGGATAGCTTTTATTAGAATAAGACCTATAGTTATAATTTTTTTGAAAATTTGAGTTAAAGTTCTTATTATTATTGCCATACGATGAAGTACTTTGAAAAGCAAATTCAGGTGCTAAAGTGTTAGCACCAACTTTAGGCGGTTCATGAAAAAGAGCCATGCGAGACTGGACACTTTCGTAATTACGGCAAAGTGTTTTTAGTTGATCAATGTTCTTAATTTCTGTAGCTGAAGCCAAGGTGCTTGCATAACATGGTCTAATATTGTGCAGAATAATTTCTAATTTATCCTCATCGCTCATAGATTTATCTAACCGAGAGAACATTCCATGCATAACAGACAGATAGATCGTAATATTCTCATTATCGCCCTGAGTACGAGCTCGGATTTCCGATAAAAGACGGTAGTCGTAATCATTTGAACTAAAATCCTGTTTAAGAAGTTTCACTAACTCATCCCACGTTTGTATGCTATCCTTCATACATGGAGTGCATCATCAGTAAATATTTCGTACATAAAAGACAAAAGTTTATCATTATGTAAGCCTCTAGAAGTAGCGAATTCTTCGACTTTCTGGATAAAAGCACGAGCACAAGACTTCCCAGAATATTTTAATTTTCCTATATCTGACAGCAAATTACGTTCACACGTTACAGACATTACTGCGGTTTCTACTTGTTTTTCAGGCGGCAAGGATGTTGATGATGTCTGTGGTGTAACTGGTGTGCGCGGTTTCATAGGAAGCAAGGTTTTGTAAAAAGATTTAAAGCGACCTTTAACTTCTTTATATGCATCGGCCAGTTCTGTAGTCGCGTTGATTCTATTGATCCGATGATACACATGATTAAGAAGATTTTCTGTTCTCAAAAAAAGATTTTTATCAAACGCACTATTTAGTAGACGGATATTATTATATGCTTTATCCAAAGATTCTTTAACACCATCAATATCCTTAGCCGGCTCTAAAAATGATTCTAAAATCTCTTCCGATGGAAATTCGCAAGAGATTTTTACGATTTGTCGTCGTAATTCCTGAACGGATTCTGCAGGTACTACACCGCGAACTTCCACCTCATAAGCTAGTTCCAATTTTTGTAACGACAAAAATTTAATAGGATATGCCATAATTAACAAATAAAAAAAAAAAAAACAAAAAACGACCAACGAAGTTCAAAATTGTTCTACCTAGGTAAGTGTTGTAAGATCACTTTTTCAGTTATTCTAAGAGTTATTCAAGATAAGCGGCATAACACAATCAATAGTAATCTCAAATCGTGGTATATTCCGTAATAAAAGAAAAAAAAATTAACAACAGGTAGATTGGGAAAAAAAAATTACAACCAATATAAGGAATTACCACGTCTCGATTCAATTAGACAGTTAAAATCACACAAAAATAGCTTAACTACGAAGAGAGGTACAAAAAGCCAAGAAAAGCCAACACCAAGTAAAGCTACAAATTGCTAAAACCCGATTCAGTGTGCTGCCAACTCCTTCAGGCGCCAATGTGGCGTAATCTAATAGGAGGTAGAATTAAAACGGCAGTTATACAATAGTACTTAAATTATATTGTAGTAAATAGTGGCAGAGCGTGGGTCTAGGTTACACACACTGAATCAGGTCCCGACAATGACAACGTTACTATCCTGGCTTGCAGCAGCGATGGACGAGGCGAAGTGATGTCCTATTGGCATCCGAAGTGGCAAGGTAGTGGACACGGGGTAGAACCGCTTCCAGCAGAATACCACGGCCAGCAATGGTTTGTCCAAGGTAGTGCTTGGAACCCTGGAACGTCAAACCAGCCATTTTATGGAATGTCTGATTCACCAGCCTGATAGCAACACCTTAATCGCAGCATTATTGCTACATGCTAAGCTCAGGTATAGTATGTTGCACTAAGCAGCGATCAAGGCGAGGCAATCGAGGCAAAAATAAACAAGTAATAAATAACCAAACTACAAGAATTATTTAAAAGTTGGAAATTAGCACAACGGTTTCACTATCAAAATAAAACCAATTTAAAACAATATTTCTACGTAATAACGTTCAGCAGTAATTAACAAAACTCACACAATTCTTTTATAATGTCGAAATCCATCTGACAAATAGTTAAATTAAGTATTAAAGCGTTATAAAAGTGGATTTCGAAATTATTGGAAATGGAAGGTAGGCATCTACATAAAACTATACTACGTAAAATAATCTTACAAAACTTACCCAGTATGGGGTTTTATCACTACACAATAATTAAGTTTATTAGGTAGAATTAGATTCGAGTGTAATTATGTAGCACTCGCGAGAAAGAAAATGACTGTCTTCCAAAGCGGTAAAAATCGGTCTGCGGGGCGCGGGCCGGCAAGCGTTCGCCGATAGCAGCGGCGAGGGAAAATGAGGTCACCGCAAGAACAATAGCAGACGCATGGAATGTTGCAGGCAGTAATGCTAAATCCGAGTGAACGCAACTTTCTGTAGGGCAGTGTAGGTAAAATCCAAAATGTCTAGAAGGCAACATAGCGATTCAACGTAATGTCATATTATTTATGTTTGTATATTAGTTATAAATAGGTATTGTACTACATATGTAATATAAATTTAATTAAATATTTTTATTTATTTATTTAATATGAAAGAATTTAGGTTCAGGTGTTACAACGACACGTAGGAGACTCTAAGTCAGGCGAAAACTGTGCAGGTACCAGGTTTTTGAAAGTCTCAGCTACAAGAATCACATGATAGGCAAACTGTTATTCTCAAATTTTTCAATAGTGCTTTCCAAACGCATTCCCTGCTGGCTTTCCGGAGAAAGCGAGGGTCGTAAAACGAACATTCTCGACCAATCCATAGGGATTGGTTAGTATAGACTAACGATCTGCAGCTGTAGCGTATAGTATAGGGGTGTGTAATGTATGCCCTAAATTTACATGCACTAACGATCAGAGGATATAATAACATTTCATATAATTTCATTTGACATACCGATCGAATAATATAACATACGGTTAATATAATTTCACTTGACCTAAATACATGTGATATAAAAATTATTTGACATAATAAACATTTGATCTAATTAACAGACGATATAAAGCACAATTCATATAACATTCATTTACTCTATTCAACATTTAAAATAATTTTATTTAACCTATGATTTAAATGCTATAAAAACAAGCATAGCTAAAAAATATGATTTCATCACTTATATATTTTTATCTACACCCACGCTTTAAATCCTCCATAAAGGGTTCTGAAACAGCTTACTGCCAACATTACAGTATCGCTCCGCTGCGAGTGGTCAAAACACTAACCTAACCTACATGATGCATTAAGTTTTTATTTATAGCGGGGGCCTAGGGCCAGCCCCCTGCACCCCCCAGCAAGCATTTTGCAAGCAAGCACCCAACATGCAAGCATGAAAGCAAGCATGCAGCATGCAAGCAAGCATGCAGCTTGCAAGCAAGCATGCAAGCAAGCATGCAGCATGCAAACAAGCATGCAGCATGCAAGCAAGCATGCAGCATGCAAGCAAGCATGCAGCATTCAAGCAAGCATGCCGCATGCAAGCAAGCATGCAGCATTCAAGCAAGCATGCCGCATGCAAGCAAGCATGCAAGCATTGTGGAGCTCCGCTCGCTTCGCTCGCTCCGCTGCGAGTGGTCATAACACTAACCTAACCTAACCTACTGGTAGGTGCATCAAAAGTTTTTCTTTATAGCGGGGGGCCTCAGGCCCCCCGACCCCCCCCGAGCAGGGGGGCCAGCCCCCCTGCACCCCCCGGCAAGCATTTTGCAAGCAAGCATACAGCATGCAAGCAAGCATGCAACATGCAAGCAAGCATGCAGCAGCAAGCAAGGATGCAGCATACATGCAAGCAAGCATGCAGCATGCAAGCAAGCATTGAGGAGCTCCGCTTGCTTCGCTCGCTCCGCTGCGAGTGGTCAAAACTAACCTGACCTACTGGCAAGCTACATGCATGCTTGTATGCTTGCTTGCATGTCTAGTCATTGTTATGTTATAGATATATATGTATGCTATTGATGTTATTAGATTAAAAAATAGTGGATTTGATAATTAAGCACGCATCGTAATAACAAAAGCTAGTTATTTCTATTTTATAGTAAAAGTTGATTATAACATGTAAAATTAGATCAAATGATATGTTTAAGAAATGTAAGTTAGATAAAAAAAGCAATATATCAAATGATACTTATGGGATATAAACGTTAGAGCAAATGTAAATATGGCAAATAATAATGATGACAAATGAATAATAGGTTAAATAAAAATTATGTCATTTATTTTTAGGTCAAATAAAAATTAGATGAAGTCAACGTTAGTGACATTGAAATTAGATTAACTGTTTTTATGGGAACCGAATCGCACCCATAGTATAGATATGGCCAATAAGGGGTCGTCCATTAATCACATGAGCCTCGAAAGGGGGGGAGGAGGGGTAGTTGAAAACATCACGAAGTATCACAAGGGGGGACGGGGGGGTGTAGTGGGGTGCGATTCGGTTGCCATAAAAACAGTTAATCTAATTTCAATGTCACTAACGTTGACTTCATCTAATTTTTATTTGACCTAAAAATAAATGACATAATTTTTATTTAACCTATTATTCATTTGTCATCATTATTATTTGCCATATTTACATTTGCTCTAACGTTTATATCCCATAAGTATCATTTGATATATTGCTTTTTTATCTAACTTACATTTCATATACATATCATTTGATCTAATTTTACATGTTATAATCAACTTTTACTATAAAATAGAAATAACTAGCTTTTGTTATTATGATGCTTGCTTGATTATCAAATCCACTAATGTTTAATGTCCTAACATCTATTAGCATACATATATTATAACATAACAATGACTAGACATGCAAGAAAGCATACAAGCATGCATGTAACTTGCCAGTAGGTTAGGTTAGGTTAGAGTTTTGACCACTCGCAGCAATGTCCACAATGCTCGCATGCAAGCTGCATCCTTGCCTGCATTCTGCATGCTTGCCTGCATTCTGCATGCTTGCCTGCATGCTGCATGCTTGCCTGCATGCTGCATGCTTGCCTGCATGCTGCATGCTTGCCTACATGCTGCATGCCTGCCAGCATGCTGCATGCTTGCCTGCATGCTGCATGTTTGCCTGCATGCTGCATGCTTGCCTGCATGCTGCATGCTTGCCTGCATGCTGCATGCTTGCAAAATGCTTGCCGGGGGGTGCTGGGGGGCTGGCCCCCCTGCTCGGGGGGGTCGGGGGGCCTGAGGCCCCCCGCTATAAAGAAAAACTTTTAATGCACCTACCAGTAGGTTAGGTTAGGTTAGTGTTTTGACCACTCGCAGCGGAGCGAGCGAAGCGAGCGGAGCTCCACAATGCTTGCATGCACGTTGCATGCTTGCTTGCATGTTGCATGCTTGCTTGCATGCTTGCTTGCTTGCTTGCATGCTGCATGCTTGCTTGTATGCTGCATGCTTGCTTGCATGCTGCATGCTTGCTTGCATGCTGCATGCTTGCTTGCATGCTTGCTTGCATGCTTGCATGTTGGGTGCTTGCTTGCAAAATGCTTGCTGGGTGGTGGTGGTGGTAGGTTAGTGTTTTGACCACTCGCAGTGGAGGGATACTGTAATGTTGGCAGTAAGCTAACTGTTTCAGATCCCTTTATGCCTCCATAATCCCTTTATCCCCTGCCATTTAAGGCATGGGTGTAGATAAAAATACATAAATAATGAAATCATATTTTAGGGCTATGCTTGTTTTTTATAGCATTTAAATCATAGGTCAAATAAAATTATTTTAAATGTTGAATAGAGTAAATGAATGTTATATGAAATGTGCTTTATATCATCTGTTAATTAGATCAAATGTTTATTGTGTCAAATAATTTTTGTATCACATGTTTTTAGGTCAAGTGAAATTATATTAACCGTATGTTATATTATTTGATCGGTATGTCAAATGAAATTATATGAAATGTTATTATATCCTCTGATCGTTAGTGCATGTAAATTTAGGTCATACATTACACACCCTGAGATATCACGTGTATTAATTTTTTTCGTTGAAAGTGTGACTTTTAACCGAAAACTGTGTGTGATTGTTGACTCACCGTTACCAGTACCTTGATTACGTAAAGCTGTTGCTAACAATTCTCGATTGAAATCGATTGAAAGCGCGGTTGCATTGCTGCTTTAGTTAAGATAGTTGTCACATTGGTTCTTACTAAAGCAGCGATGTTACTGCGATTTCTGTCAGAGTTGATTGCAACAAAGTTACGTAATTACCCCCCAGGACGATTTCCCCGCCCACCGCGACATATTCGTACTGAAAATTGTTGAGATTATTTTGTACCAAAAAAAATACACGTGATTTAGAGGGGGGGAGGGGGGGTTAACGTAAAACCTCACCATGTATCACCAGGGGGGAGGGGGGGTCAAAAATTGACCAAAAAAACATCACGTGATTAATGGACGCCTCCTAACCGGTCTTTTCGGAACTCAGCTTATTCAAGAAGTTGGTTGGAAGTCTTCAAACCCGCGAGTGATACGATTTGTGATTTAATAACCCTCATAACCAACTGGGGCCCTATTTTTGAATCGCTCGGCTGGCGTCGAGCGCTCGTTTCTACTGATTTTCGTTCGACACCCCATACATTTGAGTTGATTTGTCGAACGAAAATCAGTAGAAACGAGCGCTCGACGCCAGCCGAGCGATTCAAAAATAGGGCCCCTGGGCCGTGATATCACGCACCGTGTGGTCCTGGTGTTGACGCCCTACCGGTCCCGACACTTGGTGGATAACTGGATGACAGGTATCCCCATTCCGAGGACTAGGGGGAATGAGCGCGAATAGCGCCTCCTTCTCCTCCCTGGTCGTCGAAGTCGATCCACGTTGGCGTCTGCCTCACGGATTCGCTCCGAGGCCTCCTTCTGTGAGATAACGTCCTCACAGAAGGAGACCACCGCCTCCCACGACCTGTCACTTCCCAGCATGGCATCTGATTTGGGCCACCCACGCGCCACGTTTGCCAGGAGTCTTCCCAACGCCGCGGCTGCACTCACCAGTCTGGGTGCCAGCTGCTTAAAGTGCTCACTTAAGCTCCAGCGGCCATCCAGCACTAGCCCCAGATACTTCATATGGGGGCGCATAGGTACTCTAACGCCATCAATAAACATGTCCACCCCAGACGGGGGACCCTGTCTCAGGACAACTGAACCACCTGACCTGTTACATGCATTAGGCACAGTCTTATTTATAGAATAAACTATGTCGGGATTTACACCATGTACCTGTTTATTTTTGAGACTCCGATATTTCGGCGCAGTTGCATGCGCCATGATCACGGAAGAACTGTCGATTGTTGCGTGCGGGTAGATGTTATTGGCAGACGAAACGACGAAAGTCTTATTTATAGTTCTACCCTCAAGGGTGAAGGCATTTAAAACTTCTGGAGAGCTTTTAAGCATACGGCTTGTTTTCAAGTTTTTTGTGATTTCGGCATACCTGCTGCCCTGTTACTGTTTAGTAACAGGCAGACGGTTCAGTAAGCAGTACCAATCTCGTACAGGCTGACGTCTGGGATATTTTTGGAGTATTAAATCTGGTAAGCTTGGTTCTAGTCTGAAGTCTGTGAGCCTTACTTAAAATCAGGTGTGGCGTTTCTGCATCTTACAGAGTTCTAATAAACGTAAAGCGTTAAATTGTATTATGCAGCGTCCTCTAAAGTCATATACGTAATCCTTAGAGTAAGACGGGCTTCTACAGAAAGAGAAGCCATACGAAGCGTTCCCCTCTGCCGAAGTACAAGCCCAAATGGGCATACGCATTAGTAAAACCAGTTGCGCCCGGATTTCTTTCTAGACCGAATCCAGTCGCGCATGTGAACGCTGCTCTGTTTAAAATGTCGATTTGATGAGGTTTTTGCTGTTAAAAGAGGTCTCGAACATCAAGTATACAAAAAGATGGTGTTACATTTCACATGAAAGTAAATTTGTATCATATTATTGCTATTTGTTTACATTAAAACATTAAATTCGTATATTTTATTCTTGATTAGTTGTCAGATTTGTTCAGTGACATCGGGTCTGCTAGTCCATGGCTCGTCCGTACAAATTTCAGATCTGTCGCTAGATAAATCCGAGTTCTCACCGATGGACAACTTAGTGATGTTACCGTTAAATAATGTTTGTCGATAAAGTGTTGGTCAATCTGGCCCTGATTCTGCGTCAAATTAATTTGCGTGATTTTTGGCATGATTTGCGCTGCACTGGTGTGAGCGAGACAGATATCGCGAAATAAATGTCGAAATAGTAGATTATACAACAAGTGAATAAAAAGGGAATTTAGTTCGAGGGACTAACGGCCGTTTGCACTAAACTTAAGAATCGCCTAGTTTTTTCCAAAGTACAACTCGAGCAAGATAATTAGGCGCATGATAGCTGCATGACAGCTAAGTTCATGACACCGTTTTAATTTGGTCGAGTTATAGTTAGGAAAGACTTATGCGATTCTTAAGTTTAGTGCAAATAGCCGTAAGTATTATACAAAGAACCGAGATGAGTTTTTTTTTCACGAGTTGTGTACTCTACTTTTTACCATTGAAATCATATCTCTTTCAATATACCACCTCGAATGAGGTACCTTTCATATCATGATAAGTCAGGCCATTTTTGAGACATTGAATGTACAGTTTCTTAGAAAAATAATGATATATTTTACTATATTGACGACATTATCAAAATCAGTTTGCTATTTTTTTATTCAACGGTCGGTCAAAATTCAAATTGTTGGGTGGCAGTACTGTCATGGAGCGATGTTCAGTGTCAGCATCCTGAGCCCAACGTCCCTGGGTACACATTAGTCACAACCCAATCACCTACACTCTCGAGCTTTTTGTATAAAGCTCAAGCGTATAAAAATGACCTCTTTGTTGTTATTCACCCCATCGTAAAATGATTGAGTTTGTAACCTTTATTCCTTTTTCCGTATCGATATTGCTGCATCGACAGTTGAGCCCAGCCCTTTATGTCAAAAACGTGTCATATTTTGATGTGTGACTCATCCGTACACAATTTTTTGCTGTTTTGTTTTATTTTTTATGTGTGAGTGTCGTCATTACAGTGTTGTTTTTGTATGTGGGTATGCGGAACTGCACTTGTGCGCATTTTCCCCCCCCGCAAAAAATGCCAGAAAAATTTGAATAGAGTTTAATCGCTAAGGCTTCTCCCTTCGTGAAAAACGAAGCCTTTGTTGCTCGAAGACGTAATCATATCAATTAAGCTTTAAAAAAAATCCACGCCGCCGGCGCCGCGCCGCCGCCGACCTAAAATTGCCAGTTCGCCGCCGCCGCAATTTTTTAACGCGGCGCCCACGTCTACAGATATTGCATTTATTGAGATAATTTTGCTTTGATAACATACTTCATAGTGAAGAATTGTCGTTAGTTTTCGAGACACGCTAAAATATATTATGTAAAAGCTAAAATCCTGGGAAACCACGTTATATTTAAATCAACGCCATCTATTCGAGTCCAGTGCTAGTGTTTAACCTTAATATTGAATAATAATTGATATTTTTTTTTAGAGAACCGGTCGTAAAAAAACCAAAGGGCCGACTACATCCGACCCCCAGATAGTGACATGTGACGATTGCAATGAATCCTTTACTTCCAAAGTCAGACTGAAGTTTCACATGTGAGTTTATTTATTCTCTATAAGCCGGTATAGCACAGTATGGCACATGAAGACATCACATAGGAATTTTAGATTATTATATTCTGTGACTGAACCACGAATTGATGTAGGCAGTTCCACTCCACCAACAATATGCTGACTTCCGATGGTCGGTACAAGTGCCCGGAGTGCAGTGACTCCACCTTCGATGCGAAGGTCGCGTTGTTTGACCACGTGCACTTTTGACACAACTTTAGTTTATAATAGTTAAGTTTATTATATTCTGTGACTGAACCACGAATTATTGTAGGCAGTTCCACTCCACCAACAATATGCTGACTTCCGATAGTCGGTACAAGTGCCCAGAGTGCAGTGACTCCACCTTCGAAGGTCGCGTTGTTCGACCACGTGCACTTTAGACACCACTTTAGTTTATAATAGTTAAGTTTATTATATTCTGTGACTGAACCACGAATTGATGTAGGCAGTTCCACTCCACCAACAATATGCTGACTTCCGATGGTCGCTACAAGTGCCCGGAGTGCAGTGACTCCACCTTCGACGTGCACTTTAGACATCACTTTAGTTTATAGTAGTTTAGTTTATTACTGTGACTGAACCACGTATTGATGTAGGCAGTTCCACTCCACCAACAATATGCTGACTTCCGATGGTCGGTACAAGTGCCCGGAGTGCAGTGACTCCACTTTCGACGTGCACTTTAGACATCACTTTAGTTTATAGTAGTTTAGTTTATTACTGTGACTGAACCACGTATTGATGTAGGCAGTTCCACTCCACCAACAATATGCTGACTTCCGATGGTCGGTACAAGTGCCCGGAGTGCAGTGACTCCACCTTTGATGCGGAGGTCGCGTTGTTCGACCACGTTCACTTTAGGCACCATAAGCGACGCCGTTGGCAGTGCCCCGTTAGAGCCTGCGGGAAGACCTTTCATCTCAGGTTAGACACTTTGATTATTTATACATGGTGTAAACAGACCCTCAACGAAGCCGAGGTATACGTATTCTGCCCGTCATCAGGATCATTTCTGTTCAATATTATTGCTGGGAAATGAATGGAAATGAATGGAATGGAATGAAATGATTTTAATTTTTGGTGTTAAAACATTGTAAACAGTACCAGACAATCTAACTTGATTTTTGACTTTGACCTTCAATAACTTCACAGCTATTGATTTCCCGGGTATAGTCTAAAAGACAAAAATGGTTCTCATGTTGGGCGGAATGCATGGACTTCGTTTTGCTGAAGGTCTTATCAGGCCATGCTATTAGGTTTGGCAACGTCGCATTTCGGTATTATGCGTGAACCGATTTGACCCAAATCAGCCATAGATTTATAGCAACTACGAGAAATTAAAAAGACGCCGTTTACTAGAAGTCATGGTGCTTTTTTGACCATCTTAAATCAACAACCGATAGGTTCACGCGCAACGTTGCCAAACCTAATAATAGCTGGCTTGTAGAACAATACAGAAGACTATGGTTACACCCTTTAGTTAGACAATGGCAAGACAATCTTGACAGGTCTACAAACACAGTGGCGCTGCCCAAATGGATACTTTTGGAACTGCTCGAAGGACATGTGTACTTTTGACAGGTCTCTAGGGGCCCTACCGGCTAACTTTGGCAAATATGCCAGGCTTGTTTTTTTTAAGGCACAACGGGATAGTGCTTGGCCTTCCTTCACCTCACCTGATGTTAAGTGACGATAAGGCCGAAGGTGGGAGCGCACTACACCCGGAATCCTCATCACTGAGGAACTGGCTATCTTACCTCTAACTACCGGAACACAACAATTTTCAAATTGTTGTTATGGCGTCAGACTTAGTAAAGGTGGTGGTAGCTAGCCAAGTGGACTTGAAATAAGCCATAACACCAACCAAACCGAGTACAAATATACTCCCCTTCTCCTGGGAATCGAACCCGGGACCCCTAGTCTTATTGATACTTCTTTTTGGCACAAATAAACACTTAGCATAGAAATGTAACAATGTCATTATCATTCATTTGTCAAATGAAAGCGATTGCAATAAATTTTGAAATTTCAAAATAAGTACCCGGGTTAAGCGACTCTGTCGCCCATAGTACAGCCAGTCGCCATCCACTCTGACATTAAAGGGCATCTGAAATGTTATGCCAGCCAATACCTAACAGTTTTTAGTATAGAATTTGTTTCTAGATTTTTTTTACTAGATGCCATAGTATTGTTAACTACGTAGTTGCCTTACAGAGCAACGCTGACGAAGCACAGCCGCAGCCATACCGACACGCGCCGGTACGTGTGTGTGACTTGCGGGAAGAGATTCCTTGATAAACAGACGTTGGATGAGCATGGGGTGACACACTTGCAGGTTGGTTTTTTTAGAACACCACCATAGTATTTCTAATTGCTTGATTTATCTAGACCAGGGATTCCCAAAGTGGTCATATCGACCCCTTGGGGTCGAAATCGGTTTCCCAGGGGTCGACATAAACGAATAGTAATAATAATAATAAATTATTAATTACACTTGATATTTGATAGGATTTTAATGTAATTTGGCTATGGGGGTTTGAGATAACAGTTAACTTTAGAAAAGGGGTCTCTGCCCTAAATAGTTTAGGAATCCCTGATCTAGACTTTCCCCATTAAATGAAGAATGTAGAGTTTGGTGAAACAAAATAAGTCCATGACTTTTTAATGAAGAAACACTTTTTTTCGGAATGTTTTGTTTTATTTCTGTACATAATCTTATTGTAGCTCTGCGTATTCAGTCCAACGAAGTTCCTGTATTGTACTTATTTCAGGCACTGAGCAGGAGTTAATAAAAAGAATAGTTATATGAAACACTTGGAGTTTTATTTTTAATTACTTATTACAAAATCGATCGAGCACCGACTGACTTGACACATACCAACAGTTACTTAATTAATTTTATATACGTCTGTAGGTGCATGCAGATACAACTGCCATTTTAGGTTAAATTAAATGTCATGATGTGACTCATGTATTTTAACTGGTCTGTACTTGCGTTTCATTACACACAATGCTATACTATAATACATCATACCCCTCTCGAAAAATATATATATATATATTTTTTTTAACAAAAAAAAACATAAAGTAATTAACTACAATTTTAGCACACTTAATTACTTTAGTAGGTACAATATTTGCTAATGTTATTAAAAATAACACATTGCACTAACTTAATTACTTACTTCCTATAAGAAAAGAAAGAAAAAAATGCTCCTGCAACTGCACACTCACACCTGTTTATTATCAGATTATTGAGATCGAACATGATAAGAAGTTCATGTATAAACAGAGCCATTATTATCTTGAATATCATAAGATCTGAAATTATGATTATTTACAATTGTTCCTTGTGTCCAATATTTCTTTTGAGGATCCTTTTTAAACCATACTTTTTGATTTAATACAAAGCTACTTCTTTCTTTTACATTCTTATTATAATAAATTGTATTCCTATTTTTAGTCTTATTCATTTCAGTCTCTACATTACAATTTAACTTTGGTACTAAATGCTTGTAACACGAGGGTAACTTAGTTTTTAAATTTCTACTCATCATTAGCTGCGAAGGTGTGAAACATGTGCCTGATACTGGTGATGATCTATATTGTAGTAGGGAAATTCTGAAGTCTGAATTCTGAAGAGTATGTGAATTTAAAACCCCATTCATAGGCAAACTGTTTACATTGTCTAGAGTCAAACGGAACGTGATCTGCTACAATCTCAGATGGTATGCCAAAACATGTAAAAATATCTATTAGTGCATTAATTATGCTATTTGCAGATTTATTAGCAATTAATTTTATGTCTAACCATTTAGTAGTGTAATCATAGATGATCAGATAACTTTTTCTTTTGAAATCCATGATGTCTATTCCTATTTTTGAAAATGGTAACTTGGGTACATCATGTGACAGTAAAGGTTCTTTAATATTGTTATTTTGATAAGTTTGACATATAAAGCATTTTTTAACTAGTTTTTCTATGTGAGAATCAATATTTGGCCAATAATATAAAGTTCTAGCAACTTGTTTCATTTTTGTCATTCCTAAGTGGCCTTCATGCATTTTATGTAAGATTTTTAATCTAAGAGACTGCGGAATTATTAATCTATCATTCATAAACAAGAGTTGTTGATCAATTGTTATGTTATCAGTGAATTTAAAGTAATGTTTCAGGTAATCAGGGATATTTTTGTTTGGCCAACCATTCTGTGTAAATTCAATTAATTTAGATAATTCAATGTCTTTAGATGTCTCACTTATTAGTTCCTGCTTTTGTTCATCAGTACACTGTAAATAGTTTGCCAGACCTATACAGTGTACTACTTCAAACATATAAGACTGGTCATCCTCATTTTCATCTAAGTATGAGCGAGAAAGCAAATCCGCTATGTACATTAAACGACCTTTCAAATACTTAAATTCTATATTATATTTAACAATTTTAGTTTCAGTCTCTGTAGTCGTGCTGAAGGAATTGCATGAATACCCTTTTTTAGGAGGCTTTCTAACGGTTTGTGATCATTAAGTATAGTACATTTTTTACCATAAATAAAATAGTGAAATTTTTTAGTTGCCCACACTACACTTAACAGTTCTTTTTCTATTTGTGAGAAATTCTTTTCTGCACTACTTAAACTTCTGGAAGCATAGCTAACCGGTTTTCCATTTTGCATTAGACAGCAACCTAATCCATCCTTACTCGCATCACATTGAATTGTTACTGGCAATGTGGAATTGAAGTTTTGCAATACTGGTGCTGTACTAATGCACTTTTTTATGTTAGTGAAAGCGTTTTCATGCACTTCCGTCCACTGCCAGGACACATCCTTTTTTAAGAGGGTATTTAATGGTGCTGTTAGGTCAGCTAGTTTATTAATAAAGTTTCTTAAATAATTAACCATTCCCAAAAATATTTGAAGTTCTTTTTTGTTAATTGGACTTTTAATATTCATAATAGCTTTAACTCTGTCAGGATCAATTTTCATTCCCTCCTTAGAAAAGATGTGACCGAAATACTTTATCTCAGGTAGTTTATATTGGAATTTTCTTTTATTGAATTTAACATTATTATCTTTTGCTCTTTCTAACACACATTTTAATATTCTATCATGTTCCATTTCATTTTCAGCACAAATTAATAAATCATCACAGTATATTACAACACCTGGGATGTCTCCGAATGTTTTTTCAGTGTATTTTTGAAAGATTTCTGATGCTACTGACAAACCAAATGGCAATCTGAGAAATTTATAACAACCCAATGGAGTACTGAATGCACATAAGTTTGTTGATTTGTCTGTTAATTTTATATTATAAAAACCATCTGACAAATCAAGTACTGAAAATATTGACTTATTACTTAGTTTGTTTACTATTTCTTCTAAAGTTGGAATTAAGTGATATTCTCTTATTAAAACCTTATTCAATTCTTGAGGATCTAGACAAATTCTCAAATTGCCATCACTCTTTTCAATTATAACAAGAATACTTACAAATGATTTTGGATGTTCGACTTTCTCAATAATCTGATTTTCTTCCAAACTTTTTAACTTATTAGCAAGGCGGTCCATTAATGCATGCGGAACTCGTCGTGGTGGTTTCACCACAATCTGTGCATCTGGTTGAGTGTGCAGTTCCAGCGGTGTATGAAATTGTCCTACGCCCTGGAAAAGTTCAGGATATTGATTAATAATTACATCTTTGTTTTGGATATTGACGCTGTTAATACAATTACTGTTTACATTGGCTAAATTAATATTATTTGAATTTAATAATTTTAGTTCTATTAATGAATTAAGACCCAATATTGGACAAACATTTTCTTTTATTATCAGAAATTCTGTAGGCACGTTACCCAATTCATCATTTAAATGTATTGTTAATATTACTTTACCTAGTGGTTTTATTTTATTACCTCCAAACGCTTCTAACAAAACTTTTGTCTCAGACCACTTACGGTTTTCATCATCGACAATTAATTTGAAATCTTTTAATGAGATTACATTGACTTGGGCCCCAGTGTCACATTTATATGTAACTTTTTTATTTTCAGTTCTTAATGTTCTTCGCCACTCATTCTTTGTAGAATTTCCAAGCGAGTGACACACTTTGACTAGTCACAAGTTATGTACATAGTTATCATCATCGGTATTTTCAGATTTCTCAACTGAATCTACTTTTTTATTTATACATCCTTTAGCAAAGTGATTAGGCTTATTACAAATAGAACAAAGTTTACCAAAAGCAGGACACTGCCGTGGGCCATGTTCTCTATTACATTTCTTACAATGATAAAAATCTTTACTATATTTGTTAAAATTTTGGTTAGTTTTCTGAATTTTAAATGAATTGTTTGTGTTATACTTAGCTTTAGGGATTTGGGATGTAACGGCATCCACCTTCAAAAAATCTTCTTGCTTCTGAATGATTTTGATGTGTTCTTGTGATAGTTCGGCTGCTCTACATTGATCTACTGCGAAATCCAAAGTTAAGTTTCGGTTTTCTAGAAGTTTCCGTTGTAAGTTCCTGTCCCGAATGCCCATGACAATTCTATCTCTTAACATTCTGTTTTCTTGTTCTTCATAGTTGCAACTTTTTACTAATTTTCTTATTTCAGAATAGAAACTATCAAAAGATTCCCCATCTTCTTGATTTCTACTATTAAAATTAAATGTGTTTATTATCACGTTTTGCTTTGGTTCAAAGTAGTTATCAAATTCTTTTAACAAATCTTCATATTTAGGTGTTTCGTCTGACTTCTTTAGAATGTTAAAATATATATTTTGTCCCTCCTCACCTATACAATTCAGTAAGATGGCAGACTTCCTTTTTTCCGAGACTTTTTCCAAACCCGATGCCAATAAGAATACAGTTATTTGCTGTTTAAAATTTCTCCATTTTGTTAACATGTTACCTACGGAGTCCCATTGCAGTTGTTGGGGCATCTTATATTCGAAAGGAGTGCCCATGTCTTCTAATTTTTCCACCTGTTCGGTTTGTATTGACTTTGTTACAACGTCCCTGGTTTCTTCAGTTTTGCTCATGTCAAATAATTGGTTCGTGAAGCGGCTGCGCCATGTATTGTACTTATTTCAGGCACTGAGCAGGAGTTAATTAAAAGAATAGTTATATGAAACACTTGGAGTTTTATTTTTAATTACTTATTACAAAATCGATCGAGCACCGACTGACTTGACACATACCAACAGTTACTTAATTAATTTTATATACGTCTGTAGGTGCATGCAGATACAACTGCCATTTTAGGTTAAATTAAATGTCATGATGTGACTCATGTATTTTAACTGGTCTGTACTTGCGTTTCATTACACACAATGCTATACTATAATACAGTTCCTACCTCTTTAAACCATTATTTTTTTCTTTTATCGCCTGAACACTGGTAACTGAAATGAGGGCCCATTTCCGACACCACCTTTTGGCTTGATGAAAATCTTTGCCCGCCAAGACATTTATTCATGTTTGGTAGGAGAATAAAATCTCAGTGGGTTGAATCTAGAGAATAGGAAGGATTCGCATCTTCTTTCGATTTGTTTTGATGTCATGAGTGCCGCCGAGAGGGTCGACGGGGTTAGAAGTCGCTTGAGCTTTTTGTTTCCAAAAGTTAATAATCTTTAGCCGAATTTGAAAAAAATGTAGTGGAAAGATTCTTTAAGGAGTTTCTTTTTAAGATACAAAAATACATTATGAAAAAAAGTATTTCTTTTTTTCAAGTCATGGACTTATCAATCCACCCTCGTACTTCTTGCAGATAAAACCGTTCCAGTGTCACATCTGCTCCAAGCAATTGACGCGCCGCTCCCGCCTGAGGATGCATTTACGCGGTCATGAGGAAGAACTTACTCCTAAACTGGTGCTGGTGTGTGTTGTATGTAGAAGGGCCTTCAGAGACCATGATGATGCACAGGTTAGTTTCTTTTATGCACAACGGGCAACTTGGACTTCACCTCACCTGATGTTAAGTGACGATAAGGCCGAAGGTGGAAGCGCACTACACCCGGAATACCTCACCACTGAGGAACTGGCTATCTTACCTCTAACTGCCTGAACACAACATTTTTTACTGTTTTTATGGGGCGTCACACTTAGGTAAGACTAGCGGCCGTCCGCGACTTCGTCTGCGTGGAAAGGTTTTTGCTATCCCGAGGGAACAATACCTTTTTTCGGGATGAAAGGTACCCTATTTCCTTCTCTGTACCCCTGACAACGTGTATGAAAAATTTAATGATGATCGTTCAGTAGTTAAAACGTTAAGGCGTAACAAAAAAACAGACTTTCGCATTTATAATATCAGTAAGGATGGTGGCAGCTAGGTGGAAATAATCCCTACCACCAAACAAACCGAGTACAAATTGTACCCCCTTCCTGGCAATCGAATCCGGGACCCTTGCGTCTTTCACGGGTGGGCGAACAACTAGACCACAGGCGGTTAGTTAGTGGGGTATTTTTTTAGACAACAACATTGCTTAATTGAGGCCAATAGCCGAGACAATCCACTGAGCCAGGACAGCAAACCGTCGTTGCTTAAGAGAACAATCCAATCCTGTGGACTGTCTCTACGATCTAGGACACTTTCTTCAGATTCCGTTTTCGTCAGAAAAAAATATAGGCTGTTTTATTTGTGACGAAAGCGGAATTCCTCTTTCGTCAGAAAAACTTAATAAAATAAATGTTTCAACTTATTTGAATTCATCGAAAATATAATTCAATTCAATTTATTCAATTTATTTTTGCATAAATATGAGTACATAAAAGGTCACAAGAGATACATTATTAAGTTCGTCATATTTTACCCATAATGGGTGTGCAAAACAATAACATAATGATTTAAACATTGTCAAATAGAATAACAGCAAATTAACTAATATTAAGTATAATTATAATGTCAGAAAAGTATTCTTTAAATATTATTTTATGTCACAAATTAAAATTAAAATTATATAATGTCACAGTTGATAATGTCAAAAAATATTAATGAGTTAAGTAAATTACAAATCAAATTTAAATATAAAAACTGTGCTTATATGAGTAAATTGTCACAAAGAAAATCCTGTATAGAATAATAACATTTCTTAATAAGTATTTGTCTCAATTTTTTTCTAAAAATTGGCACTAGAAATTGCTTTAGTGGTTCTGGAATCTTATTGTAAATACGAGGTGCTAAGTGCAGTACGCCTTTCTTGAAAAGTGCTGTTTTACAAGGTGGTATTCTTAATTTATTAGCATATTGTGCGCGTGTGGTGTTCCGACACATACGAAAACTTGTATATAAGTGTCCATTATTTTTAACAAATAACGCCATTTCCAAAATATACAAGCACGGCAATGTTAATATTTTCAGTGATTTGAAAAACGGTTCACAACTATCCCTTATACCAAGCCCGCAAATTGCCCTAATGCATCGTTTCTGTGCTCTAAATATGTGTTCGCGCTCACTACAGTTTCCCCAGAAAATTACACCGAACCTCAATACCGATCCTACTAATCCATGATAAGCGGATAGAACTGCATCTCTGTTGACTATTTTGCTTAAGTTAAACAAAGCATATGCTGATTTGTATAATTTTTTACATATTTCGTCTGATTGATGTTTCCATGTTAATTTATCATCTATAATTAGTCCTAGGAATTTGGTTACGTCCGTCCGTTCTATGCTCAGGTTTTGATAATTAATATTCAAGTTGTCAACTTTATTAGGATTTTGCGTAAAATGCATGATTTTAGTTTTAGATAGATTAATTTTTAAGTTATTGTTATTAAGCCAATTAATTATGTCGTCTAAAGTATTATTAATGTCATTTTCATAATTATTACAGTCATTATGTTTTACTATAGCGGTGCTATCGTCAGCAAAGAGTATCATAGGATTACGAATATTTGTCGGCATGTCATTTATATAAATTAAAAATAATAAGGGCCCAAGCACACTACCTTGCGGGACACCACATTTTACCAGTCTTTTATCGGACATATATTTTATTTCCGTACGTTTTATTGGACAGATCCTACTTATTTCGGTTATCTGTTCGCGATTAGTAAGATATGACTCAATCAATTTAAGAATATTTCCTCTGATTCCATAGCAGTTTAATTTATTTAACAGATTTTTATGATTTACATAATCAAATGCCTTTGTCATATCAGTAAATATGGCACAAATTGGAGTTTTTTTATCCATTCCAGTTATTATAGGCTTAAGTAGTTCATGGATGGCCATATTTAGAGTTTTATTTTTTCGAAATCCTTTTTGTTCTTGACATAAAATATTATATTTTTCAAGAAAACTGTACATCTGCATGTAAATAAACTTTTCCAAAATTTTTGAAAAAATAGAAATCAAAGCAATTGGACGGTAGTTTTTTACGTTTTCTTTATCATTATGTTTATGTAAAGGCTTAATTATTGTTAATTTTAGTGCATCAGGGAATTTACCTTCTGTTATGCACAAATTTATTATGTAAGCTAAATGAGGGCATATAATTTCGACTACATGTTTTATTACTTTTGTGCATATTCCATCATATCCTACACTAGATGTATTTTTTAAAGATTTAATGATTTTTATTAAGGATTCACAAGTCACCGGAGACATAAACATCGAGTTGCTGTTATTGCTTGTAATATTTTTATTTGTACAAGGTGATTCTTTAATCTGGTCTATAAAAAAATCATTAAAATAGTTCGCTATTAACAGAGGATCTGTTACTGCTATGTTTTCGTCTGTTATTTTAAGGATTGGCTCTTTCGGGTTCTGTTTTTTATTTTTATTAATAATATCCCATGTTGCTTTTGTTTTATTATCAGCTGTTTGTATTAGGTAATTATTTTGTACTCTTTGTGTCAATTTGATAATTTTGTTAAGTTTACGAGAGTAATTTTGAAAAAGATTTTTTTTTTTGAAGATGGTGACCGTCTACATTTCCATAGCATTTCACGTCTTTTTTTGCAACATAGTTTTATGCCTTTTGAAAGCCATTTACATTTTTTGGTCAAAGTTTTTTTTACTGTTTTATATGGGAAACAAAGGTCATATAATAATTTAAAGTATTCGAAAAAACAATTGTATGCAGTATTTGGGTCATTGGTCTCATAAACATCTGAAAAATGCAGTGATTGTAAATGAGCTTTAAATTTGTTCATATTTTCGAGTGAATAATCCCGTTGTTTAATCCGCCACGAGTTAATTATACACGATTTCTTGATGGGAATTGTCAGTAGCTGGGCGGTATGGTCAGATAATCCAAAATCAAGTACCTCACCCTTGCATCCTCGTTTTGTATTAAGAGCAAAATTATCTAGACAGGATTTGCTTATTAATCTAGTAGGTTGATTTATTATTAAAGTAAAACCAAAACTTAGTAAAAAATTCTCAAACTCAAATGCAATATTATTACGTTTTAATCTATCAATATTAAAATCGCCACATAAAACAATTTTTTTGCTATTTTTCGAACATATGCTTGTTAACATCGTATATAATTTTTCATAAAATATGTCAAGGTTTGTTTTTCCAGGGACTTTATACAAACAGATAACAATGATATTATGAGAAATTAATTCAATTCCACAACATTCCATAATTCCAGATATTGAAAACTTGGCAATTTTTGGTAGTTCCTTCCACTGGTGTCCATTTTTTATTAATATACAGGCTCCTCCGCGTTTTTGATGCTCTCGGGAGTAACAGGCTGCCAGTGTGAAGTTAGGTACATTTAATAGATCTTCGTGACCGCTCTGAATGAAATGTTCTGTTATGCAAATGACTTCTGGGGGTTTTTTCTCTCGGTTCAATTGGTCAATATGGGTAATGAGCAAGTTTGTCTTATTTATTAATCCAGCGATATTTTGGTGAAGTATTTTAATACAGCCGTCATTCACGAAAAAAATCTGTAGTCTCTACATTGTTTACCTGCTCTTGATATTCAAAGTTTTGAATTATTTCGACTGATTGCCGTAGATGAATGAATGCATTTTTTAATCCAAAATCATTTATTTTTCCTGTGCGTCTTGAGAACATGTCGTAATCATACGTTAATTTTAGGTTTGTGTCAGTTATGTATGTGTATTCATGTAGCTGGTTATCCATACAGAGTAAATTGTTAAAGATTTCGACTCTATAGTTATACAGCGTTGCATACTCATGGCATATATAGGTAGGAAGACAAATTATTATGTTCGTATGTGTCAACGGGAGTAATTTGTTTCTCATAAATTTTATAATTTCAACGTTGTTTGAAGTCTTTGTAAAGTCACTTTCCCCGATCATAATGAAACAAAAATCATTGCGGGAAAAAGTTTCAATTTTTTTCTCAAGGTCTTCTAGCAGCGTTGCTATGTTACAATTTGGTTTCTTATAATGACATATTTGAAAATCATAGAAAATGGATTCCGATAAGGGTAGTAGTCGGTTCGTATTATTGCTGCTTAAAATACACAGTTTTGGTATTTTCGTCTTATTATTACTTGGATTAATGTATTCTTCTTTTTGTGTCTGTGTCTCAAGCGACGGTGATTGATTTTTTGTGTATTTATTCACATTGATAGTCGTTGATTTGGGGGTCGATGGCTTTTGGGGGGTCGGTGGCTTTTTGGGGGTCGGTGGCTTTTTGGGGGTCGGTGGCTTTTTGGGGGTCGGTGGCTTTTTGGGGGTCGGTGGCTTTTTGGGGGTCGGTGGCTTTTTGGGGGTCGATGGCTTTTGGGGGGTCGAAGTTTTTATCCTTTTGTTTGTCGGAGAGCTCAAAGTATTATTTATTGTTTTGTGTAGAATCTTTTGTTTCTTATTTAATTCTTCTATTGTTCGTTTTAACTGTGAGTTTTCAAGTGACAAGCTGTTTATTTCCTGATGTGCAGTTGTTAACTCTAATGTCAATTTTTCTATTTTTGTTTTTAGATCTGTCATTTCTTCATTATTACTTTGGGCACTCAGATCAGGAAGGCTAGTAGTAGTGCCATCTATCGTAATATTGCAAGTTTCATTGCAAGGCACGTCTTGAGAATCGCTTTCCAATATTGATTCTGATAGTGATTTCGGCCTCTGGCGACGGAGTGTGATATTTTCAAAGAAGTTCATTTTTATAAATAAATTTGAAAGTTAAAAAAGTTTGAGGTGCACGAGGATCGATCTCCGGACCGCCTGAGATTACACTAGAGCACTTATGCGTTCGACCAAGCAGCGCATAACTGAGCGTGCGAAATTTTGAGTCACTACGTTTAGTTTCTGTTTAGCTATTGATAATAAGGTTCATATCTGTGTAGCTCAAAGTTGAGATTAAAGATTCGTATTCCGAAGGTAGATATGAATAGCTGTACACTTTCGTATTTTTACACAGATTTTTAGTTTAAATTACACTTTAAACGGGGGCTTACAGTACCAGGCTAGCATGAATGTAAAGGAGGCCTTTTCATACCTGTTCATCAGATCCAGTCAGCATATTCCCCACAGCCCTTAACGGGAGTCCTAACTTCCAGAAAAACCCGCCTTAATTGTTTCTGACGAAACCGGAATCTGATTAAATTCCGTTTTCGTCAGTAAGAAACCAGCCTATATGTTTTTCTGACGAAACCGGAATCTGATTAAATTCCGTTTTCATCAGAAAGAAAACAGTCCTTATTTTTTTCTGACGAAAACGGAATTATTTACACGATGCCAATTTTGAACTGACTTAGTGTATTTTCTCAAGTATTGGCTCGGTGTAAAGGCATAAAAATATATAAAACTGACTAGAACGGACACTCCCGCTCCGAACGGGCTCAAAGTCTCGATATTAGCCTACTTCGTTAAACAGAATACTCAGTCGGGCTGTCACAATTGGCGTCGTCGCACGCGCGTTTGCCTGTTTTTGCGTTCCGTAATATTTTTCAAGTAAAAGTCCTTTGTTTTGATAGTTCTCGTGGAACAAGCGTACGCAACGCCATTTTGACAGTCGCCTTCCCCAATTGGCTAAAAAAGGTGGAAAATTACTCTTTGTTTCTTAATAATGCTGTAGGTATATTATGTTTACTTCGTCATAGGCCCACGCTACAAAATCGACGGAATGCATTGGAGAATTCACCAAGGATTTGAAGAAAGAGAAAGAGGAGGTTCCAGCCCAGCTGTCGCCCACTAGTGGGATTGTCAAAGAACCCACGCGCGCTGGTGAGTTGAAATTGTTTTTCTATTATTTTATAGATGTTTCCTTCTCGAAAGTAGCTGGCCATATTCGACTAGTGACTTGCTTGGCTAGATTGTCCTAAGCAGAGCTCGCTATGTCTCGAACACCAGCATTATTGTTCTCATATCTCTCTTTAAGGCCCGTATTTATAAACCGCTCTCAATACCGATCTCAAGACCGTTCTCAGCTGATACGCTCTCAAGATGTAAGCAGCATCTTAAGTTGGATATTAATTAATAGTCAGATATCAAGAGCGTATCAAATGAGATCAATCTCAGCTCTTAAGATCAATCTTAAGAGCAGGATCTTAAGTTCATGGTGGTTTTTATACAGTAACATGACACTTTTGAATAAAATTAAGATTGAATGATTAATGTTTCGTTTAAGCTGTGTAGAATAATTAGCTCAAATTACTAAAAACAATAATTTTATAATTGTACTCTCATAAATTAGTGCAAATCATTTTAGACAAGTGGTAAAATTTAATATTAATTTATATTACTTTATTTACACATAAATAAAACATCACTTTATTTGACTACGTCAGTTCAAGAAGAATCAAGTCTTGGATTATTTATTCTGTGGCTGTATGTTACAAATGTGCCTTTGCCTTTTCTGTTTCATGATAAAAAAAACGGAAAAAAATTGGCGGGAAAAGGAAATTGTAATTCTTATTATGACTAATACATTTCGTAATTTATGTATAATATCGTAATCAATGTCATCATAATGATTAATTTCCTTTATTAGATTTTCAAAATCTATAGTTTTATCCACGTAGATCTACGTACATAGGTACAAACACATACGTAAAATGACACCCCTCTCTTTTTGCATCGGGGGCATAGATGTAGCAAATCCCGGGGTTAATAACTTTCCCGCGCGCGCACGCTCTCAAGTCACGGTTTTGCAGCACTTGGCGAACAGGCGCTCAATCGTCATCTCAAGAGTGATCTCAAGTGCAGAGTTTTGTTTATTAATATGAGTGATCTCAGTTGATACCACGAACTTAAACCTGTACTTAAGTATGATCTATTAATTAGAACAGCATCTCGAGTATGATCTCAAGATAGCTCTCAACGTTAAGAGCGGTTTATAAATACGGGCCTAAATCTCCTACTATCACCATATCTATTGTTCTCTAGTCTTTTTAACATAATTATAGGTATAACACTATCATAACACGGTACAACTCTAGAATCTCCCAAGCTAAACAAGCCGATTCCTCATCAAGTGTCAAGCCCACTTGCTCGGCCCCTACTAGAGAGCTTGCCAGTTGAAGCACGCTTGCTAGAACACCATTCCTTTCAACACAAGTCTCGGGCTATACAATTAACATCACCATTTCATCTTTCCATAACTACTCTAGATTCTCCCAAGCTAAACAAGCCGATTCCTCGTCAAGTATCAAGCCCACTTGCTCTGTCCCTACTTGAGAGCTTGCCAGATGAAACACGCTTGTTAGAACACCTATTCCTTTCAACATAAGTCTCGCGCAATACATTTATCATCACCATTTCATCTATCCATAACTACTCTAGCATCTCCTAAGCTAAACAAGCCGATTCCTTGTCAATATTAAGCCCACTTGCTCTGTCCCTACTTGAGAGCTTGCCAGATGAAACACGCTTGTTAGAACACCTATTCCTTTCAACATAAGTCTCGCGCAATACATTCATCATCACCATTTCATCTATCCATAACTACTCTAGCATCTCCTAAGCTAAACAAGCCGATTCCTCGTCAATATTAAGCCCACTCGCTCAGCCCCTATTAGAGAGCTTGCCAGATGAAGCTCGCTTGCTAAAACACTTACCTCTTTCAACATAAGTCTCTTACTAACAATGAACATCACCATTTCATCTATCCATAACTGCTCTAGAATCTGCCAAGCTAAACAAGCCGATTTCTCGTCAAGTGTCAAGCCCATTCGCTCAGCCCCTACCAAAGAGCTTGCCAGATGAAGCATGCTTGCTAGAACACTTATTTCTTTCAATATAAGCCTCGCGCTATACAATTAACATCACCATTTCATCTATCCATAATTACTCTAGAATCTTCCAAGCTAAACAAGCTGATTCCTCGTCAAGTGTCGAGCCCACTCGCTCGGGCTCTACTAGAGAGCTTGCCAGATGAAGCACGCTTCCAAGAACACCATTCCTTTCAACATAAGTCTCGCGCTATACAATTAACATCACCATTTCATCTATCCATAACTACTCTAGATTCTCCTAAGATAAACAAGCCGATTCCTCGTCAAGTATCAAGCCCACTCGCTCGGCCCCTACTAGAGAGCTTGCCAGATGAAGCACGCTCGCTCGTGCGTGTCGTGGAGATTGAGAAGGCGTTTCGCTGCGAATTTTGTGAAGAGTTAGTACTCCTGTGTTGTAAAATTTTGTGCCATTTTATTTGTGGACAGTTTTTGAAGAGCAAACTTTTGTATTGTTTTAGTCAGATATTAAAAAGTAGTTTTTTAGTATTTTGTGCTCATATTATTAGTCTATTGATATTATAATGCCGATTATAATAGGTAGGTACTGACTTTAGTGGCACTTTCAGTATTCAGTATCATTATCTTACATTCCAGTTATTATGATGTTCTTAATCTTTTTTAGGCTGTTATATTATAACGCATTTGATTACCCTGTGGGCTGTGTGTGACTTTTAATTATTATTCAATGGGGTTGGCAACGCAAGGCTAATCGCAGATGGCGCCAGCGGCGATCTAACCGCTATCAATACTTTGATTGGTTAGAATATGTCACAAATGACATTTGATATTTGAAAAAAACCAATCAAACGATTTTAGTACAAACGCTTGTGGCGCCATTAGTTCCTCAGTTTGCATCCCCATTGATAATGTACAGTCAGTCAACAGCACATCAAACCTCAAAACTGTCATAAATCTCCAATGAATTTTGAACCTAAAACTTTAAAAAGTTTAAGTAACGCCTTTAAGTTTAAAATTAATTGGGAAAAGTTAACATGTTGTAAAAGCCCAGCATGCAGTTGACTGCCAAGAAGGTCTCACTCCGCGCTTAAACTTTTATTACGCGGCTGACTCAGTCGAGCCAGCGCACGAGGGGTGTCATGTGTCGGTTGAGATAGAGCTCGCGACAGAAAGAGAAGCGCTTCGCAGGTGCTTATAATAATAGGCACGCAGCGCTGTGCAATTTGAAATTGTACTTTATTGGCCGTGCGGCGAGAGTAGCTTATAATTTGATTGTCCTCGCGCGGATGAGCTTCTCTGTACGTTAGTACTATTATATTATTCTGTGGCTCTAGATCTCGTTGTTTCACACCACCAAATTCCTTCGGTTGTCCAATAAAGAATGCGTTGGTGTTACTTGTGTAATTTTTGTCATAAAACAGCTTTTCCCTCAAACTTTTCGCAGCGTGTTTTACTTAGAAGATGGCTTGAACACCCACCGAGCGATTCATAAGAACGTAAAGAATCCATTCACCTGCCACATCTGCAAAGTCAGCTTTGCTACTTACTCCAGGTGAATACTATCCCAACGAGCCACACCCTCAACTGTCACACTGTGACTGGTTGGGAAGATTTTACTAAAACAATGGCGGCAGGATAATTTCCCTCAGTCACAAATCATCCATCAGTAAGGATGTTCGATCCGGGTACCTTGTATCGATATTCTGGATCGCAATGGATCGTATTCCATTGTATCGATCCATGGATCGATCCATTAAAATTGATACGATATTTTGGATCGATCCAGTATCGAATCAAATATTTTAGAAAACTCGAAATTTTTTATCACACTTTATTATAAACGTGATATTAGGTACCTAATGTACTTCTTCTTCGTCGTTAGTAATGTTTAATAAATTAAAACAATATTTTTAATTTTGCTAATATTTAAATACTAAAGTACGCAAAAACAAAATTAAAAGTAAAATTGTTCTCAAACTAAACAAAAAGCAATATAATAGTTATGACAAATTTGATGGTACCTAGGTACATTGAAATATGATATGGCAACAATTGATAAAAAAAAATTTCATATAAATAATATGAATCTTTTCGCCCGCACTATTTTAAACAAGGGAAAAGTTCGAGTTCAAATATTCTCTAAGTAACTATACAAAATGTTTGGTTAGCTATAAAAAAAATCTTTTAGAAAGCTAATAATATCAACTATTACATATAACTGTAGGACTTTTAAATCCGGAGAAATTAATATTTTTCGGCAGGGCCATCTAAAATAAAAAGTCAAATTTAAAATGCCGGTCATTCAAACAGAAGAGGGGACAGATCTCAACATGTGGGGGTTTGTCGATAAAATTGATCATATTATCTGCCTTTAAAAGCTCCGACATCGATAACCAAACATAAATACATAATACGATAAATACTTCATACGATTTTTTCGATCCGATCCTCTATGTATGTGTATCGATCCGCCAAAGGATCGAATGCTATTGTATCGATACAAAAATCGAGTGGATCGTAACGCATTGTATCGATCCACGCAAGTATCGGATCGGATCGAACATCCCTACATCAGTCTGCGCACTACTCCAAGCTTGGCGCTAGTGTAGATGTATACCTGTAATTTTCTTGTTTACTATGTGTTTTCTATCAATTTTTGTATTTTAGAAGCGAATTTTCGTAAATAACAAATTTTCTTGCAACACATTTTGGTTTTCTTCAATCTTTAATTCGCTTGCTATCAGACTTCCATAATAATTATTTATTAGTTTCAGCCATTTTAAATAATTTAAAATAAATGGGAAAATCACGGATAATAGGGAATATGCATAAGTCACCGATTTTCCTAAAATTGAGCTTGATCGCTGCGGACACTTGTAAAAACATAATGGAACAGAAAGAAAAATAAAAAAAAATGATTATTTTCGTTTTATCACACGATGAAATCAGGGGAAAATAACGATATTTTTTTTTCGTTTTCGGATATAATGCACTTTACAGTCAGATAGAATATCGAAAAAGAAATAATATTTTGTATGACACATATTTACATAAACGCAAAATTTAGGGAGATAATTGAAGATTATTGGCTAACTCCATATTAAACGCGCCCGAAACACACCAAAACGTGATGTGTGACGTCACCGTTTTGTATAGAGCGTTTTCGGCGGGAGCTGATGCGTGCTAACTTCAAGTAACTATATTTCGAGAAAAAAACGCAAGAGACAAGTTTCAATATTACAGTTGATTTTCTCACGCATTATACTATTGATTTTGATAAAAAAAAAATTTGATGCATATTCCCTATTGGCGAAAAGCAGTAGCGCCAACAAGCGGGATAATTTTTGTAACATCCCGGCATTCCCAGCCAGTCAGATTGTTACTCAATGGGATTTTTTTATTATTTCCCAACCAGTCACACACTGTTACAGGATGAAATCCTACTTCCTACTAATCCTACTAATATTATAAATGTGAAAGTTTATGGGTTTGGATGTTTGTTCCTCAATCACGCAAAAACCACTGAACGGATTTGGTTGAAATTTGGCACACATATAGTAGATAGCCTAGATTAAAACATAGGATACTTTATTCCCGATATTCCCACGGGAACCACGTGGGTGAAACCGCGGGCGGCCGCTAGTAAAATATTCAAAGAATAATCAAATAGTAATCCTATTATTATTTTAAATTAACAAAATAGCAACAAGTGGTTGGGATATTTCTAGTAAAAAGTTCCCATCGAGTAACAATGTGACTGGCTGGGAATTGTTTTAATAAAAACTTCCCAACCAGTGTGACAGTTGATGGTGTGTCTCGTTGGGACAAAATGTTACTAACAAAAATACACGCAAAATTTTCTAATCATTTGGTTTCCAAAGTGGGGTGGTTCCACTCATGATTACAAGCAACTTTTACTATAGGGCCAACTCTGATATCGCGAAAAAACCAGCTGTTTCATACAAAAGCGCAATACCTGCTCGACCTTAATGCATGGAATAGCTGTTTTTTATGAGTTGGTGGCCCCATATTAAAAGTAGCTTGTAATCATAAATAATAACAATAATAATAAATATGTGTATAAGAAACTAGCCTATTGGAAAGAATACTTTGTAACAAATCCACTATGAAAGTGGATATCTTTACTACTAAATGTGTAATTAAGAATCGAATTTCTCGATTAGGACTTTGTCCCAAAGTTGTTATTATTAAGTAATTATTTTTACCATTATTAGGTAAGATGGTGTAGCTAGCCAGGTGGACTTGAAATAAGCCCTACCACCAACCAAACTGAGTGCAAATTGTACCCCCCTGGAATCGAACCTGGGACCCTGCGTCTTACACGGGTGGGCGAACCACTAGACCACAGAGGTGGTTAAACTTCTGTCCCCTCTCTATTTTGCGTAGTGAAATCCATTTCTTACTCCTAAACAGATGCACAACCCATAAAACCACGCACGGTTTCTACAAGCGCCCCCTAGCGGATGCCAAGCAACAAGCCTGGGGCCCCAACGCTGGGCCCTCTGCCACGGGCATACTGGGTTATGGTGGGTTTCCGGTCGCCAAGCACTTTCTGTGCGAGGTGAGAAAAATAATATAATCTAGACATTTATCATAAAATCTGTAGCCCGTTATTAAGAGGGTCTCACTCCGCGCTTAAAATTTCATATTAGCCTACTGCTCGCGGCTGACTCAGTCGAGCCAGTGCACGAGGGGTGGCATGTGTCGGTTGAGATTGGATCGTAAAAATACATTACTTTCCAGGGTTATTTATAAAGACCACATCCATACTCGAATTTGTAGGGTGCGGTGACGATAAAACACAACGGGGTAGTGGCCTTCACCTCACCTGATGTTAAGTGACGATAAAGCCGAAGGTGGAAGCGTACTACAGCACCGAAAAACTTGCTCTTTTACCACTAACTGCCGGAACACAACAATTTTTAAATTGTTGTTATGACTTCAGACTTAGGTAAAATGGTGGTAGGGTAGCTAGCCAGGCGGACTTGAAATAAGTTCTAATACCAACCAAACCGAATATAAATGTTCCCCCTCCTAGGAATCGAACCCGCGACCTCTGTTTCTTACACCAGTGGGTGAACCACTTTACTACCCCACAAAGGCGGCTAAAGGTTTAGCTACCGCAAGGTTTCCTCCTTGGAACTAAACTTCTTAAAATTTATAGCAAAATGAAGTCCCACAAGGTTCCAAAATAGGTCCACTTCTTTATTACTCCTACAGGATTGTGGACGCTCGTACCTCCATTGGACGTATTTGCAAGTACATCGCCGCATTAAGCATGCTAACGACAACTTCCTGTACAAATGCAATCAATGTATTGACAGTACTTTCCCAAACAGGTCAGTTTATGTAGTCAGATATTTATACTCCTTTTTTATCATCCTTGTCAATAAAGGCAGATTATGTTCCAGCACTATTATCTAACTCTGTTGCTGACAATTCTCCTAGTTAATGCGCATTAGTACTCTAGCGTTAACATACACTCGACGTCAGAAAAACCGCACCTCTTCGACACTAAGTTTAGACTTGGCCATCTGCTATTGCTAGCTAACGTTTTATTGTGTAAATGTTGATATCTATTGAAAGTACATTTAATGAGCTTTCTTTTGATAATTGTTTGATTTAGTTAACATAACAGTTACCATAATTAAACGATTAAAGCGTTATTGCTAGCGCCACCACAAAAGGGAAATAAAAGGGGTAAATTCAGGAAATGCGGGTAAATTCGCTATCGAGATGATGGAGAAAACACACTTCAACAGTTCAATTAAAAAAAGGAATACCCAAGATGGATACTATTACCCATGAAGTTACTCAAATATTGCTTAAAAATTAGGCAATGTAATGTGCTCGGAAACTCAATCTCAGTAATTGATTTCGTTCGACGAGTATTCCAACGGTTTCTAAAGACTGTTGGCTATGTCCGAAGGGGAAGAAGTATATAGTAACACTTATTATTAAATTATATGGGATTAAATTAACTTTGAAGAAAAGGTGCGGTTTTTCTGACGCCGATTCATAGCAAAATTGGTTGTAGATTTTTTTACTTTTATTTTATAGCAGAGTGATCTAAGGGATTTGTTTTTTTAATTTTAGTTGGAGTTTAGCTTACCATAGAAAGAAGATCCATGGACAGTTGGGTAATGCCATAGCTACTTCAAAGATGCCTAGAGAAGACTATAGGTAAGCTAAATAACATGGAACTAAAATTGGACACACTCATCTTTTTGATATTTTATACCTATATTATGTTCATTTCAGGATTCCTTGTCGAGATTGTGACGAAGTACTGCCGAACAAAACTGCACTTTATAAACACAGGAAGAAGGAACATAGTGACATGTCTCTTACACTAAACGATATACCAGGTTTTATTGTTTTATTGGTTTTATTCTTTTATTATTGATTTAGTTTTTTTTTGTAACTGAAGATTTTAAATTACTTTAATATTTCTGGTATGTTTTAAAATATACACTTCTTCAGTATGTTTACACTAGGTGCTTTATATACACACAAGGTGTTAGTGACAAGTATCAAGCAGGGACGTGTCCAGAGTAGTGATGTAACATGAAAAAAAACTTTTTTTCACAATGTTGAAAAAAAACATAAAAAAAACCTAGTGCCGTTGTTTTTTCTTCAAAGAATACAATATTTGTATAGTAAATGTCTTATTTAATCATATCAATAATAAAATTAGATTTTTATTTTTCGTTCTAACTAAGTTCATAGAGATATTGTCCAATCAGTTAGAATTAAAAGGCACTCTAGAATTCAAGAGTACAGTTTTTGTCAACACTGTAATGGAAATTAGATTGAAATTGAACTGATTACTATATTCAAGAGTAAGCTTACTGTATTGTGTCATTTTGGAGCTTACACAAGGGGGGTCTTACTCCGCGCTTAAACTTTTATATTAGCGTACTGCTCGCGGCTGAGTCAGTCGAGCCAGCGCACGAGGGGTGTGTGTCGGTTGAGACAGAGCTACGCGACAGAAAGACACGCGCTTCGGAGCCGCTTATAATAATAGGCACGCAGCGCTGTGCAATTTGAAATTGTACTTTATTGCCGTGCAGCGAGAGTAGCTTATTATTTGATTGTCCTCACGCTGATGGGCTTCTGTACGTTTAGTACTATTATATTTTGTGCTTACACCGTGTAAAATAAAGTCTACTTTACCAGGTACTTCTTGTTGCGGCACCTGCGGCAAGCAACATGCCGCCCAATGCGGCGACAATGTTGCACACTCTGAAATCAATAAACATGTTGAGTGAGTGATTTTTTCATTCTTCTGTTTGGTTAATAACAGTATTATGTAGTACTAAGCTTAAATTAATCTTAAGGCATAAATTACATTGAAATTGTTATATCTTTACGTCGCTCGTCTCGTCGTTTTTGGGTTCCGTACTCAAAGGGTAAAACGGAACTCTATTACTAAGACTCCCCTGTCCATCTGTTTGTCTGTCACCAGGCTGTATCTCATGAACCGAGGTAGCTAGATAGTTGAAATTTTCACTGATGATGTATTTCTGTTGCCGCTATAACAAACAAATACTAAAAACAGAATGAAATAAATTATTTAAGGGGGGGCTCCCAAACAATACGTGATTTTTTGCCGTTTTTGGTACGGAACCCTTCGTGCGCGAGTCCGACTCGCACTTGACTGGTTTTTTTTTCAATTACTAGCAGGTACTCAGGTTGGTGCCATATTAGCATGTTTGGTAAGGCGTTATCTTATACGTTATCTTATAATTTAGGCCATATTCCGTCAAATTCCGCTGTCGTCAGAATAAATTATAGGCTGTTTTTTCTGACGAAAACAAAATTTCTCTTTGGACAAAAAAACTTTGATTTTTTTTTCATTTTTTGAACAGCCTATTTTGTTAATTCTTATTATTGTTATTGTTTTTTAATTTTTTTCTGACAGAAGCAGAATCTCGCGAAAAGTCCGTGTTCGTCAAAAAAAGACAGCTTATAATTTATTCTGACATAAGCGGAATCTGACCAAAAGTCCGTTTCCGTCAGAAAAACAGCCTATAATTTATTCTGACGAAAGCGGAATCTGACGAAAGTGGTCTTAATCTTGATTTTGTGGATCAAATCTTGAGCATAATTCGTGGTATAGCGGCGGCGCGTGGCGTCGCTCGCACGCGTGCTCCGTGTGCGGGCACACGTTCCGCAGCGCGAGCGTGCGCGACGAACATTTGCGCACGCACACCGGCGAGCGACCGTTCCCCTGCGATCTGTGTGGACTGGCCTTTAGACGGTGAGTAGTATTCTGATTTTAGGTAACTAGCTGCCTTATACAATGTGTTACCAAACAACCCCTAATGCCGAATATGGTAGATAGGGACCATATCGGACCATTTAGATAGGGCGAAAATTAATCTGCTGTTTGATACATTTTGATATTTTCTTATTAATTTTTGTATTTTTTGGGATTCCAGAGTTGGTCCCATACTAAAAGTCTTTGAGTTTGATGGTCCCTATCTACCATATCATTTGGGATTTTTTCTGTAACAAGTTGTATAAAGAAGAATAAGCTTACACACCTTAGTTTCTACATTAGCCATTTATAATGTCCCCACTGCTGGGGCACAGGCCTTCCTTAGGGGTGAATAAGGAGGTATGGGCCATAACCCACTGGCCCAAAGCGGATTGGTGGGTGTCAACGGCTACAAATGCAGCCGGAACCAGCAGCGTAACGTGCCTTCCGAAGCACGGAATAACTCGAGATAATAAATTGTTGGTCACCCATCCCATGACCGACCCTTGCGAACGTTGCTTAACCTCCGCAATCGCAGTGCCAGGCGCTAAACTACTGCGCCACCAAATGTATACAGCTGGTATCTGTCAGCCTCATTTTGTAGATTTTAGTAAAACACATGTCTTTGGTGTAGATGTTCAGTTTGATTAGGCCCATGATTTCGCTTGTTTCCCATCATTGGGCCAGGTCCACGCCATGCGCAACCACCATCTTATTCATACGGGGGTCTATGTGTGGGCATGCTCGCGGTACCCCAAGAGGTTCCGTATACGATCCGTAGGTTTAAGTAAGACACATTTCTTTGATGTAGATTTTCAGTTTGATTAGGCCCATGATTTCGCTTGTTTCCCATCATTGGGCCAGGTCCACCGCCATGCGCAACCACCGCCTGATCCACACAGGGGTCCGTGCGTGGGCATGCTCACGGTGCCCCAAGAGGTTCCGTATTCGATCCGTAGGTTTAAGTAAGACACATTTCTTTGATGTAGATTTTCAGTTTGATTAAGCCCATGATTTCGCTTGTTTCCCATCATTGGGCCAGGTCCACCGCCATGCGCAACCACCGCCTGATCCACACAGGGGTCCGTGCGTGGGCATGCTCGCGGTGCCCCAAGAGGTTCCGTATTCGATCCGTAGGTTTAAGTAAGACACATTTCTTTGATGTAGATTTTCAGTTTGATTAAGCCCATGATTTCGCTTGTTTCCCATCATTGGGCCAGGTCCACCGCCATGCGCAACCACCGCCTGATCCACACAGGGGTCCGTGCGTGGGCATGCTCACGGTGCCCCAAGAGGTTCCGTATTCGATCCGTAGGTTTAAGTAAGACACATGTCTTTGGTGTAGATGTTCAGTTTGATAAGGCCCATCATTTCGCTTGTTTCCCACCATTGGCCCAGGTCCACCGCCATGCGCAACCACCGCCTGATCCACACAGGGGTCCGTGCGTGGGCATGCTCGCGCTGCCCCAAGAGGTTCGGTATACGATCCGTAGGTTTAAGTAAGACGCATGTCTTTGGGGTAGATGTTCAGTTTGATTAGGCCCGTGATTTCGTTTGTTTCCCATAATTGTATGGGCGAGGTCCAGCGCCATGCGCAACCACCGTCTGGTCCACACGGGGGTCCGTGCTCGCGGTGCCCCAAGAGGTTCCGTATACGATCCGTAGGTTTAAGTAAGACACATGTCTTTGGTGTAGATGTTCAGTTTGATTAGGCCCATCATTTCGCTTGTTTCCCACCATTGGCCCAGGTCCACCGCCATGCGCAACCACCGTCTGATCCACACGGGGGTCCGTGCGTGGGCATGCTCCAGGTGCCCCAAGAGGTTCCGTATACGCTCCGAGCTACGGACTCACTTGAGGTTGAAGCACCCCGCACATTTGGCTGTCATTGAGGTTTGTTATCATTATATTATATTATGATTATTATTAATAAAAAAATATATTTTTGAACTAAAAGTGAGAAAAATAAAAGACTACCTATCCAGTTTGTTGTTAAATATCTTGTTAATGGCGACGGGCAAAAGAACATACAATAATGGGATTTTACTGGGTTTAAACCCAGTAGTCGGGATTTAAACCGGGTCTTTTGCCCATACATGTAAAAGTTGAAGAAATCCAAATTGAATTCTATTTATCCCTAAGAATTTGGAAAAACTAATGTAATAAAGTTGTGGGCAAAGTAAAAAACCCTTAACGTGGCAACTGGAACATTTCCTTTTATATTAATAGATACGCGGTCTGAACCCAACTCCTGACGAAGTGTTGGAGCACTTACGAGCGAACAACATAGCTCACGACAAGGTCATAGAAATCACCAAGATATCCTTCGCTAAGGTAAATTGCCTAAATGTCCTTGGCTAAGGTAAATTGCCTGAGGTCATAGAAGTCACCAAGATGTCCTTCTCTAAGGTAAATAGCCTTAGGTCATAGAAATCACCAAGATGTTATTCGCTAAGGTAAATTGCCTAAGGTCATAGAAATCACCAAGATGTCATTCGCTAAGCTAAATTGCCTAAGGTCATAGAAATCACCAGGATGTCCTTCGCTAAGGTAAATTGCCTAAGGTCATAGAAATCACCAGGATGTCCTTCGCTAAGGTAAATTGGCTAAGGTCATAGAAATCACCAAGATGTCATTCGCTAAGGTAAATTGCCTAAGGTCATAGAAATCACCAGGATGTCCTTCGCTAAGGTAAATTGCCTAAGGTCATAGAAATCACCAAAATATCCTTCTCTAAGGTAAATTGCCTTAGGTCCTAGAAATCACCAAGCTGTCCTTCGCTAAGGTAAATTGCCTAAGGTCATATAAATCACCAAGATGTCCTTCGCTAAGGTAAATTGCCTAAGGTCATATAAATCACCAAGATGTCCTTCGCTAAGGTAAATTGCCTAAGGTCATAGAAATCACCAAGATATCCTTCGCTAAGGTAAATTACCTAAGGTCATAGAAATCACCAAGATTTCCTTCTCTAAGGTAAATTGCCTAAGGTTATAGAAATCACTAAGATGTCCTCCTCTGAGGTAAATTGCCTAAGGTCATAGAAATCACCAAGATGTCCTCAAAATCAATCAAAAATCATTTATTGCAGTCTATCGCAAGTTACAGCTTTATACAGTGATTGTCCTCCTCTAAGGTAAATTGCCTAAGGTCATATAAATCACCAAGATGTCCTTCTCTAAGGCAAATTGCCTAAGGTAATAGTAATCACCAAGATGTCCACCAAGATGGTAATAGAAATCACCTTCTCTAAGGTAAATTGGCTAAGGTCATATAAATCACCAAGATGTCCTTCTCTAAGGTAAATTGCTTAAGGTTATAGAAATCACCAAGATGTCCTTCGCTAAGGTAAATATATAGGTATAGGTCATAGGACCAAGATCGCGTGAGTAAAAAGAAAGGACAAAGACAAAGCTTCTTAAGAACGTGAAATTCCAACTTGCAACTAACAAAACAAATGAAAACTATTATTGTCCACTGGCTGCAGTTGTCAAAACAGGTATTTTCCGGTTTTGACTTGTACGCGACAAGCGGCCAGTGGACACGCACACATGCCCCGCGTGCTTGTAGTGGTGCAACCGATTCGCGCGGTTGTATGAAGCTTGGTCTCTGGTCCTTTCTTTTTACTCATGTGCCAAGATGTAACGTCCTTCGCTAAGGTAAATATATAGGTATAGGTCATAGGACCAAGATGTCCTTCGCTAAGGTAAATTGCCTAAGGTCATAGAAATCACCAAGATGTCCTTCGCTAAGGTAAATGGTTTATTCCCGTTGGCTCCCACTGTTTGTCCCCACGTTGGATATATCGGGAAATAAAGTATGGACGGTCTATTCCCGTTGTCCACCACTGGGAGACATCGGGAAGAAATGAATAGAAAAAAAAATCCCGACATCACCCAGTGGTGGACAAGGTAGGGGCCTGCAGGAACAGGCCAGGTAAGTGTCCTTTGTCAATTATATTCTACGTTTTGCATAAGTTCCCGTAACCTTCCATGATAGACTGTCTTAAAAAATGTTGAACCATTTTTTAAATCTAGAAAATAAAAGGCTAGCGTAGCGCTACCATGATTATTAATGCAAACTGTTTTCGGTTTCGAAAACTCGGACACTACCGCTCATTCGTATTGGTTTTCGATTTCGATAGATCATCGCATAATCTAACGAAAACTCATCTAAATCCGTTCAGACGTTTTTGCGTAATTAAGTAACAAACATCCAAACTAGGATGGAATTTGTGTGAAATTAACTATCCGGTCTGTGAACTGAATAAAACGTATACTAAATAATTGTAAACAAGGGACGGAAAGAGTGAGGAAGACATAGAAAGACGAGTGAAGAAAGGCAAGTCGGTGAGAGGTGCTATACACTCGATTAGGAGTAGCCAAATCGTTTCTGCAAAGGCGCGAATGGCTATTCATAACGGAGTGCTGGTGCCGACACTGATGTATGGAAGTGAATCTTGGGTATGGCAGAAGAAGAATGAAAGTAGAATAAATGCGGTAGAGATTTTATTTTTTTTTTTTTTTTTATTTATTTTACAAACACAAACTTATAACTATCATTACAGGTACTATCTAACCCAATGCGATAGTTACAGCATTTTTGTTATGCCTACTTATAACTTATAACAAATTATCCACGCAGCTAATTTTGTGAATTCACTTAGAGAACAAATAAACAAATCCGTTTCTTTATCAATGAGGTTGATTGTGTGGAATGCGCGCGTCAGTGGAGCTTTGCGCAGTAAGTTCGTGCGAGCTGTAGGCACCTCCAGTAGGTTCGGCCGGCGCCGTCGCCAGACGTATTCATTTGGAACACAAATACACATCATCCCTAGCACCTCCGTATTATTTATCTTACCTCTAAGTACCGCAAAAATGTATGAAACCAGACTGAGCTCCCTCCTAACTCCTAGCTGGTTGTATCCTACCATACCCAAAACGAATAATGTTGGATACTGAAATGGGTAAAAAGGGTAAACTCCATAGAGTTTTAAGTATAAATACCTAACAAATTTGTTCTGTACCCTTTCCAACATAAGATTATATTTCTGTTCATGAGGGGCCCAAATCATCGCGTTGAATTCCAAATGACTCCTAACTAATGTATTATACAAAGCTATAATGGCTTGTACATTTGTGAAATTATTTACCGTTCGCATCATAAATCCTAATGTTCTGAAAGCCTTTTTGCAAATGTCTACTATGTGTTCTTTAAATGATAAATCCGCTGTAAATTTTACTCCTAAATCCCTAACCTGTACTACCCTACATAAAGGAGCTCCATCAATGTTATAGAGGTATTCTATGGGGGTCTGTTTGCGAGTAAAAGACATCGCTTGACATTTCGATGTGTTGAATTGTAACATGTTCTCTTGACTCCATTTAACCACCCTATCTATGTCCTCTTGGAGTTTGTTACCATCCTCTACGTTTTTTATTTTCAACGACAACTTAAGGTCGTCCGCAAACAATAAACATTTTGAATTCTTCACGACCTCAGGCAAATCATTTATCATGATTAAAAATTCCAAAGGACCCAGGTTTGATCCCTGACTTACGCCAGACCATGTAAAATACGGTTTCGATCTATGCCCCTCGTACTCCACATACTGCTGTCTATCTGTCATGTAGCTAGCGAAAAAATTCAATAGATGTGGGGTGAAACCAAATCCTGCCATTTTTTTAAGAAGCACATCGTTATTTACCAAATCAAACGCTTTTTTAAAATCAAAGTATGTAGCATCGGTTTGTCCCCCACCATCTACTGTTGGTATTAATTCAGCCACTAGTGCAAGAAGGTTGGTTGAAGTGCTTCGAGCTGGTCTAAAGCCGTGTTGTGCCTCCGTTAATTGTGAGTGTACCTGTTGGTATATGATTCTATGTAAAGTAGACTCAAACACCTTTGCGGGTGTTGAAAGTACTGCTACGGGTCTATGATCTTCAACGCTTGCCCCAGTTCCTTTTGGAACCGGAACAACCTTTGTGATTTTCCATCTTTCTGGAAATACGGCTAAGTCTAAACACTTATTGAAAATGTGAAGCAGTGGCTTCGCTAGAACTAACCTACAATCTTTAAAAATGAATGGTGGAATACCATCAGGTCCGGCCGATGTTTTTGGCTTTAGTTGTTTAAGCGCAGTTATTACGTCACTGAGTTGTAACTGATTCAAGTGAACTCGAGCCGCCCCGTTACCCCCACCGGCATTTTCTATCGCCGTACTCACCTTCAATTCGGCTCTCTGTTTACTGTAAACAGAATGAAAATATCTAGCAAACTCGAAAACACACTGTTCGTCCGTCAAAACCTCCCCATCCTTCAAAATGTTTCTCGATTTACGGTTGCTCTTTTTTGTATTAATATAATTCCAAAAGGACTTCGGGTCCTTTTTGAGATTATTTTGTACACAGTTTCTATATTGATTATGTGAGGCAACTAGGAAGTTTTTTACTTTAGTTCGCAACTCTGAAAATTTTTTAAAGTCTGTTTCTAATCCGGTTGTCTTATATTTTTTATGTAAAATTGCTTTATATTTTATTAACCCGATAATTTCGCCCGTGTACCATTCGGGGTAAATCCTACCAGAACCTCTCTGTTTACCTTTTTTTTTCGGTACACACTTTTCAAATATTAAATTAATTTCCTTGTAAAAATAATCTAAACTTTGTTCTAAATCCAACGAATAAATTGGGGTCCAATCAATGTTATTTATTAGCGAATATAATAGTAAGAAATCCGCTTTGTAAAAATTATATGTAACGGTACCTGTGTCTATGCTGGATACTGTAGGTGTACATGTCAGTAAGTCGCGAGCGGGGCTCCCAGTGGTGATGGACGATGCCATCACCGTCACTTCCAGTGGCGGATGGTACTTATCGACGCTCACCAGGCAAGAATCTGCCGCCCGCACTCTCACACAATCCTCCTCGTCAAACGAACTCAACACTAAGTCCAATGATCGATTGTCACAATTACCCACTTTGTTGCTCTGAGCAAATCCACAAAAAGATTGAAAGTATTCAAAATAATTTGTTACTTCCGACGAACAAGAAAATGGGTTAAAATCTCCTATCACTATCATTTTTTTATAACTAGCATTTAATTGTTCTATAATTTTGAACATAACCAAATATTCATTTTCGTGACTACCAGGTGGAATATACAGAACACATAATAAAAACAAAAAACGATTTCTTAAAAACACGGAAGCACTGACTAGTTCAAAGACATGATTATCAATGTTTACGTCGCTCGGACAGTTCACCCGTCGTAGCTCGAAGCGCGGTGCGGCCACGAGACACGCGCCACCCTGCTTGCGACCGTCCGCTCGGTCACATCGTAGAATAGTGAAACCCGGGGGTATTAACTCCGCGTCTTGAATGGAACTGTTACAGCCAGTTTCTGTTATGGCATACAAGTCAGCATTTGATGATGAGATGCTTGTATAAAAGTCATCCGTTTTTGTTCTTAGTCCTCTGACATTTTGATAGTATATCTCAATTGATCGATTTGATTTTTTGATTGATTTATTATTATGTGTGTTGAGATCTGTCATATGATTTTCGAAACCAAATCCATTCGCAGAATTCAATGTTTACGGGCCAACTTTCCGGATTATTTATTCTATCATAATGACTTTCCGGGACACCAATAATGAAAGAGGCGTAATCCCTCTCCGTCTTGTGTTTTATTCTTTCTATTTTCACTTGTATATCCGCGTCGTATAAGCTTTTAATATATGTTTCTAATTTTTTTTCTGTAGTATCTTTATTGAGACGCCATACGTGTAAATATTTTTTCTTTTCAGTTCCCTGAATCACATTAACATTTGAGATGCCGCCTTTTTTAACTTCACGATTGGGGTATCTACCTTTTTTCTTATTATTAACGGTTTGCCAATCCTCGTCTTTATAATTTCCGCCATTCTTTTTATTGCTGTTCCTTTCATCACTTTGTAGTTTTTCTTCCTGCGACAAAATGTTTGCTGGTTTCGTGGCCACACACTCCTTATCCTTTGCTTCTTGGGCCGGTCGCATTTGCTTGTTTTGTTTTACTGCGTCTACAAATGATCCCTTTTGGTTACTAGGTGTTGTCATTTCCTTATTTGTTCTCTTATCAGCTTCTAATTTCATATTTTCCTGTATAAGTGAATTTATTTTGGCTTCTAAAGTATCAATTTTATTAGCTTTTTCTTGAACTACCTTCAAAATTGATTTCACTTCTTTTAATTCGTTTTCTGTTTTAATTAATTTACTTTTTAATAGTGTGTGCTCCTTCATTTGTTCCTCCCACTTTATGTTCATCTCCTTACGAAATTCTCTTATCTCCTCTAGGAGTTTGTTCTCCGTATACGAGCCAACTACTTCGTTGTTATTGTGACGAGTCCCTCTTACGGTATTTATGAAATTAGTTGGTGTTGTAAATGTTGTATCCATGATAACGTTGTCACGTACCGGTGTTCCTGTGTTGGCAGGGCAGCACTCCGGGCAGATCCATGTATCCTTATATTCTTGCGTAAGTGTGTCGAAACTCTCAACCGAAACGGCAAGACATTTCAGATGGTACCTCTTCTTACACGACTGTTTTGAACACTCCATGTATAAAACATCGCAGATAGAGGCCTCGCAGCCAGAACATTTTGTTACCATTTGTGTAATTCCCAAATTGTTAACAATAATTATTTAATTTTAACTATCGCACCAAATACACGTCACTACGTAAGATGGCGGCGGCGGCGTTGAGGAAAATATGCGGAGTGAAATTGAGCGATAGAGTGAGCAATGAGGTGATTCGTAAAAGGTGTGGTCTGAAAGATGATATAGCGACAAGAATTGAGAAAGGAATGTTCCAGTGGTTTGGTCACTTAGAGAGGATGAATGAAAGGCGAGTCACGAAAGAGCTACCTATATTTATATTGTGCGAATGTGGAAGGAACGATTGCACAAGGGCGTCCCAAAAAAACCTACGCCGTCCAAATAGAGGTTATTATAAAAAAGGCTGCTGTACGCAGTGACAAAAACCACAGGGCATGTATGAAAAGATTGATTGATCTGAATGAAGCGAAAGAAGTGTGCAAGGATCGTAGCAGGTGGCGATCCATAGTCTCTGCCTACCTCCATGGGAAACGGGCGTGAGTGTATGTATGTATGTACTAAATAATTTCTTTTCAAAGTGTATCTGTAAGCAGTGTTTGTTACTGTGAATTTTAAGTAAACATATTATATATTTCTGTAGGGGACTTCGAGTATAATTCCTAACTGCGCCCGGGCACTGGCGATGTTAGGCAACGTGCCTCGAACGCCCGTGGCCTACAGCAAGCCACTCATAGGCGGCAGCGGTAAGTGAATGTTTTATTAATTAACTGGCTTTTGCCCGCGACTTCGTCCGCGTGGAATGGTGACTTTGGGCATCATTTTATTAAGGTATCCCTTTCCTAACAAAAAAATAATCATCTAAATCGGTCCATTAACAAAGAAGTTATACGACCATATCATCAAGGTGGTTCACACCGAAATCATAGTAGTTTTGTGGTATTTTCAGGTTTAATTGAAAACTACTTAACCGTTTTCCTAATTTTAAAAAGTGGCACCAATGAGGTGTATTACTTAAAGATTGTTTGCATCTTGAATAGGGTTTCCCTATCAAAGAATCTATTTATCATATTTTATATTTTGTTTTCATTCTGTAAATACTAAAAACCTTAACACACAAAAGGGTTTTTACCCTTAAAAACCCTTTTATTCCGGTCTCTGAGCCTAGTGTAGACACACTATGCCGAAATTACGCGAACGAAGTTCGGCAATATTACGCCTGCAATGCTATTTGAATGACTGACATTATGCCGAAATTACGTCGCATTTTCTTTCATAATAAGTGTTTAGGCACACTATGCCGAAGTTGCGCGACTGAAGTTCGGCGGTAACGCTTTTATTATGAAAAAACTCGACGTAATTTCGGCCTATTATGTCGTCAGTCATTTAAATAGCATTGCAGGCGTAATATTGCTGAACTTCGGTCGCGTAATTTCAGCATAGTGTGTCTAGACACTAAAAGCGTTACCGCCGAACTTCGGTCGCGTAACTTCGGCATAGTGTGTCTAGACTAGTGTCTAGACACACTATGCCGGGGTGTAGTCACCCCGGTCGAGTTAACTCGGGACCTGAAGCGCGAGCTGCGCAAGAGACCCCTCTCGTTTTCTCCTTTCCTCACGCCACCGATGTAAATTTTTTGAAAGATTTTGATAGATTATCAATAAATTATCGCTAAAGAATGTACTTACGCTATTGGCATGACGACAGTGGCGTGAGGCAAGGAGAAAACGAGATGGGTCCATCGTGCTTCAGGTCCCGAGTTAACTCGACTGGTAGGTACCCTGATTATCTAAAAAGAAACTATTTAGCGACCGGTTGGATTTGACATACATTGCCACTTTTCTTTGGTATGTTTTTTAACCCAAAAAGAAGTAGCAATGGTTCACGATCATCTGTGAACTGCAACCAGTCGCTAGGTGGTTTTTTAACCGACTTCACAAAAAGGAGGAGGTTCTCAATTCGATTGTATGTTTTTTTTTTATCGTTGTTCGCGCATATCTTCGTCATTTATGAACCGATTCTGATGATTCTTTTTTTGTTCGATTGAGTTTTCTTGCGAGATGGTCCCATTTAATTTTTTTTCAAATCGGTTCAGTAGTTTTCGAGAAATCCTGAAAATACTATGATTTTCATCAACTCACATGACGACTTTGTTATTTATGAACCGAATTAGATGTTTCTTTTTGTTGGGAAAGGGGTACTTTTAGTGTAGTCTTTTTAACCGACTTCAAAAAAAAATGTTCTCTCTCAGTTTGACCTGTATGAATGTATGTTTCTCCGCGAATATCTCACGTTTGGCTGAGCCGATTTTTCTACCCAATAATATACCTATAATAATATACCTAATATAGAAGGTACTTACACTAAAAATAATAAAATAAAAAATTGTTTTAAAAAACAAAAAACCGACTTCAAATACCTGCCTCTAAAAAGCAAGAAATAATATTCAAATCATTAGATACGCATTATCATTGTTATAACAACACGTTTATTGAAGTCGGGTGGGGCTTTTAGAATAAAAAAAGGAAGTTGTACTCCAGCCCCACCCGACTTCAATAGACGTGTTGTTATAACAATGATAATGCGTATCTAATGATTTGAATATTATTTCTTGCTTTTTAGAGGCAGGTTTTTGAAGTCGGTTTTTTGTTTTTTAAAACAATTTTTTAATTAGATAATCAGCCCGCCGGCGCCGGTTATAAAAGCGTTGCCGCCGAACTTCGGTCGCGTAACTTCGGCATAGTGTGTCTAAACCATAAAGTTAATATACCTACGGAATTTCTCTCGGGGCGAAAAGCGGGCATCGGAGACCCGTTTTGCTACGCTGAATGTATGTGGAGCGATGGAGGAGAAAATGAATGAGGTGTGTTTGATTATGGAAGAAAAGAAGTTGGATGTTTTATGCGTGAACGAGACGAAAAGAAAGGGAAAAGGAGTCTCAGAACATGGCCCGTTTAAAGTTCTGTGGTCGGGCGTTGCCGAAAATGAGCACGCGAGTATGGGCGTGGGACTCCTGCTGTCGGAAAGGATGATAGAATGCATGACTGAGTATGAGTGTGTTAGTCCCAGACTTCTCTGGGTTAGACTCAAAGTAGGATTACTTCGGATACGCGTCATTGGCGTGTATGCTCCCGATATATCCAAGTCAGCAACGGAAAAGGAGGATTTCTGGAAAAGTGTGGAAGACATCTTGAATGAATGCAAAGATAATGAAAGGATAGTTATGCTTGGAGATTTTAACGGATGGGTAGGTGTGAGAAGAGAGGGATGTGAGGGAGTTTTAGGAATATATGGAGACAAAAGAGTAAATGATAATGGCAGGAGTTTGATTGAGGTATGTTTAGAAAAGAATCTTGTGGTAACGAACACCATGTTTGACCACAAGGAAATTCATATGTACACTTGGCAGAGAGGGGAAAAGAAGAGTATGATCGATTTTGTGATTGTTGATGAAAGACTGAAGGGCAGAGTTGTAGACACCAGGGTCTTTAGGGGTAGTAACATTGGAACAGACCACTTTCTTGTAGTGTCTCGGGTTAGTGGTCTGTTCAAAAGTTGGCGTCATCGTCCCACAGTGTCAACAACGGAGCTGACTAGAGTAAAAGTTGAGAACCTGGATGAAGTGGAAGTGCAAAAGACATATTTGTGCAAATTGAAAGAACGATTGGGAAATGTGGCTGAAGTGAAAGATGGCAAGCTTGAGGAAGTTTGGGAAAAGTTTAAAAAAGGTGTGACTGAAACAGCTGAGGAAATATGTGGAGTGAGTAAAAGGAAGAATGCTCTCCCAATAAACTGGTGGGATAGTGAGGTAAGACAGATAGTGAATGAAAAGAAAAAAGTATGGCAGGATCTGCTGGCCATCAAAGCCAGTAAAAGAGTGAATGCAAGTGTTACAGAAGATGATGTTGATACAGTTGCAAGGGAGTTTAAAAGGATTAAGAAAGTAGTGAAAGAAAAAGTAGACGAAAAAAAGAGAAAGATGAAAGAAAAGTGTGACTTCAAACTCTGTGATAACTTTCGAGACAATATAAAATTGTTTTGGAAACAAGTGAAAACGTCTCGAAGTGGATCACATAAGTCTAAAATGAATGTGATAAGAGATGAAAAAGGTGAGCTAGTGACAGATGAAAAAGGTGTACTACAGGAGTGGATGAAATATTTTGAGAGTTTGTTTGAGGCGGATGGCTCTATGCTAGAAGCCTCGGATAAAAGGGTGGAAGACGAGGAAGAGACAGAAGTGGATGAAAGAGATATATATATGGATGAGATTATTAGTGCAATGAAGAGCATGAAAAAAGGGAAAGCAGCAGGATATGACAGAATTACTGTTGAAATGCTGAGAGGTGGGAAAGAGCTGGTTGCGTCCTGGCTGTGCCTGATCTTTAATAAATGTTGGAACAGTGGCAAAGTGCCGGAAGATTGGCGTAAAGCCGTGGTCGTGCCGCTGTACAAAGGGAAAGGGTCACGGCAGGATGCTAAAAACTACCGCGGGATCAGTCTTCTCAGCATTGTCAGTAAATTGTATGCAAAGGTACTGATTGAAAGAGTGATGCAAAAAACTGATCAGAGTATTTGGGATGTGCAAGCGGGATTCAGAAAGGGAATGGGATGCACGGATCAGGTCTTCTCCTTGAGGTGCTTAACCGAAAAACACCTGGCTAAGCACAAAAAGGTTTACTGTGCCTTTGTGGACCTGGAGAAGGCCTACGATCGAGTTGACAGGAATGAGCTATGGAAGGTGTTGTCCGAATACGGATTGGAGAGCAGACTGATTCATGCACTGAAATCTCTCTATGAGGATTCCCGTGCATGCGTCAGGATTGACGGCGTATACACTGACTGGTTTGGCATCTCTAGGGGTGTCAGACAGGGATGTGTTGCGTCACCATGGCTCTTTAATCTGTTTTTGGACAGTTGTATGAAAGGTCTGAAAGAACGTGACTGTGGGGTTGTGATGAATGGGACTCAAATCAAGTGCCTTCTCTACGCTGACGACCAAGTTATACTTGCGTCTTCTGCGCAAGAGTTGCAGGAAATGATGTCGGTTATGAATGATGATTTTGTGAGAAAAGGGATGAAAGTGAATGTAACTAAGACTAAAGTGATGGTGTTTGAAAGAGATGAAGAAATGACTGACTGTACGGTAATGTTAGGTGGCGAAAAAGTGGAACAAGTCCGTGAGTTTGTATACTTGGGGAGTTTGTTCACAAGGGACGGAAAGAGTGAGGAAGACATAGAAAGACGAGTGAAGAAAAGAAATTCGGTGAGTGGTGCTATACACTCGGTTATGAGTAGCCAAACCGTTTCTGCAAAGGCGCGAATGGCTATTCATAACGGAGTGCTGGTACCGACACTGATGTATGGAAGTGAATCTTGGGTATGGCAGAAGAAGAATGAAAGCAGAATAAATGCGGTAGAGATGCGATCGTTGAGGAAAATATGTGGAGTAAAACTGAGTGATAGAGTGAGCAATGAGGTGATTCGCAAAAGGTGTGGTCTGAAAGATGATATAGTGACAAGAATTGAGAAAGGAATGCTCCAGTGGTTTGGTCACTTAGAGAGGATGAATGAAAGGCGAATCACGAAAGAGATATACTGTGCGAATGTGGAAGGAACGATTGCACGAGGGCGTCCCAGAAAAACCTACGCGGACCAAATAGAGGTTATTATAAAAAAGGCTGGTGTACGCAGTGACAAAAACCGCAGGGCATGTATGAAAAGATTGATGGATATGAATGAAGCGAAAGAAGTGTGCAAGGATCGTAGCAGGTGGCGATCCATAGTCTCTGCCTACCCCCATGGGAAACAGGCGTGAGTGTATGTATGTATGTATGTACCTACGGAATAGAGGAACAAACATGAGCTGTCAATCGAAACCGAAATTTATTTACATTTGTGTGTGTATTTTTTTATGTATTAGTCTCAGTGATGTAATCTTGTCACTATTGATATAAATATCGATAGTATTAATTAACAGCCAAAGATTCAAAATAAATGGGATAGAATTTTGCACGGGTGTCCTAAAATTACGATTCTGATATGAATTATGACTATTAGAAAAAGTTTAGGAGATATTTAAAATCATTTATCTACACTCACAACGTAATGTTCCAAATATGAATTCAAAAAGGACGTACTTTATTTTCGTGGATAGATAAAATTAAAAAATAAACTCATTACGATGCAGTCAACTGCATCATAAAATAACTTTTTTTCTCATTACGATACAGGGCAAATCCAAGAAGAAGGCAGTGCTGTGAAATTAAAAAAAAACTACGATATTTTCCCATATACTTTTGATGATTAAAATGCGCTCTATGGTGATCGATGAATTAGTGCGATTAGTTTGCAGGAATGCACCCATCTTATGTTTTAATTTTCTAATGGAATGCGCGCCATTTTCAGAGCATTACAAAAAACTTTTGATTTCAATTTCTACATTTTGTTGTTCTGAATTTCGCAGGTTTTTCTTTATTCTTGCTTTAAAATGTGAAAAAATTGAATCTGCCCGATATTTTAGTTGTAACTATAAGGAAATGACTTATTACAAGGTAGGTACCTAGCTAATACAAAGTCTCTCTCTCTTTTCTAACGTTGATCTTTCATTTAGTAGGTTCAATCCCAAATGTATGAGTGTAGATAAAGTAGTGTATGAAACTGCACATAACTAGGTATTAAAACACTCGTGTGATACTATTAAAAACCTCGCCTACGGCTCGGTTTTTAAACACACACTCGTGTTTTAATACCCCTCTTTATGTATCAGTTTCATAAACTACTATTATTTAACATAAAAAAGATAAGAAGAATGTTTTCAGTTCGTTACAGTTAGAAGTTGATTGAGATAATATCCATAGATTTAGAACGCTCAAGTAGACGGACAATGGTGCGAGTGAGAAACCGTTTCTTACGGCTTATGCGATGTGCGAGAAAGAGTTGAAAAAAGGACAGCAGAACCTAGTTTGACTTCATTTATCATCTTTTATCATCTTGGTGAAAAGCGTCCACACGATTATTTTGTTATTTTGATTGCGATCTGGTTGATTTGGCTCTTATAACTACATAAATCAATAATGGTGTCGTGTTCTGTGTTGAATTGTTATTTTACTTACGACAATAACCCAAAGAAATACTTATTTCACAGGTAAATATGATTGTACAAGTACCATTTTCATATTTTAGTTGAATATATTCCCAAACACACTAAGTTATATATATATATATATATATATATATATGAATGGTTCTTTTAAACGCCTATTTCCTAAATAAAGGCTGATTTCTAAACATTATGACTCTATAAACTTAGGATGACACTGTGCGTCTAGGCTTTATATTAACCTGTAACAAAGACAGAAATGAGTGTCTATTGAGTGAGTTAGTGAATATGCTGCTATTAAAATTGAAGCTGAAATTGCAGTTGTAATACTTACTTAGAAATAAGTTAGTATTATTATTTTATAGTATCATTTTATTAATGCTTACCGGAACAAACTTAGATGGAACTGCAGATTTTTTTGAAAATCCGACAGGTATATTAACTTTATGGTAGGTATATAACACCAACTACGAAAGTAAAATACGTAGTAAGCTTTATGTGTCGTTAGCTTGTTGCTTTCAGCTTTTGCTCTGCAGGGAGAAAATGGCGTCACATCTGGAAATATTTTTCCTCAAAATGCTTACTGCATAGATATGAAGTTTTCTTTGGAGTCCAGTTTGGACGGCCAATTAATGTAAGCCATGCATTTTTTGTATCTAAGTTGGTAGGAAATCTGAAATATAGTTAAATTACTTATGATGGTATTCTAATAGTCAGAAACTGATACCTATGGATCGGCTTAAGTATCTTAAATGGGATTACATTCCAAGATGATTATTAACTAAACATCATATAAGTACTTTTACAACAGTGAAACATATTCGTTTACCGCGTGATGCGGCGTGATAGACAATCGACAAAAAATATCGATAACTTTATGCACCCCTACTGTAAAATGAAAATTATTTCTTTACACAAAATATTCGTTAATTTTGCATTTTGTCTAGCCGATCTTTGCTTCTTACAAAAATGAGTGTTTACAGAAGAGAATAATCACGCTCAGTGCTAAAATTTCGAAACGTATTGGCAAAAATAAACACAAAGTTAGGCGGGGTCGATTTGGAATAATTTACCTGTGAAATGAACATTTTTCTGGGTTATTTCGATGTGTTGTACTACAATCAATCACTGAACAGGGCACCATGTTTCCGAAGCATTATTTCGCAAAAATGTCCACGATTTCAAGAAAAATCGGAAATATTTTCAGAACTCAAATTCTCAGCGGGCTGATAAGTGCTGACAAACTGTCAATCAGTTGCGAAAAAGAGTTCTGCACGTCATAATCACGCATTTCTTTTTATCACACCATGTTGCTGATTAGTGACATCTCGCTTGCTCAGCCCTTTGTTACTCTATTCCGCTAGGTAATATTAACTTTATGGTCTAAACACTATAAAAAAAACACTAAAATAAAAAATTTAAACAATTTTTTTTAGTGTAGGTGCCTTGTAGGTATATTATTTAGATAGTAAAATCGGCTCGGCCAAACGTGAGATAATTGTGAAGAAACATACATACATACGGGTCAAACTGAGAACCTCCTTTTCCAAGTCGGTTAAAAAACTACACAGATATCCCTCTTCCAACAAAAAAATAATTATCTTATTCAGTTCATAAACAAAGAAGTAATACGACCATTATCATCGAGGTAATTCACACAAAATCACACTATTTTCGTGCTTTTTTCAAGATTACTTGAAAAGTACTGAACCGATTTCAAAATTTTAAAAAATGGGACCAACTTGGGAGTTTACCTAATGCAACGTTAGAATCATTTCAATCGGTCCAGCCGTTTTCGAGTAATCGGTGAACATACACAAAAAAAACAAATATACAGACGAACAGAGAACCTCCTCCTTTTTGGAAGTCGGTTAAAAAGCGTTACCGCCGAACTTCGGTCGCGTAATTTCGGCATAGTGTGTCTAGACACTAAAAGCGTTACAGCCGAACTTCGGCCGCGTAACTTCGGCATAGTGTGTCTAGACACTAAGACATGAATTCCCCACAGATTTCCAACCAGCCCGCCGTGGGCGTGGTATAGCTAAGAACCCGCGTCGACCCAAGATTCTGCAGCGAGGCGAAGAAACGGCCGACCAAAACACCTACCCTGTGATCGACGCGCCGGGGGTGAGCGATTTTAAATCATAAATAACAAAAAAATACTTTATTGATTAGTTTCTAAGCTAAGCTACGGAACCCTACGGCGCGTGGCCCGGCCGAGTGCGTGTCGGGCCACGCGCCGTAGGGTTCCGTAGTTGGATACATTTTTTAACCTCTAGGGGGGGGGGGTTGCGCCCCCCCCCTCTGCCCACCCCTGGCGACGCCCTTGAACAGAATGCTATCCTCACCCATTTCCCGCTTGTCTCTCCAGAATCTAACGGACGCCGAAATACAAATGCTGCTGAGAGACGGCGTCTTAGTAGATGGTAGTCAAATGGTGCAGCTGCAAATGAGTGACAATCTCTTGGAGTAGTTTAGTTACCCCTAAAGCCGAATATGGTAGATAGGGACCATCAAACTGTACAACTTTTACTACGGGACGGGACCAACTCTGTAATCGCGAAAAATAAATCTGCTGTTTCATAAAAAAATAATAACGAAAATGTCAAAATGTAAGAAACAGCTGCGTTTTTCGCGATTTCAGAGTTGGTCCCGTCCCGTAGTAAAAGTTGTACAGTTTGATGGTCCCTTTCTACCATATTCGGCTTTAGGGGTTTTTTGTAACACGTTGTATAGTGATAAATAAATAAATAAATAATAAAAATAAAAAAAACTTACTCTGCAGTTTTTAATGTAGTTTGAGTACCTAAACTTAGCAATTTAGTGTTTTAAATAGGTAAAACTTGTGTTATGTCATGTTTACAGGAGTCACTATACTCATACCTTCCATGTAAACATATTAAGCACTTGTTCACTATGTTTACACGCCTTTACAGGTTTTAGTAACAAGTAGTACGTTAGTAGCTAAGCTCGTGTAAACATGGCATTTTGTGACAACTATGATGTGACCTACCCTATTCAGAAAATTGACAATATATCGTGGGAATAATAAAGATGTTTCGGCAACGTACATTATTTGTATTCGGTATTTTAGTTCAAACTCAACGTATGTAATTAGGATTATCCTTATCGGATTGTCAATACTAGATTTCTTATAAACTAGGTAATACCTACCTATGTTAAAATAAATATAAGAACTGTTTACTTTCATTGCTTAAATAAGATTTAGATTGTATGAAAATAATATACCTAAATGGTGAATTGATTTGTTTTAATAAATAGTTGTCTAATTGCAAGATATTGTTTTATTGAAGTAGATAGATGAATGTATTATTATCTTTAAAATTTTAAATACAGAAAAGAACCTTCATTCTCAGTAGATCCATTGGCCAGATCCACAGATCCATTGGCCAGATCCACAGATCCATTGGCCAGATCCACAGATCCATTGGCCAGATCCACAGTGGAAAGACTGCGAATTTTTTTAAGATTCTTCCAAAATAACGTGGTTATTAAAAAAAAGGCCAAGTGCGAGTCGGACTCGCGCACAAAGGGTTCCGTACCAAAAGCTAAGAAAAAAAATTGTTTGTTGTATATTTATTTTATTCTGTTTTTAGTATTTATATATATTACGGTTCATGAGATACAGCCTAGCCCCTATTTCACCAGATTGACATTTGTCAGTGACATATGTCGGCAATTTTTATAGTCTTTTTTACTTTAATAAGGGACAATTATGTTGTGAAACAGTGGATAATATTTACAAGTCGACAAATGTCACGCAAACTTGACTTAGCTCCAATCTCATGTCAAGAATTACTGACAAATCTACAAATATGTCGACTTGTAAAAAATATCCCTGTTTCACAACATACCTGTCCCTTATTAAAGTAACGACAATTGTAAAATTAACCGACATATGTCGCTGACAAATGTCGACTTGGTGAAATAGGGCCGTGACAGACAGACAGACGGACAGCAGTCTTAGTAATAGGGTCCCGTTGTCACCCTTTGGGTACGGAACCCTAAAAATGCAAAAACATCGGTATGTACTTGCACAAAACATATTTTATTACGTAGGGCATAAAGTAGGTCTCAAGATCCCCACGGGGGGGTTTTTTTTCGTCTTTCGGGGAGAATTATAAATCTTCTTTTTATACAAATGGTATCAATTTGGGGGGGAAAAAATCGGTGTTTTGGGGGAAGTTTTTTGCGTCTTTACATTCAAATACTTAGTATTATTTTGGGGGGATTCTGAGCGAGGCTTGGGGAGATCCGCAAGACGGTCATCTGGCAACACTGCTCAAGATCAACATGTGCCTGATGAATTTGCATAGTTACATATGTTTACTCTCGATCGCCATTGTAGTATGCAATTTTGTATGCAATTTAGGACAACGCCTCTGGCGGTAACAACATAAAACTGGAATTTGTCATACAAAATGTCAACAGTCGCTATCTAGTATGTAAGCGCCTCAAAAACGCCTCCCTAGATGATGTGCCGTGTCGTCGTGTGTAAATTATTTGCCCCTTTATTCCCATCTGCCCCCTTCAAGCTCCGCCACTGGGGTGGTGGTTGGTACTAATAGGTGGCGTTCACCACCCCGGTGGTTGATGGCACCTATTTATTCCTATATGCCCCTTCGTAGTTATACGAGGGTGGTTTGTTAAGTCCATGACTTTGAAAAGAAGAAATACTTTTTTTTCATAATTTATTTTTGTGTCTTAAAAAGAAACTCCTTAAGACATCTTTACACTATTTTTTTTTCAAATTCGGCAAAAGATTATTACTTTTGGAAACAAAAAGCTCAAGCGACTTCTAACTTTTCTTAATGACCCTGTCGACCCTCTCGGCAGCACTCATGACTTCAAAACTCATCGAATGAAGATGCGAATGCTTCCTATTCTCTAGATTCAACCCCAGTGAGATTTTTTCTCCTACCAAACATGAATAAATGTCTTGATAAATGTCTTGGCGGGCAAAGATTTTCCTCAAGCCAAAAGGTGATGTCCGAAATGGGCCCTCATTTCAGTTACCAGTTTACAGGCGATGAAAGAAAAAAATAATGGGTTAAAGAGGTAGGAACTTCGTTGGACTGAATACGCAGAGCTACAATAAGATTATGTACAGAAATAAAACAAAATATTCCGAAAAAAAGTATTTCTTCATAAAAGGCATGGACTTATCAATCCACCCTCGTAGTACAGGGTTTATTCACATTACGTATTGGACACTATCAATGGAAATTGAAATAACACTGGTTATCATGATTCTCATGAGCAATAAAAATTTATATTAATGGAGTTCAAAGGGGGCAAATGGGAATGAATAGGTGCCATCGACCACCGGGGTGGTGAACGCCACCTATTAGTGCCAACCACCACCCCCATGGCACCCTCGAAGGTGGCAGATGGGAATAAATAGGTGCCATCGACTACCGGGGTGGTGACCGCCACCTATTACTGCCAACCACCACCCCCATGGCACCCTCGAAGGTGGCAGATGGGAATAAATAGGTGCCATCGTCCACCGGGGTGGTAAACGCCACCTATTAATGCCAACCACCACCCTGGTGGCGTAGCTTGAAGGTGGCAGATGAGAATCAATAGGTGCCATCGATCACGGGTGGTAAACGCCACCTATTAGTGCCAACCACCACCTCCATGGCACCCTCGAAGGTGGCAGATGGGAATAAATAGATGATCCTAAGTGGTCATGATATTGTTAGCTGAGCTGGTTGCCTTTTTGGTTACTATTACATAATTATACCTAAGTAATTTAGAATGCGTTTAAGTATTTTATAAGTGAATGTTTTTGTAAACCATTTTGTTTGTAAGTAACCAAATAAAGTTTTATTCATTTTTATTCAATGTTTTGTGTATGAAATATCGTCTCTCACATGATTCATAGTCACCCATACAATCACAGCAAAAGATATTGACACCACACAACAATACAACCGATAAAAAACCGCATAATTATCAATATTAATCTGTTTAATATAGATAACATATCGACTCGATAACCATTTCGATTCTGAGATTCATAGCTAATCATTCGTTGTGAAAATTTTGTGGTCAAAATTATGTTGATTCCTTGCATCCCTTGTGTGAGGGCGAAGAATGAAGATGAAGATTATTCAAGGCAGCTGGACAAAGATATAAAGCAATGGATTAGGCCGTATGAAACCGTAAGTATATGAGATTTTTTTATAAGAGTATGGCCGAATACTCAAACGCAAATTAACTTTGAGGGGCTCTCAAACGTCGTCCTGTCGCATGAAATGTCAAAGATATGATAAAGACAGCATGCTGTTTGAGAGCCCCTCAAAGTTAATTTGCGTTTGAGTATTCGGCCATTAAATGCACAACGGTATAATGCTTGGCCATCACTTCACCTGATGTTAAGTGACGATAAGGCGGAAGGTGGAAGCGCACTCCACCCGGAATCCTCATCACTGAGGTACCTACTATTACCCTTTTTCTCGTTTGTGTGTTTGTTTGTTTCTCCACAAAGTTTGCGAACGATTTTATACTAGCTTTCCGATGAGCTAGAGATTTGAAACTTTGAACATAGGTCAGAACTGGAAGGCAATGCAATATTATGGTGTCACTGAGCTGATCTGATGATGAAGCCGGAAGAAGACCACAGGAACTCTATGATGAAACCATACAAGCCCATCGTGTTTGGGCTCGTTAGAATCGTCTTGACGAGAACTCCAATGGAAGACGAGGTCCAGGGTCTGATGTTGAAGCTGAAAGGCCATGCCATAGGAACTCAATATTAGAACCGTGCAACCCCATCAAATTTGGGCTCGTTTGAATCGTCTTGACGAGTTCTTTGTTGGGAAATATTTAAATTGTTGTTATGGCGTCAGACTTAGGTAAGATGGTGGTAGCTAGCCAGGCGGACTTGAAATAAGCCCTGCCACCAACCAAACCGAGAGTAAATTGTACCCCCCTGGGAATCGAACCCGGGTCCCGGGGGTTAAGCGCCTAATGAATGACTTAAGAAAATCGTTTAGTGGTACAGTTTGCGTCAAAATATATGCAGAAAACCATAACTATCTATTAGGTATGCTATGTAAGTATGTTTAGGTTTGACGACTCTGTATGAAATGTACAGGGAGAAAAAAGCAGCCCTTGACGAGTTTCTTGCCAGTTCTTCTCGTTACAAGGTCTCCCGCTTAGAGTTTGCGAATCGATGGCGTAGCTTCTATGACATCCACAAGTTTTTGTAGCAGCCTAGACTGGATAAATTATTTTGAGTTTGAGTACCTGCTTTAGTATTTTTATTAACATTAATGCCATTACACGAGCTTAGCTACTAATGCTTACTTGTTCCTTGTCACTAATAATTTCCGTGTAAATTTAGGTACTAAACAAGGTTTAGTCAGTATACATGGAAGGTATATTTTTGTGTCCAAAAAAAAATATTCTAAGTTGCAGATTATTACAAACTTGTTTATAAGTAACTTATTAAATATATTGCAGGCAATCAAACTGCTTCTACTTGGGACAGGAGAAAGTGGTAAAACAACTATAATAAAACAGATGAAAATATTACACGTTCAAGGATTCTCCGCTGCGTAAGTACTTTAAGGTACTTATTATAAAGTAGTGGCTCAATGAGCTGTAGACCTTGCATTTGTGCGTGAAAAAAACTGAAGTTGTATCACAGAATACATAATAGTTGTATGTGGGGAATATATAAATGCACTTCAAAAATAATGTAACCCACTTTAAAATGTTTAGCTTCAAAATTCATTGAATGAACTTTAAAAATAATGGTTTCCACTATTAATATGCTAAGCTTTAAAATTAATACTTTGCACTATAAAATTTAATTGTTTAGCTTTAAAATTAATACTTTGCACCATACAAATTAATTTTATAACTTTAGTACTGGTAAACAGACGACTAGGTGCGACGACGAGCGGGCGCAGCGAGAGAGGAGCCGAGGAGGAGGTTATAGTGCAAACCATTATTTTTGTAGTGAAAATATTAATTTTAGATCTATTATTATTTTAAAGTGCTGACAAAATTGTTAAAGTGCAAACCATTATTTTTGTAGTGATAAGATTAAATTATAGGTCTGTTATTATTTTAAAGTGCTGATATACAATTTTATAGCTGCTTTCATCAAATTTAAAGTGCTATTAAATACATCCCGTTGTATGTTGTTTAAAAACCGGCCAAGTGCGAGTCGGACTCACGCACGAAGGGTTCCGTACCAAAAAACGGCAAAAAATCACGTTTGTTGTATGGGAGCCCCCCTTAAATATTTATTTTATTCTATTTTTAGTATTTGTTGTTATAGCGGCAACAGAAATACATCATCTGTGAAAATTTCAACTGTCTAGCTATCACGGTTCATGAGATACAGCCTGGTGACAGACAGACAGACAGACGGACAGCGGAGTCTTAGTAATAGGGTCCCGTTTTTACCCTTTGGGTACGGAACCCTAAAAATGAATCTAATAGATGTCGCCACGAGGTTTTTAAAAGTAGTACTTTGTGCTGTTTGGTAGGTAAGTATTCCTTATTATTCGAAGGTATTCCTTGTTATTATATACTCGAAGCTAGATGGCGAAGAATTTAGGTATTTTTTTGAAACGGGTCAATTCTTTTCCAAAAAACTGAATCGACAAAAAAAACTATATAATTAAAGAACCTGCTCACAAAATTTTACGAGAATTAATTGGGAAATGCGACCTGTAGAGGAGATCAACAAGACAAGACAACAATCGAGACAAACGGACTGCTATAAAGCATTTTGCCCAAGCAGAAACGTAGACGCATCGCTCGCGCTTTGCGCTCGCTTGGAAAAAAAGCTGCACTGTACATTTTGCTGTTTTTAACCGACTTCCAAAAAGGAGGAGGTTCTATGTTCGGCTGTATGTATGTTTTTTTTTTTTTTATGTATGTCCGCCGATTACTCGAAGACGGCTGAACCGATTGAAGTAATTCAAACGTTATTAGATCAGGTTTGTTCCCAAGTTGGTCCCATTTATTGAAATTTTGAAATCGGTTCAGTATTTTTCAAGAAAACTTGACCACGTTTTCGTCACCATTTTATGAACTTATACGGATGATCGACCATATTTTCTTTGTTTATGTACCGATTTAGATGATTCTTTTTTTGTTTGAAAGACGATACTTCAGTGATGATACCATTTTGATTTCATTGTTATTAGACCTTGGATTTTAAAGATACACAAGGGAACTCCTCAAAATCAAATAGAAAATGTATAGTGATTGAAATATTGCTAGGATTATGACAATCTTCAACAAATTAGGTATCTAACTATGGTCAAGGACGTTTTGGACTAGACTTGAACTGCGAAGGAACGACGGAACTCCTTAACAACAAACAGCACGAAAAGTAGAAATTGAGTTTTTAGTGGTATTATACCACGGAAAAGTGTGAAATATAAAAAAATACATAACATCATCGCTTAAATTTACATAATATACATACCCATAAAAAGGTAAAACTATCTAATACAGAAGGTACTTACACTAAAAAGAAATAAATAAAAAATTGTTTAAAAACAAAAAAACCGACTTCAAAAAACCTGAAAACACAATTAGCTTCAAAAATAAATACCTCTAAAAAGTAAAAAATAATTTTCAAATCATTAGATACGCATATCATTGTAATAAAACACGTCTAATGAAGTCGGGTGGGGCTCTTAGAATAAAGAAGTTGTCCTCTAGCCCCACCCGACTTCAATAGACGTGTTTTATTACAATGATATGCGTATCTAATGATTTGAAAATTATTTTTTACTTTTTAGAGGTATTTATTTTTGAAGCTAATTGTGTTTTCAGGTTTTTTGAAGTCGGTTTTTTTGTTTTTAAACAATTTTTGTATTTAATGTTTTGAATTTTGATCACAACTTTAACCAAACTTTAATCATAATCGATGTATTTTTAGCGAACGAACAGAAAAGGCGAAGTTCATCAGACACAACATCCATGAGTCTATATATGACATCGTGACCAACATGGCGCCGCTCGGCATTTCCCTGCAGAACCCTAAAAATGTGCAAGCGCAGCATTACATAAAGAGATGTGGACCCGCGGGCCCGCCCGAGCATAACGAAGTGAGAATTTATTTATTTTTATTAAATTTCAAAAACATTTTCAAAACGTTTTTACCGCCTCTGTGAGAATAGACAGTGGTTCGCCTACCCGTGTAGGACGCAGGGGTTCCGGGTTCGATTCCCAGGGGTTACAATTTGTACTCAGTTTGGTTGGTGGTAGGTAGGGCTTATTTCAAGTCCGCCTGTCTAGCTACCACCATATTACCTAAGTCTGACGCCATAACAACAATTTTAAAATTGTTGTGTTCCGGCAGTTAGAGGTAAAATAGCCAGTTCCTCAGTGATGAGGATTCTGGGTGTAGTGCGCTTCCATCTTCGGCCTTGAAGTGAAGGTCAAGCACTATCCCATTGTACATTAAAAAACTTACATGAACATGCGCGTGGGTTAGCGCATTGGCCATGCGATTGCGGAGGTTAAGCAACTTTCGCAAGGGTCGGTCATGGGATGGGTGACCAAAAACTTATTATCTCGAGCACGTTAAGCCGTTGGTCCCGGCTGCATTAACACCCACCAATCCGCAAGAGCTCGTGGGTCAGGTATGTCCCATTCTCTTTACGCACTTATAGCAAGGCCTGTGCCCCAACAGTGAGGACAATAAAGCCTCCAATACATTAAGGGTCATAAATTTCCCCCAACGTGACGCGCAACGCTCAATCTACGTGATATTGCAACATTACCTGTGTTCAACAACATACCCCGCAACATTTTGCATGTTACTAGCTCCCGCTTTACCACCAAGGTCTATCAACATGTTCCGTTACGTAGTTGTTGAGCAACATAATCTCTCGAGTGACTTGTGTTTAGCGTCAAGCGGTATCCACGCAGTTCGGCTGTTATGTGACTTTTTATCATTGACTGACTTGCGACAGTGCAACAGAATATTTAATAATAATGATCGATTGCTTGATCTTGTATTTTTCACGGAATCTTGCGATGTGACTCGTTGTGACCAACCTTTAACGCCGGTGGATTTTCATCACCCCCCCTTACAAATCGATCTCTCAATCACAATTCCTTTGACAATTACGCCTAACAAAATTTTAAGATATAACTTTCGCGCTGGGAATTATGACATAATTAACGACGAATTGCAAAAAATTGACTGGCATACGTTTTTTGCCTCTTTAGAGATGGAAGAATGTGTTTCAAAATTTTACGATCTGCTTCAATGTTTAATAGATAAATATATTCCTATGCGCCGTTCTAATACATCTTCTAGGCCTATTTGGTATACTAAACCATTAATTAAAATACTTAATGATAAATGTAGGTATCACAAATTGTGGAAGCTGTACGGAAACCCCTTGGACTATAATAGCTTTAAGAAACTCAGAAAACGGGCCAAATCACTAGATACTGAGTGTTACAAAAATTATATCAAATTGTGTGAGGATCGAATTAAGTTAAACCCTAGATACTTTTGGTCTTATATAAAAGATTTTTTCTCAAAATCTGGACTGCCTCAAACAATGACCTATAAGGATTGCAGTGTATCAGGGGGTGACAATATTTGTAACGTTTTTAATGATCATTTTCAATCTGTTTTTAACCCATATAGTAATCATAACTTTACACCTGATCATTTAAGTCCACCATCTGATTCTCCGCTCAACTTAAGTACTATAGAAATAACACAAGAATTAGTTTTAAAACATTTGAATTTATTAGATATTAACAAGGGTGCAGGACCGGACGGGATTCCGCCCTTATTTATAAAATACTGTCGTCAGTCTCTGTCACTACCATTAACATTGCTTTTCAACAAGTCACTTAATTCCGGCTGCGTACCACAACTCTGGAAGCAAGCTCTAATAACCCCAATCCCAAAAGGTCCAATTAGTACCGATATTGAAAAATACCGTCCTATATCTAAACTTTGCCAATTTAGTAAAATTCTAGAGAAAATTATTACATTCATAGTCTTTACAGCCGTTCATAGATTAATTAGTCCTAACCAACATGGGTTTTTCAAAGGCCGTAGCGTCGACACTAATTTGGTGACTTTCACTGATATGATTTTGAGCGCCATGGATGACAAATTACAGGTAGATGCTGTATACACAGATTTTTCAAAATGTTTTGACAAAATCTGTCACCATACACTCCTCTCAAAGATATCTAAACTTGGGATCCATGGTGACCTTTACAGGTGGATAAAATCTTATATAGAAAACAGAAGTCAGGCCGTTGTTTATGCTGGATACACTTCCTCTTTTAAGCCTATAAGTTCAGGGGTGCCTCAGGGATCCCATCTGGGACCCCTTCTATTCATTTTATATGTCAACGAGATCACTGATAACTTGCACAACACTAATTCCTTACTCTATGCCGACGACACAAAAATATTTAAAATTATTCGTAATAAAGATGACTGTGTACTGATGCAACAGGACCTCATGAAATTCGAAGTTTTTTGTAAAGAAAACAGTTTATATCTGAACACTGATAAATGCTATACAGTTACGTTTTCTAGAAAATTAAATCCTATTTTTTTTGATTATTCCTTAAATGATAGGGTTTTAACCAGAGTTAATGAGATTCGCGATCTGGGTGTGACGCTCGATTCTAAGCTGACTTTCATACCACACATTGATAAAATGCTTAACAAAGCCTTCAAACAACTTGGATTCATACTCCGTGTTAGCAAACCATTTAAAAACCCTCTTACTTACAAATTATTGTACAACGCATATGTCCGAAGTAGTGATGAAAAGACTTGAGTCTTTTAAGTCTTAATAAAAGGACTCGCCTCCATTTTAAGCGCCTCAAGTCTAAAATGAAGACTCGAGGTTCGAGTCTTTTCAATAAAACTCAATCGTTTTGTTAAAAGACTCACAAGACTTAAAAGACTCACAAGACTTAAAAGACTCACAAGACTCAAACGACTCGAGCTGTTTTTAAAAAGGCTCACGACTGAGTCGTGTATCCAAATACTGAAAGCTCAACCATTAAGCTTCCTAAAAAAAGTCTGAAACGGATGTTAGGAAAATTTAAAACCGCTTTATTATTAAGTTTATTTGAATAAAGATTTAAGATATTTTAACACGTTTTTATTAGGTTGCTTTCTCAATTATTTGTTTATTTGTCCACAAAGTTTTCAAACAATTTAATACTAGCTTCCCGATGAGCTAGAGACTTGAGACTTTGAACATAGGTCAGAATTGGAAGACAATGCAATAGTATGGTATCATTGAGCTGATCTGATGATGAAGCCGGAAGAACGCTACAGGAACTCTATGATGAGCCCATACAACTCCATCGTGTTTGGGCTCGTTAGAATTGTCTTGATGAGTACTCTGATGGGAGACGAGATCCAGGGTCTGATGATGAAGCCGGTAGGCCATGCCATAGGAACTCAATATTGAAACCGTGCAACCCCATCGAGTTTGGGCTTATTTGAATCGTACTTACGAGCACCTTGTTGGGAAATCATTTCCAGAGTCTGATGATGGAGCCGGACGAAGGACACAAGAACTCTTTAATAAAACCACGCTACCCCATCGAGTTTGGTCTTGTTTGAATCGTCTTGACGAGTACTTTGTTGGAAAATAGTGTCCAGGGTCTGATGATGGAGCCGGAAGAAGGCCACAGGAACTCTTTAATAAAACCGCGGTATCCCATCAAGTTTGGGCTCGTTTGAATCGTCTTGACGAGAACTTTGTTGGAAAATAGTGTCCAGGGTCTGATGATGGAGCCGGAAGAAGGCCACTGGAACTCAGTAATTAAACCATGCAACCCCATCGAGTTTGGGCTCGTTTGAATCGTCTTGACGAGTCATCCATCCATCAGCCTTTTTTGATGTCCCCACTGCTGGGGCACAGGCCTTCCTTATGGGTGGTAAGGAGGATGGGCCATAACCCACCACGCGGGCCCAGTGCGGATTGGTGGGTGTTAACGACTGCAAATGCAGCCGGGACCAACGGCTTAACGTGCCTTCCGAAGCACGGAGGAGCTCGAGATAATAAATTTTTGGTCACCCATCCCATGACCGACCCTTGCGAACGTTGCTTAACTTCCGCAATCGCTGGGCCAAGCGCTAAACCACTGCGCCACCGAGCTCCTCGATGGAGTCTTTGTTGGAAAATAGTTTCCAGGGTCTGATGATGGAGCCGGAAGAAGGCCACAGGAACTCTTTAAATAAACCACGCTACCCCATCGAGTTTGAGCTCGTTTGAATCGTCTTGATGAGTACTCTGTTGGGAAATTGTTTCCAGGGTCTGATGATGGAGCGGGAAGAAGGACGCAGAAACTCTTTAATAAAACCGCGGTATCCCATCAAGTTTGGGCTCGTTTGAATCGTCTTGACGTGTACTTTGTTGGAAAATAGTGTCCAGGGTCTGATGATGGAGCCGGAAGAAGGCCACTGGAACTCAGTAATTAAACCATGCAACCCCATCGAGTTTGGGCTCGTTTGAATCGTCTTGACGAGTCATCCATCCATCAGCCTTTTTTGATGTCCCCACTGCTGGGGCACAGGCCTTCCTTATGGGTGGTAAGGAGGATGGGCCATAACCCACCACGCGGGCCCAGTGCGGATTGGTGGGTGTTAACGACTGCAAATGCAGCCGGGACCAACGGCTTAACGTGCCTTCCGAAGCACGGAGGAGCTCGAGATAATAAATTTTTGGTCACCCATCCCATGACCGACCCTTGCGAACGTTGCTTAACTTCCGCAATCGCTGGGCCAAGCGCTAAACCACTGCGCCACCGAGCTCCTCGATGGAGTCTTTGTTGGAAAATAGTTTCCAGGGTCTGATGATGGAGCCGGAAGAAGGCCACAGGAACTCTTTAAATAAACCACGCTACCCCATCGAGTTTGAGCTCGTTTGAATCGTCTTGATGAGTACTCTGTTGGGAAATTGTTTCCAGGGTCTGATGATGGAGCGGGAAGAAGGACGCAGAAACTCTTTAATAAAACCGCGGTATCCCATCAAGTTTGGGCTCGTTTGAATCGTCTTGACGTGTACTTTGTTGGAAAATAGTGTCCAGGGTCTGATGATGGAGCCGGAAGAAGGCCACTGGAACTCTGTAACAAAACCATCAAACCCACATCGAGTTTGAGCTCATTTGAATCGTCTTGTCGAGTACTTTGTTGGAAAATAGTTTCCAGGGTCTGATGATGGAGCCGGAAGTAGGACACATGAACTCTTTAATAAAACTACGCTACCCCATCGAGTTTGAGCTTGTTTGAATCGTCTTGACGAGTACACGGGTCTCGTACTGATGCCACATGACGTAAATATAACCTTAAAATTAAGACCGGAAGTAAAGGATTTTCTTAAACTTCCGGCCAATTCTATTTGCGATAATCTTCTGATCCTCGCTCATCACATCTTTTCCGACCGTGTGCCATGCATTTCATGGTGATGTCATATGACGTAGGCAATACTGTCGCGGGCTTACGGACTATTATTAATACGGGTGGCAACTCTAAATTGGTTCCTAACTAGGATGCTAAATTCATTATCATCATCAGCTTCATCATCATCATCACCTTCATCATCTCTATCATCATCATCACCCTCATTGTCATCACCATCACTTTAACCATCGTCATCATCATTATCATCATCACCTTCCTCATCTTCTATATATTTTGGTGAAGGCAAACACTAAATTGCGTAGTGACAAAACACAAGCATTTCACAAAATAATCAGAGCTATTCACGATCATATAAAAAAATATATTTAAAAATCGTATTAAAGTCATATTAAAATCACATTAAAATAGTAGATTGTACAACAAGTGCATAAAATGGGGTTTATGTCCGAGTTATACACTCTTAGAGTGACAAATTATTTACTTTTGGGATGTACTCATCAAGGCCTTTCAATTGATACCCATAACCAAAAATATATATAAAAAAAACTTTAATTTTAATCACAAAATAAATAGTTTTGGAATGTGCTCAAGTGCTTATCAAGGCCTTTTATTTAATACACCCAATTACCCATTTTCAAAAATTGAAAAAAATAATTTTTTTTCCTAATTTTTAGTGACAAATTATATAATTTTGGGATGTGCTCATCAAGGCCTTTCATTTGATACCCATATTCAAAAATTTAAAAAAAAAAATTTTATTAATTTTACTGACAAATTATATAATTTTGAAATGTGCTCATCAAGGCCTTTCATTTGATACCCATATTCAAAAATTGAAAAAAAAAATGTTTTCTTAAATTTTACTGACAAATTATATAATTTTGAAATGTGCTCATTAAGGCCTTTCATTTGATACCCATATTAAAAAAAAATACTGACATATTATTTAATTTTGAAATGTGCTCATCAAGGCCTTTCATTTGATACCCATATTAAAAAAATGAAAAAATAATTTTTTTCTTAAATTTTGCTGACAAATTATATAATTTTAGAATGTGCTTGTCAAGGCCTTTCATTTGATACCCATATTCAAAAATTTAAAAAAAATTTTTTTTCTTAAATTTTACTGACAAATTATATAATTTTGAAATGTGCTCATCAAGGCCTTTCATTTGATACCCATAATCAAATATTGAAAAAAAAATTTTTTTCTTAATTTTTACTGACAAATTATTTAATTTTGGAATGTGCTCATCAAGGCCTTTCATTTGATACCCATATTCAAAAAATGAAAAAAAAATTTTTTTTTTCTTAAATTTTACTGACAAATTATAAAATTTTGAAATGTGCTCATTAAGGCCTTTCATTTGATACCCATATTCAAAAATTGAAAAAAAAAAATTTTGTGCTCAGCAATGCCTTTCATTTGATACCCATATTCAAATATTGAAAAAAAAAACTTTTTTCTTAATTTTTACTGACAAATTATTTTATTTTGAAATATGCTCATCAAGGCCTTTCATTTGATACCCATATTTTAAAAAATGAAAAAAATATTTTTTTTTATAAATTTTACTGACAAATTATATAATTTTGAAATGTGCTCATCAAGGCCTTTAATTTGATACCCGTATAAAAAAAAATAAAAAAAAATTTCACGTACTTACCTTTTTCATTTAATTTATTTATATTTTTTGCTTCTTTTAGGTTTTTATTAGTTAATGAATTAAATTAAAATAAAATATGTAGTTATTTTATTATATTTTAATTCATCTATTTCGTTTATTTATAGTTTCAATCAGATCAATTTGTATTGCTGAATTTGCTGATTATATGTATCAGTCAGTCAGTATATTGGTTGGTAAACGTAAACGCCTCATATGACTTACGACTCCCGAAGCCTCAAGGCTCGAGTCTTTTAAGTCCTTTAAACCTTTTAAGAAATGACTCAGCTTTCGAGGCCTGAGGTAAAAGAGCTCGACTCAAATTAGTCTTGAGCTTCGAGTCCTTTGACTCAAGACTTAGGGTTTAAAAGACTCGTCGAGTCGTGAGGCGTTCAAATGAGGCGAGTCTTTGCAAAAGGACTTAAAAGACTCGAGTCCTTTTCATCACTAGTCCGAAGTCACTTAGAGTTTGCTTCAGTTGTCTGGCAACCCACCTTTAATACTCATGCTGATAGAATCGAAAGAGTCCAGCATAAATTTGTCAAGGCTTTAGACTACCGCACAGGTCGAACGTACGTTGATTATGACACATCTGCAAAGCATCACAACTTACCCTTGCTCAGACATCGCCGTGATTTCTTTGATGTTACATTTTTATACAAATTAATTAATAACTTAATCGATGCACCAAAGCTCCTACAAAATATAACATTTCGTATCCCGCGTTTGCGGGAAAGATCGTGTAGAAAGAAATATCTTTTTTCGTATCCGGCTGCAAAAACCTGTTACGGAAGCAACACTTTCACTAGACGTTCCTGTAGAACCTATGATGATAAGCTGCATGAAGTCGACATCTTTAGCTTGAACCTAAAAACATTTAAAAAATATACTCTTAAAACTTTATCAAAAGATTCATAAAATGTGTAAATAAAATTATTTAAGCTTATACCACAGAATATATGTATAATAGTACAAACGTCTTATACACTCAATAAAATTATTGTTATTATTTTTGGCATACATAAATCTACATAAGTTTAATTTCACGATAACTTTATATCTTTATATGTAATAATCTAGGGAACTATAGGTCTTTAAGTCCATCATGTTCTTTTGAAATGAATATAAATGTGTGACTGTTTGTTCCTAAATAAAGAGAAAAAAAAAAAAACATATCCCCTAAATCAGGGGTTCCCTACCTTTGGGACGCAACCCTTTCTACCAAAAAAAATATCCGCTCAACTATTCGATCGGCATTCAAGTTTCCAATTGACTGTCTGAAACGTACTGGAATTTTTACAAAGATCCTAAAAATTGCTCGGACGATTTGCGAAAATCTATCTTAAAATGTATCCTTACTAATATTATAAATGCGAAAGTCCGTTTGTTTGTTTATTTGTTTGTTTGTTTGTTACGCCTTCACGTCTTAACTACTGAACCGATCATTATGAAATTTAGCATAGACGTTGTCAGGGGTATAGAAAAGGACATAGGGTACTTTTCATCCAGAAAAACCGTACAGTTCCCGAGGGATAGCAAAAAAACTGTCCACGCAGACGAAGTCGCGGGCGGCCGCTAGTATAAATATATATCTAAAAATATAATGTGGAAACTTGTAATTGGCTTTCAATAACTATTTGGATTAAGTACCTACTTTATTTTAACCTAGGTAGCTGTAAGTTTTCGGAAGATTTGTAAAATAAAATAAAATAAAATTCCAATTATCCGGTCCTTTACAATCGACCTAGGATTTTTAAAAAGATCCGGCTTATACGATTATCTTACGACATATTCGAGGCTTTAATAAAAAATTCTGATTGGTGAAAAATGGACGTGTATGTTATGTTATGAAGCATCATTTTATAAACACCCACATTATTTCAGGAATATTTCGATTACGTAAGACACCTGTGGAAAGACGGTGGCGTGAGGGAATGCTTTAAACGATCTCATGAGTACCAGCTCATTGACAGCGCGGAATAGTGAGTATCCCAAAAATCTGCTATAGAAAATAGGACCTTATTTCATTACTTTAGAGCACAAATGGGCAGTGGAGATCCTTGGGGGAGGCCTATACCCAGCAGTGGGTGTCGTGCGGCTGATATGATGATGATGATGAGAGCACAAACTGTTTTAGAAATAATATTAAGGTGACTTTATATGCGACTCCCGCAAAAAAGTATGTAGGTAATGATACTATGTATAAATATATGTACAACTTATTAAAAATTCAAGCTTATTGGTCCCTTCGCATAATATATGTTGTCATTTAAAATAGCGAGTTATGCATACCTACTTATAAAGTCGCCTTATGCGTTATTTTGTTATTTTTTTTACGTTATTTTAGTAGGTACCTTCATATCCTAAAGACATTAAACAGTATTTATTGAAAAAATATAACGTTTTTGCGTTACGTTAGAGCACAAACAAAGTTAGATTTTAAGAAATATTTCAGTCGTGTTTGTCAATGAAATTAAGTCCATACTTACTATCTACGTTATGTTGGAATCCAAAAATAGTACCTACCTAAAAAAATATTAAATGAGAGGTACCTACATGAAAATAATAATTTGTTATTTTTACTGTGGGTGAGTAGGAAAAAGGGATAAGTACATTTTTATTAAAGAATTCAATGCTTTTTGTGAAACTACCGTCATATTTTCAGAAAGCTAAGTAATTCCATCGACATTAAAAATACTGTATTTTCGTGGTGCACCATTTTACTTTTTAAGGATACTAAAGCGCTAAGTATCAATAAAAAGATTTATATACCAATTTCAAATTATTTTTTATCATGAAATAATGATAACTAACTGAATCTTCATTATATTATTCATGCTTGGAAAAGATTTTGGCCAATTTCGTCAGATTCCGCTTTCGCCAGAATAAATTATAGGCTGTTTTTTTCTGACGAAAACGAACTTTTGGTCGGATTTTACTTTTGTCAGAAAAATAAATAAAAATTTACCAAATTTTTTTTTTCCAAAGCGGAATTCCGTTTTCGTCAGAAAAATAGCCTATAAATTATTCTAACGGAAGCGGAATCTGACGGTGGCGAAACTGGCTTTTTTGGAAAATGGCCAAGTTTCACAATCGATATTAGTTTAAATTCTAAAGTATTATTTATGCGTCAGTTTTCTAGATAGACTAGATCTCATTGAAAAGCCTGACTACGTCCCATGTGACGCTGACATCCTAAGATGTCGTCAGAAGACCACTGGCATACAGAAGATCGAATTCAAAGTCAAGGTGAGTTAAACAATACCTAAGCTAATCATTGGCGTAGGAAGGGGTGGGGGGAGGGGGGGCGGCCTGGCGGGCCGTGGAAAAAAAAATACGGCAAACTTGACTCCGCTCCAATCTCATGTCAAGAATTAAGTGAAAAATCTACAAATATGTCGACTTGTAAAAAAATACCACTGTTTCACAACATACTACTTAGTTGTACCTAATTAAAGTACCTACTTAATGACAATGGTAAAATTAACCGACATAATATGTCACTGACAAATTTCGACTTGGTGAAATAAGGCCCAGGTCAGTCGATAAAATTACGTTAATTACTATTTGTGGGTAAATAGTTGCAATTACCCGTCTTACAGCTAAAAACTATTTTTGTGCAAAATTAGACCTTATTACAGAGGCATAGCTATTAAAATCCAACTAATTATTATTCAAGGTTACTGTCAAATTTCGAAAACATGCCATAGAAAAAAAAGTAAAAGGAGCAGCACCCGCCAAGGCGGGTAATTGCAACTATTCTTGCAATTACCCGCCTTGGTCTGGAAATTATGAAATAGATTTTTATTCTTTACAGCTTTCCTTTATTTATGACTGTGATATAAATCTACATTAAATTGACTTATTAACGAATCTTTTAAAAGGAAAATTGCACGTATAAATTTACAATTATCAAGCGATAATGTAAGGACTCCAAAATTTTTAGTTGCAATTACAATACTGCACCTTACTTAAATACCTACTAGGTATTCGTGGTTTTACTTTTTACATTGCCGTGGAACGGCATGAAAGCGATTTTTTTTACGAAATTGTACATCCATATTGGAAACTTATGGCCGGTATACATTTTGATTAGTGTTTAGTGCGAGTGGCTCGTTTAGTGTTTAGCAAAAAACACGGACAGTCTCTGTTTAGTGTTAAGTGTTTAGTGCGAGCGAAGTACAGTGTTTAGAAGCGCGTTCTATTTTTTCTGCGAGTAGCTCCTCCCGCGCGTCCCGCACGTCCTTCACCCCTCACTTGCAGCTAAACACGCACTAAGCACGTCTGGACAGGACTGTTAAGTGTTTAGTTTATATCAACAAAGTCTGTACTAAACAGCGTATGCTAAACAGTATGGGACATCACCTACTAATCACTACACACTAAACATTGCACTAAACACTAAACACTAAGCACTTTACTAATCAAAGTGTATACCAGCCATTAGATACGTAGGTACGAACCATCATCGATCAGTCACGCTATTGAATGTACTCTCTGTAGTACATAGATAGGTACGTAAAAATAGATTTTTAATAATGTACTTTGTGTGGGACTTTAAAATATTTTCGTCTACAAAGTGAGTTTCCTTTTATTTTAGGTACCTAAATCAATGCATGGTGGCAATCAAGAATTTTGGATGTTTGACGTCGGAGGACAGAGGGGAGAGAGGAAAAAGTGGATACAGGTTTGTATGTCTAATATACAACGTGTTACAAAAACCCTTAAATCTGAATATGGTAGATAGGGACCATCAAACTAAACAACTTTTACTATGAGACCAACTCTGAAATCGCGAAAAAAAAATCAGCTGTTTAATACAAAAATTAATAATGAAAATATCAAAATGTATGAAAACAGCTGCTTTTTCGCGATTTCACAGTTGGTCCCATAGTAAAAGTTGTTCAGTTTGATGGTCCCTATCTACCATATTCGGATTTAAGGATTAATTTGTAAGACGTTGTATATTTGATACCTTGTATAATAATTTAGGCAATATAATTCAGAATAAAATTGTATTTAACGTACAGGTATTTGAAGGCATCCACGCCATCTGGTTCCTGGTGGCTTGCAGTGACTTTGACCAGAACCTCAGAGAGGAGACCTCGCAGAACCGGCTGCAAGAGGCTCTAGAACTGTTCGAGGACGTGTGGCAAAGCAGGTATGAAGTGGAGAATAATATAGGAAATATTTAGTGAAACTCTTTTGTTGAATGTCATACATAATCATAAATGACAGTTCAAAATAAAAAAAACCCATTTAAAAATACATACAAATATTGAAATTCTAGATTTAGGCCATTCACAATGCAATTTTTATATTAAGATATTTAATTTAATAGAAAAAATATTAGAAACCCGTAGCTCTCACTCATCCCGTCTGAGCTGCTACGGGTGAGTTGACTTTTTCTTTATCGTAACATAATACGCGGACCAAATAGAGGTTATTATAAAAAAGGCTGGTGTACGCAGTGACAAAAACCGCAGGGCATGTATGAAAAGATTGATGGATATGAATGAAGCGAAAGAAGTGTGCAAGGATCGTAGCAGGTGGCGATCCATAGTCTCTGCCTACCCCCATGGGAAACAGGCGTGAGTGTATGTATGTATGTATGTAATTTTTATATCAATCAATATAGTGTTGGTCACATAATTAAAGATACCAGTTGATTTATCATACAAATGAGGTAACTTTAAAGCCTTGGTTCTCCTCCAGGGATTGACCTATCTGTGATCTGGTGATGGCCATCCAGGGAGTGAATGGAGGAGATTCAGGACGCTATACACACCCAACTGATCTGATCAGCATTCTAAGAGATATAAGGATATGTTTAAAAAACTGCGAAATTAGCATAAAAATGTATGGAAATCCTTAAACTGAAAACGACCCTTATATCTCTTAGAATGCTGATCAGATGAGTGTGTATAGCGATCTTAATCTCCTCCATTCACTTCCTGGATGGTCGTCATCAGATCACAGCTAGGTCAATCCTTGGCGGAGAACCAAGCAAGGCTTCAAAGTTACCGCGTTTGTGTGAAGAAAATCTACTGGTGTCTTTCTTTAGTTATGTGTCCGCCACTGTAAAAGCGAATACATTACGGTTCAAAATCAATTGCATATTTCTAACAGTTTTGTTATTATCCTGACTTACCTGACGTGCTGCTGAGTACTGACTGTAATTACCAAATTAACGAGATGATTCTCAAATTAATAATTTATTTCCAGATTCCTTATCTCAGCCGGTTTGATAGTGTTCCTAAACAAACAAGATATTTTAGAACAAAAAGTATCGCAAGGGCGCAGTATTGCTCCCTACTTTCCCCAGTATACTCAATACCGGGGTTCCGGGGATGAGTATACTAGGACTAAGACATTCATCAAGAGTATGTTTATGGTAAGTATTTATTGGTACATACTTACCCTACTTTACCTATATTTTTAAAGGAGGTAGGTAGTATTACAAAAAGCGTGGTAGAAAATAAAAGTCTCAAAAAATATTCTGTGGTGTTTGGAGAAACCTGTCAAGTCCAAAAGGGTAATTTTACAGAATGAGACTTACATAATATTACGAATGTACATAAACGATATGGACGAATCCTGAATTGCAGTGGCGGCACAGAATACATAATAGTACAAGGTGGCGGTCCCATAAAGACACCAGCCGTTTTTAATAAAAAAAAAACCGGCCAAGTGCGAGTCGGACTTGCGCACGAAGGGTTCCGTACCAAAAACGGCAAAAAAAACTGTTTGTTGTATGGGAGCCCCCCTTAAATATGAATTTTGATCTGTTTTTAGTATTTTTTGTTATAGCGGTAACAGAAATACATCATCTGTGAAAATTTCAACTGTCTAGCTATCATGGTTCATGAGATACAGCCTGGTGACAGACAGACAGACAGCCAGACAGACAGACAGACGGACAGCGGAGTCTTAGTAATAGGGTCCCGTTTTTACCCTTTGGGTACGGAACCCTAAAAAACGAGGTAATTTTGAAGCGTTGGTTTTCCGCCAAGGATTGACCTAGCTGTGATCTGATGATGGCCATCCAGGGAGTGAATGGAGGAGATTCAGATCGCTATACATACCCAACTGATCTGATCAGCATTCTAAAAGAGATTCTTGCTTTTTAGAGGTATTTAATTTTGAAGCTGTTATTGTTTTTTATAGTAGTTGTAGTATGTAGTAGTTAAAAATGCGTGGAAGAAAATAAAAATATTAAAAATTATTATTTCGAAGATACTTTTATGATTTCAAGACATTGTAAGAAGTGGCTGATCTAGAGGGATCCATGAATCCTACTAATATTATAAATGTGAAGGATATTTGTTCCTCAATCACGTAAAAACTACTGAACGGATTTGGTTGAAATTTGGCACACAGATAGTAGATAGCCTGGATGAAAACATAGGATACTTTTTATCCCGATATTCCCACGGGAACGGGATCCACGCGGGTGAAACCGCGGGCGGCCGCTAGTAGTAACATAAATTTGTTTCCAGGACATAACAACAAAGAAACGCGCGCGCAGCAACAAGCAGGTCTCGAGCCCGGAACGGTTCGTGGTGCTAGAGGCGAGTCGACCCCGCGAATGCTATTTTCACTACACCACCGCGACAGACACAGACAACGTGCGAACTGTGTTTAGAGACGTGCACCAAATGATACTCACTCATATACTCAACAATATTGGGGTGTATTAATTTATTAAATAAATATTTATTCAAAAATACTTTTTTTCATTTTTTGTAACAATAAAAATACTAGATTATGTAGGTATATAAATCCCACTCAGAAACGTATCCGAGTTAATCAATAAAAAAATCTTTTGATCACCAATCTCGTGACATAACTACCTATCCTCCATAATCTGGAATGTTACTTTCCTTGTTCGCCCTAGGCACTACCGTTTGATACAAAGTGCTTTGGCTGAAATTATTCCCCGTGGCACTTTGACGCGCGCAGCAACCAGGTGTCGAGTCCGGAACGGTTCGTGGTGCTAGAGGCGAGCCGACCCCGCGAATGCTACTTTCACTACACCACCGCGACCGACACAGACAACGTGTGAACTGTGTTTAGGGACGTGCACCAGATGATACTCACTCATATACTCAACAATATTGGGGTGTATTAATTTATTAAATAAATATTTATTTAAAAAATGTTTTTTTTATTTTTTTTTCAACAAAAAAAATTAAGTACTTAACTAAATACCTATACTAGGTTAGGTATACAATACAATCTCACTCACAAACGTAACGGGCACAGATAATGTGTGAACTGTGTTTAGGGACGTGCACCAGATGATACTCACTCATATACTCAACAATATTGGGGTGTATTAATTTAATAAATAAATATTTATTTAAAAAATACTTTTCTTTTATTTAAAAAAAAAAAGCAAAAAGTTATACTAAGTTCTTAGTATGTATATGTATGTAGTGCGAACTGGGCTTAGGGATGTGCAAATTGTACACCAGATGATACTCTTTCTTTTTTAGCACATCCTATGCATTTTGAAGTTATCAATTCTACCAAGCAATAACAAAATTGTCCAGTGCCGTGAAGTTTTCGATACTATTCTTATTTGGCACGCATAGTACTCAACAATATTGGGGTGTATTAATTTAATAAATAAATATTTATTCAAAAATAGTTTTTTTTTATAATTTTTTGTTCAATCAAAAAAATATTAAGAGGTTAGGTATATAATCTCACTCACAAATGCAACAGTGATACTCATATACTCAACAATATTGGGGTGTATTAATTTATTAAATAAATATTTATTTAAAAAATACTTTTCTTTTACTTTTTAAACCAAGAAAAAGAAGCAAAAAATTATACTAAGTACCTACTTAGGTTATGTAGTACGAACTGTGTTTAGGGACGTGCACCAGATGATACTCATATACTCAACAATATTTGGGATGGGTGTTATGGGGTTTACTTTACCTGTTGACTGTAAAAAAAACATTTTTTGCTCAAAAACTATTTCATTTCCACTTTTCTTGAATTTACATTATCGTTTTTAGGGTAAGTATATAAAAAAAAATAAGGACTTAATACAAAATTCCATTTGTATTGTTGCAGGTAATTTAGAGGTTAGGTTTTGCGAAAAAAAAACTTTATTTATAAATCAAGAAAATAGGTACTTGGTAAACATGTTTGACGTCCAAGTTTCTATGAAACTAAATTATTCAGCCCTGAAAAGGGCTACGTTAAACCATTTATATTTAAAAAAAATCAACACAATAATACAATATTCGGCAACAACCCAACAGCATCGCGCCCGTCACGTCTTATTCTTGTTTTGACTTGTATGGTACATATTGAGCGCCTTGATTCCTTCTACGTTCGCATGCTTAGCCAGTTCCCCGGGGAGGAGCAGTCTCACCGCCGACTGGATCTCCTGACTTCCCATAGTGGTCTTCTTCCCGTGTACCACGAGCCTGCTGGCTTCCACCGCTATCCTCTCCAGCATATCGCTCACGAAGTTGTCCATAATCAGCATACTTTTCTTCGATATCCCTATATTATTGTCTTGAGTCACTGATCTGAGGAGTTTGTATATGTATATGGCGAATGACTGGTAGTTCTTCTTTTTCATCTTCTTTGATTTAGATATCGGCTTCTCTATTGGTTTTTCTATAGATTTCAACGCCTTTTTGGGTACTTTTGGCGGCGCCATTTTGGTTTTTTGTTAAATTAATTTTGTATTGGAGTTCGGACGGTTTTTTTGTTGTGGTTTTTGTAAATTTTGATGTTACGGAAATAGTGGGTGTTTTAGTATGATAGTTTTAATTAATTGACTAATGAGGATTTTTTGTTTTATTAAAGAGGGTAGGTACTGGATTTGTTTCTTTAAGTAAAAAATTCAGACAGCGTATTTATTTAAATTGAGGTGAAATTTTATAAGAATTTTGTTGGAAAATACAATTAATGCGATTAAATTAACTAAGTGGTATGTCATCATAAGCATAGACATAGAAAAATTTTCGCTGCGCTCAAGAAGACCAACAAAGCGTGGAAAAGAGAAGTTAACATTATACGGACACGGTCTGTGAAAATAAACAGACAAAGGATCAAGTGACAATGTGCCAATATTTTTTTACAGTAAGAGCCCCTAGCGTCCCGCCTTGCAAATGAGCAATCACAGTTTGTTTAAAATATTTGTAAGTAATCCTTATTAGAATTTTGAATAAAGGTATCGTGCAGCCATGATGTCTTGTGCTCTAAGTAATTATGATGTGATAAAAAGAAACAATGCAAGTAATCACACTTTTCAAAGGTAAATAAGATTTTGCCACATATTTAGCTAAAACCAAATTTCGCTACGTTTATTCGTATATCGACGAAGAAAACAGTAGGTATGGAACATAGTTTATAAGTCATATTTTATGTATGTAAGTCCTATTTTACGTATCTCATTTTTTGGATCCCCTGTTTAATGACATTGTTGTTCTTTGGCATTCGATGTATTTTTAACATTGGGGAGGAAAAGCGCAATTTTATCCCGATAGGTGGCGTCTGGTCTTTGGTACCCGGCCGCCTCAAAGAAAGTGTCAAAACATATGGGAATCTCTTGGAGTGTTGCACTTTTTAATTTTATACTGAGAAAATGCCGCATTATTATGCATGTAACTTGTAAAATATTGGAGTTCATCGATTTCCCAGTAACAAAAAAAATAGTGGGCAAAAAAAAATCAAAAGAAATATGCTTTTCCATCTAAGGCTTTTCCCTCGATTTTCTCCTTTGCTGAGCCTGAGAAACATTATAAATCAAAAGGAATGTTTCATGAATTTGATGAAGCTTCGCCAAAATAAAACAACATTTGAATTATAACAGCTTTGTTCTTCAATATTTCAACATCAGCAGTTTCTAATATATTTATAACTTGGATGAATTTGATAGGTATATCAAATATGGAATAAGCCCAATATTGGGGCCAAACAGAGAATTAATAGAATTTTATATGCCAGAGTCATTCAAGAAACTTAGAATAATAAAATAAATATGATAAAACGGTTCGTGTAATTTTGGATGGTACAGAAATTCCAGTACAGAAACCTGAAATTACTATTGCACAGAAGGCATCATCAGGCAACTATAAACACGGAAATTCACACTCAGTTGCTTTGTTAAAATTTAAATCATATGCTTCTAATCTGAAATAAAAAGATTACTTGTAAATCTTACACGAAATTTAAAGAAATGTAATTGCTTGTTAGCAATTTTTTGTAAGTTGCTATAAACTTTCTTGCCTGTTGTTTTGGCTTTTCTTTTCCGTAATTCTTCTTTTATATGAGCTAAAGTTAGCATAGAATACATTGTTTGTCCGCAAAACCCGAAAAAAATACAATCTAAGAAAGTAAAATCACGTTATACACAGTCAAGACAATATAAGCTCAAACTGACAATTGTTCCAAAGACTGAGCGCCATCTGTAATTCACTTTGCCTTCGCCTCCCCCGTTTGATGATTCTTTTTTTTTGTTTGATTGAGTTTTCTTGCCAGATGGTTCAATTTTTTTTCTAATCGGTTTATAGTAGTTTTCATGTACTTAGGTACTTAATTCTGAAAAAATACTATGGTTTTGGGTTAACTAGGTACCTTGACAACTTTGTTTATGAACCAAATTAAATATTTTTTTGTTGGAAAAGGGACACCTAAAGTGTAGTCCTTTTAATTTCATTTATTGGACCTTGGACTTCGAAGATATCCAAGGAAACTCCTCAAACTCAAATAGGATATTATTGTGATTGAGATATTGGTAGGTTTATGTTATGACAATCCAAAACAAACCGAGCTATGGTCTGCAACGTTCTGTAGACAACAACGTCTGAAAGTTAAAACTACCTACCCACTAATAAAATTGATAGCATCCATATAAATATGAGGCCCAGCCGCGCTGCGCCATTTGCTGTCCAGCCATCGCTCGTAACAGTCAAATTAAAAAAACAAAATGACAGGTCGCGGAAAAGGCGGGAAAGGTTTAGGCAAAGGAGGCGCGAAACGCCATCGCAAAGTTCTTCGCGACAACATCCAAGGTATCACAAAGCCTGCTATCAGAAGATTGGCGAGAAGAGGCGGCGTGAAAAGGATTTCCGGATTAATATACGAAGAAACGAGAGGCGTTTTGAAAGTTTTCCTGGAGAACGTTATCCGTGACGCGGTCACGTACACGGAGCATGCGAAGAGGAAGACTGTGACGGCAATGGATGTCGTCTACGCTCTGAAGCGGCAAGGACGGACGATATATGGATTCGGGGGTTGATTTGGTGTTGAATAAAGTTGTTGATTAGTTTTATCGGGGATTTCTATTATTTGCGAGGCTGACAAGGCCCTTTTCAGGGCCGCAAGTGTTCTAGTTTCATAGACATAAACGTCAAATCTAATAAAAAAAATGCTAACCAGCAATTAGGGTGATTGTGATAAACTCGTTGCAGATAGTCTCATGTTAAAAAAAACCCGTAATGTCGAATATGGTAGATAGGTACCATCAAAACTGACTGGTTTTCTAAGAAGTCGGTGCCGTCACATAGCGACTGTAATTTTACGCATGTAAAAAGACTATTCTCTCTAGGAAACTGCGCCGTATTGTTTACATTTTACATAGACAATGTTCTACACCGCTAAATTACGGCCGTAATATGACGGCACCGCACCGTCATCCTAGGAAACTCTAGCTTAAGGGACCAACTCTGAAATCGCGAAAAAATATATCAGCTGTTTCATACAAAAATTAATAACGTAGGTAGGTACTTAAATAGCAAAATGATATTTTTTTTCGTTAATTTTTCTTTCGCGATTTCAGAGTTGGTCCCATAGTAAAAGTTGTTCAGTTTGATGGTCCCTATCTACCATATTCGGCCTTAAGGATTTTTTTTGTAACACATTGTATAGGTCATTATTATTTAATGCACTTGATTTTACCTATTTATTACTACGCAGTTCTTACATTATTCTCATGCTGTTCTTAGACAGTTATAAGAATAGTAGGTAGGTATTGTTAATCCTAAGGCAATATTAAAGTGTTAAAATATGTATTTTTATGATGCATCTTCCATCACACATGAATAAAGCTGATTTGTTAGACAATTAGTTATCTTATGATATCATAATAAAACTTATGCAAAGTTGCTTGCAAACATTCAAGTTTTCATTGCTATACCAAATGAGGGTAGTACGTAACTTTTGAAAAAATAAAACTGCCTACAACTCAAAACCTAAACCAATAGTGGGGATTTCCACCAGTATATAAGTTGGTTCGACCTCAAACCAGCACAGACATCGCAATGGCCCGTACGAAACAGACCGCTCGTAAATCAACTGGTGGGAAAGCTCCGAGGAAGCAGCTAGCAACAAAAGCGGCTAGAAAAAGCGCTCCAGCGACTGGCGGAGTGAAGAAACCTCATCGGTACCGCCCCGGTACCGTCGCCCTACGAGAAATAAGAAGATACCAAAAAAGCACGGAGCTTTTGATTAGAAAACTGCCCTTTCAAAGGCTTGTGAGAGAAATAGCTCAAGATTTCAAGACTGATTTGCGCTTCCAGAGCTCGGCTGTGATGGCGTTGCAGGAAGCGAGTGAAGCGTATCTCGTAGGATTGTTCGAGGATACCAATCTTTGTGCCATCCATGCGAAGAGGGTCACGATTATGCCGAAGGATATCCAGCTGGCCAGGAGGGTGAGGGGCGAGAGGGCTTAACCAGTCTGGTGTTTGACGCGGCGGGAGCGAAGTTTTGACAAAGCCCTTTTCAGGGCTGCAAATTTGAGTTTCATTAAACATTACGTCATTAAGTGTACCTATACCTACCATGATAATATTCTAAGAGTATTTTTAACCGACTTCAAAAAAAGAAGGAGGTTGTCAGTTCGTCGGAATGTGAACAAAATTACTAGGTACCTAACTCGAAAGTTTGTACGCATATCTAATTATAAACAACGCCCCCCCCCCCCCCCCCGTCCGACTTCAAAAGACGTTGTTTAATTAAATAATATGAGTATAAACTTTCGAGTTAGTATTATGCAGAATTGAATATTTTATTTCTAGCTTTTTAAAGCCATTTATTTTTGAAGCTATTGTTGTTAGGTTATTTTTTTAAGGTTTATTTTAATAATTAGAAAAGCCCCACGTTATCTTTAGCCACATGTAGTAATTTAATGTAGGTAGTTAGGTACTTAAACCCCAAATGCAAAAAGAGGGGTAAAAGTTTGACGTGTTTAAGTGTCTGTCTTGAAATGACCTTTCTATGACGTCATCACATGCAGATCTCCCTGCTATAATAAAAAAAAGAAATAAATAAAAAATAGGCCAAAATTAGTTTCTTAAATTGGCCTATTCTTTAATAAAAAATTAAAAAAAAACCTTTTATTTTTTAACCAAAGTCAATTTAGCCCCCAAGGAAATCAAACTGGTTTTGATGCGTTTTTAGGGTTCCGTACCCAAAGGGTAAAAACGGGACACTATTACTAAGACTCCGCTGTCCGTCTGTCTGTCTGTCACCAGGCTGTATCTCGTGAACCGTGATAGCTAGACAGGTGAAATTTTCACAGATGATGTATTTCTGTTTACAAATACTAAAAATAGAATAAATCAAATATTAAAGGGGGGCTCCCATACAACAAACGTGATTTTCTTGCCGTTTTTTGCTCGCTATTAATAACGACTGCAGGTAGACAGTTGAAATTTTCACAGATGATATATTTCGATTGCTGCTCTGCTATAACAACAAATAGTAAAAACAGAAAAAAATATTTAAGGGGGGCTCCCATGCAACAAACAGGATTTTATTTGCTGTTTTTTGCTACGGAACCCTTCGTGCGCAAGTCCGACTCGCACTTGGCCGGTTTTTTTATTTGAAAGCTGGCGTGGTCGGAGATTGTTATTAAATAAATGAAAATTTATACTAATATAGGTAATGATTTTTATTCTTTTAAATATTGAAATATTTATGATATGACATCTATATTATTGTATCTAGAAACAAAAAGATGCAGTCCCTAAAGGGACTTTGTCAATCAGGCCATTCCTTCGACCTTCATCAAGTGAAACAACAGCCTCAAACTATCCACCGCTCTTCATGGTCTTCTTCGGCAGCAGCTGAGGTTGTATGGAAGGCACGACGCCCCCCTGCGATATGGTCACTCCAGTCAGCATTCTGTTCAGCTCGTCGTCGTTCCTGATCGCCAACAGTATGTGTCTCGCGCCCAATCTTTTTTTTTCCTGCTCTTTGGCAGCGTTTGCGGCTAGCTCCAGAATTTCCGCTGCGAGGTACTCCAAGGCTGCTGCTAGGTAGATGGGTGCTCCACCGCCGATCCTCGGCGCGTAGTGCCCTTTGCGAAGGATCTTGTGTATTCTGCCTACTGGGAACTGAAGGCCGGCGCGGGAGGAGCGCGATTTGTTTTTGTTTTTCTTTACGAGTGGAGTCATGGCTGTCGAATAACGAGATGGGGAATGGGTGCAGTTTAAAAAGAACTTGGTGAGCCGCAACTAGCGAAAGTGTGTACAAAATTTCATCATTAAACATAGAGGTAGATAGGTAAATACTTGTGCTTTCTATTATTTTTTTGAAACTCATTTATTTGTTGCTATGGTAGGTGTAGGTACACTTAACTGCACGTCAAGTTAAACAGCTTTTACAGTAAAGCATAAATAGGGTCTCTCTACTGTCTCTCAATGTCAGCATGTTAGTCTGACATGCTGTTTTCTATACAAACTTTTTTAATATATAGGTATTTTTTTGCGAATTATATTTTTTTAGTGATTGTTATGACTTCGATGGAATTGAATAAGATGAGAATAATTCGGGACGACCTCAAAAACAAAACAACGGAATTTCGGATGAAAGTGGACCTCAGTTTTGTCTTTCGAAGTCATGAAATACTTCTTGATTGTCGAGTGATTTGTACACCGGTTTTCAATGTGTCGCCATCTCTGAGGTCTCGGGTTCGATCCCCGGCTAGGTCAATTTAGAAAACGAACTCTTCTATATTGTCTTAGGTCTGGGTGTTTGTGATAACACCGTTGTCTCTGATTTCCATAACACAAGTGCTTTAGCTACTTACTTTGGAATCGGAGCAATGTTTGTGATGTCGTCAAAAATATATTTATTTATTTACATTGATTATTTAATTGAGATATCGATGTTTGAAGAACGGCGCCATCGCCAATCGATATTTTGAATATGAATACGGGTCGATAATTCTCGGGGGCGATTGGAATCGCAGGAAACGCCAACCTTGATACAAATATTGATAAAATTTTAACGGAAGGTAGGTGTAGATCATAAAGTTAATATTACCTTAGGTATATTAACTTTATGGTGTAGATACGCTCAACAACGAATGATCGAAAGAGGCGCCACGCTGAATTTTGTTTAATATTGTAATTCTGATACTTACACAATTTGAATAAAACTTTACGTGGAATTTTTAGGGCCCATAGTCTAGTATTTTGGACGGTATCATTACATTCGCTCGTAGTTACTGCTAGAAGTACTTGACCATGTCATGGGCATGGACCTTCTAAAATACTTGACCATTGGCCCTAAAAATTTTACGTAAAGTTTTATTAAAATAATTTTCTATTACCTAACAATTTATTAAATAAAAACCTCTGAGGGCGCCACTTTCGGTGGTATAAACCACCACGCTTTAGTAGGTACTTTGTCACAGCAAACTTTTTAATGTATGTTTCAAACTTGTGGACTTTTGTCAAAATTAAATGTCGTAGGTAACTTAAATGTTTTGCGACTTTCGTTGCTCACTGTACCATTTTTTTAATTATATTTTTGTTCTAAGAGAAATAACTAACTTTCAGTCCATGTAGCCAAAGTCACATTTGCAAAGGAGATGTCCCAGCAGCGTTGCCTCAGTTAACTGCCTCAGCGTTTTATTTAACTACATTCATAATAAAAAAATGCTATCACATTTTATTTAGGTATAGTACCAGTCAAAAATCCTTACTTATATTATAAATGCGAAAGTCCGTTTGTTTGTTTGTTTGTTACGCCTTCACGTCTTAGGGGTCGTCCATCAATCACGTGAGCCTCGAAAGGGGGGGGGGGGGGGGGTAGTTGAAAAAATCACGAAGTATCACAAGGGGGGACGGGGGGGTGTAGTGAGATATCACGTGTATAAATTTTTTTTCGTTGAATGCGTGATTTTTAACCGAAAACGGCGTCTGATTGTTGACTCACCGTTACCAGGACGATAATCCCGCCCACCGCGACATCTTTGCGTGGTGGTAAAATCAAAGTGGTAACTTTTTTTGGAATTTTGTAAAATTCAAAAAATTCCGGGATTTTTGGGGGTGGTTTATTTACTAAATTGTAAATATTTCGGAAAAAAAACCGACTTAAGAAAAAATGAAAAAATGGGTCCTAGGGTATTAGTTTAGCTACCAAATGAAAAAATAATTTTGAAAATCGGTTAATAATTGTGACCTGTAGGTGGTCCCTTTAGATTTGGATTTGTAGAAAAACGGCTGTTTCCGTATATAAAAAGTGATGTAGTTTCTATGATTATTGAGAGATCGTCATGGTAATAGTGTTAAAAGATGCAGAAGCAGACGAGAAGTGCATTCGTTGGAATTTTGGAAATCGCTTAATAATATTTCGGCTGCGTCGAGGCAGTCAGCGGGCGCTTTTGTGGCACGAGGCGGAGCCGAGTGTCACAATCGTAAAGATAAATAGCTAGGTAACTTTAAAAATATAATAGGACTTTGCATTTGATTTGATTTTGGTTTTTCGTAAATTTTTGTGTTCATTTTTAATGCTCCGATTCTGACGGGGACTGTAAAATCTGTGAATTGTTGACTCACCGTTACCAGAACGATAATCCCGCCCACCGCGACATCTTTGCACTGAAAAATGTTGAGATTCTTTTGTGCCAAAAAATACACGTGATTTAGAGTGGGGGGGGGGGGGGGGGGTAACGTAAAACCTCACCATGTATCACCAAGGGGGAGGGGGGGTTATAAATTGGCCAAAAAAAACATCACGTGATTAATGGACGCCCCCTTAACTACTGAACCGATCATCATGAAATTTTGCATAGACGTTGTTAGGGGTACAGAAAAGGACATAGGGTACCTTTCATCCAGAAAAAACGTACAGTTCCCGAGGGATAGCAAAAAAACTGTCCACGCAGACGAAGTCGCGGGCGGCCGCTAGTTGTTTAGCGTCTTAATCAAAGTAGTATGTCAGAGTAGGTATTTTACTCTAGAACCAGATTGATAATTATTTTCTGCATTAAAAAGTGGGATTTTTAAGTTTAAACGCTTTTAAATCACAATTTTTTATCATTAGAGTACTATTTTCTTAAATTTTTTCACAAAATACTTTAGAAAACAACTTAATGTTTTTGTAATTGTATTTCTAAATATAAAACAATTCTTGATACCTAAATAAAATGTAATAAGCATTTTTTAATTATGAAAGTAATTAAATAAAATGAAACTGGGGCAACGCTGGGACATCTCCTTTGGATGGTGACTACAAAATGACCCTGTATAGATTTGCAAATTATATTATTCTAAGTTCAAAGGAGATGTCCCAGCGTTGCCCCAGTTTCATTTTATTTAATTACTTTTATAATTAAAAAATGCTAATTACATTTTATTTAGGTATCAAGAATTGTTTTATATTTAGAAAAACAATTACAAAAACATTAAGTTGTTTTCTGAAGTATTTTGTGAAAAAAAAAGTAAGTAAATAGTACTCTAATGATAAAAAATTTTGATTTAAAAGCGTTTTAACTTAAAAATCCCACTTTTTAATGCAGAAAATAATTATCAATCTGATTCTAGAGTAAAATATCTACTCTGACTTACTACTTTGATTAAGACGCTACAGACTTTCATTTTTGAGAATGGTGAGGCAAATGACATAGGCGTGATGCGACATGTCCTCAAAGATGTGTCCAGTCCATGAAACAAAATTTTGGACATCCCATATTAAATTGATCACGTGATCTCTTTGATATGTATGGATTGTCGATTTTTTTTCACATATTTGGCCATGTGTTCCTTAGAGAAAGTTGTTCAGTTCCATGGACTGAACACATCCTCAAAATTTGGATGGTGACTACAAAATGACCCTGTATAGATTTGCAAATTATCATTCTAAGTTCAAATCTAGAATCTAAAAGGATGCAGGTTTATTTCAAAGAAAAATACTAGTAGAATTTCGTTCACAATTTTCACCTTTTTCCCCCAATCTAATAAAATGTCATGAACAGGTTATCGAACCCTGCCCGCAGCTGTGTGGTGTGCGCAGCTGCGCGCGACCGTTACGGCGCGCGTGCCACCCCACTGAGAGCGAAACGGCAAACGCAGGTGAGACGCATGCGAAACTCACTCGGCGAATTATTGGTGAAAGGTCAAGGGTTTTTTAAATAATTAAGAGGAAACACCACGGTCGAGTCGAGAGATTTGAAAAAAAACTATAGAAAGTTGTCAAAATCAATGTTCCGTCGTTCCGTTCCCCTAATTAAATTTATTTAAATGGGTTTTTCAGGGTTTTTCACCAAAAAATAAAGAAAAGCTTTGGCTGTGTTCATGTTATGCTTTTTAGGGTTCCGTACCCAAAGGGTAAAAACGGGACCCTATTACTAAGAATCCGCTGTCCGTCTGTCTGTCTGTCTGTCTGTCACCAGGCTGTATCTCAAGAACCGTGATAGCTAGACTGCTGAAATTTTCACAGATGATGTATTTCTATTGCCGCTATAACAACAAATACTAAAAACAAAATAAAATAAATATGTAAGGGGGCTCCCATACAACAAACATGTAGTTTTTGCTGTTTTTTGGTCGATATTAATAACTACAATGGGTAGACACGTAGACAGTTACAATTTTCACGGATGATGTATTTCTGTTGCCGCTATAACAACAAATACTAAAAATAAAATAAAATTTTAAGGGGGGCTCCCATACAACAAACGTGATTTTTTTGCCGTTTTTTGGTACGGAACCCTTCGTGCGTGAGTCCGACTCGCACTTGGTCGGTTTTTCTTCAAAACAATAATTAGTCAATTTTCAAATTTACTTTGACAAGGTTCCATTCCATATTCATCGCGCGGTACCTAGCCTTCTTAAAATATTTGGATTTATTTTATTTTAATTTTATTTGGATTGAAAAGATTGAGAGGTAAGTATCCCACTTACATCCAAAAATAGTTACTTAAGTATAACAATAGTTCAGTCATATTGTTGACGTTATGTCCAATAATAACACCAAAATTATTATTATCCCCATGTCCGTCCGTAGGCATTCCTCAAAACAAATTCTGGGTATTCCACCCCTCTATAAAAACCGTTCTTCCGTTCGCTTCATTCAATAATTGCATAACAGGATAAACTTATCTATTTTGAACCTTAAGCCATCAACATTAATGTCCAACCGTTCACACCTTGAATTCAAATGGAAGTAAAAATACTACAGCTTTTTAATGCAGTCTAAAAGCATCTTATGTCTGAAGGAAATAAGGTTGTTTTTGCTATCGGTTGCAAACAGCGCGTGCCATTTGCTAGGGTGCGTACGCGCTTTATACTCGACCCTATTCGTTTTTCAAAAAGGGATTCCTCAACAGTTGTCGTAAAACCGTTGGAGATACAACACGCTTTTAGTAATAATTACCATAAAAATAACGATTAATGTAACTAAAGAAATAAGTGTAATGTGAATAGTGTTTTAACATAAGCTAGTGTAAATAAGTGAAAAATTATAATTCCGTCACGCTTAGAAAAGCACCCTTAAAGGAGACATGGTCTAGTACACAAACACAAGACACGGGGAAAATATACGCTTAAAATGGAATCTCCCAAGATAGTTTACAAATATTATTCTAACCCGGCATTTTGCGCTCAAAGCGAGGTGGTTTTCCAAAAACAATGTATAACAAAAATGGTCACACCAGACCGGAAGAGAATGCCACCGCTGGGAGCGAATTCGCCACGTAAAATGGATTTGGCAAACAGAATTTTGAGGACAGACATATCTGACAATCCTTTGAGGATGTCCCCGGCGAGACTTAGAGATGAGCCGCCGGAACTGCCACCGAAACCGCCCAAATTCCTAAATAGAAGCTTCCAGAGACAATCTTCGTTGGTGTACAGGACAACAAGATCTACAATGAGGTCTAGAACACGGAGCGAAGACTTGGAAATGGCGCAATTGAAGCAGCAAAGAAGGTCGAAGTACGATAGAAACGCTGAAAGCGACGATGGCTTAGAAGACAGCAGGTTAAAACATAGATATGAAGTTATTCAGGATGACTACGAAGATCTAATGGATTATTCCCCAACGAAGAAGAGGATAATAGAAGCAAAAGCTGAAGAAGTGGAAGAATACAACGTAGATGGACCTGATGACCATGAAATGAAGGAAATACCAGCTGAAATTGTGAAAACCGTTAATGGTAAGATGCTAAGGTACGCTATAGTGCCTTCAGATGACGAGGAGCCAGTTAAAAAAGCTAATGTGACCTTCACATCGCCTGGGATGAGTAGAAAGAATTTGATAGCAACGCAGAAGCTCCATGAATTGCTGTCTACGCCGAGGAAGCTAAAAAGCTATGCTAGCCAGCCATCCATTCATATGACACCAAATAAATCTTTAGATAGTCCCCAAAGATACGTGACGCCTAAGAAAATGGTGTCAAGCACCCCAACCAAAGGAGTGACACCTTCTAAATCTTGTGCTAACTTGACAATATCCAGAGGGAGTGTAACAACTTCACCTATATCACCAAAAGCTCAACAGAAGTTAAATTATGGTCTGCCAGAACGACACGATGTGTTTGTGACGAGTTTTAGAGAGAAGAGCAGAGAAATGAGTTTTGATTTGGACAGGAGACAATCTAGTAGAGAAAGTAGGAGAGACTACGATAGGAGAGGGAGGGAGCAGAAGGATAAAACAACAGCTGTCATAATGCCAAGGTATGATTTTTAACAAACATAATTTATAGGTCATAAAAATTGAGCACTTAATATGGTACTTTACGAACCTCATAAATTGTTTAGAACAAAAACGTTGATTGTGCCCTGAAAAATATTCTAATGATAAATTAATAATGATATTTATACCTACCTACGTAAAAGTGATTCTTTGAAACTCGATAAATCCTAAGCCCCCGTTCGCGCGAGAGTTTAAAAGCGTCGCGTTAAAACCCGACGAGACGTGTTGGCGCTTTTTTTAGCGTACTTATGCTCAAATTCTATTCTATTCTATGCCGGCACTACATATTCGACCATCATCGTGCATTGGCACAATTTATCGTACGTTGCCGGTTTTGTAACAAATGCTTCGAAGAGATTCTTTCAAAAGCATCAACGTACATCAACGTATATTTTTTAACGCTCGTTGAAAAAGCGCTGGGCTCGTGCGACTGAGGGCTAATGCTATGCTAATCGGGACATACAACACCAATAATTAAAAGCGAAGCTTTTAAAATAGGGTACATTACATCTATGATTCGCTAAGATTATGTTAATCACACAATCATATTATGCCTATATCACGAATCCAAGGCCTTTGCCTAAATAAACAGCCTATTCCGAAACGAAACTCGCACCTCTTTTCTATCACATGAGTTTGATATTAGAAATCCTTACTAATATTATAAATGCGAAGTTTGTTTGTTTGTTACGCCTTCATCTCTTAACTACTGAACCGATCATCATGAAATTTTGCATAAACGTTCTCAGAGGCACAGAGAAGGACATAAGGTACTTTTCATCCCGAAAAACAGTATTGTTCCCGAGGGATAGCAAAAAAACTTTCCACGCAGACGAAGTCGCGGGCGGCCGCTAGTAAGATTATAAATAGACTAAATTATTGATTGCAAGAGATTTCACGTTGCTTCTTTTATCTATTTTTTCTAATTTCCAAATATTACACTCATGCGAAGTGAGGTGACTTTCAAAGTTTTTTTTAATGCACAATGGAATAGTGCTTGGTCTTCCCCTTAGAGCTTACTTCCCTCCTCTAAGGTCTTCACCTCACCTGAGGGCCTAGTGCAAGTTGATGTTTTCACTTTTCGCTATCGAAAACTATAATTTTCTCTCTTTCACTCGCATTGACTATGAGCAGCATATCCGATAGTTTTCGATAGTGAAATGTGAAAACATCTACTCGCACTAGGCGATACGACCGAAGGTGGAAGCACACTACACTCGGAATCCTCGCCACTAGACTTGTACTACTATGTATTATGTATTCTGTGCCACTAGGAATAGGAACTGGCTCGGAACACAACAAATTTTAAATTGTTGTTATGGCGTCAGACTTAGGTAAGATGGTGGTAGCTAGCCAGGCGGACTTGAAATAAGCCCTAGCACCAACCAAACCGAGTACAAATTGTACCTTGGGAATCGAACCCGGGACCCTTGCGTCTAACACGGGTGGGCGAAGGCGAACCACTTAACCACAAAGGCGGTTAGTGAGTTGCGAGTTTCGTTTCGGAATCGCCCAGCTGGATCGCTGCAACTGCGCCAAACGTTCAAATATTATCAGTATGAAGCTATTGTATTTAAACCATAGACATAGAAAAATTTTCGCTGCGCTCAAAAAGATCAACAAAGCGTGGAAAAGAGACACGGTCTGTGAAAAAAAGAGACAAACAATCAAGTGACAATGTGCCAGCATTTTTTACAGTAAGAGCCCCTAGCGTCGCGCCTAGCAAATGAGCAATCACAATTTGTATAAAATATTTGTAAATCCTTATTAGAATTTCAAAGAAAGGTATCGTGGAGCGATAGTGTCTTGTGCTCCAAGTAATTATTGTGATGTGATAAAAAGAAACAATATAAGTAATCACACTTTTCAAAGGTAAATAAGATTTTGCCACACATTTCTCTAAAACCAAATTTCGCTACATTTTTTGTGGGCAGTGTATTGCAAATTAACCTATTTTTGATTCAATTTTAAACAATCAAGCATTATTTATTTTGAGCAGATAAAAATATATGTTGTAGTTTCATAATCGAACTTGATTATTTTACGGTTAAAAACACGATTTTCGTATTTTCACTCGACTATAAAAATGTGCAAAGACATTGAATATTTTCATTGTTTTTTGAATAATACTTAAAGATTATAAATCTCTTACGCACAAATAATATATAGAAAAAAAGGTAATGACATATAGAAGAATATTTTACGGTTACTTTTTCAAAAAGTGACTTTATGTTTATTTAAAAATTAATATAATAATAAAATGCACGACGAATCTTGGTTGGTTTAGTAGCCTGCGAGGCGTCGTCGGCGTAGGACCTGTGTCGTTTTTGCTGCCGCGCTGTGTTCCCCCTCTCGCGTCTAGTCGATTGAGAATCTTTTAGATACTCGAAGAGTAGTATAAGACTTGGAAACGCAGTAGGTAATCTAAGTGTAAAATTTTATTTAGTGTAAATTACCAATTTAGTTTAATTTGTAAATGCATAGAGTAGGTAGGTACCTAGGTATTTGGATACAGCAACCAAGTACAAGCAAACGCGTAATTAATGGGGAGGAAAAGCGCAATTTTATCCCGATAGGTGGCGTCTGGTCTTTGGTACCCGGCCGCCTCAAAGAAAGTGTCAAAACATATGGGAATCTCTTGGAGTATTGCACTTTTTAATTTTATACTGAGAAAATGCCGCATTGTTATGCATGTAACTTGTAAAATATTGGAGTTCATCGATTTCCCAGTAACAAAAAAAATAGTGGGCCAAAAAATATAAAAAAAAATATGCTTTTCCCTCGATTTTCTCCTTTGCTGAGCCTGAGAAACATTATAAATCAAAAGGAATGTTTCATGAATTTGATGAAGCTTCGCCAAAATAAAACAACATTTGAATTATAACAGCTTTGTTTTTTAATATTTCAACCTCAGCAGTTTCTAACATATTTATAACTTGGATGAATTTGATAGGTATATCAAATATGGAATAAGCCCAATATTGGGGCCAAACAGAGAATTAATAGAATTTTATATGCCAGAGTCATTCAAGAAACTTAGAATAATATACTAAATATGATAAAACCGTTCGTGTAATTTTGGATGGTACAGAAATTCCAGTACAGAAACCTGAAATTACTATTGCACAGAAGGCATCATGAGGCAACTATAAACACGGAAATTCACACTCAGTTGCTTTGTTAAAATTTAAATCATATGCTTCTAATCTGAAATAAAAAGATTACTTGTAAATCTTACACGAAATTTAAAGAAATGTAATGCTTGTTAGCAATTTTTTGTAAGTTGCTATAAACTTTCTTGCCTGTTGTTTTGGCTTTTCTTTTCCGTAATTCTTCTTTTATATGAGCTAAAGTTAGCATAGAATACATTGTTTGTCCGCAAAACCGAAAAAAATACAATCTAAGAAAGTAAAATCACGTAATACACAGTCAAGACAATATAAGCTCAAACTGACAATTGTTCCAAAGACTGAGCGCCATCTGTAATTCACTTTTCCTTCGCCTCCCCATTTTATCTACACTCACAACGTAATGTTCCAAATATGAATTCAAAAAAGGTAATATAAATACGCACTTTATTTTCGTGGATAGGTAAAATTAAAAAATAAACTCATTACGATGCAGTCAACTGCATCATAATAGTAGTTTATGAAACTGACACATAAAGAGGGGTACTCGTGTGATACTATTAAAAACCTCGCCTACGGCTCGGTTTTTAAACACACACTCGTGTTTTAATACCTAGTTATGTGCAGTTTCATACACTACTTTATCTACACTCATACATTTGGGATTGAACCTACTAAATAAACGATCAACGTTAGAAAAGAGAGAGAGACTTTGTTTGTATTAGCAAGGTACCTACCTTGTAATAAGTCAATTCCTTAGCTGCATCTAAACTAAAATATCGGGCAGAGTAAATATTTTTTCACATTTTAAAGCAAGAATAAAAAACCTACAAAATTCAGTAAGTATAACAAAATGTAAAAATTGAAATCAAAACTTTATCGGAAATGCTTGGCGCGCATTCCATTAGAAAAAAAAGATCAGTGCATTTCAACAAAAGAACTAATCGCACTAAAGTCATCGATTACCATAGAGTTCATTTTAATCATGAAAAATATGTGGGAAAATATCGTTGTTTTTTTTTAATGTTACGGCACTGCCTTCTTTTTGGATTTGCCCTGTATCGTAATGAGAAAAAAAGTTATTTTATGATGCAGTTGACTGCATCGTGTAAGGTTACTGTATAAATTACTTTAATTATTATTCGTGATGAACCATGTAGTACAACTAAATTTGTGTGTTTATTCCATTAAAAGTACTTAAACGGCAGTTGTAGTAATCGGGTGACTGCAGTCGCCCCTACCACGCCAGTCACGCCACGCTCGCCCCTACCACGCCACGCATAACGTTTAAATATGCGGTGACGGGGTAGAGGCGCGCTCAGTCGTGCTCAAGTCGTCACAGTGAAAGGTTGAACGGTGAAATAAGTGTTTTCAATAAAGTTGTTAAATAAAGTCATAATACCAGATGACTTTGATAAATTTGTCGCGATACGCTATTCCTGCTGGAGAGATACCACTGCTTAAGGTCAGGTATCAGTGTATTATTGTATTGAATACTGTTTAAACTGGTAATACTAGTACTTTCCCATGATATCGAGTAATTGTATGCTGGGAATTCTTGTTAAATACCAAAAATAATTATACAGAGATACAATTAAAACTAGAACTTTTAATTACTCATGACGTTTTATTTTAATTCCTTTTAACTTCAGAAGTGAGATAAACGAGATTTCTTTAGAATTCTCGCTTATCCTGCCCGCACAAAATAAATAAAATGGAGAATTCCACGTAAGCATACTATGATGATAACTAGAGGGAGAAATTATTTATAGAAATCATTAAAACCCTTAAGTTTTTTTTGTTTTTGTGCTAATCATCTATAACTATTCACTCTAGTGCTCAGAGGCGGATTACGTAGCATTTTTTTTTCACTCTCTCTCTCTAAGATAGTTTTCTCTAATACAGGTTTAGTTTTCATGAAACGTTTTGTTGATACTGATATAATACTAATATTACCAATATTACAGTTAAAGTTGGAAAATAACTGTTCTTTTAAGATCAATTTAGCATTTTCCCATCCCTGCTGTCTTTTTACATTGAATACAAATAAGATCACGTGTCACGTAACATATTGAGCATAGATTACGGATTCTGTACCTACAATCATATAACAATTCAGTTGCCCAATTAATTAAATATGATAAGACCATTCTAAATTTATTGGGTGACAAATAGTGATTAATTACATAAAATTTTGTGCAAGTTTCAGCAATGAAAAATGCATATCGCAAATTGGAAGTTGAGTGCAAGATTCATAGCAACAATTTTGACTCCAACTGATGCTGTTGAGCGTCCACTACGTGGTTACACGAAATTTCAAATTGTAATAGTGATACGAGTGAGGGAGCGGAAGGGAGCCTGACATAGTCGGGCAAAGCCGCAAGCGCTCGGTATGTCTTATTTATTTTCTCTGTTTATATAATTAAGACGCAGCTATGAGGGCGTAAAGCGTCAAACGCAATTTCGAATCGTAATATTTTGCGACACGAGTGAGGGAGCGGAAGGGAGCCTGACATAGTCGGGCAAAGCCGCAAGCGCTCGGTGTGTCGTATATAAGCTGTTTATATATTTTAAAATACAGCTGTGAGAACGTAAGGCATCATCCTTGAGAGGCCGTACAACGCTAGAAGGAATTTTCATAGTAAGAATTATCGAAATTATTGGCATTATCACATTTTTAATTAATAACAAATAAACTATTTCTTATTAAAAAAAAAACTGTTATTAAGAATAACTAGAAAGCTAGCTACGTTTTTTATATTATGTTCCGAGACTATAGGTCTATTATTGGTTATCATATCGATCGATAAATTAAGTAATACTGTGTAATCTTTGTTCAAAATTGTACAATTTAAGACGCAGCTGTGAGAGCGTAAGGCGTCCGTAGTAACAACTAGTAAAATATTCAGACGGCAATATCTTGAGTAAGGAAGCGGGTGCTTGAAAGTCAGCTACAGTCGCAAGCATTCGTGCTGGTTTATACGATATCAAGAGTCATAACTTAGGCTTAAGACAGACTTCATCGATGAATATACTTATTTGAAAAGAATTGCAATAGATTGAGTTGATAACATTAATTTAAGTTAGTTTTATTGATTATTAAATAAAGAAAAAGTGTGTATAATTTACGCAAATGCTTAAAGAGAATAATATAAATAATTCGAAGATAAAGAAAGTCTTAGGTAGACTATAACTTTTCTTGGACATGAAGCTTGCTTCTCAATATCTCATTTTTCAAAATTTATCAGAGCATTATCAAGTGAATGCAATTATAATTGTCTGTTGTAAGAAGTAAATACCTAAGTAATAAAATCATCTAGAGTAGGGTTGACTTTAGTACGTACGAGGCTTGAATCTGATAGCAATCTTTATCTTAATTAATAACCCACCTGTTTATATTATTTAAACGTTTTGCTATGTTAGATGTACATAGTCTAAATACTACACGCTACTATACGCTACATACTACTACATTAAGTATGTAGCGTGAAAAAAAACTGTTTATGTATTTGGTTTTTGAACATGCAACTCATGCAAGTTCTCTTAATTTTGTTCCACTTAAATTTATTTTTTAATAACTGTTCTTAGCCATATTGTTTGACAAGCAAGTAAAATTATTGCGAACATCCGTAAGGTAATTTTTAACAAGTTTTCTAGATTATAATTATTATAATCATTTCTTTTAAATCTAAATCATCAGAATGTTTTATCATCGTTATAAGTATTATTTTACTGTTTTCTTTATATTATTTTTCTTAGTTAAAATGATAGATATAGATGCGACGAACGCACACTAAAACCAATATAAACATAAGTACTCTAGATATTTGCAGTACATAACTTATCCATACTTACTTGAAAAATCCCTAACATGTCCTGGGTTTGCTGGAACCTGCAAGAAAGCTATCTGAAAGATAAATCCAGTTCTCCTTTCAATGATTTAATTAATAACTCCTCTGCAACTCTTTTGTGAGTACAATAAAGAGCAAATAATTAAGTATGCTGAATGTAAATCCTCTTTAAATGTATTTACTGCAATGCAACTAATTGAGTCCAATGAGTCCAGCCATGTATTATTGCCAATTATGGCTATACCTACCGTTCTTTTAATAAACTAGTAATTCAATTTCAAATATTATTCTTATTAATTTTACTACACTATGATCAGCTCGTGCATCTGTTGCCAAGTCATTTAATGAGTAATTAGTAAAACAGAATGTGATGCCATTTATAATGGTGTATTGAGCGTATATATTTTTAAATGGCCATTGTGAGCAATGACCTACTCTACTGAAGTTTACCGGTAGTAAAAGAAAAATAATAAAATTCATTTATTTCAGATAACAATTATTGATCCAATTTGATAAGAAAAAAAATTGAACAAACAATAAATAAAAGAAATAATTACATATAAATCTTAAAATAAAACTATATTCATAATACACAATAATGCAACAGTAATTTTACTATACTTAATATTAATTCTAATTCTTCCTTCACATTCCTACAAATGTTATTGAAAAACAAAACTATTGTGTTTTTTATTTCGTAATCTGATATGCAATAAGCAAATCACTTTTGTTTTGTAGATTTTTTTTGTCTGCGAATAGTGCCATTTAAATACTGTGTGTTAATATTTCAAGATAATAAAACTAAAGTGGAATAACATATATTTCTAAAGCATTCGTAGGTGGTAAGTTAAGCCTAATGAAGTATCTTTAAATTAATCAATGTACATGTATTATCTTAGTACTTGTTACAATATTGTTTATAATATGAAATAAAGAATTTTTAAATGAAAAAAATGAAATGAAATTTCGTAATCAATGATACAATTTCTAGACAAAATAATTATTTTCGTATTCATTGCATTTTATCTCCGATACCGGATTATTACAATTTTAACATAATTTTCTCACGTCAATCATGTAGGGGTGACTTGACCTGTTATTACACCCTTATATTTGTTGGCACTCTAAACTTAACATAAAAAAACATGAATATTATTCGATAAACTGTGTTACCTAATTATGGAAAAAACTCAATTATAATGTTTTGGCATATTATCTTAATATTTAATGAGAAATTAGAACCTTATTTTCAATGATCATTTAATGTATTTTTTTAATCAAATAATGGAAATAATAATAATAATTTATTTCATAATTCAGATATTACAATCCATTTTGTTAGTAACAATTAACTTAAATCCTATGTTAGTATTCAGGACAAATTTGAAATTAAATAATTCATAAATAATAATGAAGTTTTCTATAAGGCTTCAAAAAATTGGCCCTATTCCAATAGTCGAAAATAAAACTTCTAAGTTGTACCTGTACTTGGTGAAAGCATGCCAATATTTTAATAAAGGTACTGAGAATAATACCTATAATTTTATTAACTGTTGCCTATTAAATTATTATTGGCGTAAGGTGTACCAGTAATTTGATCGGTACATGCCAATAATAGGTTGAAGGGTACTAATGAATGGACTATGGGTTTATTTATTTATACATAATATGATGGTGTATGTGTGGTGGTAATAGCTTAAAACGACATACATACAAAATACAAAAAAAAAGAGAGAATCCGTATTGTGTATTGCGTTGCGTGTAGCACCCACTATGTTTATTTCAAATAGAGCTACTAAAATCAATAGGCAAAATTTATTGTTTCGGTTTATTACTCTAAATACCAATAATTGGGTAATTTACCCTGCCTTTTCTATTTGAGAAATTCAAGGCGATCCATAAACTAGGTGAAACTTTTCACAAAACAATTAAGTAATTCTGTAGACTAACGCACGGTCCTGGTGATGACAGTGCTCCTCATTAAAATGAATAACATTAAAAAGAAAAAAAATCCTTTTATCATGATTTTTCTTGTTCCTCATGACTGAGGGTCGCGATAGAATGAAGTAACTACTTACTTAGTAGGACAATTCAATCTGCTTTTAGAACACATTATATTGGGCACCGTAGGTACTGGAAAAAAAACTTAAACCAGATAGATAGTAAGGATGGTGCTTGTGTGGGATTATAGCTAATTACTTTTGTACATGGATTGATAATACATAATGTGATTTGTATTTGGACTCTGTGTGCCCGCTATGGGAAGTAAGATTACCAAAATACTGATTTCTAAAATCATTTATTACTTAGTGTTTATTCTGATCGAGTTTTTAAAATGTGCAGTTATATTCAAGGAAGGTACCTCCACATAACGTACTGTGTGTATAGTGGAGTCACTTCTACGATATCTAAACTTCTCTTTAGTACATATTACATTTACATATCCATTATATAGGGAAGTATGCTAATGTATATAACTAAACAAAAGGTTAACCTGGTTAAATTAGTAAGGGTAAATTTAAAACCATTACTAATTTAAAAGACCTTCAGAATACTTTGTAAATAAAATAAAAAGTTTTTTTTACCTTGCTGTAATGTAGAATGCTATTTTTATTAGTTCAAGAAGTAACAAATTTTACTCTTACTGAGTTGTGTCACGAAATACATAATAGTACAAGTGTTATGCAGGTACAATAACTACTTAAAAGAAAGAAAACTTTTTGCAAATTGATGATTAAATTATTGGATATCATAATAGTTTATGACATGTGTCACTGAAATATGCTTTTTCTGTCACTGTGTTACACTAATTGAAGCACTGGGTGCACCCCAAAGTTATCTCAGGGCAAATTTTTATTGAAACGTCTAATCCATGTAATTAATGCTGCCCATAGCCATAGCGCCACCGCGCGTGATTTTTTAATTAATATGGTATAAAAATTATAAAAGTATTTCAAGCATTACAAATGGTATGAGAAAGATATTACATTCAATATAGTATTTAGTAATATATATATATATATATATATATATATACATATTTACAGAAACGATTACTTCAATTTTCTATTTTAATGATGAGCCTTTTATAGCGTTTTGATGACTTTTTGTTGATTGTTGTTAGTAGGTATTTTTCTAAACTAAGTTTGTATTGGAGACAAATATTGAAATGCCTACACGTAACTAATGATTCTAAGACTTAAGTAAATAAAATAAGTTGCAATAGCTAATGATAAAAAAATATTTCTAAGTTTGCAATCTTTATAATTCGGTGCAATGAAATATTAACCCCTTAGCAATTTATTTAAGGTATACATCCATTTTTAATTTCTAAAGTATCTTGTAATTATATTAATGAATTTTGATGTTGATAATCTATCGTTAAACAAGCTATTGCTCGTGTTTATAACGTGCTCGGATGAAATGCCATACGACTATATTTTTATTGATGTAAACAGAGTTGAATTGAATTGTAAAATTTTAAGTTTAATTAAATTAAGTAATCTAATTACGTTAATTGTAGACAAATAAATGTCACTTTATATACATACCCTTTCTCTAACGGGATGTTTTCTGAATACCTACTTATGTATAAATAAAAACGTAATTACGTTTTGTGTCATGCAATAAATATTTGTAATGTAATTAAATAATAATTATGACTTTCGCAAAAATGCGAAATATTTTGTTGGAAGGCTGCTATTTTTCTTCTAATAAAATGATGTTTTTATTTAAGAATATTTTATGACTAATTGAATGGATGTACTCAGAGTTATAAAAGATATTGTTTTACGCGATGGGACTCGCTCTAGCAGGATGGCCGACTGTAAGGTTACTGTATAAATTACTTTAATTATTATTCGTGATGAACCATGTAGTACAACTAAATTTGTGTGTTTATTCCATTAAAAGTACTTAAACGGCAGTTGTAGTAATCGGGTGACTGCAGTCGCCCCTACCACGCCAGTCACGCCACGCTCGCCCCTACCACGCCACGCATAACGTTTAAATATGCGGTGACGGGGTAGAGGCGCGCTCAGTCGTGCTCAAGTCGTCACAGTGAAAGGTTGAACGGTGAAATAAGTGTTTTCAATAAAGTTGTTAAATAAAGTCATAATACCAGATGACTTTGATAAATTTGTCGCGATACGCTATTCCTGCTGGAGAGATACCACTGCTTAAGGTCAGGTATCAGTGTATTATTGTATTGAATACTGTTTAAACTGGTAATACTAGTACTTTCCCATGATATCGAGTAATTGTATGCTGGGAATTCTTGTTAAATACCAAAAATAATTATACAGAGATACAATTAAAACTAGAACTTTTAATTACTCATGACGTTTTATTTTAATTCCTTTTAATCGTAATGAGTTTATTTTTTAATTTTACCTATCCACGAAAATAAAGTACGTATTTATATTACCTTTTTTGAATTCATATTTGGAACATTACGTTGTGAGTGTAGATAAAATAACTTTTTTTCTCATTACGATACAGGGCAAATCCAAAAAGAAGCCAGTGCCGTAACATTAAAAAAAAACAACGATATTTTCTTATTAACGAATTTTTTCATATTAACGAATCTTGGGTATGGCAGAAGAAGAATGAAAGCAGAATAAATGCGGTAGAGATGCGATCTTTGAGGAAAATATGCGGAGTAAAACTGAGTGATAGAGTGAGCAATGAGGTGATTCGCAAAAGGTGTGGTCCGAAAGATGATATAGTGACAAGAATTGAGAAAGGAATGCTCCAGTGGTTTGGTCACTTAGAGAGGATGAATGAAAGGCGAATCACGAAAGAGATATACTGTGCGAATGTGGAAGGAACGATTGCACGAGGGCGTCCCAGAAAAACCTACGCGGACCAAATAGAGGTTATTATAAAAAAGGCTGGTGTACGCAGTGACAAAAACCGCAGGGCATGTATGAAAAGAGTGATGGATATGAATGAAGCGAAAGAAGTGTGCAAGGATCGTAGCAGGTGGCGATCCATAGTCTCTGCCTACCCCCATGGGAAACAGGCGTGAGTGTATGTATGTAATGTATGTATTTTCCCACATATTTTCATTGATTTAAATGCACTCTATGGTAATCGATGACTTAGTGCGATTGCACTGATCTCTTTTTTTTTCTAATAGAATGCGCGCCATTTCTAAAGCATTTCAATTAAAGTTTTTATTTCAATTTTTACATTTTGTTATACTTACTGAAATTTGTAGGTTTTTTATTCTTGCTTTAAAATGTGAAAAAATGGACTCTGCCCAAGGAAACGACTTATTACAAGGTAGGTACCTAGCTAATACAAACAAAGTCTCTCTCTCTCTTTTCTAACGTTGATCTTTTATTTAGTAGGTTCAATCCCAAATGTATGAGTGTAGATAAAGTAGTGTATGAAACTGCACATAACTAGGTATTAAAACACTCGTGTGATACTATTAAAAACCTCGCCTACGGCTCGGTTTTTAAACACACACTCGTGTTTTAATACCCCTCTTTATGTGTCAGTTTCATAAACTACTATTGATGACTTTTAAGAAATAAATACTTATCTATAAATAAAATAAAAAATATACCTATCGTATAATTTATAAAATGGTTGACTTTGCAATGATTTTACTTATATCGGAAGATGAAGAAGAAAACTAAGTACAGTCAGCAGCATATCAAGCTATAAGTACAAAACTGTCAAAGTTGATACCATTAGTAGTTCTCGAGATATCCAGCTGTGACAGACAGACAGACAGACAGACAGACAGACTGAGTCACACCATAAGGGTTCCTTTTTTACCATTTTGGTACGGAACCCTAAAAAAAACAGGTACAAGTGATTTTCGACCATACTGACATTTATCAAAATAACTGTTTTTAATGAAACAACAAAGTTTGTGAACAAAAATATGGGAAAAAAACAACCGAATTTCAAAGTAAATAAGACGACTAACGCTTGCGCCGATCTCGGCAGCAAGCAGCAGTGCGCTCCAAGTTGAACCGTAATGTTATGTTCAAAAGGCTCAATTTGAAGTGAGCGGAAAAGTGTCGCGACCGCATAGCTGTGCGGAATCATACCTTTACGGTACAGTCAACGAAATGCTGGGCTTCCACAATGTGTCAAATTACTTCAATCATTTTTAAACTTTAAGTCGAACAGTTTAAGGTTCAAAATTCATTATAGATTTATAATGAATTTTGAACCTTAAACTGTTCGACTTAAAGTTTAAAAATGATTGAAGTAATTTATATGCACTCTATGGTAATCGATGACTTAGTGCGATTGCACTGATCTCTTTTTTTTTCTAATAGAATGCGCGCCATTTCTAAAGCATTTCAATTAAAGTTTTTATTTCAATTTTTACATTTTGTTATACTTACTGAAATTTGTAGGTTTTTTATTCTTGCTTTAAAATGTGAAAAAATGGACTCTGCCCAAGGAAACGACTTATTACAAGGTAGGTACCTAGCTAATACAAACAAAGTCTCTCTCTCTCTTTTCTAACGTTGATCTTTTATTTAGTAGGTTCAATCCCAAATGTATGAGTGTAGATAAAGTAGTGTATGAAACTGCACATAACTAGGTATTAAAACACTCGTGTGATACTATTATCGAAGTCGAACAGTTTAAGGTTCAAAATTCATTATAGATTTATAATGAATTTTGAACCTTAAACTGTTCGACTTAAAGTTTAAAAATGATTGAAGTAATTTGACACATTGTGGAAGCCCAGCATGCCGTTGACTGTACCGTAAAGGTATGATTCCGCACAGCTATGCGGTCGCGACACTTTTCCGCTCACTTCAAATTGAGCCTTTTGAACATAACATTACGGTTCAACTTGGAGCGCACTGCTGCTTGCTGCCGAGATCGGCGCAAGCGTTAGTCGTCTTATTTACTTTGAAATTCGGTTGTTTTTTTCCCATATTTTTGTTCACAAACTTTGTTGTTTCATTAAAAACAGTTATTTTGATAAATGTCAGTATGGTCGAAAATCACTTGCACCTGTTTTTTTTAGGGTTCCGTACCAAAATGGTAAAAAAGGAACCCTTATGGTGTGACTCAGTCTGTCTGTCTGTCTGTCTGTCTGTCTGTCACAGCTGGATATCTCGAGAACTACTAATGGTATCAACTTGAAATTTGGAATATTTTAAGATGATATTTGCCCAACTATTTTGCAAATAAGAAATAAATAAAAATAAAAATATCTTTTTTACAACAGGGGCTGAAAAGGGGTCTTAAAAATTTGAAGTGGGGCAACTAGGGCATGTGGGGTATCATATGAAAGAGCGTCGTTTGCACGTTTTCAATCATTTTTTCTTTTTTTTTAGGCCGCATAGTTTTTGACTTATGATGAAAATTGTAAAAAAAATACCGTTCCCCCCCCTTATCTCCGAAGTTTGCAAAGAGAAAAATCTGAAATAATTCTATGTGATAGCAATTTATATAATGATTACAGGAAAAATAAAACGATGTCTCAATATAGCACACTTTTTTAGAAATGATCAAATTTCTAAAAAAGTAAACATTAGTTTTACTATCGGTCAAGAGATGGCGCTGACCTAAAACTGCAATACTAATTTATTATTATACTCTGCAGTGTGGTTTGATTGTGCAATTATGATGGTATGGAAATGGAACCCTCAGTGCGTGAGTCCGACTCGCTCTTGACCGATTTTTTACTAGTAATCACTACAAATTTTAGCGAACTTCACTTTTTCCCCGACATTATTTGTTCTTCTGGCTATTGCCTATGCCCCAGCAGTTGAAAAACAGATAAATCGAGCCCCGATTGGGCCAAAATGGCGAACCAAAATTCATGATGTCACACGAACATCGATATCTTCCAAATTACGACAACAGAAAGTACAAGACGAAATTCCTTAGTTTGATTTTTTTGTTTTAAGTTGAAACTCGGCAGACTTTTCGATAATCGATGTTTTAGCCGGTACGGCCCCAGGTCTCAATCAAATCAAAAACTTTCTCATAGTCCACGAACGCCAAGCAAAGTGGCAGTTTATACACCTCGGTCTTCTGTATAACCTACCGCAGCGTATGTGGTATATGGTGCCAAAGCCTTTTCAGAACGCGGCTAGTTCGGGAGGTTGGAAGTCGTCGAACTTGCGAGCGCAACGATTCGTAAGATTCGTATTCTTCAAGAGGGCCTTGTCACCCTTTTTAAAGAACAGAATGACCTCACTTATGTTCCATGTCTTCGGCGTTCTGCCCTCAACGATGACGGAATTGAAAAGCTTCTAAAGGTCTTCTATTCTACTTATTTTGACCATCCACACCGATTACGCCGATGACGCCGCCGCCGCCGACAATTTAGACGCCAGACGCCGCTGCCCGGTCAAATGACCATCGGCGCACATGTCTAGTATAGACCAAGAAAAAGCAGTTATATTATCAACTTTAGTTAATAACAGTAACTCTACTTTGAGTAGGTATACATTTAAAATTACAAATCAATTTTACCTTTTTAACACGTTTTTATTAGGTTGCTTTCTCGTTTGTTTGTTTGTTTGTTTGTCCGCAAAGTTTGCGAACGATTTTAAACTAGCTTCCCGATGAGCTAGAGCTTATTTTTAGACGTGCTCCTACGAATTTTTTATGCTGTTGTAATTTCGATTTTATTTTCTTTTTCGTCATGTCCACCGTGTTGGACTTCAAAATAAATGTCATTTTCGCAATCACCATCCCATAAAACCTCAAGAACGACATCCATATCGATTTTAAGGTTTACTTACCCTATTTATCCTCTAAGGGGTTGATTATCAAAATCACAAAACATGTGTGTGCCTATTTATTTTCAGACGTGCTTCTGCGAAGTTTAAAGTTAAAGTTTTAATTTTATATTCTATTTTCCATACAAAATTTGAACCCCATTTTCACCCCTTTAGAGGTTACATGTCCACCGTGTTGAACTTCAAAATAAATGTTATTTTCGCAATCGTCATCCTAGGAAACCCCAATAACGACATCCATATCGAGGGGTGAAAGGCTAATGGATTTAAGCGACATCATGGGCGATATTGAGTTATATACATATTCGGAATCAGCAAATTTTTCTGCGTCGAATGAGCCGGGTTTCATGTCAATCCGACCTATTTTTTGTCGCTTAAGTCAATTAGATTTGCACGCTTTTTCCGCTTCGGTACTAACTGAACCGACGCAAGAATTTGCTATTTTCTTAATGTGGTTGACTTAAGCTGTATCAAAACATTACCAATTGTTACTTGAACCAGTTTTCCTTTCTCACATTTAAACTCAATCGGTTGTTAAATCTTTCTTCCAATATCTATAACTACAGCATTTGTAGGTTAAATTATTTAGCTTGCTTCAAAATTTACAAACCAATGTCGCTTAAAGCAAATAGCTTGCAACAAAATATATTAAGCTTGTCTTTTAAAGCAAATAGCTTTCTATAAGAGTATATGAAGTATGTCGCTTGAATCAATTAGCCTGTGACAAAAATAAATAAATTCGTCCCTTAAATTATTTTGCTTTCGGTTATTTTATCTTGATCTAGGTACATAAATTAATTAGCTTTGTACAATTTTTGTGTGAATTCTTTGTTTAATCTATTAGTCCCTATATTTGTTTACAAAAGGAGGTCGCTTAATTCAAAAAACATTTATTGATTTTGTACATGAATCAATTTTCCTTAACTAGAGTTATTTAGTAATGTGCTTTCAGCAAACATAGTATTCTATACACCATTAAAATCAATGTCGTTTAAAACCTATTCAAAATGTTTTCGTGGCCTTAAAATCACCCAATAATAAAAGGGATGCGCTCGCGCAGGTCGCTTCAGTCGGTCCCAAATTGTCAAGAGGGCGGTACGTGTGTATTGCTTTTGAGCTGCGTTTGACAAAATTTTTGATAAGTAAGCTTTGAAATTATGTTTTAGTGAGTCTGTTATCACCGCATTGTTCTGTTATTACAGTCTGGGGCAAAATGAAGTCTAAGTACTGATTACTAACTACGATCACTACTTACAGTTAGTATGTAGTTGCAATCAAGATTGCAGGATTACTTTTTTTTAAGTAAGTTCCCACTAAACAAAGAGCTGTTGTTCAAGAAAACACACTGAACATTTTAAAAACTTACCTAAGACACGGATAAGTCGTTCTCTGTCTCTGTAATCTGTCACTGTCTGTCATTTTGTCATCATCATCATCATCATATCAGCCGCACGACACCCACTGCAGGCCTAAAGGCCTCCCCCTAGGATCTCCACAAAGATCGGTCTTGCACTGCCCACATCCAGTGGCTTCCCACGACCTTCACCAGATCGTCGGTCCACCTCGCCGGAGGCCTACCCACGGAGCGTCGTTCGGTGCGCGGTTGTCACTCCAGATCCTTTCTGCCCCAACAGTCATCGGCTTTTCTCGCAGTGTCCAGCCCACTGCCACTTCAGCTGAGCAATCCTTCGAGCACTGTCGGTTACTTTAGTTCTCCTGCGGATCTTCGTATTTCTGATTCGATCATACAGGGAAACGTCAAGCATGGCTCTCTTCATTGCCCGCTGGGTGACCTTAGCCTCCTTATGAGACCCATAGTTAGCGACCACGTTTCACTGCCGTAAGCCATCACTGGCAACACACACTGGTCATAGACTTTCGTCTCGAGACACTGAAGTAAATCGGATGCGAAGATTTTTCGATGCTTCCCGGATGCTGCCCATTCGAGTAGGATTCGACGAGAGATCTCTTTCTCGAAGTTGGACTTACCTAACTGGACTGCCTGTCCTAGGTATACGTAATGGTCAACAACCTCAAGTGTAGTGTTCCTAACATGAACTGGAGCGCACACAACATAGAATTTGACATGATTTTCGTCTTATCCATGTTCATCCTGAGACCCACTCCTTGGGAAGCAATACGGAGATCTTTGAGCATTGTGTTCAGCAGGCCTATTTTGTAACTCAACTGCTGCACGTCTTCCAAGATCTCAGCCATAAGAACTATATCATCAGCAAAAAAATGCCGATGCAATCACCTGCCGAAGCGTATGAATGTGGTCTATGGTGCTAAAGTTTTTTTGGAACCCAGCTTGTTCGGGAGGTTGGAAGTCGTCGAATCTGCGCGCGAGACGATTCGTAAGGACTCTCGAAAAGAACATAATATAGACATGTCTCAGAAGCGAGATGGGTTTGTAGTTCTTTAAGAGGGACTTGTCACCCTTTTTAAAGAACAAAATCACCTCGCTTTTGTTCCATGCCTTCGGCGTTCTGCTCTCGGCGATTGCGGAATTGTAAAGCTTTTGGAGGACTTTAAGTTTCGGCTTACCGCCCGCTCTCAGAAGTCTTGTAGTAATTCCGTCGTCACCCGCCGCTTTGTTTTTCAGCTGTGTGAGAGCCATACTAATCTCGCACAGGCTGATGTCCGAGATATCAAAGTCAAATAAACTTTATTCAAATAAACTTAATTATTAAGCACTTTTGAATCGTCTATATTTTCCTACCACCCGTTCCAGACTTTTTTAGCTGACAAGAAGAACGGGCGCAAGAAACTTATCATCTGTAACAGCCATAAGTAACGATATTTATAAATTTGAATATATCGTTACCAGATAATTACAACAGGGTGACAGGATTATTGGCAACAACATAGACTTATAATATTACTTCAACAAAGTAGTAGCAAGTTATGTGTTACATAATTTCCACGCATTTTGATCTTTAAGATAATCGTCTACTTTATAATAACCTTTACCCATGAGCGTTTTTAACATGGTTTTTAAATTCATGCAAAGGAAGATCAATCACTTGTTGTGGAACTTTATTAATAAAGGCTATGCCTTTCCCCATAAATGAACCTCTAGTTTTTGCAAGCCTAAATCTTCGAATGGCAAGTTTATCTTTATTTCTTGTATTAAACTGGTGAATATTGCTGTTCTTAGCAAATGAATCATAGTAAACTAAATTTTCATATATAAGATATTTATTTCTTTAAACAATTCTCTCAAGCTATCTCTTCGCCGAAGATTGTATAATGTATATGGCGTGAACAGCTCTTTTTTGGAGTACAAAAATATTTTCAATACTGGCTGCTGAGCCCATGATATCTTGGGTATAGTGTCGGGTAAGCTTGGCTCTGTGGTCTTTAGCCTTGCTTTCAACAGGTGCCTGCGTGGAATATAACTGCCCATAGAAACTCTCAATTTCCCTTAGGATCTCAGGCTTTGATGAGATGATGCGTCCGTCGTCAGTTTTCAGCTTCGTCATCTGGCTTTGCCCAATAGACAGAACTCTCCCGAATACTCTGGAGCCTTTATTCCGTTTGATTCTTTAATACGATTCGTATTAAATTGGCGAAGGTCGCTTGACAAAGACTTAGATATCTGTCTATTTAGCTGCCGATAAGGATGAGCATCCGCTGTACTCTGGAGCCTCATTTCACATTTCTAATCCATGAGTAGGAGTGTGTGGTCGGAGAGTTTCTTTAGCTTGGGACGGCGGGTTTTAAGAACTTGGATCCTACCGTACGGATAGTATCCACCACTATGTTGTTTAGATCGTCCACATCTATGCTGTTCTCAAAGGCTTCGAAGCAGTTTTGGAGTTCGAGTTAAAAGCTTTCGGGGTTTTGAATGTGGGCCGATAATGGTCGGAACGTGGATTTTATCAGTCGAGATCTTTATAGTTTTAGGTTAATCACGTTGTTGACAAGGGAATTATGGACGATAAACCCGACACCTCACCTAGTAGGGACTGTTTGTCGTCCTCCCGGTAGTATAGCAAGTTACCGGAATTGAGGATTATAGACTCCTCTCCCTCTTTTCGGACTTCAGATAACCCAATGATATCCCAGTGTAACTTTACTAATAACTTCTTCTAACTCGGTTAATTTCGTGCCGGTCCTCAGTGTGCGCGTGTTATAGGTTGCCAGGAGCAGTTTTCGTGGTCGAGCAAGCCGAGCCACGCCTGGTGATTCTCGGCACCCCTTGCCCCACTGCTACCATAGCCGCTACCATTGCTAGGAATGCGGGGCTGCCGAGGTCTGGAGGCCGATTTTTTGTGTCTCCATTATGTATGGAAGGGGGTAAGTTGCTATAATCGCCACGCTTGGCAGGCGGGTTGGCAATCGCAGTAGGCCAAGGTTTTTGGAGATGCTGCTGCCCGTCTCCTGATGGCTGAGTTCCGTTAGTCGCCTTTTACATTAACCACGGGATGAGAGGGGGTAGTGCTTTTCCAAGCCGGCACATACACCATACAGGAAAGCCAGCACATAATCGGAATAAATAAGTAAACAATAAAATAGCTCGTCAGATACATACATGCTAAAATGTTTATGTTCAGAGGTTATTTATTAGTGATGGTTTCAACAACCAACCTCAGATAAAAATTTAAAACATGAGGATTTAAATTAACAAAATTAGGATGTTGACCGTTGCTTGAGCTACTTTTCCTAAAGGTGTTTAAAACAGAATTTGGCTTTCAGCACATTAGCCTAAATCTATTAATTTGTAACAAGGTAATTCAATCTTTTAGTTTTACACGAAAAATACTTTATTATTCCTTTGAGCGTTTTTGGCGTATACTAATTTCACTAGTCATTGTATCTTTAGACATTTAGCTTTACTCCGGAAACAAGGGGAAACGTCGTTTAAGACGTTTTGCCCTGCTCAGAAAAAAAAGGCCTAGAGGCATTGTTGCTTTAAGCGACATTTATTTCTACAGCCATTCGTTTTATTACTTTAAATACTAAAGTATCTGATGAGGCGTTTAATTTAAAAGAAAACTGTATATTTAAATTCTAAATTAATAAATAAATCGAATTTCTACGATTTTTTTTCTGAATTTCAAAACTTTAAAACGCTCTACTGTAAAGTTATAAAAATGGCGCTTGACTCAAATAGCCTTTCACCCCTCGATATCGATTTTTAGGTTTATTTGCCCCATTTCACACCCATTTCATCCCCATAAGTATTGAAATACTAACAGTAACGTTATACGTTGCGTTAGATTTCCATCCATAAGCTTAAATTATAAATTTAGCGATTTTTACATAGAAAATGAAGAATTTTCTATACACAAATTAATTCCCTTTTCACTTCTTCGGGGGTAGAATTTTCAAAAACGCTTAAACACGTGTATATTAATTTTCAATCGTCAGTCTAACCACAAAATTTGAAGACCCTAGCTTCGAAACTGAGGGACTTTCATACAAACTTTGGACCCCCGTTTCACACCCTTAGAAGGTGAGTTTTGAAAAACTCTTTCTTAGTGCACCCTTAGACCTCATAAGGAACCAATGTGCCAAATTTGGAGTCTCTAAACCCAGCGGTTTGGGCTGTGCGTTGATATGTCAGTCACCAATCAGTATCTTCTTTTATAATATTTAGATGTATTTAATGGTATGTATTAATGTATTTTGTATGCATGTGAATATCATTTTTCTTTGTTTGTGCCAAATTCGTGTTTATTGGTTTGCTGTTGGTTGACTAATAGATAATGCTCTTAGCATTAAGTCCGCCATTTCTACCTTACTTTATGTATTTGTACAAAAAAAATATGAATAGATAAATAGTACCTAATAAATTGTACTATATGGTACCAAATAAATTGTACTTATCAATACCAAATTAATAGTAATAAATAGTACCTAATAAAAAATTATTTGTACTAAATAGTACCTACTAATTGTACGATATTGTACAAAATAAATTGTACTATATAGTACCTAATAAATTGTACTATATGGTACAAAATTAATTATACTTATTACGAGTAGTATCAAATGAATGGCACCAAATAGTACCTAAAATGTACTACTAATTTCCAAATAAATTGTACAAATTGTACCTATAAAATTGTACTATATGGTACCGAATAAATTGTACTTAATAGTACCAAATGAATTTGTACCAAATTAATTGTAAGTAATTGTAGGTAAGATGGTGGTAGCTATTCAGGCGGCCTTGACTTAAGCCCTACCACCAACCAAACCGAGTACAAATTGTACCTCCCTGAGAATCGAACCCGAGACCCCTGCGTCTTACACGGGTGGGCAAACCACTAGACCACAGAGGCGGTTGCCTCTATGGTCTTACTACTGCATAATGCATAATAATTCCTTAGCCAAACATCAGTTTATATCAATAACAACGTGCATTGCATGTGTTGCAGATCAAATCATGTAAGAGTATTTTTTTTATTTTTTTTTATCGAAACTCTGCCTGTCTTAATTATTGAATGAGGTACAAATTAAGTACAATTTCTGGCCATTACTATGAGATCAATTGGAATCTGGTACAGCGTGGCGTCGCCAAGAAGTATACTTTCCAACGTCCGTTGCATGTATTGCAGGTCAAATAAGAGTAGATTTAAAAATGTTTTTTATCGAAACTCTGCATGTTTCATTTATTGAATGGGGTACAAATTAAGTACAAATTCTGGCCATTACCATAAGATCAATTGGAATCTGGTACAGTGTCACGTTGCCAGGAAGTATACTTCCTGGAAACGCCACAATCAAGTGATTTTTTCTCTGAAACTATCAGAGGTACAATTTTTTGAGTTAGGGTACAATTAGGTACATTTTATGGTCTTTCATTTGAGGTTATCTAAAAATCTCTACGCCATGTTGGTGTTGCTGGGAAGTATAACACAATAAGAGTGAATTTGCTTTGCATCAAACAATTCGATGCGCTTCGATTCGGTTGCAGCATGAATTCACCCTAATATTTGATTACTCGTTTTTGGAGGTCCCTTTTCATCGGCAAATTATTAAAAAAAAAGTTAAAATAAAATATCGGTTACACAAAAAAAGCTTGTTGTGAGTGCTCAAATATGTTTAGGTACTTATTTGTAGATAATTATATTGGCAGTTGAGTTGACACTCCACTAACGAATTTACTCAATGAATTCATTGTTTATTCACATTCAAGTAGTTAATTCAAACTCACAGACCATACAACAAGTACCTATTCGAACTATAATATTCGAATAAACAAAAATAATTATTTACTTCGAATTAACTACCTAGCTACCTATAATTTTATTGTATGTGTTATATGTATTTTTTACCTAGTAAGTACCCATACCCATACCCATACATCATACTTATTTATTGATTTACAACATTATTGATAACAATACATAAACAAAAAAAACATAATTATTTAGTTCGAATTATCAAAATAAATATCGCGCGTTCACGCAGTGCATGAGAGTTGACAGAGCACTAGATTCGGCACATGAAATCGCGCGCGGGGAGTGTCCTTTCTGCACGTAGTAAATATCTATATTCTGTGGCTTGGTCTGCGGGGTCAGAGAACACAGAGAGTTCATTTGAAAATGCGTTCGCGCGGCTCGCTCCGCGGGGAGGGAGGTAGCGCTAAATGCCTACGACGCTCGAGTATACTGGCCTTAACGACGAAGAAAACAGTATGGAACATAGTTTATTAATTTCCTTTGCCATAATATAGTCATATTTTATGTATGTAAGTCATATTTTACGTATCTCATAAAAAATGTATACATTCGTTTTTCGGATCACTTGTTTATTGATCTTGTTGTTATTTGGCATTTTATTTCTATGATTCGCTTCCATTTTACAGGGTGGCCCCTCCTCCTGAACCTTCCGAGTACTCCGAAACGACCTACAAATCCTTCACAACACTGAAACCGACCAACGCAGCGCCGCTCACGATAGCAGCGCTCATGCTCACTCTGTGCGGCGCGCTCACTACCGGGCTCAGTTTCAACATGATGTACACTGTGAGTATCATCACCCTAGAATACTCAAACCGACCAACGCAGCGCCGCTCACGATAGCAGCGCTCATGCTCACTCTCTGCGGTGTGCTCACTACCGGGCTTAGCTTCAACATGATGTACACTGTGAGTATCATCACTCTACAACACTCAAACCAACCAACGCAGCGTCGCTCACGATAGCAGCGCTCATGCTCACTCTGTGCGGTGTGCTCACTACCGGGCTTAGCTTCAACATGATGTACACTGTGAGTATCATCACTCTACAACACTCAAACCAACCAACGCAGCGCCGCTCACGATAGCAGCGCTCATGCTTACGCTGTGCGGTGCGCTCACTACCGGGCTCAGTTTCAACATGATGTACACTGTGAGTATCATCACTCTAGAATACTCAAACCGACCAACGCAGCGCCGCTCACGATAGCAGCGCTCATGCTCACTCTGTGCGGCGCGCTCACTACTGGGCTCAGTTTCAACATGATGTACACTGTGAGTATACACTCTGAAATTTTAATCATTTGGTTCCACTGGTGGGGTGGTCCACTGGTGGGGTTGTTCAACTGGAGGGGTGGTTCTATTTGTGGGACGATTACAAGCTGCTTGCTATACTGACACTGAGTGACATAGCATAATACATAGCTCAGATTTAGATCCGTGAAAGACTATAATACCTACTCGGTATTTCTTTCCTTCTTTCAGAGATGAATACAAAGTGAAATTTTAATCATTTGGTTCCCGCAGTGGGGTGGATCCACTCATGAATACAACAAAGTTTTCATATGCGGCCAACTCTGATATTGCGAAAAAGAATCAGCTATTCCATACATTAAGGTCGAGTAGGTTAGGTATTGCGCTTTTGTAAAGAAACGCAGATTTTTTTTGCGATATTAGAGTTAATCATGAGTGGAATCATACAAAAAAAATTGTTCTCCAAAATAAGTAAATATGCTCTCCAAATCCTAAACCGAAGAAGATCTATAAGCATTTACTAATTCTGGTTTAGGGTAGGTTAGTATACGAGAGCGTAGTGCGAGTTGATATGTTTTCACTTTTCGCTATCGAAAACTATCGTTTTGTCTCTTTCACTCGCATTGAGTATGAGCAGCACATCCGATAGTTTTCGATAGTGAAAAGTGAAAACAATAACTCGCACTAGGCCCTCTGATCATTTAAACGTAAGCACTATTTGTTAAACGTAAAACTAACTAAAGTATAATTTGTTTGATTACCATCTGGGGGGCTACTCAAATGGCCACTTTTCTATTCGTTCGCTAACTTAAATCTTAAAAATAAGCAATTAATGATCAAGTCAGACGTCGCAAGTTTATGTAAATCACAGACATTGTTGTTTTGTACAGAATTGACAAGCCTACGACACGTTATTTTGGTGTTTGTGGCTTATTTTTAATTTTTAAGTTAGCGAACGAATAGAAAAGTGGCCATTTGAGTAGCCCCGCTGATCTTCGTTCCAGCTGGGCCGTCGCTACTACCTAGACTTCGGAGTGCTTGCTGGCTTCACCTGCTTCGTGCTGGGACTGCTGGGCTTCCGCTCCAGGAGGCAGCACCTACTGCCAAACAGGAACTATGTGTCCGGTAAGAAAATAATATCTTTTTCACCTCTCCAGCACGAAAAGGGCGCTTTTGGCGCGTAAAAACTCGCAGCAAAATCGTTTTTTGCTGCGAGCGTGAGGCAAAGTGATTTTTTAATTTCCAACACCAACTCTTAAAATAATAAAAAAAAGAAATAAAGTGACAAGGATAACACTTGTAAAATTCATATGTGAGAAAATGATAGATAGAGTGCTTTATGGTGTCATACATGGATTAAAAAGTAAAAAAATAAAATGCACGGATATACCAAGGAGTTTTAAATAAGGATTGTTAAAAAAGAAGGTTGATAATTCGAAATAAAGAGTATGGACGAAATGAGGTCGCATGTATGAAATAAATATAAAATAAGAAAAATTAATGAAATTTATTAACAAATTAGTGTATAATGATTATAAATAAATAAATAAGATGGTATATTAATGAATAAGAGAAAAGCCCAACGTTATAATGTTAAACAAAACGGCGGGATCTACTTGATGAATAAAATTTTTCAGCATAGGTTTGATCGAACTATTTTTGTGATAAATTACAAAAAATTTGTGCATCCAACGATGAAGATAGTTGTCTAACTCCAAAAGAGTTGAGTGAACAAGTTTTTAATGCTGAATTTAGCATTTTACCAGGAAACTCACGTTAAAATTTTCTCGCTGGTAGAGGTGAAAAGTTGTATGTTTTACACGAGACCAAAATTTTGTTCTGCCTCGTGACTTTAAATCACTCACTATGCTCAGTAGTCTATACGCACAAATCGATTTTGGTCACTTGTATAACAAATAACTATTTATTGTAAACTGGGCAGGCATTTGACCATACACCATATTGGTTGATAAACAGGATGTAGTCTTATGTGTAGCACGCTTGCCCAGGAAATGTCTATTCACTCTTGCCTTGAACAGGCCAAGGTTGTAACTAGCAGGCAGCGCATTCCATTCTTTAGCAGTTCGCATAAGAAATATATTGGCAGGGTTTTATCAGGGATAAGCGCTCATGGTAGAAATTGACAGACTGATCGTACTCGATCACGATTGTTAAGCAACGATCGATCCGGTCAGGTGTAGGATGGGTGACCGTTAAAGTGGCAATACACTGAGCGCTTCCGTGCTTCGGAGGGCGCGTTAAACCGTCGGTCCCGGCTGTTGTCATCTGATAACAGTCGTTAAGCCAAGTTAGAGGCCTTACAGGCGGCTTGATAGACTCTAACACCAGAGGTGGCCTGGCTACTAATCCTCATTCGATCAGATAAGAAATAACAGGGAATAAATCTTTGGACAGTTAAAATATTTAAACGCCCCCCCCCCTAGCCTGACCACCGAAGCGCGATATAACATAGCGATTTATCGACGCTCGACCACAGAATAACTATAGTTGGTTCGACTGTCAAAAGACAATAGATTTTGACAGTCGAGTGTCGAAAAACGCTATATCATGCGATATAATATCGTGTTTCGTTGCTCAAGCTAGGGGGGCAGGGAAACAAGACTTCACCTCACCTGATGTTAAGTGACGATAAGGCCGAAGGTCTAACCGCACTACACCCGGAATCCTCATCACTGAGGAACTGGCTATCTTACCTCTACTAACTGCCGGAACACAACAATTTTTAAATTGTTGTTATGGCGTCAGACTTAGGTAAGATGGTGATAGCTAGCCAGGCGAACTTGAAATGAACCCTACTACCAACCAAACCGACAGGCACGTATCCAAGGGGGGGGATAGTTGGGATTTATCCCCCCCCCCCCCGAAATCCGGAACACACAGAACAGGACTAAATTCAAATTTAGCGGGCGAGGCACTCTCCAGTTTGCGGGATGCAGTTGTCCCCCCCCGAATTAAAAGCCTGGATACGTGCCTGCAAACCGAGTACTAATTGTACCCCCCTGGGAGTCGAACCCGGGACTCCTGCGTCTTACACGGGTGGTCGAACCACTAACCACAGAGGCGATTAAATATAATCACTTTTGGACTATGACTGGGTAGTCTTTTGCTTGCTTTGGATTAGTTTCAACTTTAACTGTCTTATTCAGAGATGTTTCACAAAACTGGGGTGCAAGGCTGTTTTAATCCTTAAACGGTGGGACACTTGGCCGATTGCACTAAACTTAAGGATCGCCTAAGTCTTTTCCTAACTACAACATGACCAAATTAAAAAGGTGTCATAAACTTAGCCGTCATGTAGCTGTCATTCGCTAAGTTAACTTGGTCGAGTTGTAGATAAGAAAAGACTTATTCACGCGATACTGTCTTATTCAGAGTGCGTTCGTTAAACTGGGGCCAAAGTTAACATGGCCTCAGACTGCGGACTAACGCCATTTTAGCGCAAATAGTATTCAGAGTGACAGTTTAACGTTTAGTCCCACCGTTCAAGGATTAAAAGGTGCTTTGTGATTGGTTTATAAGCATTAAACCAGGTTTTGTTAGAACAGTCTTGCACCCCAGTTTTGTGAAACATCTCTGAATAAGACAGTAAATGTACAGTCAACACTGAGGGCTTTTCAAAATGACAAAAAGCTGTAGGCTCGATAGATGGCGTAGATAAAAATGTATGTGTTAGTGTGATTTTTTTACTAAGCTTCGAAGAGTACTCAGGTAGGCAGGCAGATGTAACCCTACAATGTTTCTCTTTGGGCAGATTGCAGATGTCATCCAGCGAGCGCTTACTCTTGCCTCTTTGGTACAGGCCGTTTATTTTTAAATACCAATTTTGACACTAATTCTCTTTCATCAACGCCATCTAGTGAGGCAAATAGTTACTATTTTTATTTTTTAAATGTCACTTTGAAAAGCCCTCCTTCAAACGAGCACGTCATTCACTATAGTCACTCGGTAGCTCAGTTGAAAGAGCATTGGACCGGACTTCAAAAATCGCGTGTTCGATTCCCGCTTGAGGAATCTGGTGACGAGTCGAATTTTTTCTAGTACCTTTATTTAGTTTTACAAAGTTTAATTAAACAGTCAGTAACAATTTTTCTTTCAATGTGGTTAGTGGTCACCACGTTATTATAATGGCAGACAAACCCGCATGAAACTCATTTTTAATGCCCACAACAGGCCCGCCACAGACGGAATTATCCCGAAATAGAATTCGATAATGTATGAAAATTTCGAATGGAAAATTACCACATGAATAAAGGAGATAATTATTAAATTTAATTTAATTTGCTGCATTGGGATTTTGGAACGGAAACATTCCATTTCGGAAATCTGGTATCAATATTCCGTCGGTATGTGGCGGGCCTTACTGTTTTATTTAATTACGTAAACATTATGCGGGCTTCCTTTGGCTGTTTCTTTACTTGCTATATTAAAATATAGCTAAAGCTCATAAATAAAATTTAATAACACCTTTTTGACACCCGGTTGTAGCAATATGTAGTAATGTAGCATCTGTTTTTATAGACTGCAGTAAAGATAAGTATACAGTCGAGTTCAATAATATGTACGCACCTTTGACAGTTCATCAACTTTAACGCCTTTGTTATTATTACAATAATGAACTCGACTGTACAAGTCTGGTTCGGTCTTGGTCGTCCAAAGAGGCCGATAGGATATGCTCTCTCTCGTTCGCACATTCATTCACATCATTCTCAAGATTTTGACGTACAATAATTATACTTCAGCAACTCGAAGCTGAAATATATGTTAATATGTCCGTAATCTTATATTGTGAAAAGTGGCCGGACACATTCAAAATTACGCAATCAGATTTAAGAAATTTTGAGAAAACATGAAATGTGCCAACGAGAGAGCGACAATAGTATACGGCGCCTCTTAAGTACAGAATAAAAGCGTATTTTTTTTTCTTTTTCAGGTTACATCGTGTTATCCTCCTTTTCTCTACTCAGCGCATTCGGTCTCCTCTTACTATTAACAGTGCAGCCTCTACCAGGAACTGCCCTGAACGACATCACTTCCGGTGCAGTATGCGCCGTCAGTATACTCTGCCTCGGTCTGGCCACTTTAGGAGTGTTGGCATCGTACTGTTGTGCCAGAGACCCGCCAGACAACAGAGTTGGTTCTGCCACTTGGTATTGATGTTAGATGACACGCGGCTCGAAGGACCATGGCCTACTTATTCGAAACTACAAAAAAACCGTTTTAGTACTACAGACTACAGCCCTGAACGACATCACTTCCGATGTAGTATGCGCCGTCAGTATACTGTGCCTCGGTCTGGCCACTTTAGGAGTGTTGGCCTCGTACTGTTGTGCTAGAGACCCGCCAGACAACAGAGTCGGTACTGCCACTTGGTATTAATGTTATACGCCTCAAAGGACCGTGGCCTTGTTTACTACCACAGAAGAAATAGGACTATGAATAAAACCTTTTAAGTACCACAGCCCTCTACGACATAACTTCCGGTGCAGTATTAGCCATCAATACTCTGCCACGGTCTGGCCACTTTAAGAGTTTTGCCTCGTACTGTTGTGCTAGAGACCCGCCAGACAACAGAGTTAGTACTGCCACTTGGTTTTGACGGCTCGACGAACCATTTCCTACATATAACTACAGATGTACGAAACTACAAAAAAACAGTTTGAGTACCACAGCCCTGAATGGAGCGTTAGCCTCGTACTTGCGCCAGAGACCCGCCAGACAATAGAGTCAGTACTGCAACTTGGTATTGATGTTAGATGAAACGCGGCTCGAAGGACCATGGCCTAAACTAACTACCACAGAATAAATACAAAACTACGTATCAAAACCGTTTTAGTATCATATCGACATAACTTCCGGTGCGGTAAATACTGCACCGGAAGTTATGTGCCTTTAGTTCGCCTCGTACTGTTGTGCTAGAGACCCGCCAGACAACAGAGTCGGTACTGCCACTTGGTATTGATGTTAGATGACACGTGGCTCGAAGGACCATGGCCTACTTATAACCACATAATTTGTACGAAACTACGAAGAAGGTCTTTTAACGATTGAAATACAAAAATATAAGCAACTTTACGACGCCTCGGCGTTCATAAATCGCCATCTATCGATATTTTTGTAACAACTTTTTGTTTTGGACAATCGCCCATTAATTAACGAGGCAAAACAAAAGTACTTACGATCATCGTAGTTAGTTTTTGGTAGATCCTCAAATTGTGAATCAATGTTTAATGTTCTGAACTATTTCTTAGTTAAAACTAGCGGCCGCCCGCGACTTCGTCTGCGTGGACAGTTTTTATGCTATCCCTCGGGAAATATACGTTTTTTCTGGATGAAAGGTACCCTATGTCCTTTTCTGCAACCCTGACAACGTGTATGCAAAATTTCATGATGATCGGTTCAGTGGTTAACACGTGAAGGCGTAACAAACAAACAAACAAATAAACAAACAACCGGACTTTCGCATTTATAATATTAGTAAGGATGTTGATATGTGAATTATTGTTGATACTTATTACAATCGTACTATCCGCGTCAATTGGTAATGCGCCTGGCGGCCATGATTTTAACCTCAAAAACGAAAAACAATTGTAATTTTTTCATGACCCTTTCTTGTTGAAAATAATAATTCAATAATTAATATATTATATTACCTATTAGAATTTTACTGTTTTTTGTAATTTTTAGTTGCGGATGACGTTGATGTGTATGTTAATTTGACAATGTTCCAGCGCATTACCAATTGACGGGGATAGTAAAGGAAATAATTGTTTATACTGCTCGGAGGACCAAACTGTTACTTAAGTGCCTATAGTGCCTATTCATTAAAATCTGACCAAAGTACATAACAATTGTCTATTTTTTGTAGGTATTTGGAGTTTTGAATAGACTATTTGACTAATTTTGGAAAACCATTTTAAATTATTCCTTATTACGTAATAAGCGCACCACATTGATATTTCAGGAAAGATCAATGTATTTCATAAAAAAATCAATGTTAAAGTTTAAAATTTTAAAACCGCGCCAAAAACGCTATGGCGCTGGACACGAGACTTGTTGACGTCACAAGCCTGTAAACATTGTAATATCCTTAGCCATTTGACAGTCATCAATCGCGGATCCTAAGTCTATGGTCGTGTCAAACGCCTGAAGCCATATTTATTTACAGGCAAGTGACGTCATCAGTCAGCTTAGAGTGTTTTCGCCACAGGAAAAAAATCAAAAATTATTGCATTTTTCTAGGTGAAATTAATCAATTAATAGACTTAATTTAGTCCATATAATAGTTGAATATGTTTTTTTACGCCATTATCTGTTAGGATGACCATAATTTGTAGTATATTTTCAATGTTGTCAAATTGTCTATTGTACTTAGTACCTACTTAATTTATTCACTATAGAATACTTATTATGTAAAGAAAGTCTGTATATCCTTACTTGTCCTAGCCTTATTTGATTTGGTAAACAATATTAAGCTACCTATTTGATGAAAATCAATATTCGTTTATAAAATGCAACAAATTTATAAGGTTTTTAAATGTCATTTATAAGGTTTTCCTTATGACCACATATTTTAAATTCTAAATAAGTACCTAGTAAGGTAAGCCCTATAAATAAATCGAAAACATTGTTGTATCAGCTTGTATTTGCGAACGGGCTAGGTATTTAACTGTGTACCTACATATTATGAATGAATGTTATTATATTAAATTAAAATATAATTTATTTTACAAGCCATTTTCGTTTCATTATGCCACCCTATTTCCGCAAAAACATTGTATTTTAGCGAAGGTACCTACCTACCTACACGATAATAAAAAACAATAAGTCAAGAACAATAATGGCCGTTATACATTTTGATTAGTGTTTAGTGCGAGTGACTCGTTTAGTGTTTAGTGTTTAGCAAAAAACAATTAATTAGGTAACACTAATCAGAGACTGTCCGAACGTGTTTTTTGCTAAACACTAAACGTGCCACTCGCACTAAACACTAATCAAAATGTATACCGGCCATAAGACACACTATGCCGAAGTTACGCGACCGAAGTTCGGCGGGCTGATTATCTAATTCAAAACCACCTAGCGACTGATTGCAGTTCACAGATGATCGTCATCCATTGCTACTTCTTTTTGGGTTAAAAAAAAACATACCAAAGAAAAGTGGCAATGTATATCAAATGCAACCGGTCGCTAAATAGTTTCTTTTTAGATAATCAGGGTGCGGCAATATTACGCCTGCAATGCTATTTCAATGACTGATGGATGACAAATAAGGCTGAAATTACGTCGCGTTTTTTTCATAATAAAATCGTTTCCGCCGAACTTCGGTCGCGTAACTTCGGCATAGTGAGGTGAGTCTAGCTAGACACCGCTTTATGAAAAAAACGCGACGTGATTTCGGCATAATGTGTCAAGTCATTCAAATAGTTGCAGGCATAATATTGCCGAACATCGGTCGCGTAATTGTGTCTAGTCTAGTAGACACATTGTTTTGACCAGCCGAGATCGTATGTGATAAAAAGAGACGATAAGTTATGCTAGAAAGTCTAGAAACATACTATTGTGTTGTGTTGTGTCGCGACAGATCGGTGGTGGGGGTTCTGTTGCAATCGCAGCCGAGCGATCCGCGCCACAACAGATGCCGACACAACACAATAGTGTGTTTTATAGCCATGAAACCGATACGCTTCTGTCGCGACACGACACAACACAACACAATAGTAGGTTTCTAGCGTTAGAGTGAACGAACGAACGAAACGTTCCTTTTCATATTACAGTTGAACTTTTGCACAAAACGTAATGATTTTATGTAATAATATGCTTAGTGCTATGCACGACAAAAGTAGGTAAGTAAAATGAACTCTTGACAAAAATATAAACAATTTTGTGAATATTGCCTATTATAGAAGTTTAAAATGAGGGTAGGAACAATAACAGGGGGCTTACCATCAGCAAATAAGAAACCATTCAGTTCAAATGCAGTCCTTAACCAGCAGGCCTATTTTGTAACTCAACTGACAGGTTACAATGACCATCACTAATCTAAGTTGTAAGTACTAATCTAAGCTATGGTGTGTACACGTGTGCGAACCAGTGGGTCTACCACCCAAGTGCCGTCGACTTCGCCGTCGGCTTCATTTGACAGATGGTTGTAATGCATTGCTACTTTTCTTTGGTAAGTTTTTATTTATACCAAAAGGAAGCAACAATGTACAACATCCATCTGTCAAATGAAGCCGACAGCGAAGTCGACGACACTTGGGTGGTCGACCCACTGGTTCACACACGTGTACACACCATAGCTTAGATTAGTACTTACAGCTTGACCATAAAGAGTTGAAATTAAATAAAATGGAACTAAAATTTTTCAGTACAAAATACAGTCAGTGTTGCCAAATTATTCGTGATTTTGACGTGTTTACATACAAAGTGGCGCCCTCAATTTTTGTCAACTCTTTATGGTCAAGCTGTACAACTTAGATTAGTGATGATCATTGTAACCTGTCAGTTGAGTTACAAAATAGGCCTGCTGGTTCGCATTCGCAACCGTTGGCCCCGTTCGCATACGTATTCGCATCGCACACGTACACACTATCAAAGAAAATATATACTAACGTAAAAAGAAGCGACACTTGCGCATGGGTGCTGTAAAAGTGCTCGCGGCTATGTGTGAGTGCGCCGGGCGAGCGCGGGGGTGCCGCGACGCCATCGGGGCGAGGAATCTCCTCCGCGGAGTCACGCGCTATCAGGCTTGCCGCTTGCCTAGTTCCCTCGCACCGCGCAATAGTACATAACATTACTACAGGCAAGAACGACAAACTAAAGTGATATGTGTCGAGCCGATTGCGAGGGCTTTAATCATTGAGCATTCAGGCAATGTAATTTGCTTTCCGTACAATACAATGCAGGGCATATTATTGCATTTCTCAATAATAGTATTTGTACATTGAGGGGTGATGTGGTAATTGCACTTTCTTCCGAGTGAAACATAGTGCTTTATACTACAGAAAAATAAAATAAATAAGTACTTAAAATGTTATTGAATTCAAGTAGCTACAATAATTATGTAGTTATAAGAATAAAGAAGGACTTTCTGCTTCTTTTTGAAAAAGCAGTAGTAGAATTTAATACACATTAATTAAGTAATTAATTAATTAAACTAAAACCAAATGAATAAAACCTAAATTAAAGTAATGAATATTAATTAAACTAAATAATTCTAAAGAATTAATACCAATATAAAAGCGGTAATCCGTAAAAACTGTACGCGCGGAAATCTTAATTGCAGAAGTTGATACGAGTATTTTAATAAAAATAACAATTCGGGCAAACGAAAAATAAACTTGAAATTGGTGCAAATGAAGAAATCATATTAGCTATTGATCCATATAATTGTAATGTATTAGCATTTCAATTAATATAAAATCAATACAAATTTACTTAATCAAACTTTCGTTTTATTATTTCCTTGCGTTAATATGTAACGATGCTAATAGCCAACCCTATCACAAGTCGTGACGCACGTGACGTAGCCGCCGCCAGACTGGCGCCAAGCTCACACATACAGGGAGTGCCGCCGCTGTGACACTATGGAGCATTGGAGGTTCGCGAACCTAAGTGGGTAGTGGGTACCCACCCTAATAAGTTGCGATTGCGATAAATATAAAAATAATAAATAAAATTACAATCGATGTGGTTAAAATGAACCCTGTGACGATCGGTGACTCAGCGATTAGTCTGTTTGAATGAATTAATTGTCAATGTCAGTCCATGGAAAATAAATAAAGTGTTCTGTGTTTATTGCTATGCTAGGCCATTGTTCACTGTGTTGTTTTAATTAATTTTAAGTATAAAGTTTTGATTTTTTATAACAAAGTTATGACTTGGACTGCTTGATAACAACCATTAAGTTTAGGAAACATGAAGTGAAACGAGTACCTACTTCTTAGTTTTGGATTTCCTTGTTTTGTGATAAGTGTGCAGTGCAGACTTATGTTGTTTTTATTAATTTCGATAAGCAAGGTAAGCCACTTATTTCTTTGTCCTTATAGCTAGATGTTTTAAAACTACGAATTATATGTTTTATTAGCATATTAGAGACAAAAACCGTATTAGTGTGATAAAATTAACTTATAACAAAATCTACTTTTGGAAGACTGTTTCGTAATTTTAACAATAATCTTTAATACCTTTCACAATATTTAAATACTGTCCTATTATATTATAAGTATTCGAAATATAAAATTTAGAATTTAAGGTTGTTAATGCAATACAATGAGTATTAATAATGTAATGTTATAATGTTTACATTATAATATTATTATAAATAAATACAGTTACCTACATAAATGAGTCATGTTAATGCATTGAAATGTGTTAATGGTTCTTTATCTATTCTATTATTACCAGATTAACTTAGTTAAGTACCTACCATACAAAATAAATAGTACTTGAGTTAATTCTAATCTTAAAAAAATGATATAATTACTGTTATCTGTAAATTGCATTTTACCTGTTATTTATAGCTGGAATAAAAGTTTAACTAAAATATTATCCTCTATAATTTTCAATAATAATGTAATGTACATTGTTACTACATTATTGTGAATTTAAACCTAATTAGGACACTGCAAATAGACTCATTAATGATAAGAAAGGTTTCCAATGAGATTTTAGACACAGATGTTTCTCCGATGAATATTGAATGTGTTGCTATCTCTAAACTAGGTCAATCAAGTATGAATATTTGCTGGGTTAAGTAATAAATTTATGAATGTCAAAGGTTAATTATTTCGTATTATATTACCTAACAGCATTGGAACTTTGGTAAATAGTTCTTCTATCTCATGAAGTTTATTTACCTATGAATGTTGTTAGGGCTGCACATGCACATTATTTTAGTGTGCGTAATACGAGAGTGTACAGATGCACTAAAACAATGTGCATGTGCACGCCTAACAACAGCCTTGCCTTTGTGAGATAGAACAGTTTTAAATAGGTATAACTATATCCTTACTAATATTATAAATGCGAAAGTCCGTTTGTTTGTTTATTTGTTTGTTTGTTTGTTACGCCTTCACGTCTTAACTACTGACCCGATCACCATGAAATTTTGCATACACGTTGTCAGGGGTACAGAGAAGGACATAGGGTACCTTTCATCCCGATAAAAAGTATTGTTCCGCGATAGCAAAAAACCTTTCCACGCAGACGAAGTCGCGGGCGGCCGCTAGTTATTTATAAATAACTAAAATAGCAGTAATCTTTACATAGTTTAGTCTGTTTAATTAGTAGAGTTTGTCTAAAAAGTCTGTTTACATGAGAAATTATTAAATTGTTTATAAAAACTTATACTGGTAACCCTGTTGGTGCTGTCAAAATTCTAATTGTAAACATAATTTATTTATTTAGATGGATATTGGTGGGGTGGTTGGGGATTTAGGTGGATAATAAAATTACTTTCGAAATTACCCATGTAAACATACTTTTTAGACAGACTCTATAAGTTATGCCTAAGTTTTCAAATGTAAATTTTTAATACAATGACCTCCGTGGTCGAGTGCATTGCACTCCGGTTTTCAAGGCGTCACCATCTCTTGAGGTCCCGGGTTTGATCCCCGGTTGGATCAATGTAGAAAATGAACTTTTCAATTTTGTCTCAGGTTTGGGTGTTTGTCATACCACCGTTGTTTCTGATTTCCATAACACAAGTGCTATAGCTACTTACTTTGGAATTGGAGCAATGTATGTGATGTTGTCAAATATTTATTTATTTATTAATACTGGCCACACTTATCCGCATTTAAAATAATGTTTCATAAACAAGCCTTGTATTCATTAGGCTTTGGCTGACTGATACTTATTTAAAATATATAATTCTGTTTGCATGCTTTTGGTTTTCTGAAGATCAAATAAATAACTGAAACGCTTATAAACTTATTTTAGTTAAAAAGTGTTTTGTCTTCATTCATTCAAACTCAATTTTATATTTACTACTTTGCAAATGCATTGACTTCTTGAATAATGTCACACATTTTAGTAAATTCAGAGTCACTAATGAGTAAAAACGACTCAAAAATGTTTACAGATTCCATCATGACAGACCCCAACATCCGGAGAGCAGCCGAGTCACTGCTGGGGAGCATCACAAATCCCCATACACTCTGTAAGTATTATTATACATTTATTTACTAAATCTCATACTGTGTTGCTGGCATCAACCATTTTATTGGTTGATGCCAAATTAATAAAATTCATGATCTTTTGCAAAAAATAAAAATCACAGAGTATTTTGCAAAAATCGAAAAAATCGTTTTGGCATCATTCAATAAAATGATCCACTTATAATAAATAGTGCCTGTACTTGTTGTATGGTCTGTGCTGAACCCACACTGTGCTTTTGTTTTTTTGTATTTGACACTTTAATTCAGAAGAAACACGTTAAGATCAATACAATAGTTAAAAATAAAAATGCCTGGTGGAACATATAAAGACAGCAAAAAAAACAGCATTAAGAGGTGATTTCTAACACAAAAGAAAAAAAGTGCAAGCCAAGTGCGAGTCGGACTCGCGCACGATGGGTTCCGTACCAAAAAACGGCAAATAATCACGTTTGTTGTATGGGAGCCCCCCTCAAATATTTATTTTATTCTGTTTTTAGTATTTGTTGTTATAGTGGCAACAGAAATACATGATTTGTGAAAATTTCAACTGTGTACCTGTTGTCGTTACTAAGCAAAAAACGGCAAAAAATCACGTTTGTTGTATGGGAGCCCCCCTTAAATATTTATTTTATTCTGTTTTTAGTATTTGTTGTTATAGTGGCAACAGAAATACATGATTTGTGAAAATTTCAACTGTCTACCTGTTGTCGTTACTAAGCAAAAAACGGCAAAAAATCACGTTTGTTGTATGGGAGCCCCCCTTAAATATTTATTTTATTCTGTTTTTAGTATTTGTTGTTATAGCGGCAACAGTAATACATAATCTGTGAAAATTTCAACTTTCTAGCTATCACGGTTCATGAGATACAGCCTGGTGACAGACAGACGGACAGCGGAGTCTTAGTAATAGGGTTCCGTTTTTACCCTTTGGGTACGGAACCCTAAAAAATGAATTTGATTTAATTAGTAATTTTTATTGAAAAAAATTACTTGATTCAAAGTGATTTAATGATTATTGTTTTTGTTTAATATTATTATATTTTTTTATAATTTATGATTTAATAATGCCAATCCTATTGTGTTTCAACATCATCTGTTCCTTGCAGCCCATTCGCAGTCGCACTCCGTGAACCTGTACTCCGAGGACTTGGTGGCAGGCCACCGGCCACAAGGCAAGATGTCATCTGTGAGGAGGTTCTTCTGTCTATTCGTCACCTTCGATATACTGTTCACCAGCCTTATGTGGCTAATCTGCGTCATGGTGAGTATCATCAAGAAATTTTAGATATGCCTTTACCCCCTTTCCCCCCCCAAGATATTTAGTATTTTTTTTGGTACAAAGTATACATACACCACAGCATGTCAGGTTAAACAGTTAAACAGCGGAAACAGCTTTTATTTCGCAGGATATAAGGCTGCCTGTCCATTGACGCCGGCGGAGTGGAGGAACGAGGAAATATTAACCATAAGGATTGCATAAAATGGTCTTATGCCCATAACTCTAGCCGGAATGCCTTTACCAGTCTGCTCCAGTTTTCGGTACCTTGGATCTTTCGTACAAGGAGATGGGGCGATCAACGCAGGGTGGATGAAATGGCGACAGGTTACGGGAGTTACATGCGACCCGCGAATGCCACTTAAGTTAAAGGGCAAAATTTATAAGTCCGTAATAAGGCCAGTAGTCATGTATGGGTCAGAATGTTGGGCTATGAAGAAGATGGATGAAAGGAAATTACATGTAGCAGAGATGAAAATGTTGAGGTGGATGTGTGGTGTGACGCGAATGGATAAAATAAGAAATGAGTATGTCAGAGGAAGTCTGAAAGTAGCACCAGTAACAGAGAAGCTGCAAGGGAATCGTCTGGCTTGGTTTGGACATGTTATGAGAAGGGATGAAAGGCATGTTACTAGAAGAGTAATGGATATGGATGTTGAGGGCTGAAAAGTAAGAGGAAGACCGCAGAAAAGATGGATGGATTGTGTGCGGAATGATATGAATGTGAAGGGAGTGGATGAGGAAATGACGAGTGACAGGAAGGAATGGAAGAAAAGGACGCAATACACCGACCCCAAATAAATTGGGATAAGGGCCTACCCTTATCACAATTTATTTATTTTTTTGTGCAAAATTGTATGATTTTATGCAATCCATCAACATCCTCCTAAGGATGATTGATATGATAAAATCTCCGCTCCGCAATCCTATTGGTTAATATTTCCTCGTTTCTTCGCTCCGCCGCCCAGCTCCGCGTCAATGGGCAGGCTGCCTTATTTCCTGGCAGCCTAAAGGCGGCCTCAAGGTCAACAAGGATAGTCATAGGTGCCTTTGTTTGTACCTACATATCATAAAAATTTTCAGTATTATCCCCGTCAATTGGTAATGCGCTGGAACCTTGTCACATTGACATCCACGTTAACGTGATCCGCAACTAAAAATGTCATGAAACAAGAAAATTCTAATAGGTAATCTAATATTTTTATTTTTTTATTTTATTTATTTGGGATGATAAACAGCGTTCACAATGTAATTTAAGATCTAAATATTTCATAAAACAAATTAGCTTATTGCGAAGCCCACACCATCATCCACGAGTTAATTATGTGATACTCATTCATTACTTACTAACTAATGTGACAAAAGCTAACAAAAAGATGAATTTATCTTGAAACATAAAACAAAAGAAAAAGATTCATCAAAAGAAAATATGATTATTATAGCAGGATACAATATTAGGAAGATCGGGTAATAGTTGGGTAATAACTTTTTAACATTCTTTAATAAATGTGAGGAATTACCCTCGACATCCCGTCTGACAAAAAAATACACACATATATACATACACATACATATTCCTGTCAAACAGGATGTATATGTATATACATATACACACACATACAAAGTAACATTGTGAATACCAAAATCTCAAATTAAAAAACGACTTATAAGGTTAGAAAATTTTAATACGATTAATCTTTAATCAATTGCCTGGTAAATCATCAGCTAAATTAATTAACGTTTCAGTGGCAACTTTTTTAAATTTTGATTCAGATTCTGCAAATATATCCAAATTCGGGAAAACTTTATTAAAAATATATTTATTATTGAATTATTATTTTCAATAAGATAGGGTCTAGGTATATAAAAGTTTACAATTGTTTTTCGTTTTTGAGGTTGAAATCATGGCAACCAATTGACGGGGATATTCTGGAAAATTAAGCACCGTGATAAAAATGTCCATACAAACATTAAGGGTGGGTTTTTCGGTTTGAAAACCGCGCGTGCAATGAAAAACATAAATACACGTAATATCTCACTACACCCCCCTCTGTGATATTTCATGATATTTTCCTAAACACCCCCCCCCCCCCCCCCCCCCCTTAGAGACTCACGTGATTAAATGACATTAAGTGACAACCATGGAATTATAGATATCAGAATGTTTCTAACTGTTGTATATTGTTTCCAGATGAAAGGCGAAACAGTCAGACAGATATTCGACCGCGAGATAGTGCACTACGACATTAAAACGTCCCTATTCGACGTAGTGATGGTGGCGGTCAGCAGATTTATACTACTGCTGCTGTTTTATGCACTATTGTATATTAATAACTGGAGTGTTATAGCTGTGAGTATGTGCTTGACATTTTTTAAAATTAGTAGATTAGATATAGTGTAACAAAAAAACTCTAAAGCCGAATATGGCATTAGGGATAGAGCACTCAATACCGCAGTATATATTCAATACCGCGATATTGCGGTATCGGATATGTAATACCGCAAAATTTGCGATATTGCGGAATTATTAAATCGTTAAACGCGGATTAAATAAAACTCCCATAAGTTATAATTAATCGAACACAACGCTAATCTAGAGCCATGCTCGGCGTTTCTCTACGTGATCAAATCAGAAACGAGGAGATCCACAGGAGAACTAAAGTAACCGACATCGCTCGAAGGATTGCTCAGCTGAAGTGGCAATGGGCGGGACACATAGCGAGAAGAATCGATGACTGTTGGGGCAGAAAGGTTCTGGAATGGCGACCGCGCACCGGACGACGCTCCGTGGGTAGGCCCCCGACAAGGGGGACCGACGTGAGGGTAAAGGTCGCGGAAAGCCAGTGGATGCAGGCAGCGCAGGACCGATCGTAGTGGAGATCCTTGGGGGAGGCCTATACCCAGCAGTGGGTGTCGTGTGGCTGATATGATGATGATGATGATGATGATGAACGCTAATCTTAATTTTTTTATTAATTAGTCGATACGTTAAATATTAGCCATAAATTTTGTTCACGCTTTCACGTAGTAAACAAATAAAATAGGACAGAACATAAACAGACAAAATAGTTGCGGGTGAAACTGAGACTGAGTTTAGTCTGAGGGAATTTGGGAATTCCCCGACGCATTGTGAACTGTGAGTTCGTTTTCAATACCGCGAAATTAGCATTACTAATTTCGCTTTTGCGGTACTGAAATACAGCGCGAAATTCCCGAAATTGCGGTAACGGTATAACGGTATTGCATGCTCTAATTAGGGAAGATCAGACTCAACAACTTTTTACTATGGGACCAATTCGGAAATCGCGGAAAAAACAGTTAGGTGTCAACATTTTGATATTTTCGTTACAATTTTTTGTATGAAACAGCTGTTTTTCGCGATTTCAGAGTTGGTCTCATAGTAAAAGTTGTTTGGTGGTCCCTAACTTATCTACTGCTAGCTTTTGCCCGCGACTTCGTTCGCGTGATTAAGATAGTTGTGCATTTATTTTGAAAGTCACGGATTACCAATATACCTAGGTATTATCTGTAAACCTTATTTCACACATTTAAATTTTCCCATAAAAAAAACATGTACAAACTGGAACACTCTGTAGCATCCTGTATAACGTGAATTTTCAAAAACCCTGTCTTAGTGCTCACCTACGCCATGAAAGGTATACCCTCAAAAAATTGTGTCTCTACTTCAACCCTATACAAATTCTCATACAAACTTAAACAACCTGTAGCACCCTGTATAACGGGAATTTTCTAAAACCCTTTCTTAGTGCTCATCTACATCATGAAAGGTATCTACCCTCCAAAAATGGTGTCTCTACCTTCAGCCGTTAGGGCTCCACGCCTATCCCAACAATGAATGAATGAATCAATCAATTAATCAATTTAGAGTTTTATATGTATAGATTTGCGATTGTTTTGTAAGACCCTGTATAGTTTAGTTCCATAGTAAAAATTGCACAGTTTGATGGTCCCTATATATCCCTATCCCTACCATATTCGACATTAGGGGTTATTTTGTAACACGTTTGTTAGCTTGAATTAAAATTATATTATTTGTTGCAGCTATCAACAGCGGGAACCTGTGCCTTTTTATTAGCAAAAGTGTTCGTATTTGACGTAAGTATTACTACTATTAACCGACTTCCAAAAAGGAGGAGGTTCTCTGTTCGTCTGTATATTTGTTTTTACCCACGACGACGGACGGAACGGAACGGAGGCGGTATATGCGTTTGGGGTTAGAGGTTGTTTGTTTGTCTGTTACCATTTTCCTCGGAAACTACTGGGTCGATGCGGTTTTTTGAATTCAAAAGGTTTCTTTTCAGAGCAGGTTCTTAGACATGTTTCATGAATTCTTTAAAAACTTTAAAATAAAAAAGCAAAATTGAAAATTTTGAAAAAACCCACGACCATTAAAATTGTTACTCTTAATTTAAAAAGAGTAAAATAAAATAAGTTTTACGAAAATCCCTCGGCTAAAAGTGACTAAGTAGGTATACATAATTTATCCACCTATTCATAAATTGCAAACTCAAGAAAAATCCTGCGGGGGCTGCCATTGCCATCTCTCTAAAGTAAACAATAACTGCAAAATATTAGTTCATTTGGGGGCAGGTAATGGCAGCCCCACGGACGTATATAAGGGGGGGGGGGGTTTGGGGGTCCGGACCCCCCCCTTATTAAAATCATTAAAATCATTAAGCACAAAATCATTAAGCATCTATCGTTTCTACAATCGTAGAAACGATAGATGCTTAATCCGCGGCAGGGTGTATCTCAAGATATTTCAAGTTGTTGGTCAACCTCTTTAAAAGTGTCATAGACAACTTTGTAAAATGCATTTTTTAGAAGTTGTAACCCAGAAACTGAAATAAGATGTTTTTCGATCACTACGAAGTTAGCACAGGTCTTTCCGGTCAAACAGGGGTTACCATCGAGGGTGCCCTTTTATATCCCCAGCCGCAGGCGTCCCTTTATACACACCTTTACAACTTACCTTTATACAGTCCTACAAATACTATCGTAAGTTCCCTTTTAGCGACAAAATCGTTATGGTGGCAAAACATGATCAGAACGACTTGGCAATATCTCGTCGAAATTTCATCGCTCGCTACCATTGTAAAATCCAGGAGAGGCCCTAGAGCAGCGGTGCGACTGCACTGGGCATTCTGTGACTGGGCGCCCTCGTGTGTGGGGCGCTGTAAACGCCCGACCACCGGTCGACTGTCAATCGTATTTTTGCCTGGTGACGAGCGACGACGCGACGAATGAAACTGACCAAAAATCGCACTACGCGGCCATTTTTTAGTATAAACAAGCATAAGATTAGTGGATTAACCGACTAAAAATCGCGCTGCGCAGCTGTTTTTTACTATAAACAAGCAAGATTAGTCGATGAAACTGACTTAAAATCGCGCTGCGCGGCGATTTTTTTTACTGTAATAAGCAAAATTACTAGATTAGTAGATGAAACTGATTAAAAATTGCGCTGCGTGGCCGTTATTTTTTTTTACTATAAACAAGCAAGATTACAAGATTATTAGGTGAAATTGACTAAAAATCGCGCTGCGCGGCCATTTTTTAGCTAACAGGCAAAAACAATCTTGGAATCGCAGATACTATGTCGCCCAAGGCACTGGTAGTGCTAATACCGGCACTGGCAGGCAATGTTTAATTTGTAAATAAGTAATAGATTAATTGGCGTTAGAGCTCTGTTTTTTTTACGTTGGGGACCCCCCCCCCTTGTCAAAGCTATAGCTACGTCCGTGGGCAGCCCCAACGGATTTTTCTTGAGTTTGCAATTTATGAATAGGTGGATAAATTGTGTATACCTACTTAGTCACTTTTAGTCGAGGGATTTTCGTAAAACTTATTTAAATTAAGAGTAACAATTTTTTGTGTATGTCCACCGATTACTCGAAAACGGCTGGACCAATTGAAATGATTCAAACGTTATTACATTAGTTAAACTCCCAAATTGGTCCCATTTTTTAAAATTTGGAAACCGGTTCAGGCATAGCCTTCTCTATTGTTCTACAAGCCATGCTATTAGGTTTGGCAACGTTGCGCGTGAACCTATAGGCTGTTGATTTAAGATGGTCAAAAAAGCACCATGACTTCTAGCATAGCCTTCTATATTTCCAAGCCATGAAGTTGAGCAGAACGGCAACATCGCATGTGGTCAAGCACATATTATAATATTATTTAATAATTATTGATTATTTGTTTTTCCTATATTATCAATGTTGAAACTAGTTGTAAATTGTGATGTAAGCTTAGAATAATAAAGCCAAGAATGATAGTATTCTAAAAGGCGGTCTGTCAAAAGTGAGGCAAAAATGAAATTTATGTGTGCGTAAGGTGCTTGTGTTTACGCTCGACGAAACGCACACAGCAAAAAACTAATGTTACCAGTACATGAAATTTTCCCTTAAAAGTAGGGAAATTGAAACCATCGTCGTACTTAGAGTTGCGATTGTGTAGATTTCACCATTTACATGTAACTAGAGTTTGCTTGTCAAAACTAGAGATGGGCTAGGGTTTAAACCGAAAGTCGATATATTATGTATATTATATATTTGATGTCGACTGTGCAATGCTAAAAATGTCAAAATTAAAGATGGTGCGATCTTTTTTGTTTATGTACCGGCGGAAAACTTTTTTGTTTGAGAGCCGATTTCGATGAAACGCGGTTCGGGGTATTATTTTAACAAGATAACAGCAACGCAATGTTAAAAATGTAAAACATCCAAGATAGCGGCCAACTTTTTTGTTTGTGGGTCGATTTCGATGAAACTCGGTTCAGGGCACTATTTTCACAAAAAAACAGCAACGCAATGGTAAATATATAAAAAATTCAAGATGGCGGTCAACTTTTTTGTTTGTGGGCCGATTTCAATGAAACTCGATTCGAGGTACTATTTTAATAAGATAACAGCAACACAATGTTAAAAATGTAAAACATCCAAGATGGCGGCCAACTTTTTTGTTTGTGGGCTGATTTTGATGAAACTTGGTTCGGGGTACTATTTTAACAAAAAAACAGCAACGCAATATCAAATATATATAAAATCCAAGATTGCGGCCAACTTTTTTGTTTGTGGGCCGATTTCGATGAAACTCGGTTCAGGGCACTATTTTCACAAAAAAACAGCAATGCAATGTTAAATATATAAAAAATTCAAGATGGCGGCCAACTTTTTTGTTTGTGGGCCGATTTCGATAAAACTCGCTTCGAGGTACTATTTTAGCAAGATAACAGCAACGCGATGTTAAAAATAAAAAAAACCAAAGATGGTGGCCAACTTTTGTGTTTGTGGGCCGATTTCGATGAAACTCGGTTCGAGGTACTATTTTAATAAGATAACAGCAACGCAATGTTAAAAATATAAAACATCCAAGATGGCGGCTAACTTTTTTGTTTGTGGGCTGATTTTGATGAAACTTGGTTCGGGGTACTATTTTAACAAAAAAACAGCAACGCAATATTAAATATATAAAAAATCCAAGATGGCGGCCAACTTTTTTGTTTGTGGGCCGATTTCGATGAAACTCGGTTCAAGGCACTATTTTCACAAAAAAACAGCAACGCAATGTTAAATATATACAAAATTCAAGATGGCGGCTAATTTTTTTGTTTGTGGGCCGATTTCGATGGAAATCGGTTCGAGGTACTATTTTAGCAAGATAACAGCAACGCAATGTTAAAAATATAAAAATCCAAGATGGCGGCCAACTTTTTTGTTTTTGGGCCGATTTCTATGAAACTCGATTTGGGGCAATGTTTTAACAAAAAAACAGCTATGCAATGTTAAAAATATATAAAAATCCAAGATGGCGGCCAACTTTTTTGTTTGTGGGCCGATTTCGATGAAACTCGGTTCAAGGCACTATTTTCACAAAAAAACAGCAACGCAATGTTAAATATATACAAAATTCAAGATGGCGGCTAATTTTTTTGTTTGTGGGCCGATTTCGATGGAAATCGGTTCGAGGTACTATTTTAGCAAGATAACAGCAACGCAATGTTAAAAATATAAAAATCCAAGATGGCGGCCAACTTTTTTGTTTTTGGGCCGATTTCTATGAAACTCGATTTGGGGCAATGTTTTAACAAAAAAACAGCTATGCAATGTTAAAAATATATAAAAATCCAAGGTGGTGGTCAACTTTTTTGTTTGTGGGCCGATTTTGATGAAACTCGGTTCGCGGTACTATTTTAACAAAAAAACAGCAACGCGATGTTCCAAATATAAAAAGTTCAAGATGGCGGCAAACTTTTTTGTTTTACGGGCCGATTTTAGTGAAACTTGATTTAGGGCACTATTTTTCCAAGAAAACAGCAACGCATGTTAAAAATATAAAAAATCCACGATGGCATCTAAATTTTTGTTTGTGCCTGATATCGATGAAACCCGGTTTCGGGTATTATTTTTAAAAGAAAACAGCAACGCAAAGTAAAATACCGGCCAAGTGCGAGTCAGACTTGCGCACGAAGGGTTCCGTACCAAATGAGCAAATAATCACTTTTGTGGTATGGGAGCTTTTCTTATTTGTTTTTTGTTTTTTTCCAACCGAGTTACATCGAAATAAACCCAAAAACATAGTTCACCGCTATCAACCCTTTGTCATTTTTAGGGTTCCGTACCCAAAGGGTAAAAACGGAACCCTATTAGTAAGACTCCGCTGTCCGTCTGTCTGTCTGTCACAAGGCTGTATCTCATGATCCGTGATAGCTAGACAGTTGATTTTTTTACAGATAATGTATTTCTGTTGCTGCTACAAGAAAAAATACTAAAAAAGGAATAAAATATATGTTTAAGGGCTGCTCCCATACAGCAAACAGTTTTTTTTGCTGTTTTTGGTACAACACCCTTCATGCGCGAGTCCGACTCGTACTTGGCCGATTTTTAACATTTTTATTTATATTGATATTGCTGTTTTCTTATCAAAATAGTACCCTGAACCAAGTTTAATCAAAATCGGCCCACAAACAAAAAGTAAGATGTTATCTTGGATTTTTTTATGGTTTTAACATTGGGTTGCTGTTTTCTTATCAAAATAGTACCCCGAACCGAGTTTCAGCGAAAGCGGCCCACAAACAAAAAAGTTGGCCGCCATCTTGGATTTTTTATTTTAGCATTGCGTTGCTCTTTTATTGTTAAAATAGTACTCCGAACCGAGTTTCATCGAAATCGGCCCACAACCAAAAAAGTTGGCTGCCATCTTGGATTTTTTATATTTTTAACATTGCGTTGCTATTTTCTTATCAAAATAGTAACCCCGAACCGAGTTTAATCGAAATCGACCGATAAACAACAAAGTAGGCCACCATCTTGGAATTTTTATATTTTTAACATTGCGTTGCTGTTTTGTTGTCAAAATAGTACGCCGAACCAAGTTTTATCGAAATCGGCCCTCAAACAACAAAGTTGGCCGCCATCTTGGATTTTTTATATTTTTAACATTGCGTTGCTGTTTCCTTGTTAAAATAATATTCCGAACCGAGTTTCATCGAAATCGGCCCACAAACAAAAAAGTTGGACGCCATCTTGGATTTTTTTATATTTTTAACATTGCGTTGCTGTTTTCTTATCAAAATAGTACCCCGAATCGAGTTTCATCGAAATCGGCCCACAAACAACAAAGTTGGCCGCCATCTTGGATTTTTTATATTTTTAACATTGCGTTGCTATTTTCTTATCAAAATAGTACCCCGAACCGAGCTTCATCGAAATCGACCGACAAACAACAAAGTAGGCCACCATCTTGGAATTTTTATATTTTTAACATTGCGTTGCTGTTTTGTTGTCAAAATAGTACGCCGAACCAAGTTTCATCGAAATCGGCTCTCAAACAACAAAGTTGGCCGCCATCTTGGATTTTTTATATTTTTAACATTGCGTTGCTGTTTCCTTGTTAAAATACTACTCCGAACCGAGTTTCATCGAAATCGGCCCACAAACAAAAAAGTTGGCCGCCATCTTGGATTTTTATATTTTTAACATTGCGTTGCTGTTTTCTTGTCAAAATAGTACCCCGAACCGAGTTTCATCGAAATCGGCCCACAAACAAAAAAGTTGGCCACCATCTTATATTTTTTATCATATAATTTTTTTCAAATGAGAACATTGCGTTTTTTCAATGCTAGCAACCATTTTAGTAGATAAGTAGTTGTCGAATTGCGTGGAATCTTAATTATGTAATTGAGATGTGTTTAACTTTTAATTGATCAACTAAGTAAATGCGGGGGAAATTTTTTCCCCGTACTGGCAACATTTTCATAAAATATGAAGTGACAAATATAGTTATTTTTGATGAATGATTTACGTAAAAATGTAAGTGAAAACACGTTAATTAGACGTGAAATGTTATCTACAATCTTTCTAGTGTTTTTTCGATGTAATGTGACCTGATTGTGACATCCGTTCATTGCGCAAACCCTCATTTTTATTGAAATTTTCGGGAGTTGTGTTCGACACGAATATCACTTGAGAAATGGCGGGCCGAATAGTCATACTTAGCCATTCTGGCTCAGTTTGAGTTGCCTCACCATACGGACGCGGACTAGGTATCTGGGTCTTATTAATCTAAGGATGTAAGATTATTTCAATAAAGATTTTATATTTTTTATTATTATTTATTTATTAGGACATAAGGTTTGAGTGCTCAAGCCAACATCGAATCTGTAGTTTTTTACTAATGAAATATAGAATAACATTGCAAGACAATGAAAAAAGTGGTTTAATAGTTGCATTAAGTCGTGATTTTTGTGCACAATTGTTATCAACTTGGAATTCGGCGTATCTAAAAGGAAATATCAGAAAATAAATACCAACCAACACCCAGGAATTTTACCGAAAATAAAGCAGAAAGGGAGTTAGTTTAACATTGTTCACACCAATGATATGTCAGTAACAGATACAAAGATGTAACTGTGAGTAAATTACTCGTATTTTGTTTGGTCAGAAAATTCATAACCTAAAAGTGTTATAAAGGTACCTATTTGAATCTGCCTAATCACGTAGCGAGCTCCACGAAAAAGCAGACTAACGTCATCTATCGGAAACTTGTTTACTAGCGATTAGGAAAGCACGTAAATAAGAACCACCTGCTTTTTTGACAGAAAGCAAAACGTAATACCTACCGCTTGTACTCGTGTAGTACGTCTATTACCCAGAAGAGGGCGCAAATTGCTGCAAAAATATTTTTATTTAGAGTAACAATGGACGAATTAATGTTGCTGTTAAAAGAAATACAAGAAGACATGAAAACGCAAAAGCAAGAAATGAATAAAATTAAAGATTCGATTATACAGGATATCAATAAAAATATTAATGAAAAATTTGAAAATATTGAAATAAAAACTACTTATTTGGAACAGAAAATTGAGCACCAACAAACACTTCTGGATAAAATGGAACAACAAATGAGAAAAAAGAACATTTTGTTTTTTGGCGTTGAAGAAACTGAAAAATCCTATGAAGAATTAGAAGGAAAAATACTAGAAATAATAAACAAATTAATGAATTTACCCTGTCAGAGAAACGAAATAGATTTTGTAAAAAGAATAGGAAAAAAAGGAGAGAAAGTGAGACCTATACTACTAACTACAACTACAATGGGCTTAAGAATAAAACTTCTGAAAAATAAAAGACTTTTGGATAGCAGTAATTTATACATAAAAGAAGATTATCCGAAAAAGGTTTTACAAAAGAGGAAAGAACTACAGGATGAGTATAACAGTAGAAGGGAAAAAGGAGAGCGTGTCTTATTAAGGTACGACCAAATTATTACATTACCTACTAGAAGCCCTGAAAGAGTAAGTAAAGATAAAAATGCAAACAATAGAAATAGTAAAAGGAAACCAAGCCTATCTCCAGAAACATTACCAAATAGTTCAAACAAAACGAAGAGGAAACCAACGGGTTTAAGGGCAAGTAATATATCATCTCCACGAACATAGCAAAAAGGCTTCCCTCCAACCAGAAATATATAATAAGCAACAATACGGCTCTCCCAATACGGCTGGTCACCGAGGGAGTAGTAGACCATCACCCTTCATTCGACAAGAATTAAATATCGGAGCGCTAAATAAAAGGTCCTTAGTAGGAGATGGAGGAGGCCTTTGTCCAGTATTGGACAACCCAATAATAAAAGCATGCGGTATTTTCCTGTATAATGTATAATATAATAAATAATAAGTATATAATAAAAAAAAAACAAAAGAAAAAAACAAGAAAATGCAATTTACAACTGAAATAATTATAAATACCCATAATGTAACTATATAATAAATACTAGCAGTAAATACAATAACAAATAAAATAAAAAATTAATGATAATGTTAATGAAATAATGTTGTGTTGTCAAAAATAATATATTTTTGTAATTCATACTAACATTACTTTTTAAAATTGAAAAGCATGCATGTTAAAATGAATTGTATTTTGTTAATTGGGAATAAAAGGTTTATTATTATTATTAAGGTTTGAGTCAAATTATTTGAACTTTTCGGGGGTCTTTTAGTACGATGAGCATTTTGATCTAAGCCTCTCCTAGCAATAAAACTTAGATCATTGGAAAGGTATTTAAATTTGAAACACTTTATTGAACAACAATAAACGTCAACTATTAGCACTTTGAGAGTTATAACGCTCTGAACTTGACCAATTTTTCTAACATTAATGACCTAAAACTCCGAAAATACTAACATTTAATAGAAAGTATGTTTGCAGCAAATATTTCTCATATGAAAACCTTTCTAATGATAATATCATTCATTGCTAAAGGTGGGATAAATCAACTCCCATATACAATAAACCACTTTATACTTTAATAACCTTTAACTCCAAAAGTATTAACAATTGATATAAAGTATATTAACAGCAAATATTTGTCTTTAAAAGACCTTTCTAATGATATATCATTTATTGCTAGAGAACGTGTTGATCAACTCCCTGCTGAAGAAAATCAACAAAAAAGATGACATCTTTGAAAGCCATTTTTTCCTGGTTAACATTGATATTTTTCTTATTGTTTAATATACAAAGCATTTCAATAAAAGAACTAAATTATTTTCATATTTTAAAACTCACACGATTACTAGGAATAAAAATATCGACCTCTTAAAATTGAAATATTCCCATACATTTAGTACGGAGACTGGCCGACGACATGACCACGAACTGACAGTAACAGACGTTGCCAAACTTATGTTCACGGCTTGCAATTAAAGAAGGCTATGCTTCTAGTAAACGGCGTCTTTTTAATTTGTCGTAGTTGCTATTTGTGTCATGTGATTTGTGTCAAATCGGTTCACGCCTAGTACTGAAATGCGACGTTGCCAAACCTAATAGCATGGCTTGTGTACAACAATAGAGAAGGCAATGGTTCAGGACTTTTCAAGTAATCTTGCAAAAAGCACGAAAATTGTATGATTTTGTGTGAATTACCTAGATGATAATGGTCGTATTACTTGTTTGTTTATGAACTGAATAAGATAATTATTTTTTTGTTGGAAGAGGGTTATCTGTGTAGTTCTTTAACCGACTTAAAAAATGCAGGTTCTCAGTTTGACCCGTATGTTTCTTCGCAATTATCTCACGTTTGACTGAGCCGATTTTACTATCTAAATAATATACCTACAAGGTACCTACACTAAAAATAAAAAAATAAAAATTGTTTAAAAAAAACAAAAAACCGACTTCAAAAAACCTACCTCTAAAATCAAGAAATAATATTCGTAATAATAAAAACACGTCTATTGAAGTCGGGTGGGGTTGGAGTACAGATTCCTTTATTTATTCTAAAAGCCCCACCCGACTTCAGTAGACGTGTTTTTATTATTACGAATATTATTTCTTGCTTTTCAGAGGTAGGTTTTTTGAAGTCGGTTTTTTGTTTTTTATTAATATGATTAGTACCAACCTAAGTTAAAGTATTTCCTTTCCTATTATATTACTAAGTTACCATAATACAAGGTACATTGCAATTACTATCCCCGTCAATTGGTAATGCGCCTGGCGGCGATGATTTTAACCTCAAAAACGAAAAACAATTGTAATTTTTTTATAAACCTAGACCATATTTATTTAAAATAATACTTCAATAATTAATATTTTAGATTACCTTGTTTCATGACATTTTTAGTTGCGGATCACGTCGACGTGGATGTTAATGTGACAAGGTTCCAGCGCATTACCAATTGACGGGGATAATACAGCTAAATGTTTTTGTCTAGAATATTTTATTATTATTCTATTGTTATGCAAGTAGTTGACCGAGCGAGCGCGAAGCGACTCTGATTCAGCTTGGGCAAAAATGCGTTCGTATGTCTGTCCGTTTGTTCCGTCTACAGGTCGCATTTCTCAACCGATTCTCGTGAAATTTTGTAAGCACGTTCGATAAATAATTATATAGATATTTTTCGGGACAGTTTTTCGAAGTTTTTGAAAAACATATTTCAGCCACTTTGAAAAAATGTCACAAACACGAGGTCCACACTCTCTCTATATTGTGTGTGTCCACAGCTTACATAGCCACTAGTTTTTTCTGTTATCATATATCATACACAAAAATCACCTTTATTTATATATTATTAAAGTTGGTTTTCCAGTATAGTGGACAGCAGCGCGTCTGTTTATGTTTTGTTTACATTGTTTTATGTAGTTCAATATGGAATATCATTGAGTTCAATCCGTTTTTCTGTGACTTGCGTTGTATACAAAAATCACCCTTATTTCCATTCAGTTAAAGTTGTATTTCCCTCACCATGCCCGCAAGCTCGGATTCGGACGCCCAGAAATTCGTGATCGTGACGTCTTTCACGCTCGCGTTTTTATCTCAGGGATTCCCAAAGTGGTATACCCCCTTAGGGTCGAAATCGGTTTTCTAGGGATCGACATAAAGGAACATTATTACAAAAAAATATTATTAATTATTACACTTGATATTTGATACGATTTTTAAAGTAATTTGGCAATGGGGGTCTGAGGTATCAGTGCATTTTAGAAAAGGGGTCTCTTGTCCAAAATAGTTTGGAAATCCTTGCTCTAGAGTATTTATATTTATTATTATATTGTTTTGTAGTTAAATAAGATTTTCTGCTAGCATCGTAGCATACAAAAAGCCCTATTTATACGGAGCTAAAGGTGTATTTTCCGTGGCAGTGGCCAGCGGACTCAGAGCCCGTGTACCTAGTATTCCTGATCGTGACGTCATTTAAGCTCGCATTTTAGTAGACTTATTGTTATTATTCTATTATTATGTAGTTAAATAAGGTTTTCTGTTACCACACATGTACCATACATAACAAAACTTAAAAATTTAATAAACCTCCGACACACGGTACCAAATTTCGAATCGATAGGACATATGTAAGGTAGTCAGATCCCCTCATTAACTATTAAAGAGCTGATGATCTTCAAACAGCTGATCAGGTCATGGTTACCTTACCATATACTTCCAATATCATTGAAGTAACACGGTACCAAATTTCTAATCGATCGGACATAAGGACGTTAGTCAGATCAACTCATCAATTAAAATAAAAGAGCTGATGATCTTCAAACGGCTGAACAGATTTACACGGTACCAAATATTGAATCGATCGGACATAAGGAAGTTAGTCAGATCCCCTCATCAACCAGAAAAGAGCTGATGATCTTCAAACGGCTGAACAGATTTACACGGTACCAAATTTTGAATCGATCGGACATAAGGAAGTTAGTCAGATCCCCTCATCAACCAGAAAAGAGCTGATGATCTTCAAACTACTGAACAGATTTTCATGAAACATGGCTAAGAACACTCGGGATAAATTATCTATCACACAAAAAAAACTAAACGAAAATCGGTTCATCCGTTTAGGAGCTACGATACCACAGACAGATACACAGATATACAGACTGATTAAACTTATAACACCCCTCTCTTTTTGCGTCGGGGGTTGAAAAATAAACCCAATTTACTTGGTGCTAAGTTATATTTAAGTATATTAAAGTATATTTATTTGTATTATTGTATTATTAAAGTATATTTATTTAAAATAAAATAAAATAAATTTTCCGTGGCAGTGGCCGGCGGCGTCAGAGCCCGTGTACCAAGTGTTCCTGATCGTGACGTCATTCACGCTGGCGTGGAGCGAGGCGTGGTTCCTGGACTTCAGGGTGCTGCCCCAGGAGTCTCAGGCCAGGCAGATACTAGACTCTGTAGGTGAGAATAACTACACTAGACCAATAGTACACAATAGATATACGGTGGCAGTGGCCAGCGGCGTCAGAGCCCGTGTACCAAGTGTTCCTGATCGTGACGGCGTTCAGGCTGGCGTGGCGCGAGGCGTGGTTCCTGGACTTCAGGGTGCTGCCCCAGGAGACTCAGGCTAGGCAGAGTAGGCAGATACTAGACTCTATAGGTGAGAATAAACATTAGCCCAATAGCACAGAACAGATATATAGTGGCAGTGGCCAGTGACGTCAGAGCCCGTGTACCAAGTGTTCACGCTGGCGTGGAGCGAGGCGTGGTTCCTGGACTTCAGGGTGCTGCCCCAGGCAGGGAATGATAACATTATTTTTAAATGTAACGTTATTTCTTACTTTTTTTACCGTTAAACTTTTAAATTAACCTTATTTACTGAAATAACGTTAATTTCAATGTAACGTTATCTAAATTAACGTTATTTATTGACATAACGTTAATTTTAAAATTAACGGTAAAAAAAGTAAGAAATAACGTTACATTCTTCGTTTTTTTTTAGCGATAATTTTACCGGTATATTGTACCGGTAAAGGACATCGACGAAATCTGCCCCAGCATGCACAAACAAATGTCCTTCATTATAATTTTTCTATAATTTTTTTATTTTATTAGCAATTATTCATAGTAAACGGACATTCTGTGATAAAAAACGAAAAATTAAAAGTTCTGTAACTACTACACAATTTGCTGTCATCTAAATTCAAATGCTTCCTATTAGAGATGATCCGCTTATGTGTAAAGGCACAATTAGACCATACAATTTCAAGCGTGCGATATCTAGTCTGTCTTGAAATCGAGATCAGGGGGCTATTTGTCTAATTTCAAAATCTATCGCAATCGCTTTCAGGATTTGATACATTGATGCTTCTTTTCGGCACAAATGAAAACATAACAAAGAAATGCAGTAATGTGTCACATCCATCTGTCAAATGAAAGCGATTGCGATAGATTTTTAAAATTAGACAATAGTAGCCCTGCTGCTAACAATTTTCGATTGAAATTGTTACATTGCTGCTTTAAGTAGGATAGTTGTCACAATGGTAATGTAACTGCCATTTTTGTCAGTATTCTAGCATACCGCTGGGTGGGGCGCATAGGGTCGGAAATCCCCTGCCTTAGGTAATAAAAGTTAATGTACAGTTGGGCTCGTTCACACGAGCGGTTATGTCCAGGCCTGGACATAGGGTACGGTCAACGGCCCGGGCTTCCACGACAAGGGATTGATATTTAATCAATTTTATACTCTAATGTAAAGCTATTATTATTCAAAATAAATTACAGATTTTTGACAGTTTTGTATAACATCATGTGCTGCTCACTACCTTTCCCGTGGAACGCCGTCGGCGGTAAAATCATCGCGCGGTGAAAATATTGCTCGTGTGAACGATCCCTTAAAGACTCAATAGATTGTGTGGTGCAACTTACACTACACAATTTATTGACTCGATTTATGAAACGGACTCGTTTGCGCAATTTCAAGATTTGAACAGACACTCTATTTACACTAAACTGAGACAAGGAGCCGTTTGAATAAAACTGAAGCATTGCCTTTTAGCTCTATTATTTGAAGTAATTACTTTGGAATTGATGAATAATTAATTATTTTTTCATGAAATCGGAAGCTTTTACTTCAAATAATAAAAGCAAAAGGCAATGCTTTATTTTATTCAATTGAGCCAAAATATTGCACGCTTGAAATTGTGTGGTCTAATTGATGCTTACCGAGATCGATGATTTAAAATAATCAAAATACATTTTAGATCATAGTAATATCACAATTATGTAAAAAAAACTTATTAATAGCGTTTCGATCGATATCGAAGAAAATCGATTTTAGATTCGTTAATTCAATTAGCGGTATCGGTTCCACAGAGGTGAAAGTGAGTGACATCCCCATCCCCAACCCAATTGTTTTTTTTTACTCACTCGCTCACTGGCTTTCGTGTTTGTGTTGTGAAGTGTGTAGTGTGAAACATAGGTACGTACAGATGTCATAATACAATATTGTTCAGCTATAGGTATCCTGATTGTCTGTTGTACTACTTGTACTGACCTGACCATGAGCATTTAGTATTTTATTTTATGTCCATTTAATTCATATTATTTAAGTGCTTACATAGCGTTAAACAATAAATCTATTCAGAACATATAAAGTGTACATCTTTTACGATTAAGTATACCCTCAAAATCGAATACATTCTGTAGTAGACCGCAGTTCCTCAAGTTGTCCGTGTTTCAACAAATGCCTGATGAGAATTAATGAATGATTCCGAACAAAACTAGCATTTTTTCATTGCTGTGCGTTCTGGGGCATCAATGTATGGGGGAACGAGCAATGTCCTTTAACGCTAATTTTACCGGTAAATTTACCGATAAAATGTTTTAACGGTATTTTTAACGTTATTTTTTTATCGTTATTTTCTTTAACGGTATTTCAGTCCCTGGTCCCAGGAGTTACCAGGCACATACTCGACTCTATAGGTGAGAATAAACAATAGCCCAATAGTCAGATAATTTTGCCTAGAAATATATTCAAGGAGTTTTCATTTCCTCTGTGCGTCAGATAGCAAGCACCACAGATCACAGAAGTAAATAAATAATGGCGTACTGGTCTATCGCGTGTCTCCATTAAATGATATTCCTGCGCAAACGCGCAGAAACTTGTAAGTAGCATGAATTGTTTTTGCGCAATGCATTTTCCACATTTTCCTTGTTTTTTGCAAAATGCCGACGTGTGAGTAAGCTGGCGACATCGGTCACCATACAAACTGCGCCCTATTACATTTCTCCTTCATTTCTGTGTTATGAGGATAGTACTAAGGGCTAATAACAATACATTAACGACCTTAAAAACTTTGAAAAAAAATGTCAGGACAACAGAGGGCATTACATTTTGATATAATAGCCTTCTTTATTGTTCTACAAGCCATGCTATTAGGTTTGGCAACGTCGCATTTCGGTATTATGCGTGAACCGATTTGACACAAATCCGCCATAGATTTATAGCAATACGACAAATTAAAAAGACGCCGTTTACTAGAAGTCATGGTGCTTTTTTGACCATCTTAAATCAACAGCCGATAGGTTCACGCGCAACGTTGCCAAACCTAATAGCATGGCTTGTAGAACAATAGAGAAGGCTATGAATAGTCCCCTTTGCTTTCTTAAAATTAAATTACACACACGCACACACATACACACACACACACACACTCTCTCTCTCTCTCTCACACACACACACACAAACACACACACAGCCGTCAGTCCCAGCTGCATTTGATGTCGTTTACATCCACCAATCCACATTGGGAACACGTTAAGCCCATCCTTATCCATTCTTATGGAAGGTCTGTATACTATGGATTGGGGACATTAAAATGGTTTTGAAATCTTTTCATTGTCAACAGTACAGCAAACCACATCAGAGCGTACTCCACTCATACCACACACGTTAAGACCGCCACATTCAACCTATGGCGAGTCCACAGTCAACTGGTTCTCGCCCGTCGAGACGCCAGAGTCCAGCCCCCGGCCTAGAAGACCAGGGGACCAGGTCATATTGACCCAGGACCAGGTATGAAAAAATAAAATAAAAATAATAAAAATTTTATCCACTTTCAAATGTCTTAAGTAAAGTAATTGTTGAAGCCCCCTTTTAAGCAAAAAGATGCTTGTGCCAGGAGAAAGGTATGCATATACTCAGTAATGGTTGCCACAGTCTACCTATGGTGAGTCCACAGTCAACATGCCAGACTCAGCTCCCGGCCGAAACAACCTGGGGTCATATTGACCCAAGCCAAGACCAAGTATGTCTGTCTATACTTAGTAATACGTGTTAAGGCTGCCACAGTCTACTTATGGTAAGTCCACAGTCAACTGCTTTTCCTCCGTGGAGATGCCAGAGTCCAGGGGACAAGGTCATATTGACCCAGGACCAGGTAGGGAGGGAGGTCTCACAAATGAGACCAACTGTGACAAGGACGGGGGAAGGGGTCAAAAATCATGAAATTCGTCTGACGTAATTTATGAATGGCCCCAAATCAGCTACGGTTGAACTTCGGTCTGACTCCGGCCGAGTTTCGGTTGTTCTCCGGTCAGGGAATGATAACGTTATTTTTATATGAAACGTTATTTCTTACTTTTTTACCGTTAATTTTTAACATTTACGTTATGTCAATAAATAACGTTATTTTAGATAACGTTACATTGAAATTAACGTTATTTCAGTAAATAACGTAAATTTTAACGTTATTTCTTACTTTTTAACCGACTTCAAAAATTTGAAAAGAAGGAGGTTTCATTTTATATGAATTCAGACGGATTTTCAACGTTTTTTGTTTATGAACCGATTTATATGATTCTTTTTTTGTTTGAAAGAAGACACCTTAAGGATTATACCGTATTAATTTCATTGATATTGGACTTTGAATTTTGAAGATACACGAGGGAACTCCTCAAAATCAAATAGGAGTGTACAGTGATTGAAATATTGGTAGGTTTATGACAATCAAAAACAAGTTAAATACCTAATTACCTATCTATTGTCAAGGATGTTCTGGACTAGAGTTGAACTGCGAAGGCCCAACAGAACTCCTGTGGAAATTGAGTTACTCGGGGTATACCATTGAGAAATGTGAAACATTATACTTAATGTTTTATTTTATAAAATCATCGCTTATACCTACCACAAAAAAGTTTAAAATAAAAAGCTTTTTAAAAAAAGCAAAACCTCCTTAAAAAACCTTATAAAACAGCTCTATAAAAAGCAAGAAATAATGTTCAAATCGATTAATTAAAACACGTCTATTGAAGTCGGTAAATTTACCGGTAAAAATAACGTTTATAAAATGTTATAACGGTATTTTTAACGTTATTTTTTTGTATCGTTATTTTTTTAACGGTGATTCAATCCCTATCTCCGGTCGAACCCTGGTGTCATCTACACTAAGCCTAACTAAACCTCAAAAGAAAAACGGAACCCTAAAAATGCCATCATTCGCTCGTAATCGTGGCCTATTCATAATGCCTTGTACCTATTAATCTTTTCTGCAGATTAACTGCCGATGGTCAATTGACCTCAATTACTGTTAGTTAGGCATGTGCCTATGACGAGTACCTACTTACCATAAGTTGAAAAACCATAACATTTAACATGACCAAACAATGCATAATTTACACTTTCGCAATGATTAAAAAAAATAGATAATAAAAAGTGTGAATATTTTGGGTTTTATGCTGTAGCTTAATATTGTCCTGGGGACGCATTTTTGAATCATTCGAAATGAATCTTAAATTCATGCACGAAAGCAAAACGTATACGAAACCAATTTCGATTGCTCCCAATTTTACGTATTTTTGTAACAATAGAAATGAGTGTTGCCCTAAAACTCGAATCTTATAACATTTTTCATTTCACGCAGAAAAAATAAAAACCGGAAAGCCGTAACTCGTTGATTTTAAAAACCGGTGATGAGTTACGGGGGAACAGAACGTAAATTAAAAAGTTATCATGTCATTGTCTGTCAGTCATTTGATTTTGATATTTCTCTCTCTCTCACGTCATTTCTACTGGTAGAATATCGAAAACGAATAGGTCGGACCAATCGTTGCAAAATTCACGAGTATGAATATTAAAAAATAGCGATTTTAAGGATTCGCATACGAATCTTGCGGTTTCATACACGTTTTGGAATTCTAATGATTCAAAAATAGGGCCCCTGTAACAGGACACGACTATTCGAATGCGAAAGACCGTCAAGGTACTGTTTTACATGCACTCGACGTCAGAAAAATCGTACCTATTCGAAAATAAGTTTAGATTTGGCTACCTGCTATTGCTAGCTAACGTTTTATTGTGTAAATGTTAATATCTATTGAAAGTCTCTCAGGTCTTATGCGCCGTCCGTCGTCTGTGCCGAAACGAAACAAGTTTCACCCTAACCTTGACAATTTATCATTTATCTGATAACTTGTGACGATGAATGCTCAAAAATCACACTACGATGTTAATCCCTAGCGATTAAGATATAACATTTCTATTCATTATAATAAAATCATTCAGAATTACGAATAAAATCGTTTCAATACGTCAGAAACATATGTATAAGAACTTATTGTCTCTTTTTTATTCAACTAAATACCTAGGTACTCGAAGAATGTTAAATTCTACGTTGATTAAAAAAGATAGAACCCATTTTTAAGTAGTTATATTTTTTTATTAAGTGCCATAAGTTTTGCCACGATGCATAAACTTAATAATCTCCAATGTCTTTAACTGTGCCATTTAATAACAGGCGACCTTGGATTAAAGTAAAATTAAATATATGAAAAAATATTCTCAAATTCTATAAAAGTAACAATGGTTTTCTATTATAAAACAAAGGTTTGCAAAGTCTATAATATGTGCTCTGTTTGACTCTTTGCTCGCTATCTATTAGGTCATACGCAACTACGCAAGTCTTAATTACACTGGAGAGCATCAAAAGCGCAAACTCTTGATTATTTTATTATTAGTTGTTAAAGTGAATAATTTTTGCTTAATAATAATTGCGCTTATTACAAATTAACATTATTAAATCTGAACAAAGAACTTCTTAATAAAGCTACATTTTATGAAGAAATGCCACTTTTGAAAAGAAAAATTCAAAAAAAAAATCGAATTATTGGTTTTGCTTATTCGCTCAACCATGTAAGATAATGGGGATGCAAACTGAGAAACTAATGGCCCACAAACGCTTGTACCAAAATCGTTTGATTGGTTGTTTCAGATGTCATATTTTAACCAATCAAAAATACTGTCTTAGGAACAAGCATACGCAGAGATATCTACAATTAGCTTTGCGCTGCTATCTTATATACCTACTGAGATAAAGTGTCCAGGTAAAGCTATCTCTTTTAAAATTATCAGCATTTTAATATCAGACTGATAGGAAGTATTAATTAAAAGATAAAAAAGATAAAGTAATTAATTGTGGTTTTATAATATAAGGTTTCTTTTTTGTTTTTTTTACGTTTTTACGTAGACGAAAGTCAAATTGCACATTCGTTATTATATTTTAGAATAAAGTTGTTTATAGACCTTGCTTAGATTATTTATATGTCTAGATAGTGTTATGCTTTTGACGTAACAAACAAAACAGGCCAACTTTTTAAGTTCGTGTGCATTTTTAGCATCCTCGCGTTCCTAAATACTACTCGTATTGTAATAAAAACTAAGGCCGTGTCACACTTTGGTCACCCAACTGTAGGGTGATATTTTTTTCGCCATGTTTGTAGCTTCAACTGTCTATCTAGATATATAAATAATCTTAGTTATAAGTATTGGGGTAATTACAATAAAATTCAAATCATTAAACGATTTTTTTATTTATGTAGGTCTATCAAAATGCTCGCCACTGTACGCCAATTACCTGTCCTCTATAAACTTGTCGGTTGTCGGTCTTTAGTTTCAACCGGTCAGTAATTCCGTACGGTCGTCGTTACGTAGCATAATTGTACGGTACTTTACAAGATATATAAAGTGGTCCTTATTATAATTACACGAAGATCTATTTTCGGTCACGTGAACGAAATCAGATTTAAGAATTGAAATTATTGTGTTTTAAAATATTTTGTTGTTTTTGTTGATCTGCAAAGTTTGTTTTGGTGATATCATACATTGTATGGTGTTTTTAAGGTTGTATTTTTTCGCGGCCGCCCGCGACTTCGTCTGTGTGGATTTTCCGAAAAAACTTTTATAAAAAATAAATTTGCCAAATCCTATACATACATACAAAATTTTTAAACCTAAAAACGTGGAGCGCATTTTGTAACTTCTGTATAGGGTTATAAATATTTACGGAAGAAATTATTTTTATACTTTTTAGTCCGTTTTTAGGGTTCCGTACCCAAAGGGAAAAAATGGGACCCTATTACTAAGCCTCCGCTGTCCGTCTGTCTGTCTGTCACCAGACTGTATCTCATGAACCGTGAGAGCTAGACAGTTGAAATTTTCACAGATGATGTATTTCTGTTGCCGCTATAACAACAAATACTAAAAACAGAATAAAATCAATATTTAAGGGGGGCTCCCATACAACAAACGTGATTTTTTGCTGTTTTTTGCTCGCTATTAATAACGACTGCAGGTATACAGTTGAAATTTTCACAGATGATGTATTTCTATTGCTGCTTCAAATGTTCACGCACTAAATACGGAATGAAACCATTTGTTTGAATATGTTGACAGAACTGACTTTATTGACATTCTTACTTTTAAATAAGGCTATCTATTACACGCATTGAACAGCTGCTATAACAATAAATACTAAAAACAGAAAAAAGAAATTTAAGGGGGGCTCCCTTACAACAAACGTGAATTTTTGCCGTCTCTCACTTTTTTTTCAATTGTTCATGAGACTGAAGGGCGCCCCTGACAACGTGTTTGCCCACGTGAAAGTTTATCTCAATCAATTTTGATAAAATTTGCTTTGCTATCAGATATGTCAATAACTCCCAAAGTTTATCGATCCTGTACCTACCTATCTATCCTACTAACGGGTTACCTACGCCATATCGAATACGAAATGATCGAAAATCAAAATATCGAACCCCCTACTAGACAGTTAAAAGTTCGTCACTTTACAAACTTTTTCGCGCTTATTTTAACCCTTAATTTGGTTTTTGGCAACATACTTTTAAAATAAATCTTCAGCTCCAAATAATTATTTAATTTTTTTTAACTTGACGACAAGCAATTGCTAAGTTATAAGTAACGTGGACTAAAACAGAGAATAAATAATAATTTGTACAAACTAGTGTTTTAGTGTTAAAACTGATGCTGTCATTTTTATTTGCATAAAGAAGGTCAGGGACAGCATTATTTTAAACTAGATAGTTCTTGATTCATTAAGGTGGCACCTTGAGCGAAAGTGGCGCCGCGGTGAATTTATATAATTTTATGAATTTATGTAATTTTAATACTAGCTGACCCGACAGACGTTGTCCTGTCATAGTTATGATTTATGAATATTGAATTCGAATTTTAAACGACATTCAGTTTTTTTGCAGCCCGCATTCTGTCTATTCTATGTCAAACGTCATGTTTATAGTCCAAATTAAATTTTATATGGCGGTTAAGTATTCTTAAATTTTATAATTTCCCGCGCAATTTTTTTTCTGTTTTCTTTCATAAGAACCTTCTCCTGATAATAACAAACACAACAAAAAAAGAATTAGCGAAATCGGTTCAGCTGCTCTCGAGATTTGCGCTTATCAACACATTCAGCGATTCATATGAATTCTAATACACAATTTTAATAATGTTTTACGTGGAATTTTTAGGACCCACAGTCTAGTATTTTTAGACGGTATCGTTACATTCCCTCATAGTCACTGCTAAAAATGGCCGTTTTTAGGGTTCCGTACCCAAAGGGTAAAAACGGGACCCTATTACTAAGCCTCCGCTGTCCGTCTGTCTGTCTGTCTGTCTTTCTGTCACCAGGCTGTATCTCATGAACCGTGATAGCTAGACAGTTGAAATTTTCACAGATGATGTATTTCTGTTGCCGCTATAACAACAAATACTAAAAACTAAAACCCGACTACGGAAAAATCGTGCTCTAAAAAGTAAGAAACAAGAAAATATCGAAAATATTCATAAAAAGGATAACCGTAGTCGCATGCCACTTTGTCCTAGACACGCGCGGCAAGGGCTGGATGGAGGTGGCATGCGACTACGGTTATCCTTTTTATGAATATTTTCTTGTTTCTTAATTTTTAGAGCACGATTTTTCCGTAGTCGGGTTTTAGTTTTTAAACTTCTTTTTTTATTTTAAATATTTTGGAGTTGTCAATAGGGTGAAAGCAAGCAAAGCCACGGGCAAAAGCTAACAATTTATATATTTTTGAAAAGTGCTCATTAAGTCCTTTCATATGGTACCCAACACGGCATTATTAAAAAAATATTTTTTTAGTTCATGACTTTAACTCCTCTAGAGGGCGCCACATTAAATTTTATGTAACGTCATATAGCCTATGTTCATTGGACGATTACGACGCTTCTAACGATACCTCATTTGTCAAATTATAACAAGTAGTTTAGAAGTTATGAGGGAACAGATGAATTTACAAACATACATACATACATACACAGGTTGGTCAAAAGTTCTGTTACTGAGTTTCTTTATCGATTACTGGCCATTAAAACAAATGAAAAGAAAAAATAAAAATGACATATTATTGACAGTTTTATAAGCTATAATTCCATACCACACGTATATCATATTTTGTTTATTTCACCATGGAATGGGGGTTGAAGGAGAATCGTGTCGCTGTAATTGCTCTGCACAAATGTGGGCAGCCACCGAATATGATTTTCAAGTTGCTACAAAAGTTGAAAATCAACAAGCAATTTATTTATCGCACTATCCATAGGTACAGTAATACCTTGACCGTCGATGACCGAAAAAGATCAGGAAGACCACGCACCGTTCGGACACCAGCTGTGATCAAGGCAGTGAAGGCGAGAATCACGAGAAATCCCGTCCGGAAGCAAAAGTTATTGGCAATACAGATGACTGTGAAGAGAAGTTCCCTTAAAAAAATTATCAATGATGACCTTGGGCTTCACGCTTACCGTAGACGAAAGGGCCATCTGCTAAACGCACGATTGAAGGCTATGAGGTTAGCACGAAGTCGCGCTCTACTAAAGCAGTACGCACAAAACGGCCATCGAAAAATCTTGTTTACTGATGAAAAAATCTTCACAGTCGAAGAAAATTTTAACCGTCAAAATGATAGAGTATACGCTAAGAATAGTAAAGAAGCCAGCATGATTGCTCCGAGGGTCCAACGAGGTCACCACCCCTCATCAGTGATGATTTGGCTGGGGGTGTCCTATTCAGGGCTAAGTAAGGTTCATTTCTGTGAAAAAGGTGTGAAAACTGGCGCTAGAGTCTATCAAGATACCGTTCTGGAACCTGTTGTCAAACCCTTAAGCCACACTTTATTTCAAAACCAGCCATGGGTCTTCCAGCAGGACTCTGCCCCTGCGCACAAAGCAAAATCTACACAAGCATGGTTTCGGGCTAACAAAATTGATTTTATCGCGCAGGAAGAATGGCCATCCTCCAGCCCAGACTTAAATCCTCTGGATTATGCCATATGGCAACTTATTGAGGAGAAAGCATGTGCTAAGCCCCACATGAATCTCGACTCTCTTAAGCGCGCTATTCTCAAGGCAGTCGCAGAATTGGATATGGTGGTAGTTCGTGCTGCCATCGATGACTGGCCTCGTCGTCTAAAGGCGTGTATTCATGCCAGAGGCGGTCATTTCGAATAATTTTAATACATGATAATCTTAAATATTTGTGCTTTCATTTGGTATATAATTCATTGTAGCATTATTTGTAAATTTAGTATTATTCATGTTTTCCATAGTTACAGAACTTAGTAACCAACTAGGTACAGGTCAAAACCCGACTACGGAAAAATCGTGCTCTAAAAAGTAAGAAACAAGAAAATATTCATAAAAAGGATAACCGTAGTCGCATGCCACTTTGTCCTAGACACGCACGGCACGGGCTGGAGGTGGCATGCGACTACGGTTATCCTTTTTATGAATATTTTCTTGTTTCTTACTTTTTAGAGCACGGTTTTTCCGTAGTCGGGTTTTAGTTTTTAAACTTCTTTTTTTATTTTAAATATTTTGGAGTTGTCAATAGGGTGAAAGCAAGCAAAGCCACGGGCAAAAGCTACCAATTTATATATTTTTGAAAAGTGCTCATTAAGCCCTTTCATTTGGTACCCAACACGGCATTATAAAAAATTTTTTTTTTTTAGTTCATGTCTTTAACTCCTCTAGAGGGCGCCACATTCAATTTAATGTAACGTCATATAGCCTATGTTCATTGGACGATTAAGACGCTTCTAATGATACCTCATTTGTCAAATTATAACAAGTAGTTTAGAAGTTATGAGGGAACAGATGAATTTACAAACATACATACATACATACAGGTCAAAATCATATACCCTCCGTTTTGGCTTCGCCGTAGTCGGGTAAAAATAGAATAAAATGAATATTTAAGGGGTCTCCCATACAACAAACGTGTTTTTTTTGCCGTTTTTTGCTCGATATTGATAACGACTACAGGTAGACAGTTGAAATTTTCACAAATCGTGTATTTCTATTGCTGCTATAACAACATATGCTAAAAACAGAATAAAATAAATATTTAAGGGGGCTCCCATACAACAAACGTGATTTTTTGCTGTTGTTTTGGTACGGAACCCTTCGTGCGCGAGTCCGACTCGCTCTTGGCCGGTTTTTTGATACATTTGCTATCTACTTCTACGAATGACTACGAGGGAGATGATACCTTCTAAAAATACTAAACCATGAGCCCTAACACCACGTAAAACATTATTCAAATCTTTTTCTATTAATAACTTATTAAATAAAAACCCTTGAGGGCGCCACTTACTGTCATACAACCGCCTTAACGTTTTAGAACATGGGAGATTTAATATAAGAAGTAATTTCAGATAAATTTTAATTTTTTTTACGTTTTTTTTTCAATATTTTTTTCTAAGTTTCAAAGTTAATATAGTAAATATATTATAATCCGCTTATATTTTAATACGATTACAAGTGACACATGATATTACAAAACAGCTTTGCTTTACTAAATACCTAACCTTTAAGAAATTAACCACCCCGAAAATTCGGTCACTTAAATAAAATTAAGTACAAGGTCTTGAGAAATTGTATTTATAGTTAGTTTTCATATCATAAGAAAGCTGTTTAGTTTGTGAATTTGTTTGGTTTGGCTGTCTGTGAGTTACTAATATTATAGGGCTTATTTCGCGGGATATCGGTAAAAAAAAAGTTATTTTCCATACATTTTTTCTCGATATGCTCCAGTGGGGGACAAAAGTGGGACCTTTAATTTTTATTTATTTACTTAAAAATAAAAAATTAAGTTAACCTTCTCCATATTTATGTGACCCTGGTACTTTAAAATGTATCCAATCAGCCTACATGTTCTAAGAGTGTACATTTTGGGAAGTACATTACGGGAAAGGTGCATTTTGGAAAGTGTACATTTTGGGAAAAGTACTTTTTGGGAAGTGGACATTTCGAGAAATGTACCTTTTGAGGCCGGTGTACCTTAGTTAAGTGTAATTTTGAACCTCAAGGAAGTGGGGGACGACAGGAATAGGTCACAATTGTCCACAATCCGATAGAAATAATGTAGATACCTATTATTATTATAGTATTTTTGATATTCATTTAAAAACTTTAGATTTCTAACAGAAAATAAAATTACTGGTTCTAGCAAAGTTACAACGAACGTCGGTTCGCAAAGATAAATGTATATGATGGGAATGAGACGGATATTAGTTTGCACTAATCATAGACTAGGGGAGGTCAGCTCAGCGCGGCCACCTTAACTTTGACTTTAAAAAAATGCTATTAAAAAATAGAATTTGGAAAAGTATTTTAAACCAATAGATAGGGAATTTATTAAACTTTTATAACGTGTAATCGCATTCCGTGAAAACTTTAATAGTTTCTTTTAATTTGTAAATTACGAAAACTTGGCAAAAAACCGCTTTGCCCAAGTGAGCGCCTAAAGCGGCCATGGGGGTAAGGGCAAAGTGGGCATTCCAAAAGATTACAAGATTACTTAAAGTTGAAAAACATCGTGCTTAAAAAAACAAGAAGACCAGAAACAAATTACATAAAACTCTACTAATGATAAAAAATGATCTTAAGTTTCAAATGAGACATTTATTATTACAGTCTTAGAATCTTCGAATACTTCCTAAATTTATTTTTAATTCTTATATTAATAATTAAAAATAACAACGCAACGATTTTCTCATACTTATCTACCAACGTTTCTTCTACTTAAATTAAAACTTCAACAGCTAGGCAAAGCACTTGGCCACTTTGCCCGGACCGCTTTGCCTTTTTCCACCGGTTTGTTTTAAAAATTAACTGTGCTCATAACATTTGTCTAATGTCGGAACCAATGTTACACAAACAAAGTTAAATAGATAAGCAATAATAGACGTAAAATAAAAACATTGAGTTTTATAGAGTTTTGATCAAAACAGATTGAGTTTATTATGGATTTTCTTAACAAAATAAACAAAAATCATTCGCAAGTTGTCGCGGCCACATGCTGGTTCCGACCACTACCAAATGACTGCTCGGGGCGGGGCGGTAGGTTTGCTGCATATCAGAACATAAAACATTGTACTATCGTTATAAGTTGCCGAGAAATGAGGCATGGCCGCTTTGCCTCCTATGGCCGCATTGAGCTGACCTCCCCTAATCATATTGTTTTAGGGGAGGAAAAGCGCAATTTTATCCCGATAGGTGGCGTCTGGTCTTTGGTACCCGGCCGCCTCAAAGAAAGTGTCAAAACATATGGGAATCTCTTCGAGTATTGCACTTTTTAATTTTATACTGAGAAAATGCCGCATTGTTATGCATGTAACTTGTAAAATATTGGAGTTCATCGATTTCCCAGTAACAAAAAAAATAGTGGGCAAAAAAATATCAAAAAAAATATGCTTTTCCCTCGATTTTCTCCTTTGCTGAGCCTGAGAAACATTATAAATCAAAAGGAATGTTTCATGAATTTGATGAAGCTTCGCCAAAATAAAACAACATTTGAATTATAACAGCTTTGTTCTTTAATATTTCAACCTCAGCAGTTTCTAACATATTTATAACTTGGATGAATTTGATAGGTATATCAAATATGGAATAAGCCCAATATTGGGGCCAAACAGAGAATTAATAGAATTTTATATGCCAGAGTCATTCAAGAAACTTAGAATAATAAAATAAATATGATAAAACGGTTCGTGTAATTTTGGATGGTACAGAAATTCCAGTACAGAAACCTGAAATTACTACTGCAAAGCAGGCATCATGAGGCAACTATAAACACGGAAATTCACACTCAGTTGCTTTGTTAAAATTTAAATCATATGCTTCTAATCTGAAATAAAAAGATTACTTGTAAATCTTACACGAAATTTAAAGAAATGTAATGCTTGTTAGCAATTTTTTGTAAGTTGCTATAAACTTTCTTGCCTGTTGTTTTGGCTTTTCTTTTTCGTAATTCTTTTTTTATATGAGCTAAAGTTAGCATAGAATACATTGTTTGTCCGCAAAACCGAAAAAAATACAATCTAAGAAAGTAAAATCACGTAATACACAGTCAAGACAATATAGGCTCAAACTGACAATTGTTCCAAAGACTGAAGCGCCATCTGTAATTCACTTTGCCTTCGCCTCCCCATTATCTCAAATACATATTTTTTTACCTAAACCCTGTGTCTTCTAGGTAGAGGACTATTTTGTGAATAAAAAACTCACTAAAATAAAAAATTGCAGTAGGAAAAATTATTGTAACAAAACCAGATAGTTTTATTTGTCGCTTAAACTTATTTAAAAGGCTTCTATTAATAATCAATTCATAACCAAACCTTTTTTTATATTAAAAATACTTAATTTAACAAAAAAACCTAAATCACTAAATCATAATGTAGGTTTGACATCGATTGTACTTTAGTCACGTTTTGCTAGATAAATTATCATCGACCTTACTGATAAATTCAGTGTATTTAGATCACTCTAACAGAACCGACGTGTGTAACAATACTATTTATTATTACTACATTTACTACTTATTCTTTATTAAAAATATAATCGGTAAAAGTAATCTATTTTTTTTTAAATTATTCTTACATTGTTTGTGTACCGTGCGTGATTGTTATTAGTGTTAGTGTTATAATATGTGTGATTAAACATTCATACTTAATTTGGTCGTCGAAAATAGTGTGACGAAATACCCACTGTACAAATATCATTTACACCTTACGGCGCGTAAATTAATCAAAAACACCTAAACGAAATTACAAGATAAAACTCAAAGTTAGTTTGTTTTCTATAGAAATTATATATTCCCATTTGACCCACGTTTTTAGTTCAGTGTGTATGACTGTGCTTTAAATAGTACATTATGCCTTAATAGTGAAATATTAATAATGAGAATAAAATATGTCAATGCACACTACATAGTACGACGTTTTCGATCTCTATTTAGGTCATTGGCAATGTCAACAATATTGCGGAATTAAATAAAGCGATAATGAAATGATAACAAATAATCATACAGATAATGCAAGAGAAACGTCATTTACACGTCATTTATTTACGAATAATGGCAGTTAAACGTAGTCGCTGACTATGAATCTTATAAGGAGGCTCAAGGTCACCCAGCGTGCAATGGAGAGAGCCATGCTCGGCGTTTCCCTGCGTGATCGAATCAGAAATGAGGAGATCCGTAGGAGAACTAAAGTAACCGACATCGCTTGAAGGATTGATAATGAAATGATAACAAGTAATCATGCAGATAATGCAAGAGAAACGTCATTTATTTACGAATACATTAGCTGGCCTGACTTACAGCAATAAAACGTAGTCGCTGCCTATGGGTCTTATAAGGAGGCTCAAGGTCACCCAGCGTGCAATGGAGAGAGCCATGCTCGGCGTTTCCCTGCGTGATCGAATCAGAAATGAGGAGATCCGTAAGAGAACTAAAGTAACTGACATCGCTCGAAGGATTGATAATGAAATGATAACAAATAATAATGCAGATAATGCAAGAGAAACGTCATTTATTTACGAATACACTAGCTGGCTTGACTTACAGCAGTGAAACGAAGTCGCTGCCTATGGGTCTTATAAGGAGGCTCAAGGTCACCCAGCGTGCAATGGAGAGAGCCATGTTCGGCATTGCCCTCCGTGATCGAATCAGATATGAGGAGATCCGTAGGAGAACTAAAGTAACCGACATCGCTTGAAGGATTGATAATGAAATGATAACAAGTAATCATGCAGATAATGCAAGAGAAACGTCATTTATTTACGAATACATTAGCTGGCCTGACTTACAGCAATAAAACGTAGTCGCTGCCTATGGGTCTTATAAGGAGACTCAAGGTCACCCAGCGTGCAATTGAGAGAGCCAAGCTCGGCGTTTTAGCCTCAGTTTAGCAAACGTTTTGCCTTGCGAGGCATCGCGCTTGGTAGGGACCCGCCTAATCGCGTAAAAACGGCTGGTCCTGGTTAAAGGTTCCCTTGAGATTTTCTCTAATATCCACGCGGACGAAGTCACGGGCCGAAGCTAGTATTTGAATATAAACTTTTTTAAATCGGATAAGTACGATCGTAGGCCGTGTTGTAATCTTTAACAAAAGCCAATCCGTATGATTTCGCCTGAACTAACTATTATCAAAAAAATTATTAAAACACTTTTATCAAAACACAGCACTATTTTCGAATTTGGTTTAGACTAAAACAAAAATACGGTAATATTCTATTAAGTGCTGAGTTTTCATAAAAAAAGTTTTAATCCAACACAAAAGCATTTCAACAGACAACAATAAGTTTCCGAATTTCAAAAAGTAAAAACAGTGTCCGGACATTTTGAAAGTGTAGTAAAACAAAATGGCGGCATCAACGTCCATCGAACAACAAGCGGCCCAATACCATGAAATGGAGAAACACATCGACGAGATGGAGAAAATTAACACTGACGAAGAACTAGACAAGAAGTTGGACACTATGAACAAAGTCGGATTTTCAATAAGTAACTGGATGAAATACATCTTTAATAGGGACACTAAGGATGAGGACTTTAATCCAGTTTGGTTGACAGTAAGTTATGGCTTATATTTAAATGATCACCATACTAGCCTAACCTAACCCAGAAACAGTAAATGCTCGCCAAATCTTCTTGGGTGGTTTAGGATTTGGTGAGAATTTACAAATTTTGGAGAAAATGTTTTTTTTTGTAATTTTAAAATAAACTCGAGAGCAGAGAAATCGCACCACATGTCTATTTTCATACAAACGAGGTAACTTTGACTCTGTGCTTCTCCGCCCAGGATCAAACGGGCTTTGATCTGATGATGGTAAATTAAAGAATAAATGGTGGAGGCCCATAATGCTAAGGAAACCTAACGGATTCGTTGAGTCGTTTAGCTCAGGGTTAAACATAAAAAAAATACAAGCTAAAATTACATCAAAAGTATGTAAAATATAACACTGAAAACTTCATACAGGCTCTGGTGTAAACAACGCTTCTGATCCGTTGGGTTTTTTTTAGCGATCTGAGCCTCCTCCATTTATTCTTTATTTTGCCATCATCAGATCAGAGCCCGTTTAATCCTGGGCGGAGAACCAGAGCTTCAAAGTTACCTTGTTTGTATGAAAATAGGCCTGTGGTGCGATTTTTCTGCTCCCGAGTGTATTTCCAGTAATTTTTTTCTTTGGTGAGCTTTTATTTGTGCCAAAAGAAGTTTCAATGTGTCTGTCAAACGAAAGCGATTGCGATAGATTTTGAAATTAGACAATAAGTACCCTGTTCCCGTTGTCCTCTACATTTTTCTACCACTGGGGGCTGTCAGGAAAAAAATATTTTTTCTATACATTTCTTCCCGATATCCCCTAGTGGTGACCAACGGGAATAGACATTCCACACCTTATTTCCCGGTATCCAACAGTGGAAGACAAAGGGAACAGACCGTTAATAGGTTGTTATTTAAGTAGAATGTTGTGAAGTGCATCTGCGCGAGGACAACCAAATAATAAGCTACTCTCGTGGCACGCCAATAAAGTACAATTTCAAATTGCACAGCGCTGCGTGCCTATTATTATAAGCACCTGCGAAGCGCTTCTGTTTGTCGCGTAGCTCTGTCTCAACCGACACTTGACACCCCTCGTGCGCTGGCTCGACTGAGTCAGCCGCGAGCAGTAGGCTAATATAAAAGTTTAAGCGCGGAGCGAGACCCCCTGCCTTAAGATAATACTTCTAGAATGTTCAACCGCCTCTGTGGTTCTAGTGGTTCGCCCACCCATTTAAGACGCAGGGGTCCCGCATTCGATTCCCATGGGAAGTACAATTTGTACTCGGTTTGGTTGGTGGTAGGGCTTATTTCAAGTCCGCCTGGCTACCACCATCTTACCTAAGCCTGACGCCATAACAACAATTTGAAAATTGTTGTGTTTCAGTAGTTAAATAGCCAGTTCCTCAGTGGTGAGGATTCCGGGTGTAGTGCGCTTAAACCTTCGGCCTTATCGCCACTTAACATCAGGTGAGGTGAAGGATCTCAAGATAGCTCTCAACATTGAGAGTGGTTTATGAATATGGGCCCTAGAACATTAACCAACATTCTTCACTAACCTGCAACTCTTTTGTCTACAGATAGACGAGTACATATCACAAGCTGAAGAGAGTATGATGAACGCCTGGAGGGTGCTCCACTTGCCGAACTGGGTACACGAGAAGAGAGGTACCAATGGAGACCTGGTCGAGTCCAAGAGGACCGACCAGTTTGGAAAGGTGTACCGGTTCACGGTGAGTTGAAATACGTGCTTAAATAAACCGGCCAAGTGTGTGTCGGGCCACGCGCCGTAGGGTTCCGTAGTTACCATATAACATATCTTATTCATTTTTCATCCGCAAAAATAACTTTGTTTTTCACAGTGTTGGTATGAATGACAAAGTTATATTTGAGGTTTTGGAAAATATGATATACCTCGAAAACTAATTACTATATCTCGTTCAAACTAATTTTTGTTGAAAGTTTTTATTAAGATCTACAGCATATATTTTTTTACAGCTGTAAAATTTTATATCAGCACTTTAAAATAATAATAGATCTATAATTTAATATGATCACTACAAAAATAATGGTTTGCACTATAACTGATTGCCAAATCCGAAACCAGTTAGTTTCTGAACGCACATTAAAATTTCAGATTGACATCTGTTAAAAAGAGATGGCGAGATGATAACAACTTGTAGCATAATGCTTCAGAATAGATATAAGTACTACCGTACAGAAAAGACACTCTCCGCCCCCGCCCGAATCAATTACCTCACCCCACCCCGCGAGTTCGTGTGCCGAGTCGTGTGCTCGTTTAGTCGTGTTTGTCAACGTCAACTTATTTTGATATTGTAAGCAATGCGTCGTACGTAACTCAGTCGTGTTTTTCAACTGTCAACTTATTTTAATATTCAAAGCAATGCATCGTAACTTTATTTACCAAAAAAATCGAAATATGCATTGAACGCCGCTCATACAGTACAAACTGCTCGGTAGCCCTAGACTTACACACACAGTTGAGCGTGCACAAAAACGTCATCTGACGTCATCTGTTTGTAATGTTGTATGGAGTGACCGGAGTGTGGTTGGCTGGTTGCACCTAATCGTCTGTTTACCAAAAGTCTACAGTTACTAAATTGTATAGTGCAAAGTATTAATTTTAAAGCTAAGCATTATAGTGGAAATAATTATTTTTATAGTTCATTAAATTAATTTTAAAGCTAAAGATTTCAAAGTATGTTACATTATTTTTAAAGTGAGTTTATTATTCCCCGTTATTAATTCGTCCCGTATATATTTTTGCATTTTTGTGCACTGATAACTCGAAAACGGCTTAACTGCCACAATCGTAGAATGGCGATTGCGGTAAGCCACTGGCTATCGAGCATATCATTTGAATCACATACACTTGACGTCAGAAAAATATCACCTCTTCGAAAATAAGTTTAGACTTGGCCACCTGCTAGCTAACGTTTTATTGTGTAAATCAGAGGTGCCCAAACGGTCGATTGCGAGAGGTTTTAAAGTCAATCGCCAAGGATTACAGATTTGACACTTTGCACCCAATGTAAGTAGTTTTACTTATGCATTTTTTTTTCAAAAACTGTAAAAATGTCGATCTGTTATTCATAAATTGTTGTTAGGTCGATCTCCTTAAGAAAACGTATGGGCACCCCTGGTGTTTATGTTTATATCTATTTAAATTAATTTAATGAACTTTTAATTAATAATTGTTTGATTTAATTAACATAACCGTTACCATAATTAAACACTTAAAGCGTTATTGCTTGCGCCGCCATAAAAGGCAAATAAAAGGGGTCAATTCCTAGAAGGAAGTGCGAGTAAATTCGCTGTCGAGATGAGATGGAGAAAACTCATTTCAACAGTACAATTAAAAAAAGGAATACCCGTGATGGATACTATTGCCCATGAAGTTGCTCAAATATTGCAAAAAAAATGAGGCAAATAAATGTTGCTCGGAAACTGAATTTCAGTAATTGATTCCTATCTACGTGTATTCCAACGGTTTCTAGAGACTGTTGGCTATGTCCGAAGGGAAAGAAGTATATAACAGCACTTACCATTAAATAAGATAGAATTAAATTAACTTTGAAGAAATTTTTGAAAAGGTGCGAATTTCCTGACGCCGTTTGTAATACGTATGGTTATTTGTTACAGGGCATAGTGGAGTGTCCGCCCAAGTTCCTATTCGAGGAGTTCAAGAATAACCTCACCAAGCTTCCGGAGTGGAACCCCACCATACTGAAGAGTGAACTTATTAAGGTAATGTGAAAGAGCAAAAAAAAAATTTAATAAAAAATATTAAAAACACGACTGCCCTGCCAAAAACGAACTAAAAAGTTAAATAACAAGTGTCATTGCAGTCGGAGGACCGTTTTGTGAAATAATTTTTAATCAAAGAGGTCCCCCGACTGCAATGACACTTGTTATTTAACTTTTTAGTTCGTTTTTGGCAGGGCAGTCGTGTTTTAATATTTTTAAATTTATTTGATTGAATCATGCGTCACTTGGCAGAAGTCCCAAACAATTTTGAAAAAAGAAATAGGTATATGTACGTAGCTTACTTCCATTTCGAAATATTAAGGTATGTGTTTTTATGGATATAATGAAAATTTATCGTTTTTTAGGCAACACGTATTTTTCATTTTCCATTTATTTTCAAACATTACTGAGATATTAATTAATAGAAAATGGTTTATTCTAAAAGGACGTAAGCACAAGATATAGGGAGAATATAAGCGATGCCTTTGCCTTGCCTCTTCAAACGTCAAATAAAAAAAACTGTCAATGATGTGAATTGTGATGTCTATAGAGATGTAGGCACGCTAGTATTGTATTTTATATCGATAATAATGGTATTTTTGTTTCATGTTTCATAATAAATAAGAAACAATAATACTACTCAAATAACAACTAAGTATATTAAATTATTGTAGTACCTAAAGGGGTTTGGTTATTTTTTTGAAGAAGAGGTGGGTAATTTTTTCTTTCGATGTCGCTTTCTAAAAACATTTTCAACCTAAAGCCCCCATACAATGACTGTCAAAAGTAATATCTAAGCGAGATGTTGTGATTGAGAGTGCGCTATATGCTCTATCTCTATAACAACACCACTTTGAGGTTGCTATCAGAGCTAAGAGTACGGTCTCTAGTATCCGGATCCCTAATAGCACAGTAGCCCGTAATACATTTAAATTACCAAAAAGGTTACCGTTCGCCGTTGTGATATTGTTATTTATTACGAAATTATAGATACTTTAACCCAATTTTTACAGATCGCAACCCGCCGTAACCTATATTTGTATATCTCCAAAAACGATATTTTTTAATTTTTCGAAGTTTACCACATGGTTTAGCTATTGTCGTGTTCTACAGCTTTGTTTGATTGCCACTGATAATAGTAAGACTATGAAATAAAGTTAGTTCCGCATTAATATTAAGTACTTTATTATTTAACTAGCGGCTGCCCGTGGTTTCACCCGCGTGGTTCCCGTTCCCGTGGGAATATCGAGATAAAAAGTATCCTATGCTTTAATCTAGGCTATCCACTATCTTTGTGCCAAATTTCAACCAAATCCATTCAGTAGTTTTTATGTGATTGAGGAACAAACATACAAACCCACAAACTTTCACATTTATAATACTGGCGGCCGCACGCGGTTTCACCCGCGTGGTTCCCGTGGGAATACCGAGATGAAAAGTATCCTCTGTTTTAATCTAGGCTATCTACTATCTGTGTGCCAAATTTCAACCAAATCCATTCAGTAGTTTTTGCGTGATTGAGGAACAAACATCCAAACCCATAAACTTTCACATTTATAATACTAGCGACCACCCGCGGTTTCACCCGCGTGGTTCCCGTTCCCGTGGGAATATCGATATAAAAAGTATCCTATGTTTTAATCTAGGCTATCTACTATCTGTGTGCTAAATTTCAAACAAATCCGTTCAGTAGTTTTTGCGTGATTGAGGAACAACATCTAAACATCCAAACCCACAAAATTTCACATTTATAATATTAAGTAGGATTAGTAGGATAACTGCGACACAGTCTTTGACTAATATAGTTGTCAACGTTAATTTGATTTTGTAAAAATTTTTAGACAGTAAAATTTTTTTTTTTATTTTGAATTTTTAGGAGATCGCGCCAGGAGTGGATCTTTCATACCAAGTAACCGCGGGGGGAGGCAAGGGTATAATCGCCCCCCGCGACTTCATAATCCTGCGGAGATGCGCGATGCTCTCCCGCGAGGGGAGAGTGGTACAAGATGACCCACACGCGTACATCAGCAGTGGGGTCAGTGTGCAAGTACCTGGGTTCCCTCCCCATAGAGATTTAGTCAGGTTAGTATAATCTATTTTATTCAAATTAAAAAAATATTTATTCAAATAAACTCACACACCCACTCACTGGCAGCACCCGTTCACGAGCATGACGCATGAACTAGTCATCGCTTCGCACAATCATATCTCTCTGTCTTTATATTCTCTCTCCTAAATTACAATGGTAATATCTCTTTCCCTGTTAGGCCATCCATAAATTACGTCACACGTTAAGGGCCTTTTTTCGCTAAACGGCAGATTCTTTTAACGACAGAGTCAGACAGCAAAAACAAAAGTTTTTTTGACATGTGTTTTTTTTGTAAACATTAGTTTTGACCAGAATTTATTTCAATATTAATAACGTTTTGATGTTTATATTGGTGGTGGTTAACCTTCTCCATATTTATGAGATCCTGGTACTTTGGTGACGTATTGTTTTACGAAAAAAAATACGAAAAATACGTAGTCACACTTGTGTGGTAAAAGTTGATGTGACATGCCGTTTGACAAATCACGCGATACTATGTCAAGTTGTATGACAAGTCTTGGGGGACTTTCATAGTGGGCTGCGTTTTGGGGGAGTTAAAAGTGTCCCATAAATGCCATTGTCATGCAATATCCACAGGTGTAGATGATCGAAGACTGTAGTTTTAATTCAATAATTATTTCTAGATGTAAAATTGAAAAATATGTGACGTCACACTAAGGAGAAGAGGTCTCACAAATATGACCAGCTGTGACAAAAACGGGGGAGGGGGTCAAAAATGATGAAGTTCTTGTGACGTAATTTATAGATGGCTGTATGTATTGATTGACATACTATTTTATCTAGTCTTTTGTTGTTTTGATAACTGATTTGTCAACCTCCGTGGTCGAGTGGGTTGCACACCGATTTTTATGGTGACGCCATATCCGTGATCCCGGATTCGATTCCCGGTTGGATCAATTAAGAAAAATAATCTTCCTATATTGTATCAGGTCTGGATGTTTGCTGTTTTTGATACCGTTGCTGTTTTTGATTTCCATATCATAATTGATAAAACTGCTTGTTTTTTAATTGCAGCAATATTCATTAATGTATTATTTACATTAGTAGTTGGTCCTTCGAGCCGTATAAATCGATAGATATAGTGGTGGCCAGATAATTAAGGACACCAGTCGATTTTCATACAAACGAGGTAACTTTGAAGCCTTGGTTCTCCGCCAGGGATTGACCTAGCTGTGATCTGATGATGGCCATCCAGGGATTGAATGGTGGAGATTCAGATCGCTATACACACAACTGATCTGATCAACATTCTAAGAGATATAAGAATATTAAAAAAACGTCAAAATTTGCATAAAAATGTATGGAAATACTGAATCTGAAAACTCTGAGCCTTATATCTCTGTACGGTGTACAAATGCCTACATTCAACTTGGTACTCAGAATTAGGTCACGCATCAGCACTTTTGTAATTCATTCGATTTATTATATTTTGTCATAAAATCAGTACGCAATTAACATTCACTCAACAATCACGCGTCCTCATTTAACATTTAAATAAGTAATTTTGATCCCTTTGTGAATTAGCAATAAACTTTTATTTTCCTAAACTTATCTATCATTTTAACTATCATTCGTCAAGGTGTACAAGCCCGGCTCGTACATCTTTTCTGGTCCTTCGATCTAAGGAGTCAGGACCTCGCGTGTGTCGTCATATCCTCTGTCGTCGCGTGAGGATCTGATTGGAATGCAGTGACAACATCAAACAGTGAATTGGTGATCAATAAACACATAAACATTCAAATCGAGCTCTAATTACGGAGCTTAGCAACAACAAGCAACATCGTCGACTACGGGCATACAGCTCGTACACGGCAGCATTAGCGAGCACACAGCTTGCATCCAGCAGTACATCAGCGAGCATACAGCTCGCATCCAGCAAGCACACAGCTTGTAATCAGCAACAGCGAGCACACAGCTCGCGCTCAGCAGTTTAACAGCGGGCTAGCAGCTCGTTCCCAGCATTACATCGACGATCGAGAAGCGTGTGCCAAGCAGTCCTTAGCCAGCTCATCGATCGTGTTCAGCACCAGCAGCCTGTAGTATCCGCAGGTGTTTACAGCAAAGAACAAGTAAGATCTTTCCTGTTTCTTAACAAAGTCTCTTTTATCAGCAGCAATGACGCAGATAGAAGAATTGTATGTTGGTCAGGGTGAAATTTTTGGAGCTATCCAAAAATTATTGGCGAACATCAAAAAAGATAGTTCAGAACGGAAGACAACAGATTATTTCAGGAGGCGTTTGGAAACATTAGAAAGTTACTGGGGCGAATATCAGGCTAATCATGATAGGCTTACTATGGAAGTCAGCAGGAGCCATCAATATTTTGTGAACAAAGAATACGAGCAAACGTTCGAAGAGTATAAGTCGGTAAAGGAATATATAAATCAGCAATACCAGTGTCTTTTATTGAAGAAAGATGTATCGGCTAAACAACAAAAACAACTTGATCAAACAGAAGACAGCGGAAGAGATGTTAAAGGGCAGGAGATCGCCGGCAGCAGCGACACGTCACAAGGTCGCCATACTTTCGTCAAGTCCCAGGGCTCAACAAGTAAGCTCGACGAAATGATTAAAAAGCAAGCAGCTAACTTCAAAGCTTTCAACAGAACAGTAGCATGCATTGATGTCGATATTCTCTCAGAGAAATGGGAATTTGAAGACGCATTAAAGTCATTGCAGAGCAGATGGAGCGCTATCGACTCCCTTCACTGGGAAATCGATAGTGAGCTCAATGGAGAGGATGAGAGTTATGAAAGATTATATAACAAACATGAACGGAAGTTTATCGAATTGAAAAAAGAAATTAACTCAAAACTATTTTCAGTTTCACATAGAGAAAGATCCACACCCCTTCTAGACATCCCGGTATTCCACGGACACTACAACCAGTGGGTATCATTTAAAGATTTATTCCAAGAAGCTATTCACAAAAATCCGTCATTGTCGTGTGCACAAAAAATGCAATTTCTTAAGTGTAAGCTGAAAGGCGAGGCAGAAAAGTTAATCCAACATCTACCGATTTCTTCAGACAACTATAACATATGTTGGGACATTCTAAACAATCGTTTTAACAATAGAAAACTCATATTCACTTCGTATATCAACACCTTACTTGGCCTGCCGAATATACAACAACAATCATTCATACAAATTAAGAAAATGCATGACGTATCCCAAGAATGTCTTTACGCTATAAAAAATCTTGGAGTGGACATAACAACATGGGATCCAATTTTGGTTCACATTTTGGCACAGAAATTAGATCAGGAAACCTACAATGAATACGCTGAATTCGTAAAAAATCCCAGAGAGTTACCTATTCTAGAAGAATTCATGAAGTTTTTGAAATCAAAATTTACAACTTTAGAGTCAGCCAGAAGAAAGCAAGATACAAGACCAACGCCGCCAACAAACAACCATTCGTCATCAAACAACGTCAAAAAATCATATTACTCCTTTAACAACTACAACAAAACGAAATCATTCCAGAATCCAGTTCCAAAAACGGTACAGGGGCTCACAATAATATGTCCGCTGTGCAAAGGAAATCATGGCCTTTATAACTGTACTAAATTTTTGGAAATGAACCATGATATCAAATTGAGAACGGTTCGTAATTTACGTATTTGTCAAAATTGTTTATTCGGTCACAACGGAAGTAAATGCATTTCATTAAAACGATGTCGCATTTGCGCTGAAAGTCATAATTCTTTGTTACACGACTCCTTTGCCAAATGGAAACCGAGCGCATCCGGTAATAACGCAACACAAGCAAATACTGCAGCACAAGCAAAGCCAACAACCTCGCGATACGTGCAGCCTGAACATGTGACTACGGGGTCGACGTCACACGTTTCGCAAGACGACGCTACCGAAGTACTACTAGCAACAACTAACATCAATGTTTTAGCAGCCGATGGCACATATCATAAAATGCGGGCCCTTATCGACCAAGGGTCTCAAATTTCGCTTTTGACCGAACATGCAGCACAAAAATTAGGCCTCAAACGCCAAAAATGCAGCGGAGTTATCTTTGGAGTCGGACAAACTGAAAACAATTGCAAAGGGATGCTTAATATCCAATGCTCATCAATTTATAATCAGTTCATATTTAACACAGATGTTTTAATTATGAATAACTTGATAAAGCATTTACCAACTCAATCCTTTTCGAAACCGTCATGGCCTCACATCGAAAATATAAATTTAGCTGACCCAGAGTTTCATATCAGCCGGCCGGTCGACTTATTACTGGGGGTTGATGTTTATACTATGATAATTATGGGCGGAATAATCAAAGGAGAAAATAGTTCGCAGCCAATAGCGCAACAAACCCAGTTGGGGTGGTTGTTGTGCGGGAGCGTAAAAACATACCAATGCAACGTAGTATTAAACAACCTTGAGGATATTAAACAATTTTGGGAGTTAGAAGATATTACCACCGACTCAAACATTACACAGGAAGATAAAAAATGTATTGAGTTTTATAAACAAACTACAAAACGCTTGCAAGATGGACGTTATGAAGTGATGTATCCTTTTAAAGATGAGATTAACGAAAAATTGGGATTATCAAAACAGATAGCAATAGCCCAATTTCTAAATTTGGAAAGAAAGTTCAGAAAAAATTCGGAATTAGCAGAGGGATACAAATTATTTTTATCGGAATACGAACAATTAAATCATATGAAACTCGCCGGTAATTCGAAACCAGAGTGTTATTTACCGCACCATTGTGTAGAGCGAGAAAGCAGTACTACTACGAAATACCGAGCGGTCTTCAACGCGTCACAGAATACGTCATCGGGCTTTAGTCTGAATGATTTAATGCATAGAGGACCGAATCTTCAGCAAGACTTGCAAAAATTAATTTTAAAATTTAGACAATATCCCTTTGGTTTTACAGCCGACATTGAAAAAATGTTTCGGCAAATAAACATATCAGAAATCCATCAGAAATATCAGAAAATTATTTGGAGGGAAAACGAAAACGAACCTTTGAAAATATACGAACTTTCCACAGTGACCTTTGGCACAAAGGCGTCCCCCTTTCTTGCCATGATGACACTAAAACAATTGGCGGAAGATGAACGCCAATCTTATCCGGAAACGGTTCAAGTATTAGAAAACTCTTTTTATATGGACGATTTGGTCCACGGATCGTTTTCCATCGAAGAAGGAAAAATATTAACACAAAATTTACAGAATTTACTACAATTAGGAGGATTCACACTTAGAAAATGGACAAGTAACAATATTGAAATATTAGAAAATAAAGAACAGGAACAAGGTCAAGAAACATTTAACTTTAAATCGGAAAATCAAGCAAAAATATTGGGATTGTGAAATAAAACAATTTTTAACGGATACTAGCGCGGTTTTATTGAAAGTTTCAATAAACTTTCAATAAAACCGCGCTAGTATCCGTTAAAAATTGTTTTATTTCATGTCTAGTGAGCGCGTAAGCTTGAGAAGTGAATATTGGGATTGTGTTGGGATTCAAACAAGGATAGATTTCTATTTGATTGCAACATCGACAGTACCTCAGGAATCAAACCGACAAAAAGAAAATTGTTATCAGAAATTTCTAAACTTTTTGATCCGCTGGGATGGCTAGCACCGGTCTCCACAAAATTAAAACTATTGTTTCAAAAAGTTTACACATTAGAGTTGCAATGGGAGGACGTCATCCCAAGCGATATGATTAAAGAATGGGACAAGATACGGGCGGAGATACAACACATAAACAAATATGAGATTCCTAGATGGATTGGTTGTCAAAAAGATGACGTCATACAACTTCACGGGTTCTGTGACGCGTCGAAGCAAGCTTACGCTTGCGTAATATACGCACTTATACAAAAACATCAAAAGGTCGCCTTAGTCGCAGCAAAATCCAAACTTGTGCCTCGTAACAAAAATCTATCAACACCTCAGTTAGAACTATGTGGGGCACAACTGCTGTCTAAATTGATGGAAAAGGTATTAGAATGCATTAATCAACATAAAATTGAGATATTCGGATGGAGCGACTCGATGGTAGTATTAGCATGGCTGAAAAGTGACTCAAAAAAGTGGAAAGCATTTGTCGCAAATAGAATCAAATCTACACAAGAAATCATGCCAGCAGAATGCTGGAATTATGTCAAGACAAGCGAAAATCCAGCCGACCCAGCAAGTAGAGGGTTGTATCCCTCCCAATTTTTGTGAAAATAGCTTATGGCGGGAAGGACCCGCATGGTTATCGACCTTTAATGCTGACCGAACAAGCGATAAACAAACATATATTACGGAACTAGAATTAAAGAAAACAAATCAAGTACACACAGCAACACACAGTCTCAAAAACACCTCCATCATACAAACATTATTGGAAGATAACAGTTCTCTTTCACGAGTAATTCGTGTAGTTGCGTGGATGTTACGATTTAGCAACAAAAACCTGGAAAAGAAATCATATTTAACTCTTCAAGAGTTGCGAAGAGCAAAATTAATAATTATAAGAAACATACAAAGCATTGAATTTAATGAAGAAATAAGCAATTTACAAGCAAGCAAAAGCATTAACTCTAAAAGCAAAATAATGAATTTAAAACCTTACCTGGATGAATCCGGAATCTTGCGTGTTGGCGGCAGGCTCCAGCATGCTCTAATACCTTACGACATGAAACACCCTATAATAATACCAAATAATTCTCGCCTAGTGGAACTTATCATTGACCACGTACACAAACTTACTTTCCACGGTGGTCCCAGACTAACCAATTCAGTAATCAGACAAAATTACTGGATTGTAGGTGGCAACAGATTAACAAAAAAGAGAATTCGATTTTGTGTACCGTGTAGAAAACAGGAACCTAGCAAACACTATCAGATAATGGGTGACCTTCCATCCGCCAGAAGCAACCCATCACGCCCCTATCTAAAAGTAGGGGTCGATTACACGGGTCATGTTTTTGTGAAAACAAATAAAGGCCGTGGTGTAAGCTGCTCTAAAGGCTACATCGCAGTCTTCGTATGCTTGTCGACGAAGGCAATACATCTAGAATTGGTTTCGAACCAAACATCTTCAGCCTTTCTAGCAGCGCTGCGCCGCATGGCCGCAAGGAGAGGAACACCAGCTCATTTATACAGCGACCAAGGAACATACTTTGTAAAAGCTAACAAAACGCTCCAACAAGAAGTAGAAGCTCTTAAGCATGATCATAAGTTTATGCAAGAAATTACAGAAATGGGGATCACGTGGCATTTTAATGCCCCCTCATGGCCTTCGGCAGGAGGATTGTGGGAAGCTGCCGTAAGGAGTCTTAAACACCATACCAAGAGGGTGATTGGCGACCAACGACTAACCTTCGAGGAATACAGCACTATATTAGCCCAACTGGAAGGATGCTTAAATTCCCGACCGCTGTGCCCGATGTCAGAAGATCCCGACGATATGAACTTTTTAACACCTGCTCATTTTTTAAGTTGTGGCCCCACACTAAACCTAGTTGAAACAGAAAAAGATCTTAGAACTCGTTGGTGTCACACTCAAAAAATATACAACGATATTTGGCAACGTTGGCGAAACGAATATCTAACCCAGTTGTCAGCTCGCAGCAAGTGGACCACACCACAGCGTAATATCCAGCTTAACGATGTTGTGATAATACATGACGCAAACTTACCAGCGGGAAAATGGGCATTAGGAAGAGTAATAAAACTACATCCTGGCGCCGACGGTTATATCAGAGTGGTTACTCTTAAAACTAAGAACGGGGAGATGAAAAGACCTATTGTGAAACTTTCGATTTTACCAGTGAATAATGAAAAACAAGAAGAGATTGCTCATCAAAAACAGAAAACCCCACACCTAACATCAAACTTAAATGAACAACCAAAAACAAAGAGAACTCGAACTAAAAAACAATACTGTTTCGCTACATTGGTCATGTCAATCTTATTACTATTTGTAAACGTAATAACATCTGTCGAAAGCAAATATAACATAACAACATTCACAGCAAACAAAAGTCTTTATTTCGACAAAATAACAAACATGCATGTGGTGAGAGATAATTGGAAGCTCGTCGTCTATTACGATATGAGTCCTTACTGGCATGGCTCTGAAGCATTCTCAAAGTATCTAAACTACCTTGAAAACATATGTTCAACGATAAGACAGGAATCACATTGTGACGCTGTCATGCTACAATTACGTCACGGTGACGCGGAACTAGAGTACTACAACCGCATGTTACTGAATCAGCAATATGCAGCGCCGGCGCATACGCGCAGGAGACGCGGCCTTATAAATGGAATAGGTAACATAGCTAATTCGCTCTTCGGCGTACTTGACGATAACTTCGCAGCAAAGTACGAAAGAGATATCGCCCTAATCAACAGTAATCAAAATCATTTAGCAGCACTGTGGAAGAATCAGACGTCGGTGGTCGAAGCCGAATTTAATTTTCTGAAAAGAACTGAAAATCTAATGGAAAAACAGCATATATATGTGAACCAAAAAATCCTGGAACAAGAAAAATCAATGAACATTTTAAAAAATGCAATCGGAAACGCTTCTATTGTAAATGACTTTACTCAATCAGCAATAATGGCTTATAACATATTAAACCATCTTAAAAGCATGCAAGACTTGACCTTAGACATTATCACTAATATTTATAATGGGAAATTTAATCTACACCTTATCACTCCAAATGAACTACAACATCAACTTAACATCATATCAGAAAGACTTCCAGGTGACTTAAGTTTACCAGTCGATACTGCCGATTTGACAAAAATATACAACTTGCTGAAAATCAAAACAAAAATTTCAATTGATTACATGATTTTTGAGATACAAATACCGCTGATTAGCAGAGATATTTATGAAGTTTTGAGAATTATTCCAATACCGCAACAAACCATGGAAAAATCAACATACATCGAGCCTGTAAGCGAGTACGCAGCTATAAACCTTAAAAAAGACGCCTTAATACCATTATCAGAAAGCGACTTGCAATCATGTTCACACTTGGACTCGGAAATAATTTTATGTCATATAAGACGCCCCATACTTCAGATAAACGATGACGAGACATTATGCAAGACGGAAAATAGTTCAAGGACGTGTAAAACTATAACAAGTGCCTGTATCAATAAATGGGAAGAGCTCAATAAAATAAACAGCTACTTTTATTATTGTTGTGACTCATGTCCATTGAAACTTATCTGCGCGGATCAAGTTACCGCTTTACAATTAAAACAAGCCGGTCTGTTATCACTTAGTTACGGCTGTATAATTAAATCAAAAGAGTTTACAGTTTATTCACACCGCTTAGACTCCAGCAGTATGAATGTAACGTCAGATTTAGTTAGTATTGACATGTCTCCAATAAATCATGTCATTAACATCCCTATCACCAAGACCGAACAATTATCAGAACCCGACCAACATAGGAAAGAATTAGAAAGGCTGCAAAGTCAGATAGAGACGATGAAACAGGAGATTCCATTGAGAGATGGTGTGACAAGTCATGACATACACCAATATGCAACGCTGTACGTGTTGGTAGCAGCCTTCGGAGTCGTGGCAGCAGTGATGGTGTGGAGGCGGTGCTCGCATGGCGGGGGAGCCACTGCGCAGCAGCCGCAGAGCAGTACGGTGCAGCAGCCACCCAGCAACGCTGGGCCCAGTGTGCGGTTTAGTGTTAATGATGACAACAGTCATCAAAGTGATTCGCGTGTGAAAAATAGTGTTAGTGTTAAGAGTGCGCGAAAAAAGCAAAATGACAGGAGCACGTCGCCTGTGCTCCGTTCAGTGCTTACGATTTCTGACGACAGTGCCTAAACTGTTTAGTAACTTAAGATCACCTAGCATAACAGAAAATGCCCTTCACTTGTTCTAGTTTTAGCTCATCTCATCAGCATAGTTTTTTATCTTTCTCCCTCGGGAGCATGTACGGTGTACAAATGCCTACATTCAACTTGGTACTCAGAATTAGGTCACGCATCAGCACTTTTGTAATTCATTCGATTTATTATATTTTGTCATAAAATCAGTACGCAATTAACATTCACTCAACAATCACGCGTCCTCATTTAACATTTAAATAAGTAATTTTGATCCCTTTGTGAATTAGCAATAAACTTTTATTTTCCTAAACTTATCTATCATTTTAACTATCATTCGTCAAGGTGTACAAGCCCGGCTCGTACAATCTCTTAGAATGCTGATCAGATCAGTTGGTTGTGTATTGCAATCTGAATCTCCTCCAATCCCTCCCTGGATGGCCATCATCAGATCACAGCTAGGTCAATCCCTGGCGGAGAACCAAGGCTTCAAAGTTACCTTACCAAGTTTAGAATTAACTTTGAAGCCTTGTAGTCCAATTAATGAGCATATTATTTGTTGTATGGAGACTTCCGAATAATTCTCCCGTCTATGAAATTTGGCATGTGATGAAGTTAGGTAATACAGATTACAAATGCACAATAAGCCAATAAATTTTGTTTCGAGAAGTTAGGTATTTTTACTTAAACATGAAAATTGCTTATATCTCTCTGTGAATATTTCCTCGGGCTAAAATACTTTCTGTATACGTACTTATATACTTGTTAGAATAAGTATGTAAAGGAATCTAATCTTTTTTCGATTTCAGAGGTACCCCAAATACAACTTTTAAATTTTTTTTATATATCTTCTATTGAAAAAATTATCTGTTGATTATTATTTTTTCATATGTTTTTATATCTTTAAATACATAGTTTTGTTCAGTAAGCCAATAATTTTTCTTCTTTGATCATATTTTTTTTATTTTTTGACTTTAAGAGGTTATTTACGCAATGTGAAAAAATAGTCGGTCCATTTTTATACGTTTATTAGATATATTATTTTATATTAAAATAGATTTATCAATAATCCAATCATTTTTTGAACGCGCATATATTTTTCAGTATAGTCGCCGATTTATGATAGAGCGTTAGGGTTGACCTCCACTTGACTACTCGGCACTGCTTTGCCACGCACTTTTGAAGTAGTGTAGGCGAGTTTGGTGGCCAACGTTCTCACTACATACTCTTAAACAAAGTCGCTTCCCACTGTCTGTCACTATGTATCCTTAGATGTTTAAAACTACGCAACAGCTTTGATGCGGTTTTTTTAACAGATAGAGTGATTCAAGAGGTAGGTTTATATGTATAATACATGGTGTCAAATTCCACACAACACCGAATCGAAGTGAGGGCGGGTATTCCTAAATAAAACAAAAGATAAATTAGGTTAGATAACTTACACTTTAATTAATATTAAATACTAGCAGTCCGCGACTTCGTCTGCGTGGAAAGTCAACTTTACAGGAGAAAATAAAAACGGATTTTTTAAATATTTCAAAGTAGTTAAAAAATATTGATATACAATGTATGACAAAGTCAAAGATAAAAAAAGTAACTTTAAATATGAGTCATAATAATATGAAAAACATTATTAGAAAATTAAAAATTTACGAAAAACCATTTTATTTATTATTCTAGTTCAGTTTACTTCGTCATGTACCTGTAATAGCACTTTGCACGTTTATTCGTGTAAAAATACAGAGCTTGATAAATTCTATACCTGCATTACAGTGTTTATGGAAGTGAATATTTTTTATATATATATTTCGGTATCATATCTTTGCACATTTTATGCACTTAAACTATGATCTGTATTAAGCTTTGCACTTTTGTTATTGTTTAAACTTATTTATGTCTAAAATGTAAGTAGTTCTTAGGGTATCGTCTTGCTATGAAATCTTTATAGTGCTTGTAAATAAAAAGAAAATGCCTTATAAAATTACCTACATAATACTAACAAATAAACAATTTATCTATCTATTTATCTATCTACCTATCTACATTTTTATGTCTTTCAAATCTTTAGATCAATTTTATCAGAGAAATCCAAAAAATCTTAAAAAAGGTAACTAGGATTTTAAAAAATCAACTAAAGTTTTCAAATATTTTAATGATACCGGCCCATATTCGAAACCCCGAGAGCTTTCAACTAGAACTCCAAAACCTCTTCGAAGCCCTTGAGAAAAGCATAGATGTGGACAATCTAAACAACATGGTGGTGGATACTGTCGGTACGGTAGGGTCTTAGTTCTTTAAGACCCACCGACCCAAACTAAAGAAACTCCCCGACCACACACTCCTAGTCATGGATCAGAGATGTGAAATGAGACTCCAGAGCTCAGTGGATGCCCATCGTTATCGGCAGCTAAATAGGCAGGTATCTAAGTCATTCAAAGTCAAAGTTGACGCATCATCTCATTTCATCGAAGCCTGAAATCCTGAGTGAGATCGAGAGCTTCTATGGGCAGTTATATTCCACGCAGACACCTGTTGAAAGCAAGGCTAAAGACCCCAGAGCCAAGCTTACCCGACACCATACACAAGATATCCCGGACGTCAGCCTGTACGAGATTAGTATGGCTCTCAAACAGCCGAAAAACAACAAGGTGGCGGGTGACGACCGGATCACTACAGAACTTCTGAGAGCGGGCGGTAAGCCGATACTTAAAGTCATCCAAAAGCTTTTCAATTCCGTCATCGTCAAGGGCAGAACGCCGAAGGTATGGAACATAAGTGAGGTGATTTTGTTCTTTAAAAAGGGTGACAAGTCCGTCTTAAAGAACTACAGACACATCTCACTTCTGAGCCATGTCTATAAGTTGTTTTCGAAAGACCTTACGAATCGTCTCGCTCGCAGGTTCGACGACTTCCAACCAGGCTGGGTTCCGACAAGGTTTTACCACCATAGACCACATCCATATGTTGCGGCAGGTTATACGAAGATCGAGGAGTATAATCTGCGACTTTGCTTGGCGTTCTTGGACTATGAAAAAGCTTTGATTCAATAGAGACCTGCCCCCTGATTACATAACTCTGTTGCTAACAATTCTCAATTGAATTCAATTTAAACCGCAGTTCCGTTGCTGCTAAGGATAGTTATCGTGTCACATTGGTTCTTACTAAAGTAGCAACGTAACTGCGATGGTGGACTATAGGTGTGTGCTAAGGTACTATTTATACGCAAATGTCCGATTACAGGAAACAGAGCACAAATCCCATCCAACTACAGCGAGATGTAAAGCAGGGGGAGACAATATTTTTCCAAAACTGTTCACAGTTGCATTGGAGGACATCTTTAAACTCTTGCACTGGAAAGGACTCAGCATCAGCATTATAATGGCCAGTACCTAATACACCTTTATTTTGCTGATGACATAGCTCGTATGGCTGAGACCTTGGAAGTCCTGAATACAATGCTCGAAGGTCTCCGTAGTAATTTTCAAAGAGTGGGTCTTAGGCTGAACATGGTTAAGAAAAAAATCATGTCGAATGTCCGTGTTGTACCCGCTCCAGTTCATGTTGGGAATACTAACATTCAAAGTTGTTGCCGATTACGTATACTTAGGACAGGCAGTCCAGTTAGGTAAGTCCAACTTTGGGAAAGAGATCTCTCGTCGAATCCAACTCGGATGGGCAGCATTCGGGAAGCTTCGAAAAACGTTCACGTCCGACTTACCTCAGTGTCTCAAGACGACAGTCTATGACCAGTGTGTGTTGCCAGTGATGACTTAGGGTAGTGAAACGTGATCGCTACCTATGCATCTTATAAGGAGGCTCAAGTACACCCAGAGCGTGTCATGGAGAGAGCCATGCTAGGCGTTTCTCTGCGTGATTGGATCCGAAATGAGGAGATCCATAGGAGAACTAACGTAACGAAGGATTGCTCAGCTGAAGTGCCAGTGGGCGGGACACAGCGAAGAGAACCGATGGCCGTTGGGATGGAAAGGTTCTGGAACGGCGACCGCGTACTGGACAATGCTCCGTGGGTAGGCCCCGCCCCCGACAAGGTGGTGGTGCAGAAGGATATTTTATATGGAATAACACAAAAAAAAATTTTTTGAGCAAGAGCTCTTGCACGTTTATTCGGTGCGGCCGTCGTTATAGTGATAAAAGTAGGGCTCTTTTACAATGATAGAAACGATGCTGTACCACATATGCGACTGCTTATATCACCGATATACAGCTAAGTTTTGTGGTGTTTTGCTAGCTGGTATGGTCTCTGTCTGAAATTCTTTGATTATAAAAAGGATCCTGAACATGACATAAGGAAGCACATATCTGCGTTGAAGAATATTTGGCACGAGATAAATAGCCAAATCGAAGCAATGATTGAATGATTGCTCAAGTAGAAACGGATAATACTGAATATGTATTAACCGTTAAGATACGGAAGAAGAAGAAGAATACAGTTTTAAAATGTAATTATTGCGGAGAAACTGGACATGATGTGCGGAAATGCCAAAAATGGATGAGCAACGGAAGACCGCTAAAGCCGCCAAACGCTAGTCAAAACCCAAATGTAAACTTGACTGTGTTAGCTATAGAAGATAGATTGCCAATGGATAAAGTTAACTGGTACGTTGGCACTGGAGCGACAAGCCATGTTACTAACAGAGGTGACTTCTTCGAGAGCTTTGAGCACTTTAAAAGGAACACATACGGTGACTGCGGTGAATGGAGAACCCATTGAAGCCATTGGTATAGGTAACATTAGAGCTAAAGTCAACGTTAATGGAAAAGTTGAGCAAATACTTAAGTTTGAAGCAGCTTCAAAGCTAAAGATCTTCTTGAATGAAGCTGAAATAGCAGGACATGTCATTAAAAAATGTAATGTGACAAAGGACAAAGAAAAGGACAAGTTTTTTTTAGCGCAGAATTTAAAAATATTCTCATTGAAAACGGAATTCAAAATCAAAATTTTTGTCCTATGTTTTTATTTGTTATTTAGAAATTACTGATGAAAACAAGAGACACGTATTTTTTTCTATCCCAATTTTTTATTTTTGTCATCATAATATTAATTCAAATTAATACTTATATTATTATTATTTTATTATTATTATTTATACTTATTCATTCTAAAAGAGCGTAAGTGCAGTTTAAAGGATTTCTGGAATTCTGGCGGACTTTCCTTTGCCCATATGGATAAAAAATACACTTTGACATCAACCTGTCAACCTAATGTATAAACGCTAATGACGTTTGTTTGTTTATGTTTTGCTCGAGGTTGTTTTCTTTTATTGTCGCTATTTTTACCTTATTTTCAACAATAATAGATACAGATATTCGTAATTTAGATTCCATAATCTAATGTGTAGTTCCTGTCTGCAAAAATACTTTGATGAAATGCCCAAACAAACACTGATTTATATGCCAAACCAAAGTCTACACGTTTACAGTGGTGTGTTGCTTTAAATTTTTATGGAAGTTGAAATTAATAGGGGTTTTTTCACATATTTCGTTTAATAATTGACCAAAAACCCTGAAAAAATATATACGGTGTCAGAAATTGAAAAACCTCGAAATAGTTTACCTTGTAAAAAATGAAATCATGTCAATTCAGCAAAGATTCACTATGCCCCACACCCCACAGGCTGCGTAGAGCGAAAACATCGGACGGTAGTAGAAGCCGCACGCGCCATCATGCATGCATAGGATAAAATTCCCGATGGTTTATGGGCAGAGATAGTAAATGAGTCAGTCTACGTGTTGAATCGTACAGGGCCAATGAGTGTACCAAGCAAGTCTCCACATGAGCGTACGTGAATGTGAGGAGCGGACAAAAACCAGCGATCAAACACCTTAGAATCCTTGGTTGCACCTTCTATGCTCACATGTTCCAAAAGCAAGAAACTGCACAAGAAAGCTCAAAAAGGGATACTTATTGGTTATGAAGGAGATGAAGGCTATAGTATCTAGGACAAAGAAGCATTCAAATTGATTAGATCCAGAGATGTGACTTTCCAAGAGATACCACTACTGGGAAAATCAAAAGAGGATGTACCTAGGCCGACAAAGCCGACGCCTTTTCTTCAAAACAACATCAATCATAATTTCCCAAGTTTTGAAAGTGAACATGAAATGATTGTTAATAGAGAGATTGGAGAACGACATGCTTCAAAGGATGAAATCGAAATAATTTCAAAACCTTCTTCACCAAGGGCATATATTGAAACCAATGAAGAAATGTAGATGATATTAATGAAGAACATTTCGAGTCCTTGCCTTCTGAAGAAGAAATTGGAAACCTAGAAGAAGGAAACCAAAGCGACAATTCTGACGGAAATGTTGAAAGAGAAGTAAATTGTTGCGACAATTCTGATGAAAACTTCGAAAGAGAAGAAAATCGCTTGGTTCTTAGAGATAGAACAAATCTAAAGTCTTCTGTAAGGTTAAATGATTATATTATGGCTCTGGAAGCCAACAATTAATATGAGCATCATGTAAAGACAAAAAAAGTGGACAAAGGCTATTGAGAGCGAAATAGACTAGTTAGGAGATAACGAAACATGGGAACTAGTCGAACTACCGAAATTTCGAAAAGCGATCCCATGCAAGTGGATTTTCAAAATTAAGACCAATCCCGATGGCTCTATTGATAAATATAAGGTTCGGCTAGTCATAAAGGGATATTTTCATGTTGTAAAAGAGGTTCAATGTCGACTGGCTGAATTCAATGTTTGAGGTGTGACGGAGGTTGTCACAATGGTCTTTTGTTTTGTGTTCTGTCTAAAAATTACTATCGTAGTGTCATGGTGAAAAATCTTAATAAAGTATTACCCAAGTAGCAATTTAGTGAAAATTATGATCATAAACAAGAAGTTTAATAGCGTACAGCTTTTATACAGATGTACTAAAGGGTAGAGCAAGTCTTTCAACTGCATTGAGGAGAATTCTTACACTGTTATATATCACAGCTGACTAACGGCATTATGATGGTAAAAAATACCGAAAAACGCATTTGTGTAGCATTCTAAAACGATCTAGTCCAGGCTTTGGCTTTATGTGATGTTTCGAGCTGGTTTAAAGATCAAAGCTTGTTAACGACTGGTTTAGCTTTACAGAAAATCTCTCTTGTAATGCTGTGAGCTGCATTATAGTATTAGGTATTGTAAATCGCTTTTATTTGGTGTACACTAATTCTATTCTAATGCTACTTCAATGAGCTTGATAAAAGCTGATTAAAAGAGTATATGTAACCTATAATAATGCAGTTACAATTATAAAAGTATTATTATACACTTTGCGCTGTAATTTGGAGTAGTATACTTTATATTGGTCAATAGAGTTTAACAACGCTACTGTACAGCAAAGAACTTTTCAATGCAGTTGAGTAAGTATACATGCTAGATAACAAATGGACGCCATTTTAACAATACACGAACAATTATTGTTATAGAAATTCAAATGTTTACTACTCAATTTCGAAAGATATGTAGCTTATAGTGCAAAAACTGTATATTGCGCATAGTTTCTGACTTAAGTCATATGTTTCGAACCTAGTTATTGAGCAATATACTATGAAGTATTTATACATCGTATTTATTTTGTATAATTAATTCGGTAAAACGATATTATTATGAAGGCGCGTAAAATATTTGATGTAAATGCCTATACACATTTACAGTAAAGTGGTACTCGCAACACAACTTGCTATGAAAGACCAAAACAAATATCAAAACATTCTTAATCTTAGATATTTGATGTCCGACACTTTGACACAACATGAATCCACCATTTAGAATTTATAATATATTAATTTAGTTTAATAGTTTTTGGCGGGTAGGCGTCAAAGTGAAAACACCCAAAAAGCTAGCTCGTAAATACTTTTATTATTAAAAATAGTTATTTACCTTATGGTTAAATTTTAACATCTCCTGTGCCTAAGTTGAGATCTCCTACAGCATCACACACATTATCTCCAATAACACCATGGACACTACAGCAGAACAGCTCCTCAAAACTATGAAAGACCTTTCATCCATGTTCAGCGACAGGATGTCAGAATTCGAAAGGAATTTACAGCAGCCGGGCACAAAAGAATCCAACACCACTGTGAAAACCCTGGCAGCAGATTTTTCTTCGTTTAAATCCTTTGTATGGAAGACACTCGGCATCCTCAAATCACAAATTGAGCTTCTGGCCCTGGGCGTTGACCGTCTGGATACTCAATCTCGCCGCAAAGTACTTTTGTTTCATGGCATTAAGGAGGAAAAAGATGAAAATGTACTGAAGAAAACTCTGGAGGTATTATCCACCCAAATGCAGTTGGCTGGTGTGGTGTCGGACGATATTGAATCGTGCCACAGACTCGGTATGAAGAAAAAGGATTTCTCTCGTCCCATACTGGTTCGTTTTACTTCCATGCAGCGCCGTACTATGGTGTGGAACAAGAAGACCTCGCTAAAGGGTTCAGATATAACTGCTTCGGAGTTTCTTACAAAGACCAGGCAGGAACTTTTTGTTGCTGCCCGTAAACACTTCGGAAAGAAGAAGTGCTGGACGTCGGACGGCACTATCATTATTCTTCTCGCGGACGGCACTCGAAATAAGATTTATTCTAGCACTGAGTTGGAGCATCTCATCACTAAGTATCCGAATCAGTCGACAGATGCACCCCGTGGAAGAGTGAAATGATCAATTATCATTGTAGTCAGTCCCCGATCTCAGGTACTCCTTAATCTTGTCGGGTTATTTATATTCTTTTGTGAGGTACTGCTATCTTTTTATTTATTTTTGTAACCGACAATACGATACTTTTATTTTTATTTTAATCCACCGTTTGTTTTGTTTTGATTCGATCTTAATGTCAAGCATGTCAATGTCACTTTTTTTTTTTTTTTGTTTGCTTACGGCCCGCATAGTGTGCAACTAAATTGCGTTTTGTTCGTTGCTTCAACTTTTTTATTTTTATATCAAGATCCGAACTTTTGAGACCTAAATAAAATTATGCTTATGCTTTGGCTTTGTATAACTATGCTTTGTTTCACAGTATCGTGTTTAATGTGTAAAGTCTTAGAGCATTCCACCTAGTGTTAAGTGTTTAAGCTTGCAGAATTGGAGTGAACTTTCGCTCAACTTTGGCACGTGGAGAGATAATATTGTAATACAGTTTTTATTTTGTGTTTTAATCCATATTTTATCTATTCCTATATTTATTTATTATTTTATTTTAGTTTTTTTTTATATTATTTCATATTTGTATTTTTTTATAAGATGATCTCGAATGATGAATTTTTTTCATGCTCTTCTGATGACTATGATAGTGCTGAAGATAATGAATCTTCGGTTTTGGATTCTGAACCTTTGGAATATAAACTGTCTGAGGTGTTTGATAAAAATCCCAATTACCTTTCCCTAGTGCATATCAATGCGCAAAGTGTTCTTGCTCACCACACTGATCTGCTAACTTCCTTTGGCAATGGCGTAGTTGACTGCATCCTAATCTCTGAAACATGGCTTAAGCCATCTCTTCGTTCGTCATGCTGCTCTATTCCTGGTTACAAATTACTTCGCAATGATCGCACCGGTTCAGGTGGTGGTGGCGTAGGTATATATCTACGTAACCACATCCCCTCTCGAGTGGTCACTTGCTCCCCCTCACAATACACGGGCTCTATTGAATACATCTTTTTAGAACTAATTATTCACCACAAAAAAATTCTAATTGGAGCATTATACAGTCCCAATGACAAAATTAACTATTTCGGCGACTTGGAGAAGACACTTGAAAACCTTGTCCCCGACTTCGACCACGTCATCCTTATGGGCGATTTAAACACCTGTCTCTTAAAACAGGGCAGCAGGGCTAATAAACTTTTATCTCTTCTTTCGTCTCTTAACCTTCATGTTCTTCCTATATCTTCTCCCACACATTATTTTCCGAATTGTGAGCCGTCTCTTCTTGACCTCATGATTGTATCCAACCCTGACCTAGTAGGAACTCATGGGCAAATGAATGCTCCTTTTTCTTACCATGACCTAATTTTTCTTACCCACAAAGTGCGTCCTCCTAAAGTAAAGCCCAAAATACGTCTTCTGCGTAACTTCCGAAATTTGGTCATTGAACGCTTGAGAGCAGATGTGAGAGGAATAGATTGGTCTCCAGTACTTACGTCGGACAACATTGACTCCATGGTCGACTACCTCACTGCTATGCTTATTAAGGTATACGACATCCACGCGCCGGTACGACCCGTAAGAGTTAAACATTTGCCGGCTCCTTGGCTGACTCCAGCTATTAGAAAAGTTATGTCGAAACGTGACAAGGCTAAAAGCAAACAGAAAAACTCACCTTCTCCGGACAACCTTGCAGCATATAAAAAGCTTCGTAACCTCTGCAATAGGATGTGTAGAGATGCTAAACGTAAATATATTCACAACAAAATTGAAAGCTTAGATCAAAAACAGATTTGGGGTTTTCTCAGGTCTCTAGGTGTGGGCAAGACCGCCGACCCCAGTCCGAGTACCATAGACCTTAATTCTCTAAATAATCACTTTTCTTCACCTCCTCTCATTTTGGACACGGACTCTAAATCAGCCGCTCTCACTTCTTTATCTAATCTTGACCCCTCTAACCTCCCCTCTTTCTCTTTCAGTTTAGTTTCCGAAGCAGACGTTACGAAGAGTATCAAGTCCATTTCCACTAAGGCCATTGGCAGCGATGGACTTAGCTTAGAGATGATACTTCCCGTGCTGGAGGACATTGTGCCAGTCATCACTCACATTGTAAATTTTTCACTGCAACACAATGTCTTTCCTGCATCGTGGAAGAAAGCCCATGTGATACCCCTTCCCAAAACTCCTAATCCTTCATCTCTGTCTCAATATCGTCCTATTTCTATTCTCCCAATCCTCTCTAAAGTCCTTGAATCTATCGTCCACAAACAACTATACTCCTTCTTCTCATCCAATTCCCTGTTGTGTCCTTACCAATCTGGTTTTCGCCCTTCCCACAGCACGGTCGGTGCACTGCTGAACATAACAGAGGATATTCGGCGAGCTATGGATAACACCAAACTCACTGCAATGGTTTTGCTGGACTTTAGCAGTGCATTCAACTGTGTTGACTTTGACCTTCTCCTCGGTACTCTTCGTTCCCTTAACGTCTCAGCCCCTGCTATGGAATGGTTTAAATCATATCTTCTCGATCGTTTCCAATGTGTTGTATATAATGATACTTCTTCAGATTGGTCACGTTTAACAGCTGGTGTGCCGCAAGGCGGCGTTCTCTCTCCTTTACTATTTTCTATTTTTATCAACAATATATCCAGTTCTTTATCTTCCCCTTTCCACCTATACGCTGATGACTTACAAATTTATTTACATTTTTCTCTTGCAGAGGTTGCGGAAGCAATCGGTTCTTTAAATCGGGACCTGGCTTCTATCCGGGATTGGGCCAGTAAGTTTGGTCTCATTGTGAATCCTAATAAATGTCAGGCAATGATTGTGGGCAGCAGCCGTCTTAGGAGCAGACTAGACTGCAATTCTGTTCCTCCGCTTATTTATAATAACTTACCTATCCCATTCACCGACAAAATAAAAAATCTCGGACTCATTATGGATAGTACCTTATCTTGGTCCCCGCAAATCAATGAAGTCAGCAAACGGATCCACTTTTCTTCTCACTCCCTCAAGCGACTTCAATACTTTCTTCCTTTTAAAACAAAAATTATGTTAGCGCAATCACTCCTACTTCCCCTTCTCGATTACGCCGACGTTTGCTATTTGGATGTTACCGAAGAACAGCTGAACAAGCTGGAACGTCTGCAAAATCTAGCCATTCGTTTTATTTTTGGACTTCGTAAGTATGATCATGTGTCATCATTTCGCAACCAACTTCAATGGCTTCCCATACGCCTTCGCCGTGATATGCACATCCTGTCTACCCTATTCAAAATCCTCAAGGATCCTAACTCACCCAACTACCTTGTTTCCCGTTTTCAGATTCTTCCTCCTCCCACCCGCCCTAGGCAGGCTTGTATCGCTAAGATGCTCGAGCTGCCTAGAAGCAACACCATCTTCTTTCGCAACTCCTTCTCTGTTCGAGCTGTACAGCTCTGGAACAGACTTCCGTCAAACATCCAGGACTGCCAAAACTTTGTTTCTTTCAAATCCAAAGTCAAATCGCACTTCTTAACACAATTGTCACATTCCTGATTCATGAGATAATCACACCATCTTTTTTTATATATATTTATTTATATATATATATATATATATTTAGAATATGTACGTATATTCTGTGTATTTATATTTATAGTATTTCTTAGTATTTTATATATTTGTTTATACTTAATATAGTCTTAGATTCATTACCAACAATTTTGCACTTTGTGTTACCTGCTAACGTACGAAATCTCTCACACGTTCTAGGTTGGCTGGAAGAGATCTCTTTTAGAGATAAGCTCACCTTTGCTCACAATAATTGTAATCATATATGTAACCGTGTTTATAGTGCAATAAAGAGTATATAAAACATTATTTTTATTTTTGTTGATTATTTACACAAAATATTGCTGTCAACCAGCCACTAAGCAGCAAACAACTGTAGCAAAGAGTTAAAGTAGCTGAATCTAAGACTCTGTGGGTGTATTATAGCAATTGTACAGACCTTGTACAGCTAAAGATCAGTACAGGAGCTGTTAACCAGACACTGTAAAGCGTAGTGCTGGTTAATTTGGGGCCCAATTTAGGAATACAAGGTCTGTGTAGAACACTACACAGCCCTTATACAGGAACCTAAAACAGCACTGAGAGCTACTATATCATGTAGTGCAGCGACTATACAGCATCGTGTGCTACTTGGGTAATATATCTATTCTAAATGTGTGTTACTGTCGATTAAGCTTACACCACTGAGCTCTGCAACATCTACAAATATCAACAGGTTATGGTCAGCACTCCGCAAAACTGTAAGTTTTTTCGGATAGAGAACGTTACACACAAATTGGTTTAAACTTTGAGATGGTCGGAAAAAACGACAACACCATGAGTGTCAGTAGTAACAGCACGAGTACTAGCAGTACGAGCACTAGTAGCCTACCTGCATTTGAGAAATTACAAGGATCTTCGAATCACTCGACATGGAAATTTTTAATGCAGATGTCACTACATGACGATCTATGGAGCTATGTAACAACTACACCAGCTGCTATAGATGTAGATGCAAAGAAGAAAGATCAGAGAGCTCGCTCTAATGTCTGTCGCATGAAAAATACTGATTTACTAGTAAATGTTAGAGAAGCTACATACAACTACTAAGGAAGTATGGCAAGCATCCTTATGCTTACTAATATTATAAATTAGAAAGTCCGTTTGGTTGTTACGCCTTCACGTCTTAACTACTAAACCGATCATCATGAAATTTTGCATGGACGTTGTAAGGGGTACATAAAATAACATAGGGTACCTTTCATTCAGAAAAAACGTACAGTTCCCGAGGGATAGCAAAAAACTGTCCACGCAGATGAAGTTGCGGGCGGCCGCTAGTTAGAGAATAATTGCCAAGACCAAGGAGTCGTAAACAGATGTCGGTTACTGGGACAACTTGTAAGCTTTAAGTTAGAGAAATTCAGCTGTAGGAAGGACTATAACATGTTACGCAAATACTGAAAGTAGCCCAGCAGTTACGAGGTATTGGTAAGGAAGTAGACGATGAATTGCTAGCAGCGCTTATGTTACAAGGACTTACTGAAGAGTATACATCCCTAAAGATGACAATAGAGAATGCGAACATCACACTGACATCTAACTACGTCAAAACAAAATTGCTTCAACAGGATAGTCCAATACCTTCGACATCCACTGAGAATGCATTGGTGTCAAGAGATAACCGTTCAAGGTACAAGAGTAGTTCCACGAACAGTAAAGGCAATCAGCAAAAACAAACGCAGCAGAAGCGTGATAAGCAGAAGAAAGAGATAAGATGCTCTATATGCAATGGACTGCATAAAGCATTGACATGTCCGAAGAATCCTAATGCAAACAAAGAGAAAAAGGGTCACACTTTTCTGTTGACAATGAATAGGTAGTGGACTCAGAAACGTCTCGTCACATGACCTAACGCAAGGATTGGCTAGCTAACTATAGAGACTTTAAAAGCAATGTTGATATTAATGTAGCAAACGGCCAAAAGTTGTATGCATGTGGCTCAGGTGATGTCATTAAAGATAATAATAAGACTATGCAATTTGGAGTGAGAGAGGTAAAGTATGTCCCTGGATTGTTTGCAAATTTGTTGGGCGTGGATACACTGGTGAGTAGAAACTTTATAGTTGTTTTTTTCCGAGAAAAGATGTGATATATATCACCCTTACATAGTAAATACTTCAAGGGTCCGTACCAAGAGCTTTGCCAATACATTTCTTATGCGAACTTTTTGGGCAGTCATGATTGTGAAAACCTATTTCCATTGACTAGAATCAAGTAAAAATTGGCGACTCATAATAGTCATTACTAATAAATAGACATCGGATTATATGCACTAAGAAAGTGCCAAAATATGCATACAAATATGCACTAAAAAGGCCAAAATATGCACTAAAAACTGTTAATAATGCCCCAAATATGTCCAAAATATGCACAATGCAAAACTAAAAAAAAACATTTTTCACCCAATATCAATTTGAACGCCGAAAACGACCTCTCTATATCAACTGATGTCATTGGCTTAATTTGGCGCCATTTCTGGAGAATCTGGAGATACCTTTTACGCAGGGCACGACGTACGACCTGTGCCATTGATAAAGGCATTAATGTTCTTCGTTTTCTTCAAAGCTCTGGTTTTTTGCGCGAAATAGCGTCTAACTTTATACGCAACTTTTCGGCTAAGGAATGAGGAATGGCGTTGGCAAGTTCAATCATTGTTTACAGTATTTCTATTGATTTAAATAGAAAATAGCTGCCTATATGTAGCATCCGCTACTAAAGGAAATATGCACGATTGGGAAAAAAGGCTAAAATATACATTAACGAAATATACATTAAGAGAGTTACATGCATATGCAAATGCATATAATCTGATATCTACTTATAAACACACTTATTAATTGTTTAATTCAAAAATACCTACCACTATCCTTAAACTCTTGAAACTGTTAATTATTTTTGATAACGGTGGCCACCAAACTCGCCTACGCTACTCCAAAAGTGCGTGGCAACGCAGCGCTGAGTAGTCAAGTGAAAGTCAACCCTTACGCTCTATCATAAATCGGCGACTATACTTGAAAATATATGCGCGTTCAAAAAATGATTGGATTATTGATAAATCTGTTTTAATATATAATAATTTATCTAATAAACGTATAAAAATTGACCGACTATTTTTTCACATTACGTAAATAACCTCTTAAAGTCAAAAAATAAAAAAAATATGATAAAGGAAGAAAATTTATTGGCTTACTGAACAAAGCTATGTATTTAAGGATATAAAAACATATTAAAAAATAATAATCAACAGATAATTTTTTCACTAGAAGATATATTGAAAAATGTTAAAAGTTAAATTTTGGGTATCTCTGAAATCGAAAAAAGATTGGATTCCTTCACATACTTACTCTAACAAGTACATAAGTACGTATACAAAAAGTGTTTCAGCCCGAGGAAATATTCACAGAGAGATATAAGCAATTTTCATGTTTAGGTAAAAATACCTAACTTCTCGTAACAAAATTTATTGGCTTATTGTGCATCAGTAATCTGTATTACCTAACTTCATCACATGCCAAATTTCATAGACGGGAGAATTATTCGGGTTGCATAAGCCCCGTTGATCGGACTATTGGTTCTCCGCCAGGGATTGACCTAGCTGTGATCTGATGATGGCCATCCAGGGATTGAATGGTGGAGATTCAGATCGCTGTACACACCCAACTGATCTGATCAATATTCTAACAAATATAAGGATGTATAAAAAAAACCATGAAATTAGCATAAACATACAGGCATTTATATGTCTAGTTTAGGCATCAGTCTCCCACAAAGTATTACTTTAGATAACTAATTATAGTTCATAATGAAACTAACTTTAAAACTGTATGTACCATGTAAACTTTGTGGTAGAAAATAAATATTTTTTTCATTTTTTCATTTTCATAAAAGTGTATGAAAACACTGAAATTGAAAACTCTGATCCTTATATCTCATAGAATATTGATCAGATCAGTTGGGTGTGTATAGCGATCTGAATCTCCTCCATTCACTCCCTGGATGGCCATCATCAGATCACAGCTAGGTCAATCCTTGGCGGAGAACCAAGGCTTCAAAGTTACCTCGTTTGTTTGAAAATCGACTGGTGTCTTTAATTATCTGGCCACTATTATACAGGGTTATTTTAAGTTAATACAAAACCTCTCGTGGGGTTGATCAGACCATCAAATTGAACAACTTTCACTATGGGACTAACCTTGAAATCGCGAAAAAAAAATCAGCTGTTTCATACATTTCGATGGAGTAGGATTGCACTTTTGTATGGAACAGCTGATATTTTTTCGTGATTTCGAGGTTGGTCCCATAATGAAAGTTGTTCAGTTTGATGGTCTGATCAACCCCACGAGAGGTTTTGTATTAACTAAAAATAACCTTGTATAAAGCACAATTCAAATGTCAATTTGTTTGTTACAGAGGTCACAATAAAGTAGGGTGTTGGTTCATGAAGCCTATTAAAGCGAAGACTCCGGGAGGCAAGATTGAGCAACACACCACGTTCCAGTGGCTCATGTGCTGTGATCTTAAAGGTAAGAAATATTTACTATTCAGACAAAGTAATTATTTTAGTTAATTTAGTTGAAAGAACATTGGACCGGTCTTCCAAAGGACGCTGAGAAAAATATGTGTAAGGGGTCGTCCATTAATCACGGGAGGCTTGAAAGGGGGGGAGGGGGTTCAGAAAAAATCGCGAAATATCACAAGGGGTTGGGGGAGTGTAGTGAGATATCAAATAACCGCCATTTTAAGGTAAGTAATTTGAAAAAAATACATGTGATTTTGTTTTTCGTGATTACTTAAAACCTCACCAAGTATCACCAGGGGGAGGGGGGTTAAAAAGTTGCTAAAAAAAAACGTCACGTGATTGATGGACGACCCTTAAGTTATAAAGTACCTGGGTACAACCGAGCTAAAACTCGGTTATTACTATTTATTGTAAATGGTAGTGTTTAGGTGATAACAAAAGTGCTTTAGCTAATGTCTTTGGGATCAGAGCAATCAAGAAGCTTATACCTCCCTCCAATGGAGATTGCACGCCCATATGTCATAGTGAAGATTGTAAAAAGCTCCTTGAGTGACGTGACGGCTTATTGCAACCTCTTTCTTTAGTGTTACAATACGTGTTCGTTGTTCGTTCGTTCGTGAGAAACGAAAACGTGTTGTAAAACGAAAAGAAAGAGATAGCAATACGCCGTGACGTCACTAAAGAGTCTTTTTCAATCTTCAGTATGATACTAGGCGTGCAAACTCCATTGTGGTTTTAAGCTTCTTGAGAGCAATGTATGTGATGATTTTTTTCTCGATATTCGTATTCTCAACCTTACAGCACTTGCCACAGAGAAACGCCATCTACTGTCTATAGCTCGTGAGCTTTGTAATAAGATGTAGTTAATTACATAATAATTCCGCGAGGCGTAGTAGTTAGTTTTTATAGCATTAGCTGAGAGATGGCGTCACAAAACGTATCCGAAAAACTGTGTTTAAAATTTGTATCGGTATTTTTTTTGTTTTGCACTATTGCTTCACAAGTCTCAATAAAATAAATCACAGATCTTCCGAGATCACAGAACTAAATATATATATATATATATATATATATATATATATATATATACAAGAATTGCTCGTTTAAAGGTATAAGATTATGTTATAAGTAGCCATAAGTTGATGCAAACTGTTTACGTTACAGTAAACTATTGTTTTGTCTCTTTCACTCGCATTGACTATGAGCAGTATATGCCAGGGGTGGCCAACTTGTGTAGGGCTGTGATCTACTTTAAAAGGACATCAGGCAGAGTCCCATAGAAAAAAAACCAAAGAATGTATAGCGTTTCTGTTTTTTTCGAAATGTAGGCATGTAATTAGTAAGTCATAGAAAATATTCAGATTTTTACGAAGATTTATGTTTTAAGAGTTATTTATGTTTGAAAGTGGTTTTTTTTTGGTAACCCCGACACTAAATAGCAACACCCGCGGGTCTACCGCCTAACTCTATCGCTTTGACTCTAGCTTTAGTTTATGACGTCAGTGCACTATCCGTCCTTGTCATCGTGTTATGATATGACAAGGACAGACAGAGCATTGCTATCGCTCTGGCTAAAGCTTTGAATTAGGCGGTAGGGCCCCAGTACCACGGCCAAAACGTTTCGTTAGCTGCGTTAGTGACACAGATTAGCACCACAATGTACGAGTCGGAACAGAAAATCTGTGCATATGTCGCACGGAACAAAACGCTTCTGACAGTTGACTGCCAGATAACTGACAGCCGGCAGACATTCTTTTTTTTAATGCGCAATACTTGTGCCTTGTGCAATCGCTGACAAACATGTCCGTTTCATAGATATGCTTTTGTTTTTTTCAATAATTAATTAAAGTTAAATGAAGGAGTTAAAAAATAATGTTGCTACTGTTTTATGATTCTAGTAACATAAAGTGTTTATAGATAACAGAATTATGTTTATACACTTTTGGGTCTCATGTGCCTGATGTCCTTTCCAGGCCTATTCAGATCGACTTAAGCATTTTAATTGTTGGGGTATTTTTTAATACAAAACCGTCGCGCCCGCCTCCCGTACCGTTCTGTTGCTACTTGCTGAATAATATTAAATCGGTCTTGTTCGTACGCAATGTTTGAAAATATCCCGACAAAAGCTTATCTATTTGAGTTAATATGTATAATACAGTACTAGGTTTTGTCCGTGCATTTTCTTCGAAAATATCGAGGCAAAAGCTAATCCATTTGAGTCAACCTTTGTGTGTGAGTGAGACTTTTTTACCGAGATAGATTAGGTTTTGTCGAATAATATGCAAACAAAAGCTCATCTATTAGAGTCTGACTCGTGACTCAAATAGTATAAACCTTTGTAAATTCGCGTACGGGACGGAAACAGACTGTATTACTGAAAATAATAAAATTGGGAAATAAATAAAACGACAGCTCGTGCGGTGGCAAGTGATGATGTAATTATTCTTTTTTACGAGAACATTAAAAAGAGTACAATACTCAATAGATAAATTTGGATGAAATCCTCCTTTGTCGGTAACAGACTGAGAGGTATTTGTTTTCTTTTTGGGTGTTGTTCTAAGGCCGCATTTGGTAAAAAAAACGGAAGGAACCGAAGCGAAGCGAGGGCGGGTCGCTAGTTTTATATAAAAATAGCATTGTGAATGCTAAATTCTCAATTTCTTCTTGTACACGATTGTACTGTTCTTATAAACGGTTTGCACTGTACTTATAAACGGTTTGTACTGTACTTATAAACGGTATGTACTGTACTTATAAACGGTTTGTACTGTACTTATAAACGGTTTGTACTGTACTTATAAACTGTTTGTACTGTACTTAAAAATGGTTCGTACTGTACTTATAAACGGTTCGTACTGTACGTATAAACGGTTCGTACTGTACTTATAAACGGTTTGTACTGTACTTATAAACGGTTTGAACTATACTTATAAACGGTTTGTACTATAGATGAAACGGATATCCGGTAACTATCCGGTATCCGGCCTATCCGGCGTCCATAATACTATCCGGCCGAATACTGGATAACTACTATTAGGCCGTATAAGTATCCGGCCGGGCCGAATAAAAGAAAATATAAAATTAATTTTGCTTTATTACTCATATGTTATATTAAGTTGCATGGGCACGGAGCGAAGCGCCCCAACACAAGTATTTAAAAATTACTTACTGGGGTTGTTTCATTACCTATATGTTATCAATGTATGATTTATGTTAATAAAAACATTTATTATTATTATTATTACCAGTCAGTTGCAAGATTTTCATGCTTCATTAAATGTATCGCCATCTTTTTCTTCTTTTAAAGGACGGTGATACTTTTAATGACGCATTAACTTTAAAGATCGTTCTTGCAACTGAGTGTTAGTTAGTCTTAGTATCACATAAGAAATATAATTAGTTTTAGTTTTAAATTTTTAATCACACAATAGTAAATGAATGTAATAGAAAATTAATGAATTAGTACTCATACTACATTAAGGGCAAATTCTGGTGACTAAAAAAATAGGCACTAATTTCTCTGCATTGAGAGGTACAGTCAGTGGCACGAATCATGAAGTCGGGTGGGGATTGCGCGGAACGCGTATTTTGGGTATGCGTAGCGGTGAGGCACGCGGGCGGCGGGAGAGGGGCGCGCGCTATTGGTCGCTCACAAGAGCACATGCGCGAACTTATCCCCACTCCGTCGAAAAATATTCAAGATACATGCCTTGCACTGTAGCAAGCGGTTTCGCCTCTCTTCATAAATAAGGCCAGCTTTAGAAAAAAGTCTTGTGTGTGTGCGATGCGCCAAACGGCTAAGTTCCGCCGGATATCCGGCTATCCGGCCACACGGTTGGCCGAATATCCGGTATCCGGCCAAACTGCTATCCGTTTCATCTCTAGTTTGTACTTTACTTATAAACGGTTTGTACTATACTTATAAACGGTTTGTACTATACTTATAAACGGTTCGTACTGTATTTATAAACGGTTTGTTCTGTACTTATAAACGGTTTGTTCTGTACTTATAAACGGTTTGTACTGTCGGGTCTTATAAAAGGTTTGTTTTTCTAGGTAAGATACCTCAATTCGTGTTAGACGCCGCCTTCGCATCGGTCATGTTGGATTACATCGTCCACGTAAGGAAGTTTACCGCGCAATGTAAATCGCAGGGAAGGTTCTAGAATAATACTCGTACGCCATCTCTGAATTACGTCATTTGTTTGTTGTTCATCCAAAAAGTATTGGCCTTTTTACAAGCTAACTTGCAATGTTTAACTTATATTATGACTTTATGTTAGAGAGAGGAATATACAGGGTGTTTTTGTTTTACCGTAAATGGAGGGAAGTACTGAATTAGAATTTCTTGATCAATAGAGGCATTCCTTTATTTTTTTCAAAAAAGCAAAACTATGTTTGAATTTGGAAATACACATCACGCATCCAAGAACCGAACCGACACTCATGAAAAATTTTACAGCCTGTACTTTTAAAGCACTCAGTTATAGGGTCTATCGTAAGAATCAATTATCTCTAGCAAACATGGTATCTTAAAAAGGAAAACTATGAAATCTAACTAACATTGTTAAAAAAAATATAAACAGGATTTTACAAAACAACCCTTAATGCCGAATATGGTAGATAGGGACCATCAAACTGAACAACTTTTGTGGGCGGGACCAACTTTGAAATCACAAAAAAAAAACAGCTAAACATTTTGATATTTTCGTTATTATTTTTTGTATGAAACGGCTGATTCTTTTTCGCGATTTCAGAGTTGGTCCCACAGTAAAAGTTGTTCATATTGCGTTTGTTTTGTAGCACCCTGTATATATGACGTAATTTAAAGATGGTATAATAATTTAAACGGATAAGGAAATGTCTCAATTGTATAATAAACGAATTTGTTATAGCTCACGCATTTTTGTACCAATTATGATTATAATTTAAATAATTATATGCCTTTTTACCCGACTGCAAAGAAAGGGTTATGTTTTTCGCGCGTATCTTGTATGTAAGTATGTTTGTTTGTTTGTATGTAATATTCTTTATTACCTCATATCTTTCAAACGGCTGAATGGATTTCTGTAATTAAGATATCGTTAGATTTGTCTCGTCAGCCCAAGTGTTCTTAAGAAGGTGGCGTTATAAAAAAAACAACATGGCGGCTGTACGGTGCTATTATACGTAGTGGAAAAAAAAATTTTTTTTAGAATACTACAATATGGGTGTCAAATTAAAGGGCTTATTGTAAGGATTTCAAAAAGGTATATCATTACCGTAATATATAATAACTAAAAAGATATAAATAAAATAATAAATAAAAAAATAAAAAAACCCGCCTGCATAAAAAGACAAGTCAACTGAAAAGATGGAAACAAGATTAAATATTAAAGGCAACATAATTACATGCAGTCGGAGGCATATAATTCAAATCGTTCATAACGTCACTTTCTTTATGCATGCCTCCGACTGCATGTTATTATGTTGCCTTTAATATTTAATCTTGTTTCCATCTTTTCAGTTGACTTGTCTTTTTTGACAATATGACAAACCGTTGCGTTGTCATTTTAAAAGGACAGTTTACAAAACAACCAAATAGGGAAGGCAACTGTCAAAATGGCGCTGCGTACGCTTGTTCCACAAGAACTATGAAAACAAAGGACTTTTACTTAAAAAATCGTTTTTTAAGCTTTAAAATGATTAAATTTTGTGTTATAGTCTTTAAAAATGTTAACACTTACAAATTTCTGAAAAATCTGGATATGGAAAAAAATTATAAATTCTGTAAGAATAAAAACGTTTTAATTTGGCATTAAATTACGGCATTTGCATTGTAGAATAGTCTTTTATATCCACTTTGGGTCAATGGGTCATTTTCGGTAAAAAAAAAACACAAAATAAATACCTATTTTCCGATACATTTTGTTCGAAACGTCTACTGTCTTAGGAACAAGCGTACGCAGCGACATCTACAATTAGCTTTGCGTTGCCAACCCCATTTTATTTATAATGACAGATAATTTTGACAGAATCCTTTTAAAATGACAATGCTTTATCTAGTAATGTCGACGACACTTTAATAATGACACTAAAATACGCTTTCTGATAAAATAAAGTAAACAGTTTTTTTTATTAGAAATGAAACACTTTGACTAATGAACTGTGCGCGCAGATGTTTAAGCAGCGAACTTAAATCTATGGAACAAACATTCCGCTCAAAAAATGGCACCACACAAAAAGTAAGTAAGTGAATGGAGCTAAAAATGCTGGTTGTAATAAAGCAGCACAAAGCGGCTGAACACTGGTTGCTTATTAGCGACCATAATTTGTATACTCATAATTTTTCTATACTTAAATGAAAAAATAAGATACGTTATTTCCGCATCTTTTAACTGCCTTTCTTTGCGTCTTTTACACCATTTGGCTACACAGGACGTCATTTCTAATAAAATCTCTCTTTCTTTTCTTTACAATACAAACTGTAATTTTTGTAAAGAACACTAACGTCAGTCACCGGGTGCGTGGCTGGCCCGACTAAAGCTGTGCGGGTTGTAATTTTTCGGCCCTTGCCAGATGTCTAAATCGGTAAATCGCAGAAAATCGACCCTCAGGTAGCCCAAAATCCCGCAAATCCATTTCCGATCGAAGTAGCCCAAAATCGCAAACATTTTTATCGAAATAGCCCAAAAAGCGACAAGACATGATCAAAATATCGATTTAAATCTCACTCATGTCCTTGCTAAGAATATTTTGAATTTCCAACAAAATAAATTTAACATTATTTCATTGAGTTTTTTTTTTAATATTTGTAATGTACGGTTACCTGTACCTACCTAACATTATGACGTCTTTAAAATCATCGTCGATACTTGCGTACAGAGCATGTTTCTACAAAAAAAATGGCCTAAAGTGAGGAAATTCGGTGGTTTTTGCATACGTGTTACTCACATTTTCTTAATTGAATGCTGCCACTGCCACCGGAGTGAAGTAGCCCAAAAATCACGCAAAAAAAATTGTGAAGTAGCCCAATTTGGGGCTGTCGCAAAATACGAAAAACAAGTCGCAATTTCGGTCGCGAGGTAGCCCAAATCGCGACATATCGCCCAATATGGCAACCCTGCCCCGTGGTGCCATTTTTAAACCAATATTTGTTTGCTATCACACTTCCATAGATTTTAGTTCGGTGCTTCGTAGAAGTGTGTATGTAAACAGTTTTTATTATAAGAATTAAAAATATTTTAAAACTTTGTGGTAAAAATTAAACTGGTTAGCATAATTTTCAGTTTTAAACTAATCTAAACTATAAATATAAATTATGGACCACTTGTCAAACATACCACCGCTATAGGTAGTATATTTTAAGTTTTTCTATGTACAATGCGGTTAAATTGACAATATACAGTGATATCTGCAACTTCACTCTAGAATGTATGGCAAAGAGAAAATTGTACAGATTAAAATACGTCGTTTTGTACCGCAATCGCTCTGAAGTTGGTCACTTCAGCTGTACATTGTCAATTTGATCGCAATGTACCTACGTTTTTTTTAGAAGTGAGTATGGGCATTTATAATGTAATGCTTTCTGAGAGTTAGTAACTTGACATAAAGTGCGTTTGTATAAATACAAGCTAAAATTTTAATCATTTGGTTCCCGCAGTGGGGTGGTTCCACTCATGAAATTATATGATTACAAGAAACTTTTGCTATGGGGCCAAATTTGATATAGCGAAAAAAAACCGGCCAAGTGCGAGTCAGGCTCACGCACGAAGGGTTCCGTACCAAAAAACGGCAAAAAACACGTTTGTTGTATGGGAGCCTCCCTTAAATAATTATTTTATTCTGTTTTTGGTATTTGTTGTTATAGCGGCAACAGAAATACATCATCTGTGAAATTTTCAACTGTCTACCTGCTGTCGTTATTAATATCGAGCAAAAAACGGCAAAAAAAACACGTTTGTTGTATGGGAGCCCCCCTTATATATTTATTTTCTTTTGTTTATAGTATTTGTTGTTATAGCGGCAACAGAAATACATCATCTGTGAAAATTTCAACTGTCTAGCTATCACGGTTCATGAGATACAGCCTGGTGACAGACAGACAGACAGATGGACAGACAGATAGACAGACAGACGGACAGCGGAGTCTGAGTAATAGGGTCCCGTTTTTATCCTTTGGGTACGGAACCCTAAAAATCAGCTGTTCCATACAAAAGCGCAATACCTACTCGATCGTAATGTATGAATCAGCTGACTAGTTTTTTCGCGTTATTAGAGTTGGCCCCATAGTAATAATAAAATAAAATAAAATAATAAAATTTGCTTGCACCACCCTATTGCACGAATATGTAATGCATAAAACAAGATTAAAAACAAGATACCCAACATTGATATTTCCAGATTTCTGATGCAATTTGAAAAGGCACATTGCCAAATACATGTATTTGATTGGTAAATCTCTACAAAAAGTTTATACACGGTTATTTTTAAAGAATATCTAAAAATGAAAAGGGGTGTTCAGACCACGTTAATGAACAACTTTCACTATGGGCCCAACTACGAAATCTCGAAAAAAAAAATCAGCTGTTCCATACATTATAGTCGAGTCGATGTTGTACTATCCCCGTCAATTGGTAATGCGCTGGAACCTTGTCAAATTAACATACACATCAACGTCATCCGCAACTAAAAATGACAAAAAACAGTAAAATTCTAATAGATAATATTAATTATTGAATTCTTATTTTCAATAAGAAAGGGTATATGAAAAAATTACAATTGTTTTTCATTTTTGAGGTTAAAATCATGGCCGCCAGGTGCATTACCAATTGACGAGGATAGTACTTTTCTATGGAACAGCTGATTTTTTTTTTCGCGATATCGTGGTTGGCCCCATAGTAAAAGTTGTTCATTTAAGTGTTCTGAACACCCCTTTTCATTTTTAGATATACTTTAAAAATAACTTGTATATTAATAAAACATTAGGTAGGTAGCTATATTTTTTGTATATCTACTGGTACAGGGTGAAATCGAAAACAGTTGACAAATGTTGTGGTGTGGCTTAGACCGTCAAACTGATGAACTTTGTCTATGGGACTAACTTTATCAGAACAAAAAAATAATCAGCTGTTCCATAGAAAACGTCAATATCTACTCGACCATAATGTATGGAACAGCTGATTATTTTTTTGCTCTGATTAAGTTGGTCCCATAGACAAAGTTGTTAAGTTTGACGGTCTAAGACACCACAAAATTTTTTGACTGTTCAGAAAATCACCCTATATCAGGTCATTTTGAACATACCATCCGAATTTCAAGGATGTGTCCAGTCCATGAAACTAAACAACTTTCCCTAAGAAACATGTGTCAAAAGACATGTCCCATCGCGCCTATGTCATTTGCCCCACCATTCTCAAAAAATGAAAGTATCGCGTCTTAATCAAAGCAGTATGTCAGAGTAGGTATTTTACTCTAGAATCAGATTGATAATTATTTTCTGCATTAAAAAGTGGGATTTTTAAGTTAAAAGGCTTTTAAATCACAATTTATTTACTTACATTTTTTCACAAAATACTTCAGAAAACAACTTAATGTTTTTTAAAATTGTTTTTCTAAATATAAAACAATTCTTGATACCTAAATAAAATGTAATTAGCATTTTTAATTATGAAAGTAATTAAATAAAATGAAACTGGGGCTAGGACATCTCCTTTCACCACAAAATTTCGGTCATCCCATACTATATTGATCACGTGATCTCCTTGATTTGTATGGAAAGTAGATTTTTATTTTACATATTTGGCCATGTGTTCCTTAGAGAAAGTTGTTTAGTTTCATGGGCTGAACACATCCTCAAAATTTGGATGGTGAGTTCAAAATGACCCGATATAATAGTTTAAGTATAATAATATAATATAAACGATGTTCACTATTATTAAAGTATATTTATTATTTATAATTAAAGTGTTCAATTTATTTTGATGTATATTTGATAACATTTTACTCACGTTAATTTTATTCTCTTCTTAAATATTTATTATTGAAAAATATCTTTAGTTAATTCATGGCCATAGATCACATCCCTCTAGAAGTGTTACTTTTTACGGGATAGAAGCACTGGACTCTCTATTATAGGCCAATAGATGGCGTTGATTTAAACAACGTGGTTTCTCAGGTTTTTAGCTTTTACACAATATATTTTAGCGTGTCCCGACTACTAACGGCAATGGGGAAGGCAACTGTCAAAATGGCGCTGCGTACGCTTGTTCCACGAGAACTATGAAAACATAGGACTTTTACTTAAAAAAAAATCGTTTTTTTTTAGCTTTAAAATGATTAAATTCTGTGTAATAGGCTTTAAAAATGTTGCAAATTTCCGAAAAATCTGGATATAGAAAAAAATTATAAATTCTGAAAGAATAAAATCGTCTTAATTTGGTTTTCAATTCCGGCATTTGCATTGTAGAATAGTCTTTTAAATCCATTTTGGGTCAATGGGTCCTTTTCGGTAAAAAATACCACAAAATAAATACCTATTTTCCCATACATTTTGTTCTGAACGTCTTCTGTCCCAGGAACAAGCGTACGCAGCGACATCTACAATTAGCTTTGCGTTGCAAACCCCATTGTTCACTTCGAACTTTGTTATCACAGCAAAATTATCTCATTAATTGCTAATATGTTTGTAGTATTTAGCAAATACAACTGACACTGTCTATGTGTGAGTACAAATACACTCCATAATTTTTTTGAGATAATTTTGCTTTGATAAAATAGTTCATAGTGAACAATGAGGGCTTTTCACAATGACAAAAAGCTGTAGGCTCGATAGATGGCGTTGATAAAAATGTATGTGTCAATAGACAATTTGACAACATTGAAAATATACTACAAATGGTGGTCATCCTAACAGATAATGGCGTAAAAAAACATATTCAACTATTATATGGACTGAATTAAGTCTATTAATTGATTAATTTCACCTAGAAAAATGCAATAATTTTTGAATTTTTTTCTGTGGCAAAAACGCTCTAAGATGACTGATGACGTCACATGCCTGTAAATAAATATGGCTTCAGGCGTTCGACACGACCATAGACTTAGATCCGCGATTGATGACTGTCAAATGGCTAAGGATATTACAATGTTTACAGGCTTGTGACGTCAACAAGTCACGTGTCCAGAGCCATAGCGTTTTTGGCGCGGTTTTAAAATTTTAAACTTTAACATTGATTCCTGAAATATCAATGTGGTGCGCTTATTACGTAATAAGGAATAATTTAAAATGGTTTTCCAAAATTAGTCAAATAGTCTATTATATTTTTTACTAAGCTTCGAAGAGTACTCAGGTAGGCAGGCAGATGTTGTTGATGTTTCTCTTTGGGCAGATGTCAGCCAGCGAGCGCTTACTTGCCTCTTTGGTACAGGCCGTTTATTTTTAAAAGCCAATTTTGACACTTCTCTTTCCATCAACGCCATCTAGTAAGGCAAATAGTTACTATTTTTTATTTTTTTAATGTTACTTTGAAAACCTCTCATTGAAAATTTAATAAAAAAATATGCATTCTTATTGTTATGCGAATTAACGTTATGACAAGTCTGTTATGGATTTCCAAATTAATATTTTATGCAATTTAAGGGACACCGGCTTGACATGCCTGATATTTTTGCGCCCATTTTTCTTGTCAGCTAAAAGACGCCATAATGGGTGGTAGGGTAAAAAAATATGATTTAAAAATACTTATTATGTGAGCTTATTTAAATAAAGATCTTTTTCATTCATTCATTCATTTTCATTCATTCATCGAGTTTAATATGCGCGATTTTTTTTATAGATGTTGGTGCTAAAGTTACAGATAGAGTCCTAACCTATATGCGAGATGTCAACCATTCTCTTTTTTAAACGACTGCCCAAAGCAAAAATAGTGTATATGTGTTCAGGGTTAATGTATGTTTGTGGGTATGTGAGTTTCTTTATTCCACCATAACTTCCAAATGCCTCAACGGATTTAGATGTATGGGGTATTGTTAGAATCCTTACATCATTCCGAGTGACACTGGCTATAATTTTTTTTTAAATAAGTCAGTATGGCGACTGTATGACTTCATTTACAAATGTGAAAAAAATATTTTTTTCTTCAATTATTACAATATGGGCATCAAATGAAAGGCCTTATTGAGCACATTTCAAAAAGATATAATTTGTCACTAAAATGTGTGAAATAAAAATAAATAAATTAAAAACAATTTAAAAACACGACTGCCCTGCTAAAAACAAACTAAAATGTTAAATAACAAGTGTCATTGCAGTCGGGGGACCTCTTCGATTAAAAATTGATCCATAAAACGGTCCCGCGGCTGCAATGACACTTGTTATTTAACGTTTTAGTTTGTTTTTAGCAGGGCAGTCGTGTTTTTAAATTGTTTTAAATTATAGCGAAGTTCGCTAGGGAAGCCGCTCAACTAGAGAAGAGTGTAGTATGTATGTATGTATGTAAAATTGTTCATATTGTAAGTGATTAAATGACACGTGTGAAAAATTATTTGTTTTTTACGATTTGACACAAAATGGCGGTGCCACGATTTCACGAAAACGGATCCTGAAAATATCAATAGGTATCTAATTTAATTTGTCTCCAAAGTTCCTAAAGTCAAAGTCAAAATGTCTTTATTCAAATAAACATAATAATTAAGCACTTTTGAATCGTATATTTTTCCTACCACCCGTTCCACACATTTACCTAAACAAAACAAATGTTTTTCTATTAAAAAGCGTAGTCAAGCCAATAATATTAGTGTAAGTAATTCATTGCGAGTTGCGACATCCATTATAAAAAATTGTTTTGTAAAAAGAATGAACGAATGATAAGAGTGAATGAGTTTTCTACCAACGACTATTATGTACGCATTTTTATACGTAGGTATTAAGAGAAAGTGTCTAGTTACAAAGAAATGTATTTTTATTTTTATTTAATGTAATTAAGCAACCTTTTGTAAATAAAGACCGGCTTTATGTTAATATTGTAAACAATGCGTTGTAAATTAAACATGGATATACTTATATGAGAATGTGTTTTTTTTAAACCCAATTATTTTTAATTTGCTTTTAGACCCAGAACTACATAGATTACTTTTGCACTTAAAAGTAACAATTAATAAAAATAAAAGTAGCAAAACGAGTTCATTAAGGCTGTATATACGCATTTCAAAGAAATTAGCGTTTTTCCAATGAAGTTATCTAAAGAATGAAAGCATTACTATTGATGTAAACTTTAGTTTTAGGAAGCAAAATTCTTAAATTAGTGCCGTATAGAGAGAAAATCATAATAAATTATCAGGTATTTTAAAACGAAGACAATCTGTCCAAGTGGAAATTCAAATTTGTTTGTCAGAGGTATTTTTCACAAACGTTTCAGCTGTAACAAATAAGAATACGACTCATATTTAATTTTTCACTTATTATTTGTATTGTCAAGGAGTGCCCTATAGAGAGAAAATAAAAAAAAAAGATTTTAATCACAGAGAAATAAAATATTTAAAAATGCTCAAATTGGTACGGTTGACATGTTTTTTACTGGTATTTACAGATACTTACTAAAATATTTTTTTCTTAGGATTAATGAGGTAGGTATTTGTCTATTATTTTGCGTGTTTTGTATATATATACTTTTATCTATTTAATAGGATTTTTCAAAGTTAGCCCTCATTAGGTACGGCTCGCGCAGAGTTGCTTTGTCATTTGTATTGAAAATTAAAAAATGGAACGTGATGCGCATCTACAGCCTTAATTAATACGCGTATATCTGCTTAGTACCTACCTATAATAATTAATTATGGACATAGTACGTACCATGGGCAACAGCGTCGCTTAACCACTCCTAAGGTTAAAGTCGCTTGCACGCCGCGCCGTCACAACATACGTTTAGTTCGTGCAGGGGCGATACGCGCGCACACGAATTCTGTCGCTAACACGTGCCGGACTACAGCTGGGCCACAAAAAAAAAGTTGGACATCTGACTTTTTGACTATGCCATGATGAAGTCGATAATTTGTCGGAATTTGTCGCCAAAAACCAGAATTTGTCGGGCTTGCGTTTAGGAGATACGTGTGGCTCAGCTGCAGAGACGTCTCTACAGCTGGGCCACACAGATCTCGAAAACGGAAGGTCGTAGCGAAAATCTGATTACTCGTATGTGTAGCCGGTAATTTGTCGGATTTTGTCGCCAAAAACCAGAGTTGGTCGGTCTTGCGTTTAGGAGATACGTGTGGCTCAGCTGTAGAGACGTCTCTACAGCTGGGCCACACAGATCTCGAAAACGGAAGGTCGTAGCGAAAATCTGATTACTCGTATGTGTAGCCGGTAGTTTGTCGGATTTTGTCACCAAGAACCAGATTTTGTCGATCTTGCGTTTAGGAGATATGTGAGGATACGCTGTGGAGACTTTTCTACCTGGATCTTGAGAAAGGAAGGTCATAGCGAAAATCTGATAACTCTAGTGTGTAGCCGTTAGTTTGTCGGAATTTGTCACCAAGAATCAGACTTTGTCGATCTTGCGTTTAGGAGATATGTGAGGATACGCTTACGACCTTTCGTTCTCGAGATCCAGGTAAAAAGGCTCCACAGCGTAAAAAGGTTCAAAATACTTACTTTTCTTATAAAATTGATGAAAAATTGACAGAGAAAATGGAATATAAGAAAAGCTATAAACCTTGATTTTATTATGTTAGTCAGTAATTATATGTTAATCAAATTCAAATTAGTTTTATTTTATTTTTATTTTATTTCTTGGAAAACTTACAGCTACTATGTTTATATATGTGTATGTATAGTTGTAAAATCTTTAAAATATCGGACTTGAATTTGAACTGACTGTCCTATTTATAGACCACTTTGTATGGGCCGTTCTTTGAAGGTTTAAATATCCATGATTTATGTAGATTTTTGCATCCACAATGATATTTTTAAAAGCTACTTATAAAAGAAAGCAAAGCAAATCAACTCTATGTACAGTCAGCAACTAATTCGCTTAACACTGCTTACCTGCTTTTTAACCGACTTCAAAAAAAGGAGGAGGTTCTCAAGTCGACGGTATTTTTATTATTTATTTTTTTATGTATGTTTTAACATAGCTGCGTCAGTTGTTACCCGATTTGTACAATTCTTTTTTTATCTCAAAGAACATAGTAGTTCAGTAGCATTAAACCAAGAAACACTTCAAATCGGATTTAATTCCTACAAAAGGTTTTATTGTTTTAATGGCATCTTTTGTTGCCCAATATGACTATATCCTAGGTTTTCCCCCCCGGCGGAGGTGTGCTTAAGTAGTGGGGGGTAAAAGTGTACCGCAAAAGGGGATTTGACCTGGAAGGACTGGTTGTTCATCAAATTGTGTAAGAAGGTTTTAAAGTTGGTTAAATATGAAACAATTTGAGGGTAGAACGGTTTTGATACGAGCGATAGATTTGGAGACACAGCTTTTCGAAATTAGACCAATTTTTTAAGTTACACGATTTCTACCAAAATTTCTCCTGTGTGTCCCCCACGTCTACCTATTGAAATAAGAGAGTGAAAAATCTAAAAAATATATATGCTGTAAATCTTAATAAACGTTTTCAACGAAAATTAGTTTGAACGAGATATAGTTAGCAGTTTTAGAGATATACCAAAACCGTTCTACCCTCAAATTGTTTGGAATTTACCCAACTTTAAAATTTTCTTACACAATCTTGATGAAAAATGAGATTTAGCAAAAATACCGCAAAAATACCCCTTTTGGGGTGCATTTTTACCCCCCCACCACTTAAGCACAACTCCGTTGGGGGGGAAAACCTAGGACAGTCATATTTGGCAACAAATGAAGCTATTAAAACAATAAAATCTTTTGTAGGAATTAAATCCGATTTAAATTCTTACCCTACTGACCTATAGTTCGTGTGTGGTCCCATAAAAATTTTACAGAGATCTGGCCAGTAGTTTTTTCATAATCCTGAAAAATATAAATTATTTAGCTCGCCTTCGCACGAGTTATTATGGAATTTCGGAGATGACATCTTTGTTTATGAACCGATTTAGATGATTCTTTTTTTATTTGAAAGGGTATACTTCAAGAGTGGTCACAATTTAATTTCATCGTTATTGGACTTCGAACTTCGAAGATACACAAGGGAACTCCTCAAAGTCAAATAGTATATGTAAAGCGATTTAGGTTTTGGTAAGTTTATGGCAATCTAAAACAAACCAAATCATGGTTTGCGATGCAACGTTCTGGACTAGACTTGGACTACGAAGACACAACACAACGGAACTCCTCAAAAACAAACAGCGTAAATTTGGAAATTGAGTTCTGGGCATTTTACCATTGAAAATATTATAATATAAAGTTAAAAAATATTTACACGCTGCGCTTACATACCTACCACTAAAAAGTTGAAAATAAAAAAGCTTTTTAAAAAAAGAAAAACCGCCTTCAAAAACCTGAAAACAAAAACAGCTTAAAAATTAAATACCTCTAAAAAGCAAGAAATAATATTCGAATCATTCGTTACACATATCAATATTAATAAAACACGTCTAATGAAGTCGGGTGGGGCTTTTAGAAAAAAAATGAAGTTGTCCTCCAGCCCCACCCGACTTCAATAGACGTGTTTTATTAATATTGATATATGTAACGAATGATTCGAATATTATTTCTTGCTTTTTAGAGGTATTTAGGTAATTTTTAAGCTGTTTTTGTTTTCAGGTTTTTGAAGGCGGTTTTTTTAAAAGCTTTTTGTCATAGCAACTTTTTTAAATTAATGTTTTAAACTAAAGAACAATTGACCATCAGCCATTTTTGATGTCCCCACTACTGGGGGACAGGCCTTCCTTATGGGTGGATAAGGAAGATGGGCCATATAACCCAACACGTTGGCCCAATGCGGATTAGTGGGTGTTAAAGAAAGCAAATGCACCCGGGACTAACAGCTTAACGTACCTTCCGAAGCACGGAGAAGAGATGACAAATTTTTGGTCACCCATCCCATGACCGACCCTTGCGAAACTTGCTTAACCTCCGCAATCGCTGGGCCAGGCGCTAAACCACTGTGCTTTCGAGCTCCTCTAAAGAACAATACAAAGAAAAAAAAATTGTCTTCTCTTTCTGTGTTTAAACTAAGAATCTGGTACAAAAGTGTTAAACGACTTTCGTTGCTGATCGTACCTACTCAGAAAAGAATCGAACCCATGATCTTTCGCGCTTTGACCGCTGAGCTACCGAGTCGTAACTTCTTGTCTACAATTTGATTTTTGTAAGGTAAAACATAAGGAATTCGATATCCTACTTTATAAATGTGTAAGTTTGGTTGTATGTTTGTTTCTCAATCACGCTTAAAGGCTCAACGTATTCGGATGAAATTTGGCACACAGATCGTTTATAAATAGTCTGGATTAAAACATAGGATACTTTTTATCCCGGTCAAAGTTTTTTTCGACTGTTTACGCGGACGAAGTCGCGGGCGGAAGCTAGCTAATTATAATTTCGTTATTCCACTGAATCTTTTAAACTTATCAAAGTCAATATGAATAATATTGTTTATACATTATAATAAATAAATTAAGGATTAATTGGGGTGGTTAATAAATTACCTAAAATAGGGTAGATATGTTAAAAATCTCAAATTCAATGTTTACCGTATCTTTTTATAATTTTTATTGGTAACCTCGACCAATCAACAAGTAGCTCTCTTTACGGTATTGCCTCGACTTAGCTAATAAAAATAAATTACATAACAAAGTTTGTTCAACCGACACCACGACAGAACTTTCATTTCGTACTCAATATGTCTTCAGAATCAGGTTCCGATATCGAAATGCAATCTGCATTGCCCAAGAAAGCGAAGAAGAAAATGCCGGAGAGTCCTTCAGAAGGAATATTGAAAAAAGATCAAGGACTAAAGAAATTGACCACGAAAGATATGATACACGATGCGCTAGCAGTACTGAATACCAGGAAAGGAGTTTCGTTATACGCCGTGAAGAAATTCGTCACGGAAAAATATGACGTAAACGCAGACAAGATTAACTATCTCCTCAAGAAATCTATTAAGTCCGAAGTTGAGAAAGGATCTATTATTCAAACAAAAGGGATCGGAGCGTCTGGATCTTTCAAATTAGCACCAAAGAAAAAACCGGACAAGCCAATTAAGAAGAAAACAGAGAAAAAGCCGAAAAAAGAAAGAACAGACAAAACGAAGGAAAGCAAAAAAGAATCAGAAATACCGAAATCGAAAAAAGAAAAAGTAGTATCGGAGATATCGAAACCGAAAAAAGAAAAATTAAGCAAGAATACCAAAAAGAAAGTTGAAGCGAAGAGTTCGAAGATGGTGGATAAAAAAGAGAAATCAGCAAAAGCACCCAAGGCGATTAAAGACAAAGAAAAAGTAGAAAAAAATATGGCGAAAGAAAAACAAACTCCCTCCAAAAAACGCGCCGCCATGATGAAAAGAAAAAGCATCGGTTCCATTATAAAACCGCCGAAAATGAAGCCTAAAGCACGTTGATTGTGTGAATTCTTTTAAAACCAATTAGGTATAATAATTATGTTTTTGTTGATTTTAAATATGTGATTGTAAAAATATAAATACTTTAATGACATACATTTTGTTTTTATTTGACGAACACAAAAACTTAGACATCCTACTTTTTACGGTACTAACTTATTCATCCATGTCGAGTTTTCACAAGTTTTCAAACAAATGTAAGTAGGTCCTACTTATTTTATTTTCGATAGAGCAATCTTTATCGGAGGGTAGGCATATTTTGTAGATAGCTGTAATTTACCCTCGAAAAAAAAACAATTTTCATAATTATTTTGTCTAGATTTAGTTCCTTTAGTCACTTTATGCTCATATTAATATCATAATATTAGGACTATTCAATAAATAAGTAGGGTAGACTAGCCAATTATTGGCCCCATAAGCAATAAGTTACCAAAAAGCTCCTCAAATATCAAAGATTTCCTACATTTATTATTGATTTATCCGTTCAGATAAATAAATATATTGTAATTATTGCATACAATATGTTTTTTTCAGTATTTTCAATCGTTTTAAGCCATTAAACTCGTTTTTACAAAAGTAGACCCATAGTCCAATTATTTATTTATTTATTTATTTATTTTTATTTCCACTCTTACATCTATTTTTACAGGATTAACCCATTACAATAGAGTAACTAAATACATTATATAATTTATCAATATCAATTAACAAAATTAAAAAATCTTTAACACATTCAATATACCTACTATAATTAACATAACATATTATAACATAAATATATTTCATAAATAATAATAATATTATAATTTAGTTCATTATTAATTAATTTACAATCATTGCAATTACCTAATTAATTTTATAACAAATGGTAAACATAGCCGCTCTCGTGAATTCATTTAGCGGACAAAAGAACACGTCTATATCATTGGCTATTAGGTTGAGAGTGCGCAGTGCCTGCGTCAACGGCGCTTCCTTAAGTAAATTGGTCCGCGCTTGCGGCACCGCGAGCAGACTAGGCCTGCGCCTGCGCCACACGTACCGGTCCGGAACACACATGCCTATTTGGCTGAGTATACAAGCGTTATGTAACTTACCTCTTACTATTTTAAAAATATAAAGTACTAAAGCCATGTCCCTCCTTACCCTCAGTTGGTTGTATCCGACCATGCCCAATACAAATAATGTTGGATACATTAGCGGGTAAAATGGGTACACTCCATACAACTTTAGGTAAAGGTATCTGACAAATTTATTCTGAACCCTTTATTGGAAATTTACCCCTACTTACAATGTGACTAAATTGATAATGGACAGATTGGACAGTGATCCGCGGCAACTTCACTCGAGATTCTCGAGAATGAATGGCAAACACAAAATTGTACAGTTCATTCAGTTTATGCCTTAGCCTTAGCAATTTTATTTTCACGAAGGAAAACAGCAATGAAAATCTGAATTAAATATGTAGGTATTGTAGGTAGATCAATTTAGTAGTTAGTTGTTAGTTTAAAAAAGACTTAAATAAATCGACTAGGTAGCTAAACTTACTTAATTACTTTGATGTTTTTAAACTGACTTCAAAAGAAGGAGATTATCAAGTTTTTATTTATTTTTTATTTTTGACGTTGTTTCCCAGAAACTAGAACACTTGCGGCCCTGAAAAGGGCCTTGTCAGCCTCGCAAATAATAAAAATCCCCAATAAAACTAATCAACAACTTTATTTAACACCAAATCAACCCCCGAATCCATATATCGTCCGTCCTTGCCGCTTCAATGCGTAGACGACATCCATTGCCGTCACAGTCTTCCTCTTCGCATGTTCCGTGTACGTGACCGCGTCACGGATAACGTTCTCTAGGAAAACTTTCAAAACGCCTCTCGTTTCTTCGTATATTAATCCGGAAATCCTTTTCACGCCGCCTCTTCTCGCCAATCTTCTGATAGCAGGCTTCGTGATTCCTTGGATGTTGTCGCGAAGAACTTTGCGATGGCGTTTCGCGCCTCCTTTGCCTAAACCTTTCCCGCCTTTTCCGCGACCTGTCATTTTGTTTTTTTTTATTTTTGACTGTTACCAGCGATGGCCGGACGGCAAATGACGCACTGCGACTGTGCCTCATTATTTATATGGATAAGTAATCAATTTTATTTGTAGGTGGGTAGGCAGATTTATTTATTAATATTGAAATAAACATTTTGTTTAGTTGCCTACTTGATTATACGAAAGTATTAAAGTAATTTCTGTTTGTTTGTTAAGACTCCTATAGCCTATAGGGTCCCTAAGCACAGAATATATACTCTAACGCCCTAAGTAAGATTTCACGCCTAAACCGTTGCACAAATTTTGATGAATTTTGGTACGATAGATAGATTGATGGTTAAGGCCACATTATTCCAGAAATACCCAGTGGAACGAAATAAAAGATGCAGATAAAATCGCAAGCAAACTTATAAGTAAGTAAGTAAGTATTTTTTATCATTATTTGTATGTTCCAACAGTGCCTTATAAATATAATACGGGGTGGAGACGACAATGCGACAGTAAATAAAAACACAGTGACACGCTAGTTCATAGGAGTATTTTGAAATTATCAAATAATTCATAGGAACGAAATAAAAAGAAAACAAACAAACTAAATACTTGTACCTAGCACGAAAAAATAATTGTACTGAAAACAGTAACTGAAAAATATTTTCTGTGACTAAACTATTGGATCAATTGATTTTTAGGGTTCCGTGCCCAAAAGGTAAAAAAGGGACCTTATTACTAGGGCATGGATACCGGTATACCGGTATACCGAAATACCGGTATACCGGTAATTTTTTTCGGTATTTTGATACCGGTATTTGAGGTTAAAATACCGATATTTCGGTATTTCGATAAAAGTTATATATTTTTGCAACGGTGTTTAAAGACTATGCAAAACGCTCGGTTTCTAAAGTTTATGGTGTTGTTTATACTGCAGATAAGTTTTCATATGACACGAATCACGAATAATCACGATTAAAGAAAAAACACCTTTGCCAAACACTGCATGCTAGCTAGAATCTAGGTAGTATTTAATGATATTGCTTTCAGTTGTTGAAATCTTTTCGTCATCATCATATCAGCCGCATGACACCCACTGCTGGGCATAGACCTCCCCTGAGGATCTCCAAGATGATCAGTCCTGGGCTGCCCGCATTAAGCGGCTTCCCGCGACCTTCACCAGATCGTCGGCCCACCTTGTCGGGGGCCTACCCACGGGACATAGTCTTGAGCACGGTCGGCATTCCAGAACCTTTCCGCTCCAACGGCCATTGGTTCTTCTCGCTATGTGTCCAGCCCACTGCCACTTCAGCTGAGCAATCCTTCGAGCAATATCGGCTACTTTAGTTCACCTACGGATCTCCCCATTTCTGATTCGATCACGCAGGGAAACGCCAAACATGGTTCTCTCCATTGCACGCTGGGTGACCTTGAGCCTCCTTATGAGGTCCATAGTTAGCGACCATGTTTCACTGCCGTAAGTCATCACTGGTAACACATACTGGTCATAGACTTTCATCTTGAGACACTGAGGTAAGTCGGATGCGAAGATTTTTTGAATGCTGCCATCTGAGTTGAATTCGACGAGAGATCTCTTTCTCGAAGTTGGATGTTGGACTTACCTAACTGTCCTAAGTATACGCAATGGTCAATAACTTCAAGTGTAGTGTAGTGTTCCCAACATGAACATGAGTAAAGCGGGTACAACCTGATCATCCCGAGACCCACTGTTTGGGAAGCACTACGAAGATTTTTGACTATTGTGTTCAGGTCTTCCAAGGTTACAGCCATAAGAATTATATCATCGGTAAAACGAAAGTGCTGGTCATTAACATTGATGCTGAGTCCTTTTCAGTCTAAAAGTTTTAAGATGTCCTCTAACGCAGCTGTGAACAGTTTCGGAGAAATAACATCTCTCTGTCTCACACCTCGCTGCAGTTGAATAGGATTTGTGCTCAGGTTCAATACTCGATCGACATGGTGGCATTTTCGTATAAGTATATCAATACATCGATATACATACATGTAGTCCACTTGGCACCCTAGGACAGACTGCAGCACACCCAGGTTTCTATATATCATTATTATATCCCTTTCTCATAAAAAAGTCATTGATTGGAACACGATTATGACGTTAATGTTAATGTGATGTGGACTATGGTCTACGAATGCCAAGCAAAGTGGCAGATTATACTCCCCGGTCTTCTGTATGACCTGCCGCAGCGTATGGATGTGGCTTATAGTGCTAAAGTTTTTTTCGGAACTCGGCTTGTTCGGGAGGTTAGAATTCGTCGAGCGAGACGATTCGCTATTGACATAGCTCAGAAGTGAGATGAGTCTGTAATTTTTTAAGAGGGACACATCACCCTTTTCAAAGAACAAAATAAAAAAACGTACTGTCTAATGTTTTACTTGAGTTGAATTGCGCCTATGTAACATGTTTCCTTATAATTTTCTTATTATGATTTTAATACCTAGGATTTTATTGCGATATTTGTTTGTACCAATGAAACAACACAGGGTCATTTTATATTCACCATCAAAATTTTGAGGATGTGTTCAGTCCATGAAACCGATCAACTTCCTCTAAGGAACACACACATGGCCAAATTATGTGAAAAAAAGACTCAAATCGAAGAGATCACGTGGTCAATGTAGTATGGGATGATCAAAATTTTGTGGTGAAATTCGACACTGTCATGTTTCTTAGAGAAAGTTGTTTAGTTTCGTGGACTGGACATGGACACATCCTTGAAATTTGTATGGTAAGTTCAGAATGACCTGATATAAAATAGTTCTTGGATCAAATGACGTATTTTCTTTAGTAATATTAATTACCTTTACTTTAATAACTCATTTTGTTGTTTCTAGGGCGTTGGTAAATAGTTTAAGTGTTTCTGACATATAGTTTTAATCACTTTCCGCAAATACGACTTAATTATCGTTCTTGGAATCATTTAAACAGTAACTAGCAGTATTTAAAAAAAATACCGAAAAAATGCCGAAATACCGGTATACCGGTAATTGAAATGTCAATACCGGTATCAATACCGGTATGAAAATCTTTCCGGTATTCCATGCCCTACTTATTACTAAGACTCCACTGTCCGTCTGTCTGTCACCAGGCTGTATCTCATGAACGGTGACAGCTAGACAGTTGAAATTTTCACAGATGATGTATTTCTGTGGCTGCTATTACAACAAATACTAAAAATAAAATAAAATAAATATTTAAGTGGGGCTCCCATATAACAAACGTGATTTTTTGTTGTTTTTTGGTACGGAACCCTTCGTACGCGAGTCCGACTTGCACTTGGCCGGTTTTATGCAGACTGGGAGCGTTCTTTTGACGAAATTTAATTTATTGGCGCATTGTCGTCTTCAGGTTGTATAAGTAGTTAGGTATAATTATAATTCGTAATACGATACGAGAAGCCAGCAAAAAAACAGATACTTAATATTACAAAAATTCATTTGGACAAAGAAATAAAAAACAAGAACAGAAAAAGAAAGTAAAAGTTTCCATTTGCCAATTAATTAAAACTACCTTAATTAGACATGCACTATTTCCGAATCATCAAAACTTAAAAACCACGACAAAAAAACCGTCTGTCCGAACTCCAATACAAAATTAATCTAACAAGAATCTAACAACAAAATATGGCGCCGCCAACTAAAGTACCCAAAAAGGCGTTGAAATCTATAGAAAAACCAATAGAGAAACCGATATCGAAATCAAAGAAGATGAAGAAAAAGAACTACCAGTCATTCGCAATATACATATACAAACTCCTCCGATCTGTGACTCAAGACAATAATATAGGGATATCGAAGAAAAGTATGCTGATTATGGACAACTTCGTGAGCGATATGCTGGAGAGGATAGCGGTGGAAGCCAGCAGGCTCGTGGTACACGGGAAGAAGACCACTATGGGAAGTCAGGAGATCCAGTCGGCGGTGAGACTGCTCCTCCCCGGGGAACTGGCGAAGCACGCCAACGTGGAAGGCATCAAGGCGCTCAACATGTACCATACAAGTCAAAACAGGAATAAGACGTGACGGGCGCGATGCTGTTGGGTTGTTGCCGAATATTGTATTATTGTGTTGATTTTTTTTTTAATATTAATGGTTTAACGTAGCCCTTTTCAGGGCTGAACGATTTGGTTTCACAGAAACTTGGACGTCAATGTTAATGCATAGTTAATTTTATGATCTAATGAACATGCCTATACATACAACGTGTAACAGAAAGGGGTATCAACCCGAAAGGAGGTCAATGTACTCGTAAATCTGAACCTTAGAGCATTCAACTGAATGCTCTAAGATCTAAAGACATTCCAACAAAAAAAATCAAATAAAAAAATGTTTTTGAACTCTCCATACAAAATGTTGGCGACAATTTTTTTTTTCTATTATTTTTTTTTCTGTTGGAAGGTGTTCAGATTCACGAGTACATTGACGTCCTTTCGGCTTGATACCCCCTTTTTAGGGTTCCGTAGCCTAAATGGCAAAAAACGGGACCCTTATAGAAGTTATAGATTCGTCATGTCTGTCTGTCCGTCCGTACGTCACAGCCACTTTATTCCGAAAGTATTAGGATTACACAGTTGAAACTTGGTAGGTAGATGTATTCTGTTAACCGCTTAACGAATTTAATACAAAAATAAAAAAAATAAAACACAAAATGAAAAAAAAAATTTTTGTTCAAACCAATGCGTGCGGTGTATCTATATATAGGTCTTCAAAAATGACCCAAAGTCAACCGTTTGAAAGATAAACACTGCCAAAGTAGTAAAATGTGTGCCCCCCTCTAACTTTTGAAATAACAGAGTGAAAAATCTAAAAAAAATATGTGCTGTGTAGATCTTAATAAAAACTTTCAACGAAAATTGGTTTGTACGAGATACAATACTTAGTTTTTGAGATATAGCACATTTTCCAAAACCGCAAATATAACTTTGTCATTCGTACCAACACTGTGAAAAACAAAGTTATTTTTGCAGACGAAAAATGTTAATGGTATTAAATATCGTATGGTATAACATAACTACGGAACCTTACGGTGCGTGGCCCGACACGCACTTGGCCGGTTTTTGTTACACGTTGTATAGGTAATATATAGGTAGGTTATTTTTATTTAATTACAAAAACCTCTCGTGGGGTTGATCGCCATTTTTAAGGTCGCCACTGCTGGGGTACAGGCCTTCGTTATGGGTGGATAAGGAGGATGGGCCATAACCCACGACGCGGGCCCAATACGGATTGGTGGGTGTTAACGATTGCAAAATGCGCCTGGGAACAACTGCTTTACGTGCCTTCCGAAGCAACGAGAAGCTCACGATAAAAAAAAATTGATCACCCATCCCCTGACCTTTTCTCTGACTTTTCAGTAAATTTCCTGCCATTTTTTGTACACCTACCTACAACTACATTCTTCATTTAGTTAACTTTTGATATTTTTTTCTCTCCGAAATGATTAACAAATTATGTGTTTTCATTAAGTACCTACTTACTTAATTTTTTTGGGATTTCTATAATTCCTGACATCTTCAGTTTTTCCCTGTTTTCCTGACGGATGCCTAAAATTCCTGATAAGTCAGGAAAATTCCTGCCATTTGGTAACTCTAGTCACAGGGGTCACGACCTCATGACCCGCCCCAAAATCGTACATGTCAAATAGAAAAATTTACTAAAATTTACAAATAAAAAAAACCCGGCCAAGTGCGAGTTGGACTCGCGCACGAAGGGTTCCGTACCAAAAAACGGCAAAAAAACCTCTTAAATATTTATTTTATTCTGAAATACATCATTTGTGAAAATTTCAACTAGGTACCTGATGTCTTTATTAATATCGAGCAAAAAACGGCAAAAAAATCACGTTTGTTGTATGGGAGCCCCCCCTTAAATTGGAACCCTAATTGAATTGAAGGAACCCTAAAAAAGCAATTGTGTTTTGCAAATAAAAAATGTGGAAAACGATCAGCCCAATTTCCAAGGAAAACTGCAAATCCATGTACATCAGTTCTTAAAAAAACCCCTTATATGAGTTATGACGGCATCTTTTTAGGGTTCCGTACCCAAAGGGTAAAAACGGGACCCTATTACTAAGCCTCCGCTGTCCGTATGTCTGTCTGTCTGTCTGTCTGTCACCAGGCTGTGTACCGTGATAGCTAGACCGGTTGAAATTTTCACAGATGATGTGTTTCTGTTGCCGCTATAACAACAAATACTAAAAACAGAATAAAATAAATATTTAAGGGGGGCTCCCATACAACAAACGTGATTTTTTTGCCGTTTTTTGGTACGGAACGCTTCGTGCGCGAGTCCGACTCGCACTTGGCCGGTTTTTTTTTGTAAGGGAACAATTTTTTTTGTTCTAAAATCTATCGTGTGTTTGATACCAAATGAAAGGGTTTTCTGAGACGATCCTAAAATTATAAGTACCTACCTACAAAATAAAAATAAAAAGTGTAAATATTTTCAAAATTGCTTTCTTGAGTTGAGGTTGGATATTATGAGAATATTACGTAGGTATTATTTGAGTTATGTCTTTTACGAAAAATAATTCAACACATTCGGGAGATGGGTGACCATGTGGGATTGCGATAACAAAAGTTGAGCAACTCCAGGAAAGTCCGAGTATGAGATGGGTGACCGTCTGGGATTGCGATATAGCCAGCCAAGTGTGTGTCGGGCCACGCGCAGTTGGGTTCCGTAGTTACCTTATATGGTGTAAGTAAAAAATATATTGGTATTACTTTATTTAATACCACCATCATTTTTCGTCTGCAAAAATAACTTTGTATCAAATGTCAAAGGTTATATTTGTAGTTTTCGAAAATGTGCTATATCTCTAAAACTGCTAACTACTTACTTATATCTCATTGTTTCATCATTGTCTCTCATCATACTTATTTTTTAAATTTTTCAACCTCTTATTTTAAGGCGGTCGTATGACTGAAAGTGGCGCCCTCAGGGTTTTTTATTCAATAAGTTATTAATAGAAAAATATTTTAACAATGTTTTACGTGGAGATTTTAGGGCCCATGGTCTAGTATTTTTAGAAGGTATCACTACATGCCCTCGTGGTCATTCGTAGAAGTAGATAGAAAATGTGTCAAATAAATAAATAAATAAATATAAATAATAAATATTTTGACAACTTCACATACATTGCTCCAATCCCAAAGTAAGTAGCTATAGCACTTGTGTTATGGAAATCAGAAACAACGGTGGTATGACACACACCCAGACCTGAGACAATATTGAAAAGTTCATTTTCAACATTGACCCAGCCGGGGATCGAACCCGGGACCTCATGAGAAGGTGACGCCTTGAAAACCGGCGTGCGAACCACTCGACCACGGAGGTCGTCAAGTCAAAAACGGCCACTTTTAGCAGGTTTGCTATCTACTTCTAGCAGTGACTACGAGGGAATGTAACGATACCGTCTAAAATACAGGACCACGAGCCATACAAATTCCACGTACCTAAAACATTATTAAAATTTTGTATTAGAATTATAATAGGGGAAAGTCGGCATATTTGGACCGACAGCTAAATTGGACCACCCTTATATCACGTAAAGTATTCTTTTAATTTCCTTGTTGGCAACACCCAGTGATACGCATCTAACTTCATTACATATCGGCCATATTGTTTTTGCTGTGACTTTGAACGTGTATGTTTTGTTTTGATAAATTCTTTTTTGTTGTTATTGATGTAATTTTCAACGACTTGTGCTAAGCGTGTAGTTCAGTTTAAGGTAGACATAAAGTGTTTCTATTTTGTAATTTGGAAGCGTAAATTAGTGTGCATTAAATTATGTGAAACGTTTGCCGGTATTTATAGGTTATTTTTTTATTCGATTTTCTTATATTATATTCACCCTGTTGGTTAAAATGGACCGCATAGAGTTGAATAAAATGGACCACATAAAAATAGCAGCGTTAATTTAGAAGGCAAAAAAAATAATGAATGTTTCAAATGCGAAAGAAATTATTATGATAAGAGAGGCCCCAAAGTAGACGGATACAGTGTGCGCGTTGCCATAATTGAAATAACGAAGCTTGTACTCAAAACTCTGACGTTTGTGATGATTATCTTATGTGAGGGGCTGAAACTTTTAGATTCGTGTGATTTAACTAGATATTTCCTTTAGATTGTTTATAAGTTAGCTAAATAAGATATTACTTTTTGTTAAGGTCTTTTAAGCTCGCAATCTATCAAAGCCCAATTTAGCAACCCTGTGGTCCAAATTACAAAACCAGTTGGCTAAATTGGAACAAAGCTCGGATCTCATATTTTGTTGATTTTTAATAAAACTATAAGAATATTTTTGATTAATGCTTAATAAATGCAAAGCTTAATACTTTTTGTTTCATTTTATATGCTAGACATTTGGAAAAATATAAAATAAATATATGTAAAATGCGTTTGAAAAAAATTGGTCCAAATTACCAGACTTTCCCCTATTAAATAAAATTCACCGCGGCGCCACTTTCGCTCAGGGTGTCAACCTTAAAAGTTAGAGGGGGGAGAATAATAGTTTTAGGGACCTCAATGTCATTTTTAGGGTTCCGTAGGCTAAAGGCAAAAACGGAACCCTTATAGATCTGTCTGTTTGTCCGTCCGTCCGTATGTCACACAGCCACTTTATTCCGAAACTGTTAGGATTACACAGTTGAAACTTGGTAGGTACGATATTTACACATAAAAAAAATAAAGATTAAGGGGGACTCCCCGTACATGGAACTGAAACTGATTTTTTTTTTCATCAAACCAATACGTTTTCTAAAAATGACAATGAGGTTTGTAAGACATGTTTTTCTCATAATTTGAAAGATATACACTGCTAAAATAAAATGTGTGTCCCCCCCCTCTAACATTTAAAATTAGAGAGTGAAAAATCTAAAAAAAAATGCTGTAAATCTTAATAAACACTTTCAACGGAAATTGGTTTGAAGGAGATGTATTTAGTTTTAGAGATAAAGATAAAATTTTACAAAACCGCAAATATAACTTTGTCATTCATACAAACACTGTGAAAAACAAAGTTATTTTTGCAGACAAAAAAATGATAGTGGTACCCAAGCATTAAATATGGTATGATATAAGGTAACTACGAAACCCTACTGCGCGTGGCCCGACACGCACTTGGCCCGTTTTACATTTTTCACACTCTCATTTTAAAAGAGGAATTTTCTCATTTTCGGAAAAAAGTGGCTGTGACATACGGACAGACAGACATGACATAAGGGTTTCGTTTTTTGTCATTTAGGCTACGGAATGAAAAGTAGGGAGGGGTATGGGGGATGGACTAGGGGGAGTGAATCTCCCACCCCCCTACCCCGTTCCCCCATACCCATACCTCATCCCCTATACACCTATCCCATATATGCCCCAACCCCATACCTCATTCATACCCCAACCATAAGAATTATGCCCCAACCTCATAACCCCATACCCCACCCATCATCCACCATCTCGTTCCTCTACCCCTCCCCCTCCCGTTTTCTAGATCGACAAAATCTATTCTTGATTCTTGATTTGTAAAGAATGTTGCTTTACATAACATAGCATTAAACAAATAAATAAATGGTCTGTATATTTTTTATAATAACTTTTTGTACTAAATTATATTAATTGCAGACATTCCAATATAGGTACCTACATTACATCACAAACATTACTATATTTAACGACATAACGACTGACAACGCCCTTAATATTATATCGAACGGCCTGCAGTGGGCTTCCGCATCTTAATATAAATAATATAATTAACAATCATTAATCATCTTCATCATCGACATCATCAGCCTATCATCGTCTACTGCTGGACATAAGACTCTCCAAGTGCACGCCACTGAGCACGATCCGCGGCTACTCTTATCCAGCTTTTGCCAGCTACCTTGCAAAGATCGTTGCTCCACCTTGTCTAAGCGCGTCCCACACTATGTTTGCCGATACGCGGTCTCCACTCATGAACTCGTCTGCCCCAGCGGCCATCGGTTCTACGGCTAATATGGCCGGCCCACTGCTACTTCAGCTTGCTAATCCGGTGGGCTATGACGATCAACTTAGTTCTCTGTCCGTTTACCTCGTTCCGGACCCGCTCTCTTAGAGAAACTCCGAGCATAGCCCGCTGCGCGACTTTAAGTTTGTGAACCAGCCCATTAATCGTTAATAAACTGTCCCAGTTTTGCTTAAAGTACCCCCTTTCAGTTAAAATACTGTGGTCAATACCAACAAAGAAACTATTGGAAAACTATTGTATCTACGTAGAAACGCATTGTACTTATGAAATTGTTTCGAAATCGTATCGTATTATTAGGCCAAATATACGTATAAAATCTGTGTTTTAATCTACTACTTACACAATAGACTGAATAAAATCGAAACGGGGGTAAAAATGAGTAGCTATCTCAAGCTCAACGTTCTTATTTAGGCCTACATCGCTAAAATAAAATATACATTTTTATTCATACAAATCCGCCATGCTATAGAAATGACGTCATAGCAACAATATTGGGCTCAAAAATAAATATTTAATATCGACTTTAATAGAATATGATAAAGTACACTATTACTCGAAATGAAAAACAAAAGACGTCTTCCATTTAACCTTTCTAATTGACGCTGAAAAAAATCACGACTCTATCTCGCTCAAACTTATGCATGAAAAAAACGTGTAAGACAGAGATAAAAGGCATATTCTTAGTTGCGGAACATTAGGCAAGGGGAATCGGGGTCATGGAACGTGTTTAAATTCCGAAACACGTTCTGTCCAATACCGTGCGTTCGTGCTCAATGCATTATCATTGGTTGGGCCTTGCCTGTACTCAGGACAGGTTACCGCAGCAAAAATCGATACCTGGCCACCGCTTCTCTTTGAAAGTTAAGCGATATTGTCGTTTTGATGGTATCGCTAACGGTTTTTTGGTACAAGGTGCGCACAGTGTCGCTCGTTCCTTTTCGTTATTCGTGAAGCCATTTGGTACGAAAAGATGTCTGGTGATGTTGTGTCAGTGACGTTTTAGTGAGATTTTGACGTTCTATAATCGTTATTAGTGTTTGGAGAGCTAGATATCTATAAAGGTAAGCACTGTTTGTGTTTTGCTCATAGTGAATGATTGTTTTTATGCTTGAAAGTGGTATAAGGTTATGAGTGAGGTTATACTGTGCTGATACTGTGTTTGTTGCCATTGAAATCGATGTGAGTCGTCAAAATATGATAACAAAGACTGTTTCTTCATGCATTCTCATACGTTTTAGCATTGTGAGTTGAGAATTTTAGTACAGAATGTCAGTAAAATGATATTTATGTGAGCATTCATTGAAATTAAATTATGTTTTTGTCTTTATGAAGAGTTAAATTAACTTTTGCCATATGAAGAAGTGTATATGTATATGTTTTTCTATATGTAATATGGATTGAAACGTGATTATGTTTATTGAATTTAATACTTCTTTATGCCGTTGGCATAAGGCTCACATTGCTGTGAAAATTTCACAGTGCAGTGGTCACTTTAATTTGATATCATTGGCTGTCTCGTTCTGACGTATGGGGCGACGAATGTATTACCTTCCTTGTCTAACTCGTGTCACTTATTTATAGAGAAATTGAGAATCCAGTGCGCCCCAGGGGCGTCCTAAATTTAAATTAGTGAAGAGCCTCTTTTGGAGTGTCGATGTTTTTATCGATATATCGACTTATATTTTATACTTGTAAATTCTATTTAACCACTCGTTTGTCGCGCGGCCGGCGCGCAATTTCCTTGTTTGTCACGCAGTTTTGCGTTACAGCAGTGCACTTGCACAGCTGCGTTAAAACCGTTTTTATGACCCGTTCCTGTTTGTATACGAACAAATAATGTTCTATTTCGTATAGGTAATGGATGAAGCTATAAGTATTGAAAAAAAAACGAGTACCTGTAATGGTAAAATAATTTCTAAAAAATTCGTGAATTTAGCTAAAGAGAAAATTCACGACTTGTAATGGGAATTGATTTTTAATATTAAATCTAAATCGATAACTAGTGTTTTTTTTTACATAATTAAAAACTAGAATAATACCCCTTTCCGTAAATGCCAATTTTTTATGAATTGGAAGCAATTCAACGGTCTTAATAATGTTTGTATATCGCACAAATTTTTACTGCGCGTCTTAATTCGCTGCTGAGTCTAAGCGCTGTTTCGTAGTATTTTATTCCAATTGTGGAAGGCTTGTGACAAAAATAAAATATACTTTAGAAAGATACAGATTTCAACTTTCATATTTTGTAAAAAAAGATGAGACTCTTGAAGAAAAGTATCTTTGTAAAAAATTATAACATTAAAGCGGCCCACTATAAATGATAAAATTGTGTTTTTGTAACAAGCGTTGATTGGTTAAACTTGGATCAAGATTACCTTGTACTAATTATATGTACAGAAAGAGCAAAACCTGCAGTTTCTAACAGTATGCAATACATAGGAAAGATTCTTCCGAAATGTATGTAAAATTTCGATCTAAATAATCCAATTCCGCGCTGCCGGGCGCTGGCGTACGGGCCGTTTGTTGCCAAGATGGCCGCGCGTAGCCGAGTTTAGTTCAGGGCTGTCGCACACATTAAATAAAACTAGGTAGGTACTTAATTTTTTTTTATTATATTTTTAATTTTATAGTCACATTTTTTTTAATAGTTCTCCTCTTCCTCGTCCCCTGCCTCGCTCTCCTCGATTTTCACTGTACACAGCATAAAATATAAAATGGATGTGGATTAAAAAATTATAACTAGACACCCAACACCAATCACAATAACCAACACCAAAACCAAAAAAACATTCACTAGGTAATGTATAAAAACAACATAAACACAACCTAATATGAAAATAATAAGCGTGTGAGGCAGCCCTGCCAAAATGCTAGTTTGTTTCAAGGTCCCACAGGACCTTGTTATCTTGACCGTGGATAATGGCGTAATAAAAACTCACTATTTTGCGTTGCATCAATCATCCTGTGTAAACAGATGAATGTTATATTTTGAAACCACTTTGAAACTGTTCACTAATAGTATTATAATCTTATTTCGGATAATTCTTTGATTAACCAATCAAAATTATAACATAATGTTGTTGTAAACAGAAACAATACATCAAGAAATTTACCGGGCTACGGTTTTGTTATGATTTTTAACACTAGACATTAAATTTGTGACGAGATATTTATATGATCGAATAAATCACGATATGACGATTCTTTTAATATATGACATCAAACAGAAATATAAATTAACAAAATACTTACGGCATATCAAATTAGAGCACTTCACACAGAAAAAACAAGTATGGCGTCAACTGACGTGAAACTCTTCAAAATTATTTTTTTCAACCAATCACAGGCCTTTTCTACTTTTTTTTGCGATATTAGTGTTGCCAAAATCATAATCTAAATCAGCCCAAGAGGTTTTGGTGTGGCCGCCTAAAAAAAACCTACCAAATTGGTAGAAACCGAACAGCGATCGACCCGGTCCTACAGCACCGCGTGACAAAGGACCGTCTTTTGCTTGCGGTACTACAGTACCGCGAAGCAATCGAGTGGTTAAGTAGCAGTAGTTAACTGGCGTACTATTCCGATGACCATAGGTTCGATTGCTGGTAGAAATATTTGTTTGCATGATTAGTAGGTACCTATGCGTTTGTTTTAGATTTTCTAGATTGACCGCTTTTGACAAAACGTAATGAACCGTATTATTATATCGCATTTCGGTGGTCATGATAGGGGGGTATACCAACTTTTAGAACAGTGAACGGCCTTTTTGGGACTATAAAATATAAATTTTGAACAAGGGTTCCTTTTTTATATGAAAGTTAAATTTAACTTATGGGAAAGAATCCACACAAGTCATGGGAGGGTGCTAGTTAAATATAAGCAAAAAATAGTAACAATGGTCATGTGGTAACGAGTTTTGTGTGAAGCGTGGTATTTTTACCATTTTTTTAATTACTTACATGTAAACTTTTAGATTTTTGCATTCACAATGCTATTTTTATATTAAGATGAATAAATAATGAAAAATATTAGAAAAAATCGGCTCACCCGTAGCCGTCATCCCGTCTAAGTTGCTACGGGTGAGCCGATTTTTTCTAATATTTTTCATTATTTATTCATCTTACTTACATGTATTTAATTAAAAAAAATGAAATGTTTTTAGCTGTTTGTAAGAAAACAAACAAACACAAACAAATATTAAGTTTACACTCAAATACAATGGTTGTATTATATGTATAATTTATTTCACATAGATAATAATAAATAAATATAAAATTACTAAATATTGGACAACATCACATACATTGCTCCAATTCCAAAGTAAGTAGCTAAAGCACTTGTGTTGAAATCAGAGACAGCGATGGTACCATAAATACCCAGACCTGAGACAAATAGAAAAGTTCATTTTATAAATTGACCCAGCTGGGGTCGAACCTGGACCTCAGAGATAGCGACATCTAGAAAACCTGTGTACAAGCCACTTGACAACGAAGGTCGTCATGAAATACATTTCTTTCCTTTGCCTTTGGTATTCTTCCTCTTTGCGTTTCGACTCGGTATAATTATATTTGTGAGGTCCAGAACTCAGCCCCTGATATAGCGTTATCAATGGCCTTATGAAGATATTCGCCTGTGCAGGTGTTGCGTTGGGACACGCAGGGCATGACAGAAGGTAGAAGGTAGTACAAAGCTAAAGTCGTCATTATTGTAATCTGCTTGTTTTACAATTGCAGTTAAATTGTAACCATCTGGCAAACATAATTAGTTATTTTAGTACTACACCTGTTTATTGTATTTACCTACTTTGCAACACTTAACTGCGTGTGTATTTTCATTTCAACAATTTCCTGCACATTTTCTAGTAAAAATACAGGAAACAGAAAGAATTACTTTTATTGTACGCAAAAAGGTAAAAACAAAGTATATCACCAGAATTGAAAAAAAATCAAGATATTATATTCGATATTTTTTATATAAAAACTGTTTTTTTTTTTATTTTTTTTCTCGAGCCTTTAAAAATCCACTTAAAATAGTGCGTGAAACCACAATGCGCTTTTGTTTTATTTATTTGAAACTTTAATTCGAAAGAAACACAAACAAGTAAAGATCAATAAAAATTGTAAAAAAAAATAAAAAAATATTAAAACACGACTGCCCTGCCAAAAACGAATTAAAAAGTTAAACAACAAGTGTCATTGCAGTCGGGGAACATCTTTGATCAAAAATTGTTCCATAATAAGGTCCCCCGACTGCAATGACACTTGTTGTTTAACTTTTTAATTCGTTTTTGGCAGGGCAGACGTGTTTTTAATAAAAAAAAAACACATTTGAAAATAGCGTCGTACTGTCGTCATACTGACTTTTTCCAAAAAAAAATATACCCAGTGTCACTTGGATTGATGTAAGGATTCTAACGATACCCCATACGTAAAAATCCGTTGAGACATTTCGAAATTATGGTGGAATAAAGAAACTCACATACCCACAAACATACATGAACCCTTAACACATATACACTCCTTTTTGGGCAGTCGTGTAAAAAATCGGCCAAGTGCGTGTCGTGCCACGCGCCGCAGGGTTCTGTAGTTACCTTATACCATACCATATTGAATACCACTTTTGTCTGCACAAATAACTTTGTTTTTCATAGTGTTTGTATGAACGACAAAGTTATATTTGCGTATTTGGAAAATGTGTCTATATCTCTAAAAAAATATCATTATATCTAGTTCAAAGTAGTTTTCGTTGAAAGTATTTATTTTGATCTATAGAATATATTTTATTTTTATTTTCACTCTCTTATTTTAAAAGTTAAAGGGGGGAGGGGGACACACATTTTACCACTTCGGCAGTGTACATCTTTCAAACAGTTGACTTTGAGAAAAAATGCTTTTAGAAACCTTAATGTAATTTAAAGACCTATTTATAGATACCCCACACGTAAAGGTTTGATGATAAAAAAAAAACCGGTCAAGTGCGAGTCGGACTCGCGCACGAAGGGTTCCGTACCAAAAAACAGCAAAAAATCACGTTTGTTGTATGGGAGCCCCCCTTAAATATTTATTTTATTCTGTTTATAGCATATATTATTATAGCAGCAATAGAAATACACGATCTGTGAAAATTTCAACTGTCTACTTGTAGTCGTTATCAATATGGAGCAAAAAACGGCAAAAAAATCACGTTGGTTGTATGGGAGCCCCCCTTAAATATTAATTGTATTCTGTTTTTTTGTTATAGCGGCAACAGAAATACATCATCTGTGAAAATTTCAACTGTCTAGCTATCACGGTTCCAGAGATACAGCCTGGTGACAGACAGACAGACAGACGGACAGCGGAGGCTTAGTAATAGGGTCCCGTTTTTACCCTTTGGATACGGAACCCTAAAAACAGTTTCAGTTCCATGTATGGGGAGCCCCCTCTTAATCTTTTATTTTTTTATTTTTCTGTAAAAATCGTAAAGCGGTTCACAGAATACATTTGCATACCAAGTTTCAACTGGTTATCTTAATAGTTTCGGAATAAAGTGACTGTGACATAAGGGACGGACAGACGGACAGACAGACATAATGAAACTATAAGGGTTCCGTTTTTTGCCACTAGGCTACGGAACCCTAAAAATTCCTGGTGGAAAATATAAGGACAAATGATTTTGCAGTTTTTTATTTTAGAAGAAAATACAGTAATTTGCAGTAATTATAACACAAAGTTAACTTTAACAACCATTTGTATGTGTCTATTAGTTATGTGAAATTAAGAATTTTTTTTTATACAAATGGGAAAGAAAAAAAACAATTTGATTTAATCAATAAATTTTATTCCAAAAATCACTTGATTTAAATCGTTATTTAAATCATGATTTAAAACATACCAACCCTGGTTATCACTATTGTAATCTGCTTGTTTGTTCAATTGCAGTTAAATTGTAACTATCTGGCAAGAATTATTATATATTTTTTGTTTTAAACCTGTTTAATGTATTTATTTAACTACTTTGCAATACTTAACTGCATGTGTATTTTTTTAATTCTGCTCAAATTCTAGTAAAAATGCAGGAAACCGAAAGAATTACTTGTAAAATAATAATAAAAGTTTATTTCGTTTACGGGTATGTTTATACAATAGTACTATACGCATGCATATCACCCACGAACACTGTACATGATTATATCGAAATTGCACTTTATCGTCAATGTATGATACAATACATTATTTTTGACACATCTTTATTTCAAAGTTAATTAGCAATTTCTTCTTCAATATTTAAAAAAATACATGATATCGATAAAAACGCCAGCGCTAGCACGCCCCACATCACTATGACAAAAAAAATATAAAAACGTTGGCCGCCATTTCTGACAAGGATTATTATTCCCTACCAAATTGATATATACTGTTTTTATGACCCTTATTTACTATGTGCTAAAGTTTAATTTCGTTTGACATAACTGCATTCGTCGTCCATAAAAACTTGATACGTCACTTATAGCAAAATGAACTTTGATACTCTGACTTAAGACTCAATCGTTTTTTTATATCTGGTTTGTGACCCTACTTCTACGAACAGATAATATATTCCGTCGGTGTTCCATGCCCTTTTCGTTGAATAATTCATAATGGAATGAATGGGATCAGAGGTAGAGAACGGGATAGCACATAACATTTATATGCGTTAGAAAGAGATGGAAAGACGCTTGGTTTTATGGTATTTCCTTTGTCATCCATAAACGAATTGATCCTGATATTCTGACATGTAATGTATTGATCACTATCTACATCTGCAACGTAATTACCACATTTGTATATTGCAAAATAGGTATATTTATTTATTTTACAATATCGTTGTATGCTAAAAATAAAATTTATGGCTGCTACTTTATTTTGCTATGCTAAAATTTCCTAACACAATTTTTTGAAATATGTAATTAAATACCTAATTGAATCAGAAATCTAATTAACTAATGGGAACGTAAAGTCTACTTGTTAATTGTAAAGTATATTATCAGTTCTTTTCTTTACAATATTTTATAATGCGAATAATTTACAATTTACAAATGAGTCCAACAAAACAAATCACTACCATACTATGCCAGCACAATTGAGTGACTATAGATACCATAGCGTAGTGTCTCATTGAGAGATTCTCGGAATAAGGTTGTAAAAATGTATTGTCTCAGGTGGACAGTTATGCCAACGTCATTATTTCTGATTTAAAAAACCCATTAGACCCTTTACATATTTGTGATGTTGTCAAATATTTATATTCATCAACCATCAATCACCAAATCGTAAATAAAAAGGAGGCGGGATCAAGACACCTTAGCTGTTAGCGAAAGGACAACTTTGTACCTAATACATTGCGTGCTGCTCATGATATAAACCAAATTCAACATTCTTAGACTCTTCAATGTATGCTTAACATACTTTAATATCGTTAATATTTTCGTGATGAGGTACAGGGACGTTTTTTTATTATTACATTGTATCCTTTTTTTTAACTCGAGGTCTAATTTCCATACAGGGTGAAATCGAAGTCATTGGCAATCTTTTAATTGAACTAAGAATCTAACCGCGATATTGATAACTGTGTGTGACCCAGAAAACCGACACGTGGGGGGCATTTACACAGATCGATTTCCCAGGCGACTTGCTAGGCGAATTTAGTTGAATAGGGCTTTTTATCGACAATCAGTTGTAAAATCGAAACGCAAACCTAATTTCAATGAATTAGCAATTAGTGATTGTCGATAAAAAGGCCTAGTCACGCCTAGCAAGTTACCCGGAAAATCGACCCGCGCAAATGCCGCGTAAATACCCAACGGACGGGTAGATTTTTCGGGCGTCAATTACCCATATCGCGATTAGATTATCAGTTCAAAAAAATTGCCAATTATTTATTTCGACTTCACCTTGTATTGTTTGCATACAAAAATATCAAGCTAAATAGGTAGTGGGAAGCCGCTGGATCTCTCTTCGTGGAGGTTCTAGGGGAGGGCTATGTATTGCCCAACAGTCGGTGACGTGTGGCTGATAAATTAAGGAAAAATAAATCTTGAACAATAATAATAACATTGCATAATGTTGTCTCGACCGGGAACTAACTCCTCAGAGTTGAAATTATGCTGACTGCAAGCCGCACGGCGGAGGCTGCATAGCAGATTTTATTTATTTTATCTCTTAGGAGCTTGGTGGCGCAATGGTTTAGCGCCTGGCTGCAATTGCGGAGGTTAAGCAACTTTCGCAAAGGTCGTTCATGGGATGGGTGACCAAATGAATCATCTCGAGTTCCTCTGTGCTTCGGAAGGCACGTTAAGCCGTTCGTCCCGGCTGCATTTGCAGTCGTTAACACACACCAATCCGCATTGTGCCTACATGATGGGTTATGGCCCATCCTCCTAATCCAACCATAGGCTTGTGCCCCAGCAGTAGGAGTAGGAGACATAAAAAATGGCTGATGTTGTTCCAACTTATATTTTCATCTGAAGATCTTGATGACGGTATCGTGATATATCAGAAATATTTAAAGCTGGACATTGGAAGCAAAATGCTCTAAAGGTGATCAAAGGAGATTTTAAATCTTCTACTCATCTTCACTGTGACGAATGAAGGTATTACTCGACTCTTAATATACCTGCTAAAGGGCTGAATTAAGAATTGACGATATCTTTAGAGAAATAATTAAAAGATGTCTTTGGGAATCCAGTATAGCTAATTTCGTACCTTCATCGATACCTAATATTGCCGTTTGATTCTATGAACTTTTCAATTTAGCTCGAGTAATTTGTAATGTTTATTTTTAAATTCCGATTAAGCGTAAATTAAGTTTTTTTAATTTCAAACACTAACACATAAACTTAGTGTAGTGAATGAAATAAGTATGTAAAGAGTTAGAGACGATTTCAACTGAAATCATTTTCTTAGTCATGCACTTGCACGAAAAAAGTATCGATATTTTTTGTTAACGACACATCACTAAATGGATTTTGTTGGTATAACCCGGTCGAGTTAACTCGGGACCTGAAGCGCGATAGAACCCTCTTGTTTTCTCCTTGCCTCATGCCACTGTCGTCATGCCAATAGCGTAAGTTCATTCGTTAGCGATAATTTATCGAAAATCTATCGAAAACTTTAAAAAAATTTACGACTGTGGCGCGAGGAAAGGAGAAAAGGAGAGGGGTCTATCGCGTTCACGCTTCAGGTCCCGAGTTAACTCGACCGGGTTGTATTAAGTTTCATCCTAATATTATTATTCATTCTTGACTGAAATAAAAATGCTGAAAGCATGCTTCAATAGGTAAATAAATACAGGTAGGTAAATCAAATTAACTTGCAAATTAACGAATTACCTAAGTAACACTAAAAAAATACGGAAGTAGAGCTACATTTTTTCGAAAATTTTGATAGGTTTGAACTTAGAGCAACGTGAGCTTCCGAAAAGAGACTTTTTTTAAATGTTACCATGCTACCCTGTCTGACAAACACCTTTTTCCATCCCATCTGCCCCCTTCAAGCTTACCCCGGTGGGTGGTGGTTGGCACTAATAAGGTGACGTTCACCACCCCGGTGATCGATGGCACCTATTTATTCCCATCTGCCCCCTTCGTAGTAACTTAACTTCGGTACGGAAACCCACGTTGCTCTAAAGTTTAAATGACAAAATTTATGGACTCATCTTAATAAATAAAATATCCAAAGATTTTTAATAACTAAAATTGACAATAAACTTCATGACAAAATTTATGGACTCATCTTAATAAAATATCCAAAGATTTTTAATAACTAAAATTGACAATAAACTTCCCAAAAAACTATAGGTTTTTGAAATGTCAGATCCATTTAATTTTAGCGGAGCACAGGAGTTCGTTTTGCCGCGAAATATGACTGTCCGCTGTCCGGGGGGCCGATCGGTTTTTTCCCCCCCTATCAACAGACTATCCTGGGATGGGCACCACACTATCCTGGGGTGGGCATCAGACTATCCTGGGGTGGGCATCAGACTGTCCCGGGGTGGGCACCAGACACCTTTTTTTTTTTTTTTTTTTTGGGGTGGGCACGGCCTGCCCCTCCCCCTTCCTACACCCATGCTCCAGGACTCGCATCGATAGGAGGATATGACAAGAAATAAAAATTATCCATGGATCCATCTGTGGATAGAAAAGGAAAAAATTGTATCCACAAGTGGATCCTTGCTGTGAATCGAGACGCTTTAGAGTTTTGAGGGGCAAAAGATAAATATATCATATAAGGTTTTTTTCTGGGGTGGGTACTAGACTGTTCTGGGGTAGGCCCAGCCCACTTGCCCCCCCATTCCTACGCCAATGGGTTTGATAGGATGACAGAGCACAACATTTTTCTCCACCGCTCAGAAACGTCGACGAGGGTGACGTAGTAGACGTAATTTTAATAACAATGGTTTTTCTCAGATGCAGCAGCCAATGCCACAGGTGCAGCAGGTGCAGCAATCAATACAACATACGATGCAGCAGCAGCAGGAACAAAATATGGCGTAAGTATTTTACAACATCTTCTTCTTATGCTATTTTTTTACACATAACGGGATAGTGCTTGGCCTTCACCTCACCCAAGGGCGTCGCCAGCCCATGGCCCAGGGGGGGGGGCCAAGCCCATGGCCCAGGGGGGGGCCAAGTTAATATTAAAGAGGATGAAAACTTTGGTTATTTGCAGTTGGCTACATTTTTTAACCTCTAGGGGGGGGCAGCGGCCCCCCTGCCCACCCCTGGCGACGCCCTTGCTCACCTGATGTTAAGTAACGATAAGGCCGAAGGTGGAAGCGCACTCACCCGGAGGCCTCATCACTGAGGAGCTGGCTATCTTATCTCTGACAGCTGGAACATATTTTTTTTGAATTGTTGTTATGGCGTCAGACTTCGGTAAGATAGTGGTAGCTAGCCAGGCGGACTTGAAATAAGCCCTACCACCAACCAAACCGAGTAAAAATTGTACCCCCCCGTGGAATTGAACCCGGGACCCCTGCGTCTTACATGGGTGGGCAAACCACTAGAACAACAGAGGTGGTTGACGTTATCGTATGAGGATTAGTGGCCACCTCTGGTGTTAGAGTTTATCAAGCCGCCTGTAAGGCCTCTGACTTGGCTCAACGACTATTATCAGATGACAGCAGCCAGGACCGACGGTTTAACGTGCCCTCCGAAGCACGGAAGCGTTCGGTTGTAATGCCACTTAACAGTCACCCATCCGACACCTGACCGAACCTGGGTTAATTTTGTAAAGGCCATGACTATTCTTCTATTTAGGTGTTGGCAAAGTTCACGCATGTTTATATGGTTCCTTTCTAAGGAAGTGCATAGCTTAGTCCACGCTGTTTTGTTTTAGAATGCAGCAAATGCAGCAACAGATGATGCTGTGTCCTGTGCGAGTGGTGTACGAGACACAAATCCTTGTGCAGCCGGGTAAGAACTTAGGATCATTAACAATTTCGAGGACACAAGAACCAAGTGGCGAGTTTGTAAAATGACAATAGAAAATACCATACCTACATTTTCCAAACAAGACGTAGTGTCACTTCACAAACCTATCGATAACCCGCCTATTGATGTAGTGCCTAAGTGTTACAAGTCACCTCTAGTACCAGAACATTATTGTTCAGTACTTCAGCTTTCCGTCGTCTTAATCTATCGTTCTAAGCTTACCGATGAACACAACCCAATAATCTGTCTGTTTTTTTCAGGTGACCAGATCCAACCGAATCAAACGCTCTTCATAAATCCACAAAACCCGCCACCATGGGCTCAGAACCGGCAAGTGCAGAACCAAGTGATATACGTCCAGCAGATGCCAAACAACATTATATCCTCTGTCCCGCAGCATATAGACCAAAATCAATTGTTCTTACAACACTACCAAAACTATCAGCAAGTGATACCACAACAAATTTTGGCGCAAAATCAGGAGCAGAGACAGATCCAGCTACAAAACGTTATGCAACAAAATATGATACAGAATTACCAAACAAATGTTGGTGGAAACGTGCAAAACTTACCAGATCGAATACCCCAATCTTTTCAAACTATGCCAAACATTGGCCAAACCGTCCAAATGCCCACACAACCGCAACATAACATGCCAAATACTAATAACGTCAATAGGCCTGAGACAAATATGCCAATAGTCCAACAGCCACAGCAAAATCAGAATCAAAGACCAGAAATAAGGCCAGTCTACATGAACGTCAGTCAGCCGAACGTTAATCAGCATCAGCAACAAGTAAGGCCTCCTCCACAGATTTTAACAGTCAACCCAATTCAAAATGTTCCTCAAACTAGTACAAATTACCAGCCAATGCCGCCGAATAGTATTCCACGATCAATACAGACGCAGAGTGTTGGTTCACAAATGTCTCCACCAACATTTGCTAATGCTCAACCAAGGATTAGGAAAGTAGCGCCAACGACAGTCAATAAAGTAACAAACACGAATATGGGCGTAAGAAACATGGGACAAACATACAGGCCGATACAGCCACGACCCTTCACGAACTCGATAGAAATTCAAGCACAACCGAAAGCCACCAACCAACTACCAATGCAGTTTACTCCAAATAAAATCAAAAAAATATTCAACCTCAACGCAACTTTACCAAGCATGCCCAATCTACAAGCTACAGTCCCAAACTCAACGATTACCTTCGTTAGACCAGAAGATCAAACAAATTTCAGAAAGCGAAAAAGTGAATCACCTGACGAAATTCACAAGAAAATGGCTGCTATACAAGTTAATATAACTACACCTATCACACCTGTTACGATGCCACAGAGGAACATAGAATATATTCCGAACGTGAGTAGTGTGAAAATTGAACAAAAGCCAAATATAACAATAGTTCCTCAACCTCTTCCACCTAACAATAATGAAGCTCAAGCTCAAGCACAAGCTGTAGAAATAAAAGAAATCAGTAAATTAGTTGAAAATGTTCAACAGGCAATACAGATTGATAAAACGAATGCCAAAACTAATCCTGATGTGAAAGATACAGTGGTTGCTGAGAAAGATAAACTAGTTAGAAATACCGTTTATACACAAGCGCGAGGCAGAGTCCTTACAGATAAAGAGAGTGGGATTGTTTTGAAAGATACAAACAATATTTTGAAGATAGAACCAGAGAGCAAATTGCCAATGGAAATTAAACAAAAAAGCGTCGAAGTACCTGCTAAAGTTATTTCAGAAGAAATTAAAGTCGAACACAGAGTAGAAAATGATACAAGTATAACACTTAAAACGCCTAATAACAAAGGCATGCTCCCTGTCGATAGATCCACTAAACAGGAAAGAGATTTTGTTCTGACTCATGTGCTAGATGGCATAGTCATTCAGGAATCAAATGTAGCTTTTCCTGTAAGTATGACAAATTGTTTTACTACATATTTGATGACGTAAATAAAAATTTCATTTAAGACAGATTCGTACCTATTAAGTATACATTATTTCTAAATTATTACAATTTTAACGATCTTCTTTTATTTAACAATCTAGATTAGAGATCCCGCAACGCGCAGGACAGTTCAACAGATCCCTAAAGACTGCAGAACGAATAAAAACGAAAACACAAATTCCAAAGAAGAAAACACGAATGACCAAACCGACAAAGATAATAAGACTGTTAGTAACATTAAAGAAATTCCTCTGCAACACGAAATTAAACTTAAATCAGAAGAAAAGACTGAACTAGACAATGGTGCTCAAGTTGCTCAAAAAGCGAAAAGTGAAGCAGGCAACAGTAGTAATGAAGAAATGGACACAGCAGGTGAGAATGTCTTGATTATGAAATTTTATAGGTTAATACTATCCCCGCCAATTCGTATTGTGCCTGCCACATCAGATCATGCATGTTGACCTTGAAACTGTCTTTATGCCCTTCGTAATAAAAGCTGTTTTCGCAGTTCAACTGTTTAACATGATGTGCCGTCGCGTAGGACTGGTGTAGTCCTGGGCAACTTCACTTGAGAATGTATAGAACGCATTTCAATGTACCGTATCACAAGCGCTCCAAGTTGCAGATTACCACTGTCATTGTTAGATTAATAGCATTGTATGTCTCTTTTTAAAAATTCTAATATCTTTGATTGTATGTGTGTGATTATTTGTTTGCAATATTCACATCGTTTATAGAAATAACATATAAGTAATTTGTTTTAATTTTTATAAAAAAAATAGGATATTTAAGATAATGATTTCTTCATTTTCAGAAAATCCATTCCTGAATATGCAGCCTGCTGCTGTTAAGTCTTGGACGGTAAGTTGATAAAAAATTGACGACTTTTTGATTATGATTGATGCAATTTTAAATCCATGGATTGATGACACAGGATTCAATTCAAAGATCTTCACCATAAAATACCATTAACATAAAAATACCCATTTGTCTTTACAGATCGAAGAATTATCATCACATCTAACGAAATCTAAATGGATTGAAACAGCTGCATTGCTAATGGAACACGAAATCGATGGAGAGTCAATTTTCCTAGTATCTAAAACGTTACTCCTTAATATTGGTGTGAAAGAGAATCACGCAGATTTGATATGTAGCTACATTAATAGTTAACATTCATACTTTACCTATCGTTGGGGCTAGACTAACGGGGTTGGTGTAAATTATTTGATAAAAGATTATGTATGGTTTAGGAAGGGTTGTCGATTTAACAAAAGCTTTTGAGGTCTCATGTCAATTAGATGTTAAAATCAGCATTTTTACAATGTAAATAAGTGTAATATAAGTATTTTAATGTAGCAAATATTAACGATGATTATGATGATGATAATGACTGAAAGAAACAAATGTATAATTTTTGAAATGATTTTACCACTTGCTTTCATTTATGCATCCCGGTCCCGGTTATAATATTTATCCATTTAACTAAATATTTCACGTAGGTATTTGCCAGTAAGTGGTTTTTACTTAGTCTGATCTAATTATAACTTTAACATGACTAAAAATAGTCCCGTGCGTGGGTGGGAAGGCATTTCTACGAAACTTGTAACAGAAAAGTGTCTCTCAAGGAAGTATTTTAGGTCCCAATTTATTTACAAATAAACCACAAAAATACTTTTTCAATTTGGCCTATATTTAAAAAAGCAACAACAGTCATAACTACAAATATATAAAACAAAATTCAAAACACAAAATTATTATAAAAACCACATAAAGTCATATAAAACGATCTAGGTAGGTACCACAATATCACAAGACTAATTTCTCTTTGATGATTTTCCCATAAAATTTACTACATGCGCGAATTTCCCTCTCCTTACACGTTTCTTCATTCCTAACTCATGCAGTACATCTTCTGACTCGGCAGCAGACGAGTCCATATTTTTAGAAGCTATTTCTTCAGAATAATCTTCACTGTCGTTTTTGTCTGATTCTAAGACTTCTCTATATTTTCTATTGTAGTCAAGTTTAGTTCTCGCCGGACAGTGCTCTCTCCTGCACTTCATATCTGGGGAGAATTTGGGGCCAGTTTCATGTTGACACATGAGGGTGTCGTAGAAGTACCTATCAGCTCTTCCTTCTGATTTTGGCTTTCCCTTGCCTTCGTCGTCGGTGCTTTCATTGGAGGATTCTAATTTCGGAGAACCTGGTGCAGACTTCCTATGTGTTCTTGGACTGGAAACCAGATATGGGTAGATTAATATTACCAGCAATATTTATAATTATGTGTTGAGAATGTATTAAATAAGGTTGGGAAAAAGGAGTGTGAGACACGAAAATGTGCGTGACAAAATATGTAATGTTGTAACATTAAACTAAAGTAGTAGGCTGTTTCCCATGGCGTGTTGATAACGGCAACTGAATTATTTATTACTCTTGGTCTTTTTAATGGTTTTTTTTTGTGAAATCGGGCCTATACTTATTTCTCATATCGTGCCTATCAGATGATACACAATTTTGCCTCTAATGTAGTATGTTTCTGTGATGTGTATTATAACAACGCACCACCTCTTAATATCTCCTGGGAGCATGCTGGCGCGAGGCATTTGCGGGCACACCCCGGCGGGCGGGTGGTCATCACCACTCGAAGCCTGGAAGAAACAATTTGTAATTAAAGATTCGATTTCAAATACAGAACCTCGCACTTACAAATTGGGAGCATATTGACCAGAAAACTGCACTTTAGAGTTAGCAAGCAAATAAGGCATAAATTAATTTAAACTTATAAACCTTATACCTAGGTCGTTCTTTTAATTTACTAGTTTTGTCAGTTGATAATTTCTTAGTTCGCGAAGCTTTTTCTACTGGAATATTATTGATCGATGATTTGAAGCCATTATTTACATTATACAGGGTCATTTTTGGACCTCTTTTCAAATTTTGCCAGGTCATATTATAACAGCAGTAATCGATTTGTGAAGTAAAAAAAAAAATTTTTTTTCACATTTATGTCCCAAACTTTTCCCTACACAAATTGAAATTGTTGCCACTGTTTGCGCATCGCACGGTCGAACCGCGCGAGCCCCCCTCCCGCCACCCGCCTTCCCCCGCTCGCGCCGCTTGCGCGAGGGTGAGCGTGCGCGCCTAAATTTTTTGGACATAAAAAGTGGCTGAAAACTGTGAATTAAAAAAGAAATAATTTTAAAATTATCTCAACAGATTTTTTTTATTACTTCCTTGAATTTGATTTTGTAAAGAGGTCGCAAAATTACCCTGTATTCTGTGCTTGGGTCCACAACGTGTTTATATTGAGCATACATGACTGACTGAACCAATTTTAAAGAATTTGTTCACTTACTTAGGTACAAAGTCCTACGGATATTATCGGACCCTTTTTTAAAAAGAGACGTCTTGTCTGTCAACTAGAGTCTGTCTAAAAAGTCTGTTTACATGAGAAATTATTAAATCATTTGTAAAAACTTATACTGGTAACCCTGTTGGTGCTGTCAAAATTCTAATTGTAAACATATTTATTTATTTATTTAGATGGGTATTGGTGGGGTGGTTGGGGATTTAGATGGGTTATAAAATTACCTTTGAAATTATAATACCTATTACCCATGTAAACAGAGTTTTTAGACAGACTACAAATATTTTCAGTTTAGTATTATTAAATGGTGCTTCAAGATGTGCTCCTATAATACATTTGTAGAGATGACTTAAGGCGCTGTAGGTAGTGAATGTGGCGCCCCCACTACATTTATTTTTATTACTCGTAAACCAAGTCAATATTTAAAAAAAGCACAAGTAATAATCTCTTAAATTGTGTCTAATAATTTTTGAATAACTCTTCAACAGTTATCATTCATTCTGTAAGTTTTAAAATCCATAATTGCCAAAAGTGGCCACTTTGAGCTAAAATGGATTTTAAAACTTACAGAAAGAATGAAAACTGTTGAAGAGTTATTCAAAAAATACTAGACACAATTCAAGAGATTTATACTTGTGCTTTTTTTTAATATTGACTTGGTTTACGAGTAAAAAAAATAAATGTAGTGGGGGCGCCACATTCACTACCACCGCGCCTTAAGGTATGATTCCGATCTCGGTAGCAAGCACCAATGCTGCCGCAGCAATGCAGTCCAAGTTGAACCGTAATGTTATGAATAAAAGGCTCAATTTGAAGTGAGCGGAGAAGTGTCGCGACTTTTCGACACACGACACTTCTCCGCTCACTTAAATTGAGCCGCCGTTCATGACATTACGGTTCAATTTGGAGCGCACTGCTACTTCCTGCCGAGATCGGAATAAACCTTTAATCTTTCTGTTATGCTTTACCTTATTATTGATGTGAAAGAAGCAGTGAGTGACTTTCTCGACATCCGCCCAGGCCACGATATACCGCGCCATGCTGAGGGGAATTTTCGGCAGGAAGTTCGAGTGGAATTTGCCTTGACAGTAGATTGTGATCACGTCTGTGTCCTTGATCTCGAATTTTATGCGGAATATTGTGCCTAGAAGGAATAGTAACAGATTATAAAAATGCCAGATAAAAAACAACGCTCACGCGAAGCTTAATACCTAGGTCTGACGCCATAACAACAATTACAAAAAGCAACCTAATAAAAACATTTTAAAATTGTGGTGTTCCGGCCGGCGGCAGTTACTGAGTTATTGAGGCCCTCGGCTTATAATATTTTCAAAATGTAGCCCAACTCAATATCTCTAGGGATTTTTTTCATTTTTTCGATATCGCTTTTCTGCTTTGAGAAACTGTCGATTTAGTGAGAAAAGACCCGAAAAAGTGTGTCATTTTTCTACATTAATGCGATTTTCGAAAAAAGTTTTGAACTTTTTCAAAAAAATATTTCTCCATATTGTAGCCCTTGCTGAGACGCATCTTTTGACACTTATCACATTCACGTAGACCCAAAACTCACGGGACCAGGGCGATGTCTCACTCTGGCTGAAATTGGGTAGGTACCTTATTGAAGCGATCTAAAAAACATTTTCAATGTTAAAAAGAGTTGCTGATCATAACTCAAATGTCGAAGAACTAACCAGGCACAAACATGTTGTAGTTCGTATCGTAATTCCCGCTGCCGATCCAGATTCCGTTCTTCCTGGAGAGGGAGATGATGTTGTCTCTGTGGAAACGGACGTCGAAGTGAAGGACCACGTCCCTAGGCTCCTCCCCCTCCTGTGCGCAAAGGTTCACTGACATCCTGTAAGGAAGTAGGAATATCCAGGATCTGGTCACAAAATAGAGAGATTAACAGAAGTTAAGCTTAGTACTACGGGCGCTTGAACATGTCTCTCTATATTGTGATCTGGTCTTAAACCAGGACTCCGAAATACATGGGTAGGCTGTATGACTGAGGCCTAACTTTTCGAACATCGGCGGGTCTGCGAGCTTCAACTTAAAACAGATAAATCGAAGCAAGGAATTTCGTATTGTACTATTTGTTAAAGTTATTTGGTAGATATTGATGTTCGTGTGACCTCATGAATTGGGATTCCTCAATTTATTTGTTTTAATTTGAAACCCGGCAGACTTTTCGAAGTTCGATGCGTTAGCCGGTACGGCCCCTGGTCAAGAGTGTCTTGGACCAATAATGTGAGAACTACCTTAGTCAAATGAGCCAATAGGAAGAAATACCACATTATATTACTCACTTTCTAGCATTTTCCTTAATTCTACCACCGATCTCAATTTTATCCCCGACCTTGAGAACTCCTGGTATATTAGCTGTAAATACTGGCATCCTACCCTCAACTTCGAATCACTACACTACACTTCGCCCTAGCTTCCTTTACGTCAGGGCCAGTGGTGTATATTGACATTTTGGACGATAAATTTATTCATCAGGCTAATTTTTCACTATGTTTGTATGATTTTTTGGTTTTAAAGAGTTGGCAAATTATTGGACTTTGACACTTGCCAACCAAAGGCAGCATGACAACTTTCTTCTTCTTTCGTTCTTTTTTACCAATACCAAATAGGTTGCCTTCCGCCCTTCTTTTTTTACGAAATGACGAACTAATAATATTCCTGTAAAAACTAAGATTGGTTTGCCTTCAATAAAAAAAACAACAAAAGTCACTTCACTGTGTCAAAGTTTGACATTGACATTTAAAGGTGACCGACCGCTAATCTAACCTCAAAAAATCTGGAAATTAATCACTCTTTTTGCAGTAACTTTGTTTTAACGGGATATTATATAATTTTGAAGTGATATTTTGCTCGCGTAACAATAGCCGCAGACAGTAAAGGTAGGTTTTTCCGTCTTTTTTCTATAAAATTTAGTTTCACACAGCTGATGAAACTTTGTTTGACTCAAATGCAAACTTTTACGTGATAGTTGAGGCATTTCATTAGCTATGTAATGCTGTAGGAATCTAGAAAAACAGTGTGTATAATTGCCACAACAACAATATCTCAACTTGTGCAAATTATGTCGAAAACTCGAAAGGAACATTTAACCTAACTTCTATATTATTTTTGTTGACCTATTTATTATTTTTGTTCCTTTGAGCTTTGTTTGACCTACTTTCTAGAATAGACTAAGTAGGTACTTAGCTTATAGTCTATTCTAGATGTTCATAGAAAATTAGTTAAGATTTTATCTTGTTTTCCATTCCATAATGTTTTTCAAATATTTTAAGTTTTCATCCTTCGAAATATTATTAGGTACTAGCATATAGTTTTATCATTTGTTGCACTAAAAGTTGTACCTAAGTAACTGATAATGTTATCATGTCGTCATATTATAAACAAGAGGTAAAGTGCAGATAGTAGGTACCTAACATTTTTATACATAGATAAATAAAGAAAATAATTATCAATTTATAATTAAATCTTCATTGAAATTTAGCAAAAGTCTACTATTTCATATTATCTATACATATAATAAAACAGAAGATTCTAAATGTTTGTGCGTAAATAACTCAAAAGCCACTGAACAGATTTTGATGGGATTTTCACAGTTTGGTAGCATAGGGTCTAACTTAAAACCTAGGCTATGTTTCATCGAATTCGGGTGGGAAGAACCTAAGAAACAGCTTGAACTCTCCGTAGTACTAGATTTCATACACTAAGGAGATCATTTAAACTGGTCGCCTTATTGTTAAATCGCGGGTAAAAGGGATGCCTACCTGGGGATGTTTCTATTGTCTACGCCACGCTAAAGAAATTTCTCTACGTGTCCACGTGGACGATTTCGCGGACGGAGGCTATCCAGAATAAAAGTACTGTTCTCGATAGCAAAAAAACTTTCCACGCAGACGAAGTCGCAGGCAGCCGCTAGTACTAACATAAAATTTAATCATTACTTAATTTAAAGTGTAGGTAGGTAGGTAAACGAATATCTCTTAGAATGCTGGTTAGATCAGTTGGGTGAGTATATCGATCTGAATCTCATCCATTCACTGCCTGGATAGCCATCATCAGATCACAGCTAGGTCAATCCTAGGCGGAGAACTAAGGATTCAAAGTTACCTCGTTTGTATGAAAATCAAAAAGTCAAAGTCAAATAAGCTTTATTCAAATAAACTTAATTATTAAGTACTTTTGAATCGTCTATATTTTCCTACCAACCGTTCCAGACTTTTTTAGCTGACAAGAAGAACGGGCGCAAGAAACTTATCAGCTGTAACAGCCATAAGTAACGATATTTACAAACTTGAAAAGGCGGAGAACTAAGGATTCAAAGTTACCTCGTGTGTATGAAAATCAACAGCCCCCTGATTCCGTATCTCTGTTGCATTGCTGCTTTAAATAAGATGTTTGTCACGTTCTTACTAAAGCAGCAACGTAACTGTGTTTTCTGTCAGAGTTGATTACAAAATCAGTTCCCTTGTGTCTTTAATTATGATATCGCCACTGTAAATAAAATGATAATATTTTTGCAGTATCCTTGTAAACCATGGTTGTGTCAGAAGAGCCTCAGCCTGCAGTCGAGGGTGAAGCAGCGGTCAGCAAGAAGGCCGCCAAGAAAGCTGCGAAGGCCGCTGAGAAGCAGCAGAAGAAAGCTGACCATAAGGTAGAAGAGTTATTCCAAAATATTGACTATGTGGGATCCCGTCTCTTTCCATATTGTGCTGAAAATTCTAATGTATGACTTATTTGTTAGCTTCTAATGATGTTTGTATAATCCTTGCTATTCCTACCAATTAGTACGTATATCTTAATTTTCCTTACTAATATTATAAATGCGAAAGTCCATTTGTTTGTTAAGCCTTCACGTCTTAACTACTGAACCGATCATCATTAAACTTGTTATGTACTTTAAAAAGAAGCGTTTCTCGACAGAAGATTTATATTGTGAATGTAACCTTTTATCAGTTCGTAAATTATATGTTCTACAAGTTGTTATAAAAATTCAGAAATCTATAAATTGTATTCCGAGTAATGCAAGCAAAAGAAGGAAAGACAATGTGATGAAAATTCCAGTAACAAAATCCGTTTTTGCTAAAAAACAATTTCAAAGTAATTCTGCAACTATATATAATAGAGTAAATAAAGTACTGGATATTTTGACAAAACCTTACCACAAGTGTAAAAGTATTCTAAAAAATTGGTTAATAAGCCTTACATATGAAGAGACAGAGCTTTTACAGTCTACGTAATAGCACAATCATACATACACATACTCACATACGCACACACACACACACACACACACACACACACACACACACACACACACACACACACACACACACACACACACCACACACACACACACACACACCACACACACACATAATATTTGGAGGAGCGGATATTCCTGGCACAAGTATCTTTATAACGGGTGGCGCAAAAGTACTGGCACTAAAGAAAATACTTTTATTTTTTTTATATGACATTTTCTGTCATTCTGTTGTTGAAAATTGTGTAGTGAACAAATATAAAATACACTGAAAATAAACATGGACCGTTTTACTCCCCAAGAACGTGGAATAAATATGGATTTAGTGAGGGACGCTTTTCCAGGCCGAGTTATCTCTCGTTTTGGCGATTTGCCTTGGCCTGCAAGATCACCCGATCTGACCAGTCCAGACTTCTTTCTTTGGGGTTTTTTGAAATCTCGGGTGTATGTGAACAAGCCACAGACTCTCGCAGCTCTAAAAGAAAACATTCGTCAAGAAATAACGAACATATCGCAGGAAGTGTTACGGCAAGTTATGCAAAATGTCATAAATAGGGCTCAAATGTGTATCAACTCTGGAGGTCACCATTTAAAAGACATCATCTTTAAATCCTAATGGTACGAAATTTAATGGCACAAATATACATTTAAAAAAACCTAAATCTAGTTTTCTAATTTAGAAAAAATGTTATAGCTGAACCAAATAGGGTCTTTACTTTTGCGCCACCCGTTACTTAAAAGGTTTATCCAACACATTGTTTAATTTTACATACCTTGTGAAGAAATAAATATATTTTGATTTTTGATTTTGATTTGATTTGATTAAACTTTACATACAGTCAGCATCAAATTAATATGAACGTATAGAGTATTCAAATTGATCTGAAAAACAAAAAACAATTTGATCTATACAGTTGCAAAAATCATTATTGTTGTAAGCACACAAGGTGTTTAAAATATCTTACTACTCATTGTTTCATATTTATTTGAGCAGTCAGTGTCCAAAATTATCTTAGGAAACAAAGTTCTCAAACTCAGTGCATACTGCATTTACATTGTGCACAGATAACTTTGAGACTGCTTGCTAAGTTAATAGGGAATATGCATAAGTCACCAATTTTGATAAATTTGAGCTTGATCGCTGCGGACACATAAAAACATGATGGAACTGAAAAAGAAAAAAAATGTATTTGTTTAGTTTTATCACAACAATGAAATCAGGGGAAAATACCTAACGATATTTTTTTTCATTTTCGGATATAATGCACTTAACAGTCAGATAGAATATCGAATAAGAAATAAAATTTTGTATGACACATATGTACTTAAACGCAATATTTAGGGAGATATTTGAAAATTCTTGACTAACTCCATAAAAACGCGCCTGAAAATGGCCTGAAACGTGACAAGTGACGTCACAAATCATGTCCGTTTTGTATAGAGCGTTTTCGGCAGGTGCTGATGCGTGCTAACTTCGAGTAACGTTATCACGAGAAAAAAACACAAGACAATGGTTTTAATGATTTTCTCAAGCATTATACTTTCGATTTTGATACAAAAAAAAAATTAATGCATATTTCCTATTCCATGGAATCAGAGTTGGTCCCATAGTAAAAGTTGTTCAGTTAATCATATTCGACTTTAGGCTTTTAGTATTTTTTATAATCATAATCTTTATTTGCAATTTTTGTAACACGTTGTATAAAAATAATCTTCTTTACAGGGAGCGTCCGACCAGCCTCAAACCGAGTCAGAGCCGGACATATCAGAGGGTCGGTATGGCGTGTACAAGCTGCTGCAGTCGACTGGCGAGCACCGTGACCGGGTGTACACTGATGTTAAAGACCTGGACGTGAACAAGGACGGAGAGACTGTGTGGGTGAGAGGTGAGGATGGCAATAATATTGATTCATAATTTTTTATTTAGAGATTTTTGCATTCACAATGCTATTTTTATATAATACTAGCGGCCGCCCGCGACTTCGTCTGCGTGAAAAGTTTTTTTGCTATCCCACGGGAACAATACTTTTTTTCAGGATGAAAGGTACCCTATGTCCTTTTCTGTACTCCTAACAATGTGTATGTAAAATTTCATGACGATCGGTTCCGTAGTTAAGACGTGAAGGCGTAACAAACAAACAAACGGACTTTCGCATTTATAATATTAGTAAGGACTAAATATACTAGAAAAATACGACTCGCACCAGATCAATTCTCGGACGGGAATCGAAACAATGTTCTTTGGATGTCCGGTCCAATGCTCTGCTCAGGGCCCCTATTTTTGAATCGCTCGGCTGGCGTCGAGCGCTCGTTTCTACTGATTTTCGTTCGACATCCCATACATTTGAGTTGATTTGTCGAACGAAAATCAGTAGAAACGAGCGCTCGACGCCAGCCGAGCGATTCGAAAATAGGGCCCCTGACTGTTGAGCTACCGAGTCACTAGTAGCAATGTCGAATTTCTTTTAGTATAACCCACTCTTAGTGTCCGGACACGAAAGTGGCGGCGGCCGAGCGGTGGCGGGGCGGCGCGGCAGCGGAGCGGCGGCGGGGCGGGGCGATGAGAACGTGGGCACGAAACTTAGCGGCCGGTCAGCGGCGCTAGTAGTGTTGTGACAGATGGGCTAAATACCATTAAGGGCGTGGACCTACCGATTTGACCTACTGGTAGGACCACGGTATACCACTATGTGCTCGTGGTCCTACTGGACTAGGGCTTTTTAGAATATCGTAGTGACAAACCTAAATTGTATGTTAAAAAAACTTCTTATTTTTTTTTATTTCTATTGATGTTTTAAATGTGATGTTGCTATGGAAACAATTTCTTGTTAAATTAATACCGAAAAATATAAAATTTGATTAGATATATCACAGTGCTGAATTCTATAGGTTATTATGTCCCGTAGAATAACTGACCCTATTAGATATATTTATTGTAAAATATTTTTAAGATGAATAAATAATGAAAAATATTAGAAAAAATCGGCTCACCCGTAGCAACTTAGACGGGCCCAGTGCATTGGGCCGGAATCCTTAGGGTGCGGGTTCGAATCCCGTCTAAGTTGCTACGGGTGAGCCGATTTTTTCTAATATTTTTCATTATTTATTCATCTTAATATAAAAATAGCATTGTGAATGCAAAAATCTAAAAGTTTAAATATATTTAAATCAATAAATAATAATAAATAAGTACCCAGTAATCAAACAGACACTATTATATGTTTCAACACAACACTACTGTCATCGCGGGCGACCAAATCAAACTACTTTGTTCATTTGTTTTCGTCGCTCTCCTCCCGCCCGTGCATCGCTCGTCGCCCCGCTCCGCCACCGCCCGTTTCGTGCGCGTCTCCATACTGTGCCATACTGTTGAATGCATCGCCGCCGCTCCGCTGTCGCGCCGCCCCGCTGCCGCCCCGCCGCCGCCATTTTCGTGCCCGGACACTTACACTGCAAGCCAGCGTTATTTCACCAGTGTGAGGAATTTCCTCGACATTCAATTTAAAGTATGTTTAGCGGAGTTCAACCATTTTCATTGAAAAATGCTGCTGACCTCATCTGATTTTATTCAACGACCTTAGTAGTGCAGGTCAACATGCCGGTCTACCACACGAGAGGTCCCGGGTTTGATTCCCACTCGGGCAGTAATTAAAATGACGAATTTTAATTTATGTGACGGGTCTCGGTGTTATGATAAGTTTTAGAAACATTTTATTGTATGACATGACAGAAAATGTCAACTATTATAATCCCTGTCAAATGGTAATGCGCTGGAACCTTGTCACATTAACATCCACGTTGACGTGATCCGCAACTAAAAATGTCATGAAACAAGAAAATTCTAATAGAAAACCGAATATATTAATTATTGAATCATTAATGTCAATAGGATAGGGTCTCGGTATATAAAAAAATTACAATTGTTTTTCGTTTTTGAGGTTAAAATTATGGCCGCCAGGCGCATTACCAATTGACGGGGATAGTAGTATTTTAGGAGTTATAATTATAACGCTCTGAATCATACATTTATTCGCAGCCCGTCTCCAAACGTCCCGCGCCAAAGGCAAGCAGTGCTTTGCAGTGCTCCGTCAGGGCTCCAGCACCGTCCAGCTGTTGGTGTCCGTCAGTGACGAGCGTCTAGTCAGCAAGCAAATGGTCAAGTTCGTCGGCAAGTAAGTAATAATAATAAAAATTGCTTTATTGCACACGTAAAAAACAAAAAACAGGAAGAAACCAAAATGACAAAAAGAAAACATACAAAAGGCGGCCTTATTGCTAAATAGCAATCTCTTCCAGTCAACCTTGGGAGAGAGAAAATAAATAATTAGAAGAAAAGGGCGCATAAAGTATTCGCACCCCATCTCTAAACGTCCCGCGCTAAAGGCCAGCAGTGCTTCGCGGTGCTTTGGCAGAGTTCCAGCAACGTCCAGCTGCTGGTGTCCGTCAGTGACGAGCGTCTAGTCAGCAAGCAAATGGTCTAGTTCGTCGGCAAGTAAGTATTCTCAGCCCGTCTCCAAACGTTACGCGAAAGATAAGCAGTACTTCGCGGTGCTCCGTCAGGGCTCCAGCACAGTCCAGCTGTTGGTAGCCATCAGTGACGAGCGGCTGGTCAGCAAACAGATGGTCAAGTTCGTCGGCAAGAAAGTAATAATAAAATAATAATAAAAATAGCTTTATTGCAGACGGCAAAAACAAAAACAGAAAGAAACAAAAGGAAAACATACAAAAGGCGGCTTTATTGCTAAAAAGCAATATCTTCCAGGCAACCTTGGGTGAGAGAAATAAATAGAAGTAGGGAAAAGCGCGCAAAATCCAGTCTCCAAACATTCCGCGCCAAAAGCAAGCAGTGCCTCACGGTGCTCTGTCAGGGCTCCAGCACCGTCCAGCTGTTGGTGTCCGTCAGTGACGAGCGTCTAGTCAGCAAGCAAATGGTCAAGTTCGTCGGCAACTAAGTAATAATAATAAAAATAGCTTTATTGCACACGTAAAAAACAAAAACAGAAAGAATCAAAAATAGCAAAAAGAAAACATACAAAAAGCGGTCTTGTTGCTAAATAGCAATCTCTTCCAGTCAACCTTGGGTGAGAGTAAATAAATAATTAGAAGTAGGGGAAGGGTGCAAAAAGTATTCACGACTTTCTCCAAACGCCCCGGGCCAAAGGCAAGCAGTACTTCGTGGTCTATAACAGTCTTGCCACGAGTTTTGGCTTAGCGAAAAGCGGCGGCGGCGCGGTGGGGCTGAGCGGTGCCCGTGCCACGTACTGCTCAGCAGCGTCTAGCGGCGGCGAACGAGGGGACGTATTAAGGGGCCATAATAGGAAAACATGGTTTGCGCGGGCCATATATTTATATAGAAAACGTAAAGTTGGAGCCACAAAAAATTGTTTTAAAAAACAAAAAACCGACTTCAAAAACTTGCCTCTAAAAAGCAAGAAATAATATTCAAATCATTAGATACGCATTATCATTGTTATAATAACAACTCGTCTATTGAAGTCGGGTGGGGCTGGAGTACAACTTCCTTTTTTTATTCTAAAAGCCCCACCCGACTTCAATAGACGTGTTGTTATTATAACAATGATAATGCGTATCTAATGATTTGAATATTATTTCTTGCTTTTTAGAGGCAAGTTTTTGAAGTCGGTTTTTTGTTTTTTAAAACAATTTTTTATTTTTTTTATTTTTAGTGTAAGTACCTTCTGTATTAGGTATTTATTATAGGTATATTATTGGGTAGAAAAATCGGCTCAGCCAAACGTGAGATATTCGCGGAGAAACATACATTCATACAGGTCAAACTGAGAGAGAACCTTTTTTTTTGAAGTCGGTTAAAAAGACTACATTAAAAGTACCCCTTTCCCAACAAAAAGAAACATCTAATTCGGTTCATAAATAACAAAGTCGTCATGTTAGTTGATGCAAATGATAGTATTTTCAGGATTTCTCAAAAACTACTGAACCGATTTGAAAAAAATTTAAATGGGACCATCTCGCAAGAAAACTCAATCGAACAAAAGAAGAATCATCAAAATCGGTTCATAAATGACGAAGATATGCGCGAACAACGATAAAAAAAAAAAACATGCAATCGAATTGAGAACCTCCTCCTTTTTGTGAAGTCGGTTAAAAAACACATACGACAAGCTAAAGAGATTATCTAGTAGCTACAAGTATTAAATTGCGTATAAACCTCACATCTGTGAGGTTACAATCATCTGATTGTAAAAAAAAAAACAGAATATCATCAATAGCGCTTGTCACGAGCCATATTTTTAGCGTAAATAATACCGAATACGTATTGAGTTCTACATCAAAATACAATTCTACGTACTGCGCAGTTGCTGCAACTTTTTTTTTAAGAAAGATAATTGTGCTAAAGGTAATGATGAAATAATGTTTTTTTAGAATAAAAAAAACTGTACCACCTGTTATGATAATTAAATAAACAAAAAGTAAATTTTAACATACATTTGTTCCATTTATCCATCCATCCACGATTTATCTCAAATTGAGAATTAAATTAATTATACAGATAGGAAAGAAAACAGCATTTTGATTTAATCAATGATTTTTGTTCAAAAAATCACTTGATTTAAATCCAAGTGATTTAATCATGCCAACCTTGATAAGTACATTCAACAACTTATCTATAACAAACTACGAAAATCCCACCCGCTGTAGGTACCTACCAATTAGTTTTCTAAATTAAACTTACCTTAATAATTTGGAAAAAAATTATGTTTTATTCTTCCCATAACCTTTTGATCACATTTTTTAATTTATGTTTAGGATGTTTTGCCAAATTTCCGTAATAAACGCTTCCTTGTTCATTTTTCGCTTAGTAAAAAACAAAATATTTTGTTCGTCCCGCCGCCGCTCAAACCGTCCCTGCGTTTTCGCAGTCTGCGCCGCTCTAGCTCGTGGCATCTCACACGTCGCTCGTACATTTGTTCCCGCCGCGCCGCCCACCGCGCGCCGCTGCAGCGATCCGCTCGACAAAATTCGCCAGCGAAACCGCTGCGAGCGGCGACTCGTGCCATCCTTCATACAACTTAGTACATTTGTTCCTGCCGCTCGCCGCTTTCGCTCTAAGCCGCCGCTGCTAGCTGTGTGGTCGTGGCCAGGCCGTAATAGACGTGCGCGCTCGTTTGGCCGCTGCAACGTGCGCGGCGTGGAGGTGGTGGGGGAGCAAGTGTGACTCGTGTCTGTAGTTTAGATCACTGTAGTGTAGATCACTCGATTGTAGTATAGTGTCATACATATGTTTGTGTCACATATCACCATTAGTATAACATCGGTCGCTCTCTACCGCAGTATCACCAAAGAGTCTATAATAGACGTGCGCGCTCGTTTGGCCCGCACGGCGGCGCCCGTGGAGAGCTGCACCGTGCGCGGCGTGGAGGTGGTGGGGGAGCAAGTGTGGCTCGTGTCTGTAGTAATAGATCACTCGATTGAAGTATAGTGTCATACATGTTTGTGTCAAAGTATCACCATTAGTATAACATCGGTCGCTCTCTACCGCAGTATCACCAAAGAGTCTATAATAGACGTGCGCGCTCGTTTGGCCCGCACGGCGGCGCCCGTGGAGAGCTGCACCGTGCGCGGCGTGGAGGTGGTGGGGGAGCAAGTGTGGCTCGTGTCTGTAGTAATAGATCACTCGATTGAAGTATAGTGCCATACATATGTTTGTGTCACATATCACCATTAGTATAACATCGGTCGCTCTCTACCGCAGTATCACCAAAGAGTCTATAATAGACGTGCGCGCTCGTTTGGCCCGCACGGCGGCGCCCGTGGAGAGCTGCACCGTGCGCGGCGTGGAGGTGGTGGGGGAGCAAGTGTGGCTCGTGTCTGTAGTAATAGATCACTCGATTGAAGTATAGTGTCATACATGTTTGTGTCAAAGTATCACCATTAGTATAACATCGGTCGCTCTCTACCGCAGTATCACCAAAGAGTCTATAATAGACGTGCGCGCTCGTTTGGCCCGCACGGCGGCGCCCGTGGAGAGCTGCACCGTGCGCGGCGTGGAGGTGGTGGGGGAGCAAGTGTGGCTCGTGTCTGTAGTAATAGATCACTCGATTGAAGTATTGTGTCATACATGTTTGTGTCACATATCACCATTAGTATAACATCGGTCGCTCTCTACCGCAGTATCACCAAAGAGTCTATAATAGACGTGCGCGCTCGTTTGGCCCGCACGGCGGCGCCCGTGGAGAGCTGCACCGTGCGCGGCGTGGAGGTGGTGGGGGAGCAAGTGTGGCTCGTGTCTGTAGTAATAGATCACTCGATTGAAGTATTGTGTCATACATGTTTGTGTCACATATCACCATTAGTATAACATCGGTCGCTCTCTACCGCAGTATCACCAAAGAGTCTATAATAGACGTGCGCGCTCGTTTGGCCCGCACGGCGGCGCCCGTGGAGAGCTGCACCGTGCGCGGCGTGGAGGTGGTGGGGGAGCAGGTGTGGCTCGTGTCTGTAGTAATAGATCACTCGATTGAAGTATAGTGTCATACATGTTTGTGTCAAAGTATCACCATTAGTATAACATCGGTCGCTCTCTACCGCAGTATCACCAAAGAGTCTATAATAGACGTGCGCGCTCGTTTGGCCCGCACGGCGGCGCCCGTGGAGAGCTGCACCGTGCGCGGCGTGGAGGTGGTGGGGGAGCAGGTGTGGCTCGTGTCTGTAGTAATAGATCACTCGATTGAAGTATAGTGTCATACATGTTTGTGTCAAAGTATCACCATTAGTATAACATCGGTCGCTCTCTACCGCAGTATCACCAAAGAGTCTATAATAGACGTGCGCGCTCGTTTGGCCCGCACGGCGGCGCCCGTGGAGAGCTGCACCGTGCGCGGCGTGGAGGTGGTGGGGGAGCAAGTGTGGCTCGTGTCTGTAGTAATAGATCACTCGATTGAAGTATTGTGTCATACATGTTTGTGTCACATATCACCATTAGTATAACATCGGTCGCTCTCTACCGCAGTATCACCAAAGAGTCTATAATAGACGTGCGCGCTCGTTTGGCCCGCACGGCGGCGCCCGTGGAGAGCTGCACCGTGCGCGGCGTGGAGGTGGTGGGGGAGCAAGTGTGGCTCGTGTCTGTAGTAATAGATCACTCGATTGAAGTATTGTGTCATACATGTTTGTGTCACATATCACCATTAGTATAACATCGGTCGCTCTCTACCGCAGTATCACCAAAGAGTCTATAATAGACGTGCGCGCTCGTTTGGCCCGCACGGCGGCGCCCGTGGAGAGCTGCACCGTGCGCGGCGTGGAGGTGGTGGGGGAGCAAGTGTGGCTCGTGTCTGTAGTAATAGATCACTCGATTGAAGTATAGTGTCATACATGTTTGTGTCACATATCACCATTAGTATAACATCGGTCGCTCTCTACCGCAGTATCACCAAAGAGTCTATAATAGACGTGCGCGCTCGTTTGGCCCGCACGGCGGCGCCCGTGGAGAGCTGCACCGTGCGCGGCGTGGAGGTGGTGGGGGAGCAAGTGTGGCTCGTGTCTGTAGTAATAGATCACTCGATTGAAGTATAGTGTCATACATGTTTGTGTCAAAGTATCACCATTAGTATAACATCGGTCGCTCTCTCACGCAGTATCACCAAAGAGTCTATAATAGACGTGCGCGCTCGTTTGGCCCGCACGGCGGCGCCCGTGGAGAGCTGCACCGTGCGCGGCGTGGAGGTGGTGGGGGAGCAGGTGTGGCTCGTGTCTGTAGTAATAGATCACTCGATTGAAGTATAGTGTCATACATGTTTGTGTCAAAGTATCACCATTAGTATAACATCGGTCGCTCTCTCACGCAGTATCACCAAAGAGTCTATAATAGACGTGCGCGCTCGTTTGGCCCGCACGGCGGCGCCCGTGGAGAGCTGCACCGTGCGCGGCGTGGAGGTGGTGGGGGAGCAGGTGTGGCTCGTGTCTGTAGTAATAGATCACTCGATTGAAGTATAGTGTCATACATGTTTGTGTCAAAGTATCACCATTAGTATAACATCGGTCGCTCTCTCACGCAGTATCACCAAAGAGTCTATAATAGACGTGCGCGCTCGTTTGGCCCGCACGGCGGCGCCCGTGGAGAGCTGCACCGTGCGCGGCGTGGAGGTGGTGGGGGAGCAGGTGTGGGTGGTGTCGGCGGCGAGGGCGCAGTTGCCGCTGCAAGTTGAGGATGCCGCTAGGCCGGAGCACAATGATGTGAGTACTGCACAAATGTTATATGCTAGTAAACAGAATATAAATGTAACAATTAGTCCCTAAAGTGGCTCAATAAGTAATAAATATTCTAATAACCTTAGTTATACATGTATATAGGCTTTAGTCATACATACATGACATCACTATTTGTTGCCTTAAGGCTCCGTTGTGCGAAATCATTTGTCTCTGTCTTTTTCTTTACGTGTAAAGAATATGAAAAATTACCTCACTTCTGCACTTTTTCAATGTTTTTCGTTGTTTTTTCATCATAATCTTTAGCACAAGTATCTTTCTTGAAAAAAAAATTATTGGAGCAACTGCACAGTACGTTAAAGTGTATTTTGATGTAGAATTCAATACGTTTCCGCTATTATTTACGCCAAAAATATGACCTGCGACAAGCGCTTTTGATGATATTCTGATTTTTTTTACAATCATGTGTGACGTTTATACGCAATTTAATACTTGTAGCTACTAGACAATCTCTTTAGCTTGTCGTATGTTTTTGTGGCTACAACTTTACGTTTTCTGTATAAAAATATGACTCGCACAAATCATGTTTTCCTATTATGGCCCCTTATATAAATAAATAAATAATTGTGGTCTTCGAAAGAGTGACGACGATCTATTCGTCGACGAGTTCGATCTTTTAACAAAATTATCAGTTAAGATTTTTTCGAAACAATTTACTTATTATATCAACTAAATGAAAGATGTTTTTTACTACCAGTCGTTAATCAAACAAATTATTATGATTTTAGTTTTAAAATAAAAAGTACTAGAAAATTTACCTTGTCATTATTCGCCAGTCATAGGTTCGATTTTAGCAATATAACATTTTACTTTTTATACTTCAATTGTACATTGTCACTTTAACTTCCAACTTCTTCTTTTACTTTTATTATATACTCTTCAAGACTCAAACATCTCTTGGTGGTCCGTCGAGCCGGATTCTCTGGATAAAGTGACAATGTACAATTGAAGTATAAAAAGTAAAATTTTATATTGCTAAAATTGAACCTATGACTGGCGTATAATGACAAGGTAAATTTTCTAGTACTTTTTATTTTAAAGCTAAAATCCTAATAATTTGTTTAATTAACGACTGGTAGTAAAAATCATATTTCCTTTAGTTGATATAATAAGTAAATTGTTTCGAAAAAATCTTAATTGAAAAATTTGTTAAAAGATCGAACTCGATCCAGAGAATCCGGTTCGAAGGACCACCAAGAGATGTTTGAGTCTTGAAGAGTATATAATAAAAGTAAAAGTAGAAGTTGGAAGTTAAAAATACTGACTTTATAGTTATTTTAGTTTATAAGATAGTGACAATATAAATAATAATAAGTGTAGTAACTATTTATTATTCATAAAAACAAAATAACATCAAAATTTGTCTATTCGTTTGGGAGTTACGTTGCCTCAGACAGACTGTCATACACAAGTCAAACTTATAACATGCCTCTTTTTGCGTCGGCGATTAAAAATAAAACCCTACTCAAAAAGCCAATATTTTATGCGTTTGAACGCTACGCTTACTATTAAGTTTTAAAATAAGCAGAAAACCATAAAATTACCTACCGCTTGTCAGTTCCATACAATACATCAAAGCCTGTGATTTACTTTAGTTTGCGTCATGTGATTTAATCATCTATTGCTCATGTTTAAGCTTTAATAGTAAGCGTAACCTCAGTATCGTAGCTAGCGGTTGGCAAGGGGGGCAGCTGCCAGGGGCGCGACCCTCAGGGGCGCGCACTTTTCTGACCCATAGCTAGAAAGTGTATAAGTCTTGGGGCGCAAAATTAAAATCTTGCCAGGGGTGCTCATGATCCTGGAAATGAGCCTTGTGGGCGCAAAATTCAAATCTTGCCAGTGGCACTCATGATCCTAGAAATGACCCTTGGGGGTGCATAATTCAAATCTTGCCAGGGGCGCTCATGATTCTAGAAATAGGCCTTGGGGGCGCAAAATTCAAATCTTGCCAAGGGCGGTCATGACCCTAGCTTCGACTAAAGACTATACCGGGTGTCCCAAAACTTTGCCACACGGAGGGAAAGTACCTTAAATATTGAAGATAGGAAATTTTACTGAAAGAAGACTTCATTTTGATTTTTAAAATAATTGGAACTGCATTCAAAGATTTTCGAAAAATCGCATGCCTTAACCGGGAATCGAACCTGCCAAATTAGAAAAAAAAACAATTTTTCATTTTTACGATACCGATCGAAAGGGTTACTCGTTAGGATTATTTTTTGCTAAGTAACACAGTATCTTAAACAAAAGGAAGACCATGAAATTTTACATTTAAATTTTAATGATTACGTATTGTATCAATTTGTATAGGAAATAATGCGATATTTAAAAAAAATTTAATGCAGTTCGCATTAATTTTTAAAATAAAATGAAGTCTTCTTTCAGTAAAATTTCCTATCTTCAATATTTAAGGTACTTTCCCTCCATGTGGCAAAGTTTTGGGACACTCGGTATAATGTTGGTCATTTGAGTAAGGGGCCAGGTTTCGCAGGTGGCTCTCAACCTTTGTTGTTTTTTAACCAGGACCCAGAAGCGCTAAGGATTCGCGTAAACCAAGACACTCGTCTCGACAACCGAGTGTTAGACTTAAGGACACCCGCCAACCAGGCCATATTCAGGATAGAAGCCGGGGTTTGCCGACTGTTCAGGGACATACTCACTAAGAGAGGTAATAACTAATCTATCTTCTATATCAATCTTAAACCAAGACACTCGTCTCGTCAATCGAGTGTTAGACTTAAGGACGCCCACCAACCAGGGGGTCAAGTCTGCTAATGTTTTCGTCCAAATCGTAGTTCAATGGTGTCCTAATGGTAATGCTTTTTGACACGGTTCTTGTTTCTTAAACCCAAAATCAAGTTACAATATGTTTCCGTTTTGGGTTTAAGAAACACAGTGTGTTTCAGTTTTGGGTTTAAAAAACAAGAACTATGTCAAAAAGCATTACCATTCAAACACCATTGAACTACGATTTTGACCAAAACATTAGCAGACTTGACCCCCTGGCCATATTCAGGATAGAAGCCGGGGTTTGCCGACTGTTCAGGGACATACTCACTGAGAGAGGTAATAATTGACCTATCTTAATCTTAAACTAAGACACTCGTCTCGACAACCGAGTGTTAGACTTAAGGACGCCCGCCAACCAGGTCATATTCAGGATAGAAGCCAGGGTTTGCCGACTGTTTTTTTTTATTTTTTTTATTTTATTTATTGAGCACTGCCACATGGTACATATTATGACTTACATTACACAACTTATAACTACATACAAAAATAGCTGATATGCACCACAATATCGGCGTGCATAGCACTTAAAATGTTATCAGTGTGCACTACGGTATAGATACTGGATTACAGAGACTTAAGATAAATGTAATTACCAACTTACTTAAAATAAATAGACAATTTCTTTTTAAATTTGTTAAAACTATCATTAAAAATGTCTAGATCTTCATTTTTACTATTTAAACTGTTATATTCCTCGCAAATTCGTGCCAATGGAGATTGATGACCAAGGTTAGTTCGCGAAAATGGTAGAGCGAAAAGTTTTCGAATACGGTTTCTTGGATACCTACCAGGCACTTGCAGAGAGATGTTAGACAGCAGATTACCGCAGCGAATACCACTATTAATAATCTTATGGAGGAAAAGTAAGTCCAACGTTTTTCGACGCGCATGAAGACTAACCATCTTAAACTTATCAAGCCTTTGGTCATACGGCTGCCTGTGTGAAAAACCACTTACACTGAAGGCAAGGTGTCTGCTGAAAGCTCTTTGGATTCCCTCTATTCTTTGCGAGTGTACTGCATAAAGCGGATTCCAAACGCAAGATGCAAATTCGAGGTGACTTCGTACCAAGGTATTGTACAGTAGAATCTTAACTTTAATATTTTTAAAACCCTTTGTGTTCCTTTTAATGAATCCCAGCATCCGAGCAGCTTTTGTTACAATCGAGTGAATATGCGATCTAAAAGTAAGAGAGCTATCGATAAGAACACCAAGGTCGCGAATTTCCTTAACCTCCTCAATTGTATCATCAACAATTCGATACATCGAATTCAGTGGCTTTTTTTTCTTACTATATTTTATATGGAAGCATTTGCTAGCATTTAGAGCCATACCGTTCGAATTGCACCAATCAACAATGCTATTAATATCTAGTTGCATGGCCTGTTGGTCTTCAGTCGAATTGATAGTTTTATATAACTTTAAGTCATCAGCGTACAACAGAAACTTGCAGTTTTTTATTACAAAGGCTATGTCATTAATAAAAACTAGAAACAACAAAGGTCCCAGGTGTGATCCCTGTGGAACACCGGAACTGGCTAGATAAGAATCAGATGTAAAGCCATTAACAACCACAGTTTGTGGTCTGTTTTGGAGGTAAGATGCGAACCACTTTAGTAATGGGCCACCTATACCGAAATCATCTAATTTTCTTAAAAGGACTGAGTGGTTTACTCTGTCAAAAGCATTACTAAAATCGGTATAGACAGCATCCACCTGGTGACCCTTGTCAACCTCCCGTGACAGGTCCGAAACAAATGATACCAAATTTGTCTGTGCAGAGCGACCCGGTAGAAAACCGTGCTGAAACTCGGATATCTGGTTATTAAGAAGTTTCGAAATCACAAGGCATATCAGGCATTCAAAAAGCTTGGCGAAACACGACAGAATCGAAATGGGTCGATAATTTTTTATTGAATCTAAATCACCTTTCTTATGCACTGGAACTATGCGGCATTTCTTCCATACATCTGGAAAGACACCATCTTCGAGGGAGCTATTATATATTTGCGTTAAAGGCTTTGCGATAACGTTTGCGCAGTTCTTGATAAATATAGGAGGAATGGAATCAGGACCAGCTCCCTTAGAAGTATCCAGCTTTTTTATTTTGTTTATGACATCCGATTCTTCAAACTTAATAGCTGCTAGGAAGTTATTATTATCACTGCTAGAAGAGGCAAAATATGGTTTAACGTGTGTCTCGGTGGAGTAAACAGAGGAAAAGTGACGCGCAAATAAATTAGCAATATCCCGTCCTGTATCCGACTCTACATCTTCAAGGTGCATTTTAGAAGGAATAGAAGATCGCCCATTACGTTTGCTGTTAATAAAAGACCAGAACGCTTTTGGATTGCTACCTATACAAGCCTCGATTGTTTTAACAAATTTACTGTAGCACGCATCAAACAATTTATGGCATCTGCTGCGCAACGTCTGAAAATCTATTTCATCCCGAGGGTTGTTATATTTGCGATATCGCCTACGTACCTTGTCTTTCTCAGATAAAAGTTTCACAAGATTTCGACTAAACCATGGAGGACGACGAGCCCTTCCTACTGCACGCCTTGGCACGAATTTGTCTCTTACATGTTCTAAAACTTCATAAAACTTCAGAACCATTTCATTCACATTGTGACAATTAAAAAATACATTTTGCCATTCATTCTCAGATAGTTCCTTCTGTATATTAGTATAATCAGCCTTAAAATAGTTATGAGTAAAATGATTCCTAGGTTTTAAATATTCAATATTAGCAAATTTAATGGTTAACAATAGACTTGGATGGATTGGGTAGCATTTACTTAGCACCTGAAGCGGTTTTGAAACAAACGCACTTGGTATGTTACTGAGAACAAGATCCAAATGTCTACTAGCGCTATTCGCTACACAATTGTATTGAAGTAGATTATTGGCCGACATAAAATCTATTAAAGAACATCCCAGGGCAGAACCAAAGTTAGATGGTGTCATAAAACTACACCCCTCAACCGAAATCCAATCAATAAATCTCAGATTAAAATCACCAAGAATGATTACATCATTAGACTGATTCAGAGCAGTCTCTACACTCTTTAGAAATTTACAAAGACCATTTAATTTGACGGGGGGCGGCAAATATACGACACAAACCAAAATCTTTTTAACGATATTGTTGGTCGTAAATTGTATCTGAACCCAAATACTTTCTAAGTCGTCACTGTCCCATTGGGTAATTTGAACTGACGAGATTTCATTCGAGACCGCAAGCAGCACTCCGCCACCATCTTGTTTTGTGTCTTTTGAACACAGACGATCCCTACGATATACCTTAAATCTATCATCGAATATTTCACAAGAGGCAATTTTTTTGTTCAGCCAGGTCTCAGTAAATGCAATAATTTTAAAGTTAGATATTGAAATACATTTATAAACATCATTGGTTTTAGTTCGTAACCCTTGGACATTCTGGTAATAAATGCTTAGTTCGTCTACATATGTTTTTTGAGAGAGCATTGTTACTGAAGTATATATAAAGAAACATTTACAACAACAACAAAAAATCTACTTCATCAGTGTAAGACTGTTCAGGGACATACTCACTAAGAGAGGTAATAATAATCTACCTTCCATCTACATTAATCTTAAACCAAGACATTCGTCTCGACAATCGAGTATTAGACTTAAGGACACCCGCCAACCAGGCCATATTTAGGATACAAGCCGGGGTTTGCCGACTGTTCAGGGACATACTCACTAAGAGAGGTAATAATTAATCTATCTTCTATCTTAATCTTAAACCAAGACATTCGTCTCGACAATCGAGTGTTAGACTTAAGGACACCCGCCAACCAGGCCATATTTAGGATACAAGCCGGGGTTTGCCGACTGTTCAGGGACATACTCACTAAGAGAGGTAATAATGATTAATGAATCTATCTTCTATTGATCCGCCATGGATTGACCTAGCTGTGATCTGAGCCATCCAGGGAGTGAATGCAGGAGTTCCAGCTCGCTATACACACCCAACTGATCTGTTCTGCATTCTAAGATGAGAGTTTTCAGTTTCAATATTTGGGGCCATCCACAATTTACGTCACACGAATTTCTTGATTTTTTCGCGATTTCAGAGTTGCTCCCATCGTAAAAGTTGTTCAGTTTGATGGTCCCTATCTACCATATTCGGGATTAGGGGTTTTTGAAACATGCTGTATAATCCGCGTCAATTGGTAATGCGCCTGGCAGCCATGATTTTAACCTCAAAAACGAAAAATAATTGTAATTTTCTTATATACCTAGACCCTTTCTTATTGAAAATAAGAATTCAATAATTAATATATTATATTACCTATTAGAATTTTACTGTTTTTTGTCATTTTTAGTTGCGGATGACGATGATGTGTATGTTAATTTGACAAGGTTCCAGCGCATTACCAATTGACGGGGACAGTATATTTAAATACTCTTGATTGGAAATACAAAGTAAACACAAAGAAGACATACAAAAGGCGGTCTTATCACTAAAAAGCTATTTCATTAATTATCTTAATTTTTTATTGTATAATATTTTTATTCAATTTCCTTCTTTGTAGGTTTCGTAGAGATCCACACCCCCAAAATCATCTCGGCGGCGTCAGAAGGCGGCGCAAACGTGTTCACCGTGTCATACTTCAAGTCCTCCGCGTATTTAGCGCAAAGTCCTCAACTGTACAAGCAGATGGCCATAGCGGCTGACTTTGACAAGGTAACAAGGTGGAAACTTAATGTGGTGACGTGTAACTTTGTCGTTCTTTATGACTTATGTGATCTTGTGCAAAGTCCTCTATTATTGTTGTCCTACTTCAAGTTATTTAGCGCAAAGTCCTCAACTATACAAGCTGATGGCAACAGCGGCTGACTTTGACAAGGTAACAAGGTGGAAACTTAATCTGCTGTCGTGTAACTTGGTCGTTCTTTATATGATCTTGTGTAAAGTCCTCTATTATACAGGCAGATGGCCATAGCGGCTGACTTTGACAAGGTAACAAAGTGATAACTTAATGTGATGACGTGTAACTGTGTCCTACTTCAAGTTATTTAGCGCAAAGTCCTCAGCTATACAAGCAGATGGCCATAGCGGCAGCCTTTGCCAAGGTAACAAGGTGGTAACTTCATGTGCTGACGTGTGACTTTGTCGTTCTTTATGTGATCTAGTGCAAAGTCCTCAATTAAACAAGCAGATGGCCATAGCGGCTGACTTTGACAAGGTAACAAGGTGGTAACTAAATGTGATGACGTGTAACTTTGCCGTTCTTTATGTGATCTCTATTCGACTAAAGTAGCCTAGCAAGTAGACCGGAAAATCAACCCATGTAAATGCTGATTTTCCAGGCGACAGTTATCAATATAGCAGTTAGATTCTTAGTTTAAAAGATTTCCAATTACTTCCATTTCACCCTGTATATCCGTACCAAATTTCGTCAAAATCGGTCCAGCAGTCTAAGCCTAAAAACGTAACAGACAAAGTGACTTTCCCATTTATAATATTAGTATGGATTGTGTCTAGCGAAAAAAGTGTATATGCCACACGAAATTAGCTCTTAACCCGTCCTCTTACAGGTATTCACAGTAGGCGCCGTATTCCGCGCCGAGGACTCGAACACACATCGCCACCTCACAGAGTTCGTGGGTTTGGACCTGGAGATGGCGTTCAAACACCATTACCATGAAGTACTGGACACTATTGGACAGACTTTCACGGACATGTTCAGAGGATTGAGGGACGAGTGAGTTTACAACTTACATTAGTTGTTACAGAGTTCGTAGGGTTGGACCTGGAGATGGCGTTTAAACACCACTATCATGAAGTCCTGGACACTATTGGACAGACTTTCACGGACATGTTTAGGGGGTTGAGAGACGAGTGAGTATACAACTTACATTAGTTATTACAGAGTTTGTAGGTTTGGACCTAGAGATGGCGTTCAAACACCACTACCTTGAAGTACTGGACACTATTGGACAGACTTTCACGGACATGTTTAGAGGCTTGGGAGACGAGTGAGTATACAACTTACATTAGTTATCACAGAGTTCGTAGAGGTTAGTTATAACAGAGTTTATAGGTTTAGATCTAGAGATGGCGTTTAAACCACTACCATTAAGTACTCGACACTATTGGACAGACTTTCACGGACATGTTTAGAGGGTTGAGAGACGAGTGAGTATACAACTTACATTAGTTATCACAGAGTTTGTAGTTTTGGACCTAGAGATGGCGTTCAAACACCATACCATGAAGTACTGGACAATAATGGACAGACATTTACCGACATATTTATAGATAAGTCACTTACAATGTAATTATGAGTTTTTCTTCTTGTGAAATACTATCTGCTACGAATTCATAGTTTATGAAAGCCAGTAAGTCATCGAATGACTTATGGACATTAGTTAAAAAAAATTGGGCCCGAATTGCCATAACTTAGGATGTATGAAAAAATTGGAAAGACCCATTATCTCCGTTTTCTGTCGTGTTGTTTCTACTGTTGGTATAAAATAAATCACAGTTAAAACTGTTTTTACGTCTATCTTCGTTTGACAAATGTAGAACTCAAACTGACTGAACCAGCCCCTCTACTCAAATGTCCACTTTTCTATACGTACGCTTTCTTAAAAATTAAAAAAAAAATTAAAAAACAAAAAGCCGACTTTAAAAACCTACGCTACCTCTAAAAAGCAAGAAATAATATTCAAATCACTAGATACGTAAGTATTATCATTGTAATAAAACACGTATATTGAAGTCGGGTGGGGCTTGTAGAATAAAAAAAGTTGTCCTCCAGCAATAGACGTGTTTTATTACAATGATAATGCGTATCTAGTGATTTATTTCTTGCTTTTTAGAGGTAGCGTAGGCTTTTGAAGTCGGTTTTTAGTTTTTTAAAACAATTTTTAAAGCACGTTGAGCGCTTGTCATCTAAACGTATCATAAATAAACTCCTTAACCACACAGGTGGCTCGCGCCCCCCTTGGAAAGTCTCTGCGCCCCCCCTCCCCCTTTGAAAAGTGGTATAAAGTGTAGTTTACTTATAAGTATTTTGTTTAAGGTTCGCATCAGAGATAGCGGCGGTAGGCCAGCAGTACCGCGTGGAGCCGTTCAAGTTCCTGGACCCGCCGCTGCGGCTGGAGTTCCCGCAGGCCATACACATGCTCAAGGAGGCTGGTGAGTGTACAGGCTGCTACAAACAAACACATCATCATCATCATATCATCATCATCATATCACCGTTCAAGTTCCTGGACCCGCCGCTGCGCCTGGAGTTCCCGCAGGCCATACACATGCTCAAGGAGGCTGGTGAGTGTACAGGCTGCTACAAACAAACACATCATCATCATCATATCATCATCATCATATTGCCGTTCAAGTTCCTGGACCCGCCGCTGCGCCTGGAGTTCCCGCAGGCCATACACATGCTCAAGGAGGCTGGTGAGTGTACAGGCTGCTACAAACAAACACATCATCATCATCATATCATCATCATCATATCACCGTTCAAGTTCCTGGACCCGCCGCTGCGCCTGGAGTTCCCGCAGGCCATACACATGCTCAAGGAGGCTGGTGAGTGTACAGGCTGCTACAAACAAACACATCATCATCATCATATCATCATCATCATATTGCCGTTCAAGTTCCTGGACCCGCCGCTGCGGCTGGAGTTCCCGCAGGCCATACACATGCTCAAGGAGGCCGGTGAGTGTACAGGCTGCTACAAACAAACACATCATCATCATCATATCATCATCATCATATTGCCGTTCAAGTTCCTGGACCCGCCGCTGCGCCTGGAGTTCCCGCAGGCCATACACATGCTCAAGGAGGCCGGTGAGTGTACAGGCTGCTACAAACAAACACATCATCATCATCATATCATCATCATCATATTGCCGTTCAAGTTCCTGGACCCGCCGCTGCGCCTGGAGTTCCCGCAGGCCATACACATGCTCAAGGAGGCTGGTGAGTGTACAGGCTGCTACAAACAAACACATCATCATCATCATATCATCATCATCATATCACCGTTCAAGTTCCTGGACCCGCCGCTGCGCCTGGAGTTCCCGCAGGCCATACACATGCTCAAGGAGGCTGGTGAGTGTACAGGCTGCTACAAACAAACACATCATCATCATCATATCATCATCATCATATTGCCGTTCAAGTTCCTGGACCCGCCGCTGCGGCTGGAGTTCCCGCAGGCCATACACATGCTCAAGGAGGCCGGTGAGTGTACAGGCTGCTACAAACAAACACATCATCATCATCATATCATCATCATCATATTGCCGTTCAAGTTCCTGGACCCGCCGCTGCGCCTGGAGTTCCCGCAGGCCATACACATGCTCAAGGAGGCCGGTGAGTGTACAGGCTGCTACAAACAAACACATCATCATCATCATATCATCATCATCATATTGCCGTTCAAGTTCCTGGACCCGCCGCTGCGCCTGGAGTTCCCGCAGGCCATACACATGCTCAAGGAGGCCGGTGAGTGTACAGGCTGCTACAAACAAACACATCATCATCATCATATCATCATCATCATATTGCCGTTCCAGTTCCTGGACCCGCCGCTGCGCCTGGAGTTCCCGCAGGCCATACACATGCTCAAGGAGGCCGGTGAGTGTACAGGCTGCTACATAAACATCATATCATCATCATCATATCACCGTTCAAGTTCCTGGATCCGCCGCTGCGCCTGGAATTCCCGCAGGCCATACACATGCTCAAGGACGCCGGTGAGTGTACAGGCTGCTACAAAAATATATTACATCATCATCATATCATAGATAGCGGCGGTAGGCCAGCAGTACCTCGTGGAGGCCTCCCCCAAGGATCTCCACTTGGCTCGGTCCTGCTTGGCCCACACACCCGATCTGATCCGACTGACCGACTGATTTGATTTATAAGAAATGTAAAATTATATTTAAAAAAAACGTGCAAATAGCATTAAAATGTATAGAAATTCTGAAACTAAGAAGTCTGATCCCTATATCTCTTAGAATACTGATCAGATCAGTTGAATGTGTATAAGGATCTAGATCTCCTTCATTCACTCCCTGAATAGCCATCATCAGATCACAGCTAGGTTAATCCCTGGCGGGGAACCATGGCTTTAAAGTTACCTCGTTTGAATGTAAATCGACTGGTGTCCTTAATTGTGTGATCACTACATACTTAACTATACTTCCTTTTTACTAGTTTTATTTAATGAATATAAGTATGTCTTAAGTATTTCGAGTCTCGAGAGATTAATGGACACATACAAAGTGTGTTTTTATTAACTCCATATTTTAAGGACATGTTCAGCCCATGAAACTGAACAGTTTTCTCTAAGAAACATAGGGTCAAATAGGCAAAAAATCCATGCAAATCAAAGAGGTCACGTAATCATTTCAGTAAGGGATTACCAATTTTTTTTAGTGTATTTCGACACATGTTTCATCGAGAAACCTGTTCAGTTTCATGGACCGAACACATCCTTAAAATTTGGAGAGTGAATAAAACTGCAGCCTTTAAAACCCATTTTTCCAAAAAAATGTGTTTATAGAAAAAAAAGCCTTTATACACTTCGATTAAATAAATCAAACCTTTCCAGGAGTAACCCTTGGCGAAGAAGACGATCTGTCGACTCCCGACGAGAAACTACTCGGCCGATTAGTGAAGGCCAAGTACGACACGGACTTTTACATACTGGACAAGTACCCACTGGCTGTGAGACCGTTCTACACCATGCCCGATCCTAACAACCCGGTGAGAATAATCATTTGTTTATTGAGAATAATCATTTATTGATAATACCCCCGACGAGAAACTGCTCGGCCGATTAGTGAAGGCCAAGTAAGACACGAACTTTTACATACTGGACAAGTACCCGCTGGCTGTGAGACCGTTCTACACCATGCCCGATCCTAACAACGTGGTGAGAAAAATCATTTATTACTGAGAATAATCATTTATTTAATGAGATTAATCATTTGTTAGCCGAGAAGAAATATTTTTTACTGGAAATTATATTTTTTAGCCGAGAATAACCATTTATTTACCAAGAACAATCATTTTTTTACTGAGATTCATCATTTATTAGCTGAGAGTAATCATTTATTTGCCGAAAATAATCATTTATATACTGAAAATAATTTTTATTAGCGGAGTATAATCATTTATTTATAGAATAATAATCATTTCTTAACCGAGATTAATCCTTTATGCCGAGAATAATCATTTGTTTACTGATAATAATCATTTGCTAGCCGAGAATAATCATTTATGTAAAGAAAAATAATTTATTTACCGTGAATAATCATATGTTAACCGATAATAATCATTTATTTACCGAGAATAGTCATTTATTTACCTGAAAAATAAATAAATAGAGCAAAAGAAACTATTCTTACTCTCAAATAAATCATTCATTGAATGATTATATTCAAAAATCTTGACAGTCATACTTATGTACCTAAATGCACAATAATTTGAGATACATAAATAGTTTTGTATTTTTAAGCAAAAGCGATTCTCAAACCATTTATGTTTACTGTAATCTTAATTTCTATCTCATATTTTGTCGCCTAATTACAATATACATTAAGTGGAGTGCTATTATATTGACATTAAATGATTGGTGTCATTTATCCACAATATTAATTGTACTAACCACGTTATTTTATTTATTTGAAATACTAACATTGCGTTTATACAACATTTACTGAGATATTAGAAAAAGTTATACATTTATAAATACAACAATTATTAAGTGTCGACAGCATTCAAGCAGACTTCGTCTGCGTGGAAAGGTTTTTTGCTATACCTCGGGAACAATACTTTTTTCTGGATGAAAGGTAGCCTAGTCCTTCTCTGTACCCCTGACAACGTGTATGCAAACGAGTTTGAACCTCTTAGTATGAGAGGCTGGCATTTATTTTTGATGGGGCTTTCGGAAGTATAGCGTAACACGATGAAACCTTTGCATAACGATAGAGGATCTATAAACGAACAAAAAATGACACCGATATAAAGTCCTAAATAAAGCTTAACGTTTCCAAGATAATCCATGTTAAAGATCTTGTATAAATAAAATTCCAAACTTATTCCCTGGTTTATCTCGAACACGTTGCGCTTTAGGACTTTATATCATGGTCATTTTTTGTTCGTCTAAAGATCCCTTATCGATATCATAGGTTTCATCGTGCGCCGCTAGTATTTCCGAAACCATGTCAAAAATCAAAAATTATAATAATAATAATAATAATAAAATTCTTTATTACAGACACGAGATCCATATAGTTACATACAAACACAATTACAATTAAAAATTAAAATTAAATAAAGTAGAATTATAAAATTATAAAAAGCATTAATGGGTAATTTTTACCCAATGTCGATACATATCAGTCGTCATTAATCTTTCCGCCAAACTCGTGATGATTTTGTTTCCACACTTGACAATTCTGGACATAAAAGAAGCTATTCGCTTTCTTTGTATGGAATTAAATGAGTCTACACGCGCTTGCGCATACATTTCTGAAGCACTGCAATATCTCGTGAGACCCATTAGCTGCCTAAAGATGTTGTTATAGGCAACTCTAATTCCATCATGCGATTTGTTGGTGTAATTTGTCCAGAGTTGACAAGTGTAAAAACACTGGCAGAAGGATTTAAACAGTGTAATCCTCACGTCAGGTGCTGCTTTCGCGAATTTTCTAATAATCATGTTTCCAACTATACACAACGACCTACGCTGTCGCTCTATGTCGGCGTCATCTTTAAGGCCAGATGTTACTATGTGACCGAGGTACCTGAAACTTTTGACAATATTTACTTTTTGTCCATTTAAAAATACTTCAGGGATGTTTTCTGGACCCGACCCGGCTCTAAACACCAACATCTCGGTCTTTTTGGTATTGTAAGTTAAGTTGTGTGTTATGGCAAACCTCTCACAGATCCCCAGTAACTTCCTTAGGCCTTTGATCGAGGGGCTGAGCAGCACCATATCGTCAGCGTAGCTCAGATTGTTGACATATCTGTCATCCAATCTGAGCCCGACCGAAGCGCCACTCAACTCCACGATCAAATCATTAACATACGCGTTAAAGAGATCTGGAGAGGTAAGACCACCCTGTCTGACACCACAGGACAGATGGTAAGAGTCTGATATTTCTGATCCCCACCTGACGTTATTGGTTTGGTGCTGATACCAGTACTCAAGAATTATGGTTACCACTGTGCCAAAATTTTCAAAGCCCTTTCATGATGATCGGTTCGTGGAGGCGTAACAAACAAACTTTTTAATATTAAATTAGTAAGGATAAAGAGAAAAATTGTGTTCTGATAAGATAAGAATAATGAGAATTGTTGTTACAGAAAGTGTCAAACTCTTACGATATGTTCATGCGAGGCGAGGAGATCCTAAGCGGTGCTCAGCGGATACACGACCCCGAGTACTTGACCGAGAGAGCGAAACACCACGGGATTGGTGAGGGAAATCATTTATTAATCATTTATTTACATTATACTGCTCGGAAACTAAGATTTACTAGTATGGTAAGAGGCTGTGTAAGTTGGCATGTGCAACACAGTGCATTGTTTTTTTTTTCAGTAAAAAGTTTCGTCATTTTAAAAAGAAAAGACATTGGTTCACTAAGGAGTTTTGCATAGCTTGAATTGTAAAGTGTACTTTACAATTAAAGCATTCACCCTATGCTTGAATTGTAAAGTGATTTGAAAATGGAACGTTCTATCTATGTTTAGTGCACCGTTGTGCACATGCCTGACAACTAGTATCACTGCCTTTTAATAATTGTAACAATGTTACTATTAATTTTAATAAATATTTTTTTATAAATATTTTCTCTAATGAAAAATTCATTTTGTCATACCAATATAAATGTTTTATTTACCTCGCATGAATGATGTAAAGTAGTATGCTTACCTCGGTTGCAAGTAGCTATTACACCCCTTGTGTAACATACTACTATTATTTAACTGTTTATTTCAGGCATCAATGGCCTATGCAATATACACGGTTTTTTTAAGTATATCTAAAAATTAAAAGGGGTGTTCAGACCACGTTAATGAACAACTTTTACTATGGGGCCAACCACGAAATCGCGAGAAAAAAAATCAGCTGCTCATACATTATAGTCGAGTCGATGTTGTACTTTTCTATGGAATAGCTGATATTTTTTTTGCTATTTCGTGGTTGGCCCCATAGTAAAAGTTGTTCACTAACGTGGTCTGAACACCCCTTTTCATTTTTAGATATACTTTAAAAATAACCGATATACTTAATAATAGACCAGGGATGCCCATACTTTTTCTTAAGGAGATCGACCTAGCAAAAATGTATGACTAAGAGATCGACATTTTGACCAAAACACACAAAATGTTTATCAAAAAAAAACTACACAGGGTGCAAAATGTCAAATTTGTTATCCGTGGCGATCGACCTTGAAAGCTCTCGCGATCGACCGGTTGATCGCGATCGACCGTTTGGGCACCTCTGTTATAGACTAATATACTTAATAATAGTAGTTTATGAAACTGGCGCATAATGAAGGGTATTAAAACTACGGCTCGGTTTTTAATAGTACCACACGAGTGTTTTAATACCTAGTTATGTGCAGTTTCATACACTACTTTATCTACTTTCATACAATTTGTGATTGAACCTACAAAACTTCTACAAAATAAAATATCAATGATAAAAAGAGTAAGTTTGTAGTTTCTCTTGGCACTACTTACCTCGGTTTAGTAAGATGTTTTCTTTTTTAAAAATTAAAATCTAAAATGGCGCGTATTCAATCAGAAAAATAAATAATGAGATGAGTGCATTCCAGAAGACTAATCGCTACGATAAGTCATCGATCACCATAGAGTACATTTTAATCATGGAAAGTATGTGCAAATATCGTTGTTTCTTTTTAATATCACGGCACTGTCTTCTTCTTGGATTTGCCCTGTATCGTAATGAGAAAAAAAGTTATTTTATAACATTGCTTAGTATAGCGAAGGTATGTTATAAAATAACTTTTTAATATTTTTTCTGTATTGCGTGTATAAAGTATGTCAATATAAATTCGATTTGAAATTCATAATTCGATCTTTACGATATGAGAGTAGATAAAACAATCTTATATCCAACGTGTTAATGAATAAACGCAAAACCTCTTAGGTGGTGATTGTGCTCATGAATATGAACAACTGTTACTACGGGGCCAACTTTGCAACTGAACAAAAAAATCAGCTGTTTCATACATTCTGGTCGAGTAGGTATTGACAACTTGTATGAAACAGCTGATTTTTTTTTTGTTGAGTTGCAGAGTTGGTCCCATAGTAAAAGTTGTTCATATTCATGAGCACAATCACCACCTAAGAGGTTTTGCGTTTATTCATTAAGGCGAGGTGGTAGTGAAAATGGCGCCGCCACTACATTTATTTTTATTACTCGTAAACCAAGTCAATATTTAAAAAAAGCACAAGTAATAATCTCTCAAATTGTCTCTAATATTTTTTGAATAACTCTTCAACAGTTATTATTCATTCTGTAAGTTTTAAAATCCATAATTGCCAAAAGTGGCCACTTTGAGCTAAAATGGATTTTAAAACTTACAGAAAGAATGAAAACTGTTGAAAAGTTATTAAAAAAATATTAGAGACAATTTAAGAGATTATTACTTGTGCTTTTTTTAAATATTGACTTGGTTTACGAGTAATAAAAATAAATGTAGTGGCGGCGCCACTTTTACTACCTACAGCGCCTTAACACGTTGTGTAACACTTTATCAGGTACTAGCGGCCGCCCGCAGTTTGACCTGCGGGGTTCCGGTTCCCGTGGGAATATCGGGATAATAAATATCCTATGTTTTAATCCAGGCTATCTACTATCTATGTGTTAAATTTCAACCAAATCCGTTCAGTAGTTTTTGCGTGATTGAGGAACAAACATCCAAACATCTAAACATCCAAACATTCAAACATTCAAACATCCAAACCCACAAACTTTCACAATTATAATATTAGTAGGATTGGCGGCGACATGTTGCGCAACGCGGTGTCCTTAAGGCCAGTATATTCCAAAAACTCTGTCTCTGACTTTTTCTTTACGTGTGAAGAGTAATGAAAATAACCTCACTTTTTAATTGTTTTCAATGTTTTTGTTGTTATTTTGAGCATGAAGTCACTTTTTGAAAAAGTAACCGTTGAATATTCTTCTATATGTTATTACCTATTTTTCTATATATTTTTCGTGAATAAGGGATAGATAAAAGGATTATCCAAAAAATATAAAATTAATGAAAATTTTCTTTGTCTTTGCATATTTTTTTAGACGAGTGAAGATACGAATTTCGTATTTTTAACCGTAAAATAATCAAGATCGTTTATGAAACTTCAACATAATATTTTTATCTGCTCAAAATAAAGAATAATTGATTGTTTATTTTTGAATCAAACATAGGCCTAATGCGATAATTTGGAATATACTGGCCTTAATGTATGTCGTTATGTTAACGTAGTACTTATTAACTAAAGAAATAAATAAAATTATTGTAATTGAATTCATTTTTGTTTTTCAGATATCAGTAAAATAGCAGCTTACATCGAATCCTTCAGACTTGGGTGCCCGCCTCACGCAGGTAAATATTATAATAAAAAATTAATTAATTAAAAAAAATATATTAAAAATACGACTGCCCTGCCAAAAACGAACTAAAAAGTTAAACAACAAGTGTCATTGCAGTCGGGGGATCTTATTATGAAATATTTTTTGATGAATAAATAATGAAAAAATATTAGAAAAAATCGACTCACCCGTAGCAACTCAGACAGACTGAGTTGCTACGGGTGAGTCGTTTTTTTCTAATATTTTTTCATTATTTATTCATCTTAATATAAAAAAAAATAGCATTGTGAATGCAAAAATCTAAAAGTTTAAGAATAAATTTTGATCAAAGTGGTCCCCCGACTGCAATGACACTTGTTGTTTAACTTTTTAGTTCGTTTTTGGCAGGGCAGTCGTGTTTTTTTTTTCACACATTTTAGTGACATATCATATAGTTTTGGAATGTGCTCATCAAAGCTTTTCATTTGATGCCTATATTGTAATAATAGAAGAAAAAAAATGTTTCACATTTGAAAATGGCGTCGTACAGTCGCCATATTATTTTTTTCTAAAAAAAATAGCCAGTGTCACTCGGGATGCTGTAAGGATTCTAACGATACCCCATTTATCCAAATCAATTCAGGCATTTAGAAGTTATGGTGGAATAAGGAAACTCACATACCCACAAACATACATGAACCCTGAACACATATACACACTTTTTGCTTTGGGCAGTCGTGTAAAAAGTTGGGTGAAGGTTGTTTACCAAATACGACAAATAAAGATAATAAATAAATAATAAAAAAAAAAAAAAATATAAAAAACACGACTGCCCTGCCAAAAATGAACTAAAAAGTTAAACAACAAGTGTCATTGCAGTCGGGGGACCTTATTATGAAACAATTTTTTATTAAAGAGGTCCCCCGACTGCAATGACACTTGTTGTTTAACTTTTTAGTTCATTTTTGGCAGGGCAGTCGTGTTTTTAATATTTTTTAAATTTATTTATTTTTATTTCACACATTTTAGTGACATGTTATATAGTTTTGGAATGTGCTCATCAAGGCCTTTCATTTGATGCCCATATTGTAATAATAGAAGAAAAATTTTTTTTTCACATTTGAAAATGGCGTCGTCCAGTCGCCATATTATTTTTTTCTAAAAAAAAATATAGCCAGTGTCACTCGGAATGCTATAAGGATTCTAACGATACCCCATTTATCCAAATCAGTTCAGGCATTTAGAAGTTATGGTGGAATAAAGAAACTCACATACCCACAAACATACATGAACCCTGAATACATATACACTCTTTTTGCTTTGGGCAGTCGTGTAAAAAAATAAATTTAAAAAAATATTAAAAATACGACTGCCCTGCCAAAAACGAACTAAAAAGTTAGACAACAAGTGTCATTGCAGTCGGGGGACCTTATTATGGAACAATTTTTGATCAAAGAGGTCCCCCGACTGCAATGACACTTGTTGTCTAACTTTTTAGTTCGTTTTTGGCAGGGCAGTCGTATTTTTAATATTTTTTTAAATTTATTTAATTTTATTTTACACATTTTAGTGACATATTATATAGTTTTGGAATGTGCTCATCAAGGCCTTTCATTTGATGCCCATATTGTAATAATAGAAGAAAAAAATTTTTTTTTCACATTTGAAAATGGCGTCGCGTCGTACAGTCGCCATATTGATTTTTTCTAAAAAAAATATAGCCAGTGTCACTTGGAATGCTGTAAAGATTCTAACGATACCCCATTTATCTAAATCAGTTCAGGCATTTAGAAGTTATGGTGGAATAAAGAAACTCACATACCCATAAACATACATGAACCCTGAACACATATACACTCTTTTTGCTTTGGGCAGTCGTGTAAAAAGTTGGGTGAAGCTTGTTTACCAAATACGACAAATAAAGATAAATAAATAGACAATAACCATATTTAATTATATTCTAAACAACATTACTTATCAATATTTGTTTGAACTATCGACAAACCACTGGGCATTAATAGTGTCACTTGTTTAGTCGTCAGTGTGTGAATCAGATAGAGTAATGAGGTTTTTCGATAAATTGAATAATAATTTGTTTGCTACTAACAAACCTTTGATTATTTATATGTCTAATCAAAGTAACACGCGCGTTTTGTAAAATTTATCATCCATATTGTCTATAGCATGCGTCCCACGTTTTTTGGTTTAAAATTTCTGTAGGTATAGGTTATTAGTGTTATAAATATTTACAGAAGAATTTATTTTTTACTTTTAAGTATGTTTTTACTTGTCCGTTTTAATATTTTTCGTCCGATTTTATTGTAATAATTTAGTCCGTTTTAAAAACAAAAAAAATTTTCAGATTTTTTTTAATTTAATCTTTAATTCGTTTACTGTGTAATTTCCATAATAATAATTATTATCAACAATTTTTAGACACATACGTACAAAAAGTCTCTATCTACCAGTAGCGCCACAAAGCGGGATAATTTTTCTGTCATCCTAGCTGCCATTGTACATTTCGTTCTTTTGCAAATTATTCTTTTGTAATTACATTATTCATTAGGTAGGTCATTTAAATCGATTTAATCTGAACCAGAATCATTAAAACAACATTAATCGTAATTAAGGCTCCGTACCGATTTTGCCGCTTGCTGCCCCGCTCTCGCTCGCACATTTCATCTTTTCTCAAGATTTTGTAAATCTGAGTGCGTAAATGAAAAATGTGTCTCGGCCACTTTTCGCAATATAAGATTACGAACATTTCAACATATATTTCAGTTTCGATTTGCTGAAGTACAAAAAAATATCGTATTTGTCAGTTCAAATTACTGTTAGAAACGATAACTTTTTGTACTTTAGCAACAAAAAACTGAAATATATTTTAAAATGTCTGCAATTTTATATTGCAAAAAGTGGTCGAGACACATTTTTCAATTGCGCACTCAGATTTAAGAAATCATGAGAAAACATGAAATGTGCGAGCGAGAGAGCTTCAGTCAGCGGCAAAATAGAGACGGGCTCTTAAACGTGATTGTGATTGTGAAAACAATTTTAAATTTGACATAAAGCTGTAATTTTTGTCTCTCAAACATGAGCACATCACAACCCATCTTTTTACAAAGAAGGACCGGCATTTTATGCTGATTACGTAAACTTTTTAATTTTTTTAATCTGTGATTATCTGCCGTACTTTTTCACTTATTTGTCTGTGGTATTGACAGACAAATGCCAAATCGGAAGTCAAATTGACATTTCGTTTTCTTAAGCCTCGATTACATATCCCGATTTAGCATCCTACTTAAGCCTCGATTACATACGCCGATTTAGCCTCCTAGCTAGGAACCAATTTAGAGTTGCCACCCGTATAAATAAGTTCAATTTTAACAGTAAATTTGCACAAGTAACGGAAAAGTCAACATTTTTTATGATTTTTTATTTTCTATTCTCATCTACAATCTTAAACAATGTTTACTTTTCCTTTATAGTGTTAATTCAATTTTAAAATCGATGTTATTGTACAATATTTTATTATGTAGTACGGCTGGCAACCCGAAATCTAGGATGCTAAATCGGCGTATGTAATCGAGGCTTTAGCAACCAATTTAGAGTTGCCACCCGTATAAATAAGTAAAATTTTAACAGTAAATTTGCAGAAATAACGGAAAAGTCAACATTTTTATGATTTTTTATTTTCGATTCTCATCTCAAATCTTAAACAATATTAAATATTATAGTGCGATGCGATTTAAAAAAAAAGGCCAAGTGCGAATGGGGACTCGCGCACGAAAGGTTCCGTACCAAAACCGGCAAAAAAAACACGTTTTTTGTATGGGAGCCGCCTACTTAAATATTTATTTTATTCCGTTTTCAGTACTTATTTGTTGTTATAGCGGCTAATATAGAAATACATCGCTTAGTAGCAAAAGGACCTATTTGCAAAATGCCCTGCAGTCGCATATTGCCTCATTCGCGATATGCCTCATTCTCAAAATGCCCTATTCGTGAAATGCCCTATTCTCATTTGGACTCATTCGCAGAAGGACTTATTCTCAAAATGACCTATTCTCAAAATGCCTTATTATTATTTAAGTGTTCTTTAATAAAACTATGCATGTATACAGTGTGTCCCTCGATAAAGTGCAATTCCCTGAAAAATCTGAGTATTTCAGAAAGGTAAAATAATTCATATGCATCTGTATGTATATTTATATAAATAAAAAATACTATTTTATAAAATCATCATTTATTATCTTTTTAATAAAAATCAACAATACTTAAGTGTTCAGAGGACTTGTCCGGTTTCCCTATGACAAGTACGGGTAAGCGCCCCCGGACCCTCAGCCTCCGCTGCTGCAACCTCTCAACCCCCCCGCAGCAACGGTGTCCTTTTTGTACCCTGATCCGTCCCATTTTACACACTCCTATACCCACCTCACATCCCTATCCTAATCCTATTCCTTCCCCTCCGCTAAGCTAAGGTCTGCCGTGCCGATGGCTGCATGGCTAGGGGCGTGCCTAGTCATAAGCGTGCCACCCTGGAAATTGGTGCCCTCCAGGCGTAAATAGCCTTACCACACACGCGGGGCTCTGTGTGGTGGACAGTTGTCTTTCCCTAGCTAATCGTGGGAACAAAATGGTTTCAAATTTTTTTAATAAACCTGGCTGCGGCGATAGAGCTCGCCACTCATCACGCGTAACTTGTTTCTCTCGGGGCGAAAAGCGGGCATCGGAGACCCGTTTTGCTACGCTGAATGTATGTGGAGCGATGGAGGAGAAAATGGATGAGGTGTGTTTGATTATGGAAGAAAAGAAGTTGGATGTTTTATGCGTGAACGAGACGAAAAGAAAGGGCAAAGGAGTCTCAGAACATGGCCCGTTTAAAGTTCTGTGGTCGGGCGTTGCCGAAAATGAGCACGCGAGTATGGGCGTGGGACTCCTGCTGTCGGAAAGGATGATAGAATGCATGACTGAGTATGAGTGTGTTAGTCCCAGACTTCTCTGGGTTAGACTCAAAGTAGGATTACTTCGGATACGCGTCATTGGCGTGTATGCTCCCGATATATCCAAGTCAGCAACGGAAAAGGAGGATTTCTGGAAAAGTGTGGAAGACATCTTGAATGAATGCAAAGATAATGAAAGGATAGTTATGCTTGGAGATTTTAACGGATGGGTAGGTGTGAGAAGAGAGGGATGTGAGGGAGTTTTAGGAATATATGGAGACAAAAGAGTAAATGATAATGGCAGGAGTTTGATTGAGGTATGTTTAGAAAAGAATCTTGTGGTAACGAACACCATGTTTGACCACAAGGAAATTCATATGTACACTTGGCAGAGAGGGGAAAAGAAGAGTATGATCGATTTTGTGATTGTTGATGAAAGACTGAAGGGCAGAGTTGTAGACACCAGGGTCTTTAGGGGTAGTAACATTGGAACAGACCACTTTCTTGTAGTGTCTCGGGTTAGTGGTCTGTTCAAAAGTTGGCGTCATCGTCCCACAGTGTCAACAACGGAGCTGACTAGAGTAAAAGTTGAGAACCTGGATGAAGTGGAAGTGCAAAAGACATATTTGTGCAAATTGAAAGAACGATTGGGAAATGTGGCTGAAGTGAAAGATGGCAAGCTTGAGGAAGTTTGGGAAAAGTTTAAAAAAGGTGTGACTGAAACAGCTGAGGAAATATGTGGAGTGAGTAAAAGGAAGAATGCTCCCCCAATAAACTGGTGGGATAGTGAGGTAAGACAGATAGTGAATGAAAAGAAAAAAGTATGGCAGGATCTGCTGGCCATCAAAGCCAGTAAAAGAGTGAATGCAAGTGTTACAGAAGATGATGTTGATACAGTTGCAAGGGAGTTTAAAAGGATTAAGAAAGTAGTGAAAGAAAAAGTAGACGAAAAAAAGAGAAAGATGAAAGAAAAGTGTGACTTCAAACTCTGTGATAACTTTCGAGACAATATAAAATTGTTTTGGAAACAAGTGAAAACGTCTCGAAGTGGATCACATAAGTCTAAAATGAATGTGATAAGAGATGAAAAAGGTGAGCTAGTGACAGATGAAAAAGGTGTACTACAGGAGTGGATGAAATATTTTGAGAGTTTGTTTGAGGCGGATGGCTCTATGCTAGAAGCCTCGGATAAAAGGGTGGAAGACGAGGAAGAGACAGAAGTGGATGAAAGAGATATATATATGGATGAGATTATTAGTGCAATGAAGAGCATGAAAAAAGGGAAAGCAGCAGGATATGACAGAATTACTGTTGAAATGCTGAGAGGTGGGAAAGAGCTGGTTGCGTCCTGGCTGTGCCTGATCTTTAATAAATGTTGGAACAGTGGCAAAGTGCCGGAAGATTGGCGTAAAGCCGTGGTCGTGCCGCTGTACAAAGGGAAAGGGTCACGGCAGGATGCTAAAAACTACCGCGGGATCAGTCTTCTCAGCATTGTCAGTAAATTGTATGCAAAGGTACTGATTGAAAGAGTGATGCAAAAAACTGATCAGAGTATTTGGGATGTGCAAGCGGGATTCAGAAAGGGAATGGGATGCACGGATCAGGTCTTCTCCTTGAGGTGCTTAACCGAAAAACACCTGGCTAAGCACAAAAAGGTTTACTGTGCCTTTGTGGACCTGGAGAAGGCCTACGATCGAGTTGACAGGAATGAGCTATGGAAGGTGTTGTCCGAATACGGATTGGAGAGCAGACTGATTCATGCACTGAAATCTCTCTATGAGGATTCCCGTGCATGCGTCAGGATTGACGGCGTATACACTGATTGGTTTGGCATCTCTAGGGGTGTCAGACAGGGATGTGTTGCGTCACCATGGCTCTTTAATCTGTTTTTGGACAGTTGTATGAAAGGTCTGAAAGAACGTGACTGTGGGGTTGTGATGAATGGGACTCAAATCAAGTGCCTTCTCTACGCTGACGACCAAGTTATACTTGCGTCTTCTGCGCAAGAGTTGCAGGAAATGATATCGGTTATGAATGAAGATTTTGTGAGAAAAGGGATGAAAGTGAATGTAACTAAGACTAAAGTGATGGTGTTTGAGAGAGATGAAGAAATGACTGACTGTACGGTAATGTTAGGTGGCGAAAAAATGGAACAAGTCCGTGAGTTTGTATACTTGGGGAGTTTGTTCACAAGGGACGGAAAGAGCGAGGAAGACATAGAAAGACGAGTGAAGAAAGGAAATTCGGTGAGTGGTGCTATACACTCGGTTATGAGTAGCCAAACCGTTTCTGCAAAGGCGCGAATGGCTATTCATAACGGAGTGCTGGTACCGACACTGATGTATGGAAGTGAATCTTGGGTATGGCAGAAGAAGAATGAAAGCAGAATAAATGCGGTAGAGATGCGATCGTTGAGGAAAATATGCGGAGTAAAACTGAGTGATAGAGTGAGCAATGAGGTGATTCGCAAAAGGTGTGGTCTGAAAGATGATATAGTGACAAGAATTGAGAAAGGAATGCTCCAGTGGTTTGGTCACTTAGAGAGGATGAATGAAAGGCGAATCACGAAAGAGATATACTGTGCGAATGTGGAAGGAACGATTGCACGAGGGCGTCCCAGAAAAACCTACGCGGACCAAATAGAGGTTATTATAAAAAAGGCTGGTGTACGCAGTGACAAAAACCGCAGGGCATGTATGAAAAGATTGATGGATATGAATGAAGCGAAAGAAGTGTGCAAGGATCGTAGCAGGTGGCGATCCATAGTCTCTGCCTACCCCCATGGGAAACAGGCGTGAGTGTATGTATGTATGTATGTATGAACAATACTTAACGGAAAGGTATTAATTTTTCTTTTTGTAATCATTATTATTTGTAACATCAATTATTTGGTAAGAGGTAGATGAATTATAAAAGAAAATATTGACATTTTACATTAAAAGTTGCAAATAAATAATTTGTCTGAAGAATTGCTTCACATTAATTTCGTGTGTCTCTAATTTAGTCATTTTTTTATATTCCTTTTCAAATATGATATCTTTAGCAGAGCGGACGGATTAAAATGTAATAAAAATGTATTTTTACTCATCAATACATGATAATTACCTTTATAATAAGTTAAATGGGATTCTTAATATCTATCCCCTCCCCAGAGCCAGGTGTAAAGTAACGATCACAAACTACTTAAAAGAACAGGACTACGAACGAAAAGACTGAAAGTTTACTTATTCCTCTAAAATAAAAATCTAAATTACCTTCTGCACACATAAAAAAATACTTAAATAAAAAAAATAAAAAAACAAATTATAAAATAAAAACTTAATGAATAACATTGGCTTCTCCTTTCGACTCGAGTAATATCGGCAAATATAAAGTCCATTCGCTTAGATAGTGTCGGTACACCCACAAGCACTTTATGTTCAGAGACAGGAATACCGGTAACAAACACAACCTTTCACTACGGCAGTTAACGGCACTTCTATGTAAACTGCTAAAATCCAAATTCACGTGTGGGTGTACGTCGCACGCGGTATCCTTTGTTTATGCGGCGGCATCCTTTGACAAGAAGCGGCACGTGCAAAGGCGCCGAGATAAAAGGGCGACACTATCTAAGCGAACGGACTTTAATAACATTGGCTCATATACACTCACACATTACACAATCACACACACTTACACACACAAGCACTCATACACACACAACCACAAAATTCTGCTACTATTTAAAATGTTTAGTATGTACTAGTTCTCTAAGTTATCTTTATTAAGTTTCTTTTTTTTTTCTTGCAATAATTAATACCACCTATGAAGACACATAGGTCTACAAATGCGATTAACTGAACACAATTTGTATCCTTTTGCGGGGGTGGCCTGGTGACCTGTGTAACCGGTTTTCTTTTTAAACTTATTGCGGGCACCAGCTTCTCACACTTCAGGTCTACATGTACTCAAATATTATGTTCTAGTCTTAAGCAACCTATTGTGAGAAGAGAAATAAATAATGTATTTATTTATTTATTTTATTGTATTACCAATAATTTGCTGTTAACGTTAAAGCTGGCGGGTATTTAAAAAAAATAGTCCTTTTGAGAATAGGTCATTACGCGAATAAGGCATTATGCGAATGTGTCTTTTTACCCGACTGCAAAGAAAGGGTTGTGTTTTTCGCGCGTATCTTGTATGTAAGTATGTTTGTATGTAATATTCTTTATTACCTCATATCTTTCAAACGGCTGAATGGATTTCTGTAATCAAGATATCGTTAGATTTGTCTTGTCAGCCCAAGTGTTCTTAAGAAGGTGGCGTTATAAAAAAAACAACATGGCGGCTGTACGGTACTAATATACGTAGTGGAAAAAAAAATTTTTTTTTAGTATTCTGCAATATTGGTGTCAAATTAAAGGGCTTATTGTAAGGATTTCAAAAAGGTATATCATGACCGTAATATATAATAACTAAAAAGATATAAATAAAAAAATAAATTATAAAAATTAAAAAACCCGCCTGCATAAAAAGACAAGTCCACTGGGGTTTTTTAATTTTTGAGAATGAGGTATTATGCGAATAGGGCCTTTCGAGAACAAGTCATTCCGAGAATGTGTCCTTTTTTTGGTCGTGTGGCACTTGCGAATAGGTCCTTTTGCTACTAAGCCAAATACATCATCTGTGAAAATGTCAACTGTCTAGCTATAACGGTTTATGAGATACAGCCTGGGACCCTACCGCCCAACTCAAAGCGATAGCCAAAGCGATAGCTAGACTCTATCCGTCCTTGTCATATCATAACACGATGACAAGGACGGACAGTGCTCTGACGTCATCAACCAAAGCCAGAGTCAAAGTCCGTCCTTTTCATCGTGTTATGATATGACAAGGACGGATAGAGTCTAGCTATCGCTTTGGCTATCGCTTTGAGTTGGGCGGTATGGCCCCTGGTGATAGACAGACAGACAGACGGACAGCGGAATCTTAGTCCGCTGTCCGTATGTCGTCGGTCCCGTTTTTACCCTTTGGTTACGGAACCCTAAAACCATGGTGGATAGCCGACATGCCAAAAACATTCAAACTCCTTTATTTCATTGCAGGCGGTGGCATCGGAATGGAGCGAGTGGTAATGTTGTACCTCGGTTTAGACAACATCAGAAAAACCTCGATGTTCCCGCGCGACCCCAAACGAGTGACACCATAGGCACGCCATGTATACGATGTATTTAAGTATAAGAGACTTGTGTACCGTTTTATTGATGAAAAATATATACATTTTTTTATTTAGTTTAGGTGTTTTATTTTTTCACCTCTCCAGCACGAAAAGGGTGCTTTTGGCGCGTAAAAACTCGCAGCATAATCGATTTTTGCTGCGTGAGGTAAAGTGCTTTTTTAATTTCTAACACCACCTTAAGAAATAATAAAGAAAAAGGAAATAGAGTGACAAGGATGAGACTTGTAAAATTAAGACTAGCAAATTTAACGTCATTTTTACAAACACTATGAAAAAAATATATACTTATTTTTGCAGACGAAAAATGATAGTGGTACTTATTCACTTCTCAAGCTTATGCGCTCACTAGACATGAAATAAAACACTTTTTAACGGATACTAGCGCGGTTTTACTAAAAGTACTTTGGTACTCACGAGTGGCTTCAGTCCCCCGTGACCACGGCAGCTGCAAAGGTGCCGAAACGTCGGAAAAGCAAAAATCAAACCAAATACCAACTAATAGGGAATATGCATCAATTTTTTTTTTAATCTTAATCAAAAGTATAATGCGTGAGAAAATTAACTGTAATATTAAAACTTTTCTCTTGCGTTTTTTTCTCGTGATATAGTTACTTGAAGTTAGCGCGCAGCAGCACCAGCCGAAAACGCTCCATACGAAATGGTGACGTCACACATCACGTTTCAGGTGTGTTTCGGCGCGTTTAATATGGAGTTAGCCAATAATCTTCAATTATCTCCCTAAATTTTGCGTTTAAGTACATATGTGTCATACAAAATATTGTTTCTTATTCGATATTCTATCTGACTGTAAAGTGCATTATATCCGTAAATGAAAAAAAATAATTGTTATTTTTCCCTGATTTCATCGTGTGATAAAACTAAAATAATACATTTTTTTTATTTTTTTTCCTGTTCCATCATGTTTTTATAAGTGTCCGCAGCGATCAAGCTCAAATTCATCAAAATCGGTGACTTATGCATATTCCCTATTACCAAAGTACTTTTAATAAAACCGCGCTAGTATCCGTTAAAAAGTGTTTTATTTCAGTGGTACTTATATTAAATACTAGCGGCACCCACGGTTTCACCCGCGTGGTTTCCGTTCCCGTGGAAATATCGGGATAAGTAGTATCCTATGTTTTAATCCAGGCTATCTACTATCTGTGTGCCAAATTTCAACCAAATCCGTTTAGTAGTTTTTGCGTGATTGAGGAACAAACATCCAAACTCACAAACTTTCACATTTATAATATTAGTAGGATCAAGGATGGTATGGTTTGGTCTGCCCCCACTTAGAGGCAAAAAATTTAGCCAACTGCAAAATAACCAAAGTCTTAAGGCCGTGCAATTGACTTAGGTACTGTTCCAATAAATGCCGCCCCACCTCAAAACTTGAATAAATTCACTAGGTGCTCTTGACTGTACCTACAATTAATATTTTTCTCATCCTCTTTAATATTAACTTGCCCCCCTCCCCCCTGGACTAGGGGCTGGCGACGCCCTTGGCCCGACACGCACATTTGCCGGTTTTTTTTTACTTAGATTAGACAAGTAATTAGTTTACTCGTCTTTAAATACGGGAGTTAGTAGTATGTGGCACCAGTCGGAATCTATACCTGACGCCGGACGCACGATCGATTGCTCCGCTCGGTACGCGCTTATCCGTAGATATTGTTGGTTTATTTTAAACCTAGTAACACTGAATCTTAAAGGGCTTCTGACCTAAGTAATGGACGATCAACACCAACTAATTCGGGAAGCAATAGCTGATCAAATGAGATTTTTTCGGGAAGCATTTTGTCCAGGCCATTACGGCGGCGCCGACGACCTACTTCTGGAAGCAGCAGCAGATCAAATGACAGCCTTTCAGGAAGCATTTGGTCCATGTCATCACGGCGGCGTACTAAGCGACGATGACTTTACCGGATTTGATGTTAAGGCAATTAGACTGATGATACAAGAGAAGTGCACCGTAGAAGACGTGATGTTGTTGTCAAAGTTTTATTTCGTGCGAGGAAATAATGTAAACAAAATTCTGGTGTCCACAATATCTAAAGAAGCTACAGAGAGACTCCGGAAGCTTAAAGATAAACTGAACATAAAAGAAAAAGCGGCTGGAAACCCACAAACTGTAACATTGTCCAGAATAGCCATTTCATTTCCTGAGATAGTGGCAGCTATCCTTCAAGGTATACCTGAAATACCAGGAGCTGTATCCCTAGCTGACATTAGAGCATCAGTTGGCTACCCTGAATATCCACCTCTCAGCAGGCAACCAACTTTAGCTTGTTTCCTGCCCAAAAATGGAAGAGACAAGCTCACACATATTAAATGTGTTCTTGTACGTCAATATGATGATTTCTGAAACCATCAACTCTTCAAATTATGAATGGAATAATATGGATCGGGCTCAAAAGATAGCCGATCGAAAGGCATACCAGACTGGGGCTTTTAACTTAGACTTGGTCCCCGAAGAGGACAGGATGGACATGTGCAACAATTTAGAAATCATGGTGGATGGAAAATACTCCGACATTTGGATAGCAGCGGCTGATAAGGCCAAGGCGAAACTGGAAAGCAAATATGGCTCAGCATTTTAAGTTCATTCATGCATTTAAGAACTCAGTTTCTGGTATGAATTAATCTGGTATTATAGGTAAGCTATTTAACATTTTTTTTTTAATATTTTCATCCATAGATATTAGAGGATAATATCAGAAAAACCTCGATGTTCCCGCGCGACCCCAAACGAGTGACGCCATAGATCAGAGGTGCCCAAATGGTCGATCGGGATCGACCGGTCGATTGCGAGAGGTTTTAAGGTCGATCGCCAAGAGTAACAGATTTGCACCCAATGTAGTTTTACTTATGCAATTTTTTTTCTTGTTTAATATTTGATGGATTCAACGATCAAAATGTCGACATCTTAGTCATAAAGTTTTGCTAGGTCGATCTCCTTAAGAAAAAGTATGGGCACCCCTGCCATAGATAGACCAATATCTTTGCCATAGACACGCCAATTCACGCCATAGACACGCCTTGTGTTGTGTACGATCATTGACGTCCATTATACCAACGAACTTAGTTCGTTGCATTATACAGCGTACTTGTATAATGGACGTCAGTGTGGACGATGTATTTAAGTATAAGAGACTTGTTTATCCTTTTATTTTATTGATGAAAAATATAAATACTTTGTTCATTTTTTATTTTAAGTGTTTTATTTCTTAAAAAATAATCACGCATTTGTTTTGTTGTTTTAACTTCTCATTTTTTATTATTAGGTAAACCTTTACCTACTGAAACCTGAATACCTAATAGTATAGGTACTTAGTGTTACTTAACAGCGTAAAAAATCCACAAAGGTGAAATCAACACTCAAAATGTTCCAAATAGGTAAATAAAGAAAACGGAATAGTGAAAGATAAACCAATTTTCACGTTCCATACAATGTAACATGATTGAAATGAAAATTCTGTACCTTCAGTGAAAACTGATCTAACTCGAGTTGTATCGATTTTGATTTTATTTCACTATTCAAATCAATGAAAAATTAGCTTATTTTGTGTCTAATTGGCATATTTATAGGAGTTATGTTAACAGAAATAAGTTTTGTGCATAGTGATATAAGTGCTTACTTTTTATGTTTTTTTTAGGAAAAATTTGTGTAAATTAATATATCTCTATTTAAAACAAAGTGTACCGAGGCTATTCTTTAAAAAAAATAGTGTCAATAAATATAACTCGATTTAATACTTTATACACAATTCAATAACAAATGACTTGAATTGTGCGTAGTGATTTATCTAGAATTATATCATTACACACATATAATTTCAGAGTATGCTAGTTTGTGCACATTGATCCAACTCGACTTATAGCACTGAAAATTCAAAAATAATGATTTTTTACTTCGTGTTTATCGATATAATTTCAATTATATCAATAATCACATAAACTTGGGAAAGGTGTTAAATGATATAATTGACTTATATCAAAAAATACAAGAATACAAAAAGTAAAACGTTTGATTATTATTTGTGTAAATTGATATAACTGCCTAAAAATCCCCCCGCAACCTCTTAATCCCCCTCTTCTCTCTCGTACCCTTCCCCCGCGCCTGCATGGACACGACATTGTGTTGTTTGCCTCAGTGTTACACCGACGTTGGTTACGACTACGACACTCGAGAGTTCGCGACACGAACAATATGAAGCGAAACGTAAATTGTATCACTTTACACAAAGCATAATGGATTGTGCCATTTAATTTATAATTATCTAAATTGTTATTGATTGGACAATATCTGACCTATATTGCTTGAAATAAGGGTGAGATTGCTTCGATGCATAAAATGAATTGTATCAATATACACTAACTATTCACACTGTTGTATGTTGTATTTATACAAGAAATTAATTAGTATTCGATTTCAGTAGTAAGCATCTTCTTCATCGGCAGTGGGTGTCGTGCTGCTAATATCAATGGTACACAACTTCATGACACCCACTGCTGGGTTTAGGCCTACTCAAGGATCTCCACAACAATAGGTCATGCGCTGCACTGCCCGCACTCAGCAGCTTCCCGCAACTTTCAACAAAACGTTAGTCGGAAGTGAAAGAAGCGTCATCCCGGTGCGTGGTAACTATTCAAGAACCTTTCCATTTCAATGGCCATCGGTTCTTCTCACAATGTTTCCCACCCACTGCCACTACAGCTGAGCTATCCTTTGAGCGATAGTTTCCCTAAGGATCTCCTCATTGCTGATTCGATCACGCAAAGAAATGAACCACGTTTCATTGCCATAAGTCATGACTCTCACTGACTACACACACTGGCCAAAGACGTCGGTCGTCCTAAGACTGAGGCAAGTTCAACGCAAAGATGTTCAAAAAACTTCCCGAATGCTAAAGTTAGATGAGATTTGTGCTCTGGTTCTGTAATCAGTCCGATATGGTGGCATTTTTGTTTAAGTCTTATACCTCGGCACCTCGATATACATCTCGTCCATTTGGCACCTCTGGAGAGAGAGACTGCAGCACCGCCCAGGTCTCGATCGAATTAAAAGCTTTCTAATGAGAAAAGAAAAGGAAAGCCAAGCAAAGTGGCAGTTTTTACTATTCGGTGTTCTATACAACCTGCCGCAGAGTGTGGATGTGTGTCTATAGTACCAAAACCATTTCAGAAACCTGCTTGTTTTGACAACAAAAACTGTATTTTCCATCAGTACTCTGCGCCTTCAGGTAATGACAATGACTACATACTCGTAATACTTAAAAATTTACCAGGCTCTATCGGTACGAATGAGTGGCCATTGTCGTCAAGCTGTAATTTGAATCCATTGAATTATTTATTTTTGGGCGAAATTGTAGCTCAGGGCAAGTAGAAAGTATTTATCACCCAATCTTGAAATACATCATCCACATAAACGAGCTCTAATCAGAGAATGGAAGAGCAATACAATAAAATAATTAGAATGATGATATTTTCTTAAAAGTTGACTTTTAGTTCTACTCAAACCTGTGATTATACGAGGTATGAATCGAGTGATTTCAAAAAGTATATTTACTACGCATTGTGTATTGATCTTTCTATGTTATTTTTTTGGTGGTAGAGTCTGGTTCCTACGATCAGCAATTTGGCGTGACAAACGAAAAAAGAGTAGATATTAAAAGTATCTAGTTTGAATTAAACTGAATACTAACACAATGCTCGTAGATCTTCGTAGTGCTTCCCAAAGATTAGGTCTTAGAATGAACATGGATAAGACGAAAATTAAGTCGATTGCCCATGTTGTACAAACAAGCTCTAGTTCATGTTGGGAATACTACACTCGAAGTTGTAGTTCATTACGTATAACTAGGAAGAACAGGCAGTCCAGTTAGGTAAGTCAAACTGCAAGAAAGAGATCTTTTGTCGAATCCAACTTGGATAGGCAGCATTTGGGAAGTTTTGAAAAACTCTTTCCGTCTATCTAACTTACCTTAATGTCTCAACACTAATGTCTATGACCAATGTGTGATGCCAGTGATGACTTACGGCAGTGAAACGTGAAACAGTGAAACTATGAATTTCTTAGAACCATACTCGGCCTTTCTCTACGTAATCGAACCAAAACTTGAGTACATACGTAAGAGAACTAATGTAACCGACATCGCTTGAAGAATTGCTCAGCTGAAGTGGCAGTGGGCGGGGCGCAGGACACATAGCGAGAAGAACCGATGGCTGTTGGGATTGAAAGGTTCTGGAACGGCGACCGCGCACCAGACGACGCTCCATTGGTAAAGGTTCCTGACAAGGTTGACCAACGATCTGGTGAAGGTCGCGGCAAGCCGCTAGATCCTTGAGGGAAGCTTATACTCAGCGGTGGGTGTCGTGCGTCTGATATGAAGATGATTAGTCTAATTTGCTGGTGTCTATTTAATATTTTATTTATTTTTCACGAATTATATCACTATTCACATAGTAAATACAGTAGTTATATCATTAGTGATAAGAGTTGAAACAATTTACACATCGGTTTTTTTTTCAAAATAATTGTGTAAATTGATATAATTCGATTTTTTTTAACGATTCAACAGAACAAAACTCTAATTACTCATATTTAGAGATTGTTTAACAATGTTTCTTCGACAACTTGAAAAAAAACCATCTAATATACATTACTGTCAATTTGGTATTTGCCTTGCTCTTCATAATGAGGACATTTCCCGATTGTGATAAACGAAGTGGAACGCCGGGACCCGAAATATTGAACGGATGAAGAAATGAAGCGACAACACCGAATTAGGATTTGCGTCGAAATCGAATATTACCCTATTTCGTTTTAGGAAAAAATATTTACCTACCAAAATAATATTCTGGTTTTGGTCTATTGTATCATGTGGTCAATTCTACGATTACTTACCTATAATATTTATTTATCGTATACCCAATTCTAATAATATGAATCGATATCAGCCATTTTTGAAGTCCCCATTACTGGAGCATAGACCTTCCTTAAGGATGAATAAAGAGGATGGGTCAAAAACTACCTGCCAATGCAGATTAGTGGGTGGTGTGTAATAGGCCTGCCTTAGGGATGAATAAAGAGGATGGGCCATAAACTACCGGCCAATGCAGATTGCTGGTGTAATTTGTCATTGTATCCGTGTAGTTCTATCGTTTAGTCCATGCACTGTGTATTACAACCACTGAACCACCTGAAACAAATACCACCACCACCACGAACCACCTGAAAAAAATATTTTACTGGACTGGCTGTCTGTATGATTTAACAGCAAAGTTCTTGTGCCTATTTGTACACCTCTAGCGTGAGATCTAAATAGCTAATTTTGACGTGCAATGAAAATGGTTGCCGTGATGGTCTCTCCAGACTCCAGACTTTAGTACCATGTCCTTCAGCGCTATGCTCACGCTACGTCCTACAGCGCCAAAATGGCGGAAATCAAATAGGCACAAGAACAGGGCCTCGATTCCGCTATTTTACAACAAATTGCTATGTCGCAGACACGCCATTGATTTGCTTACGCCATTGGTCTAAAAACGGTATTCTACTAATTTTGAGAAAAACGCCGTCAGCATATTGCTGGCATGTCGTTGGCATCGCATCAGCTCGAATTCAAACCACAAAGAACACAGAGTAGATTATATAAGAGTGGCCACACAAAGACGGATTTCCATTTCGGAACTCCGTACATCTTTTTAACCGACTTCAAAAAAGGAGGAGGTTCTCAAGTCGACGGTATTTTTGGGGTAAAAAAATATACGAAAGAAAAGTAGCAATATATCACATTCATCTGTGAACTGAAACCGGGTGCTAGGTGGTTTTTAATTAGATAATCAGCCTGCCGAACGCAGCTAATCCATACAAAACCTATGGACCTATAGGTGCCGGCATATAACTTGGCAAGACAAAGATGAGACAAAACATGCGCCGAGTTTAATGTTTGTAGCTACTGCGCATCTCTTGTCTCGTTTTTATCTTGCCAAGTTACGGGCCGGGCAGTATACCACACACATGTGGATTTTTTCGTACGGAATTCTCATATATTATTTTTTATATTTTACATATTATTGTACTTACTTTTCGCTGATCCTGCATTTATTCGTCATTCGTCGATTGCTTTTTTCGACGGAGTGGGGATAAGGATAAGTTCGTGCATGTGCTCTTGTGAGCGACCAATAGCGGACGACCCTCTCCCGCCGCCCGCGCCCCTCACCGCAACGCATGCCCAAAATACGCGTTCAGCGCAATCCCCACCCGATTTCAAGATATATGCCTCGTACTGTACAGAAAAGACACTCCCCGCCCTGCCCCAGGATCAATTACCTCACCCCACCTCGCGAGTTCGTATGCCGAATTGTATGCTAATTTGGTCGTGTGTCAACTCTCATGCACGGCGTGAATGCGCGATATTTATTTTGATAATTCAAATCAAATATGTTCTTTGTTTATTGTTTTCAAAATAAGGATTTTGATAACAATAAACAATAAATTTATAAATGTAATATTGTAGTACTAATATTATAAATGCGAAAGTCCGTTTGTTTGTTTTATTTTTATTTGAGAGCCATTTATTACAGAGAATAACAATGGAACTAGCACACCTGCGGGGCTACTCAAATGGCCACTTTTCTACTCGTTCGCTAACTTAAAAATTAAAAATAAGCCATAAACACCAAAATAACGTGTCGTAGGCTAGTCAATTCTGTACAATACAACAATGTCTGTGATTTACATAAACTTGCGAACGTCTGACTTGATCATTAATTGCTTTTTTTTAAGATTTAAGTTAGCGAACGAATAGAAAAGTGGCCATTTGAGTAGCCCCCCTGGGCTAGTTTATTGCACAAAAATTTGGAAAAAGTATTTTCTTAAGTTATTGCTCATTCATGACAAAAGAACAATACGGGTCATTAGCACACCTGCGCAACCTTGGGATTCAAAATTCAATACACAATAAGCCAGGTAATTAAGTGAGCATATAGTCACAAGTAAGAACACGTCTGCAAAGTACGGGGAATATGAGTGAGTAGACTGAAAAGTTCTCGTACTGTGTACACCGCCTTAGCACAGTTTAACGAATTCTTACTGTGGCCTTAGCGTTTATCTCTGACCAATCACTGTTAAAAAATTGTGTGAGTGAGATAGCGCTCTACTAACTCGTTTCCGTGAACAGACTATAGGTATAGTTCGGATCACGAAAAAAAGTACTTTGTGATCACGAAAGATGACCACAAACGGCACCCATCTTCGCATCATAACTCATAAAAGAAAAGACCTACGGACAAAATAATATTTTATATATTTAGATAAAATTACTAGGTACTTATATCTATTTGTATATGAAATATTATTCTATCTTTAGTCTTTTTTCATGAGTTATGATGCGAAGATGGGCGCCATTTGTGGTCATCTTTCGTGATTCGCACTATACTAGCGGCGTCAATACATTTATTTTTATTACTCGTAAGCCAAGTCAGTATTCGAATAAAAAGGTAAGATTCATTTTTTTTTATAATATTTTTGTTTATATAAAGAATATTTCAAAAAGACAAATAAATATAATAAAGAAACAAAATACACATTTTCAGTGATTTTAATTTCATGTCAGTAGTTCCGCAACGATTTCCAGAGGCGCTAGTGGTAGTGGCCTTTCAAATTACTTTACTCTGTGGTAATCAACCATTCATACGTATTTAATTTTTGTCAAAGTTGGAAATAATCACCAATTTAATTTGTATTTTTCAATTCTGTTATTCTATTTGCTAAGAAAATACAGATTTACCGTTTTTTGGGCTATAAAAGTATCCCAAAATATGAGCGTTGAAGACAATGGCAAGAAGCTATGCGATGCAATAATCTCACGACAATCCTCACGGAATATAATCAACTTCATAGGTTTGTTTCACATAATTCTCCTTAATATTTTTGTGACTTGTGGATAATAGAATTTTGTGACACCATACTGTGCTTTTGTAACGCGTTCAAGTGCCCCCTTTTCTTTCTGTGAAATGCTCAAAAGTTGATGGATAACCTCAATCATACAATACACTCGCTTCAACATTCTTTTTCTATTTACAGGATTACCATAAACAGTCAAGCCATAAGTTGTGCTCTCAGTGTTTGCTTGGACTCGAAAAAGTGATGTGACTCAAAGAAGACTGAGGGCCAAGCACGGTGATTTACTGAGACATTTGAGTAAATTTGATGCAGATGCAACAATATCCGTCTCAGTGAATGTTCCTGATGATTAATGGAAGTTAAAATTGCTGATAAGTTGAAATTGAAACTCAAAATGCAACAGTGTCCGATGCAGAGTGCCTTTTTTCAGTCGGAACTTCGATCAAGAATACTCTAAATGTCCAGTCAGAGTCTCAACAATGGTACCTCAAAATCCAGAGTCCCACTTACAAACTGGACGCTTATTTTGTACAAAGTAAGTTTTATAAAAGACGTGATTTTGAATAAAATAAGCTTATTTTGTACAAAATAAGTGATATAAAACCTAAGTTTTACAAAATAAGCTCCCGCTGAACGCTGGGACGAGGGATGCTATGTCGATGTGCTGTTTTAGTTCATGAAGCGTTATCTAGGATATTTTTGATCAAAGAGTGAACCAAGAAGTCAGACAGTCATTCTGAGTGGTGCCTATTTGCCTTTATTAGCTAAATGACTATATACATTTTGTTACTAAGTTACTGAAATAAAATAAACTTTTAATTTATCATTGAGGTTTTATTTCCTTGTAGGTAGGTAAGTACTCAAATAGCTCCTATACAAATAGTATAGATTTAGTTAGTCTAAATGAAGCCTGTAAAATTTCCTATTTTCAATATTTAAGTTATTTTCCCTTCGAGGCACAGTTTTGGTACACCCTGACTAAATTTAAACACATTCAACGGAAACCGGAGCAGTAAGAAGAGTTCTCGTAGTGTCATCATCACAAGGAAATCCAGCTGGATCAAAGAAGGGCGCAGTTTGTTGAAACAGCTATGGGTAGAATTCACCAATATTAAGGTGATTCCCTGACCGAAAGTGGGGTTTAATAATTTCTATAATAATAATTTTTATAATAAAAATATTTAATAAGTTGTTAATGAAATTATTAAACCCCACTTTCGGTCAGGGAATCACCTTAATATTGGCGAATTCCACCGCATTTTGATAAAACTTTTCGTGGAGTTTTTAGAGCGCATAGTATTTATTAGCATAGTATTTTTAGAAGTTATCACTACATTCCCTCGCAGTCATGTGTAGAGGTAGATAGCAAATGTGTCAAAAACGGCCACTTTTAGCAGTTTTGCTATCTACTTCTAGCAGTGACTATGAGGAAGTGTAATGATACCGTCTAAAAAATAATATACTAGACTATGGGACCTAAAAATTCCATGAGTAGTTTTTATTAAAGTTGTGTATTAGAATTACAATATTATATAAAATTCACCGCGGCGCCGGCGCCACTTTCGGTCAGGAAAGCGCCTTAAATTAACAGGGTTGTTGAGCGCCTTAAATAAACGGAGATATGATTTCCGCGATATCTTTGACTACGGATTAACTGAGGTGGAACATTTTTATAAACTCTGTGTCCGGCAAAACAACCATAAGGGTCGATATTCCGTCTCAGTAAAGCTCTCGCTCGACAGCATTGTAGCCTCTCGTACTCGTGCCGACGCTGTTCCTCCCTGTAGGCCAATTCTAAATACCTCCCATTATTAAATGTGATACGGCATTGTTGTTTCATATCACTTTTACCTGGAGAAAGTAAGAGAAAACGTATTGCTGCACAATTGCTTCTCGATGGCCAATTTTGACAGATGGCGACGATGCCAACGCTATCGGCGCAAACGTCAAATAGGAGGAGAATACATATTTATGTGGCCGTGCTGGCGCTATCGTGACGCCATTGGTTAATAGAATCCCGAATTGTATCGATAGCGGCTACCCAGCCGCTGGGTAGCCGCTATTCAACTCTCAAAACAGGAGCAGAATACCAAAAGTGACATTTTATGCTATTGCCATGCTGACGACGTGCAATTGAACTACATTACATTTAGCGGAATTGAGGCCCAGTTTGACAGCAGCCAGTCCGGTGAAATATATAGAGGTCAATGATTACAACCATTTTATTTTAATTTTATTTTATCTATCTCAGATGAAGAGTAGGATTTTTTTAAACTTTAAAGTCAATTTCCCAAAAATCATGTTTTTAGAGTTATACCTCTTTTCACTGAAGGTACAGAATTATGCATTGCGGTTTTGCATTCTTGAGGAAATTCATATGGATTTGTTGATTATTTATTCTGTGTTTGTTGCTATCTCAAATGTTTACTAAACAGATGATCATTTGTTTATCTCTCAAGCTTATTGACTGACTAAAAGACGCTGAAACGATTTTCGCACTTTAGTCATCTCGTAAATATGAAAATGTGGTATCGATGCATTCAGGGGGGTAATTATCTAACTTTGTTGCAATCAACTCTGACAGAAATCGCAGGTACATTGCTGCTTTAGTTAAAAACCAATGTGACAACTATCTTACTTAAAGCAGCAATGGAACTGCGGTTTCAATCGATTTCAACCAAGAATAATTGTTAACAACAGACTTACCTACGTAATCAGGGGGCAGGGGGCTGATCACAAATATGTGGGGGTAGAAAAGAAACTGTGACATCATAAATATTTCAGTGTAAAGAATTTTTCTTTTCATTCAAACATACCTACCATTTGTGGTATATCAATTAAAAACCGGCCAAGTGCAAGTCTTACTCAACGCACGAAGGGTTCCGTACCAAAAACGGCAAAAAAATCACGTTTGTTGTATGGCCCCCCTTAAATGCTTTTTTTTTATTCTTGTTATAGCGGCAACCTTCGAGCAACAAAGTCTTCGTCGTTCGGGAGGACGACGAAGCCTTTGTTGCTCGAAGGCGGCAACAGAAGTACATCATCTGTGAAAATTTCAACTGTCTAGCTATCATAAGATACAGCCTGGTGACAGACAGACAGACAGACGGATAGCCCCTTGGTTAAACCCCTTCACAAGAAAGGTCCTTACGACGATATTAACAACTATAGACCCATTACCCTCATTCCTACATTGTCGAAATTGTTTGAGAAAGTTATGTATGACAAAATACTAAGTTTCATAAATTCACATAACTTACGAGTATTAAATTGCGCACAATTTGGCTTTAGAAAAGGTAAATCCACGAGTCTAACATGTTTTCACTTACTTCATCATATAACAAGTAATTTGAACTTAGGCAGTAAAACTGCGGCGATTTTTCTGGACATGAGCAAGGCCTTTGATTTCGTCTCTCACAGAATTTTGCTAAGCAAACTTGACAAATATGGAATCAGGGGTAATGCTCACTCTTGGTTGGAATCATACCTGAGTAATCGTTAACAATATGTAGAAATCTCCAAAATTTCTGGAAAAACAAAGACTATCTTCAGGTCTAATAGTCGTCTGAATAGGTGTGGAGTACCGCAAGGAAGCGTACTGGGTCCACTCCTATTCCTTATCTACATAAACGACCTACCATTAGCATGTAGTGCGCTAAGCATTCTATTCGCTGACGATACCACATTGATAATCAAGAGCAGAAACAGTGACGAACTTGCTGCTCTGGCGAAGGACAATTTGGAAAAAGTTGACAAATGGCTACAAGCCAACAACCTACGCATAAATGTTGACAAAACTAAACTTATGACTTTTCAGGCTAGAAATGACAATGACTTAAAATTGAACTTAGAGTATAATAATAAATACATTGAAGAAGTTGACAGTATTAAATTTTTAGGCTTGACATGTCAGATACAGACCCTAGTTAGCAAACTAGATAGATTTGTATATGCCTTAAAGAGAATAAAGCAAAGTGTATCTAGAGAAGCTGCTCTCATGGCATATCATGGCTACGTTTCCTCCTTATTACGGTATGGCATTATACTGTGGGGTAATTGTACGGATATTATTCGTTTATTTAGACTCCAAAAAAATGCATAAGAGCAATATGTGGTGCGGGATACTTAAATAGTTGCAAACCTTTATTCAGAGAACTAGGAATTCTGCCACTCCCCTGTCTATATATTTTAGAAACTTGCCTATTTGTTAAGAAGCATCTGTATCTATTTAAAACAAATGTGGCCATAGAGGGAGAATAGGTGATAAATTACGTATTCCATACCAAAGGCTGAAATTATATTCAAAAAATTCATATTGCATGGCCATTCGTATGTACAACAAACTCCCATCTGAATTGACAAGTTTAACGCTATTTAAATTTAAAGATAAATTAAGGAAATTATTATTGACGAAAAATTATTAATGTGTTTCTGATTTTTTAATTGACAAATCAATTAAGGGGGCGTCCATTAATCACGTGATGTTTTTTTGGCCAATTTTTAACCCCCCCTCCCCCCTGGTGATGCATGGTGAGGTTTTACGTTAACCCCCCCTTCCCCCCTCTAAATCACGTGTATTTATTTTTGTGTACAAAATAAAAAAAAAATCTGTTTTCGGTTAAAAGTCACGAGTTCAACGAAAAAAATTAATACACGTGATATCTCACTACACCCCCCTTGTGATACTTCGTGATTTTTTCAACTACCCCCCCCCCCCCTTTCGAGGCTCACGTGATTAATGGACGACCCCTAAGTAAATAATTATGTTCTGCGTTATTCAAATAATTCAATATTTGTGATGCATGAGTGCTTTTTATGTCTAAATTATTTTTCTTTGACATTATATAATTATAATTATGACATAGCTGCAATTTGTATTGAATGATTCTTGCCCTATGCTGTTTTTATTTGCTATCAAATAGCTATTAATAATATCTAATATTTCAAATATTTGCACGCTGTTTGCATACGGCAGCATGTAACGGCACATTTTATGATAAAGACCTTTGTTTCACCACATGTTTGCAAATAAACAATTGATTTGATTTGATTTAGCGGAGTCTTAGTAATGGAGTCCCGTTTTTACCCTTTGGGTACGGAACCCTAAAAAGGACTTTGTAAGTAGATTGCAAATCTAAGGTGGTAGGTACCAAATGATGTGATGATAGGTAGGGTGAATATGCCTATTACCAGACCCCCCAAGGATTTTTCAAAATTGAATCTGTTGTTGCTACAATTGCGGTCTTGAAAATATTGTTGATACAGTTTTAGGTAGGTTGATTCATCTTTATTACGAAAATAGTACTTAGTTTTACGTAGTTTTGTGGAAAATAAATTAGTTTTACGTAGTTTTGTGGAAAATAAATAGAGAAGCGTTTAAATGCACGAAGGGCGAAAACCCCTAATTCCAGCTGCCTTTGCCCTAATATCAGCCGCTTTGTTCCCTAATTCCAGCCGGGTACTCTCAATAATGATAGTAAAACACTAAAGGCGTTAAAATTATGATTTCCATAACAAGTTATTGAAACTTACACCTCTCGTAGATATTAAGCAACTTAGAATATAAATATATTAAAAATGGTGTAAAAACAATGAACTTTGGTTCAATAAACATTATAATCAACGAGTATGAAATCGTTTTAATTATTTGAAACCTTTTAAAGCGTTTCCCAAGAAGTGGAATTCAATATACATTTTTTTATATTGAACTTCTTTTCTGTTTCTATGACTGAAGAAAAGTATGATTTTAATTATTATAACTTTTTTACATCTAATAATAATATATAAAAAAAATATAATCATATTTGAGAACACCCTGTATATTGCCGTAAATTTAGATGACCGGCTTGAGTTAGGTTTTCATATACTATATCCTAATATCAGCCCCTAATTTGCAGAACAAATAACTTAAGAATTGAACATTATTCACCCGGCTGTATTTAGGCCATTATAGTTAATAGCACTACAAATTCCAACCTTAAGACGACCAAATTAAAATGAATTTGATTTCTTTAACGAAAGTTAAATACCCAACGTCAGCCCCCGGCTGATAATAGAAAGTTATGGAACATCACCCAGTCAAACTCCAGCCCCCCTAATTTTTCCGAAATTAGTAAATTTAATTACAAACTAGTAATCACAAAACGTTATATACCTATCTAATCTATTACTAGTATCAAAGTTTAAAACCATAAAAAATTGCATCTTGCCTTCGTAAACACACTTCCCAAAGTTCGCATCAATTGATCTTTTATGCTGTTTTTCAAACATCGGTCTCGGTGAACATTATTGCTTTTTGTGTGAATTGTAGGTGACGTGACGGGGTAATAGTGATTTTCCATCGCAGAGGATTAACTAGGTGTGTAGCTCCATTAAACAATTCCAGATTTTTATTGTTTTTAATTAAAGCAAAGCAAAAACGTATGGGGGCTGACATCAGAGGGGGGGCTGGCGTTAGGCATATCCGCCCTACTTACTTAAACAGGTAGTGATCTTGCTTAACTGAACAACTTTCTCCAAGGAACATTACTTACCTAGGTCGAAAAACGTTTCTTTTCGCCTTTCCATAGTGAGTCGGTCAGCTGACCAATTTGTATGGGGAGTATGATTTTTTTTCATCACAGATCACACTAGGTGATGCCCAATATGGTAGATAGGAACTGAACAACTTTTACTATGGGAGCAACTCTGAAATCGCGAAAAACAAACCAGCTGTTTCATACATTTAGATATTTTCGTTAGGTAGGTAGTTAGGTACCTACATTAATTTTTGTATGTAACAACTGTTTTTTTTCGCAATTTCAGAGTTGGTCTCATAGTGAAAATTGTTCAGTTTGATGGTCCCTATCTACCATATTCGGCTTTATAAGGCTATTACCAAACTACCAAACTTTTTTGGCTACTACCAAACACTAGGTACCTACCTTATAACTTTTAAATTATTAGAAAACGGCGAAAAAGGAGATGTCCCAGCGTTGCCCCAGTTTCATTTTATATAAATAGTTTCATAATTAAAAAATGCTAGTTACATTTTATTTAGGTATCAAGGATTGTTTTATATTTAGTAAAACAATTACAAAAACATTAAGTTGTTTCCTGAAGTATTTTGTGAAAAAATGTAAGTAAATAGTACTCTAATGATAAAAAATTGTGATTTAAAAGCGTTTTAACTTAAAAATCCCACTTTTTAATGCAGAAAATAGTTATCCATCTGATTCTAGAGTAAAATACCTACTCTGACATACTACTTTGATTAAGACGCGATAGACTTTCATTTTTTGAGAATGGTGGGGCAAATGAAATACGCGCGATGGGACATGTCTTTTCACAATTTAGAATTGCTTTGGTTTATGACGTCAGTGCACTGTCCGTCCTTGTCACCGTGTTATGATGACAAGGATGGATAGAACATTGCTATCGCTTTGGCTATCGCTTTGAGATAGGCTGTCTAACTGCAGCTCTAGATTGAAAACGACAGATTTTTTTATATGGTTTTAATTTAAATAAGCTAAGGGGAAATAAAACAAAATAAAATTAAGTACAAAGAATTCATATATTAAGTAATATTCATACTTTTTTTGTTCATAATTACTACAATATAATTCTTATTGTAATTTTTATAGGTGCTTATAATAATTAATAGTGTAATAAGAACAGGCACTCGTGCTTAACTTATACAGCGTGAAATTTTAATTATTTGGTTCCCGCCGTGGGGTGGTTCCACTCATGATTACGAGCAACTTTTACTATGGGGCCAACTCTTCTACTCGCAAAAAAATCAGCTGTTCCATACAAAAGGGCCATCCATAAATTACACGAATTTTATGGTTTTGAACCCCCTACGCCGTCCTTGTCACAGCCGGTCACATTTGTGAGACCTCCCCTCCCTAGTGTAGTGTGACGTCACAAATTTTACAATTTTGCATCTAGAAATAATTATTGAATTAAAAAGCAGTTCAGAAATTTGTTTTATTTCAATTTAAATTATTTTGAAATGTGACGTCACGAAATTAAGGACCCCTCCCACCCCCTTGTCACATATTGTCACATTTCGTCGACCCCCTCCCTCCCCCTTAACGTGTGACGTAATTTATGGATGGCCCCAAAAGAGCAGCACCTACTCGACCTTGCGAGGAGGAGAGTTGGCTGGCCCCGTAGTAAAAGTTGCTTGTAATCATGAGTGGAACCACCCCATAGCGGGTACCAAATGATTGAAATTTCAGCGTGTATAATTAACACAATCATTATATTATAGGTAGGTACCTAAGTAGGTACCTAGCTAAATAACAAAAGTATGGTACCTAACTACCTATGCTTAGCAAAAATAATAATACAAAGTCATACATTTTAATAGTTATTTATGCAACTGTAGTATAATGAGGGGTTTTAAAACACGAATGTGATAATATGTATCATATGAGACATGAGTGTTTTAATACCTAAATAATATACCTACAGTTGCATAAAGACTTTATCTACACCCATGATTGAAACCTCTTTATAAAGTTTTGAAACAGTGGCTTATTGGCAACATTGAAACTACCAGTGTCTTGGTAGCCGTATGTTGATGCTTTTGAAAGAACCTCTTTGAATTAGGTATTTGTTACAAAACCGGCAACGTACGATGAATTGTGCCAATGCTTGGCGAAAATGTAGTGCCGCCATGATATCCGAGCGAGTGGCTGCGTCCCATAAAGGCACCTAAACGAGTGTTTTAATATTGGAACTGAATTTCATAATGTAACTCCTTCAGGCGTGGGCTTGGGGAGCGCGACGTTCTCTCATTCGGATATTGTGGTTACTAAAACACTGGTTGTTATAATTTAGGCTATAAGCCAACTGTTTCAGAACCTTTTATAGAGGATTTAAAGCATGGGTGTAGATAAAGATTAAGTATACCTACATTCGGCGTCACAAAACATGCACCTTTTAAAAAAAATACAAGTGTCCTAAAACTTTGCCACACAGACGGAAAGTACCTAGGTACTTAAAATATTGAAGATAGGAAATTTTACTGAAAGAAGACTTCATTTTGTTTTTAAAAAGAAACGGAACTGCATTCAAAGTTTTTTTTAATCGCATACGATTTGATACAAATTGATACAAACCATAATAATTTAAAAGAGATGTCCCAGCGTTGCCCCAGTTTCATTTTATTTAATAACTTTCAAAATTAAAAAATGCTAATTACATTTTATTTAGGTATAGTATCAGTCAAGAATTTAGAAAAACAATTATTACAAAACATTAAATTGTTTTCTGAAGTATTTTGTAAAAAAAAATTAAGTAAATAGTACTCTAATGATAAAAAATTGTGATTTAAAAGCGTTTTAACTTAAAAATCCCACTTTTTAATGCAGAAAATAATTATCAATCTGATTCTAGAGTAAAATACCTACTCTGACATACTACTTTGATTAAGACGCGATAGACTTTCATTTTTTGAGAATGGTGGGGCAAGTGACATAGGCGCGATGGGACATGTCCTTTAAATGTTAAATTTCATGGTCTTCCTTTTGTTTAAGATGCTGTGTCATTTAAGAAAAAATAATCCTTATAAGTAACCCTTTCGATTGGTGTCGTAAAAAATAGTTTTTTTCGTTTTTGGTGCGTTCGATTACTGGTTAAGGCAGGCGATTTTTCAAAAATATTTGAATGCAGTTCCAATTAATTTTAAAAACAGAATGAAGTCTTCTTTCAGTAAAATTTCCCATCTTCAATATTTAAAGTACTTTCCCTCCGTGTGGCAAAGTTTTGAGACACCCTGTATATTAATTTGAACTTAATCGGACTTTGTAAAGTTACCTACCTAGGTAGGTACTTAACTTTCATTTTAAAGATATCAATATTAAATTAATAATACGTGTAAGTACTAACATTTTGGCAGTTTAAACCACAGAACAAGAAAAAAGGGTAAGTAGGTAGGTACTACCTATTTTTGTGACGTCAAGTGTATAATATTGCCAAGGAAATTAGGTAAGTACTTATAATTTCCTTGAATATTGCTTAACAATAAAAGGATATAAAAATGTGATATAATCTAAGATGAATATTCATACCATAGATTGAGTTCTCAAATGCATGAATTTAAAGTGGCCGGTCGCCATCAAGGTATAAGAAGTCTTTGGCCGCCATAGCTTTCCATTTTTTCCTTGGCCTTATCAGCCGCTACTATCCAAATGGCAGAGTATTTTCCATCCACCATAATTCCGAGCTTGTTGCACCATTCAATCCTTTCCTCCTCAGAGTACAAGTTTGTGTGGAAGGCTATGGTCTGGTAGTCCTGTACTGTGGCTAGCTTTCCAATGAAGCGCATTTTATTCCATCGGTTCCCTTGTTCTTGAGAAGACTTGTTGATGGTTTCAGAAATCATCAATCTTACGTATATGAACACATTTAATATGTGTATGCTCATCTTGTTCATTTTTGGCAGGAAACAAGCTAAACTTGGTTGCATGCTGAGAAGTGGATATTCAGGGTAGCCAACTGATGCTCTAATGTCAGCTAGGGTTACTGCTCCTTGTATTTCAGGTTTCGATTGAAGCATTTCTGCCACTATATCAGGAAACGAAATTGCAATTTTCGATAAAGTTACAATTTGTCCGGGCGCTTTTTCTAGTATGTTAAGTTTGTCTTTCAATTTTTCGAGTCTCGCTGCTGATTCTTTTGTGCTTGTTTTCAGAATTTTGTTTATATTCTTTCCTCGGGTGAAGAAAACGAAAATTAAATAAGTCACGTCGTCAATGCAGTCAATCTCCTCCAAAATCATAGTTCGTAAGGCCTTAACATCAAATGACTTTCTCTTAAGTTGATTCTCTTTAAACCACTTCGTCATTTCAATCATAGTATCGGCCCTCTCACCAAACACCTTTCTTAAAATGGCGCTATTGTGGTCGCTTAAATAACTCATATTTGTTAGGGTGGTGGTAGTGTGGTAAATTCCGCCAAAGTAAATATTAAGTGTAATTTACTTAGCTGCAGGAGATGTAAGTCCAATAGTTTACAGATTCACAGTGGTATTAAAAGATATAAGTATTTAGGTAGATCAGCACCAATATCTATACGTAGGTAGTACTTATGAAATCTCGTAACGAAAGCGGACCGAGCAACAACCGAGCGTGCGTCCAACCAACGTCGGTAAGTATAATGTAGATTCCGACGGTGGTGGAGGGTCTTTTATGCAATGTAATTATAAAGGGACCCATTCACTATCCTGCTTGGCAGTGCGCCGCTTTATGCAGGATTGTGAATGTTGTCGCAGGTCTACATGACGGGGCCGATTCTCGCGCCCTGCGACATTCCTCGAATTCGACATTATAATAATAATAATAATAATAAAGCCCTTTATTCCAAAATAAAAATTACATTTTACAATTAAAACTAAGAAACTCGCTACTGCTGCAAACAAAGATTATGATTTGATTACGGATTAACAGTATATCCCTTATTTCGGCGTGCCTTTGGGCAAAGGCCTCCTCCAGCGCCTTCCATTGTGTCCTGTCTTGTGCGACTCGTCTCCAGTTTGGACCAGCTGTTAGTTTCAGTTCGTCTTCCCATCTTAAGTGCTGTCTTCCTCGGTTCCTTTTACCATCTCTGGGGTACCATTCTGTTATTTTCTTGCTCCATTTCTCATTTTTATCACGCAACATATGGCCTACACATCTCCACTTTTGTTGGTCAACTCGAGAGAGTATGTCGGTGAGCTTTGTTTTTGTCGAATTCGACATTATCTCTAATCAAATATCTCTCTTTAAAATGTCACAAAAATCTGTATTGCAGCCAAAAAACTTAATCTCAGCCCTTGGATTCGTCCAAGTCTCAGCCTTTTTTGATATCACAAGTCAAGTCTTTGCAATTTCTACGTACCTACCTATTTCTTAACTTTTTCGAGATCACTCGAATTTGACGCTATGTCACGCGCCCGAGAATCACCTCCCTGCAACACTGTATCCGCCCACCGCTTACAGCCGCGCAGGGCGAGCAACTGCCCCGAAGGAGCGTGAACTTGTATACCGGACTGCATTTTGCCATTTTTATTACAATAGACAACACGGTTTTAGATTTTATTGAAAGAAGTATATAACGAAAATCGGTGTAACTATATGAGATCAAAAGTCTCAAAATTACAGTAACAAACTCAATAGAAATACGGCATATTGCAATAATTATTATTAACTAACAATATTTAAATACGACGGACGGAGATAGATGGACGCAACAGCAAACATCGCATCGGTGTGGAAGAAAATTTTCTTCCTTATCTTATACGGTCTTAAATCATGTTTAAGCACGAAAAACGTGCCGAACTACAGCTGGACCACAAAAAAAAGTTGGAAATCTGACTTTTTGACTATGCCATGATGAAGTCGATAATTTGTCGGAATTTGTCGCCAAAAACCAGAATTTGTCGGTCTTGCGTTTAGGAGATACGTGTGGCTCAGCTGTAGAGACGTCTTTACAGCTGGGCCACACAGATCTCGAAAACGGAAGGTCGTAGCGAAAATCTGATTACTCGTATGTGTAGCCGGTAATTTGTCGGATTTTGTCGCCAAAAACCAGAGTTTGTCGGTCTTGCGTTTAGGAGATACGTGTGGCTCAGCTGTAGAGACGTCTCTACAGCTGGGCCACACAGATCTCAAAAACGGAAGGTCGTAGCGAAAATCTGATTACTCATATGTGTAGCCGGTAGTTTGTCGGATTTTGTCACCAAGAACCAGATTTTGTCGATCTTGCGTTTAGGAGATATGTGAGGATACGCTGTGGAGACTTTTCTACCTGGATCTTGAGAAAGGAAGGTCATAGCGAAAATCTGATAACTCGAGTGTGTAGCCGGTTTGTCGGAATTTGTCACCAAGAATCAGATTTTGTCGATCTTGCGTTTAGGAGATATGTGAGGATGCGCTGTGGAGACCTTTTTACCTGGATCTCGAGAACGAAAGGTCATAAGCGTGGCCCAGCTGTAGTCCGGCACGTGCACGAAAATAAAAACGATTCCTTTTTTCGTAGTAGACTCAGTTCAGTACTGATGATGGTCGGCTTGCAGGAGAGTGGGTAAGCAGGCAGGATAGTGAATAGGTCCCTTTATGAAAGAGGTACGTTGGAATTTGTTTACAAACATTATCAGAGGCTCTTTCTTTGTAGTGAACTGTAATCGTTCTTTTTACAGCAGATGGAACTTGATGCTTATTATATCTACCTTTGTATCTATGTGTGTGTTTAAGGTTTCTTAGAATCAATTATTTTGTGACGAGGAGGAGGAGGAAAGTCAAAGACAAAATCAAAAATAAAACCCTTTATAGAGGATAATTTAGATATCATGGGTGGATATAAAATATCATGGGTGGATATAAAAATATCATGGGTGTTTTTAATCCATATCTATCAAAATATTGTTTGTTTCTCAAATAAAAATAATTAAAATAAAATGGGTGTGGATAAAGTCTTGTATGCAACTGTACATAATTAGGTATTAGAACTCATGTGATACTATTATCACACTCTGCTTCGCCTCTTGTGATAAACCCACATTCGTGTTTTAATACTTCTCATTATAGTACAGTTGCATAAAAAAACTAAGTATAAAAATTCCAAATAAAGTTTAGTATTGTTTGTAACAAAACTGTATGCCAAATATATGGCGTACATGGGTGTGTAATGTATGACCTAAATTTACATGCACTAACGATCAGAAGATATAATAACATTTCATATAATTTCATTTGACATACCGATCAAATAATATAACATACAGTTAATATAATTTCACTTGACCTAAGTAAATACATGTGATATAAAAATTATTTGACACAATAATTATTTGATCTAATTAACAGATGATATAAAGCACATTTCATATAACATTCATTTACTCTATTCAACCTCAGACCAAATATTTTTTTTTTATTTTGGTCTGAGTATTCAACATTTAACATAATTTTATTTGACCTATGATTTAAATGCTATAAAAACAAGCATAGCCCAAAAATATTATTTCATTACTTATATATTTTTAACTACACCCATGCTTTAAATCCTCCATAAAGGGTTCTGAAATAGTTAGCTTACTGCCAACATTACAGTATCGCTCCGCTGCGAGTGGTCAAAACACTACCCTAACCTAACCTACCTGGTGCATTAAGTTATTCTTTATAGCGGGGGCCTGGGGCCAGCCCCCCAGCAAGTATTTTGCAAGCAAGCACCCAACATGCAAGCATGCAGCAAGCAAGCAAGCATGCAGCAAGCAAGCAAGCATGCAGCAAGCAAGGCAGCATGCAAGCAAGCATGCAGCATGCAAGCAAGCATGCAGCATGCAAGCAAGCATGCAAGGAGGCATGCAACATGCAAGCAGGCATGCAACATGCAAGCAAGCATGCAACATGCATGCAAGCATTGTGGAGCTCCGCTGCGAGTGGTCAAAACACTAACCTAACCTACTGGTAGGTGCATCAAAAGTTTTTCTTTATACCGGGGGGCCTCAGGCCCCCGACCCCCCCGAGCAGGGGGGCCAGCCCCCCTGCACCCCCGGCAAGCATTTTGCAAGCAAGCAAGCAAACATGCAGCATGCAAGCAAGCATGCAACATGCATGCAAGCAAGCATGCAACATGCATGCAAGCATTGTGGACCCCCCCGAGCAGGGGGGCCAGCCCCCCTGCACCCCCGGCAAGCATTTTGCAAGCAAGCCTACAAGCAAGCATGCAGCATGTAAGCAAGCATGCAGCATCCATGCAAGCAAGGATGCAGCATGCACGCAAGCATGCGAGTGGTCAAAACACTAACCTAACCTACTGGCAAGCTACATGCATGCTTGTAGGCTTGCTTGCATGTCTAGTCATTGTTGTGTCATAATATATGTATGCTAATAGATGTTAGTACATTCAACATTAGTTATTTGATAATAAAGCAAGCATCATAATAACAAAAGCTAGTTATTTCTATTTTATAGTAAAAGTTGATTATAACATGTAAAATTAGATCAAATGATATGTATATGAAATATAAGTTAGATAAAAAAGCAATATATCAAATGATACTTATGGGATATAACCGTTAGAGCAAATGTAAATATGGCAAATAATAATGATGACAAATGAATAATAGGTTAAATAAAAATTATGTCATATATTTTTAGGTCAAATAAAAATTAGATGAAGTCAACGTTAGTGACATTGAAATTAGATTAACTGTTTTTATGGCAACCGAATCGCACCCGGCGTACATTTTATCATAGCGTGCTTTTCCAGGATTTTAAGGCGCTCCTTCGAAAATCAGTTGTATTCGCCAAGGGTAGTATTTAATCGGGTAACAATAAATTCCCATTTCGGGTATCAAAAATACTGAATATAGCGTACTGAAATACTAAGTGGGCGACGGACCGAGGGCGACTACAGATATTGAAAAACAAACTAAAAAGTAAAAAATAAATTCTTCTGTAAATATTTATAACACTAATAACATATGTACCTACCTACAGATTTTTTTAAACCTAAAAATTTTAAACCAAAAAACGTGGGGCGCATGCTATAGACAATATCGATGATAAATTTTACAAAACGCGCCCCACGTTTTTAGGTTTAAAATTTTTAGGTTTAAAAAATCTGTAGGTAGGTATATGTTATAACTATAAGTGTTATACATATTTACAGAAGAATTAATTTTTTACTTTTTAGTTTGTTTTTACTTGTCCGTTTTAATATTTTTAGTCCGATTTTTTTGTAATAATTTACTCCGTTTTAAAAACGTGTTTTAAAAAAATATTTTTTTCAGTAAATTATTATTTTATGCTTTTTAGTTAACGAGCTAAGACTAAAAATATACCATCTCCTATCGGAGCACTCGTCAAAACGATTCAAACGAGCCCAAACTCGATGGTGTTGCATGGTTTTATTACAGAGTCCCAGTGCCCTTCTTCCGGCTCCATCATCAGACCCTGGAAACTATTTCCCAACAAGAACTCGTCAACACAACTCAAACGAGCCCAAACTCGATGGGGTTGCATGGTTTTATTACTGAGTCCCAGTGCCCTTCTTCCTGCTCCATCATCAGACCCTGGAAACTATTTCCCAACAAACAACTCGTCAAGATGATTCAAACTAGCCCAAACTCGATGAGGTTGCATGGTTTTATTATAGAGTTCCATTGGCCTTCCTCCGGCTCCATTATCAGACCCTGGACACTATTTTCCAACAAACTCCTCGTCAAGGCGATTCAAACGATCCCAAACTCGACGGGGTTGCGTGGTTTTATTATCGAGTTCCTATGGCCTTCTTCCGACTCCATCATCAGATCCTCGGACACTATTTCCCAACAAAGTACTCGTCAAGACGATTCAAACGAGCCCAAACTCGATGGGGTAGCGTGGTTTTATTATAGAGTTCCTATGGCCTTCTTCCGGCTCCATCATCAGATCCTCGGACACTATTTCCCAACAAAGTACTCGTCAAGACGATTCAAACGAGCCCAAACTCGATGGGGTAGCGTGGTTTTATCATAAAGTTCCTATGGCCTTCTTCCGGCTCCATCATCAGATCCTCGGACACTATTTCCCAACAAAGTGCTCGTCAAGACGATTCAAACGAGCCCAAACTCGATGGGGTAGCGTGGTCTTATCATAGAGTTCCTATGGCCTTCTTCCGGCTCCATCATCAGATCCTCGGACACTTTTTCCCAACAAAGTACTCATCAAGACGATTCAAATGAGCCCAAACTCGATGGGATTGCACGGTTTCAATATTGAGTTCCTTTGGCATGGCCTTCCAGCTTCATCATCAGACCCTGGACCTTATCTCCCATTAGACTTCTCGTCAAGACGATTCTAACAAGCCTAATCACAATGGGATTGTATGGTTGCATCATTAAGTTCCTGTGGCCTTCTTCCAGTTCCATCATCAGATCAGCTCAATGACACCATAATATTGCATTGTATTCCAGTTCTGACCTATGTTCAAAGTTTCAAGTCTCTAGCTCATCGGGAAGCTAGTTTAAAATCGTTCGCAAACTTTGCGGACAAACAACAAACAAACGAGAAAGCAACCTAATAAAAACGTGTTAAAATGGGTGATTTTATAATACAAATTGAGTAACTAGTTATTCAGAACGGGCGACCAAATTACTATTTGGGCGACAACCTTGGGCACACAAAACATTTAAAATTTGGCATACCTAGGTATTTAAAAAAGATGACTAACTCCTAATCGAGATGACAAAAAACAAACGAGAAAGCAGCCTCATAAAAACGTGTTAAAAATACCACATTGGGCAGCTTAAATCAGTTACATACTTAGTGTAGAGATGTTACGAATGTCAAATTTTACACATTCGCGAATGCGAATGCGAATATTTATGATGCGAATGTGCGAATGCGAATGTTAACACATCAAGTATTACAAAAAACATATGAATTAATAAAAAAAAAAACATTTTTATTACTAAAACGGGAAAAACATACTTATACAAAATAATAATATACATACCTATAATTTATGACGACATCCATTAGTGAATTAAATTTGTATAAACTTGCATGCTTTTTAATGCACATGTGCACTTTTATATAGCTGTAAGAGTCGAAGTTCAATAAGGTAAAATAAAAAAATCGCTATCGATCACTTTTCTTTCCCGGTGCCATAAGGAATAACTGACTAATTTTCACAAAATACTTTAAAACAAAAAAAAAGAAATTACAGAAGACTGGCAACTAAAACAAAACAATCAACAAACCAAGCAACAGAGTGGACACATCAACAAGCAATCACAATAATTCACAAACTACTGAAATAAATAAACCCTGGTTACTACTGGTTGAATTAATGAAGTTATGCGCACATTCGCATTCGCATAAAATTCGCATTGATTGATGCGAATGCGAATGTCGATGCGAATGTTTAAAACGATGCGAACCATTCGCATATGCGAATATTCGTACAACATCTCTAACTTAGTGTTACCTACTTGGTATAATAGTTGCCCACCCAGTATTTTTGTCACCCAATTAGTTTTCACTCCTAACTTTTAAATTATTTATCACCCGTATGTAGTCGCCCGCTTTGAGTATTTTTGTAATCCACTGTTAGTCGCCCGTTTAGTTATTTTGTCGCCCAAAAAATAAACTGCTGCCCAGTTTAGTATCCCATTAACAGTCGCCTTTAATTATTTCCAGTCACCCAATTAATGTAATTCCCAAATACTACAAACATATTGTATGAGATCATTTTGCTTTGATAACAGAGTTAGTTGTCGGGACACACTATAATATTGTGTAAAAGCTAAAAGCCTGGAAAAGCCTATTTGGCCTATAGTTTCGAGTTCAGTGGTGATATATGTTAACCCTGGCCTGGCCGCACCCTTTGTTCCCCACTGCTCAACTGGTTATCCCCAGTGCCCAACTACAAACTGCTCTACTAGAGAAGATTCATGATTTAAAAATAAATATTTTACCTCATAAAATTAAAATACTTAAAGCCTTAAATAGTTCAGAAACTATCGTTCGTATCAAAGCCGTTCTACCCTCAAATTGTTTTAAAACCCAACTTTAAAATTTTCTTACACAATCTTGATGAAAAACGAAATATAACCAAAACACCGCAAAAATACCCCTTTTGGGGTACATTTTTACCCCCCAACACTTATGCACAACTCCGCCGGGGGGGGGGGGGGGGGGGGACCGACCTAGGACAGTCATATTTGGCAACAAATGAATCTATTAAAACAATAATGTTTGTATCGCATCCAGGGCGTGCAAAAACAGCATGTCCTTGAAATCTTGTTGCTGAAGCTCTTGGGACGAGAATAAGGAATCCCTTGTCTCCCAACGTCCAGGCTTGATTAAAATTAACCATATGCACATAAGCTTTAGCCATCAAGAGGATGAAGTCGACATCTTCACCCACAATAGGTACCGACAGCTGTTGTTTCCTACATTCCAAAGCCGTATCCACAATCAGAATGACAGCATTACTTTGTGCTTGAAGGCTTGCTGATCACATTGTTCTTAATTCACCTTAAGCATGTTGACAGACTTCAGGAGCGGATATCTCAAAAACTATACAAGATATCGAAAAGCTTGACTGAATAAAACTTGGTTTGCTTTCATTTTGTATATAGGTAAAGCATCATGTCGCTAGAACGCATAGTTTCCGAGACATATGTGAAAAACCGAAAAATGGGACCTTCAAACCCCCCCCCCCCCCCCCCCCCCCCCGGCATAGGTGCTACGGGCGGGGACTTTTGATATGTTCACCTCCTAACTAGTCCAAACAAAGTTACGAAGTCAAAATACTGGGCTAACAGTAATATAAATAGGTAATAATAGTACAAGTGCCTGTCGGAAAATCTCTCATTCCGAAATGGGAATCAATGGGGAATGTCCGAAAAAAATCAAATTGGCTGAATATTTTTCTATAGGTAGGAATAAGGTCCCTTAGTAATAGAATAAATTTTCATAATTTTCGGTTTCGTGAAAAAATTTCAAAAAATCAAAGTCTCTTCGACTTCACAAATGTATGAAAGTAACAGCAGAATGGAGATTGTACCTTTGCCAACACCTTTTTTTTTTTTTTTTTTTTTTTTTTTTTTTTTTTTTTTTTACGAGGGGAATGCGTTACGCATACTCCACCGCGGAGCGACACGGTGGGGTTATGTGGGACTCACCCGCCGGGTTAGTGGCGACGGGCATACCCACTAAACCCCTCGGTGTGCCTCTCAGGTTTTTGGGAAACGGCATGGGATCCTTTCTGGGAATACAAAACCACGCCGCCCCACTCGGCCCGGCATTCCGGGCCCCTTCTCATTGTAGGAGATGCCCGGCCACACGTGGGCATCTCCTCAATCTCTACGAGGCCAATAGGGCGGGCAGGGGTTCACCCTACCCCCACCCGCCGGCCTGTTACGCAGGAAAACGGCGCGCGAACTGTCGTCGCCTCCTCCCGGGTCTTCTTTGTCGGAGCGGGCCCGCTTGCGCGTCAGTTTCACGTTCCCGCTCTGCAGCCTCCTTCTGCGTCATCACCTCCTCGCAGAAGGAGACTACGGCCTCCCATGACCTCTCACTGTCCAGCATGGCATTGATAATGCTGGGCAGTGACAGGTTCCCACCCACCGTGGCCATGAGCGCACGGCGCTGCGAGCTCCAGGCTGCGCACACTTCCAAGGTGTGCTGCGCCGAGTCCTCAGCAGCGCCGCATGCGTGACACTCTGAAGTCTCTTCCCTTTGTGCGATCTGGTGCAGGTATTTGCCAAAACAACCATGTCCCGTTATCATTTGCACTAGGTGGAATGTTAGAGCCCCATGCCGTCGATTTATCCAGTTATTTAAGACAGGACGTACTGCGTCTATAATGCGTGTCCCGTACCTTGCTACAGCCAGGTCTTCGGACCACCTCTGTAGTGTTACTTCTTGCGCAATTTCGCGTACTCTACTAATTTCCTCTTGCGCAGGTCGATCTCCTCGTTCCCTAGCATCCATTTTATAATGATAAATTTCCGCTAGGACTTCTGCTTCCTTATCCCATGGTGGGGTGCCCGCCAGAACGCAGGCCGCATCTCCAGACACTGTACGGTACCCACGTATAGCCCTTATTGCCAACACCTTCTGTGGTTGGCGTAAAAGGGCTCTGTTTTTTGGGGAGAGAGCGTCAACCCATACAGGTGCTCCATACAGTGCCATGGACTTTACAACGCCTGAAAAAAGACGTCGGCACGCAATACTAGGCCCACCCACATTGGGTAGGAGTCGACTCAGTGCAGCCGCCGTGTTGGTTAGCCGAGGAGCAAGACATTTGAAATGTTCGGCGAAAGTCCATCGGCTGTCCAAAATCAGCCCCAGGTATTTTATGTTAGGTTTGATTGGAATCCTCATGCCGTCCACCATAATATATGAATTGTCAGGTGGTTTCCTTCTGGGGCCGTGGAATACTATTACCTCTGTCTTTTCCAGCGCAACTCTGAGCCCGAGGAGCCGAATACGCCCGACAACAAGAGCAGCACTTGCTGCGGCCAATCGCGCTGGACATTCCCCTGAGCTGTTTTCAAAAGGCAGTTTAAGAAAAAAAGTAGTTCATAAAATAGAACTAGATGTCGTTGTATTTAGTAGGTAGCTTTTTATGAAAAATATGAAATGTAATTACTATTTTATTATACGTTTGTTGAGTATGTGGTTTGTTGCTTTGTGCGTTGGTTGTCCGATGTCGTGTTACGAAAACTTTTCTATGACCAATATGACCATTAGTGGGAAATAATATTTAAAAAATCGACTTAGTTGTAGTAACGCCATCTGTCGACATAAAATTATACTAAAATTATCTGCTGTCAGAAAACCGCTCATTCCGAACACAGCAAATCCATACAAATCTATGGACTACCACATACATAGTTTACGTTCGATAATCCGTTTGTGGCGGGTCTTAAATAAACTAAAAGGAAATGAAACAACATAAAATTACGAATAATTCATATATTACAATATAATTCTTTCCATTTCGTAGGTCCTTTGCATCACACTCCGCCCGCGGGCAGAAACGCCTTCACAACACAGTCTCACATATTGACGGATTGATCAATATTATTGACGTCTAAATAATATTATTGACAGATTACAAAGTAGGATAGGAAAATGATATTAGTCAAAGAATTCACAATAATGACTACTAAGATTATGAATTTTTCGCCTAACTCAACTATAAATTGAAGATAATATTGTCAATTTTCGTGACGAAAAGGCAATATGACAGAAAGTGAATAACTATGATTGTAGCTGGTGATGGTGAAACAGCAACTTTAGGTCATTCCGTCTCTTTCTTCAACGAGAATTATCTATTTTGAAGCAATGAATTGATCAAATAATATAATTGATGTTACAAAAATGGCTGCCAAGTTAGCACAAAGATTATTGACAGTATTATTGATCCACCCTTCAATATAACATCCAACGCCATTCAACATGATTGAAACACAAAAATTAAATCACTTAAAAATAACTTAATTTAAAAACTAATATCGCTTATTTGCAAAACATTATCATAACATAATGTGTAGCATAGCTTCTTTACAAATGCCATAATTAAAAATTACAGTCAACTTTTCCTAATCTGAGCCGTATGTCGATGTAATAAGTACTAAGACATCAATAAGTACTATGGTCTTAATATTCGCTAAAAAGTAGAAATGACAGACAAATTACCTATATCATACAACATAGTCATACATCAGCGCTACTATGACGATGAAAACCTATTGCCGGTTTTGACACAGATCGTTACTTTCGCAAATGACCATCGCGAAAAATTTGGTCACATTCGCAGAATGTCATTTTCGCAACTGGTCACTTTCGCAAAAGGTCACTTTCACAAAACGTCACTTTCGCAGAATGTCATTCACAATGAGCGGTTTTCTGACAGCTGAGAATTTTAGTTTATTTTTATGTTGTTAGATGGCGTTATTCAACTAGGTAGGTTTTTTTTTAATTTTTCCTAGCAGCTGAGTATAACCATGGTATAACACTGAATTATTGACTCGATACTGGCAAAAGTTACTCCCTGCAGAGGAGTAGATTGCCATAACAAAAATAAGAAGAAAAAAATTTACTGTCAAATAGGGAATATGCATCAAATTTTTTTTTTATCTTAATCTAAAGTATAATGCGTGAGAAAATTAACTGTCATATTAAAACTTTTCTCTTGCGTTTTTTTCTCGTGATATAGTTACTTGAAGTTAGCGCGCAGCAGCACCCGCCGAAAACGCTCCATACAAAATGGTGACGTCACACATCACGTTTTAGGTGTGTTTCGGCGCGTTTAATATGGAGTTAGCCAATAATCTTCAATTATCTCCCTAAATTTTGCGTTTAAGTACATATGTGTCATACAAAATATTATTTCTCATTGGATATTCTATCTGACTGTAAAGTGCATTATATCCGAAAATGAAAAAAAAAATCGTTATTTTCCCCTGATTTCATCGTGTGATAAAACTAAAATAATACATTTTTTTTATTTTTCTTCCTGTTCCATCATGTTTTTATAAGTGTCCGCAGCGATCAAGCTCAATTTCATCAAAATCGGTGACTTATGCATATTCCCTATTGACAAAATCCTTTGCTTTTTCTCAAAAAGTTACGTACTTAGTTGAACAACGACATCTAGCCGTCTTTTAGGTACTATTTTTTTTTTCTTAAACGCCTTTTGAAAACCGCTCATTTTGAGAAAAAAGAAAAAAACTGAATGACATTCTGCGAAAGTGACGTTTTGCGAAAGTGACCAGTTGCGAAAATGACATTCTGCGAAAGTGACCAAATTTTGCGCGATGACCATTTGCGAAAATGACGATCTGCGTCAAAACCTTATTGCCATGTAAAAATATTAAGAAATTCCAATTAAGTAAATCATCTTCTCATAAATAAGAAAAAACTTCAGTTTTGCAAATTTTTCGTAGGAACCAAGCACCATTTTAAAAAGCATATAAGTGCATATTTTGTAATACTGTATTATTTATTATTACAACAGTTAGATAGAAGAGGTAGCTTTATACAGGGTGTCCCAAAACTTTGCCACTCGAAAAAAAAGTACCTTAAATATTGATGGTAGAAAATTTTACTGAAAGAGAACTTCATTTTGATTGACAAAATTACTGAAACTGCATTTAAAGATTTTTTAAAAATCACTTGCCTTACCAGGTATCGAACACACTAAATATGATAAAATCTTAGAATTCTACTATACCGAACGAAAGGGTTTTTTAGATTTTTTTTCTTGAGTAAAACAGCAAAAAGGAAAACCATGAAATTAACATTGAAATGTTAATTCTTATTACCGCATCGTGTGAGATTTTTCAAAAATCTGTGAATGCAGTTCCAATTATTTTTAAAAACAAAATTTAAGTTCTCTTTCAGTATAATTTCCTATCTTCAATATTTAAGGTACTTTCCCTCCGTGTGGCAGTTTTGGGACACCCTGTATACTCAAAACTGAGAAAAAAGCTTGACATAATTGTCATGATATGATAGCTTAACCAAATTCGTATTTTATTAAAGGTACAGGGTCCTTATTTGTTGTCATGACAAATGTTGAGTAGAACAAAGCGATTAAATTACAATGTACCACAGTTGTGACAAACTTTAGAGGGCTTGCGGTACAAAACGATTTATTTTAATCTGTAAAAGGGGTAGATCCATGCAAATGAGGAATTTAGGGAAAAATAAATTATTGCTATTACACACGAAACAAAACTCTTTTCTATACAATAAATATTTATATTTCATAATTCAACACTTGTTATGTACTACCTTCATTTATTTTTAAGTTATGTCACTTTAAAGTGCAGTTTTTTCTACATGTTGTTCGGCGGCAAACTTCAATTATGTAATGTAAGTGACCATGAAAATTTGGATTTTTGACTTAAATGTCATAAATATTTGGTCAGATATTTTACAGATTCTTTTCTAAGTTCTTTTTGTATTGATTCAAAAGAAGTTACAATTATATGTTATCATGTTAGAAGAGAAAATACTTATTAAGTGAAATACTAAAAATGGAGTTCCTTTTTATGTAACGAAAGTGACCGCGCGTTAAAAATTAATTAAAAATACAAAGGATTGTCTTTTTTCAAATTTCTTGTTTTAGTTACATCAAGTAGATTGATCCCTATATAATTTTGTTAATTGAACTGAAATCGCATGAAAGTTGCTTCTGAAAAACAGTTTTTAATCAACATTTTCAACGAAAAAATGTAAGTAAGTGACCATGGATCTACCCAAAGGGGTATGGGCACAAATGTATGGACTCTGGTCCTGGACCCAATAGATATAAATAGTATATCGTTAGAAAGGTATATTCTCATAGAGCACGAATAGGTATGGCGCTTGTCCTGAAATATTGTCCTGATATTGTATGGACCCGCCGCCGTTAAGCGACTTTCATAGCTGACTGTACTATCCGAGATACTGAAAACACATACTTTATAAACCGATATCTCGGATCGGACAACAAATCCAAATGTAACCCCATAGTAACTTTTTTCCTCTTAAAAAGACCTATGCATCGATGTACGATTCAAGTCTATTGGTCATAAGGACCAAATTGCCCGAACCTCTTTACTCTTTGCCATACATTCTCGGGTTAAGTTGTCGCTACTGGTGTACATATAGTGTAGGAAAGGAAGGTAGCCACAGTGAATCCTCAGTAGACGAAACTTTACAGTATGATAATAAAGTATCATAAATGAAACATGTTTTTTAAATTATCCAAACCGTTTTTTTTTATTTTTGGATATTAGTACATAGGTTTTTGGTTCATACTGTATTACATCCCTGCAAAGTTTCATCGACTGACTGAGGATTTAATGTTGGGGTCTCTTTACAAAAGATCGCTTCATTTCCTACGCTAATAGTTAAATTAATTGCAATGTAACACAATTAAGCCCCATGACAATTGCAATAACTACAGTCTGTTTATCCTTACTTGTCCTATTAAATAAACAATTTTTGAGTTGTCATACGCCTTTTAAACTTAAATCGTTTTTTAAATTGTTGTTTTATTAAATCAAATTGTCACTAATAAGTAAACAGTTTTTTAAAGTTGCCATACGCCTTTTAAACTTAAATCGTTATTTTAAAATATGTTGTTTTATTAAATCAAATTGTCACTAATAAGTAAACAGTTTTTTAAGTTGTCATACGCCTTTTAAACTTAAATCGTTATTTTAAAATATGTTGTCTTAGTAAATCAAATTGTCACTAATAAGTAAACAGCTTTTGACAATTTGTCATACGTCTTTTAAAATTGAATTGTTGTTTAAAAATATGTTGTCTTATTTAATCAAATTGTCACTAATTAGCAATTTATTTCATGTTCTATGTTTTGAAAATTTGTTGTGTTTTATAATTTGTTTTTTTCAATAAAGAGTTGGGTGAAGATTGATTACCAAATAAGAAAAGTAAGAATAAACAGACTTTAGTTTAGTAGATATCTTTAACTAGCTTAACTTCTTAGTGCTTATATAAATAAACCTAGGCAAGTCCCGAACACCCACAAATTGAGAATACACAAAAAACATAAAATTACGCTCAGTGATTCTCCAGTAATCTCAAGTGACACAAATGTATAATAAAATTCGATAGGTACCGGTAAGAAAATTGCAATGCTAGATGAAAATAGTAAAGTTCTCAGGCAAAGATTCCCAAAAGGAATTCCCAAAATGTTTTCCCAGGGGTCATCATTAACGAATAATTATAATAATGACTTTTAATTAAACTTGATATTTGGCTTTGGGGTTCTGAAGTATCAGTTCATTTTGGATAAGTGGCCTTGCGCCCAAAATAGTTTCGAGAATCTCTGATTTAAACAAACGATTCAGCCTATGGATACCTATAATATATGGATGATATGTCAGCAACTAGTAAAACAACAATCAACCATTGATTCAAACGATGATATAAATAAAATGTACTGAATGTGCTTACGTAGCTGGGACCGAATTGCGTTAATTTTCAACGATACACCCAAAACTAAAACGTAACCTTTTTAGTTTCGTTTACAGAAAAATACTCGCTTTAGTTTTGTTAAAATTGTTGAAAGCTATGCCTAGGGAGGCTAGGATGCCATTCTTGGACTATTCAAATGAGAATTCTAAAGCTAAACCAAAGATTTTAAGGCAAATATGACCCAAATGACAAGTAACAGTATTGGTTTTATCGCTCAGAATTAGAGTGATTGGGCCCCTGTTGTATGTTTAATCTTATGTCAGGAATCTTTTATTATTTAACTATTAGATCAAGACAATTATTTCACGATGCCTTATAATTTGGATTATGGATTTTCTACGATTTGTTCTAGACTTAGGTAGTCTATAAGTCTGTTTAATCCTTACTTGTCTTATTTGTTGAACAATCTTCATTCTTATTGAAAAAAAAATCAATTATACAACAAATTCCACACATACCTATAGATTACGAAAGAAATTACGAGGCATTAGTGACAATGTCATTTAATACGACAACATAATATTCTTAAATAACAATTTAAACTTAATAAAATACAACAAATAGTTTTCCACACATAGATTACGTAAGAAATTACTACCTATTATTAGTGACAATTTTATTTAATAAGACAACATATTTTTAAATAAAGATTTAAATTTAAAAGTCGTATGATAACTATCAAAAGCTGTTTACTAAATAGGACAAAAAAGGATAAACAGACTTAATATCTTCTATTATTTAGCCATAGTCTATGGTGAGCCCAAACTGAGATTTTTACAAACCAAAATACTATCAGAATTTTCTAAAAAGTCGAGAAATGTTTATAAAAGTAGAAAATTCTAATGTGACAATGATTCGATTATGGTTTAGCTATTTCACAGTTGTATACTAACAGAATAATTATAATATGTGTACTGTTATATTAGAGGTATATTTACAATGTTAGCGTTTACTAGTTATTTTGAAAAAGTGAAGATTTATGAGAAACTTTTAACAATGTACCTTTTTATCATTAATATCTAGACCGAATTTAAAAAAGCAATCATTTTGTTTAATAAACTTATTAGATTCACACATTTAAGATTTATTTTTCGTAGATAGGTATACTAAAAAAACATAACATTTTTAAACATATTTTTATAAGCATTTTAACCATTGTATTTTGATATGGAGTCAATTAAATCAGTCTGTATAGTGTAATAATATATTTAACATAAACCAATTTCAATTTTGAGCTATTCTTACATTAATACGTTTTTTAATTAAATATTATTGATATTTATTTTCCTTTTTTCGTGAGCAGCACTTTATTTTTGCTTTCAGCAATCGATATAATTTTATGTTAAGACATCTTATCAAAATAATAAGTCATTTTCAAAAATATACATCACACCAAACTCATTATAATTTAAATCCAAAAGTACTTACAGGATTTTAATATTGTTCTGATTTTTTTAAAAGTCTGACTTCAATTCCATTTTCTTTATGATTTTAAATTCCAGGGATTGACGACGGTCAAGTCAAAAAAAGGAGAAGCTATTATAATTAGATTGTACAAATATAATTGAACTAAAATAGTACTTATAGTATACATACGTAATTATAACATTCAAAAACATTTTATAGAGACCACACCTAATAGACACATTTTTAATAAAAAAGTTTCGTTTAAACCGAACGTTTAGAACACATTCGCACAAATTATTCAAGATCAATCGTCAGGAATGATACTATTATAAATTTTCAAAGTTCACTTTAAGTACGTCCACTTGAATCACTTACAATTAAGTTAACACTAAAAACATTTTTTTTATCACTGGTTACTAATAGACCGGATCGATCACTCATTTGTTACTTAGTTGGCACTAATAATTTCACTACACTTTATCCGAATAAGGTCTTAAGGTCGTGTTCGTAGAGTGCGATGACGAGCATAATTCCTATGCCAGTCGCGAGGCCCAACAGTTGAAGAATGCATTGGCATAGAGTGCCTTCCTTACTGTGGGAAGTACTCAGTTCGGGCATCTGAAAAATAAAATAATAAAATAAAACGTTTATTCATAGAAGTCAAAATAGAAAATGTTTCAGTCTGTTAAATCACTTGAAACTTTATGACAATGTAGCTAAATGTCTAGCAATACACATGTTATAGTTTCATTTAAATCAAGCAAGTGGTTTCGAAGTTATAAGGGTTTGAAGGAAATGCCAAGCGCACTGAAATATTTGCTTTATTACGTACGACCACTACATAATACTATAGTACAGATACCTCATCCCATACTACAGAAATGGCCGTCGTAAGGCGACTATCGGGGCGATTAAAAATGTTTTTCTTGTAGCATGCTAGATGGCGCCGCTATCGTCGCAGCATGCCTAGCACAAATAGCAACAAACTTTGTCAAATTTTCAACGCAAAAAGCAGAACAATCTTATTAGTACAAATTATCGCCGATAGGTGTCACTCAATTTTTATTGAAATTTATTTAAAAAACCCTTCATTTTACTGCTTCATTACAATTTTGCATTTGGTGAAACAATTTAAAAGTTTCATGACCATTTTTATCTATATTTGAATATTACAAAAACAAATCGAAGCATGTACCGCCATCTAGTGAGGTAAATATAAACTAATTCTAACATTAGTTTAAATATGCCACTAGATGGCAGTACCTGCTAACTAAGCCACATCTGTTGTTCCCGATGAGACCCCATGGTACGACGTAAGTTTCACCTGTTGTACACAATCAAAATAACAGTGTTCTAGATTGGTTCTAGACCATGTAACTTTTCTGTTTTAAGAGATATCGCAAAAGTAGCGGAGGGCCCGCCAGTACGACACATAGTTATGCCGTAGGATAATCGTATAAACCTAGGGTTACGGTACGGATTTCTATCGATTTCGATTGTCAGTCGAGGACCGGATAATTGGGATTTAAGATTCAATTTTTAGGATCTTTGTAAAAACCTAGTATGTTTCGTACAATTGGAAACTTGAATGCTGATTGGATATTTTAATCTGATTGGTCAGAACGATTGCAAAAATCTAACTCAGATTCTAATTATTAGTTTTTTTGTAAACATACTAAGACTTTTGTAAAGATCCGATTTGTATGAATATTCTATACATGCCATGTTAATTAAACATATTAAACTCAAGAATGCAATTTACAGGAACATCCTATTTGCGGCCGCGAACAGATGCCTAGTACCGGAGGGCGTGTGTCCTGCCAGTAGGTCGCACTCGCACACTATGTGACAATACAACATAGCAACATTGCAGAATAATATCATACCATCGCTGGCTGATGGCAGTGCAGGATCGACTTATGGGGAGATATTTGAGGAAACCTATACTTAAGAGGGGTCGTTTTATGACTGTTGAAACGAGAACCTTGGGGAAACCTATACCTAGCAGTACAAACATAATATACAGGGTGTCCCAAAACTTTGCCACCTGGAGGGAAAGTACCTTAAATATTGAAGATAGGTAGTTTTATTGAAAAAAGACTTTATTTTATTTTTAAAAATTCAATATTTAAGGTACTTTCCCTCCGTGTGGCAGTTTTGGGACACCGTGTATAGAGAAAAAAATGAGCAAAAAAAAACATCTATAGACTAGTTTTGCTTGGGAGAACGAATGAGCTTACCATATCAACTAGTGCTATGTACAGGAACATGTCCTAAATATGACAACACTGTAGCATTGCATAATAATATATTGTCTAAAAAGACGCTGGATGTGGGCATGATAGATCCTTGGAGAAAATCTACACCTACAATAATATCATACTATCTAAAAACAGCTGGCTGAGGGCAGTGCAGAACCGATCATGGTGGAAATCTTTAGTGGAAAACCTATAGCTAGCAAGGGTTTAAAGGCTAATGAACTCACCATATCCACAAGCGCGATGTACAGGAACATTCCAGCCGCCGCAGCGAACAGCCACCTAGTGGCAGAAGGCGCGTGGCCCGCCAGCACGCCGCACACCATGCCGGCCAAGCACAGTGCGGATGATAGCACGTTGTAGCAGATCGCGCGCTTTACCGACATACCAGCTTTTAGGAGCACCGCGAAATCACCTAGGGGTAAAGGTTGTGTTGAAGACATTATTGTTTTGATCAATATAAATAAAAATAAATGCTTGGACAACGGAGAATGTTACTGAGTCTGTTAAATCACTTGAAACTTTAAGATCATGTTGCTAAATGTCTAGCAATACACGTGTTTTTGTTTCATTTAAATCAAGCAAGTAGTTTCGAAGTTTTGAGGGCTTGAAGGAAATGCCAAGCGCACTGAAATATATGCTTTATTACGTACGACCGACGTTCGGTTCGCCTGTATGACCAATGACGTCATTGGTCACACAAAATAACAGTATTCTATACCATATCTTTTCTGTTTTAAGAGATATCGCAAACATTTCTTCACAGTTGTTCATGTGGTCCCATATAGTCCCATGCTATTGGATTATGTGATTTAACAGACCCAGTAACATGCTCCATTTCACACAGCGCTATCTAGCCCCAAACTAAGCAACGCTTGTAATACGGGTGCTAGACAACTGAGGTTGTATTGACGACATTATACGTATTGTTTTGATCAATATAAATATAAATAAATGCTTGGACAATTTCACACAGCGCTATCTAGCCCCAAACTAAGCAAAGCTTTGTAATATGGGTGCTTGACAATTGATAACTACTTACATACTTTTTAAATAAACCTTATTTTTTAAGTATATCTAAAAATGAAATGGGGATTTCAGACCACGTAAATGAACAACTTTTACTATGGCATTTGTAATCGTTAACACCCACCAATCCGCATTGGGACCGCATGGTGGGTTATGGCCTATCCTCCTTATCCACCAATAAAGATGGCCTGTGCCTCAGCAGTGGGGACATTAAAATGGCTGATGGTCATACATAGCAACACCCCAGACGCAACAATCGTCACAGAAATAAAATTCATCATTTCAATTTCTGCCCGGCCGGGAATCAAACCCGGGACCTCTTACGTGGCAGACTAGTATGTTGACCTGACCACTGCACCACTTTGTCAATATAATCTGTTTATCCTTACTTGTCCTATTTAGTAAACAACTTTTAACAGTTGTCATACGTCTTTTAAGCTTAAATCGTTATTTAAAAATATGTTGTTTTATTAAATAAAATTGTCATTAATAATAAGTAGACAGCTTTTGACATCTCATACGTCTTTTAAACTTAAATCATTAAATTAAATTGTCACTAAATAATAAGTAAACAGCTTTTGACATCTCATACGTCTTTTAAACTTAAATCATTAAATCAAATTGTCACTAAATAATAAGTAAACAGCTTTTGACATGTCATACGTCTTTTAAACTTAAAACATAATTTTAAAAAATATGTTGCCTTATTTAATCAAACTGTCACTAATAATTGGCAATTTACTTGGTATATAGGTGTTGAAAACCATTAATTGTTGTATTTTACAATTGATTTTTCAATAGAGTTGGGTGAAGATTGTTTACCAAATAGGACAAGTTAGGATGAACAGACTATACATGAATAGGATAGTCTCACAAGAAAACTCAATCAAGCAAAATAAGAATCGTCAAAATGGGTCCATAAATGTCGAATTTACGCGCGAACAACATACAATTATAATTATAAAAAACATACAATTGAATTGAGACCCCCTCCTTTTTTTGAAGTCGGTTTAAAATGATGTTATAATCAAGTCATACATAAGCAATGGTTTTGTCTCTTTCCTTTTGAAGATAAACATAAGACCCCAAATGATGACGGTTATAAACTGATGTTGTCACATTTCTTATTTAATACAAGACTGAACTGTGAAGAGATCAAAATATAGGTAGAATGTAGACATGAATAAAGATGCTATTAAATCTAGGACGTTTTTAAACTTACCTAGTTCATGTGGTAGCTCGTGACACAACACAGCTATTGCAGTCGAGAATCCACCAGCCAAGTTAGAAGCGAACGCAGCGCCTGAAAATATTATTTATAACATTAACGACGGTTAAGAGGTCAGCTCAGAAGTGGCAATGGGCGGGACACATAGCGAGAAGAACCGATGGCCGTTGGGGCGGAAAGGTTCTGGAATGGCAACCGCTCACCGGACGACGCTTCGTGGGTAGGCGCCCGACAAGGTAGACCGACGTGAGGGTGAAGGTTGTCTTCCATTCTTCTTTATAGGCACATATACTATACCTGCGTGATCGAATCAGAAACGAGGAGATCCGCAGGAGAACTAAAATAACCGACATCGCTCGAAGGATTGCTCAGCTGAAGTGGCAATGGGCGGGACACATAGCGAGAAGAACCGATGGCCGTTGGGGCGGGGCGGTTCTGGAATGGCGACCGCGCACCGGACGACGCTCCGTGGGTAGGCCCCCGACAAGGTGGACCGACGTGAGGGTGAAGGTTGCGGGAAGCCACTGGATGCGAGTAGCGCAGGACCGATCGTCGTGGAGATCCTTAGGGGAGGCCTATACCCAGCAGTGGGTGTCGTACGGCTGATATGATGATGATGAAAACAAAAGCACGACGACACACACATGGGCTTAGCGCATTCTTTAGCGCTTAGTCCCGACTGCATTTGGTAGTCGTTAACACTCACCAATCCACATTGGCCCCTGTGATAGATGTTACAAAAATAATGGTCTTCCATTCTTCTTTACAGGGACGTTCGTACTATGGGCATTGGCGTCGCTTAACCAGTTAGCAACAAAATTGGAGTGCGCGCGTATCGTCCCTGCACGAACTAAACGTATGTTGTGACGGCGTGGCGTGCAAGCGATTTTAACCTTAGGAGTTGTTAAGCGACGCTGTTGCCCATGGTATATTGTTATAATGTCTCCATGAATGTATTACTATTATTCTTATAATACTAAGGGCCTGTTTCACAATTAAGTAGCTTGCCTAACAGATGATTTGACATATTATTCATATTACAACTGTCAAATCATCTGTCAAAGCTCCTTAGTCCTTAATATCTGCAACAAGAAGATTTCTTCTTCTTTGCGTGTCGATTCCGGTATCATATTTGTGAGGACCAGAACTCAGCCACTGATACAGCATTATCAGTGGCCTTAAGATCCTCACGCGTGCAGGTGTTGGGACATAAGATATGCTATTGTCTGGGGGGAAATACCACAAAGACATGCGCTCTCCGAGCTATAGCCCCACCTGTGCTCGCTGCTTCGGCCTACTTGAGTCCGTAGTATAAGGACTTCCAAGTTGCCCAAGGTAGATCATGGCCAGGGGGTTGTTCCGCCAGCTTAGTCTTTGAGTCTGTTAGATATTTCCCCGCTTAATTCCTTTCAACCTCCTCAAAGGACAGCGCTTGAGATGTCAGGGCCAAATCGTCAGCATATATAAAGTTGCTCAAGGTAGATCATGGCCAGGGGGTTGTTCCGCCAGCTCAGTCCTTGAGTATGTTAGATATTTCCCCGCTTAATTCCTTTCAACCTCCTCTAACGACAGCGCTTGAGATATCACGGCCAAATCGTCAGCATAGATAAAGCGTTTAGTATTCAGCGCGTAAGGCTGATCTTTTGTGTAGATGTTAAAGAAGACTTACCGATAGCCATTCCATCAGTAAAGTTGTGCAGCCCATCGCCCATGATCACCATCCAGGCGACGGAGGACATCGACGACGGCGGCGCGTGCACGTGCCCGTGCGCGTGCGAGTGTCCGTGGTGCGCGCGGGAATGCTCCCTATTGTGTACCAGATAAAGGTGATATTTAAATAACTGTGTAGATGTAATGAAATGACGTGAGGATGCTCCCTTTTGCACAGAGAACAAATGTGATATGTATTTGAATAATTTTTATATCGACCAGACTGAGACGCATGGACGTGCCCGTGGTGCGCGCGCAAATTCTCCCTATTGTGTACGAGATAAATATTTATATGATATTTGAATAACTGCATGGATCAAATGAAATAACGTGAGAACGCTCCCTATTGCATAAGGAATAAATGTGATATACATTTTTAGGCAACTGAACAAATGAAACGATGGAAGTGGGTGGTGCCACTGTTTCTTTCAGGTACTATTCCGGGGGGGCTTGGCCCCCTTAGTGCCCCCCCCCCCGGAGAAAAATGAGTTGTGTGTAGATAGACGGGCAAACTAGTGTAGTGATCGACGGATGAGCTCCCCCGAACCTCTTAATTGCCCCCCCGGAGAATGTTGTCTGAAAGAAACACTGGGTGGTGCCCACTGTGTTTATAATGCTCTGTATATTACTTGTAACATCTTTCAATCAATAATAACCTAGAATAGGTAGAATGTATTACTGAATTATAAATCAAAATTATCAGCTTCTTATCTGAAAAGGTATCTGACCGCAATATATCTTTATTAATTAATAAAAAATACTATTTTATTGATGTACTAGTTCGTTAGTGTAATTATTGTCGATTAAAAGATTAAAATTATTGAAACAATGGAAATATTAAGCATTTTATTTATATAGCTATTATATACTATCGTAAAGTGACCGAATCATTAGATATCAGTGAATCTTTTTACCATTATTGATGTTAATTTATCATCGTAAGTGACAAAATTATTAGATAACAACAAAACTTTTCACTAATATTAAGGCAAGCAAACTAAAATATCATCGGTTAAAAGTAATGACTCATATGAAAGGTTCTGGAAAGATATTATGCAAAATATATAGCTTATAATGATAATAAAATTCATACCCGACATTTTATAGCGAAGCGGCGTTTTATTAGAGCAATAAAAGTGCCACGTTGGGCGCCAATATGATACGTACATTTTATTAATTATTAATTACGTTTTTAAAAGGACTAAACGGTAATATCACACTGACCAATGGTGCTAAACTTAGCAATAACGTCCAAATCTACCCTAGTTTAGTTTGAAATTGCTAGTATTTAAGTTTTTTCTTAAGTCCTTTTAACTATGGCCCGAATGAAAAGAATAAAATACGATATGAGGTCATTTCAAAACTGTAAAAGTACCAAATGAGGCTACACAAAAAAAATACGCTACCCTAATGTTTGTACCGATATCTATACCGGTATGGTATACCAATACCTTAACCGTTAAGGTTTTCTTTGCAAAAGCCGCCGCCGCATTGCGTTCAGAGACATCAAGCCACCACCGTTATAAGATAACGAACTCTATCAATTTTATACTAGTACAGTACGAGGCATATATCTTGAATTTTTTTCGACGGAGTGGGGATAAGTTCGCGCATGTGATCTTGTGAGCGACCAATAGCGTGCGCCTCTCTCCCGCCACCCGCGCCCCTCACCGCTACGCATGCCCAAAATACGCGTTCCGCGCAATCCCCACCCGATTTCAAGATATATGCCTCGTACTGTACCATACCTTTATTCGGTCTCTGCTTTTAACGCCATATAATAGGACTCATTTTAATGTTTAATATAGTATTTTTATTACGAAACGAGACATTAATTTAGAAGACTCACCTCAATATAACCGTGTAACTATCTCCATCTTTCAAGTCTTTTGCTCCTTCCTCCTTATGTTTAATATTATTCATTTCAACCAAAGCCGGTGTGTTTTCAGGTTTCAACAACCAGTCTTTCGCTGTTGGTTCATTTTCTTTAGCCTCTGGGTTTAAAGCATTCGAAGAAACCACACTGACAGAATTATTATGATTCGCTTTAGGACTAGGTGGGATCTGTCCATCTCTCAAATGATGGTCACCATGTGTATCTGTATCGATTTCGTCGTAACAATAAGGGTACTCAGAGTACTTGTGTTTACACGTCTTTGTAGTAGGATCTCCTTTTTCGTCTTTCTTGAAGATCTTCATTAGAGAATTTGATGTGGAGTTCACTATTGGAGCTTTAGAGCCTCCCGAGCAACCACCAGCAGTGTCGTCTTTAAAAACACGCACTCTTGAAGGTAATTTGTCGTCTTCAAGCTTTTGACGCCTTTTCCTCCATTCAACGATAACTGTAAGGCCCTTTTCAGTGAAGTAGAAGAATACTACACCAAGCATAGCTGCCAGTCCTTTCCACATACCGTCATCATGTGATGCTCTTACCTCAATATCTGTGCCATGACTGTGGGTGTCTTCTAAAGGACTCATAGCATGTGGCATTAAATGCAATAACGCATCTCCACATAAGGTTCCAACGGCTAACGCCACCAGAAACTGTAGGATGTGATTGTAATAAGACTTATGCATTATTGGTATAACAGCTACCCCTAAGAGCCCACAAGCACTGATCACTGCTATACTTAAACCTGAGTAAAGCCAGACTGCGGCCATGTTTTTAGAATATGCACTCTCTTTCTGGTTCGTTATAGATGGTATTCGCCTGCTTGGCAAATTAAATTCTTTTACACAACCGTGTTGTTCTATTGATGTGTTTGCTAGTTTCTGATATAGGAGAATTGGACATATGGCTTGTAGCGTGGTTTCTGATAGGAGGAGCTCAGATTCGTGGTCTGCATCGTGTCCGTGGTCATGGCCATGGCTGTGGCCGTGGTCGATCGGTTTTAACCTAGTATTTACTGTTGTTATGAGTTCTGCGCTGCTGACGCACTGTGGAGTAAAAAAAAAACAAATGAGTCTCATGAATTCATCTTAAATCTGTATTCTTATTGTATTATCTTTAATTTGCAAGATTGTCTAGCTAGTCCTATTCATAACAATTTATAATTTTAATGTACACATCCATAAAACAAGCTTGTTAAAACTCTAGCTTTCATTTGAAATAAGTAAGTGTCCAAATAAATATGACGTTTTATTTCATTCTTTAATGATTAAAGCCAGTTTTTATCTGCCAATTCAAATACTACAGATTCTTTCAACAAATTTAACTTCCTAATACAAAGGTTAGTCATTAATACTTACATTTACAATGTCCTTCTTAGCACCAGTCTGTCCAATGTAATCAATTATTTCAGTCTTTTCCACTCCTCCTTCCACCAACTTATGTAGGTCTAACTTCTCCAACATTCTATTAAAGCCAGTAAGATTCATAGTCATGCTTCCAGCATCACCATATAGCCTAAAGATCTGTTCCACATATGAGCTAGGGTTCACATTTTTCAATTCCCTCTTCGCTCGATCTTTGTGTCTGATCTTTTGCGGTTTCTGATTGTATCTCGCTTTTGAGTCAGCTCGTTTTTTGTCTTCTATTATCGCTATGTGTCCTGCGTCGACGTTGTTGTCGAATTTCAGCAAGCCATCTTTCTGTATGTCTATGTGAGAGCCGCATGTGTGAGCCGCGCATAGCAAGCAGAACATGCATACTGTCACTAAGTGGCGCGACATTTTGCTTAAACTAAGGTATTAGCTTATAGTTAGGGGTGTCTGGTAGTGTCACTATGAGGTCATATCTGGTGTATCTGTGGACAAAAAAGAGAAGCTGGTTAAGAAGTTCTAAAGACAATATTGTACGTGATAAGTTTAAAAAAAAACAGTAGTCTGTGCGGAAAAAAGTATCGTCATGATAATAATCTTGCGATTCTATCAAGTCAATTTTGGCACCATAATGACGTAACAGTGTTAAATCATGGAGACAACGGGAATACACGTTGTCAACATGAAAAATATGGGTAATTAAGCACAAATCTTATGAAGGTTCTCTTTCCGCACACACCAAAAGTAAATATTAGAGGTCACCAATTAACTTTTTCGAAAGCAATGCTTCCTTAAACCCAACCAATAAATAACTGATACTGTCACTTTCCTTTAAAAAGATTTCTAATTGACACAAAACGTTAAAAAACCAACCGATATCCAAAAAAGTCCCTAGTTTACTCCGCTTAGCGCCCGCAAAAACCGTTTCAAACACGAAAAAAATCATTTGACGCCGCAGTTTTTATTAACTTTTTCAATTTTCACGTCCCAGCCTTGATCTAGATAATTAATCAATCAGACATCGATCAAATCAGTCACAACTGTAACGGATTCTGTTCGTTTCTACTTGTGACCGCGCGACCATTTTAATGTGTCTTTTATTTGAATGGTCCATTTATTTGATTGTGGCTGCACATAATTAGATAATTAACTACGCTTACGTTTAACCATTGAAAATGCAATTTCACGTTTATAACGGGTAATCACACTCGTTGGAGAGTAATTTGTTTAGAGTTTATTAAATGCTGCCTGTAAATTGAAGTGATTTGTTAACTTGCACAAACATTTTTCGAAATGCTTTTAGAATATCAAATTCTAAATGAAAAATCTGAGACTATACTTACCATCTTGCTATCCCGCGTTAAACTCAATACAGAAAACTCCGCATTATGTATTCTGTGACCCCGCGAACGATCTTTAGGTTAAAGTACAAAAAATATTATAAAGCAACTTATAAATGCAGCAAAACTCAATGATGTCGATGGGACTTGTTTAATCGCGTGTCTTTTAATTGCAGTTTAAACAGAAAGGGGTCTATTCTACGGCCCTATAAGGAGCGTGCTGGTCACGGCTGGTTGACTACAAGCGTAACTAATTGATTCTCCACAAAAACTATTGTGTGACTTTATTCTTCGCAGCTGGTGTAAATAATACAACGTCATCACTAACCACTTTAGGTACTATACAAGGTGTTCGGTAAATGGTATATTAAGCGAGCCTATCCATGTTAACATGGTTATAATTACTAGCAGAATGCGTCGAGTTTAGTGTTCGTAGCTGCTGCGCATCTTTTGTCTCATCTTTGTTTTGCAAAGTTATGTGACGGTATCTGTAACCTTATGGTCTCCACGCCAAATCCTTAGTGGAAGGCTACTCGCAAAGACGGACGAATGAGTTCATACAGTTCAGTAGATCGAACGTCAGCGCGACAGAGCCCTGCAAACTTAACAGACACCCATTTCATATGAAATAGAGTGATACTGACGACTGCAGATATTGCAATGAGGAACAGGAAACGCCAAAGCACCTCTTATGTGATTGAACCCCTAATCCACAAGCGTAGTACAAGAGAAAATAAAAACTCTTAAACCAGGAAGATACTAGACTTCCTGAGGGCCGCAGCCGCCTGTTAGCTTTAAAGAGTTACTGTAATTAGGTGGCGAGTCACAAAAGATCTTTCAAGTCGCAGTGACTACAGCTTTATATGAGCTGTAGAGCCACTAACACTCAAATAATAAAATAATTATCTCCAAGCGACTTAAAGCAAATTTTCCACTCCTGATAACGTTCAGACCTAAACCACGCTTAACTAACAATCTAAAACCGAAAATATTTATTCAATTAAGCTTAATGTATTTTTGAATCGTCATAACTTTCCCTACCAACAATTCACAGAATAATCCACAGAACCAGAACAATAGTTCGAATCGATATTTTCAAGGAGTCTGTGTACTCGGAATCCTCACACTATCCGTATACGTAGTTACGAAATAACTGCAAACCCTACACGAACACTGTTTACCAACAACGTCGTCTATTTCTGTAGTGCCGTGCCGCAGTGGCACCGATGTCGCGTAGGATACCTTGAACATATAGACGTCATGTTTTGACCTTTGTAAGTTTCGTTCCAACATATACCAGTAGCCTGCCTGCTTATACTTGACTTTGAAACTTTCGTTTATAGCTTAAGCATAATGAAAAACAAACCTTGGGTTTTCCGTGCATATACATATACACGGAAAACCCATTCGACGACCTCCGTGGTCGAGTGGTTCGCACGCCGGTTTTCAAGGCGTCACCATCTCTTGGGTCCCGGGTTCGATCCCCGGCTGGGTCAATGTAGAAAATGAACTTTTCAATATTGTCTCAGGTCTGGGTGTGTGTCATACCACCGTTGTTTCTGATTTCCATAACACAAGTGCTATAGCTACTTACTTTGGGATATACTATATCTATGGGAGCAATGTATGTGATGTTGTCAAATATTTATTTATTTCTTTATTATTTTATACATAAGACAGATCAGCCAGTACTATGTAGCAGTTATTCCAAGCAGATCCTAACACACAAAAACAAATGACATATTATCAGCCTAGTGGTGGTGGTAGGGCTTATTTCAAGTCCGCCTGGCTAGCTACCACCATCTTACCTAAGTCTGACGCAACAATTTAAAAATTGATGTGTTCCGGCAGTCAGAGGTAAGATAGCCAGTTCCTCAGTGATAAGGATTCCGGCTGTAGTTCGCTTCCAGCTTCGGCCTTATCGTCACTTAACATCAAGTGAGGTAAGGCCAAGCATTCGTTGTGCATAAAAAAAGCCTTTTTACGGCGCCACTAACCAGCGGCCTGTAGGCTAGTTGCTACGATGTTAGGTTTCACGCGCGAAAAGTATGCTGCCTTCTCGAACGAGAAAACTCGTGTTCGTGAAGTATTCATCAAAGAGATTACACTATGCTGCCTTCTCGAACGAGACTCGTAAGTTGCAAAAATGGAGTCTATAGACGAAAGTGTGGCATGTATTAGTACAATTTTAGCGTTAATTATAGCGCGACGTTTAATCAGTATACTCCACCGAATCTGACTTCCACAAGCATGGGTTTTCTTCATATAGTTTCACAAACTTAATCATTTGTGCATTCCTTACGCAACCAAAAACCACAAAATTACTAGTAGAAAACTTTAGGTCCGTGCGAAACGCCTTTCGTTCGAGAACCATCTACCTCTATAGTGTAGTGTAGACTCAACAAAATACGTGAATGCGTTCGAGCGGTTATTCGGATCTGTTACCCGAAAGAATCCCCCTGAGGTGAATTCTGGGAAACCTTTCACTTCTTATGCTAGCTAGCTCCCTCCCTACTCTAGCTTAGGATAAATTCTCGGATATAAGTTTCCTAGAATTTACCTCACCGCGTTCGAGAAGCACTTCTTGTGGTTGAACTCGCATCACGTCAACTATGACATCCTTATCTTCTTCTTATCGAATGAGGATTATGGCCACCTGTGGTGTCGAGTTTATCAAGCCGCCTGTAAGGCCTCTAACTGGGCTTAACGACTGTTATCAGGATGACAACAGCCGAGACCAACGGTTTATCGTGCCCTCCGAAGCACGGAAGCGCTCAGTTGTAATGCCACATTAACGGTCACTCATCCGACACCTGACCGGCCCGAGCGTTGCTTAACAAACGTGATCGAGTACGATCAGTCTGTCAAGTTCCGCCAAGAGCGCTTTCATATGTTTATGACAAGACGCTAATGGTTTGTAATGTTTACACCATAGCAAATTCGCAAACAAGAAGCCTGATTGAAAGGCATTACGAATAAATAACGTAAGACATATCCGTCTTGAAATTCCAAGTGACGTGAGGATGACAGAATATCACCTGAACAAACGACAAGGACTCAATTGATTCGTCTCGATGAGAAGACTTGAAACCACACGTGGTTTAACGTGGTTTAACTGCGTAAATCCAAGAAAACAAAACAGGACAATACGATTCTGACTTGTTCATCAATATAGGCGTGTTCGGTACTATTTTTTTTTACTTACTTGTGCTGTTACCAAGGACCGGAACCGCTTACTGTTAAAGGGTTTTGATTGGGTATTTCATAGACTTGTTTTCTAAAACCCTATCAATACCGTAACCCTATCGGAAGGGTAACCCAGGTAAACACTTACCGAATCCGAAAACCCTATCGGGGAAACCCTATGAAGGCTTTATGAAGGGGTTTTAAAACGTGTTCAAGCAATTTATACCTAGTCCCACCTGGGTCGAAGGACCGGAACCGCTTACCGTTAAAGGGGTTTTGATTGGGTATTTCATGAACCGCTTACCATTAAAAGGGTTTTTGATTGGGTATTTCATAGACTTGTTTTTAAAAACCCTATTAATCTCGTCAACGCACCGCGTCGCGACACCGCACCGTTCCACGTTGACGACGTCGTGACGTTGTCATGTGGACAGGCCCTAAGGCCAGAGTGCCCGCTCTGGTTGAGCGTCGCGGGGCGCGGGGCGGGCAGCGTGCAAGTTATTAGCGGCTGCTACTCAGGACACCGCTACGCGTTAGCATTTGTTATGAACGCTGACACCCCCCCCCCCCCCCCCCCGTCTCTGGGGGCCAAGTCTGCTAAAGTTTTCGTCACAATATGTTTCCGTTTTGGTATTAAGAAACACAAATTTATTTCAGTTTTGGGTTTAAAAACAAGAAGTGTGTCAAAAAGCATTACAATTTAAATAACATTGAACTCCTAATTTGACGAAAACTTTAGCAGACTTGACCCCCTGGTCGTACACAGGTAAAATGTTTGTGGTAGGGTCAAGCTAGTGTAACTGTTAAATAATTACAGCGCTTAGTTTTATAGTATCTATCTATACACAGACAAGGCCACCAAGGCCGTCGATCGTGACGAATATAAATTGGCCTTGAACTCCAGAGTGACGTACGTGAATTGATCTAATAAGTGCCGTTTACATAATACCTATGGAGGTTGGTACGTGTTCGTAGTAAACACGAAAAACTTCAGCTTAGACTGGTAGAACAGCAACGAAACTAAGGCACGTATGTATTTAGAAACCGCTCTCAACGTTGAGAGCAATAGGGATGCAAACTGGGGAACTAATGGCGCCACAAGCACAGAATATATAATAGTAAAGTCCGTTCGCTTAGATAGTGTCGCCCTTTTATCTCGGCGCCTTTGCACGTGCCGCTTCTAGTCAAAGGATGCCGCCGCATAAACAAAGGATACCGCGTGCGGCGTACACCCACACGTGAATTTGGATTTTGGCAGTTTACATATAAAAGTGCCGTTAACTGCCGTAGTGAAAGGTGGTGTTTGTTACCGGTATTCCTGTCTCTGAACACAAGTGCTTGGGTGTACCGACACTATCTAAGCGAATGGACTTTACTAACGTCCACAAGCGTTTGTACTAAAATCGTTTGATTCGTTGCTTCGATCATCTATACCTGTGGATATTGCATGACAATGCCATTTGTGGGACTATTTTAACTCCCCCAAAACGCAGTCCACTATGAAAGTCCCCCAAGACTTTTTTATTTTTTTTTATTCTCCTTTTTTAAGGGGTTTTATCCTTTCGGATATGCCAACCCCATCGTACCCAAAACAAAATTATTACAATACTGTGTTATACCTTCTTAAATTAACTTAAACTGTTAATTATGCTACAAACAAAACTGTAATTGGAAACAACATATTGACATGACATGTAGTAAAATAAATAAATTTGTGTATGCCCTAAAAAAATTAAGTAGCACAGTCAGCGAAAACGCGGCCCTTACTGCCTACCATGGCTATTAGTCCGGTCGTGGGACATAAAATTTCATAAAGAAGTTTTGATAATACTAAAAGTTTTAGTTTTTGCTGAGTGTATAGATTATGTGCATTGTGAGCTATTGTTGAAAAGTTAGAAGTTTTATGCCGGTGCTTTAGGTATAGTTTAGGTATTTCATAATATTTCGTTTAACGTAATATATATAGAATTAAAGTTTGAAATGTTGATTGTTTCATATTAAGAACTATGTTATCTTCATGTTGTAAAATATTTAGAAAGTTATTATGTGTGGAAGTGCGTAAATCACAAAATCACTCTTTTGAGTTCGAATAAAATTTAAAAATTTCTGAAATCTTATTTTAAGACTTTCAGTGGTTAGATATACCAGTTCAACAAAGTTTAGAAAGTTAAGTGGTGTGCTTCTTTGATATTTTCATTTTTCCTTTATAACATACGGAATAATGAATTAAAAATTGATAAGATCGCTCTTACAATACCTTTTCAATGCACTTATATACTACACAAAAAATTAGAAAAATACATACAGTGGCTTTTGTTTAATTACGGATAAAATATGTAGTATTGTCGCTACAGGCCGCCCGCGCCGGTCCGGTGCCGCTGGCGGCGCGCGGCGGCGCGGCGCGGCGGCCGGCCGCCAGTCCAGCCCCCCTAGCCAAAGTAACATTTGCAAATTTTCGCTATCGCTTCGCTTCGAAACATGTATGGATTTGACGTTTTAAAATTCGATTGTTAACGAAACCTTATGTCAATCCCATACATGTATGGGATTGACATAAGGTTTCGTTAATGTTTCGAAAGCGAAGCGATAACGAAAATTTGCCAATGTTACTTTGGCTAGACCCTCAGGAGCCCTATTTTTGAATCGCTCGACTGGTGTCGAGCGCTCGTTTCTACTGATTTTCGTTCGACATCCCATACATTTGAGTCAAATGTCGAACGAAAATCAATAGAAAAGAGCGCTTGGCGCCAGTCGAGTGATTCAAAAAAAAAATAGGGCCCCAGGCCCACTCGCGCCATAAATAAGAATAAATTATTATTAAGGTGGCGACTGATCTGTAACATTTCGTCGTAACGTAACGTTACGTTATGATGAAATGCTACAGGTCAGTCGCGAAGTGTATGAAGGTACCTGCACTACCTACAGCTACCTACTTACTTACAAGTTGTACGCTCGGCTACTTACAAGACGTGTCGACTCCTATCTGACCTATCTCTTATCCCGAAATGATATTATTATGATTCCACTAGTGGCCGCCCGCGACTTCATCTGCGTGGAGTTTTTTTGCTATCTCTCGGGAACCATACTTTTTTCGGGATAAAACCCTATCTCCTTTTCTATACCCCTGGCAACGTGTATGTAAAATTTCATGATGATCGGTTCAGTATTCATGACGCGAAGGCGTAACAAACAAACAAACAGACTTTGGCATTTATAATATTAGCATGGATAGTGCGACTCTAATCTACCTAGCTCTCTAACTAATGTACCTACCTACCTAATTTATACAACTGCCACAAAATAGAAGGCCCTAAAAGATGACAGTAATTTTATGAAATTAGCCACAGATGTAGGCAGCTACATAGATAAATAAGACAAGTTAGTTGGTTAAACACTTTGATCAATACCGTAAACTGCTGCATCTTTGCACGAAATTTAAGTTTTTTTTTTAAATATCTCTTCAAGTATTTATTATCTGTGTCCATTTTTACATTAAGGCGCGAATTGGAGATGTATGCCATATATCTTAAGGTTCATAACGCCGAAACGGCTGTTAGATTGATCTCCAGAAACCGTCAAAGTCGTAGGCAAAGTTGTGATAAAATATCCCAACTTTGCCTAGAAGATTATAGGCAAAAATACGAGCCGCATTTAAAAACTGGTCTTAATTATAGAGCCATACAAATTGCGTTACCATCGAGATGTGCATGGATTACCACATATAAGCATCAATATTTTAAATTTGTAGCATACTACGGGTTGCCAACTTGCCACAAATAGAAAAACACAAAATTTAAAAGACTTACTATAATTTCAATAAAAATGGGTAAATCCGGACGTAAACTAACTAAATTCACAGGACTAAACAAATTTCATTTGATTTGTTTTAATTCCTTTATTTTGAATTTATTATTTTCTTTTGAATTTATTTTTTCATAACTATTAAACCTTTAAACATTTATAATTACTTTTATAAGATTGTTTTCTATTTTTATAGCTGTTTATCTTTTTATTTAATAACTAAACAAAGTAAACATAGACTGCCCTCACTGCTTTACTGTCGTTGAGTAAGTAGTGACAATGACAACCCTAGGGCTAGGCAAACTTGAGTCACTAATGCCCGAGAAGACTTTTACAACATTGCTTACCGTGGTTCTAGCCGTAAATGATTGAAATTAACAAGAAAAACCCTTATAAATAGGAGAAACAGCATATTTGCTTACCCCGTAAATACTTAGTGAGCTGAAATTCTCGATTTTTCCAAGGAAAAACTAAAAGTTTAACACTCACCTAAAAAACGTGCACTCCGTCACAGAATACATAATAGTACAAGTACAGAAGCCGCATTCTGCATTATCATTTAATTAAATAGCGACTCTTGCTACGACTCAATAAGGCGCAATTCAGATCGCACACCGCTACAGCGCCTACAGTTATATTCACCTAGAAGTTTTCTCTCTTTCTATCGCGTAGTGCTCATCTCTTCTGACGCCGTTAGGGTTGTCTCCTTTTTATCTGTTTGTCTGTTTATCTGTTGTGCGCTAATAACCTGAAAAGCGCTTACTCAATCGTAATGATGTTTACATAGAAATATACTATATATTTTGCGAAGTAATTTAGTTTTTATTTCATCGCAACCGGTTTACTCAATCAAAAGATATACGACTTTTAAGTTTTTAAGAAGAGTTTACGATGAATTCGTTGTAACAATATCTTTTGGGAACTATACTGTTAGAACGACGACTACCTGGACCTGGTGTTCCCACATCTGGCACGGTAAAATGGTCAATGGCTTAAAAGTAAATATAAAGTGTCGAGTTTTGGGGTCTGTCTTTTGTAATTTCTCAGAAAAAAATGCACGTGAATGCAGTAAAATCTAAGCCCGCTTTCAAAGTATTATATTATTTTATACTACTAGCTTCCGCCCGCGACTTCGTTCGCATGGACATTCGAGAAAATCCTTAGGGAACCTTTAACCTGGATAAAAAGTTTAATATCCTGCCTTGCTAGGTAGCCCGCTTGGTGTGAACGTGCCTTGCGCGCAGCAGGCCTCTGGCTGGTAAGCGAGTACTATAGCGACCGAGTGCGATGTCGGGCCGCATCCTCACGCGCAAGTGGCAAACGCCCTGCCTGCAAGCGAGGTACGTCCACACCAAGCGTACTGCCTAGCGAGGCAGGACGTTAGAACATAGAATACTTTGTATCCTGGTTAAAGGTACCCTTAGGATTTTCTCGAATGTCCACGCGGACGAAGTCGCGGGCGGAAGCTAGTATTCTCTAATTATTTTCTTTTCTCTGGAGTTACTATATTCTCTAGTGTTACCCTGGTGTCCCCTAATTTTTGATTACTTTTATCATTGATCAAGAATACCCTAGATGTCCGGTCAGAGTCTCAAAAATGGCACCTCAATAAGCTTATATTGTGCAAAATAAGTGATATAAAATGTGAATTTGTACAAAATAAGAGGTGATCATGTACAAAATAAGCGCCAAGTTTGTAAGTGGGACGCTATTGAGGTGCCATGTTTGCATACTGTTTTAGTTCGTAAGCGTTATCTAGGATATACTTGATCGAAGGTTTTTGTGTATAAATAATTTATACACTTCAATTATACTTGTAAACAATACAGTGAACGTAATATGTATAAAGAAAAGAAAGGTACTGCCTGACATAGACGTAAGTTTCAAGTGGCTGTTTAATATCAAATTATTTTAAAGTTTAACATACATTTATGTCAAAGTAACGCAGTGGAGTTAAAATCATGTAAATCTTAGAAACTATTACTATAAACATAGATACATTATTTTGATAGGATACTTTCTTGTTGTATTAAATACTAAATGTAAGTACCGTAAACTGCTGCAAGATTGCCCCTAAGCTTCAATTTTGTCTAATCTAGTAAAACTAACATTACTTCATAACCGCCATCTTTTTTTTACTTTTGATAATGAGAGAAATACCTTCGTTTTATTGGCAACCCATTTCATTATTATTCAAAGTGGCAACACCGTTACTTTTTTGTCTGTCAGCTGTCAACGGTCGCAAACTTTTAGTTTTTCCTTGGAAAAATCGAGAATTTCAGCTCTCTTAGTATTTATAGGGTAAGCAAATATGCTCTTTCTCCTGTTTATAAGGGTTTTTCTTGTTAATGTCAATCATTTACGGCTAGAACCACGGTAGGTAATGTTGTAAAAGGCTTCTCGAGCAATAGTGACTCAAGTTTGCCTAGCCCTAGGGTTGCCACTACTTACTCAACGACAGTAAAGCGGTTTGGAGGGCAGTCTATGTTTACTTTGTTTAGTTATTAAATAAAAAGATATACAGCTATAAATATATTGGCTCGGCTACCAAAAACGACGACAACTGCACCTGGCAACCTATAACACGCGCACACTAAGGACCGACGCGAAGTTAACCGAGTTGGAAGAAGTTATCAGCAAGGTACACTGGGACATTATCGGGTTATCTGAAGTCCGAAGAGCAGGAGAGGACTCGATAATCCTCAACTCCGGTAACTTGCTTTACTACCGGGAGGGCGACCAACAGTCCCAAGGTGGTGTCGGGTTCATCGTCCAAAAGTCCCTTGTCAACAACGTGATTACCATCGGAAGTGTGTCGACCAGGGTGGCGTACCTTATACTCAGAATATCCAAACGGTGTTCGCTGAATGTTATACAGGTTTACGCACCGACCTCGACACACCAAGATGACGAAGTGGAGGCTATGTATGAGGAGATCTCTAAAGCCATGCATAGCTACAAAACCCACTACACTGTTGTGATGGGGGACTTCAATGCAAAGTTGGGGAAACGATGCGGTGATAAGCTGAGAGTGGGGCAATTTGGAGTTGGGCAACGGAATGACAGAGGCCAGATGCTGGCTGACTTTATGGAGAAGGAGAACCTCTTCATGATGAACTCCTTCTTCAGAAAGCCGGAAAGCCGGAAGTGGACCTGGGTCAGTCCGGACGGTAAAGTCAGAAATGAGATAGATTTTATCATGTCGACGAAAAAGCAAATATTCAATGATGTCACTGTGATCAACGCTGTTAAGACGGGGAGCGATCACCGATTGGTACGTGGCACATTGAATATCAACCCAAAGCTGGAAAGATCTCGACTGATAAAATCAACAATTCGACCATTGCCGGCCCATATTCAAAACCCCGAGAGCTTTCAACTCGAACTCCAAAACCGCTTCGAAGCCCTTGAGAACAGCATAGATGTGGACGATCTAAACAACATGGTGGTGGATACTGTCCGTACGGTAGGGTCCAAGCTCTTTAAGACCCGCCGTCCCAAGATAAAGAAACTCTCTGACCACACACTCCTACTCATGGATCAGAGACGTGAAATGAGGCTCCAGAGTTCAGTAGATGCTAATCGTTATCGGCAGCTTAATAGACAGATATCTAAGTCTTTGACGAGCGACCTTCGCCAATTTAATACGAATCGTATTAAAGAGGCTATCGAGCGGAATAAAGGCTCCAAAGTGTTCGCGAGAGATCTGTCTATTGGGCAAAGCCAGATGACGAAGCTGAAAACTGACGACGGACGCATCATTTCATCAAAGCCTGAAATCCTGAGGGAGATCGAGAGCTTCTATGGGCAGTTATATTCCACGCAGACACCTGTTGAAAGCAAGGCTAAAGACCCCAGAGCCAAGCTTACCCGACACTATACCCAAGATATCCCGGACGTCAGCCTGTACGAGATTAGTATGGCTCTCAAACAGCTGAAAAACAACAAGGCGGCGGGTGACGATGGAATTACTACAGAGCTTCTGAGAGCGGGCGGTAAGCCGATACTCAAAGTCCTCCAGAAGCTCTTTAATTCCGTCATCGTCCAGGGCAGAACGCCAAAGACATGGAACATAAGTGAGGTGATCTTGTTCTTTAAAAAGGGTGACAAGTCCCTCTTAAAGAACTATAGACCCATCTCGCTTCTGAGTCATGTCTATAAGTTGTTTTCGAGAGTCCTTACGAATCGTCTCGCTCGCAAGTTCGACGACTTCCAACCTCCCGAACAAGCCGGGTTCCGAAAAGGCTTTAGCACCATAGACCACATCCATACGCTGCGGCAGGTTATACAGAAGACCGAGGAGTATAATGAGCCACTTTGCTTGGCGTTCGTGGACTATGAGAAAGCCTTTGATTCGATTGAAACCTGGGCGGTGCTGCAGTCTCTCCAAAGGTGCCAAGTGGACTATAGGTATATCGAGGTGTTGAGGTACTTATACCAAAATGCCACCATGACGATCCGAGTACAGAACCAGAACACAAATCCTATCCAACTGCAGCGTGGTGTGAGACAGGGAGACGTTATTTCTCCGAAACTGTTCACAGCTGCGTTGGAGGACATCTTTAAGCTCTTGGACTGGAAAGGACTCGGCATCAACATTAATGGCGAGTACCTAACACACCTTCGTTTTGCCGATGATATAGTCCTTATGGCTGAGACCATGGAAGACCTGAACACAATGCTCGAAGATCTCCGTAGTGCTTCCCAAAGAGTGGGTCTTAGGATGAACATGGAAAAGACGAAAATTATGTCAAATGCACATGTTGTACCCTCTCCAGTTCATGTTGGGAACACTACACTTGAAGTTGTTGACCATCACGTATACCTAGGACAGGCAGTCCAGTTAGGTAGGTCCAACTTCGAGAAAGAGATCTCTCGCCGAATCCAACTCGGGTGGGCAGCATTCGGGAAGCTTCGAAAAATCTTCGCGTCCGACTTACCTCAGTGTCTCAAGACGAAAGTCTATGAACAGTGTGTGTTGCCAGTGATGACTTACGGCAGTGAAACGTGGCCGCTAACTATGGGTCTCATAAGGAGGCTCAAGGTCGCTCAGCGTGCAATGGAGAGAGCCATGCTCGGCGTTTCCCTACGTGATCAAATCAGAAACGAGGAGATCCGCAGGAGAACTAAAGTAACCGACATCGCTCGAAGGATTGCTCAGCTGAAGTGGCAATGGGCGGGACACATAGCGAGAAGAACCGATGGCCGTTGGGGCAGAAAGGTTCTGGAATGGCGACCGCGCACCGGACGACGCTCCGTGGGTAGGCCCCCGACAAGGTGGACCGACGATCTGGTGAAGGTCGCGGAAAGCCAGTGGATGCAGGCAGCGCAGGACCGATCGTCGTGGAGATCCTTAGGGGAGGCCTATACCCAGCAGTGGGTGTCGTGTGGCTGATATGATGATGATGATGATGACAGCTATAAAAATAGAAAACAATCTTACAAAAGTAATTATAAATGTTTAAAGGTTTAATAGTTATATAAAAATAAATTCAAAAGAAAATAATAAATTAAAAATAAAGAAATTAAAACAAATGAAATGAAATTAGTTTAGTCCTGTGAATTTAGTTGGTTTACGTCCGGATTTACCCACTTTTATTGAAATTATAGTAAGTCTTTTAAATTTTGTGTTTTTCTATTTGTGGCAACCCGTAGTATGCTCCAAATTTACTATGGAAATATTTACTGATACTGCTCAAAGTTTGCCTGCTTGTGCCCAACTTCGCCTGCTTGCCAGAAAAAAATATTGATGCTTATTGTGGTAATCCATGCACATCTCGATGGTAACGCAATTTGTATGGCTCTATAATTAAGACCAGTTTTTAAATGCGGCTCGTATTGTTGCTTATAATCTTCTAGGCAAAGTTGGGATATTTTATCACAACTTTGCCTACGACTTTGACGGTTTCTGGAGACCAATCTAACAGCCGTTTCGGCGTTATGAACCTTAAGATATATGACATACATCTCCAATTCGCGCGCTAATGTAAAAATGGACACAGATAATAAATACTTGAAGAGATATTAAAAAAAAACCTTAAATTTCGTGCAAAGATGCAGCAGTTTACGGTATCTGATTTTCTTAGAAGTATCATTTTCATTCACAAAAAAAAACACAAAATAGGTAACAGAGGGGAAATTTTTAAGACGATCTTTTGTTATTCTCAAAAATCTCAAAAACTAAACGTCAAACATCGTGGCCATTCGTGGCTACCTTTAAAATAAAAAAAATAGATAAATGATATAAATTCGAATATAAATTCTTGTAAATTCAATTAAATTTATTTTTGTTTTCTGTTTCAAAATGCTCTGAAAGGAGTGCCTTAAAAGTTGATTCGTCAAATTACCTTAGAAAAACAATTATGATCAGCTTATTTAGTAGGTAGGTAGCTTTATTTTATTTTATAAGTATTCTGTGTAATTTCATCGATTACGCGACAAAAAGAGTGGCGCTTCGTAGGTGCTTGTAATATCAGGCACGCAGCGCTGTGAAATTTGAAATTGTACTTTATTGCCATGCAACGAGAGTAGCTTATTGTTTGTGGCCCCGCGCCCGCCCGCGCGCCGCTTGGCAGTCAGCAGCCCCTGCATGCACCCGCTCGCGCGTCCCGTATAATTCGTATTTTAGCGCAATAATTTATCCGTAATTTAAACAAAACCCACATTATGTATGTTTCTAATTTTTTGTGTAGTATATAAGTGCATTGAAAAGGTATTGTAAGAGCGATCTTATCAATTTTTAATTCATTATTCCGTATGTTATAAAGGAAAAATGAAAATATCAAAGAAGCACACCACTTAACTTTCTAAACTTTGTTGAACTGGTATATCTAACCACTGAAAGTCTTAAAATAAGATTTCAGAAATTTTAAAATTTTATTCGAACACAAAAGAGTGATTTTGTGATTTACGCACTTCCACACATAATAACTTTCTAAATATTTTACAACATGAAGATAACATAGTTCTTATTATGAAACAATCAACATTTCAAACTTTAATTCTATATATATTACGTTAAACGAAATATTATGAAATACCTAAACTATAGCTAAAGCACCGGCATAAAACTTCTAACTTTTCAACAATAGCTCACAATGCACATAATCTATACACTCAGCAAAAACTAAAACTTTTAGTATTATCGAAGGTAATTTTTCTCTGGCTACGCGACTATATGTAGGCTCCATTCTCAGATATGGAGTCCTACTATGGGGAAACTCAACTCTTATTAATAAAGCCCTTCTGGCACAAAAAAAATGTATACGTGCTATTTGTAGGGTAGGCCAAATGCAATCCTGTAGACCACTTTATAAAAAACTGCAGTTACTAACGGTCACATCGATATATATTTTAGAGGTTGGAACTTTCGTAAAAAGCACCCATACTTATTCAAAAAGACTAGCGAAGATAGTAAATACACACAAAGAGACCCTACCAGATTAAAAACACACCTATGCAGGGGCTTTATGAATAAAAAAAACTGCCTCATCAGTTCAATAAAAGTTTTTAATATGATACCCCAAGGTATAAGAGAGATGCCATTTAACCGTTTCAAATCGGAGTTGCGCAGATGGCTAATTGACAAATGTTTTTATTCTTTGCGAGAATTCGAAGATGGTCGATGAACCTGCTGACACTTTTAAATCAGAATACGAATGTAAGATTAATGTTATCTGCATCAATTTTGTTATTTTTTTATGTAGTATTGAATAATTTAATAATGCCCACTATGACATTTTAATATCTTTAAGTAATTTAATAATTAAACTGACATTTTAAAATAGATTTATACATAACTAATAATAATTTTTGCATGCTTTTTGTGAGGCGAACATTTGTACTCTATCCAATAATAACATACCACCTGTTTATGTAAAACTTATGTTCTTGCAAATAAAAACTTTGATTTGATTTGAAAGGGATTTTGTGGCCTCCGATTTAGGATCCGACAGAACACTTTGGGCCATTCCTACATCTAAGAGGTTTATGTTAAAAGTTTTAACAAATGCCCTTATATTCTTATTTCTCACACATTCCATCAGCAAATGTTGCACATCTTCAACCTTATTACAGGTAGGACATTTATCAGACTCGGCCTTTTTTCATCAAATATGCAAAATCTTGCTGCCCCCAAGACTTGTCATACAACTTGACATTTAGCATCGCGTCATTTGTCAAAACGGCATGTGCCACATTTCAGCTTTGTTATTGTATGACGTGCTACATCCTCAGGTATAGATGATCGAAGATTCGTTGTTTCAAATATTAAATGTCATTTGTGAGATATTTTAACCAATCAAAGTATTGATAGCAGTTAGATCGCCGCTGGCGCCACCTGCGATTAGCTTTGCGTTGCCAACCCCATTGAGATCACACTTGAGATGATCTTCTTATAGGAACAGCATCTCAGGTATGATCTCAAGATAGCTCTCACGTTGAGAGCGTAAATACGGGCCTAACGGTCCATGTAACGTCCATAAACCTATGGTCATCCCATGTAACGGGTGTAACAGGTCGTATTCTTTTAACTGATGATTTAATAATGTTTTATAAGGAAAGCATATTAATTTTGTAACCTTTTAGCCTATTTTAATTTAATATAAATTAAAATTTAATATAAGTTTTATAGATTTAGAGATAATCTACCGCAAGTACCGTAACGGGAGTAACTTGATTTTACCTCTTTAAAAATTTACAGAGAAAAAAATGTTTTTCTGATGATTTAGTGCCTTGTTTTTACACAGATATGAGAGAATAACGACCGAATACTTAAAGGCTTCTTATCTAAAATCTATTTTTAAGGTCTCCTAAAATTAAGTTTTTTTTTAATTACCATTTTAAAAACTAAGTTACAATTTTTTACTTAATAAAAACATTAAGAATCGTGAGTCCAATAAAGAAGAAATCATTAAAAATACAATGAAAACTATGATGGTACGGTCGGCCTCGAAAATTGATAAATATTTTAGTGCCATGACAATGAAAGTCACCACATTATGTAACGCCAACAATTTAGTTTATTTATCGAGTGTTATTATGCTAAAAACTTACTAAACACACAGCCTTATAAACTCACAAGCAAAAATAAGTTGTACAGAATCCTATTTTCACACAAACGAGGTAACTTTGAAGCTTTGGTTCTCCGCCCAGGATTAAACGGGGTGTGATTTGATAATGGCCATTCAAAGAGTAAATGAGGGAAGCCCTGATCGCTAACGAAACCCAATGGATTAGACTCTAATCCACTTCTTTCTTAGCGACTCTCTAATTTAACGGGAGTTATTATGCTAGAAACTTACTAAACAGACAGCCTTATAAACTCACAAGCAAAAATAAGTTGTACAGAGGCCTATTTTCATACAAACGAGGTAACTTTGAAGCTTTGGTTCTCCGCCCAGGATTACGAGTTGTCATTTGATAATGGCCATTCAAAGAGTAAATGAACGAAGCCCTGATCGCTAACGAAATCCAATGGATTAGAATCTAATGCACTTCTTTCTTAGCGACTCTCTAATTTAACGGGAGTTATTATGCTAGAAACTTACTTAAACACACAGCTTTATAAAGTCACGAGCAAAAATAAGTTGTACAGCGGCCTATTTTAATACAAACGAGGTAACTTTGAAGCTTTGGTTCTCCGCCCAAGATTAAACGGGGTGTGATTTCATAATGGCCATTCAAAGAGTAAATGAACGAAGCCCTGATCGCTAACGAAACCCAATGGATTAGACTCTAATGCACTTCTTTCTTAGCGACTCTCTAATTTAACGGGAGTTATTATGCTAGAAACTTACTTAAACACACAGCTTTATAAAGTCACGAGCATAAATAAGTTTTACAGCGGCCTATTTTTATACAAACGGGATAACTTTGAAGCTTTGGTTCTCCGGGGTGTGATTTGATAATGGCCATCCAAAGAGTAAATGGAGGAAGCCCAGATCGCTAAAGAAATCCAATGAATTACAGAGTCGTTTACACCAGAGACCGTAAGGACTCTTTAGTGTTACATTTTACATACTCTTGATGTTATTTTAGCTTGTTATTTTTTTAAGTTCAACCCTGAGCTAAACGACTATTCTAATACATTGAGTTTCTTTAGCGATCTGGGCCTCCTCCATTTACTCTTTGATGGCCATCATCAGATCACATCCCGTTTAATCCTGGGCGGAGTACCAAAGCTTCAAAGTTGCCTCGTTTGTATCGAAATAGGCGTCTTTAGTACATATTTTTGCGAGCGAGTGTAGTTGGTGGACGAAATAATACTAATCAACTACTTCTGAATGTTCTGATGCCAAGAACAGTTTTTATGTTCATTAATATTATAGAAAAAAATCTAGAAAAAATCGACTCACCCGTTGCACCCTTGGGATTCCGGCCCAATGCACTGACCAATTATGCTACCGAATCGCTAGTGGGAGTGGCGAAATTTTCTAGTACTTTTTACATTATCGCTGTAAGCCAGCGTTATTTCATCAATGTGAAGAATTACCTTCAACACTCGAATGCAGCTTTTTTTACATAAACCTGCTAAAAGTCAATGTTATATAAAAGTCGTAGAGCAAACAACTTTATCAGTATCAATGACTTGCTAAGTTAAAAAAAAATATTCAAAATGTTATCACATTTCTACAAAATATTTGCTTATCCCACAGTTACCACATTTAAAAAAGCAACTTACTATCAGGTCAAGAAACTTGAACGCCAAAAGTTACACTTGATAATTGCGCAGACAGACAAACAAACAAGCTTCCCTACCGGAAGTTAAAAAAAGAAACAGGAAAAAAATTAAAGCACGGACTATTTTAGATTAGATTTTTATCAAAGTAACCGACATTATAAATCGACAACTTCAAATGTATCATATCACAATGGAGTGCACTTTCAAAATCATAATTACGACTTAATTTTGTTCGTCATTTTTATGATGAAAAAAAAAACACCTTAATTTTTAAAGTGAGTTATTTTAATATGATTATCATTTTAAATATAGACTTTATTTAAAATACATACACATGGTTAGAAAACATTTATTTTCTCACTTTCCTAAAAATGAGGGCTTTTCAAAGTGACATTTAAAACAAAAATTGTAACAATTTGCCCCACTAGATGGCGCTGATTGACGAGTGAAGTGTCAAAATTGGCTTTGAAAAATAAATGGCTTGAGCTTAAAAAAGTTAGCGGTGTTTTCAATATTTTCATGTGAATTGTGTTTTTTTCGCTCATTAATGACAACTATTTGCAATAAATATCGGTTATAGTATCTTTAACATGTCGGCAACACGTGATCCGAAACATAGCAGATATCTGAAATCTGAATCAAAGTTGATAAGAAAAAAATCACTGCAAAAAGTGTAAACAAAACACTTGTCACCAAATTAAGTAAATATTGAAAGATAATATTCTTTGATAAGATTATGCTACCTAAACATTTGTTAACTATTACCAAATTGCCGGTTTAATTTGTTTGTACTAAAACTGACGAAGAAAACAATTAACTTCATTGCTAGAAAATAGGCTTTTCTAACTAAAGTTAATTGGAGTTTTTATTACATTATCTAACAAGGAAAAATTATCGTATCCCTTTCAATATCTCTGTGGTTTGATTAATTGATTGATCAATGAGTAGTTCTGTTCTGAATTACTTGATACATTAAGATACGAGATATCACAATAGTTTGCGGTAAAAAAAACCTTTCTTTGTAGCATTTTCCGGTGTTTAAATTTTTTTTTTATAACTTTTTCGATGGAAATCCTTTTTTCCTGAAAACCGTTTCAAAACCTCACTTCTTTTAAGATTATATTTAACAGTCGTCTGGTGTTTTAAACTATGTGTTTGTGTGATGAATGTGCCGACAAAATGGACAATGCTACGCCAAGGATATTAATTATTAGTTTTCATATGACAAGTGACCTTCGGTATATTTTACTGAGTCTCGATAGCCATCTGTTTTACCTTTACAACTGTTCAGTAAGCAAAACCTGAATAAGATAATTAACAAATTTTCACAGACAGAAGTTAATTATCACAGCTTGGACAAAGAGACAATAAAATGGGTGGGTAGTGAAAGTTTTTACACACAGATTTTCTTCTAAATTGTTGGTAAAATATCCAAAGTAGTCTTGCCTTTCATTTGACCCTTCGATCAAGAATGCCCTAGATATCCGGTCAGTCTCAAAAACGGCACCTCGAAATAACGCCGCACTTTCAAACCGGGTTGTTATTTTGTACAAAGTAATCACTTTTTTATTTCTTACTATTTAAAGTTGAATTTGGCAAGAATATTAATTTGTACCTAGATAAAAAACTTACAGGTTACTATGAGTTAAACCTAAACCCTCTTAATAATAAACGAAGATTAAGTTTACACCTAGTTTAACCAAAAAGTTTGCTTAGGAATATGACACTTTGGGACGTCTAACATAAGGAGAATTGCTGAGCCAATTATTTTGTTAAACCAGGTGTAAACTTACTCTTCATTTATTAATAAGGCCAAAACTTTAAGCCAATATTAGTCAAAAAGCAAGGATCCCCTCCTTGTTACCTCAAAAGGTGTCATCGGTTTGATATTTTACAGTAGGTACCGAAAATAACGCGAGTAAAAGTATTAATAAATATCTATTCTCAAAATGTGGAAAAATTCAAGCTTAAGAACGAGCAATTTTTAAAGTAAAATATGAAATAGAAACATTTTTCAAACAATTATGTTTTGTTACAAAGGTGAAAGTGGAACGACGGACTTTTTCTTTTACAGTAGGTTAGTGCAATATCGATTTTACTGACATAGATTTAGAATAGTGTAAGATAAAAGAGCCCAGAGAAAGGTTGAATGCCTGCTAAGAAACTACGGAAAGAAAGAAATGCATCCTTTTTAATGCCAGGTTAAACTTTTTATTTTAAAATTTACTTTGAGGGCTTTTCAAAGTGACATTTAAAAAATTAAAAAAGTAACTATTTGTCTCACTAGATGGCGTTGATGGAAAGACAAGTGTCAAAATTGTCTTTTAAAAATAAACGGCCTGTACCAAAAAGGAAAGTAAGCGCTCGCTGGCTGACATCTGCCCAAGAAGCTTATATTATACCTCCTTCAAATGGAGATTGCACGGCCAGTGTCATAGTGAAGATAGAAAAAATGACCTTGAGTGACGTGACGGCTTATTGCAACCTCTTTCTTTAGTGTTATTACAATACGTGTTCGTTGTTCGTCGTTCGTTTGTTCGTGAGAAACGAAAACGTATTGTAAAACGAAAAGAAAGAGATAGCAATAAGCCGTGACGTCACTAAATAGTCTTCTTAAATCTTCACTTACTTACTAGGCGTGCAATCTCCATTGTGGATATAAGCTTCTTGCATCAGCCCAAAGAAAGAGAAACATTTTAGGGTTACATCTACCTTACCTGAGTAATCTTCGAAGCTTAGTAAAAAAATACATTGACACATATTTTTACCAACGCCATCTATCGAGTCTACAGTTTCTTGTCATTTTGAAAAGCCCTCATTGCAAGTCATGTTCTCGTAGTAAACGTAATAACGATAAAGTAAGCCAACACGCGATAACAATTAAAGACAGACCCAAACATTAGATATCTCTGCCGGAAGCTCAAGATAAAATAAAATTAACAACAGGTAAAATGGGAAAAAGCGCAATAGATTAGAAATTATCATCATCAAAGTTGCCGCCTTTATAACACGACGACATCAAAGCTGACACGCCCTCATTTTAAAAGATAGAGAGATATGACAGTGAGCACGTGGTAGATTCGTGTTGTTTATAACTGGATGTATAGTGCTATTATTAAATAACAATAGCTATCGTTTTTCAGTCCAAGGAAATAAATAAATTTTAGACAGGAATAAGTGACTGTGACAGTATATATAATTGCATTAGGTATCTATCTCTATTATAGAGTAAATATTTCGTTTGATAATAGAAGAAATAAGATCAATTCTATTTGAATCTATCCGTTTATAGAACTTATCATTTTGATGACACGAATTTGGGCCAGATAGCGCAGACTTATTATGTCATTCGCTAATGATTGATTAACTGACTTAATAACATGATTGAGATACATAAGATTACGAAACTTCAATGAAAATTCTTATTATATTATAAATGTGAAAGACAGTTTGTTTGTTATTACGCTTTCACGTCTTATCTTTACTGCCGAACCGAACATCATAAAATTTTGCATTCGCGTTATCAGGGGTACAGAAAAGGACATAGGGTACCTTTCATCCCGAAGAAAAAAATGCTTTTCCCGAGGGATTGAAAAATAACTTTCCACGCAGACGAAGTCACAGGCGATCGCCAGTATACGATATAAATGAATTGAAACTCGGTAGGCGGCCCTACCGAGTTTCAATTCATTTATATCGTTATTGACAGTTTTCTAATTTATCTATTTAAATAACGATTAAAGTCTTTTAAGTCCTCTTATAGACGTAAAATAAAAATAAAAAACTAAACTGCATAGGTTAATTAATTTATAGGAAGTTCTACCATTGAAGTAACAGATTGCTATTTCTAACACAATAATTGCGGATACTGCGAAACTCATTACGATTTCCGGCCGCAATAATACTAGTGTAAATTTTCCTTATTAATTAATATTTTATTTCAGCATAATTATAGTTAGTTCAAAAATATATTTATGTGGAATGGGACGTAAGGATGGATGAAAGAGAGTATGTTAGAAGTAAGATTCCTTTTTCGATATAATATTGTGTTACTGTGACGCAGTCAGTGTAAAAAAGACGCAACGAAAGCTGTAAGACGACTGTAACGAAGTGCTATAATAAATAAAGTATTCTTCAGCATTTTCTGGTTTTGCTCCAATCCTATAATTGGGGGCCGTGCCGGTATCGGGATCAAATTGAAAATGCCTAAAGGGACGACGAAAGAAAAGGAAAATATTGAGAGCCAACATGAAGGAAGTTCGCTCATGCAAATGGCGGCGGAGCTAGTCCCAAAGTTCAGTGGGCGAAGCAATACTTATCCGGTGACACGATGGGTGGAAGATCTTGAAAGCAATGCCGAAATATTCAGATGGACCCCTTTACAGCAACTCTTGGTGGCGCGCAGGTCACTAACCGGTACGGCGGAATTATGGTTACGTGCCGAACGCCCCTTCAAAAGCTGGGAGGAACTAAAAGGTGCCTTACTAAAGGAATTCCCGGATAAAGTGGATTTAAAAGCTGTACATGAAATTATGAGCGAAAGAACGAAGCGAGCCGACGAAAGTTGTTTGGATTATATGTTCGTGATGAAAGAGCTAGGTAATCGCGGAAGGATGCCTTACGAAGTTATCATTAAATACATTATCGACGGAATTTTGGACAGAGAAACCAACAAAATTATGTTACACGGTGTTACTACATTTAGCGAATTGAAAGAGAAATTAAGAATATATGAAGAAGTAAAGAATAAGACGAGAAGAACTGATCAAGATCAAAGATTTAGGCTGCATCATCACACTCAGGATCATCATCATAATTATCAAAATTCTCAGCGGACATGTTACAACTGCGGAGAACGGAGCCATGTTGCTTCGGAATGCCCAAACAAGAAGGATGGCACAAAGTGTTTCGGCTGTAACTCATTCGGCCATTTAGCCAGAGAGTGCGAGAAGGACGGAAGGCAAAAAGTGACAGAGACAGCTGTGACACCAAGAACGACGCAATGGCGACGTGATGTTGGCGGCACTGAAGCGAAGGCGATGTGTGTCAATGTTCACTCTGAGTCGGACCAATCCGGAAGTGCAGATCCGGTTTTGCAAATTGGCAGCAATGGAAATGAGGTCAAAAACAACGGGAAGAATGAGTACAGTGATTTACCCTCTGAAGTCTATGGAAGGAACGAGACACTGCCACTGTCGGAGAATGTCATAGAGAATCAGACACTGTCAGTGAACGTCATAGAGAATCAGACACCGTCAGTGAACGTCATCATGGAGAATGAAACATTGTCGATAGAAGAGGAAACGCTGGCAGAGAACAACGACAACGGGAATATTTTACTCTATGAAAGAAAAGACGAAGAAAAGTCGTTGTCATCAGTGGATGTCAATAGCCTAGAGGAAAAAATTGAGACGCTGTCAAACGCCAGAAGTAAAACAGAAAATTTACGAAAGCCGTTAAAGTTTAAGGACAAAGCGATTACAGAAATATTATTGCAAGCTACTGTAGATGGAAGCTGTGATAATTTACGTTTGAATGAGTTTCGAAACGCTTTACAGTTTCAAGGATATAGAAATTTCGTTATGACGTTTAAAGGACTTGGTGCTACATGGGAGGTGTGTATGGAACGACGTCCGAAAGTTAGAATGAAGCGGGACTTTACTATCGGCAGGGGTGTAAAATTTAAAGACCCTAGAAACAGCATTTTGTAAGTTTGACCTGTGGATTAATTTATTATTTTCGGTTTTTTGTTAGTTGTTATAGTTGATGGTTAGATAAGGTTTCTGTTATTTCGGTTATAACCTGATGTGTTGTGTCCCAAGTTGGTGGATAGTTTTATATTAAGTAGTACCTAAGTGTTTTGTTTTGGTTAAGGTGTTGTTATGTTATTATGAGGATGACTTTCATTTGATTTTATGTTATAGCGTTGTGAACTTGTTTTGTTACGTTTTAGGATTATGAATATAGCTACTAGAGTCAGTCTGAGGGCAGCCTGAATGCAGGATGGCCGAGTGTGGAATGGGACGTAAGGATGGATGAAAGAGAGTATGTTAGAAGTAAGATTCCTTTTTCGATATAATATTGTGTTACTGTGACGCAGTCAGTGTAAAAAAGACGCAACGAAAGACGTAAGACGACTGTAACGAAGTGCTATAATAAATAAAGTATTCTTCAGCATTTTCTGGTTTTGCTCCAATCCTATATTTAACTTCAAAAATCATACAAAGATGATGAATCCAAAGTCGTCGCGTTATACACAACTGAAAAGTTGAAATCATTCGATTTGCAAAAGATAACTGAACGATATTACGCAACGTTTGGCATAGATTAGAACGGGGTCAATGAACGGGAAACTGACACGTGCAAAGAAAATACATTTTTAAAAGTTCTATGATGATTGAAGTGAAGGCGTCAATGTATACTGAACAGTGAAATAAAATAACCGGCCAAGTCGAGTCGGACTCGCGCACGAAGGGTTCTTTACCAAAAATTTAGTTCTGTATGGAAGCCACAAGTAAATATGTCTTTTATTCTGTTTTTAGTATTTGTTGTTATATCGGCAACAGAAATACATAATCTGTGAAAATTTCAACTGTCTAGCTATCACGGTTCATGAGATACAGCCTGGTGACAGACAGACGGACAGTGAAGTCTTAGTAATAGGGTCCCGTTTTTACCCTTTGGCTGCCTACGTAACCCTAAATGTATGAGGAAATAGCGACCGTCCGCGACTTCGTCTGCGTGAGCAACTGAGCAGTTTTTTGCTATCCCTCGGGAACGAAACATTTTTTCGGGATAAAAGGTACCCTATGTCCTTCTCTGTACCCCTGACAACGTGTTTGCAAAATTTCATGATAATCGGTTGAGTAGTTAAGACGTGAAGGCGTAACAAACGAACTTTCGCATTTATAATATTAATAATGAAGGACATAAGGATAAGTAAGGATAATTAACTCTAAAATATACTTAACTCGCGTTTTCTGATTATTAATAGAAATAACATTGTTTTAAATATTAATAACTATTTATCGAAAGTAGAAGATTGAAACGTATTGTTTCGTTAGTGACACTAAAATAAAATAAAAACGGGTCACCCATCCAACAAAGAACCTTGAAGAAAATCGCTTAACATTCGTTATTGTAAGTTACACAACTACAATAATTTATGAGGAAAGAGCAAGGTCTGCCAATGTCATGGAAGCATTATTTTAAAAATAAAAATATACTCACAAAAAACAGCATTACAATTTGAATCTTAAATTCATGGCACTAAGAGTAATTTTTAAACGGCTGCTAGAAACACGCGCGCTCGTTATAACGCCGTTATGAAAACTGTACGATAGAAGGATGAGCACACATTTATAAGGCCAGTGTTGTACTCAAACTTGGCTATCTCGAGCGATACGGAAGCTATGAAATTCGGTATTACTAATGACAACCTTACAGTTTGGCAAAAACTAAAAATATTTTTACTAGTGGCTCTGTACATTGTGACATTTTTGAAATGGCTCAAATAGTTTGTATTTTTTTTTCAAAAAGAATTGAAAAACCGACAACTGTCAAATCATGAAGAAATATGGCAAGATCGTATCGTATATCGTATCGATTGCAATGATCGAAAAACTACTTTTCATTTTTTTTTGTGCGAAAGACGAAAGTGTTAGTGTGATCTTCGAAAAACTGCCCCCCTAGCCAAAGTAACATTTGCAAATTTTCGGTATCGCTTCGCTTCGAAACATGTACCTATGGATTTGACGTTTTAAAATTCGATTGTTAACGAAATCTTATGTCAATCCCATACATGTTTCGAAAGCGAAGCGATAACGAAGATTTGTCAATGTTACTTTGGCTAGGCCCTCTGAATCGACAACTTTCTGTCGTCAAATCAGAAAGAAATAGGGCAAGATTGTATCGTAAGTATATCGTATCGATCGTACTGATCGAAAAAAACTTAAAAAACTACATATCATATCATATTATTTTCTGCGAAAGACGAAAGTGTCAGTTAGCGTGTTGTTTTACGCTGGCATATTATTATTCTACGTGAATAATAAGCAAACAATCGTTTCAATTAAAGGAATTCCGGTAGTTATGTATTAATTATTAAAAAACAAGTTTATTCATCAAGCGGATCTTACATTCCATTTTCAGAATTCGTTTTTATTTTATTTATGTTAAGATATAAAAACTACATACATTCATACACTCACGCCTGTTTCCCATGGGGGTAGGCAGAGACTATGGATCGCCACCTGCTACGATCCTTGCAAGTTTATTTATCAAGCGGATCTTACATTCCATTTTCAGAATTCATTTTTTTATTTATTTATTTATCTTAGGCAGACCAACAACCTATTTATTACATTAAATATGATATGAAAGTTAATAAAACAATTAGTTATTCTTTTATAAACTCCTGGCATTCGAATCATGTCCAAAGTGAATTTACATTTTACACGTATTTTATTTACAGTATCTCTTATCGCTTTACAAAGTACTTGAATATAATTCCGTATTCCACAAGAACAATAAATGTTGAAATGTCACATGATTCGTTGCACAACGATTCTTATCTTGCGATAAACGAAACTTATCTTGAAACAAACGCTGCAATGTAACGACCGCTATTAATGTTATCGGAAAACGTCTTGTAACGGATATTTATGGTTAGATAAATATTTGTAACTATATTATTGGTAAAGTCAATAGTTGAGATAGTTACCTGAAGGGCAGAATAATAGTTACTTACCCTGAAGCACAGAAAGTACAATGTTTTTCCATTTTTTTCCACTTTTAGTAGGTTTTCCAAATGTATAGGGCATTTGGAAAACCTACTAAAAGTGGAAAAATTTAAAAACATTGGAATACCTACCAAAAATGGAAAAACCGTTTCTTCGAACATAACGAGAAAACTATTTCATATATTTTGATATTTTTCGTTTTTAATTTTAGTATGAAACAGATGATTTTTTTTTGCGATTTCAGAGTTGGTCGAGTAGAAACTGGTAAAAAAAAATATTTTGGTGGAAAAACTTCATTTCCTTTTGGTTAACTTAGGATTTATGATGTTTTAGCGCCTTTTAGTGTATTTTATAGATGAATTTTATGTTTTGTGACCGATTTGCATACTTGGTAAGTAACTTTTTGGTTTGGAGGTCCAAATATGTAACTGTACAATCCCCGTCAATTGGTAATGCGCTGGAACCTTGTCAAATTAACATACACATTAGCATCATCCGCAACAAAAAATTACAAAAAACAGTAAAATTCTAATAGGTAATGTAATAAATTAATTATTGAATTCTTATTTTCAATAAGAAAGGGTCTAGGTATATAAAAAAATAAGATTATTTTTCGTTTTTGAGGTTAAAATCATGGCCGCCAGGCGCATTACCAATTGACGGGGATAATAATATTATCATGATAAGCATTAATTTTATTTACTTGCTTTCTACCATAAGTAAGACCTTATTGAAGTATTCATTTCAGTAATTCAAATCTTTACAAATAACAAAACTATTTTTGTATTAAAATCTACAGAAAAAAATATTAAAATAATAAATATGAAATGTACTTTTAATTACCAATTTAAGTAAGTATAACAAAAAATATTTGCACTTCATAGCATTCAGAAGTTTAAGAACACAGTAGAGCAAGGCCCTTATTGCTTCAAAACCGAAATGGCTTTACTGTAATAGATTTCCAACTTTAATCCCATCACACAAACAACACAATCGTCTGAAAACCGAAAACAACGCCTGAAAATCAAATTGCGACATAAGAACGAATATCATTTGAAAAATAACTAAATCAATAAGCTTTATGACTAAAGAGATAAGGTTTTAAATCGTCTGAATTTCAAGTACTGCGTCAAAGTCTATTTTCGTGCAAGATGAGTCAGTTTTCGTTAACCGAGGCGCGCGTTTCGTTACGGAAAATAATGGTATTCATTTTCGTTATATCAGCGTAACCTTCAGTTGCGATAAGTTATTGAAATAGGATATTCAACTTGTGAAATACACATTAGTATGCGTTTTTGAGTTGGTTGGTTGTTATTAGAGATGGGCAAAAGACCCTGAGGGCCTAGCCAAAGTAACATTCGCTAATCTTCGTTATCGCTTCGTTTTCGAAACATGTATGGGATTGACATAAGGTTTCGTTAACAATCGAATTTTAAAACGTCAAATCCATACATGTTTCGAAGCGAAGCGTTAGCGAAAATTTGCAAATGTTACTTTGGCTAGGGGGGCTGTTTAAATCCGACCACTGGGTTTAAGCCCAATAAAACCCACATTGTATGTTATAAAAGCTATTTACAGTTTTTTTATTTCTATTGATATTGATTATATCAAATGTGACGTTGCTATGGAAACAATTTCTTGTTAAATTGATACAGAAAAATATTCAAGGGACGAAACATCTCTTATTTCTAAAGATTTTATTTAAATAAACAAACAAAATAGTCTATGGGTGGAACTGGATATAAATTAAACCCAGCAGTCGGGTCAAAATCGGGTCCTTTGCCCATCTCTAGATGGTATTGGTACCTATTACACAGGCTGTGTGGTAATAGGTATCGTTATAAAGGCGAATATGGTAGATATGGAAAACCTGGTTTATTTTTATCATAACAAAATCGGGTTTTTTAGCACCTTTCAAAATCTATCGCAATCGCTTTCATTTGATAGAACGATGTGAGACAGTAGGTGTATTCCAGCAGACCAATCGCTAAGTCATCACCACAGTATACATTTTAAATTTTTAACCATGGAAAGTAATTTGTTTTAATGTTAAATTTAATAACAATATTTTTTTGTTAAAATGTACTTTACGGCGATCGATGACTCAGCTATTAGTCTGTTTGAATACATACATACATTGATACTTCTTTTTAGCACAAATAAAAACTTAACAAATAAATGAAGCAATGTGTCACATCCATCTGTCAAATGAAGCTGATAGCAATGCCAATGCCGGTAGACACAATGGGTACATTCCAGCAGACTAATCGCTGAGTCATTGATCGCCATAAAGTACATTTTAACCATGGAAAATAATAAAATTGATTGCTTTAAAGTCTCGTTTGGCCTATTTTAATACAGTATCCTTATGGATCCTAGACTGTATCCATAAGATACTATTATATCGGTGTAGTCGGGAAGTTAATTTTATACGTTTGATATAATGTGAATCATTCAATATTTTTATAAATGTGTAACCAATTCATATCGTATTGTGTCCATAATCTAATTAATAACGAAGCTGATAAACTAACGGTGTTATCATAACGGGCGTTATGAAAGCCTTTGTTCTGTACCGGTATAAGTACGTACTTATCGACATACAGTTGCGTTGCGTGATATTACTTTAAACAAATGAAAAAAAAATACCTTTCCTAATGTAACAAAAATCATGCTGTCAAATGTGCTTGAACATGTGTAGGTTATTTCGAGCAGTGTAATAGTAATTATGCAGACTAAAAAAACTATCTGAATTTGATCCTATCTCTCTCGCTGGCATCGAAACAAATACGCAAACGCAATTCTAAGAAACGTTAACAACTTTAAAATACACGATAAATAAGTACGCCATGCTTAACAAAACGCATGGTCATTTTGCAAACATTAGAAAAAGCAATAGAAAAAAACAAAACACGAACCCAAAGCCGTAAACTTCAACAGAAAACAAAACACAACGTCACTCGCAAAACAAATGCACATCGAATTCGAATGGCAACAAAATTATGAAATTTCAAATTTAGAACGCGTTGCGCACGCGACGCCAGTCGCCGGCTACTGCGGAGGCGGGCGCAGGTCGCTACGATAAGCGGCGATGTTGTCGGTAGCGCCCGTTATACCACGTAATAACGTAACGAGACGATGCGCTACGTCAAAGATTAGTGTGCGTAGATAGACGCGACACTTTACACCTGTGTGGTATTTACCTTTCAATTATAAAATTACATGACGGCAAGTATGTATTGTGTAATGGTCGTAATTCATGTAGGGTTACCAGATGACAGGAATTTTCCTGACATGTCAGGAAAACAGGGAAAAACTGTAGATGTCATGAATTTTTGATATCCCAAAAAGTATTAGATTTGTTAATCATTTTGGTGTAAAAACAATATCAAAAGTCAACTAAATGAAGAATGTAGACGTAGGTGACTATATGTCAGGATAACTGAAAAGTCTTATTTTATTTTTTATTTTATTATTATTTGGGAAACAAACAATATTTTAATACATATGAATCAAAAACTACAACTATTACACAAATCAATAAAGTTTCCACCAAAAATTAATACATTTTGAGCAGTAAAAAAAGTATTAGGCGGCCATTACATGGCCATATTCATGCAAGCGTCAGTCAAATTCCATCAGTCATGAATTACGTTTGACTGATCAGTCAGATGGAAAGAACGAATCACATCATGCAACCATCAGTCACTACATTACACGGTAGGTTAATCGTCAGTCACAGCCCGTGACTGTGGTTAAACTGACAGCAAAACCTACCGTGTAATGGCTGCCTTATAAAAACCTACACCAAACAATTATTATTATAAGTCAGGAAAACTCATAAATAGATCTAGTAACCCTAAATTCAGGTATTCAAGGACTGAACTTATTGTAAAGACTGAATAATTTTATAGTTTAAAGTTTTACACGAAACGTCAAACATTATATCATGATTTTTAAACCTAAAAATCAAAAAGCAAGAGTTTACTAGCGGGGAATTTCTAATTGGCTTTTTAATGACTTGAAATAACCATCAAATATATTTATCAGAAATCTTTCTGAGGTCTTCCCCGACATAAACTAACAAGGTGATAATAAGTAAATACGTACGTACATGTTGTTATCTCATAGAGTTAAGTATAAATTTAAGGTCAAGTAGGAAAGATAACAATTAGTTCATTCGTTGTTTTGTAATAATACTGTAACTTTTATATCTATTTGGACGGCATTTATTAATTCTGTTAACTTACTTGATGTTATTTTTTTTTATTTTATTTAATCACTTTATTGTACTACAATAAATGAATGTACAAAAGGCGGACTTAATGCTAAAAGCATTCTCTCCCAGTCAACCCTTAGGGAACAGATAGGCACGAGAGCGGTACATTTAATAGTATATAATAAAATACATACAGTATGATAAATACAATATATACCTACATATAATATATATATATATATATACCTATTACAACAAATCAGAATAATTATATAATAAAAAGTAAAGCAAAATTGATGATGATGATTTTCACATTATGCTCATTATAAGTCTTCTAAAAGAAAAGCGTGAACCTTCTTTTTAAAGGATAACTTGCTGGGTGATCTCCTGATAGCTTCAGGAAGACCGTTCCAGAGACGCAAAGCATGGAGAGTGAAAGATTCGGACATATACCCGGAACGAAACAGAGGAGTGGAGAGAGTGAGAGAATTGGTAGAACGAAGTTGGCGATCATGAGAGTCGCAGAGAAATTGAAACTTGCATTTAAGATAATCGGGAGAGTGGGGACTATTTAAGATAGAATAGAGAGTGCAGAGCAATCTTTGCTGTCTGCGCTGACGTATGGGAAGCCATTTAAGCTGAGACCGATAAGAAGAAACGTGATCAAACTTGCGAAGGCAAAAGACGAAACGAATAGCGTTATTTAGAAGGCGGTCCAGCTTATTGAGCAGAACCTCATTCAAGTCTGGAAAGCAGACATCAGCATAATCAATGAGTGGGAAGATGAGAGAAGTGACGAGAGTGATCTTAGTTCGTATGGGAAGAAAGTTCCTAAAACGGTTCAGGAAGCGAAGAGAAGATGTAACGGCCCGACTCACCTCGGCAATTTGCGGTATCCAGCTGAACGTCGAATCAATGTGTGAGCCAAGATTTTTAACACTGGAGCTGAGAGGGATGTTAGTATTATCCAGCACAATCGACTGGACCGACCTGATATCTACTTTGGCAATCTGCTTAGGACCCCCGACTATGATAGCCTGGCATTTTGAGGGATTAACCGCTATACCGAAATTGGTAGACCAAGTATTAATGCTACGTAGAACACTGTTTAGTGATGTAATGGCTGAGTCAATTTCATCGACTGGCGACTGTACGTAAATTTGAAGGTCATCGGCGTAAAAGTGGTAAGAACAGCCAGTTCATGTTAAGTGAAGATAAGGCCGAAGGTGGAAGCGCACTACACCCGGAATCCTCATCACTGAGGAACTGGCTATCTTACCTCTAACTGCCGGAACACAACAATTTTTAAATTATTGTCATGGCGTCAGACTTAGGTAAGATGGTGGTAGCTAGCCAGGCGGACTTGAAATAAGCCCTACCACCAATCAAACCGAGTACAAGTTGTAACCCCCACCCCCCTGGGAATCGAACCCCGGATCCCTGCGTTTAACCACTAGACCACAAAGGTGGTTGAATTAATAATCATCACTTTCTTTTAAAATTAGTTAGATGAGATGCTTCATGCATCAATAGCAAAAAAATTATAAAACATTTGTCAAGAATTAGGTAAATATTAAGCATATTAATTAAGCATTTTTGTAGCTTTTACCACTATATAACATTTTAACTGTAAAGCATTTCAATAAAAAAAATCTTCACAAATAGGCATTACAAGTTATTCTTTATTGTGTGGCCTATCTGAAAACCATATTGATCTTTGACCAATTTGTGCAGGAAAATGATCAAGGTTGCCAGTGTTACGTCGCTCTTTTTTGTTGCACGCTGGCGAACATTACAAGCTATTACAATGCGTTTAATCTGACAATGTGTACTGTTTGGTTGGTGGTAGGGCTTATTTCAAGTCCGCCTGGCTAGCTGCCACCATCTTAACTAAGTCTGACGCCTTAACAACAATTAAAACATTGTTGTGTTCCGGCCGTTAGATGTGGGTTAGCCAGTTTCTTAGTGGTGAGGATTCCGGGTGTAGTGCGCTTACACTTTCGGCCTTATCGTCACTTAACATCAGGTGAGGTGAAGGCCAAGCAGAAGCTTCAGTCTTCTTCTGGCACAGAAATAATCAATTTAATCAAGATTTATTAACATTTGAGTGCCAACCCTAAGTTACTAAACATACAAATAAATTCATCTCAAACAATATTACATTCGCGAATCTCACACTTTTTGTTCAAACAGCAGTACAAAAACCTGTCTGATGTAACTAGGGTTGTCACTTGTCAGTATTTCAAACTTACGATTAAGAGGCCATAATAAGAAAACATGGTTTGCGCGGGCCATATTTTCATATAGTGAAAGTGAAAGTGAAAGTGAAATATAGTATAATAGAAAACGTAAAGTGTCGTGTAGCCACAAAAAAAACATACGACAAGCTAAAGAGATTATCTAGTGTATGTAGATTAGTAGATTACAAGTATTAAATTGCGTATAAACCTCACAGATGATTGTAAAAAAAAACAGAATATTATATCAAAAGCGCTTGTCGCGGGCCATATTTTTGGCGTAAATAATAGCGGAAACGTATTGAGTTCTACATCAAAATACACTTTAAAGTATTGTGCAGTTGCTCCAATAACTTTTTTCAAGAAAGATAATTGTGCTCAAGATAATGATGAAAAAACGACGAAAAACATCGAAAAAATGCGGAAGTGAGGTTATTTTCCATACTCTTTACACGTAAAGAAAAAGATAGAGACAAGACAAATGATTTCCCATAACGGAGCCTTAAGTATTAAGAAATAAACAATTTTATATGAGACAAAATAACAAATGAAATTACAAAATAATAAAAAGATGGCGAGCCTTAGGGTTCCTTGTTGGCTTAACTACGGAACCCTAAACAAGCTGTGTCAAAGTTTTTCACACAATGATAATGAGGTTAGATAATATTATTATTGTTTTTCTTACACCTACCTAGTTTGTTTAACATATCACAATTATTAATGTCTAATAAAATAAAAATAAAAAAATGATGTTTTTGACAGCCCTACCTAAACTGTCCTTCAGCTAAGCAAAAAAGAATTATATCAGTTTATTGACCGGTAACTTTGACGATGCTTATAAAATTAAACATAAACCTTATACTAAAAGAAATTAGTGCCAATTTTCTATCAAAACCAGCTCATAATATATTAAGATTTAATATATTTCGTTTCAATCACAATGCAACTAAAGTTTAAGGCGCTGTAGGTAGTGAATGTGGCGCCCCCACTACATTTATTTTTATTACTCGTAAACCAAGTCAATATTTAAAAAAAAGCTTTTTTAAAAAAAAGAAAAACCGCCTTCAAAAAACCTGAAAACAAAAACAGCTTAAAAATTAAATACCTCTAAAAAGCAAGAAATAATATTCGAATCATTCGTTACACATATCAATATTAATAAAACACGTCTATTGAAGTCGGGTGGGGCTGGAGGACAACTTCATTTTTTTCTAAAAGCCCCACCCGACTTCATTAGACGTGTTTTATTAATATTGATATGTGTAACGAATGATTCGAATATTATTTCTTGCTTTTTAGAGGTATTTAATTTTTAAGCTGTTTTTGTTTTCAGGTTTTTTTAAGGCGGTTTTTCTTTTTTTTTAAAAAGCTTTTTTTATTTTCAACTTTTTAGTGGTAAGTATGTAAGCGCAGCGTGTAAATATTTTTTAACTTTATATTATAACATTTTCAATGGTAAAATGCCCAGAACTCAATTTCCAAATTTACGCTGTTTGTTTTTGAGGAGTTTTGTTGTGTCTTCGTAGTCCAAGTCTAGTCCAGAACGTTGCATCGCAAACCATGATTTGGTTTGTTTTGGATTGCCATAAACTTACCAAAACCTAAATCACTTTACATATACTATTTGACTTTGAGGAGTTCCCTTGTGTATCTTTGAAGTTCGAAGTTCAATAACGATGAAATTAAATTGTGACCACTCTTGAAGTATACCCTTTCAAATAAAAAAAGAATCATCTAAATCGGTTCATAAACAAAGATGTTATGTCCGAAATTCTATAAAAACTCGGGCGATGGCAAGCTAAATAATTGATATTTTTCAGGATTATGAGAAAACTACTAGCCAGATCTCTGAAAAAATTTTATGGGACCACACACGAACTATGTTCTTTAAGATAAAAAAAGAATTGTACAAATCGGGTAACAACTGACGAAGCTATGTTAAAACATACATAAAAAAAAAAATAAAAAAAAAAAATACCGTCGACTTGAGAACCTCCTCCTTTTTTTGAAGTCGGTTAAAAAAGCACAAGTAATAATCTCTTAAATTGTGTCTAATAATTTTTGAATAACTCTTCAACAGTTATCATTCATTCTGTAAGTTTTAAAATCCATAATTGTCAAAAGTGGCCACTTTGAGCTAAAATGGATTTTAAAACTTACAGAAAGAATGAAAACTGTTGAAGAGTTATTCAAAAAATACTAGACACAATTTAAGAGATTTATACTTGTGCTTTTTTTAAATATTGACTTGGTTTACGAGTAATAAAAATAAATGTAGTGGGGGCGCCACATTCACTACCACCGCGCCTTAAGTAATTTATCAACGTAATAATAACCTATCTATAAATTATGTCAATAACCTATCTTTTGGAATACCATGATGTTATGGGTTTCTTAGGGTACCTTTTATGATGTAGGTGAGCACTAAGAAAGGATATTGGAAAATTCACCCCCCAAGGGGATGAAAGTTTGTATGGGAATTTGTATAGGAAAATTGAAATGTGAGATAGAGCCCTACCGACTGAAGGTAAAAACACCATTTTGGAGGGTACCAAGATAGATACCTTTCATTTTATAGATGAGCAGCAGCTGTGGCAGCACTAAGAAAGGGTTTTGGAAAATTTACCAGAAATGGAAACTAATATCTCTGGACCCAATTCTGAACGGGGATACGGGGACGGGAACGGGAATGCCTTCTACCTGCACTTTATTCTTACAGTTTTATATAAACCTCTAATTGTTGGCATACCCGAACGGCTGAAGGTAGAGACACCGTTTTTGGAGGGTAGATACCTCTCATGATGTAGGTGAGCACTAAGAAAGGATTTTGGAAAATTCACCCCCTAAGGGGATGAAATAGGGGATGAAAGTTTGTATGGGAATTTGTAAAAGGTAAGAACACTATTTTGTAACCTTTCATTGTGTAGATGAGCAGTAAGAAAGGGTTTTGGAAAATTTACCAGAAATGAAAACTAATATCTCTGGACCCAATTCTGAATTGAGACAGTAACGGCAACACCTTTTACCTGCACTTTATTTCTTACAGTTTTATAAAAAACATAATATTTTGTACCCAAGAACACTATGTTTTTTTAAAAAAACTGTAAGAATGTAATGTTAAGCAGCGATTATGTTAATCGGTTACATAGTTGGCGTTGCATGGCATATAGTTATGATGACATTAACTGACAATGTGACAATCTATTCTATACGGTTAAACATGGTGTCATGTAATACAGGAGCAGTGATTAAAATATCACGTGTCGAGTCTGTCGAGTATTTGGAACAGTTTGATATCGAATGACGGAAAGTCCACACCAATGTAATTAACACCCTATATTGTTATTTGTGATACATGGTTCTTTATAATTTGAACTAAATCAGCAGTTTTGATACCAACAAGATGTAATATGATATTTTCCTTTAGAATATTTAATTTTATCAACTCAATATTGTTCGTAAACTTTACTATAAATCCTAACTTAAGTAATTAGGTACTTACAGATCGAAGAAAAATCGGAAAACACCAAGAGATCTTTAGGGCGCTGCAAGCACCCCACGACTGATAAGAAATCAATGTACCCTCGTTTTATATAGTGAAAATTGGCGCGAAAAACCGAACACGCCAATACGGAAACAGGAAGGATTTGTCACAATTCGAAATCCGAACGCTCTATTAGCGCGGATTGTTCGCGCCCTTTTGTTGGCAGTTCGTTTTTTAAATCGAGTTAGTGGAATTGGTGCAAAAAGTATGTGCGGCGCAGTTAACAATACTTTTTTGCGGAAGGTGAATGTTTATTGTTTTTTTTCGAATCAATTGAGATCGATGACGTAATCGCATTCATTTCTTTTGGAGGAAATTGAAATTATCTTCTCGGGAAATGTGAAGGAAATTCAATGTAAAGAAAAAAATTTTTGTTTGTTATTCAGTGAATCTTTATATAGGTACTGAAATAACTTCGCGACATGATTCATTTAGTGTTCTGTTGATTAAAGACGATGGTGAAAACACGCAATTACATTTTACATTATCTCTAATTTTACGAGTAAAGGGTTGTCAAAACAGATTCGTAAAATACTTACAGTTATTTTACTATCACTACACCATACAGTGAGTGGTATTCCAGACAGAAAAAAAATTCACAGATTTCGCAGTTCCCGCAAGAATCGGAGCATTGAAAATGAATACAAAAATTTACGAAAAAACTAAATCAAATCAAAAGCAAAATCCTATAATTTTTCAAAGGTATACTAGGTACCTTTTTATTTTTACGATCGATTGTGACAAAATGCCCCTGACTGCTTCGACGCGGCTGTAATATGACGACCTCCGTGGTCGAGTGGTTCGCACGCCGGGTTTCAAGGCGTCGCCATCTCATGAGGTCCCGGGTTCGATCCCCGGCTGGGTCAATGTTGAAAATGAACTTTTCAATATTGTCTCAGGTCTGGGTGTGTGTCATACCACCGTTGTTTCTGATTTCCATAACACAAGTGCTATAGCTACTTACTTTGGGATTGGAGCAATGTATGTGATGTTGTCAAATATATATATATATATATAATATTATTAACCGATTCACAAAAATCAACTAATGCACTTCTCGTCTGCTTCCGCATCTTTCAATACCTTTACCATGATGATCGGTCAATAATCATAGAAACTACATCACTTTTTATATACCGAAATACCCGTTTTCCTACAATTCCAAATCTAAAGGGACCACCTACAGGTCACAATTATAAACCGATTTTCAAAAAAAATTCGCTATTTTGTAGCTAAACTAATACCCTAGGACCCTTTTTTCATATTTTCTTAAGTCGCTTTTTTTCTCGAAATATTTACAATTTAGTAAACAAACACCCCCCAAAAAAACCGAATTTTTCGAAATTTCAAAAAAAGTTACCATCCGATTTTCAAAATTCAAACGTTCACACGTGTCTCAATATATTCCTCAACTTTTGGTACTATTCCCATCTCGATCCTCCTAAAATCCTCGGAACTATGACCAAAAATACGTCTCAGGCGATTTGCATTTGATAACCATTTTCAATGGTAAAATATGAGATTAAGAGCCACACCAACCACTTTTGAAGAACATGAACGTTAACTCATCATCATCAGACATTTTATAAAGTCCCTAGTCCCTACTGTCCCTACCTATTGGAACACTACCCTACCTTATGCATGGATCAGAAGAATGGTCCCACCATAAATTGCCTTCCGAAGCAAGCAGGAAGGAGCTCGAGATAGTAAATTTTTGGTCACCCATCCTATGACTGACCCTAGCGAGAATTTCTCGTCTTGGCGCATAATGTCCTTTTCTCAAAATGTCCTTTCTCATAATGTCCTTTTCTCCAATTGTCCTTTCTAAAAAAGTCCTATTTCTTTTTTTCAAAATGTTTTCAAAGTGTGTGTGTATTTATAAATATTGCACATTAAATGTGCAATATTTATAAATGTTAATAATGATAAATAAATAAAATTTTTGACTACATATAAAGAGACTGGTTCATGATTATTAATTATTATTACTTTTTTATTTCTGATTCCTTCATCTCTATTCCAGTGAAGGTCGGTAGGAAATCAGGAATGTTATATTTTAAGTGACACATTGTGACCTAATAGGCTTACCGCCAGAAAAGTGTCGTTAACAGATTAGGGCTGTCAACTTCTCAGATTATGGATATTAATAAATATGGCTAAAATATTTTAATTATTGAATATAATTGAATAGTATAGAAATAAGATGGAAGTATAGGTAATGTTAAGATGAATAAATAATGAAAAAATATTAGAATAAATCGACTCACCCGTAGCAACTCAGACGGGATTCGAACCCGCACCCTTAGGAATCCGGCCCAATGCACTACCAATTATGCTACCGAGCCACTAATGAATTCGGCGAAATTTTCTAATACTTTTTACGTTTCCGCTGAAGATCATCTTTAAAATTATATGACTGTTTCACCTTAATTGATTGTCTAGCACCTGTAATGGGGCTGGCTTCGATCGAATGTCGGAGTAATTCTCATCACATTGGTGAGATGGCGCTGATCTTCAGCGGAAACGTAAAAAGTATTCGAAAATTTCGCCAAATTCATTAGTGGCTCGGTAGCATAATTGGTAGTGCATTGGGCCGGATTCCTAAGGGTGCGGGTTCGAATCCCGTCTGAGTTGCTACGGGTGAGTCGATTTTTTCTAATATTTTTTCATAATTTATTCATCTTAATATAAAAATAGCATTGTGAATGCAAAAATCTAAAAGTTTAAAATTATAGGTAATGTTATTTATACTATCATACAACATCATCATTATACTAACTTAAGATGTCTTTCAAAAATTCCTGTAGTGCTATCTTTTAGTTGGTACATTTTACCTCGATCCGTGCTATCACGTTTTGGTTATTTATTGTATTGACAATGTAACCTAAGTGTCGGATTGTAAATTCTTTAGTTAGAACAATAACTATTATGACACAAATAATAGTACATTACTGACGCGGTCAATAATGACTGCATTGCTGGCAGCGCGATGATGATGGCCGATAGCGTAGCTTAGCGCAGGTCCAGGCCGTCACAGCGCGGACAGCAAGGGCTGCAATGATGACCAAGCTGGAAGGCCGAGTGAGGCCATCATAGCGTGGCCAGCAGTGCAGTCATTATTGACATTTATGACATTTTTTACTTTTTTTTGTCATTTTTGAGTAAAGCACTATACTGTATAGTCTTGTATAGTCTATACAAGACTTGGTCCAAAATGACAAAAAAAAAGGCAAGAAAGTCAAAAATATCAAAAAGGAAAAATAGTAAAAAAAAAATTAAAAACATCATCTACAACAAGGGATTGAAAATGGCGGCTCACGGCGCTTACCACAACGAGTGTAATCCCATTCATTAACTGCGCGGGTTGTACAATGTACTTTTTTCAGGAACTATGTTTGAAACAAAACTCGACAATAATGGATTCTCAAAGAAAATTGCTGGTGGCTAAAACTCGACACTAATGAAATCCCATACAACTTTGTTGCGTCACCATCGGAGGAGCACGGCAACCTCGACTTTGTTCAAAGAAGGTTGTCAAAATAATGGCCATATTAAAAGCATTTTTGAGTAAAACTACAAACACAATAGTAGTTTATAATACAAGGTTAGTAAGGAGGTTTTTAAAACAAGTTGATTATTCGTCAGTTTTAAAAGCCTTAACAACCGTGTACTATACGACGTTTTTCAATACATTTGCGAGAAAACTAATGTTTTTTTCCTACATGTTGGTAATTTAGGACCTACTGAAATTGTAATATTTAGAAATTAAAAAAAAACCGTAAACAAAAACTGCTTGTGGTAAAATCAAAATTCCGCACGCTGTACTGTCATCGAAAGCGTATTATATATTGTGAGGAAAGCACAACTGTGCTGTGTTAAAAAAAACCGGCCAAGTACGAGTCGGACTCGCGCACGAAGGGTTCCAAAAAAACAGCAAAAAAATTGTATAAGAGCACGTTTGTTGTATGGGAGCCCCCCTTAAATATTTATTTTATTCTGTTTTTAGTATTTGTTGTTATAGCGACAACAGAAATACATCATCTGTGAAAATTTCAACTGTCTAGCTATCACGGTTCATGAGATACAGCCTGGTGACAGACAGACAGACAGACGGACAGCGGAGTCTTAGTAATAGGGTCCCGTTTTTAGGCAGCCATTACATGGTCATGCAAGCGTCAGTCAAATTCCATCAGTCATGAATTACGTTTGACTGATCAGTCAGATGGAAAGAACAAATCACATCATGCAACCATCAGTCACTACATTACACGGTAGGTTAATCGTCAGTCACAGCCCGTGACTGTGGTTAAACTGACAGCAAAACCTACCGTGTAATGGCTGCCTTAAATGGCGTCATCGCTACCTTATTAAATTTAAAATTACTGACGAAACTTCGGAAATCCGTCTAAAGATCAAAATTAAATTGTCACTAGAAAGTTAGGTAGTTAGCTTACTTAACTAGCACAGTAACCATTTATAGAATTTCCGATAGTCATCATGAAATTAAAAAGGTGTATATAGCGTGCGTGATTCAAAATGCGAGACACGAATTGCGAAAATCCAACATTGAAATAGATAATTTAATACTTTAGCATACCAAAAAAACATTTTGTTCTCCAAAATTAATAATGTTCACCAAATCCTAAACCGCCCAACAAGATGTGGTGTACCTATTTACTGATTCTGGGTTAGGTTAGGTTAGGATAGTATGGTGATCTTTTAAACGTAAGCCATTGAAATATGTAACTTAAAAAATCAAAGGAGGAGGTAGGCGTTTTCATGATCACGAAATGAATAAGACGTTTTAACTACGTAAAATGGCACAGCGTTGAACAGCAAGCATGGCTCGCCACCAAATCGAGTCTCCAGCAGAGTTTTTGCAATATCTTTATTTGTGGGAGTATATTGGCGGGGTGCCCAATGAGTTGACTCACTCCTATGGCCTCTTGGGTTTATTATAATTTTCGTCTCTTGGCATTTTTCGGCGAGTGGAAAAGTGCAGGCTTGCATTTGTTGCGATGCGACCGCATGAAAAAATGTTGGGTGATGTTACTTTCGGCATACTTAATTCCAAGAAGAAAGCTACTATTTTTACAAAGTATGGTATCATGGTGGTGGTGCCCAGATTATTAAAGACACCAGTCGGTTTTCATACAAACGAGGTAACTTTGAAGCCTGGGATTATGTATTCTGTGGCCTGGGTTCTCCGTCAAAATTGACCTAGCTGTGATCTGATGATGGCCATCCCATCGAGGGACTGAATGGAGGCGATTAAGATCGCTATACACACCCAACTGATCAGCATTCTAAGAGATTATATCCTCAGATAGTGACATCACTTGCCTGCCGACTTTGAGGCCGCTGTAGATCCTGTATGCCCAGTCACTGCACTGGACCTCGCACCCTGCACACCCCCATACACCAATGCGAGACACGAATGTAACACCAGTGTGGTATCATGACCAGACAGACTGCATTCACTGCCTTTTAAGTCATCAATTCATCTGGGATGATGAATTGATGACTTAAAAGGCAGTAATCAATTGGGCTAAATGTAGGTGCATTTAGCCCAATTTATTTGGGGTCGGTGCAGTGCGTTCTTCTCTTCCATTCCTTCCTGTCACTCGGCATCTTCTCATCCACTCCCTTCACATTCATATCACTCCGCACACAATTCATCCATCTTTTCTGCGGTCTTCCTCTTACTTTCCAGCCCTCAACATCCATATCCATTACTCTTCTAGTAACATGCTTTTCATCCCTTGATAACATGCTCATACCCAGCCAGACGATTCCCTTTTAACTTTTCTATCACTGGTGCTTCTTTCAAACTTCCTCTCACATACTCATTCCCAATTTTATCCACTCGCGTTACACTCACACCACACGTCCACCTCAGCATTTTTATCTCTGCTAAATGTAATTTTCTTTCATCCATCATCTTCATAGCCCAACATTCTGATCCATACATGCCTAGGCCTACTGGGCTTATTACGGACTCATAAATGCCCTTGTGGTTTAATTAATTATTAATTTACTGCCTGTTAAGTATAAACAAACATTTTATTGCAAATAATCGCCTATGAGGCGGACGCTAGACCAATCATGGCGTACGTCAAGTCAATTTGATATTCCGGTTGCGTTTAAGCCTTCATAAGCAACCGTGCTTGTTACATATCATTACGGTGTTTCCCTTACTACGACAATCACAGGGCATACATGTCACATACTGTTCGTACATTAGCAATTTGCGAGTGAATTTTGTTGCTAGTCAACCTAACGTAATCATTTTTGCCAATTTTCATTATCTTCCATTTCGCCTGAAAAATCAATGTTCTCAATTTAAAACTCAAATTATTGATCAAAGTTCAGAATCAACATTGTGAGCTATTTCAATATCCTCACTGCTGGGGCAAAGGCCTTCCTTATGGCTGGATAAGGATTAGCCAGATCTTAATACATCATGTATCAAAAAACCCTGTCAGATCCTGAAACAGGGACAGTGTTGCAAAAAGTGAACAACTTTCTCCAAGGAACATAGGTCGAGAATCGCTTCCATAGTAAGTCGGTCAGCATGCCTTACTTTTTGTATGAGGTTTTACGATCTGTGTTCCATGGATAATGTTGTTCAGTTTAAGCACTATCACCTGTTTCAGGATCTGTCAGGGTTTTTTGATACATGATGTATATGAGTAACCAATACTCAATTATTTAGTGTCACTACAACATTCGTTGCGAGAACATTGAATGCCTGCTTGGGCCGTTGACTCTTCGACCTTCCAACTTAGCCAAGACACAAAAGTCTGGTTTGTCTTAGATTAGAACACGTAGCTATGTGACGAATCATGAATAACAAGCGGTGACATTGGTTGAGGCATGGCATGCTAGTTACTGGAGGTCACACAATCATACTAGGGTCTGGGTGTCATCTGATTGGAGTACTAGACTGACTAGTAAGTTTTTTTTTAATTTGACTACTCTACGAAATAAATAAATTGGGAGAAATATATGAGAAATACGCTACGTGATCGAACCAAAAATGAGAAGATCCGTAGGAGAAATAGAGTAACCGACATTGCTCGAAGCTCAGCTGAAGTGGCAGTCGACGGGACACATAGCGAGAGGAACCGATGGCTGTTGGGGCGGAAAGGTTCTGTAATGGCGACCGCGCACCGGACGATGCTCCGTGGATAGGCCCCCCACAAGGTGGACCGACGTGAGGGTGAAGGTCGCTGGAAGCAGCTGGATTGGGGCAGCGCACTACCGATCGTAGTGGAGATCCTTAGGGGAGGCCTATACCCATCAGTGGGTGTCGTGCGGCTGACGTCATATGATGATGATGATGATATGAGAAATAAAGACTTTACTTCTTCCGCTCTAAGGTCTCCGTCGTAGAACTTACGAGCTGATGGCGTAGGTAGCTAACTAGAAATTTTTATGACTATCAAAGTTCATTCGAATACTTCATCTTAGGCTTCAATGTTTTATCACGTACACTATGAGAATCAACACTATTACGTGCCATAAAATTGCCAGTCAAATACCGCCAGCGTATTTCAGCGTTTTTCTGCACCTTGACTTTTGCCGATTCGAACAAAACTAATTCTGTATCTATTAGGTTATGTTGTCTACGTCTGTGATGAGTAGAAGTGCCATAACGTACATTACTGGCCTAGTGACCTACACCCGATTTGACTCATTCACCCACGCTCCGTTGGACCGAGTACAAGTGATAAAATCGTCACTGAAACGAATGACGAGTGCTGCGTAATCTAGATCTCTGTGACGTCAACGGGAGACTGTCTTGTTATTTAAACAATATTTCGGCTTTGATATGACTCGCCAGATGTAAATGTAAAAACGACAATACAGTAACTATTAAAGTATTTAGTAAGCTGTGACTAAATTTAGTTACATACAGAGAGTGAAAGTGAGTATATGGGCTAAATATTAACGGGCTTCTTGTATAATAGCTATTTCCTACGACTAGGCGTAGGAAAGAGCTATTATACAATGTGTATTTATTAATAGCTTAACCATAAGGAGGCTCAAGGTCACCCAGCGTGCAATGGAGAGAGCCATGGTCGGCGTTTCCCTGAGTGATCGAATCAGAAACGAGGAGACCCGCAGGAGAACTAAAGTAACCGACATCGCTCGAAGGATTGCTCAGCTGAAGTGGCAATGGGCAGGCCACAGGGAGAAGAACCGATGGCCGTTGGGGCGGAAAGGTTCTGGAATGGTCGTCAGTAGGTGTCGTGCGGCTGATATGATGATGATGATGGAACCAGAATACGGTAGATAGGGAGGGACCATCAAACTGAACAACTTTGACTATGGATGGGATCAACTCTGAAATTACGAAAAAAATCAGCTGTTTCGTACATTTTCTTATTTTCATTATTAATGTTTGTATGAGTTGGTCCCATGGTAAAAGTTGTTGAGTTTGATGGTCCCTATCTAGATCTACCATATTCCGGTTTAGCCAGTAATTCTGTCACACGTTGTATTGTTAAACTGCAAAGTGACAACCCTAGACGCAAATAGATTATTGTTTTCGATAAGCAAAGCAAAACACAATTGAGGTCTAGGGTTGTCACTATGCAGTTTATCATGAAAAGTAGTGTACTATTCTACTCTACCGGACACCATACATACATTATTTGTCCACAACTCCACATACCACACCCCGGGCACTCCATACAAGCGCCGCGGTTCAACTACAACTGCAACCGTGTGCGTGAAGTCTGAGGCTATTGAATTGAGCACCTCAGACCAAATAAAAAAAGTAAGACGGAGTCTTCCGAACGAAGCGGTGAGGCCTAACTACGCCTTGGCTGTGTCCATACACAGTTCACGCACACACGTGTAACGAAACTACGCCTTGACTTTCCATATAAAACCCTGCCGCCCGCCCCCTTGTACGCACACATGTACCATCAAAAACCGGCCTCACTTCATTGTTCGCAACGCTCCATCTTTCTTTTTTATTTGATCTGAGATGAGCACACGATTCGGCACACGAACTCGCGCGGTGGAGTGAGGTAATTGATTGTGAGGCGGGGCGGCGAGTTTCCTCTGTACGGTAGTACTTATATCACATCATCATCATCATATCAGCCGCTCGTACACGACATCCACTGCTGGGAGGCTGGGCCTCCTCTAAGGATCTCCACGACGATCGGTCCTACGCTGCCCGCATCCAGTGGCTTCCGGCATTCTTCACCCTACCCGCCACGGAGCGTCGTCCGGTGCGCGGTCGCCATTCTAGAACCTTTCCGCCCCAACGGCCTTCGGTTATTCTCGCTATGTGTCCCGTCCCGCCCATTGCCACTTCAGCTGAGCAATCCTTCGAGCGATGTCGGTTACTTTAGTTCTTATATCTATTCTGTGACAAAACTGAACTTTTCCTTGCGTATATAGTTGACGCATCATTGTATTTATAATGTATGCATCGAAATACATTTCGATGATGTATGCATAATAATTCCGTTACATTAACGATGTATTTATTTTTGTCTGTGAATGCAACACGTGGCGAACTAAGCGTGGGTGGCGGGTTCGATTACTGATACATACATATTTGTAAACAATCATCAATATTTTATCTTGAACTTGAGTTTTATTAATGTTGTATGTATGTATGTATAGCTTTCAAAATATATATGATTCTTATTTTCAGTTTTTTTGCGCTAATATGAGAGTGATGCGATGCGAAGATGGTGGTTTGTTTGAGGAATGATATGATTGTGAAGGGAGTAAATAATATGAAGAGTGGAAGAGAAGGATGCACTGCGCCGGCCCCAAATATATTGAAATAAGGCGATTCACACACTGCACCGTCTCGTCTGTCGCGGTGCGCGGGTAGATAGTCTCGCCGAGACTAGTGTTGCCCAAATTCAGTCTTGGTCTTGCAGTCTTGGTCTTGTTCTTGCGTTTTTGCAAGACCAAGACCAAGAACAAGACCGCGTATTTTTAGCAAGACCAAGACCAAGACTGACCGTGCAAGACTTGAGCAAGAACAAGACATAGCCTGCAAGACTCTTGCGTCTTGCAGCTAGGACTTAGCGCTATTTCACTGAGTAGTTAGGTGTAACAGTTCGGTGTATAGGTAGGTACGCTTAGGAATTCTATGAGACGCAAAAAACTGTATCAAAGAATATGAAAAACTGGACCTATGCGCATTACGACTAATACCATAAACATAGCGAATAAACTCTTTTATTAAATTTCTTATAAGTTGAGGGTTCAATCTCTTTCTAGACAGATAAGTATTGTTCTTTAAAATACAGTCAAGTTATTGTAATTAATTTGTTTTTTTACATGTTTTAGCAAATGTAAGCTTATAAATCATAAATGTTTATTAAGAAACAGTTACTTCCATGGAAAACGACATATAGGTCAGTTGATTTTTCGAATTTCTTATCAAATCTTCAGTTATTTATTAATCTGCTTGATCTTTACTATGGCTATGTTAATTCAAGCTCACAATGTTCCAATTATAATACGTTTTTCTAAGATTTAAAGTAAACTTTAATAAATAGTAATAGACTAATAGGTAATTGCAAGACTTGCAAGACTCTTGCTGCAAGACCAAGACCAAGACCAAGACTGGGAGCGCAAGACCAAGACCAAGACCAAGACCAGGTGTATTGGCGCAAGACCAAGACCAAGACTGGCTAAGTCTCGTCTTGTTCTTGCATTTGGGCAACACTAGCCGAGACAGTACGAGACAAGCCGAGTTCAAGAGTGTACATGGTAGCCTTCGCTACTTCTCGGGGTATCTCGCTGTCACTCGGTCGCAATGACACCGTGTCGGTTTTTTGCGTACGAGTCCTTTGACTTTTGGTCTAGCTCGCTGTCTCTCACGAGGCTGAGCGAGTGCATCCCTGTACGCTTTTGCGTCTTTATATGAACGCATCGCCTTGGCAGTTTTACATTAATTGAGTTTAAAGGAACATGGAAACAGAACTTAATTTATTAGAATAGTACCAAATGGAGCCAGTCTAGTAACTGATGCCATACAAGACATTCGTCCATTTCCTCGGAGTTCACAACTGTGACTGCACTGCATGACGCGAGAGTGTACAGGGTCGCTCTCACACCCGGGGATACTATTATATTCTGTGCCCGGGGCTCTCGTGAGAGACATTCGGGCGAGAGCACTCGCGAGAGAGTGTATAGCCGGCATAACATATCGTTTGCATGTGCCTCAGTTTGTCTTTTTTTTTCAGATCTGCACCTCCGTCGCCACGCTTCGCCAGTGCGAATCGCCTAAGGGTAATCAGATGATGATTGTGATGATTGATAAAACTTATTTTTGTATCGAGATTTGGTTTGGATTTTCAGTATAATAAAGTTTAATATGAAGAAACAACAAGACTTGATTGATCGACGACGTCGATCGATTGGTAATAATCAGGTCATTTGTACACATGCGCAGATGTAATTTGTTTGTATGAACTAGGTATGACATCATGAGAAGACGACTTGAGTCCTAGAGATAAAATAAGTCTTTATACATGTATAATTGAGATTTGTTTATCTTTAACCGATGTTTGATATTAAAATCAGACGATATTTATTTAACTCTTAAGATGTAAGTACCTACTTAAGGTTGAGTATCCATTTGAGCATGGATTCCCAACCAGTGGGGCGCATCTCCCAATGGGGGCGTAGAGCTATCCTAAGGGGGGGGGGGGCGTAGAGCTATCCTAAGGGGGGCGCGATAAGCTGCTCCATATTGTTAGTACTTATGAAAACCCTGCATTTCAGTATTTCCACTCGAGGCATCTAGAGCTTTGATTTAGCATGCGTGCACATTTTTTAGCAAAATCGCAATGGCGATGGCGTGTCAATGGGAGAAGTGGTAAAAGATTCGTTTGATCTAATAAGTCAATAAATATTCAAAGCAATAAAATACAGCTAGTTAAATAGCATGATTCTGATTTTATGATAGAGTGGCGGCTTTGACAGAATGGGTGCCCCGATTGAAAAGAATATGCCTCGATTGAAAAGTGGGTGCCTCGATCGAAGTCAACTCATCGGTCGGTAGTGGTTCGTCCATACGTGTAAGCCCCAGGGGCGATTCCCAGGAGGGGGTCCATTTGTACTCGGTAGGGCTTATTTCGAATCCATTCACCATCTTACCAAAATCTGACGCCATAACAACAATTAAAAAATTGTTGTGTTCCAGCAGTTAAGAGGTAAGATAGTCAGTTCCTTAATGGTGAGGATCCCGGGTATAATGAGCTTACACTTTGGGCCTTATCGTCACTTAAAATCAGTTGGACACACACAAGACGGGACAAAATTTATATGACACTAGACTAGAAAAGCAGCTATGTTTGTTAATAAGATTAAAACAAGGTAATAAGTGACAATGTACAAATCTCACTGACCTTGCACAACGCTATTTTTAGTAGAATTAGCACAAATAATGTTTATTGGAGCGACAATAACTTGTGTTACTGAGATTTTGCCAAGTAGTGCCAAGAGCAAAGAAAAATTATAGCATTGCATAATCTTTCATTGGAAGAAATTAACATAAAATGTTTACCTATTCAATAGCTTTTGAAAAGTTAACAGTTAAATTGCAGGTTTAGTCTGTTTATCCTTACTTATCCTATTTAGTAAACAGTTTTAGAAAGTTGTCATTAGTAGTACCTACACCTTTTAAACTTATAAAGAAAAAAATGCAAATCATTCTTCAAAATAAAATTAGGTACCTACCTATGAAATTAGTTATTATTTTGATTAGTCTTCAGCTTCAAATATTACACAATTAAATTAAGAACTTACCCTTCAAGTTCAAAAGGTACACTTCCTGAAATTGTCACTTCCCAAAAAGTACCTTTCCCAAAATGTTCATTTCCCAAAATGCACCTTTCCTGCAATGTACATTTCCCAAAATGTACACTTTTAGTACAAATAATAGAAGTTAACCTTCTCCATATTTATGTGATCCTGGTACTTTAAAATGTATCCAATCATTTCAAATGCACTTACAATGTTGGGAAGTTTACATTTTGAACCCCAAGGAACCTTACATCAGTTGGGCTGAAATATCGAATACAATTTATTTGAATAGCGCAACAAATATTAATATGATTATACCATACCATCTGATTCTACATGAACAGAAAGGAAACTACAACTTTCACCCACTTTCTAGACCTTATTTGTACAAGTGTAGTATTAGTAGGTTATATCTTAACTTCAGGATATTCAATTCAATTCATTATTTGCATTAAATAGGGTATAATTTCTACAATTATTTTGGGGATGTTATACAACTGGGTAGAACTTAAGTGTGGGAAAGGAAGGTAGTGGACCGCCCACAGTGAATCCTCAGTAGACAAAGCTTTACAGTATGATAAAGTATCATAAATGAAACATATTTTTTAAATTATCCACACTATTTTTTTTTGGATATTTGTACATAGGTTTTGATTCATACTATGTTACATCCCTGCAAAGTTTCATCGACATGAGGATGTGTTGGGGTCTCCATACAAAAGATCACTTCATTTCCTACACTATTATGCCCACTTTTAGGTATATATTGAAATAAATATTTCTATGTTGCCTCAGAATAAAATAAGTTGTTGTATGGAAATCCTTACTAATATTATAAATGCGAAAGTCCGTTTGTTTGTTTGTTTGTTACGCCTTCACGTCTTAACTACTAAACCGATAATCATGAAATTTTGCATACACGTTCTCAGGAGTGCAGAAAAGGACATAGGGTACCTTTTATCCCGAAAAAAGGAACTGTTCCCGAGGGATAGCAAAATAACTTTCCACGCAAACGAAGTCGCGGGCGGCCGCTAGTATTATATAAAAGATTAAACTTTTTCTCTCTACAGAAAGTTGTACACAATGATTTCAGATTTATCCATAAAAATAGGAGTTGTGAAGAAATATTTCATAGATCTGTGAAATTTTTACCTGGGACCTATGCACGAAACTGGGTTGTATGGTAAGCCTACCTACTTTTTGAAGTAGACTACAACAGACTGTTACACGGTGATTATTTTTTATTACCACATCATCTCAAAAGCAAAATGATTTTGTATTCATAACATTTACATCACATGATACCTACATGAGGATTGTGGGATCAAACAATGTTTACACAGATTTGTTTGATCTTCTTTCAAGATGTACAGACAGATTAGTTTATTTAATTAGTTTATTTATCCAACTATTTTAAATGTGAAAGTTTGTGGGTTTGGATATTTGTTCCTCAATCACGCAAAAACTACTGAACGGATTTGGTTGAAATTTGGCACACAGATAGTAGATAGCCTGGATAAAACATAGGATACTTTTTATCCCTATATTCCCACGGGAACGGGAACCACGCGGGTGAATACGCGGGCCGCCGCTAGTAAGTAAATAAAACTAAATATTATTTTTTGTATAATCTCCAGTTGTTATTATTTTTATAGGTGGGTTTTTATTTATGCTAATTATGGCGGTTTTAGTAAAAAAAGTAGTCTTAAACGTGTACTATCTACTGAATTAGTTAACGTTTGGTTATCCCCAAGTAAAAGTCGTTTTACTCAATCACTTTTAGCTCGACTAAAATGGTATTTAAAATCTATTATTTATCTTTCCTGCTGCCGCATTGAAGCGACGGTAGACAAACATACGGTCTCATATTCTTTTTAAATAAATGAAAATGAGAAATACGACACTACAGGAGCGACTCCCGGCTTCCAAATAAAGACAACACAACAATAGTCAATATGACAAGACCACCATACTATCTAATGACTGACCTCCTTACAGCTTCCTCGGCAGGCGAAGCACGACACAAATTTTCTATTCGATAGAACACTCGACAAAAACCACAAGAAACAACAATAATTGTTTATTTCACACAAAAGTCATAGTTTTTTTACGATTTTCTTTTTGTGACATTCGCGGACACGGCGCTCGAGGCGAGGCAACGCGTTCATAGGGTTGTTGAAAAAATATCGATACATCGATATATCGATATTTTTTATTCGATATATCGATATTTTTAGCCGATATATTTTGAACCGATATATCGATATATCGATACAAAATAACCAATATCGAAAATCGTATCAAAAACGATATATTTTTATTTATTTTACTATCATTACATCACTCTAAAGTTGCTAGAATACAAAGCTATACAATGCGTTTATTATTCCTATGGCGTTATGTTGGCAGTATCGTCATTGTAATCTTATTGCGATGGAATAAGGTTCAAAATTGAATAAAATTTACGGGATACCAACAACGCCAGAGGTAATAACCGATGAAACGCACTCTAAAAGATTGGAATTGAAAAATGGAAAACAACTTATCTGTACTTTCATCATAATTCATTACATAAACTTAATATTCACTGAAATAGACGAACAGAGTTCACTTGGCTGCGAAACCAAAAGTGAGATGAGCCAGTGTTTGTAAATATGAAAACGTGTGCGTGAATTTAGAGATGCACTGAAGTCCATTTTAGGTTGTCGATAACCATAATGTATTATTGCCCTAATAAATAAAACACAAACAAAATTTTGAACAATTTTATTTAAATAATTTCTTAAGGTCTCCTTTGAGGCTACCTGCTTATTTATTTATGACATTTATCCAGTTTAATTTAATCACTGGATTTACAGAAAACCTGGAAATAATTGTTAAATTAGTACATAAGTTGGTATAATTTACCATTTGAAAACTGTCGGTTACAAGCAGCTTTAAATAAAACTATCAGTGTTCACAAAGACAAACAAAGTTATATTGGAAATCATCGACATGAGTATCGATATCGATAATTTTTTATCAATATCTACGCTTTATTTTCTCAAGTTCACGGACATAATATCTTTTTATCTAACACATAATGTTTAGAAATCAGCCTTTATTTAGGAAATAGGCGTTTAATAGCATCATATTAGTATATAACTTAGTGTGTTTGGGAATATATTCAACTAAAATATGAATTATGAAAATGGTAATAGTACAATCATATTTACCTGTGAAATGAGTGTTTATTTGGGTTATTGTCGTAAGTAACATTACAATCCAGTACAGAACACGACACCATTATTGATTTATATAGCTTTGAGAGCCAAACCGACCCGATCGCGATCAAAATTACAAAATAATCTTGTTGACGCTTTTCACCAAGGTGATAAACGATGATATATGAAGTCAAACCCGGTTTAGCTGTCAGTTTGTTTTTACTCTTTTTCGCACATCGCATAAGCCATAAGAATCGGTTTCTCACTCGCACCATTGTCCGTCTACTTGAGCATAGCGAAAAATTTTCTAAGTCTATGATTCATTATTGATATTTTTTTTATAAAAACATATTGTCTATGACTTGTACGTGTTTTGCACTGCGTTGAATATCTGATTTAATAAATATGCGCCTGATATTATAAATAATATTCGGTTTTTTTTAGATTTTCATACATTACTTAGAGTAATGTATGTTGTTTTATAAATTCTATTGATATCACTGAGCTAGACTAAAATAAATACATTATTTCAAAACCGCAAATGTTCTCTGAAAATTCGACCGATATATCGATATATCGATATTTTTTTCGCGATATATCGAGGCCGATATTGATATTTTTATAAATATCGATGTATCGATATATCGATATTTTTTTTCACTTTCGACATCCCTACGCGTTCACCACTTTTGCCGGTGTGTGTTGCTAGCGTTAAAAAAACTTCTTGATTTAGTTCTTGGCTGCGTTCCGTCGTTGTAGGGTTGCGTTCCGAACCTACGCTCCGAATGCAACCAAACGCTCGATAACGGCTTTCAAACATTAGGGCGTGACGTTCGGTTGACACAACTTTCCCGTTCCTTACGTCAGAGCGTTGCAACTTTTTGACCATCACAATTGATATTGTTGTAAAACGCTCTGACTCTCAATAGAAAAAAATGTCAATGTCATTTTAAATTATTTTGAATATTGTAAAACGCTCACTAGAAAAAAATGTCAATGTCATTTTAAATTATTTTGATTTGATGTGTTTGTGTCTAATTATTAAAATGATAATGTAATATTTGATTTAGAACAAAGACAAGTTAAAATTATTGGTATTCCAAATGGAAAACGAAGACTTTTGTACAGGTCGCGCGGCGAGTTAAGAGCGCTCGGCAAATGTAGAGGGGGTATGCGCAGTCGGAATTTGTTATTAAAAAATGATACTGCGCATACCCCCTCCAGACTGCCGAGCGCTCTTAACTCGTCGCACGAGGTATACTATTAATGACATTTAAAGTTCGTGGTCGTTCCATCCAAACCTTAGAGTGAGTTAAAAAACAACCACACAACCACACTTTAAGCCACTGAATTCAACCAAGTTGTTTCGTTTGATTTGCAACCAAACCACGGAACGATGAGTTGTTTTTATAACCTCTTTAGGTACAATGTTTTCGTTTTCCATTTGGAATACGGATAATTTAAACTTTCCTATGCAGGATGGAATTTAATGCCACCTGCACGCGTAGCATAACCAACATCGAGATAAGATTCGACTCACAGACAGAACAATGGCTTGTCTACACCGAAATGTCACTAGTGTCGGGTTGAGATCGAGATACTCATGCTCGCATTTTACAACAGTAGACTCGTATTGTTCTTTGTCGTGGCCTAATGTCAAAAGTCGACAAACACGAGCTTTTCTCTTCAACTGACATTAATTTGAAAGTTGAGTCGGAGAAACTTGTCTACTACCCTTCGAGTAGTCGAGAAAGATTTGTCGACCTATTTTTTTTCTGAATTTTAAATTTCGCATTAAAAATAAATCTAAGTTGTCGTGTCTAAGGTGTTGTTTTTTCGAAATCATAAAAAAAAACATAAAACATTTATTTGCTTCAAACACGGTATGAAAGGTGGTACAAAGTAATAAGGTGCACATGTTTCGCCATCAATAGAAATAGCATGCAAATATACAAGTAAAATTAAATAAAAATAAAATGTCAATTCACAAAAATAAGAAAAAATATGTCAAGAAATCTCAAATTCGAATTATTAAATTAATTAAAAAACATTAGAAATATAGTCAGAAAATACGCTTGTCATAAATACATTGCATGTCATATTTTACTGTCAACTTTGTCTAAAAAAGATTACATGTCATAAAAATTATTTTCAGTCAGCCATTTGAATAATTTATTTTTAAACTTAATTATTTGTTAATATTTAGCATTTTAATATCTTTAGGAATTTTAGCCAGTTCGATTCCTGGGTGTGGGAAGCGTATTTTATAAAATCTTTGAATGCAGTTATGTTTCTTTTCAAAAATAAGGGAATGTTTCCATTGAGTGAAATTTGCTATCTCCATTGTTTAGAGTACTTTCCCTCCAGGTGGCATTAAAAATTTCCACCCTGTATACTAAATCAATTAAAAATCTGTACCATAAACAGTGTTACACAAAAACATCAAAACACAAAATAATGTCAAAATGACAATGACATTATTTTGTAAAGATAAACGTCAGAGCGTTTTTCAACCACCTATTTTGATGGTTGTTTAGTTGCTGGGTTGCGTTCAGAACCTACGCTCCGAGTGCAACCTATCCACAACCAAACGCTCTAACGGCGTTCCAAACATTAGAGCGTGACGTCCGGTTGACACAACCATCCCGTTCCAAACGTCAGAGCTTTGCAACCAAACAACCATCAAAATTGATGGTTGTAAAACGCTCTGACGTTTGTCTATAGAAAAAATGTCAATGTCATTTGACTTTATTTTGTATTTTGATGTTTTTGTGTCTAATTTTTAAAATAATCATGGTAGATGCTCAAAAAACGGTTTTTATTTGATTTAGTATAAAGAAAAGTTTAAATTATTCGTATTGCAAATGGAAAATGAAGACTTTGTACTGACATTGACATTTAAAGTTCTTGGTCGTTCCTAACCTTAGAGTGAGTTAAAAAAACAACCAAACAACCTCGCACTAAGGCTCTGAACGCAACCCTGCGCTTCGAGCCATGGAACGGATGAAACTACGCTCGGGGTTTTTGGCGCCATTTTGTCGGGTGCGGTTTGGTGTCTATTTTAATTATTTGAAAATTGATTCAAAGTGGATATTGTGTCTTAAAATTGGTGCAGCTTTGTGGTACAAGTGTCTACGCAACTGAACAATATGTGGGATAATTGAAATAGGCGCGATCTTGGTTGTGTGAAGCTGAGACTTTTATTGTAGTGGTGGCTACCTCGGCAGAACTTACCGAGTAAACTGTCTTGATATACTTGGTCCCAAATACTCCAAGCAGCATTGAAATGCAATGCACCCGCATTCTAATGTAAACCTAAACTGAAACAATACCTACCACTGAACTATTCAACACTTGACACTGGCAAAGATTACTTCCAACAGGAAAGTAGATTATTAGATTAGAAACACAGGTTTTAAACGCGATTTTAACTAAAACATAGGCGTTGAACACCCACCTTTTCAACGCCTATGTTTTAGTTAAAATCGCGTTTAAAACCTGTGTTTCTAATCTAATAAAATGCAACGCTAAAGTTTAAAAGTGTATATAGGAAAGTAGATTGCCAAAATAAAAATAGAAGAAGAGTGAATTCACATTCATAAATTTACAAATTTCTTTAAAACGAATGAAGATATCGTGAAAATATGTTTTCTGGCCCTTTAGGCCGTCCGCTGCCTTAAGCGGGATCCCGCCGCGGGTACACGGCGCACACTGCGAAATTTGACGATTCTAGCTCAACTTAATTCAAAAATAAAAAGTATCTAAATGTACATAATTTATATCATAATATTGAACCTAAATAACCAGTCATTGATATTTTATTAAGATTTTTGGTGTGGCAACCATAGGTTTAACATGGCAACTCCTCAAACTTTGATAATTTTTCATACTAATATTAAACACAGTTTATTTGATGTGGTTTATCAGAAGTTGTGGGAATAAACTGTGCTAAATACTTATTGTAGTTTATTGTTTGGACTGTCTGGAATCAATTTAGGTAAATATTTATTTCATGTCGTTTTTAATTTGTTAGATTTCCTCAATAGTTTATGAACGCAATTTAATTAATATTCACGCAGAGTTTACAAAATGTATCTTCATGTATCTCGCCTCAAACTTTATTTTTATATTTCCTTGTACATCGGTCTTTATGAATAACTATGATTTGGTTGCGCCTATTTGCGTCACTCATACATTTTTTTCGTTTTTCGTAGAATGCAGATACCTGAATTTTTTGACATTTGGTTTCGAAAGAAGAACGAAATGTTGTAATATGTACATACATTCTGAATAAATATAACATATCGAGTAACATTCCGAGGGTTTTAAAAGATGCCCTAGCAGCTTATGCAGTAAAATTGAGATTAAATATCAGAAAAGCCAATGAAAATAAACAAGGTTTCTTGTCTCTATTGTTCAATGGTTAGATAGCGAATTGAAGCTTCCAGATGATTTTTTCAAGTTTCTGCCCTCTACCAGCTCAACAAGTATCGCTGCTATAAGCCAATTAAGTCCCGGACGGTCTGTAAAACCATTCGAAGAATGTAACTCTCAAGTAAAAAAAATGAAAAGTTGAGTGTTTGTTACGCACCAAATCCCGTGAAAAATTGACCTTTGCTGCTGAGGTTAGTTTACGGTCTGAAGGGAAAAAATGCTGCAAATATTGTCCGCGAAGTATGCACATCATCACCATCACGAATCGTCAAAATTAAGAAAGCTATGCAAAAGTCACTTAAACTTAGATGAAAATGTCGTCTGAACGCTTGTTCAGAGGTGCTTACTTCTTAAAAGTCCAGATGTGTCTTATGATAATGACAGTGATAAGAGAGAAAAAAATATCGTTTTTGAAATATTTAAGATCTTTTTTTACTTTCTTTAGTTTTTTTCCTAAATTATATAATTAGGGATTATTATTTTTATACCTAACTGTTTTTTCAGGCAAATATCGTTTTTAATAACGTTAAATCCTTTTGTGACTTTAAACAAATGGTTAAAATCAATAATTAATATAAAATTTCATATTAACTGCAATTTTTATACAGACTGAATTTAGTTGAGCTAGAACCGTGAAATTTCGCAGTGTGCGGCGCGGGAATATAGATTGCTGGTTTTTGACGGACAGGTGCTTGCGCAGTGCATGAGTAAGCTCTAATCTATGTCGCTCCGCGCGCGTGTCCCGCTCAAGGCAGCGGAGGGCCTTATCGTGATCAAACGGTTACGAAAACCTGCTTATTTTTAATCTTAATACTATTTTCACCAATATTTTAGACTTAGCGTGTGGGCCGGAGAGTCGCATGCTTTTAAAACTTTAGGTCGCCATATCTTTGTCCCTGTTGCGTTACATGAGCAACGAATGTGTTTGTAGCTGTTTAATACAATGAATATGTAACGGCTACAAATACATCAACCCACCGGTACAGGCTCCGATTGATCTGGAATTTGACGATTTAACAAAAAACATAACCTCAAAGTATGCAACTCTCCGGCCCACATGCTTTTGTCAATCATTCTGCCGGGAAGCCGGTACAATCGATTTGATATCTGAAATAAGAACGTATATCGTCGGTACATTACTTCTAGGTTGTTTTAGAATGAAATTATTCATGTGGGACGGAGAGTCGCATGCTCACCAAGTGTACAATACCGCAGATAATTGTGGTATCTGATCTATTTATTTTGTGTGAACCCGAACGTATTGGGAGGAATTAAATTAAACCAAAAAGGGTTCTGTTCTAAGCTGGTTTTATTTGCACTCAACCTCAAAAGTCCTTATGATCTACACAAAGAAAAACCATAGCGCGATGTATTTGGCTACAGCGCCATCTATTGATGATTTAGGGGAACTATAATTTTAATATGGACATTAATGATCTATGCAAGGCAAAACCATACCGCGATGCACACGGGTACAGCGCCATCTATTGTTAAGTTAAGAACTAATAATTTGTACTGGCGTAAACATGCCGCCCACCAAGGACATAATTGAAGGAATGTCCTTCTTAAACACAAAGACAAAAAGATAAAGCCTAATAAAATTTGGACTAAACTTATGCTAAAACAAAATTCATTCTTAAAAACGGTAAAATTTTATAAATAACAATAATTTTGTGTTTTCCGAAAAAAGGTAAAAATATAAATTTTAACAAGTGTAAATCGTAACAGATGTAAATATAGAACTCTAAAAATGTTAACAATGAACTATAAAATCTTAAACTTAAACAGTGTAGAAATAAAACAATATCCTTAAAAACTAAATAATAAAACAACTGATTCAAATTTAAAATATTCTATGAAACAATTTTATTGATCTGAGTCTGCAATAGGCAGTATACATAATTTTGAAGTTGGTCTTTTAAAAGTAGATGATTTCGTGCGCAATGTGACTACACGGGTTATGTTATCATCACCTGGGTGTTTTTGCTCGACCCGACCTAATAACCAACGACTTGGCGGCAAGTCGTCCTCTTTAATTACGACAACGTCACCGATTTTTGGTTCAGGCACTTGAGATGACCACTTGTATCTGTTCATGAGAGTAGCAAGGTACTCCTGAGACCATCGTCTCCAAAACGACTGTACCATCCTCTGAACAAATTGCCACCGAGTCAAGGTATTGACGTTAGAGTTTTCATAACTGTAGTCTGGTACTTGTACTAAAGGTTCTCCGACCAAAAAATGTGCGGGAGTTAACGGAAGAGGCTCGGCTGGATCCTCGGAGTAGATAACGCTCATAGGACGCGAGTTCAAGCAGGCCTCTACTTGACAAAGGAGTGTACTCATTTCCTCATAGGTGAGTGTACTGTCACCTATGACACGCTTAAGGTGAAATTTTGTCGATTTCACCCCTGCCTCCCAAAGTCCGCCAAAGTTGGGGCTGTGGGGAGGAATGAAATGACATTCAGTTCCGTTGGCTTCGAGATGTTCTGCTACTGAAGACTGAATGGATGTTAATTGCTGCAATTCTCTAGATGCGCCTACAAATGTTGTTCCATTGTCGCTCCAGAGTTTAGCGCAGTGACCACGTCTGGACCCAAAACGTCGAAAGGCGGCCAAGAATGCTTGAGTGGTCATATCACTCACCACTTCAAGGTGAATTGCACGCGTGGACATGCAAACAAACAGGCACAAGTACCCTTTGTAAGAGTGATGTCCGCGACCTTTGGTTGTCCTTATATTGATGGGACCCGCGTAGTCAACGCCGCTGTGCAAAAATGGTCGCGTTGGAGAGCAACGACTTGTTGGCAGCGAACCCATCAGTTGATTTTTCGTGCAGGCAGAATGTCTTACACAGGTTACGCAACGACGAACGTGTTTTTTGATTAAGTTTCTAGCGCTTATGATCCAATAGGCTGTTCTTAGATAGTTAGTCATCAGCAGCGGACCTCCGTGTAGGGTTTTAATGTGAGCATCTGCTATAATCAGGTAAGTAAGATGACTAGAATTTGGTAAAACTATTGGGTGTTTGGTTTGTTCGTCAATCTGTGACTTTTCAATTCTACCTCGAACTCGCATAATACCTTTGTTGTCAATAAAGGGGCTAAGTGATGTTAGCTTACTTGATCTCTTCTGTAAATAACCTTTGTCTAATAATTGTGTATATTCTAATGTAAATATTTCTTTTTGTGTCTTTTTAATACAACATTCTAACGCTGCTTCAATTTCATGTCTTTGTAAATATTTTGTCCTTTTTGTACAGTTGTTCTTTAAAAATCTACGACAATATGCAATAACTCTTAGTAACTTTTGCAGTGACGAAAATTTATTGAAAATGGTATGATCAGATTCTTCAGGAACTGTTGCTAAATGAACCTTTGCGGATGCTTCCAGATCAACGTTCAAATTGTTTGGTCTTTTGTAGGTTATATCCTTGTCCTTAAGAAATGATGGTCCGGAAAACCATAATTCATGATCGATGAATGTGCTGGGTAAAAGTCCTCTCGAAGCACAATCCGCAGGATTTTCGTTAGTGGAAACATGAAACCATTGTGGCGATCCTATCAAATTGAGAATAGTTGAGGTCCTGTTAGCCACAAAAGTTTTCCACTTACTAGGGTGGCTATTTAGCCACGCCAAGACGATTGTAGAATCCGTCCATGCCCTTATGTTGCTTCTCGAGATATTCAAAACTTCTGCTGTTTCAGACAACAATTGAGCTAGCAAAACAGCTCCACACAACTCCAGGCGTGGGATACTAACTTGTTTGATTGGTGCGACTCTCGTTTTCGCAACCAACAATGCTACTTTTACTCTCCCCGAGGCATCAGTTATACGCAGGTACACAACTGCTGAATAGGCCACTTTAGCAGCGTCGCAAAACCCATGAAGTTCCAGATTATCGCCTGGGCTTGTACCTATCCAACGAGGTATCTTTACCCCGGTAAGTAGTAATAATTCCTGACGGTAAGTATTCCACTCGTCTATTAATTCTGAAGTTAAATCGTCATCCCAACCAACACCTGCAAGCCATAACTTCTGGATGAATATTTTAGCCAAGACTACACTGGGTGCTAACCAGCCCAGTGGATCGAAGAGTCGCGCTATATCAGAAATAATCAACCTTTTAGTTACAGGTGCAGTCGTCGGCGGAGGGAGATTCACCGCGTACTGAAATATGTCTTCACTTCGTTTCCAGGTAAGTCCTAGAATTTTAATTGTGCTGTCTAATTTTATGTTTATTTCTTTATTTAATATATCCTTTGTATGTATCTTGTCCTCTTCTTCCTTATTTGTACTTTGCTCTGTATTTTCTTTATACTCATTTTCCTTTTTATTGACCTCGTCTACCCTTTCCTGTGTCCTAGTTTGTCCTTTCATTGTGTCCTCTTCTGTTTTCTTTATTATATCTAATATTTCCTGATTATTACTGTTCCACTTCTGTAACTTAAATCCACCCTTTCCTAATAACTCTGATATTTGTTTATAGAGAACTGTTCCTTCTTCTACATTACTACACCCTGTCATGAGATCATCCATGTAAAAGCAAGTTAGTACTTTATCTGCAGCTAGACTGTAACTCTTTCCTTCATCATATGCAATCTGATGCAGTGTCCTGACAGCTTGATAAGGTGCCGAAGACGTTCCAAAGGTAACTGTCATGAGTTCGTAATCCTTTATTTCTTTATCCGGGCTATCTCGCCATAGTATTCTTTGGAATCTAGCATCTTCTTCGGCAATTTTGACCTGACGGTACATTTTAATTATGTCCGCAACAATCCCAATTTCGTAGACTCTCCATCGTAAAACAGTGTGTCTTAAATCAGGCTGCAATGTAGGTCCGACCATCAGCGTGTCGTTTAGAGATATGCCTTTACTATTTTTCTCCGAGGCATTGAAGACAACTCTGACTCGCGTGGTGGATTTGTCATTTCTGATGACTGCGTGATGGGGCAGGTAAACAGCTTTCTCCTTTAAATTATCATTGTCCTTTATTTCTCTCATATGTCCTAATTGTAAATATTCCTTTATAACATCTGTGTAACTTTCTTTTAACTGTTTATCTTTGTCTAATCTTTTTTCTAACGATTTAAATCTATTTTCAGCTATTCTACGAGAGTTTCCACCTTGACAAGCAGGTTCATCTTCACGAAATGGTAGCTTAACCACATATCTGCCATCATCATCTCTCTTAGTAGTTGTACTGTATAGTTCTTCGCATCTTTGTTCTTCGGGGGTAAGTATTTTATTTGAACTAATTTGTTCTTCGATTTCCCAGAACTTACGTAGCATATCATCTTCATTGACCTGTGTATGCATGACGCTTATACACTCTCTTGTTTTATGTGACTCCTTACTGTTTACAGGCTCAATCGTTCCTGAGAGGATCCACCCAAAGACAGTGTTCTGTGCTATCAAAGTACCCGACGGACTTTTCATTACACCTTCTTTCATTATACTACTGTAAGTATCTGCTCCTAACAAGATGTCAATCTTATTAGGTTTGCTAAAATCTGGATCAGCTAAACACAAACTATGTACGTCTACCCAATCAAGAGTAGCAGTGTTGATGCTTCGTTCAGGTAAGTACGAGGTGATCTTATTTAATACATAAGCATTAATTTGGTGATTGAACTCGCGATCTACTCTAGATTGTATGGTAAAGTTAACCATGTAACGCGCAACTGTGGACTTATCCGAACCTAATCCCGACACGATTCCTTTAATAGGAATCTTTTTGAGGCGAAGCAATTGAACTGTAGCTTCTGTGATGAAGCACGCCTGTGAGCCCTGGTCGAGCAAAACGCGGACCATTTGCAAGTCTCCTGACCTTGACTCGGCTTTTATTAATGCAGTGGCTAATAAAACCTGTCTAGGATTGGGAATGTTGCCCGTAGACAAACAAGAAACTATTGGATTAGCAGTAGTAGAATTATTACTATTGCTATCAATATTTTCTTGTTCTTTATTGTCGGAGATTTCAGGTGGATGCAACAAGGAATGGTGGCGCTTATGGCACACTCTGCAAGAGGTAAGTTTTTTGCAGTCATATACCGTATGGTTACCACCTAGACAATTGAAGCAAATTTTATTTTTTAATACAAAATTGCGTCTGCTCTCGATGGACTGTTTCGAAAACTTTTTGCAAAAACAAAGTTTATGTGACTCAGCGCAATATTCACAATGAATACCTGAACTCGATTTAGTGGCAAGCATTGCTCTGGGGTTATGATTTTGATTATGTGAATAATTATGATTATTTTGGTTTGTTGGCCGTTTAGGTTCGATAAATTCTAGCGCACGGAAGCGATTTTCCATAAAAATTTTAAATTGAGCAAAAGTTGGCAAGTCGCTATTGGAGTCGTTGGTGCCAGTGGTCAACTCCCACTGCTTGCGTGTTTCGATATCCAATTTGAATGTAACAATGTGAATGATAATCACATCCCATGTAGACACATCAATATTAAGGTTTTTAAGTGCACTTAAACAATCTGTTGTAGTGTCTAATAAATCTTTTAATGCACTAGCTGACTCTGTATGCATACGTTTTTGGACAAACAACCTTTTGAGTATGCAACTTGACAAATACTTTTTATTGTCATAACGCTTTTCTAATTGCGACCAACACAAAGTATAATTGGCATCGGTTATAGGCGTGTGCCTTATAAGCTGTTCAGCTTCTCCGGTAAGGTGACCTTTTAAATAATGTAGCTTTTGTACATTGTCAAGCGATTCATTTTTGTGTACGAGACTGACGAACAGATCACGGAACGTTGTCCATTCATTATATTTCCCCGAAAATAATGGGATAGCGATTTTCGGTAATTTAACCAATGAATTGCTTGTGGACTTGGCTGCCTTATCAGAAGAGCTACCGCTTTGTTGTTCTGATTCATCAACACGAATGCGAATCTTATTGAGCGTCATTTTCATTGAGCAATTAAAGGCTATATATACTTCTTCCGTTTGATCATACAAACTTTCAATATCTATTCCCTTAGTAATTTCTTCCAAGGTATAAGTCTCATAAAGTTTCGCCTTCGTATCTTGAAATTTATTCCAATCTTTTTCTAACATATTTTGTCTAGTTTCTATAAATTCAACTATTAATCTCTCTTTCGGAGTTTTCTTAAAGTTAGTATAACCCTTCTGGATTACCTTTTGTAAATCTTTTAAAATATTAATTAACTTGTCCATGTTGAAAAAGATAGGAAACTCAATAAAATAAAATGTAAAATTTATCAATTACGACACTAGACTTCTTTAAAATCACTTATAACTGATTTCAAATTTTATTATAAACAATGTTAACATAAAATATAAACAAACAAAAACTTAAGTTGATGAACAAAATGTTGAAAATTTTACAAGTCTTTTAAACTTATAAAATTCTGGCGGAAATCGGGCGTGGATTCCCCGTTCCGTCGTTTTTTTGCAAATTATTCTAAGTCCTTAAAATTATCATGCAAATTATTCTAAGTGTAAAATATTGATCTTAAAATTTTCTAAGTCCAAAACTGCTTCGATAAACTTATAAGTTAAAATTGTCCATAGAAATAAAGTTCAAAATCTTCTAATATTTTGTTCTTGTATTTTCGATAGCTAAGTTAATTTGTTTCTTGAAATAAGGTTCAAATTACTTTAACTGCACACTGAACCAAAGTAATGAATGTACTCACGGTTGCACTGTTTTCACTCACTGAACTGTAGAATGAAAGTTGAACTGGTGATCGGAGCGCCCTCTGCTGGCAGCTCTCGATGCTGGTTGAACTGGTGGTGGAGGCGCCCTCTGCTGGCGTCTCTTGGTGGTGGTTGAACTGCTTTTTCTGGTTGCACTGGTGGCGCCCTCTGCCGGCGTCTTCGTGAACTGGAACCCGTACCTTGCCGCAGCGATCCACTGCGAGTACGGTGGTGTGGGGGGGAACGGTCCAATTACTGGATCCGCAGAAAAAATATTCGGTCTCGTGGGACCATGTACAATACCGCAGATAATTGTGGTATCTGATCTATTTATTTTGTGTGAGTGAACCCGAACGTATTGGGAGGAATTAAATTAAACCAAAAAGGGTTCTGTTCTAAGCTGGTTTTATTTGCACTCAACCTCAAAAGTCCTTATGATCTACACAAAGGAAAACCATAGCGCGATGTATTTGGCTACAGCGCCATCTATTGATGATTTAGGGGAACTATAATTTTAATATGGACATTAATGATCTATGCAAGGCAAAACCATACCGCGATGCACACGGGTACAGCGCCATCTATTGTTAAGTTAAGAACTAATAATTTGTACTGGCGTAAACACCAAGTAATGTACTTCTACTGGAATGTTTTTACTAGAATAATGTAAACGGCACCCTGATTATCTAAAAAAAAACTATTTTACTCACTTATGCTCTGAAATGTTGTCATTCCATTTGAAAAACGAATGCGGGGCGTTCAACATTTCCGTGGGGGTCTGGTTCATCACATTCTAAATTTGAAATTCAGTGCGGAAATGAAATTCAATACTTACTTCCCGCACTGAGTGCGGGAAGTAAGTGTTCCAAATTCAAATCGGTAGAACTTATCAGCTAGCATTCTTTTTATGAAACTTTATGGTTGCATGACCGGTCAGTAAACATGGCCACGCGAACCAATTTAAATATCACATTTTTACAAAGAAATTTGTATTTCCTCGCATTTCGTGAGTAAAGTATTATACAAACCTTGTACTGGAAGCTACTTGCATTGCCTCGAATGATTAAAGCCCTCGCCTGCGGCTCGGGCTTCAAACCATCCTCGACAATGCAATCGCTAGCTTCCCGTTCTCGGATGTAATGTACTATTACTCACTTATGCTCTGAAATGTTATCATTCCATTTGAAAAAAGAATGCGGGGCGTTCAACATTTCCGTGGGGGTCTGGTTCATCACATTCTAAATTTGAAATTCAGTGCAGAAATGAAATTCAATACTTACTTCCCGCACTGAGTGCAGGAAGTAAGTGTTCCAAATTCAAATCGGTAGAACTTATCAGCTAGCATTATTTTTATGAAACTTTATGGTTGCATGACCGGTCAGTAAACATGGCCACGCGAACCAATTTAAATATCACATTTTTACAAAGAAAATTGTATTTCCTCGCATTTCGTGAGTAAGTGTCCGGACACGAAAGTGGCGGCGGCCGAGCGGTGGCGGCGCGGCGCGGCAGCGGAGCGGCGGCGGGGCGGGGCGATGAGAACGTGGGCACGAAACTTAGCGGCCGGTCAGCCGCGCTAGTAGTGTTGTGACAGATGGGCTAAATACCATTGCATTACCAAGGGCCCGTGGACCTACCGATTTGACCTACTGGTAGGACCACGGTATACCACTATGTGCTCGTGGTCCTACTGGACTAGGGATTTTTAGAATATCGTAGTGACAAACCTAAATTGTATGTTAAATAAACTTATTTTTTTTATTTCTATTGATGTTTTAAATGTGGTGTTGCTATGGAAACAATTTCTTGTTAAATTAATACCGAAAAATATAAAATTTGATTAGATATATCACAGTGCTGAATTCTATAGGTTATTATGTCCCGTAGAATAACTGACCCTATTAGATATATTTATTGTAAAATATTTTTAAATAAATAAATAATAATAAATAAGTACCCAGTAATCAAACAGACACTATTATATGTTTCAACACAACACTACTGTCATCGCGGGCGACCAAATCAAACTAGTTTGTTCATTTGTTTTCGTCGCTCTCCTCCCGCCCGTGCATCGCTCGTCGCCCCGCTCCGCCACCGCCCGTTTCGTGCGCGTCTCCATACTGTGCCATACTGTTGAATGCATCGCCGCCGCTCCGCTGTCGCGCCGCCCCGCTGCCGCCCCGCCGCCGCCATTTTCGTGCCCGGACACTAAAGTACACAGGTTGGTCAAAAGTTCTGTTACTGAGTTTCTTTATCGATTACTGGCCATTAAAACAAATGAAAAGAAAAAATAAAAATGACATATTATTGACAGTTTTATAAGCTATAATTCCATACCACACGTATATCATATTTTGTTTATTTCACCATGGAATGGGGGTTGAAGGAGAATCGTGTCGCTGTAATTGCTCTGCACAAATGTGGGCAGCCACCGAATATGATTTTCAAGTTGCTACAAAAGTTGAAAATCAACAAGCAATTTATTTATCGCACTATCCATAGGTACAGTAATACCTTGACCGTCGATGACCGAAAAAGATCAGGAAGACCACGCACCGTTCGGACACCAGCTGTGATCAAGGCAGTGAAGGCGAGAATCACGAGAAATCCCGTCCGGAAGCAAAAGTTACTGGCAATACAGATGACTGTGAAGAGAAGTTCCCTTAAAAAATTATCAATGATGACCTTGGGCTTCACGCTTACCGTAGACGAAAGGGCCATCTGCTAAACGCACGATTGAAGGCTATGAGGTTAGCACGAAGTCGCGCTCTACTAAAGCAGTACGCACAAAACGGCCATCGAAAAATCTTGTTTACTGATGAAAAAATCTTCACAGTCGAAAAAAATTTTAACCGTCAAAATGATAGAGTATACGCTAAGAATAGTAAAGAAGCCAGCATGATTGCTCCGAGGGTCCAACGAGGTCACCACCCCTCATCAGTGATGATTTGGCTGGGGGTGTCCTATTCAGGGCTAAGTAAGGTTCATTTCTGTGAAAAAGGTGTGAAAACTGGCGCTAGAGTCTATCAAGATACCGTTCTGGAACCTGTTGTCAAACCCTTAAGCCACACTTTATTTCAAAACCAGCCATGGGTCTTCCAGCAGGACTCTGCCCCTGCGCACAAAGCAAAATCTACACAAGCATGGTTTCGGGCTAACAAAATTGATTTTATCGCGCAGGAAGAATGGCCATCCTCCAGCCCAGACTTAAATCCTCTGGATTATGCCATATGGCAACTTATTGAGGAGAAAGCATGTGCTAAGCCCCACATGAATCTCGACTCTCTTAAGCGCGCTATTCTCAAGGCAGTCGCAGAATTGGATATGGTGGTAGTTCGTGCTGCCATCGATGACTGGCCTCGTCGTCTAAAGGCGTGTATTCATACCAGAGGCGGTCATTTCGAATAATTTTAATACATGATAATCTTAAATATTTGTGCTTTCATTTGGTATATAATTCATTGTAGCATTATTTGTAAATTTAGTATTATTCATGTTTTCCATAGTTACAGAACTTAGTAACCAACTAGGTATAATACAAACCTTGTACTGGAAGCTACTTGCATTGCCTCGAATGATTAAAGCCCTCGCCTGCGGCTCGGGCTTCAAACCATCCTCGACAATGCAATCGCTAGCTTCCCGTTCTCGGATGTAATGTACTATAGCGACCGGTTGCGTTTGACATACATTGCCACTTTTCTTTGGTATGTTTTTTTTAACCCAAAAAGAAGTAGCAATGGATCACGATCATCTGTGAACTGCAACCAAGAAGCTTATACCTCCCTCTAATGGAGATTGCACGGCCATATGTCATAGTGAAGATTGAAAAAAGATCCTTAAGTGACGTGACGGCTTATTGCTACCTCTTTCTTTAGTGTTACAATACGTGTTCGTTGTTCGTCGTTCGTTCGTTCGTGAGAAACGAAAACGTATTGTAAAACGAAAAGAAAGAGATAGCAATACGCTGTCATGTCATAAAGGACCTTTTTTCAATCTTCACTATGACATATGGCCGTGCAATCTCCATTGGGAGTATAAGCTTCTTGACTGCAACCAGTCGCTAGGTGGTTTTTAATTAGATAATCAGCCCGCAGGATCTATAGCTACATTTCTGTGATTGATGACGTAATTTATTCTGTGTTGATGACTCAGAGATTTGTCTGTTGGAATGCAATTTATAAGTACTTGTATTGTACCTTATGGCCGGTATACATTTTGATTAGTGTTTAGTGCGAGTGGCTCGTTTAGTGTTTAGTGTTTAGCAAAAAACACGTTCGGACAGTCTCTGTTTAGTGTTTAGTGTTTAGTGCGAGTAAAGTACAGTGTTTAGAAGCGTGTTCTATTTTTTCTGCGAGTAGCTCCTCCCGCGCGTCCCGCACGTCCCGCCTCCACCCCTCACTTGCAGCTAAACACGCACTAAGCACGTCTGGACAGGACTGTTAAGTGTTTAGTTTATATCAACAAAGCCTGTACTAAACAGCGTATGCTAAACAGTATGGGACATCACCTACTAAACACTAAACACTAAACAGTGCACTAAACACTAAACACTAAGCACTTTACTAATCAAAATGTATACCGGCCATAAATTATTCGTACTTTTTATTTCCTTGAATGCACCCAATTTCATCTGTCACTGTCACTGTCAATCTGACTGATCTGACTGTCAAGTGTCAATTCAATTCTGTCATTCATGTCAAAAATCGATAGGATTTTTGTCGCACCCGCGTAGCTTTCTTTAGTAAAATACTTAAATTGTAAATTATAGATGTTAGAATAAATTAGTGGATATTGTTATCTTAATTGTGAGCTCTCTAAAAATGATTAAGGCGATTTTAGTTTTCAACAACCATGGAAAGCCAAGACTATCAAAGTTCTACCAATATTTCGTAAGTGATACAAACTTGTGTGGCACATTTTGCTTATCATGTTGTTAATTTTATTAGTAATGTGTACAATCAATGAATGATACCAGATACAGTGGTTCTGTCTAGTGTTAACTGGTCGTTTTTTTTGTAATAAGTGCCAAGTTCTAAGTGGAATTGTAGTGTTTTTCAAGTGTGTTGCTTTATGTTAAGGATACTGGTCTTTGTACCTATTATTTTGAGTGACACCAATGTTAATTCTTTGACTATTTAAATAATTAATGGGTTTCGAACCTGACTCTCCGACCGTTTATCGTGCCTATCGAGTTTTAAAATAACATTTGCTTGGTCAACGACGACCACCTGATGACTTGCTTGCTGATAGTTTCTTACTTAAACATCAGAATTATGCCCTGGCTTGAAGTGTTGTGTTCTGGTGTCCCGAGGGCTGATTATGTATCTTTGTTGCAATCAACTCTGACAGAAATCGCAGTTACATATCTTACTTAAAGCAGCAATGTAACTGCGCTTTTAATCAATTTCAATCGAGAATTGTTAGCAACAGACTTACGTAATCAACGGGCAGATTACGTGCCAGTCAGCAAGTGGCACTGTGTCCCGGGGGCTAATTGTCTAATTTCAAAATCTATCGCAATCGCTTTCAGGATGTGATACATCGATGCTTTGTTTTGGCACAAATAAATACTCAACCAAAGAAACGCAGCCATGTGTCACATCGATCTGTCAAATGAAAGCGATTGTGAATGATTTTGAAAATTAGATAATAAATAGGCAGGTCAGCAGGTAGCACTTAAATATTACCAGAGTTTTTGAAAGATCCATTGTTTACCAGTTTACTGCATTCAAGCATAAATAATTTAAAGCTCAGAAGAAAAAAAGAGTGATAAATCTCCTAGCATTCAGTTTTAAGTTAAAAAAAAGTATTTATCCCTAAAAAAGTAATATTTCTTGCATTACAGAATGAAGATATGCAGCAACAGATCATCAAAGAAACATTCCAACTTGTATCTAAGAGAGATGACAATGTCTGCAATTTCTTGGAGGGTGGAAGGTAGGTCTCTTAAGAACAGTACATTTTTATATTAAAAGTAATAATGAAAATATGCAGAATTACTTTTTACCTAGTCTTTCAGTGAAACCAGATAAGTAGAGAAAGCGAGAGAAGCAGAAATAAAGTAGATTATCTTAAAGATCAAAATGCGTGGAAATGATGTAACACTATAATAACTACTCTAAGTTCTTTGTTGCCTATAATCCTGTCATCCTGTTGTAATTATCTGGTAACAATATTATTTAAGTTTGTAAATATTGTTACTTATGGCTGTTAAAGCTGATAAGTTTCTTGCGCCCGTTCTTCTTGTCAAAAAAGTCTGTAACTGGTGGTAGGAAAGTATAGACTATTCAAAAGTGCTTAATTATTAAGTTTATTTGAATAATGCTATTTTGACTTTGAAAGTCAATTGAGATACAGTACAAGACAAACATCTTGACACTTTTTCGACGGAATGGGGATAAGTTCGCGCATGTGCACTTGCGAGCGACCAATAGCGCGCGCCCCTCTCCCGCCGCCCGCGTACCACACCGCTACGCATACACAAAATACGCGTTCTGCGCAATCCAAACCCAATTTCAAGATGTTTGTTTCGTACTGTACTAGAACTATTATAAAACTGGCCATTTACAGATATAAGTGTAAATATCATTACTTATTTCTGTTGAAGCTGAAATGTTTCTTTTTCAGTTTGATTGGTGGCTCAGACTACAAACTCATATACAGGCATTATGCTACTCTCTACTTTGTGTTTTGTGTCGATTCATCGGAAAGTGAACTTGGCATACTGGATCTGATACAGGTAACTTTTAATATTATTTAGGTTTGATGATTATTTCACCGGTTTACACATTCTTTTCTCTTTGATTATTTACATGGTCCAAGAAAACAAGGTCTAGCACAGGGCTTTATAACGTTACCAATTAACAGTAAAAATAACGTTACGTAACGTTATTTTCAATATGATACCTTGATAACGTTATTTTTTTAACGATACCTAATAACATAACATTAATATAACGTTAAATTAATGTCGATAACGTTAAAAAATAACGTTATTTTTAATGGTAATTTTATAAGTATTGCGTATTGGAGGTAGGTACCTCTACTACCTACCTCTACTCCCATCGGCTTCCCTTTGAGAAATCCCTGAAATACCACCCCACCGATCCACCATGCAGATTATAACATGTCATTAATTATTGTCACAAGTTTGTGAGGAGATAACATGCACAGTATTATTGCTTCATTATTTTAAAGCGCCTAAAATTATTTCCATAGCAAATCTCGTCAAGGAAAGCCGATTTCGTTTAGCTTAATGTTCACACGGCATCTGGCGTGGTTGCCATGGTAATCGGAACATTGTTATTACTCTGTCCCTTTCGCACGCACGCGTGCCTTTCGCTTAAAAGTCTCTGGATAGACGGGCTTCCATTTTCCATCTCTTTCTATTTCAAGCGATTTTACGTTTCCCTTCTCTGTCTATTACGAGTATACGCGAATATGACGCGAATGAAACGAAATGACATCCGAGTGATTAATAAATAAATAATAATTAGTACCTGTCCGCCATTATTATTGTTTATGTGCGTGTTTGGAAAGTGATTAGTTTTTTGGAAAATAGTGAATTAGTGAGTGAGAATCGATACTTTTCGCAGCTTTTGTTTATTTTACTGTGTTTATCTTATACCGATTTGTTCATTGCGGTAAGTTTTATTTGCCATAATGGCTTTAATTCATATGGAGTGTTGTTTACCTGTCTACTTACTTACCGGTAAAACTTTGTTTTCCAAACTTAGTTACGAAAATACGAAGTTATAGTTACGTTAGCAAGACGGGTTTTTTAAGCATTTTCAATATCAAACCTACATCTTTGTACGAAAAATATACGTGGATGAGAGGCAGTTGCAAACTCAATAAAATGATTTGTTTTCCATGTTTACTCGTATTATTTTCTGATTCCAACTCAGTATGAAATAGCACGGGCTAGACACTGTCACTATCTTATCAGTGCTTTTTGAATGGTGAAAGTGAGGTCCTACGAGTAACTTCTGGAGAAACGCTTGAAGCTTGCATCACGCGGTGGTTTTTTTTTTGGCTTACCTTCGCGATATTTCGACCCCTCGCCACTGCTACCTAGTACCTACCGCAGAGACTGATCACGTAACGTCGGCGTCGACGTCAATTACACATCGCTTTTAAATATTTTTATACAGTTACATAATAACGTTATTAAGGAACGAAAAAATAACGTTAAATTCTGTTTTACCGTTATAAATTTTACCGTTATTAATGTCCAGTTTTGACGTTATTTTTTTTAACGTTACTAATTTTTAACGGTATTTGAAGCCCTGGTCATAGTAAAATCAAATAAGTAAGTCGTCTTACTCATTATACGCCCGAACGCGGTTTGTATGTGAGCGCGGCCGTACGTATGCGTCGTCGCACGCACACACTGACACAACTTAAAGGTGATAGCGGTGCGTCAGTCGTGGCTGCGCCGTACTTAATACCGCCCGCGCTCAGCCGCTCACGCACGCTCCGCCGTACATGTACACTACCTACTTACCTCCTTTAAATACAAATTCGTGAAGATGACCTCTAGAAAATATTGCAGTGTTTATGGATGTCTAAATAGCAGTTTGTCTGATCCGGAATTGTCTTTCTTCGCTAATGCGAAGGTAGGTAAGGTAGGTAATCCTAGTCGCTAGGTAATCCTAGTGAACAAGAACGGTGAGTACCTATCTAATCTACTACCCTTTTATATCATACGTAGGAACGTACATAATACATAACTGAAAGTGTTTAGGAAATGCCTAGTTCTGCTCCGAATTTCATTGACCAGATACCAATTTGTGGTTTGATTTAATTGATCACTAAGTATGCCCCACCGCGAAAAGAAGGGACCAATTAATTAAGTAGAAATTTGTATAAATCAAACTAAATCTTAGGTAGGTATATAAGCAATAAACTTGAGTAGGTAGGTAGGTACTTACCTAATTATGTTTCATCAGTTAACATGTGTACCTCACACGGTTGGTTATCAACCTACGCAAATCTGTCAAAATTTTCCGATTGATATTGCATTTTATATTTACATAATTAGGTACCTACATATAAATAAACAAATCGGTAAAACGTAGGTACCTACATAGGAGAGCCGGGTTAATTATTATTATTTCGTCATGAGTACCTACGTATAAAAAAAATAGGTACAGTCAACGGCACGTCAGACTATACATGTTGACCTTGAGACCGTCTTTATGTCGTGCGTAATAAGAGCTGTTTTCGTAATTTAACTGTTTTACTGTTTACCTAACCGCGCTGTGTCGTGCGTACCTCATTCCGTTTTAAATTTTCAAATTAGATAACAACCGTTGAAAAAATACCTAACCCTTTCCTCGCAGTCGGGTAAAAAATAACTTTTAATGCCTATTATTTGAAGTTATTGTAAAATTATTCAATTTCCTAATTTGAAGATTATAATTTAGGTAAATGAAAAAGTAAAAAAATCGTTAATAGTGTAAAAACTACAATATCATAATAATTATTTTATTTTAATAAAAACATGATTTAGTAAAGCCACGTTTTAATAAATCCTACTTCCATCGTAATTTTTCAATTCAATAATCATATAATATGACGTAGGTAATGAAAACATTGTAGTCAGCGCCTGGTCTATGTACAAAAAAAAAATATATAGGTATTATAGATCCGTGATGCTTACCCTACAGGGGAAAATTGTTTTACATAAAGATTGCCTTACATATGCATTTTGACGATTGAATAAACTATAAGCGACAGCCCTACCAGTCAGCCGGTGTTTAGGCTATTAGCGCTCGCTCACAGCTCCAGTTGGCCTACTTATTTGATTTTTCTATGCCCTGGTCTAGCATTCCGGGATTAACATACATACACTCACGCCTGTTTCGCATGGGGGTAGGCAGAGACTATGGATCGCCACCTGCTACGATCCTTGCACAATTCTCACTTAAAGCTTACGTCACTATCCTGCTGTGTGACTTAATAGCGACAGGCAAAGAAATAATGTTTTTTTTCTGTCATACTCAGTACAAAATTATTATAGTGCATTTTGATTGTGATTTGTTTCAAACAGTTAAAGATATAAATAGGTACCTACCAGTATAAAAAAAAACTGTGGAAACAGCCTATAATTAATGTATGGAAATCCTGAATCCTTATATCTCTTAGAATGCTGATCAGATCAGTTGGGTGTGTATATCTGGATCTCTTCCAATCACTCCCTGGATGGCCATCATCAGATCGCAGCTCTGTTAATCTAACTGAGAATCAAAGCTTCAAAGTTACCTCGTTTGTTTAAAAATCGACTGGTGTACTTAATTTATGTGGCTACCATTATATGTGACTTTCTTTATTCCACCATAAACTAATGTATTCTGTGCCATAACTTTTAAATGCCTGAACAGATTTGGATGTGTACGATATCCTTAGGAATCCTTACTGACTGATTTCAATAAAATCTTTAGTAAGCCTAACTCTTACTAGAATAGGCTGAGTAAGAGATAAGCCTATCTCTTACTGAGGATAGGCACAGTAAGAGATAGGCAATGTAAAATCTTTAGTAAGCCTATCTCTTACTGAGAAAAGCTGAGTAAGAGATAAGCCTATCTCTTACTGAGGATAGGCTCAGTAAGAGATAGGCAATGTAAAATCTTTAGTAAGCCTATCTCTTACTGAGAAAGGCTGAGGCCAGTAAGGCTGGCCCCAGACCTACCGGTTTCATTTCTTTGCTTTGCTATGCTACCTTGCTTGAAAGACCGCCGGCCAACCAGGGTAATTTTCAATCTATCGCATTTTGGGACTAGACCAAATTGGCAAGATAGCCATTGGCTTGGTGTTATCAAATATCATCGCATGGATTGCGAGCTTTTAGGAGATATACCATAAAATATACCACCCTGAACATTAGTGAACATGGACTCCGATCGTTAAAAATAAATCGATCGCTTATTTATACAAGATGTTTGGTAAAGCCTTATAAAGCTGAATATGGAAGCTGATAGGGACCATAATAAAACTGAAGAACTTTCACTATAGGATCAAATCTGAAATCGCGAAAAAAATGAACTGTTTCATACATTTTGATAATTTCGTTATTAATTTTTGTATGAAACAGCAGGTTTTTTGAAAATAAAACTAAAACTTCGCATCACAACCCAGACGACGATATTTGATAACACCAAACTAATAGCTATCTTGTCAATGTGGTCAGGTCAAAATATGCGATAGATTGAAAATTAGCCTTTTGGCTGGCGGTCCATAGTAGAACGGCAAAGCAAAGAAATCAAACCGGTAGGTCTGGGGCCAGCCTAAGTCTTATCTCTTACTGAGAATAGGCTGAGTAAGAGATAAGCCTATCTCTTACTGTGAATAGGCAGAGTAGGAGATAGGCTTACTAAATGATGGGAAATAACAACAGTTGCCTAGATCTGTAGTAGGCCTATCTCTTACTGAAGATAGATTATTGAGATCGGCCGTAGATCCCGAGTCCTGACTATTCCGAGTGGCACTAGCCATAAATTTTTTGAAAAAACTGTTTAACCAACAGGTATTCGTAGAAACCCTAGACAAATGCTTCGAAAACGTCTGCGAGTTGGACCTGATCTTCCACGCGGACGCAGCACACCAAGTGCTGGACGAACTAGTGATGGGGGGCATGGTGCTGCAGACCAACATGGCCGACATACTGAGCAGGCTGCAGGAGCAGAACAAAATGCAGAAGGCGGAGGTAAGGGGTGCAATCCAGCAGACCAATCGCTGAGTCATCGATCGCTATACATAGAGCCGAGATACCTGCAGGAGCAGAACAAGATGCAGAAGGCGGAGGTATGGGGTGTATTCCAGCTGACCAAACGCTGAGTCATCGATCGCTATAGAGCCGAGATGCTGTGCCCAGAACAAGATGCAAAAGGCGGAGGTAACGGGTGCATTCCAGCAGACCAATCGCTGAGTCATCGATCGCCATTAGTAGAATTCATTTTAACCATGGAAAGTAATTTGTTTATATACAACGTGTTACAAAATAACTTCTAATGCCGAATATGGTAGATAGGGACCATCAAACTGAACAACTTTTACTATGGAAACTCTGAAATCGTAAGAAAATTCAGCTGTTTCATACAAAAATTGATAACGGAAATATCAAGATGTATGAAACAGCTGTTTTTTTCGCGATTTCAGAGTTGATCCCATAATAAAAGTTGTTCAGTTTGGCTTTATAAGGCTATTACCAAACACCCTGTAGTAGTTTAGGATGGGGAATATTTAATTGCACTTTAAAAATAATGTAACACACTTTAAAATGTTTAGCATCAAAATTTATTGAATGCACTTTAAAAATAATGGTTTCCACTATAAATATGCTAAGCTTTAAAATTAATACTTTGCACTATACAATTTAATTGTTTAGCTTTAAAATTAATACTTTGCACCATACAAATTAATTTTAAAACATTAGTACTGGTAAACAGACGACTAGGTGCGACGACGAGCGGGCGTATCGAGAGGGGAGCTGAGGAGGAGGTTAGGTTCCATTGCGACCAGCAACGCTAGAACCGACTTGGTGATACTTGCCATCTCATTAGTCTGACATGGTTTGACAGAAATTAAATGATTTCGGAGTTGGGACACAGTTATAGTGCAAACCATTATTTTTGTAGTGATAATATTAATTTATAGATCTATTATTATTTTAAAGTGCAAACCATTATTTTTGTAGTGATAAGATTAAATTATAGGTCTATCATTATTTTAAAGTGCTGATATACAATTTTATAGCTGTTTTCATCAAATTTAAAGTGCTATTAAATACATCCCGTTTAGGATCTCTTAGAATAGAATCGTAATTGTTTTTACTATTGGAAAGAAATGTTAAAAAATAAAAGTAGAAGAGTAATATATGGCGCCATTTCACTTCATAGATCTACGTACGAACTAATCCTAATCGGAGCATATCACATGCTATAATCCTAATCCCTAAGTGAACGTACCTATACTACGTGACTCGTTAAGGGGGGGAGGGGAGTCTTTAAAATATCACGCTTAGTCTCAGGGGCGGGGGAGGGGGGCTTAGTTTCGTCACATAGTCAATATCCTCGATGGAAATATGGTGCTTTTTCGAGCTGTATTCAAATATGGCGTTAAGTGAATTATTTTTTATTTTAGATACATTTTTTTCACTAGTAATTGTATGTAAAATTAAGACACTCTTGGCGTTACGTGACAAGCGCCTTATTAATAAAAACACAAATATGAGCAACATTTTTTTTTCAATTTCTGTTAAAAATGATAAAACCATTATCTATGAATTACTACGTGAAAACTAGGGGGAGGGTGGGGATTTCTTGGCATATACTACGGGCGGTCACCAAGGGGGGAGGGGAGTCAAACATTGTAAGAAATGGGTCAAGTAGTATAGGTACGTTCCCTTACTTGGTATAATAGTTGCCCACTCAGTATTTTTGTCACTCATTTAGAATATTTAAGTTAGCAGTGAACTGCTAACTTAAATTATTTATCTCCATGTAGTTGCCCGTTTTACGTATTTTTTGTTACCCACAGTAAGCCGTTTAGTTATTTGTCGCCCAAAAAATAAACCGCTGCCAGGTTTAGTATTTCAGTATCCCATTAACAGTCGCCTTTAATTATTTCCAGTGACCCAATTAATTAATTCCCTTTTTACCATTGCCACTCCAAAAAGTGCGTTTAATTCAACGATAAGAGTGAATAATACGCTGTTTTATTCACCGAGTGAATAAAACTATTTTAAATTTGGAACAAGCGCATGTACAAAAAAAATAAAACGTGCTGAAAGTATGGAGCTATTCCATAGATAAAGCCATAGTTATACAATTAAATAAAAAAAAATATCCCGCCAATTTTATTTAGGTTCTTTTTAGTGTCTTATCTTTGGGTTCTTTTCTATAAAAATATCTCGCCAAATTAATTAGGTTCCTTTTAGTGTCTTATCTTTGGGTTCTTTTCTTTATATTAGAGGGAGATTAGATGTTCAGTCTTGCATCAGTCCATTCCATCAGTCTGGTACGATCTTCAGTCTGTAAAAATTCAAAGTCTATACAAACTGATGAAATGGACTGATGTCAGACTGATCATGTGATTTCCCTCATAGCATGGTTGTTTTATGTCATTGGAAAACTTATAGTTTCACTATTTTCTAACGGTTAAATTACCAATTACCCATCTAAATAATAAAATTTGATAACTATAAATAGGTACTATAGGTGTAAGTACTGCTATTATGTTTTCTCGCAGTCAATGGTAAAAAGTAGAGTACACAACTCGTGAAAAAAAATTTCATCTCGGTCCTTTGTATCCCTCGTTTCGCTCAGGATTCTACTTTTGAATTGAAACTCTAGAATCCTTCGCTGCTCTCGGGATCCAACATAGTACCTCGAACTAAATTCCTTCTTTTTTCACTTGTTGTATAATCTACTATTATTTATCTGGTTTTGCAGGCTGGTATATCGGCGGCGCCGGCGCGCGCAGTGTCGGCCGTGAAAAGTATGAACCTGCCGCAGCAACTGCGGGACATGCGCTTGCCTGATCTGCCGCAGGCCATCAAGGTAACACATACATACATACACATACATTACTTACTCAAACTTTACGTAAATACATCCATAAATTACACCTACCTACATAAATGTAAATACATTCATACATTACACTTATCTACATACGTAAACACATCCATCATCCATACATTACACCTACCTACGCCCAGGGATTTAAATACCGTTAAAAAAAATAACGATACAAAAAAAATAACGTTAAAAATACCGTTAAAACATTTTATCGGTAAATTTACCGGTAAAAATAACGTTAAAAATATTTTACTGGTAAAATTACCGTTAAATATAGCGTTAAACTTTACCGGTACAATATTACGGTAAAATTATCGCTAAAAAAATAACGTTATTAATTGGAATAACGTTAATTTCAAAATTAGCGGTAAAAAATGTAAGAAATAACGTTGAAATAAACGTTATTTACTGAAATAACGTTAATTCCAATGTAACGTTATCTAAATTAGCGTTATTTATTGACATAACGTTAATATTAAAATAAGAAATAACGTTATATTTAAAAATAACGTTATCATTGCCTGCCTACGCCACTATTTTGAAAAAAAAAATTTTTTCATAATAAACTGCATAGTGGCAGGCAACCCTAGACTCGAATACAACAGACTATTTGCCTTTAGGGTTGTCACTTTGCCTTTTACATACAAATAAAAAAAAATCATTTTACGGTTTATTATGAAACACTCTGTAAATCATAAAAAAATATTAATTTTAACATATTGTTATTTTAGGATCTGAAGTTCTGACCGCTACAACAGGGCGCGTATCCCGCTACGCCCGTCGCCATAGCCAACAATATCCTAAACACTATCTACCCCCAAAACGAAAAATATCAAAATCTACAAAAACCCGCAGAATTCGCCAACAAATTCTTCGGCTCAGAAACTTTGAGCACCAAATTCTCTGAAACTTTCTCTGAAAACTATCAACAAACTGAGGGGATCACGTTTCCTGATTATGAAAGTAGGAAGTCTGATGGATATCAGGATTTGAGTGGTTCTACCATGGAGTTTGATTATAAGGAGGTTAAGAAAAAGAAAAAAAAGAAAAGGCAGAATAAAGTTGCGTTCCAATCGTAGAATAGGCACAGATTAAATTTTTTTGTTTCCCAAATGGCTTTTCAAAGTGACATTTAAAAAATAAAAATAGTAATTATTTACCTCACTAGGTGGCGTTGATGGAAAGAGAAGTGTCAAAATTGGCTTTTAAAAATAAATGGCCTGTACTGTACCAAAGTAAGCGCTCGCTGGCTGACATCTGCCCAAAAATAAAAAAAATAGGGTTACATCTGCCTGCCTACGAAGATTAGTAAACAAAATTACATTGACACATACATTTTTATCAACGCCATCTATCGCGCCTACAGTTTATTGTCATCTTGAAAAGCCCCTCATTGCATACCTATTTCTATGCCTTTATTTATGCCCAGTTGTTTTTACTTGTAAACATTACTAAATAATATACTAGAAAAAAATTCGACTCGTCATTAGAGAATATATTTGCAGTTAAAACGTAGATTAATGGATTTAAAGTATATCAGTATCAGTGGTGCAGTGGCTTAGCTCCTGGCCCAGCGTTTGCGGAGGTTAAGCAACGTTCGCAAGGGTCGCTAATAGGATGGGTGACCAAAAATTTATTATCTCGAGCTCCTCCGTGGTTCGGAAGGCACGTTAAGCCGTTGGTCCCGGCTGCATTTGTAAACATTAACACCCATCAATCCGCATTGGGCCCGCGTGGTAGGTTATGGCCCATACTCCTTACCACCCATAAGGAAGGCCTGTGAGCAGTGGGGCATTTAAAAAATGACTGATGGACAGTAGAGTTAGGTAAACAACAGTGTGTCAAGTGTCTATAAAAATTCAAATACAAGACAACATTATAAAAACTGCCAGTGTCCTTAGTAAATAGTTTTTACAAAATATCAGGCAGGAATCGAACCCGCGACTTTTAAAGTGCCGTCCTATGCTTTTCCAACTGCTCTACCGAGTCGCTAGTGACATCGTCGAAATTTTTCTGGTATATATCCTACTCTTTAAATCTCAAATTTAAATTTCTAGTAACATATTTCTTACAATATGTCAGGCACGTATCCAAGGGGGGGGATAGTTGGGATTTATCCCCCCCCGAAATCCAGAACACACAGTACAGGACTCAATTCAAATTTAGCGGGCGAGGCACTCTCCGGTTTGCGGGATGCAGTTGTCCCCCCCCCCCAAATAAAAAATCTGGATACGTGCCTGCAATATGTAGTCTCTAAATTTGAAAACAGCATCATTTGCAATAAACATCAAATTCTGTATAATGTTATTATTTTTTGTTTTAGTTTATTCTTTACTATTGGGTGTTAAAAAGTATAAAAAAATACATTCCTAGTGAATTAATATAAAATATTTTCGAATTTATATCGTATGTAAGCCTTTGTTACTTATGGCATTGTATAAGATTATAATATGTGCAATTATTATTAAAATGGATGTAAGTGACGACGGCGCGTGGCAATTATTTATAGTTAATATTAACATAATGCACTAGATTGTAAGAAATATATGAATATTTATGTTGAAGCAAAACCTTTTTTTATTTCTCGTCCATTCCCGACTGACTAGACCAGTGTTTTTCAATCTTTTTGATTTCGCGACCCCTTTATAAGTTGAAAAAATCTGGCGACCCCCTTGTGTCATATACACGGTGTTTGGTAAAAGCCTTATAAAGCCGAATATGGTAGATAGGGACCATCAAACTGAACAACTTTTACTATGGGACCAACTCTGAAATCGCGAAAAAAAAATCAGCTGTTTCATACAAAAATTAATAACGAAAATATCAAAATGTATGAAACAGCTGATTTTTTTTTCGCGATTTCAGAGTTGGTCCCATAGTAAAAGTTGTTCAGTTTGATGGTCCCTATCTACCATATTCGGCTTTATAAGGCTTTTACCAAACACCTATGACTGCGCAGCGCGATTTTTAGTTAGTTTCATCCACTAATCTTGTAATCTTGCCTGTTAATAGCAAAAAACGGCCGCGCAGCGCGATTTTTAGTCAGTTTCATCCACTAATCTTGTAATCTTGCTTGTTTATAGTAAAGAAAAGGGCCGCGCAGCGCGATTTTTTGACAGTTTTATCCAGGTATCCTTGTAATCATGCCTGTTGATAGTAAAAAAAACGGCCGCGCAGCTAGGGCTTGCAAATATTCGACGAAATCAATATTCGAATATTCGAAATAAGGAGGTATTCGAATATATTCGAATATTTCTGTAAAGTAAAACAGGTGGTCGTAATTATTAAATATTGTTTATTTTTGAAATTAAACCAACGTTAAATGCTTCGTTTAATAGGGCGCATTTTGTAAGATTTATCATCAATTGACTTTTGCATTCGCCCCACAGTTTTAGGTTTAAAACTTCTTTATAGGGCCATAAATCTTTACGTGGGTAATTATTTTATACTTATTAGTCCGTTTTTATAGGTATGTTTTGACTTGAGTCCGATTTATATACTTTTTAGTTCGTTTTTAAAACGCGTTTTTTTTTGTTTTTTTGTCAATAAATATTTATTTTTTTGCTTTTTAGTCTTATCTGTGCTTTTTTCTCTCTGGTGTTTTCCGACTTCACCATCACGCCAGGGTTTGATACTATTTTCAACAGAGTACTTGTCAAGACGAATCAGACGACCCAAAACTCGATGAATTTGTATGTTTCTTTTTTTTATCGGAAACTGGGCAGGCATTTGACTACCATCTTGCTTGGTAAACAGGATGTGGTCTTAGGTGTCGCACACTTGCCCAAGAAATGCCTATTCACTGTTACCTTGAAGAGACAAAGGTTGTAGCTATCGGGGAACATATGAGTAGCAGCGCAATCCATTCTTCAGCAGTCAAATGTATTGGCAAAGCGCTTGGTACGGACCCTTGAGTTGTAGCATCTACTATGTAAGGAAGGGTGATATGCTAACCTGCGTCTTGTACCCCGATGGTGGAAAGGGGCTAGAGGAACAAGCTTGTGCAGTTCCCTCACACACTCTTTAACTTTGCGACGGTGACTAAGGCTCTGAAGTTCCGCCGCGGCCAATTTTGAGTTGCCGATGAGCCTCCTGGCTTTCAATCTGCTTTCAATTGATTCAGGAAGTTTAAGCTGATACTAAGCAGAACCATCCCACAGGTGACAACAGTACTCCATGCTTGGACGAATCTGAGCGTTGTATAACAGAAGCAGTTAGTTGGGTGAGAACTGAGAAGTACCGCTTAGCCCGTGACAGGGTGGAATTTAATACAGAATTCCTGTGGTTTTCTTCCGGCTCCATCATCAGACCCTGGACACTATTTCCCAACAGAATACTTGTCAAGATGAATCAAACGAGCCCTAACTCAATGGATTTGTAAGGTTTTATTACAGAGTGTGAAACATGGGCACTGACTCAAAAACACTATTTGAAATTTTGAATCTCAGAACATGCCAGAGTAACATGGAAAGAAGCCTAATAAGTGTAACGCTGAAAGACCGTCAAAAATCAGAGGAAATGAAAACAAAAACGAAAGTAGAAGATATAATAAGGAAAATAAGACAGTTAAAATGGCAATGGGCGGGTCATATGGCAAGAGAAAGCAAGAAAAAATGGAGCAAAATTATAACAGAGAGACGGAAAAGGAAAAGAGGAAGACAAACCAAAAGATGGGCAGATGATATTATGATAACTGGAGGAACACTTTGGACGCGAAAAGCAAGAGATAGAACAAAATGGAAACAGCTGGAAGAGGCCTGTGTGTTGCAATGCAAGACACGATGCTCACTAACGCCAAGAAGAAATAAAATGTATTTTGTTAATTATTAGTGCCAATGTTTAAAATGTTTGTGTTATTTGCTTAGTGTCAGCAATAAAGTAAAGTATTACAGAGTTCCTGTGGTCTTCTTCCGGCTCCATTATCCGACCCTGGCCACTATTTCCTAACAGAGTACTCATCAAGACAAATCAAACGAGCACAAACATGGGGTCACATGGTTTTATTACAGAGTTCCTGTGGCCTTCTTCCAGCTCCATCACCAGACCCTGGAAACCGTTACCCATCTCCTTTTAGAGTACTAGTCAAGACGAATCAAACAAGCCCAAACCAGATGGGGTTGCATGGTTTTAAAATTTTTTCAGGTCAGTGGGTTTATCTCAATTCTCATCGGCGGTTGAGTACAGTGACATCTATAATTTAAAACTAAAATCATATAGCAGTCTGCAGCGCCAGTACCTACACAACTTGCTTGTTCATGAAAGCAGCATACTAGTGTGGCTACTCGCCGCTAGATGGCGTTATTACTTGAAAGGAAAACAAATAGTTCTTCTAGTCTTTAATAGATGTCGCTTTTTGGGGGAAAATAAACTAATTTTCTTCAAATCTTGTATTTTTTTCGATTTTTTAGAATAAGTAACATTTCATAAATTTTAGTGAAAAAGAAACAAAATCTATCAATTCGTATGAAAACTTGGCGCGATGTATTTCATTGTTGCATAGTTAGATAAGAATATATTTTAGGTACTTTTTCCAGCGTAAAATATCGTGAATGTTATGCAAACAAGCAAAAATATTAGGTTACAGCTTTGTCAGAAAGAGTAGAAATTAAATAAAACGGAACCAATTTTTTTCAGTACAAAATGTGATCAGTACCTACTCAGTGGCTTTGATCCCCCAAATTGCTGCGCTTTGCTTGCTGGCAGACCATAGTCATGATTTTCGATATTTTATCAATATCTAAAGGGTCTAAGCTTTCTTTTATTTCCTAGCGATGAAATCGCAAATTTTGCGAAAACGAATGTCAAAAGTGCCACTTGGTTTGCGATTTTAGGGTTCCGTACTTACCCAAAGGGTAAAAACGGGACCCTATTACTAAGACTCCGATGTCCGTCTGTCTGTCTGTCTGTCACCAGGCTGTATCTCGTGAACCGTGATAGCTAGACGGATGAAATTTTCACAGATGATGTGTTTCTGTTGCTGCTATAAATACTAAAAACAGAATAAATAAATATTTAAGGGGGGCTCCCATACAACAAACGTGATTTTGCCGTTTTTTAGTACGGAACCCTTCTTGCGCGAGTCCGACTCGCACTTGGCCGTTTTTTACGGTTACCTAAAGGCACGGAAAATTAGCTTCGTTTGACGATTCGTGATGGAATCGAAAGTTTGTTACATACATTGGTTAGTGATTATTATTGATCGATATCAAATCGATCCCATACATTTTTCACATTTCCAAGTTCGTCTTCGCTTTTACAAATGTTACAGTAGGTACGAGGCATATATCTTGAATTTTTTTCGACGGTGCGGGGATAAGTTCGCGCATGTGCTCTTGCGAGCGACCAATAGCGCGCGCCCCTCTCCCGCCGCCCGCGCCCCTCACCGCTACGCGGGACCAAAATACGAGTTCCGCGCAATCCCCACTCGATTTCAAGATATATGCCTCGTACTTGTAGGTACTTTGGCTAGGCCCTCAAGTAAAATTGAAGTTAACGAAAATAAAAAATAAAATTTAAAGCTGTTTATTTCTGATAAGTAGTACAAACAAACAATATAAGAAATGGCTTATCTTAGAGTTAGAATCTTTAATATTTAAGATTACCTGTGACACTATAGGAGGGTCACTCCGGGCAACGGATTATAACAATTGTTTACATTTTTATATTGTTTGTTTGTTTACATTATACAGAATTTAAGTCAAGCCTTTACTCGATATGAATAAAAGAAATAACTCGCGCCGTTAACTTCTGTGGTCAGATATGCATGTAATCAAATATTGACAAGGTACGGTTAACCGCAAAACCGTTTTGTTAGCTTTAACCGACAATTCGCAAGTACGTCTTTTATTAAGCAAATTGTATGTAATTCATATTTTTAAAACCGTGAGAAAGAAATCGCAGGGTCCATTTTGAAATGTGTAAAACGGATGAAGTTTTATCATATTATTATTAAAATTTGGTTGGTGACTAAAAATAACCCTGTATAATTAATTTCCGTAACTGACTGACATAATATTTCTTTTTAACCGACTTCAAAAATTTGAAAAGGAGGAGGTTATCTATTCGTCGCGTATATTTTTTTTACTATGTATGTACACCGATTACTCGAAGACGGCTGAACCGATTGAAATGATTCAAACGTTATAACATGAGGTTTGTACCCAAGTTTAAATTTTGAAATCGGATCAGTAGTTTTCGAGTAATCTTGAAAATACTGTCGTTTTCGTTACCATTTTATATGAATTCAAACGGATTTTCAACCATTACTTTTTGTTTATGAACCGATTTAGATGATTCTTTTTTTGTATGAAAGACACCTTAAAGATGATATCATATTAATTTCATTGGTATTGGATTTTGAATTTTAAAGATACACGTGGGCACTCCTCAAAATCAAATAGGAACTGTACAGTGATTGAAATATTGGTAGGTTTATGACAATCAAAAATAAGTTAAGGACTTATCTATTGTCAAGGACGTTCTGGACTAGAGTTGAACTGCGAAGGCCCAACGGAACTCCTGTGGTAATTGAGTTACTGGAGGTATACCTACCATTGAAAAATGTGAAACATTATAACGTTTTATTTTATAAAATATTCGCTTACATACCTACCACAAAAAAGTTTATAATAAAAAAGCTTTTTAAAAAAAGCAAAACCTCCTTCAAAAATCTTAAAAAAACAGCTCTATAAAAAGCAAGAAATAATGTTCAAATCGATTAATTAAAACACGTCTATTGAAGTCGGGTGGGGGGCTTTTAGAATATAAACAATACAATAAGTAAAAAAAAATACTTTCAGCTCCACCCGACTTCAATAGACGTGTTTAAATTAATCGATTTGAACATTATTTCTTGCTTTTTATAGAGCTGTTTTTTTAAGATTTTTGAAGGAGGTTTTGCTTTTTTTAAAAAGCTTTTTTGTGTTGTGTGTTCCACAACACAAAAGAAATATTATGCTTTTTGGTGTCACGTTCCAAAGACTCGCGCACTAAGCGTTTTGCTTCTACAAGGTGTTTGGTAAAAGCCTTATAAAGCCGAATATGGTAGATAGGGACCATCAAACTGAACAACTTTTACTACGGGACCAACTCTGAAATCGCGAAAAAAAAATCAGCTGTTTCGTACATTTTGAAATTTTCGTTATTAATTTTTGTATGAAACAGCTGATTTTTTTTTCGCGATTTCAGAGTTGGTCCCATAGTAAAAGTTGTTCAATTTGATGGTCTCTATCTACCATATTCGGCTTTATAAGGCTTTTACCGTTTCGGTAAAAGTTTTCCGGTTTCTGATGTGCTTTAAATGTGAATGAAAATTGTAAAACTTTATTGATAATAAATAAAAAAAAAAAAAAAAAAAAAAAACCAAACACCTTGCATAATCCTTACGGCTAGAGAGTGGAACTCCTTGCCTGAGTGTGTTTCCCGATAGGTACAATCTGGGGGCCTTCAAGTCGCGAGTGAATATAGTTACTCCTAGGCAAGCGCGTTACATCGTAGATCGCAACATTGCTTACCACCAGGCGTGATAGAGGTCCAACGCTTGCTGAACTAAGTATCATTAAATAGATCACATTACAGTCTAGCTAAAGATGTCTCCTTAAAAAAATCATTTGTCCCAAAACTTTGTATGCAGCAAATCTTAACAAGGTTGCTTAAATGACTTGGCCGTACGGACTTTCACCAGAAGCTCATGATTAAAGGATCCTGCGGTCACATATGGCTGACCGCAAACGGTCAATGTAAATGACCGACTGTATTCTTATAATAATGTTTGATTACAGTCGTGGACACAGGATAACAGGTGTCTCTGTAATATTATCCTCTAAGTATGTTGCGGCAATTCTCAAAAGTTGTATAAAAGTTGTACAAATGCGCGGTCAATAGCCTCTGCAGACCGCAGAATTAACCAAGGAGTATTTACTTTACCATCATAACAGTCCTTTTAGTATCATAACATTCATATATTCATATTTTAGTATCGTAGGTAACCCCTTTAAGGGTTACCATAAGGGTTACCATAAGGGTTGCCATATCGAATACCAAATGATCGAAAATCAAAATTTCGAACACTGTACATCGAACGCTCAAAACATCGAACGGTTAAAACATCGAACGTTCAAAATATCGAACGATCAAAATATCGAATGGTTAAAATATCGAACGATCAATACATCGAATGATTAATTTATCGAAAAATATTATTCTCCAAATTTATTAACTTTTCAGCACAAAAATACTCAATTCACACATAAACTGATAAAATAAGACTGCTGCTATGAAGTTATAAAATAAACTGCTTTGTATACAAAATATTACTCCGTTAGTGGGTAGAACAAAAATTATTTGACGCAATTGCTTCGTTCGGAAATTAAGTTTTATGAAATTTCATTGAAATATCTACTGGTTGTTCATGATGGAAGAAACTATGTAAAATATACATTTTCGATAAATTAATCATTCGATGTATTGAGCGTTCGATATTTTAACCATTCGATATTTTGATCGTTCGATATTTTGAACGTTCGATGTTTTGAACGTTCGATGTTTTGACCGTTCGATGTTTTAACCGTTCGATGTTTTGAGCGTTCGATGTACAGTGTTCGATATTTTGATTTTCGATCATTTGGTATTCGATATGGCGTAGGTAACCCTAAATTTTATGCCCCACGGCATAGTGATTGGCCTTCACCTCACCTGATGTTAAGTGACGATAAGGCCGAAGCCGTACACCCGGAATCCTCATCGCTGAAGAACTGGCTATCTTACCTTTAACCGTCGGAACACGACAATTTTTAAATTGTTGTTATGGCGTCATACTAAAGGCTGGTTTACATTATCTTAGTCTTTAGTAGAGTGCTTTAGGAGAGTGCTTTAGTTGTAACATGTAAACGGTCGTCTTAAAGAGAGTAACGTTCTAGTAGCCTTTCTACTCGCTATCCAGTAGCACCCCGTGCACGCCCGCTCACCCCCCGCGCGATACTTTCCTCGCACTCGCACTGGAAGCATGGAAATCGACATTTTAGTAGCGTCTTTAGTAGAGTGCATTTGCCGGTGAACGCATGACGTGTAATTGAATTAAATAATAGGTATTCGGTATGGCAAAAATGACACTCTACTGGAAGCGTGTAAACGGTCACTGGAAAGGCACCAAAACTACTAAAGCACTCGCATTCGAATCTACTCGCACGCTACTAAGCACTCTACTAAAGACTAGAATAATGTAAACCAGCCTTTATGTAAGATGGTGGTAGCTAGCCAGGTGGATTTGAAAAAAGCCCTACCACCAACCAAACCGAGTACATATTGTACCCCCCCTGGGAATCGAACCCGGGACCCCTGCGTCTTACACGGGTGGCGAGCCACTAGACCATAGAGGCGGTTAGTCTGTTGCAGGACGAAGGCCTCTTCCGTCCCGTGGTAGGATGTTGCTATATTTACCTAAGTAAAACTTAAACTTAGTAGTTTTTTTATAATCCTGAAAAATATCAATTATTTAACAATTTTTTAAGAATTTTCAGGCATAACTTCTTTGTTTATGAACAAAGGACATGTCCCATCGCGCCTATGTATCATTTGCCCCACCATTCTCAAAAAATGAAAGTCTATCGCGTCTTAATCAAAGTAGTATGTCAGAGTCGGTATTTTACTCTAGAATCAGATTGATAATTATTTTCTGCATTAACAAGTGGGATTTTTAAGTTAAAACGCTTTAAAATCACAATTTTTTATCATTAGAGTACTATTTTCTTACATTTTTTTCACAAAACACTTCAGAAAACAACTTAATGTTTTTGTAATTGTTTTTCTAAATATAAAACAATTCTTGACTGATACTATACCTAAATAAAATGTAATTAGCATTTTTTAATTATGAAAGTAATTAAATAAAATCAAACTGGGGCAACGCTGGGACATCTCCTTTAGATGTTAGATTTTTGTTTGAATGAGAAGATTTTAGAATAAAAAAAAATATGTCCTCCAGCCCCACCCGACTTCAATAGACGTGTTTTATTACAATGATATGCGTATCTATATTTGAATTTATTTCTTACTTTTTAAAGGTATTTATTTTTGAAGCTGTTATTGTTTTTATTTTCAGGTTTTTTGTAGGAGGTTTTTTTAATTTTTTTAAAAACTTTTTTATTCTACTCTAATCATCTTATAAGAATATATACTTATACATGATTTATCTTACTAGTTCATTCATTCTTATTAGATTTAATAAATAAGTGCAATATTGTATATAGGAATGAGCTTCCTTCAAACTAAGCTGAGTGACTTGGTAGCTCAGTTGGAAGAGCATTGGACCCGACTTTTAAAGGTCGCGAGTTCGATTCCCGCCTGAGAAAATGATCCGTAGAGATTTTCCCAATATTTGTGGGCGTAAGCTGTTTTAATTGTTTAAAATTAAAAATCTAGGTATTTTTTTTTTAATAGAGATCTTTGCATTCACAAGGCTATTTTTATATTGATCGGATACCGAGAATTGATCTGGTGCGAGTCGTATTTTTAACCGACTTAAAAAAAGGAGGAGGTTCTCAAGTCGTCGGTTTTTTTTTTTATGTATGTTTTAACATAACTTCGTCAGTTGTCAAACGATTTTAAAAATTCTTTTTTATCTTAAAGAACATAGTTTGTGTGTAGTCCCATGAAATTTTTACAGAGATCTGTCCAGTAGTTTTTTCATAATCCTGAAAAATATCAATTATTTAGCTTGCCATCGCAAGAGTTTTTACGGAATTTCGGACATAACATCTTTGTTTATGAACCGATTTAGATGATTCTTTTTTTGTTGGATACTTAAAGAGTGGTCGCATATTAATTTCATCAATATTGAACTTTGAACTTCGAAGATGCAAAAGGGAACTCCTCAAAGTCAAATAGTATATGTAAAGTAATTTACCTATAGATTTGGTAGGTTTATGACAATCCAAAACAAACCAAACCATAGTCTGCGACGAACTACCTATAGACTTGGACTATAAAGACACAACGGAACTCCTCAAAAACAAACATCGTAAACTTGGAAATTGATAAATATTATATAAAGTTAAAAAATATCTAAAGTCGCATTACTAATTTCCCAGCAAAAATGTAAACAAAGAAACGTCACTGTCAAATTGACAACCTGACCCTGATAGTGACATTTTCAGATATTGAAAACCTTTGGTCACTCTTAAAACTTTTTAATTTGTATATTATATTTTGAGTCATTATAAATATAATGTCATCCAGGGTTATTTTAAAGTAGGATGATAATCAGACATTTATCTTAATAACCTATCATAATTTTTGATGTTAAAAGTTCTTGAAACGAACTGATAAGAAAACTTTACTTATATATTGCCTGTATGTAAACTATCAAAAATACGTAGCCGCACCGCCTGTTCCCCCCCAATACCAAAAGACAAATGTTACTACTACAGCTACTACTCGTAATACTAATTTATATGAAATTTTATAAAAAGACCAAAGGTTGATGTCAACGGTTTGCCGTTGATGTGTGCACAGCGTCATAAAATGTTTTCTATTACAAAACTGTTATTATGAAATATTAAATTATATTACTCTTTTTGACGCAAAACTCATGATTCAGGATATTTATCTAATAAATTTTTATTAGGTTTGTGATGAAAAACCATGTAAGTGTGTTTATTTCTTGACTTAGCAATATACTATTTCTTTTTGTGTTGTTTTGTTCTGGCAACACCTTTGTTTATATTTTTGCTGGGAAATTAGTAATGCGACTTTACACGCTTGTTTACATCCTAAAAAAGAATAGAATACTAAATAGTATACTAAAAAAAAAGGAAAACCTCCTTCAAAAAACCTGAAAACAAAAACAGCTTCAAAATTAAACACCTCTAAAAACCAAGAAATAATATTCAATCAATTAGTTGCGCATATCATTATAATAAAATACGTCTAATGAAGTCGCTTGGGGCTTTTAGAAATATAAAAAAAAAGTTGTCTTCCAGCCCCACCCGACTTCAATAGACGTATTTTATTATAATGATATGCGTAACTAATTAATTTAATATTATTTCTTGGTTTTTAGAGGTGTTTAATTTTGAAGCTATTTTTGTTTTCAGGTTTTTTGAAGGAGGTTTTCCTTTTTTTCTAGTATACTATTTAGTATTCTATGTAAGTTTGTTTGTCCCCTATGCACTCTTAAACTTCATCCGATTATGATGAAACATACGCACGCGTAGGTAACTGGCCCAAAAATATACCTACTTATAATTATAAACAAAATGAATGTTTGTATGAACTAATGTCTTCCTTATCCGTAAGCATTTCAACGCATGCATGCATTGTTATGCATAAAAAAGTTAGTGAAAATGCCTGAAAACTAAAATCTCGTTTGCATAAGTTTGTAACATCATATCATCGAAACGAAACGAACCAATAAATTGTATAATGTCAACTAACCTTCACAAAAATAGCAAACAAAGCACCATACTAACAAAAAAACTAACAAACAAATTAATTTATCAACCGGTCTAACAATGCGTCCGCGGCAAAAGCACAAGAGTCCAAAGCCTTAATTTAAAAAAAAGAATAAAGAGTATTTTGTCAATAGCCGCTAAATGGACCACCCATGTGTAAACAGCCTTAACAGGCCGAATATTGTGACAACGTGATTTATTAATAGAACAGGTAACAATTTAGAAAAAAAACGATCGACAAAGTACGCCGCGACACATAAATTACTTTTAGAAATGGCGTAGGTGACATGTCAAAACATCGTTTGTTGAACCGTGTGAGAAAATGTTAGTTGAGAAATGAATTTAACGCAATATTTCTGTATAAAACCGAAGCTTTTTACGCTAATTTAAAGTTTATAGCACTGACCTTAAATTTTTCTCTTTAACTGGACTGGCTGTCTGTATGATTTGACAGCAAAGTTTTTGTGCCTATTTGAAACGCCTCTAGCGTCTGTTTAAGGAACTAATTCTAAGGAATGATGGTCTCTCCAGACACCAGACTTTAGTACCATGTCCCTCACGCTATGCTCACGCTAGACGCTACGTCCTACAGCGCCAAAATGGCGGAAATCAAATAGGCACAAGAACAGATTGACAGCAACCAGTCTAGTGGAATCTATAGAAGTCAATGGTTTATAGTATAACGAACTAGCTTCTGCTCGCGACTTCGTCTGCGTGGATATTCGAGATAATCCTTAGGGAACCTAACCAGGATAAAATAGTATTCTATGTTTTAGTTTCATCAAAATCAGATCAGCCGTTTTACTGATTAGGCGGGTCCCCACCACGCGCGTTCCTTTCATCTCCCCCTTCCCCTCCCCCTCGCACTTTCCCCCTCCTCTTCCCTCTTACTCTCCCAGACATAGTTACTTTCTATCCCGAGTTAGTTACTATCCCTCGGGAACAGTACTTTTTTTCTGGATGGTACCCTATGACCTTCTCTGTACCCTTGAGAACTTGTATACAAACTTTCATGATGATCGGTTCAGTAGTGAAGGCGTAACAAACAAGCAAACAGACTTTCGAATTTATAATATTAGTACAGCTCCCGGCAAACAAATTGGCAAGAGAAAGTTGAGACAAAAGATGCGCAGTAGCCACGAACACTGTGTTTGTAGCTACTGCGCATCTTTTATCTCAACTTTCTCTTGCCAATTTATATGCCGGGAGCTGTAAGGATAAAGTAAGTATGGATAAATGACCTACAGTCAATGATTTTTGCCTACGGTCACAAAGAATCATTGATACTTCTTGCTATTAAAATACATCTAAGTTATTAATAGTTTGATACTTCCTATTGGCAATATGTTTTATTTGCGTCCGTCCGTATATGGACTAAGAGCTAGCCCCGGAAATAGGTGGACAATTTACAGAGCGATGAAATCCCTCTAGTTAGTTTGACATAGGTACTATCGTTATTAACAGATCCGGGCACCTCGCAGATTTCAAAGATCAGTGGTGGTGGGGGTGGGAGTGGTTGAGCAACAAAGGGGCTGAAAAGCGATTGAAGGTAATTTACAGAGCTCTGGATTTGGTGTGGTATAATAGCAAGCCAATCATGTATCTAAATCGAATATAACATTGCCAGGAATTTTGATCAGTGGAAAAGTAGAGCCAGGCGGCGTCAAACTTTACCTTTGATTCAGTGCACAAAGCGATGTATTATTATCTGTACTATTTTCTCTTTGCACTGACTATTTTTATCCCGAAATAATACGATTTAAGTAGCAGGCAACAGCTACTGTTTAATAAGTAGTTTTTTTTCGAAAATTTCACTTTTCCAGAATGTGTAGTTCAAAAATGGGTAGGAATCCGAAAAAGTGTATAATACAAAAGTTGTAGAAATTTTATTAGCTTTCATTACGTAGAAGATGTTTTTTCTCTACGACGCACCGTTTTAAAGATATTAGCGATAAACTCAAAAGTGGGACCTTTAACTCCTCTCCCCCTCCGGCACACCTCCTAGAGGCGGGGACTTTTCGTACCTGGAGAAATTTCTTAGGTCTCTGCTCACGCACTCTACAACTCATTTATTAAGTGGAATATAAATATGACTTGCCGACTATTTCACAATACTTTATCAGACCCAAACACAATTTCAAGGCGAACAAATAACTTCTAAGTTGTTTATAGACTAAGTTATTAAACAAAAATGGCTTCCGCGTACCCAAATTTATACCATCACAAAAAATTGATTTAGTTTTCAAACCGCCCGTAATTTTTAACATGTCGGTTTTCCCAAAATTTATTTCTTCCCAAATGCCATAAATAACGCTATCCCATAGGAAGAACCGCGGCGAAGTTGATTGCCTATCTTATAATTAAGAAAAAACCGTAGATAATATAGAGTCATCGCGCCGACCATAGATTATATGAAGTCATCCCGCGGCTACGGATTGCCGACGCCATTATTATTTTTTTAAATCAAATATGGCCGTTTCTATTATTATTGTGACCATGGCTTAGTTTTAAAATGGAAATAAGTACCTACCTACTGGAAATTAAGAAGTACATGCAAAACAAAGTTTTCCAGCTTTCTATTTTTTTTCTTTTTCTGCATTTAAAAACACCTGATTTATTGCATGTTTTGAGCCACATAGGTATCGCTTTTATTATATCTAGATTTGAGATCCTTCGTGTTTCGGACGACACGCCGTTGCACTCGTCAATACCAGCCAATAGACCGTGGAAGTGTGACGTCATAAAATGGCAGAGTTTAACATTTTGGTTTAAAACAAACATCTGAAGCAAGCACTCTTCTTGAAACATGGAGTTACATCCAGGAGCAAAACAATACGGCATAATACATATTCCTAACACCAAAATAACTCAATAACCAAGTGTCAACGTTCTGTCTGTTTTTACCCAAATCTACGTCATAGCTTCCACGGTGTATCCACCTTATTCATCCATGAGGGCAATTGCAATGGGGCAGCAATTCATTAAACCGAATGAATATTTTACTTAACCACCAGTGGGTCTGTGAGCTGTTGACCTTGCGTAGCATATATATCTCCGCAATTTTGAAAAATTTCGAAAAACTGAATCGAAAAGGAAACGAAGATCACGAAAGATACGAAGGTAAGAATCGAATTCAAAACTCCATGTGGTGACCCCAATTTACAAGCATCAGTCACCAAAAATATAAAAGGCAGATCTTATTTTGCGTAGTCCTTTACCTACCTACTTTTGAGACCTAATGGGGAGGAAAAGCGCAATTTTATCCCGATAGGTGGCGTCTGGTCTTGGTACCGGGCCGCCTCAAAGAAAGTGTCAAAACATATGGGAATCTCTTGGAGTATTGCACTTTTTAATTTTAAACTGAGAAAATTCCGCATTGTTATGCATGTAACTTGTAAATTATTGGAGTTCATCGATTTCCCAGTAACAAAAAAAATATTAGGCAACAAAATATAAAAAAAAAGATGCTTTTCCCTCGATTTTCACCTTTGCTGAGCCTGAGAAACATTATAAATCAAAAGGAATGTTTCATGAATTTGATGAAGCTTCGCCAAAATAAAACAACATTTGAATTATAACAGCTTTGTTCTTTAATATTTCAACCTCAGCAGTTTCTAGCATATTTATAACTTGGATGAATTTTATAGGTATATCTAATATCGAATAAGCCCAATATTGGGGCCAAACAGAGAATTAATAGAATTTTATATGCCAGAGTCATTCAAGAAACTTAGAATAATAAAATAAATATGATAAAACGGTTCGTGTAATTTTGGATGGTACAGAAATTCCAGTACAGAAACCTGAAATTACTATTGCACAGAAGGCATCATCAGGCAACTATAAACACGGAAATTCACACTCAGTTGCTTTGTTAAAATTTAAATCATATGCTTCTAATCTGAAATAAAAAGATTACTTGTAAATCTTACACGAAATTTAAAGAAATGTAATGCTTGTTAGCAATTTTTTGTAAGTTGCTATAAACTTTCTTGCCTGTTGTTTTGGCTTTTCTTTTCCGTAATTCTTCTTTTATATGAGCTAAAGTTAGCATATAATACATTGTTTGTCCGCAAAACCGAAAAAAATACAATCTAAGAAAGTAAAATCACATAATACACAGTCAAGACAATATAAGCTCAAACTGACAATTGTTCCAAAGAATGAAGCGCCATCTGTAATTCACTTTGCCTTCGCCTCCCCATTCCATACTATTTGTCCTAATTTGTCACAAATTATGGTCACATATATTTCGACAACATCAAAAACCAAAGCCAGCTGTGATAATTATTATTTTACGTATACCGAGTAAATTATATATTCTCGGGGCCAACAAAACATCTATTACCAAAACAAGAAGAGCTCTATCCACATGAAAACATTTTACAACGGGAGGTCACACTTATTTGGTAACACGACCAAATTATGAAGACCTTTTGCACCCTTCAACGTATTTATGATACAAGCTCGATTTAATTTGGTTGTGTCATAAATTATTAACTTTGTAGATCGACCTTTTTTGTGGTGGTGAAAGAGAAAGGTGTATCAATTAGTGGTGTGTTAGAGTGAGATGGAAGATTTTTGAGATAAAGAAAATTATGGGCGGCGGGAATAGTCCAGGTCATTATTGGGTTGAATATACAGGGTGTGATTTATGGTTGTGCTTTGTAATTACTAAGCTTAGAAGTAGAGATATTTTTCAAGATCGATACGGATTAAAACATAAGTATAAAAATTATTCAAAGTTTTAATTTTTCATTTCAAAATATTAATTTAAATAGCATGGTGTAAAAGGGTACAATAATGTGCATAAAATGCTTATGGTACCTAACTACGTAACTGTTGTATTTGACTTTGTTTATTGAAGTGTCAATCAGAATACAGTATTAGGTAAAAGAAATATAAATTCAAATTTTGATTAGCCAGTAACATACAACAGTAACTTATTTAGTAACTAACGTATTTAAGGTGGTACGTCAAGCTCAGTAGCGCCACCAATGGAAATAAATCAATTACGTTTTATCAAAGGCTTAGATTAAAAGTTTTGATAATTTTGCGCAAATAGAAGAGTAAAGTGCAATATTTAAATATTTTTTCATGGTCTCAAATGTAAACAATACCTAAGTTACGAATATGGATATTTCCAAAAGTGGCCACATTTAGCAATATCCACATTCATAACTTATTGCTTATATTTGAGGCCATGAAAAAATATTTAAATATTGCATTTTACTCTTCTATTTGCGCAAAATAACTAAAACTTTTACTCTAAGCCCTTGATAAAACGTAAATGATTTATTTCCATTGCGCTACTGAGCTTGACGTACCACCTGTTGATAAGGATTCATATTGTATCCTTTTAAATAGCTTTCAAAATCACCGCATTGTATGTGACCAATTTTTTAGAAGATATTATGTGTTATAGTAAGTTATTCTTAAAAGATAGATATGCCATCCATCCATCCATGCCATCGCACACTTTTATGTAGACCTTTAAAGGAGAAAATGTTCCATCATACATTATTTTGTCATAGCTGAAAAGGTTTCGACTGCGTTTTCGATGCAAACTCCCAGTCGGCTTAATTTTTGCCGACATCTTCAACAATTATCGTCATATTTCTACCAATTTACATAAAATCTCAACTTATTATGCATTTAAACTTTCATCAGGAATCACTCTATCATTTGGCGAAAACCGCATGAAAATCCGTTACAGTAGTTTTTGAGTTTATCGAGGACAGACAGACAGACAGACGCGGCGAGGGACCTCGTTTTATAATGTGGTGATAATTTACACTATATACTTAATTACAAACAAACATAACTTTACAAATCTTTCCGAATTTCACACAAAACATTGCAAAAAAGGGGAAAAAAAATCAAATTCGTTATAGCTTCGCTTCGAAAGATGACAATCGATTTATAAAACGTCAAACGTAAATATTTTACGAAAGCGAAGCGATATAGCGAAAGTTGATCTATTCCCCATTCATCCGCAAAATTCATCCGAAATATTTTCATTCCCCACTCATCCGAGTTAATATGTCCCACTCATCCGAAAATTAAATAAAAATAAATTGTTACCCATTCATCCGAAAATAGATTCCCCATTCATCCGGCGTGTTAATTAACTAATGGAACAAGAAAAAGATACAGACTGCAGAAAAATTGTTCTGTATCTTTTTGGCAGTTCACATTTAATATAGAAAAATATAAAAAAAAAATACTTTTACGTATCTAGGATTCCAGCACGTTCGCAACTTTTAATAAATAGTAGGAATCTTTTTCGGGATTTTTATTTTCAAAAGAATAATAAAAAACCAAGTTAAGTATACGAGTATATAGACTGGAGCAGAATTTTAAAAAGTGAAGTTCTAGAAGGAAATAGTATTACTTTTTGGTAACTGATATTTTCTTGTTAATTCGACCCCGCTGAATCCAAAAATTCCAGATGCCAACAGCTTTCCTTTTTTTTCATTTTACAGAAAAACTATTACACAGATAGGAGCAAATTATTAAAGACTAGCGGCTGCCCGCGACTTCGTCTGCGTGGAAAGGTTTTTTTACTATCCCTCGGGAACAATACTTTTTTTCGGGATAAAAAGTACCCTATGTCCTTCTCTGTACCCCTGACAACGTGTATGCAAAACTTCATTATGGTCGGTTCAGTAGTTAAGACGTGAAGGCGTAACAAACAAACAAATAAACAAACAAACAAACGGACTTTCGCATTTATAATATTAGTAAGGAAAGGATGAAATTATTCTACATAAAATTTTCTAAACATCAATGCTAATGCTTATTTATATCGATATAATAAGTAGTTTTTGTAATGATTTATTGATTGGTATTTCTTTATTGCCGTTATAAATTTCTATTCCCAACGAATACCAAAACATAACATTTGGTACAATCACAGAAACAATTTATTTTGCTTTTTAATAATTTAATAATGATCGATCATCATAACCGGCAATTTTTCTAGCGGTGAATTAAATATAAGAAGAGTTTAAAAAATATATTTTCTTCTTAGTACGTCACCAAAGTACTAGGATCACATACATATGGAGAAGGTTAACTTCTATATTTTTAATCCCTTTTAATAAAAAAAATCTCTTCATCTTAGTACGTCACCAAAGTACCAGTATAACATAGATATGGAGAAAAATTAATTCCAAATTTTCAATCACTTTTTATTACTAACTGTACCTAGGCATTTAACTTGTTTTAGGACGCGTTTATGAATGGTATTTGTTGGGAATAGAAATTTTATAACGGCGGCAATAAACAAATACCATTATTTTGATATTAGTTTTTGGTATTAGATCGGAATAGACTTGATCGGCCGGCTCATTTTATTTGTCCGGTGTTAAATGAAAGGAAATGTAATGCACATTATTTGATTTCATTCATGCGTTCATTTAAAGCTAATATCAAATTAAATAATAATAAAAAAATACTATTTAAATACCTCGGTAGGTAGGTAATATTATTTAAATGTGTTAGGTACCTACTTATTTTTATTGTAAATTTTATATTTGACTTATTCGTGCTATTACATATTTAATTTAACCCAACAACTAATAAAATAAAAAAAACTTTTATTTGCCGACCCTATTTATTTTTAAGTATATAACGTTTACAAAATAATCGGATGAGTAGGGCATACCTTCGGGTTTTCGGATGAAAAGGGAAATTACTGTAGGTATTTCAATATTTATTAAAACTCATCCGGATGAATGGGGAATAGATCCGAAAGTTTGCAGACTTTATGAGCGACGTATGTACCTACTAGTTTATTTTACCTTCTCTTTAATATGAAAAACATCATCCTTTAGATATGTAATAGGTATTTATGAAATCTGTAGATTAACAAATGTGATAATTTGTTCCCAAGTCGCACTCACACATATGCACAGACATAATGTATTTATTTATAGTCATAGTTTATTTTATAGTGGTAGCCATAGCCAGATAGTTATGGACGCAAGTCGATTTTCATACAGACGAGGTAACTTTGAAGCTTTGGGTCTCCGCCAAGGATTGACCTAGCTGTGATCTGATGATGGCCATCCAGGGACTGAATGGAAGAGATCGCAGCACACCCAAGCCCAACTGATCTGCCCCCCTAGCTAGAGTAACATTTGCAAATTTTCGCTATCGCTTCTGTTCGAAACATGTATGGATTTGACGTTTTCGATAGTTAACGAAACCTTATGTCAATCCCATACATGTTTCGAATCGATCAGCATTCTAAGAGATGTATGGATTAGTTCTCATATTCAAGATTTCTGTTGCTATTTTTGTATCTATTCGATTCGATTTCGTATATATCGATGGACCGTTATGATTGCCGTTTTTTTATTTCGTATTTAAAGCAAAACAGATATTAAATAACCGAAAAGTTAAGGCTACAAAAAACACATCGCAAATAAGTCGGTAAGCACTTTATCGCGAGGTGAAACGCCGCCTTAAGTTGTAAAAAAAGGTTACAAACAAATTTATTTACGGTGCGGTAGATTTGAATTTTGAACTTGTGTCCTTATTTTGAAATGGTTTTCGGCGGGTATTTTGTACGTAAGACTAGCAAAAGGTATGGAGTCTCCTCAGTAAAAATATTCGGCTACCAAAGCGGTTATCTTTTAAGACTACTTAGATTAAAAAAATAAGTACTTACAGTACAGTAGCCCGTAGTACATTTAAATTACGAAAAAGGTTACCGTTCGCCGTTGTGATATAGTTATTTATTACGAAATTATAGATACTTTAACCCAAGTTTTACAGATCGCAACCCGCCGTAACCTATATTTGTATATCTCCAAAAATGATATTTTTGTTATTTATCGAGGTTTACCACATGGTTTAGCTATTGTCGTGTTCTACAGCTTTGTTTGATTGCTACTGATAATAGTAAGACTATGGAAAGCGACCATACACAGATTTAAGACCAGATAAAGTCCATCCATTTTCATCTGACACTTCCACTTTGATGAGTCCCAAGTAGGGACTCAAAGTATCGTTTAATATAAAAAAGGATCGTTTAATATAAAAAAGACATACTTATTAAGTTCCGGAAAATTCACAAATTAGAAAAGTATCCAGAAACATGTTTAAGATTAAATCGGTATTTTAAAAATAACTATAACATTTCCTAAATTTTCCCTTATGTTATAATTAACTTACTTTAAAAGCAAATTTTTGGAAATTATGTTCCAAAACTAGACAATTTGTTCTAGGCTATGGTTCTTCCTATAACCATAAACTCTGAAACTGGCATTGACAAATCTTATTCAAATATAAGTTTTATATCACACTGGAACCTCTCTAATATTTTTTTCGTCTAAAATGGGTCTCCAACTTCAAAATACGGTAGGGCACCGCGCGTATCACAGCGATTTCTCATTGGCCCCTTTCGAAAAAGGAATTGAGCGCCACTTTTAGTTTATTTTTTTTAAACGACTTTAAGTTTTTTCTTGAAGCAGGTTCTTTGTGCAAGGAGTATAGCGTTATCTCCGACGATAAGGTATAAAAGGTCAATTTATTACTTGAAATGAGGATAAGATTAAAGCAAGATCTAGTTGTGCAACAAAGAATCTTGATTTAATTGTTTGGGTGAGCTTTTTGCTACTTTTATTTACCGATCGATCGTTGTGGCAAGCTAACATTTTTAATTTAGTAGTATTTTGATACTAAATATTATATTATTATTTATAGAAAAAATACGCCTCGCGCCAGATCAATTCTCGGACGAGAATCGAACCCGCGACCTTTGGAAGTCCGGTCCAATGCTCTGACCGCTGAGCTACCGAGTCACTAGTGTAGTAGCATCGTCGAATTTCTTATAATATATGTCAAACCCCGAAGTCCAGGCGCTCCTAGGTTTGCCTAGTCAAACCTCAGGTTTGACAAGAAGGCTTGGTCAAAGTCCAAAACTAAAGCGTGTTTCGGGCTTTGACTAACGCATTTATAGCCAAACCTAGGAGAGACTAACTTGGACAGTCAAAAACCGAAACGCAAGTCGATCAAATCGGGGTTCGACCAGTCAGACTTAAATTAGGTACAGAATATGTTTTTATTTTGTATTTTATTAAATACAAAATAAAAACATACTACTATTGTAGTAAAAACACATTCTTTAGAGTGATAATTAAATTAAATTAATAATCTTCCTGTGAAACAAACACATTTTAACTCAAAATAATGTATTTTTACACATTTACATACAAAATAACACATTCTGACTCTAATTTAAGTATGACTGGTCAAACCCCGATTTGATCGTATTGAGTTTCGACGTTTGACTATCCAAATTGGTCTCTCCTAGGTTTGGCTATAAATGCGTTAGTAAAAGCCCGAAATACGCTTTAGTTTTGGACTTTGACTAAGCGTTCTTGTCAAACCTGAGGTTTGACTAGGCAAACCTAGGAGTGCCTGAACTTCGGGGTTTGACTATAACATACCTACCACTCTTACACTGCAAACCAGCAATGTGAGGAATTAACTCGACAATTACAATTTTTTCTGGTATATTATTTAGTATTGTTTAAAAATATGCATTGTCATTGATAAAATCTCAAATTAAAAAAATAGTAGGTAGTATTTTTTTAAATACTTTTATTGAAAAATAACCACTTGTAAAATATCTTAAAAGAATCCACTAATAATACATGCAAAAAAACTGGTAAAAAAATATTTAATGGATCGAAAGTCGTCTACCGTACTTCTATCTTTCTCGACTAGGCGCACTTCTCCGAATCACAAAGTTTATTTTTCGAATTTCGAATGCATTTCCTCGAATCTGTGTTAACGGCATCGTGTGTATTAACGGTAACGTACACGTGTCGAAATAAAAGGGTAGGTAGTAGAGTCTGTCTAAAAAGTCAGTTTACCTGAGAAATTATTAAATTAATTAAAAAAAATATACTGTTAACCCTGTTGGTGCTGTCAAAATTCTATGTTGTGTTTCAAAATTCAATGTTTACAATGAGGGCTTTTCAAAATGATAAAAAGCTGTAGGCTCGATAGATGGCGTTGAAAAAAATAGGGGATTCAAAGTGTTTTTTTTTCGAAGAGTACTCAGGTAGGCAGGCAGATGTAGCTGACCTCCTTGTATAATAGAGGTCAGTGCAGTACATGCTTACTGGCCGGTTGGTTGGCCGTTTATTTTTAAAAGCCAATTTTGACTTCCCTCTTACCATCAACGCCATCTAGTGAGGCAAATAGTTACTTTTCTTTTTTTTAAATGACAATTTGAAAACCCCTCATTAGAATATTGACAGCACCAACAGGGTTACCAGTATAAGGTTTTTTAAATAACTTAATAATTTCTCAGGTAAACTGACTTTTTTAGACAGAATCTACAATATCTATTCTGTGGCAAAAGTGCGGTGTACTCATGGCGAGTGTAGGTTGTATTTTCGGCGAAACTGTTGCTGAATTCCAAGAATATAGTGGATTTTAGTCTGTTGCGTGACGTGAATATATTCTAAGTATTTTTTTGCTATTTTTGCTAGTACTGTATTTTTTTGAATGTATAAATATAAACCCAGATATCGATATGAAAAAACTTTCTGTGAATGCACGGATTTTTTTTCGGAACTATACTAAATACTTAGTTTATATTGTGGAAGAAAATAAATACTTCTTTTATTCATATGTATGATTTTTTTAATTTAAGATTTTTGCATTCACAATCAATTTAAAAAATATCTAATATTTTTGTTCACAATGCTATTTTTACACAATACTAAATAATATACTAGAAAAAATGCATTGGGAATCCAAAAATATCAAATTAAATTTATTTCGCCATTTCATCTTAATCAATTGTCAAAATATCTGGAAAGATATTTCAATTGAATGTCGAGGTAATTCCTCACATTGGTGAAATAACGCTGACTTACAACGTAAGAGCAGGATAATACTAGACGAAATTCGACGGTGCCACTAGTGACTCGGGTAGCTCAGCGGTCAGAGCATTGGACCGGATATCTAAAGGTCGCGGGCTCGATTCCCGTCCGAGAATTGATCTGGTGCAAGTCGTTTTTTTTAGTTATTATTTAGTATCATATTATGTGCTTTAAGAGTTTAATTTTTCACAATAACAGTTGACAACTAGGGTTTTTCATAAAGTATTATATTTTACAAAATATTTTGAAGCAGCGAACAAACTTAAGCTACAGTTTCCACCCCTAATTGTTTTCAACCCCAAAACAATTACGCGGTGTTTCAATGAACAATAAACAAATCTTATAATACCATAATCGGTTTATGGGGCTGTTTACATGGGGTGATTTATCCAATCTCCCCTTAGAGGGGAAGTTGGGAAAATGGACCTGCAAGATTAGGTGTTTACACCGCAGATGAGTTATGAACTACGGTGCATGGGAAAATAAAAATATGTGCGATATTTAACCGCCTCTGTGGTCTAGTGGTTCACCTACCCGAATAAGAGGCGGGGGTCCCGGGTTCGATTCCTAGGAGGGGGGTATATTACTCGGTTTAGTTGGTGGTAGGGCTTATTTCAAGTCCGCCTGGCTAGCTGCCACCATCTTACCTAAGTCTGACGCCATAACAACAATTTAAGAATTGTTGTGTTCCGGCAGTTAGAGGTAAGATAGTCAGTTCCTCAGTGATGAGGATTCCGGGTGTAGTGCGCTTCCACCTTCGGCCTTATCGTCACTTAACATCAGGTGAGGTGAAGGCGGAGCACCATCTCGTTGTAGAAAAAAAAATAACAATTTAAAATATTTATTTTAAATTGTTAAAAAGCAAACTTATTTGTTTGGGGGTCTATCAATACATATCGTGATATTAAAACTGTACAGTTTTTAATTCAAAGAAGTTCCTAATATTGGTCCGTTTGATTTCTCCTTCTTCTATTTTTATTTTGGCAATCTACTTTCCACTTGGAAGTAATTTTTGCCAGTGTCAAGTGTTTAATAGTTCAGTGGTAGGTAATGTTTCAGTTTAAGTTTACATTAGAATGCGGGTGCATTGCATTCCAATGCTGCTTGGAGCATTTGACAACAAGTATATCAAGACAATTTACTCGGTAAGTTCTGCCGAGGTAGCCTCCACTACAATAAAAGTCTCAGCTTCACACAACCAAGATCGCGCCTATTTCAATTATCCAACATATTGTTCAGTTGCGTGGACACTTGTACCACAACGCTGCACCAATTTTAAGACACAATATCCACTATGAATCAATTTTTAAATAATTAAAATAGACACCAAACCGTACTCGAGAAAATGGCGCCAAAAACTCGGTCCGTTTGATTTATCTACTGATTAAAAAAATCACTACTTGCTTTTAGTAGGTAGTAGTTTGGTAGTAGTATTGGGTTAAGTAGTTCCATAGATTATAGAAAGCAGACCAAAGACAAACAACACGGCGTTCGTTCCATAGCTATCTCTAGTGTTGCGATGTGTGTGTTCAATAACTTTTATAACGATAAAATAAAAAGTCAATTCAATATCAATATGCCTTTAATAATAATTAATGAATGCTTAGACAATTTCACACAGCGCTATCTAGCCCTAAACTAAGCAAAGCTTGTAATATGGGATATGGGTGCTAGACATAGAAACTAAAATTCATTTCTTTTTGGCCGGGAATCGAACCCGATTCCCTTCCGTCTACGAGAGCGATGCTACGTAATCAATTACATGAAGAATTAAAAACCGTCCGTAGTATTTTCATGGATCTCACTTCCTGAAAAAAAAAACAGCAAATTATATATTTTTTCAAGTTTTGCCGTGAGTGCAGTAACCAAATTGAGAATTTTTCGTTTACTGATTATTTATACATCAGCTAAATGTTTACGTTGTCTAAGTTGCATATTACTTAATTTAAAGTTGTTCTCGTTCGTTACGTAGGTAATGTTTTCTATTTAAGTAAGGAAAGAGTCTGAATGGCAGAATTATAATATCGACAATAATAGTCGATATATTATTATTTCCATCACTAAACAAAGTCAAAACTAAAATTTTGAAAAAAGAACCACTCCTGCCCGTGACGTTTGTAAAAATTACCACAATTAAACTTTAAAAAGAAAAAGTTGTTTCGGATTCCGAAAAGACAATGCCCCATTAGGGCAGTAGATAAGTATCTAGACGATCCAATTGTAGTTCTTTTTTTGAATTTTAGAGGGGCTTTTGTTTTTTTTTTCGGAACGAACCGTGGTGTCGATTTTTGCGGCTCACGACTTTGAGCTCGGAATGTTTGATACGTTTACTATTAGTAAAAAAAACCTAATTATTAATTTTGTCAAATATGCACTTATTTATTTATAGATATGTTATTTTATTATATTATCGTGTTTGAACAGAATGAGAGCGGATAAAATATGCCTTTAATTAAAGGATTATGCCGATTATTCTATACAAGCTAGGCCATGATGCGCTTTGATGAAATTACCAATATGCTATAGTAATTTTATACTGATTGCGTGGGAAGAATGTCATTAAAATATAATGCGGGAGAAAAGAGAAATCTCAATCTCAAGGAGCTGTTTTCAGTTATAATTATTTGTCATTTTCCTATTTTATGACATTTCAAAGTCAAAGTCAATGAGATATGTATGGTTAATGCGCATCATGGCCCAGAATCCGGCATGATCCTTTAAACGTGATAAGGCAAGTTGGTGTCCTTAGAGTAAGACGGGCTTCTACAGAAAGAGAAGCCATACGAAGCGTTTCCCCTCTGCCGAAGTACAAGCCCAAATGGGCATACGCGTTAGTAAAACCAGTTGCGCCCGGATTTCTTTCTAGACCGAGTCCAGTCGCGCATGTGAACGCTGCTCTGTTTAAAATGTCGAATTGATGAGTTTTTTGCTGTTAAAAGAGATCTTGAACATCAAGTATACAAAAAGACGGTTTTACATTTCACATAAAAGTATTTTTTTATCGTATTATTGCTATTTGTTTACATTTAAACATTAAATTCGTATATTTTATTCTTGATTAGTTGTCAAATTTGTTCAGTGACATCGGGTCTGCTAGTCCATGGCTCGTCCGTACAAATTTCAGATCTGTCGCTAGATAAATCCGAGTTCTCGCCGATGGGCAACTTAGTGATGTTACCGTTAAATAATGTTTGTCGATAAAGTGTAGGTCAATCTGGCCCTGATTCTGCGCCAAATTCATTTGCGAGATTTTTGCATGATTTGCTCTGCACTGATGTGATCGCGACAGATATCGCGAAATAAATGTCGAAATAGTAGATTATACAACAAGTGAATAAAAAGAAAATTTAGTTCGAGGGACTAACGGCCGTCTCGTCAGTGTCAGCAGCCTGAGCCCAACTTCCCTGGGTACACATTAGGGGTGTGTAATGTATGACCTAAATTTACATCCACTAACGATCAGAAGAAATAATAACATTTAATATAATTTCATTTGACATACCGATCAAATAATATAACATACAGTTAATATAATTTCACTTGACCTAAATACATGTGATATAAAAATTATTTGACACAATAATAATTTGATCTAATTAACAGATGATATAAAGAACATTTCATATAACATTCATTTACTCTATTCAACATTTAAAATAATTTTATTTGACCTATGATTTAAATGCTATAAAAACAAGCATAGCCCAAAAATATGATTTCAATACTTATAAATTTTTAACTACACCCATGCTTTAATCCTCCATAAAGGGTTCTGAAACAGTTAGCTTACTGCCAACATTACAGTATCGCTCCGCTGCGAGTGGTCAAAACACTAACTTAACCTACCTGGTGCATTAAGTTATACTTTATAGCAGGGGGCCTGGGGCCAGCCCCCCTGCACCCCCCAGCGAGCATTTTGCAAGCAAGCACCCAACATGCAAGCATGCAAGCAAGCATGCAGCAAGCAAGCAAGCATGCAGCAAGCAAGCATGCAGCAAGCAAGCAAGCATACAGCATGCAAGGCAACATGCAAGCAAGCATGCAGCATGCAAGCAAGCATGCAACATGCATGCAAGCATTGTGGAGCTCCGCTCGCTTCGCTCGCTCCGCTGCAAGTGGTCAAAACACTAACCTAACCTAACCTACTGGTAGGTGCATCAAAAGTTTTTCTTTATAGCGGGGGGCCTCAGGCCCCCCGACCCCCCCGAGCAGGGGGGCCAGCCCCCCTGCACCCCCGGCAAGCATTTTGCAAGCAAACCTGCAAGCAAGCATGCGAGTGGTCAAAACACTAACCTAACCTACTGGCAAGCTACATGCATGCTTGTATGCTTGCTTGCATGTCTAGTAATTGTTGTGTCATAATTTATGTAGGTATGCTAATAGATGTTAGTACATTAAACATTAGTGGATTTGATAATCAAGCAAGCATCATAATAACAAAAGCTAGTTATTTCTATTTTATAGTAAAAGTTGATTATAACATGTAAAATTAGATCAAATGATATGTATATGAAATGTAAGTTAGATAAAAAAAGCAATATATCAAATGATACTTATGGGATATAAACGTTAGAGCAAATGTAAATATAGCAAATAATAATGATGACAAATGAATAATAGGTTAAATAAAAATTATGTCATATATTTTTAGGTCAAATAAAAATTAGATGAAGTCAACGTTAGTTACATTGAAATTAGATTAACTGTTTTTATGGCAACCGAATCGCACCCACACATTAGTCCCAACCCAATCACCTACACTCTCGAGCTTTTTGTATAAAGCTCGAGCGTATAAAAATAACCTCTTTGTTGTTATTCACCCCATTGTAAAATGATTGAGTTTGTAATCTTTATTCCTTTTTCCGTATCGATATTGCTGCATCGACAGTTGAGCCCAGCCCTTTATGTCAAAAACCTGTCATATTTTGATGTGTGACTCATCCGTACACAAATTTTTGCTGTTTTGTTTTATTTTTTATGTGTGAGTGTCGTCATTACAGTGTAGTTTTTGTATGTGGGTATGCGGAACTGCACTTGTGTGCATTTTCCCCCCCCGCAAAAAATGCCAGAATTATTTGAATAGAGTAATATCGCTAAGGCTTCTCCCTTCGTGACAAACGAAGCCTTTTGTTGCTCGAAGTTGGTGTCAATTGAGAAACTAACCTTCATGCTACGAAACTTACGTTCTTCTTCTTCTATTTTTATTTTGGCAATCTACTTTCCTCTTGGAAGTAATTTTTGCCAGTGTCAAGTGTTTCATAGTTCAGTGGTAGTGTTTCAGTTTAAGTTTACATTAGAATGCGGGTGCATTGCATTCCAATGCTGCTTGGAGCATTTGGCAACAAGTAGGTATATCAAGACAGTTTACTCGGTAAGTTCTGCCGAGGTAGCTACCACTACAATAACAGTCTCAGCTTCACACAACCAAGATCGCACCTATTTCAATTATCCCAAATATTGTTCAGTTGCGTAGACACTTGTACCACAAAACTGCACCAATTTTAAGACACAATATCCACTATGAATCAATTTTCAAATAATTAAAATAGACACCATACTCGACAAAATGGCGCCAAAAACTCCGAAACTTACGTTACAAAATTTTCTCGTAGCAGAATGTCTACGATTCCCATGCATCATTAAAAAAGTTATAATTTGAAATTCGAACGAGATATTGCGAATCCAGACCCCACACATCGTTAGAATATGCGTGATTGGCGAGATGGCACGTTTCGTGTGACGCTCGCTGGCTTGACTTTGAATTAATTGTGTTAAAAAGTTTTTAATGCTAACATGCAACCTTTTTTTTGTGATAACGAAACGGTTTTTGTTATTCTTAATCCATCGCTAACATCATGGTGGCATTTGTGATTTAATCTTGGCTTGTCGTAAGTATGGCATTATCCCGTTCATTATTTAGTTTATTTGTTTGACAATGAATATAATATTAATAATGTTTTGTTGTTATTTGCTTAGGTTCACTCGTAATGGTTTTCATTCAATGGTTTTTTGTTCAATTAAGTACCTATTTCTGCTATTGCTGTTACTCAGCTAAATATACGGTTATTTTGTAAGAGACCAACAACCTCGCATGAGTTGATTACTAACATCATAACAACAACATTTGTTCTACGACTTTTCCGAAAAATAACATAATATCGACTTTCCATACAAATGTCCGCAGCTAATCAACTTTTGTATAAAAGTCGAATTTTATTCATGTATTTTTCGGAATGTCGTAGAACTAATCGTTGTTGTTAATTTAGTCCTGAGAGGTTGTTGGTGTTTACAAGTAACCAAGTAGGGGCAAGGGGGGCAGCTGCCAGGGGCGCAACCCCTCAGGGGGGCGCACTTTGCTGAGCCATAGCTAGAAAAAAGTCTAAAAGTCTTAGGGCGCAAATATTAAATCTTTCTAGGGGGCGCTCATTAGGCTCGAAGCTGACAAATGGTACCTAGTACCTGTAAATTACAGAACTAAGTTTAATTTTAAATGAAAAATGAAAAAAATATATTTAATTACTATGTTCTATACAAGATTAAGACACTTTTGCAGACAAAGCTTAAATAGATAAATATTATTTTCGAGTATTCGAGTTTACATCATCCAACATACCAACGGTGGTGACCCTTATAAAACAGGCAGTCAGTATATTACCTATCAGTGTATCTGCCTTCTGATAACACAAAATATACTTCTAATAATAAAAATATGTAAGTAAATTAATGTGTTTATTTTGTTATCGTAAGCTCAATACGCTTGAAATAATTTTGTAAACCCTTTACTTTGATGCAAACACACGTTTGCAGATAACAATCTCGCCCGCAAACAACTAATCAGTACGCGCCATTTTGTTGAAATGTCACGCTGACATTACTTTTCGCGCGCTCCGAAACCATAGATAAAGGGTTTAGTTCCCAAATCTTTTTTATTGCCAACCTACATGCGGTATCAATGGTATAATAAAGTTAATTCTTTCATTTCTATTCGTGTCACAGACATACTGTTTTAGAGGCGGAAGTACAAACTTTTTTTCGTATAATCGGCGTTTAATGCTACTTTATAGCATCCGGTTGGAGTTTCGGTTCAGTAGGGTTTAAAAAAAAGTGTATTATGCAAGAATCGAAAATAAATTGGTTAGGATAGATAACGTATCGTTTTTTATAGTTTGTAAAATAAACTATTATACACAAATAAAGAGTTTTCAAACGCTGAATATTTTGTTTGTCATTATTGAAATTGCTTTTGTATGTTGAATAGTTAGTTATACTTTTAAAGGTTCATAAGTTTTTAAATTGATGGCGTATTATGTTATTTTAAATGTATTATGAGCGTTTTGATCTTGTCAGTTACGTCCATGGTATGTGTTAAATAATTTAAATATTGTTTCCTGATAGTTTTCTGGTCAATGAACTGGTGTTTTTTTTGTGATTTAGACAATTTTAACAAGGGAAAAACATTTTTCGGTGTAAACGAGTTTTTTTATGAATAAATAATAATAAATATTGGACAACACATACATTGCTCCGATTACAAAGTTGTTTATGTTTTGTGGTATATTGTTTATGGTTCCATACAGGTCGAATGTCACAAAAACGAACTAGAAAACTTGATCGATAACATTAAAAAAATCGATATTTTGATGATATCGATAGATAGACGAACATCGAGATTTAGTTCGTCTGAATACCTACTCATTATTACTTATGTGATTGTTGTAAAGAAAATAAAAAGAAAATTGTTATTTCGGCTTACCGTTATACAGTAACAGCGCTAATGATTTTTCATACATATTCAATAATTACCAACATATTTTTTTGTATAGTAGCACTTAATTAATAGTTTTTACAATATGTAACGTTTATCAATTACTAGCGACCGCCTGCGACTTCGTCTGCGTGAAAACTATTTTTTCTATCCCTCGGAAAAAGTGTTACAACGTGTATTTCATGATGATCGGTTCAGTAGTTTAGTAAACAAACAAACAAACCGACTTTCGTATTTATAATATTAGTAAGGAATTGCACCCGCATCCACAATGAAGGCGACCTTTAAATCCTAATCACTCTACCTTGGAGGTTGTGAAAAGGCTTTTTTTAAATGCCTTAACAAAAAAAACAGTGATATTAATCAACTTACAATTACATGTCTACAAACCCAAAGGTATGAATAGGCCCTTTCGGCAACGCAAAGGTGTTTTAGAAAAAAACGTCAAAAGCACGCAAATCTACTTTATGTTGCTGTCTTTTTCGCTCGCAAGTTTTTGAGAGAGAGGAGAGTCACCCTTTTTCTAGGGTTGGCACACTCTGTCATGAATAGATTTGTAGGTCAGTCTGTTGCAATTTTAGGGTAGAAATTACTCAACTAACAACGAAAATCAATGGTCCTTTACGTTTATCCTGAATTAAGTTCCATGAGAAATAACAAGTTGTAAACGCCATAACGATATTGTTTTTTAAAGTACCTACATAATACATACCTACTAATAAGCGTGTCTGGAGTATCACAGCCGCTCAATGCTTCGGTAAAGTATTTTCAGATGTATGTAGTTATCTACTTGAAAAATCTTTTAAATTGAGAAGTTTTCTAGTTTTTTTTATTCGATATTATTAAAATTAAGGCCAAATTATACACAACTGCGAAAGAATTATCAAATTATCTCTCAAAATGCAAAAGTTATAGGACGTGAAAGTTACGATTTTAAGATAATTTCGCTCATCAGGAACCGGCTTGACGTCATCTACCTACGGAACATCTCCAGCGGCCGGCCGCGCCACCGCCATACAAGCAACAGGTGGAATGACGTCATGCTCTTACAATCGCATCGCGCAAAAATTCGTCAACTTAAATTTATTTAGGTATTGCCATTAACTGACGGATTTAATTTTTTTACAGTAGTAAATTAATTTTAGGCTATATTTTAATTTTATGAAGTTAAATAAAGCAGTTTTAACATCATGAAACTTCTCCAAGCTCAAATTATCAATCTTTAACTTTTTCTGCGTACTACCAACCCTATAATTCCGCAAAGTCAGGCCGTTCAGAAAGCGGTGTCGCAAAGCGGCAAACGCGCCGCGGGCGTTCGTATTTTGAAAATATTTTGACGTTTATTGGCGGGCTTTGTGACGTATTGGCGTCCTCTGACACTTTTTTTTCTGCAAAGGTAATATTACAAGGCTTGAGCGTTGAAGCGTTGTAATGCTAACATTTTGTGTGAGCGGCTCTAAAAAGAGGCGTTTCAGAGTATTTTTTTTATTGTTAGGGTTTGTATTTTGACCTCCTTGGTGTTTAAGGTGTGGTGGGTCTGTTTTGTGAAATAGTTTCAAATCAAATAAGTAATTTTTATGAAGTAGTCTATGATGCTCATATTATGTAGGCAATGCCTTTCTGTTGAAGCCTTGGATGATAATCAGGCATTGACTATCTAAACATAGATACGCATAGAAGGTAAAGAGTTACAAACTCTTTCCATTAGAATAATGACACCTATATGAAATGTAAAGTGAAGCAAAAAATTGAGCCAAAATGGCTCAGTTATCAGATTTATTTCCTTCATATTAGGTATGTTTCCCAATCGTTACTAAAATCCAATAAAAAAAATTGGCTTTGCAAAACAAACGGCCTGTGCTTTACCGGTGTTTTCGGTGTTTTAATGTTTTCTACAGTTGACACTTGCCTGTTCATCAACACCATCTATCGAGCCCACAGTTTTTGTCCTTTTCAAAAGCTCTCATTACAACAATGAATAGAGGTTGAACAAAAAAGGTTTTATGCAATGAAAACCGCTAATAATGGGCTATTCATTCCAAGTTGCATGATATGTTGTAAACATCTGTTTACATAAACAAGCGCGTGCTTAGAAAGCACAAATAATGGAGAACATGGCCTATCACCTGGTACATTTTGTTTATACTGTAACACGTGTGCAAACATTCAAATAAAACTACAGACAATAAGTATTACGAACGCACCTCTACAGGAAACACTGACCACTAAGAAAAAGTCAACAAAGAGCGGACTTTCTTTGAAAAAAAAATCTCTATGGTTTCTAAAAGCGCGCGAAAGCTGTTTTCCCGCGCGCGATCTGTCAAATTAACAACACAGAGTAGAGTTTCGTAAAGCAACCGTTTAGTCGATGGTAAATATAATTTTGTTTTTTCAAACAAAAACATTAAACTCGGACAATAATGTAACAAACATCAGCTGTCAACCACAAACTGACCAGTCTAATGACTGTAATACAATACCAACAATTTTGCATTGTTCAAAACAATAGTAATGTCCAATATTTCTTGAACTTTTCTTTGCCCGCCTGCAGTCAATTCGCCAGTCCTTTTTATGTTGGTTGCTGCTCACTTCATTTTGATCTTTATTTTTTTACAAAGCTGGGTTGTAAATATACTCAAAAGTTTTGCCTTCCGACGTCAAATTTAAACTGAACCCTGAATAGAAACAAGGGTGTAATGAAAACATGTCAACTTAAAATGGGTGTCACTATTGAAATTTGTTTGAAAAATGGCGCGTGCTACAAGAGACAGACAAAGTTCGGTACTCCATTTGATTTTCGTTCGGATACATCTTACTGCTTTGCTATAAGGTTGAATTTTGTTTGGTAATGTTGTAAGTGTGTCCGAAATGTGGTTGGTAGTTAAACAATTCAGGTAAAATGTAAATTGTACGGGCTTTGAATGATTGTTTTGGTTACCGACCACCGGTCTTACGAGACAGTACTTCAGATTTTAGGGTGTGTCATAAAAACATAAAACACTCTTATTAAAACAAATGTTAGTATATACAACATTATTTTTTGTATATGTTACGGCTAATACCCGAAGTGCGGCTAAACCTAGTTTTAGCCGGCTAAAACTAGGTGTAGCCGCTCGCTGTTGGCTAAAACTAGGTGTAGCCGATTTGCTCGCGGCTAATACTAGGTGTAGCCGGCTAAAACTAGGTGCAGAATGGGATATAAAGAAAGTTTTTTCTGTTGTCTGTTAAAAAAAAATAACCTCGAAATTTAAGGCTCACGCTCCGCTGCGCTTCGCGCTCGCCTTAAATTTCTAACCTAACCCGGGACCTACAGGAGTAAAGCAGATCGGTTACACCTAGTTTTAGCCAACAGCTATCGGCTACACCTAGTTTTAGCCGGCTAGAACTAGGTTTAGCCGCACTTCGGGTATTAGCCGTAACATATATACGAAAGCTGAAACACGGGTCACATATTTTCATTTTCAGAATCAGTATTAAAAAAATTATAATGATACTTACCTTAAAAACTTACGAAGTTACAAGCTTTTTGTGTTGTGCGCGCGAGACATTTTAGTAGGACGTGGTTAATTATGGTTTTGTAAATATTATTTAATCAAAATATATCATGATATAAAAAATATTGCAATCGATTCTATTACTGCTTCTGAACAAACAGTTTTCAGGTTTCGTATATAAGAACTAAAAATTATAGGTATTGTATAAACTTTTTGGTAAACATACTTATATTTAAAAAAATATATAAATTGTGTTACCTATCGTAAATATCGTGTTACACTTTAAGGCCAGTAAGTATTTCTTTGTTTCTTTTCAATTAATTAAATGTTTATGTATTAAACTACTACTTAGAAAACATTAAAATTTTCACTAGCTCGTGTGATTAGGACAAGTATTATTTCTCTAGTTATATCTTAATAGCTTTATGTGCGAGTTTTAGATACTTTTTGTGATAACTTTATTTAATTTTTTTTTTCATGTCCAGAAGATTTTTAAGTCATCTTATAATAATGATATTTATGGTTGAATATAAAAAACAATCACTTTAACCCGATGTTGAAAAGACAATTTGTAAATATAAATATGGACAATTTAAGCAAACATAAAACGGTGACCGTTGTTGACTGTCGTGATTTCTTAAACAATTATTTCGATTTGAAAATGAGGCGAAAAAGGATTTTAAATCGAACGGAATAAAGGTCGAATTGTATTAATCGTGTACTTGAACGGAAAATCTGGATCGGTGTGGAAACAATGATGTTTTGTCTCTGGAAATGACATTGATTGATTCACTATAATCTGTTCATCTTTACTTGTCCTGTTTGGTAAACGATCTTCACTCAATTTTTTTTTGAAATATTAATTTTTAAAGGGTAATATTTAATTGGGTAACAATAAATTCCCATTTCGGGTATCAAAAATACTAAATGTAGCGTATTGAAATACTAAGAGGGCGACGGACTGAGGGCGACTACAAATATCGAAAATGGGCGACTTTAAAATACAAATTGAGTAACTAGTTACCTATTCAGAACGGGCAGTACTTTAATTATTAAACGACCCTCTTTGGGCAACAACATTAGGACACACAAAACATTTAGAATTTGGCTTATATTTTATTTGAAAAAGGCGACTATTAATTATCCTAATCGAGATGACAAAAATACCATGTTGGGCAGGTTAAAACAGTTATATTGTTGGCCAATCAGTATTTTTGTCACTCATTTAGAATTTTCACTGTTAACTTAAATTATTTATCTCCCACATGTAGTTGCTTATTTTAAGTATTTATTGTTATCCACACACAGTTTGTCGCCCGTTAAGTTATTTGGCTGCAAACAAAATAAACCACTGCCGGGTTTAGTATTTAAGTATCCCTTTAACAGTCGCCTTTACTATTTCCAGTCGCCCAATTAAAAATATCCCATTTTTAAAATGCAACAAGTTTTCCACACACGATAGAAGTTGATAATTAATAATGTCAAAAAACAATAGTAAATAAAAGCAATATCAAAGTTTTTCTCTCTATCCAAAGCCTAACACCGCTTCGAAAGAAAAAAAAAAGTTGAAAGCGCAGAAAAGTTGACGTCAAATTGCACTGCCGATGCCGCTAAAAAAGTTCAAATAATTATATTGTTATAGTCAAAGCCTATGTAATCACAAAACAAGAATAAATAAAAGCAATATCAAAGTTTTAACCAAATCCTAACATCGCATCAAAATAAAAAAAGAAAGCGCAGAAAAGTTGATTTCAAAACTTCAAATTGCACTCCCGATGCCGCTAAAAAGAGCATATCTAATCACAAAACAAGAGTACCTAAATAAAAGCAGTATCAAAGTTTTCCTCTCTATCCTAAGTCTAAAACGGCTACGAAAGAAAAAAGTTTGAAAGCGAAAAAAAGTTGACTTCAAATTGCACTCCCGATGCCGCTTCAATTGAACATCCCATGCGTTACCTCCTTTCAGACGTCAGTCGACACAAAAAGAACCCACACGCACGACCGTACATTCACAAATTACGCGCGCAATTTACATAGAAAAAGTGACAACGAGAGACGCAAAACATTTGTTAGGTCCATTGTATTGTAAAGTATTATATCCCTTAGCTTTTTCCACCTTATTTATATTTATGAACTTTCTTATTTGGTGCGTACTAACAAGATGTTTACGCGCCGGCCGGTGTCAAAGTCGCCGAAACTCAATGGGCGGTGTTATAAAGTACTTTTTTTGAATTCGCCATTTCTGTGGCATAGACAATTTTGTTTTTTTTTCTCTCTCAGGCTGAGGTGTTTTGACATGCAGCTATGCGGTAGGTAAGTCGTTCTTTGTGTGATGTAATCTGATTTTTATCATTGGATTTTGTCGTTGAGTACGCTTTTGTATTGTGATTAAATGCGGCCTGAAATTGCTTCGGTCCCTTTTATTGGATGAGGATTTAAGCTGTTATGCATTTACAAGTGCTAACAAAAGTTGAATTTAAGCGTATTAGGCATGTACTTGTATTAAATTGATTGACAACTTTGGGATGTCGCGATAATATGAGAATAAAGTAAATTTTAAAGGTATTTGAGAACTTTTTCAAATTAGTATCTTTGCAATTAAATGAACTGTTATAATACCTCTAAGAAATAAGTAAGCAAGGCTGAAATGAATTTCCTATTCGATTATCTATAGATGTAAACTATAAGGTCATGATAAAAATAAAAAACCTTCTAATAATTAGATTTTGTCTAACTTAAAAAAGTTGAACCTTAAATTATAAAAAATATGTAGAGAACTCTAGCTCTATGGTGACATCGCAATTCGTTTAATTTTATATATTCAGGAAATTCATCTTTATATATTTTCAAGTTCATAACGACATGACAAGGTGTCCACTTATCGTTGCCATAAGTGTATCCAAATGAAAAGCCACCAATATACAACACCTATCAAATAAATATCAGTAAAACCGTTGACAAAACCAATAATAGAAAGAAAACCGATTTGGCGGGCGTCACACGTGTTCGCAACAACGCCACCATAGACAAGTTTTATCTTTTTATATTTTCCCTCCATTTTCCGAACTCAGGCAAAGGCGTTATTGGATTCGGGTGGCTGACTAAGATCTGGAACTTTGAGATTGGTTTTTCTTTTGCCAATATCGGTTGGAACGGAAAGAGAAGTCATCTGTTTCGGTAAGGTAAGAAATCTATATTTTTACTAGGCATTATTCTGTTTAACGCGTTTATTTCAGCGTTAGGTCTTGTCACTACAGGATGATTTTTTGAAGAGTCGACTTTATGGTGTAGCTTAGACCGTCAAACTGAACAACTTTGTCTATGGGACCAACTTAATCAGAGCAAGAAGCTTAAATCCACAATGGAGTTTGCACTCCTAGTATCATACTGAAGATTGAAAAAAGACTCTTTAGTAACGTCACGGCGTATTGCTATCTCTTTCTTTTCGTTTTACAATACTTTTTCGTTTCTCACGAACGAACGAACGACGAACAACGAACACGTATTGTAACACTAAAGAAAGAGGTTGCAATAAGCCGTCACGTCACTAAAGGAGCTTTTTTCAATCTTCACTATGACATATGGCCGTGCAATCTCCATTTGAGGGAGGTATAAGCTTCTTGAATCAGAGTAAAAAAATAGTCAGCTGATTAGAAAATGTCAATACTCGACCAAAATGTATGGAACAGCTGATTATTTTTTGTTCTGATTAAGTTGGTCCCATAGACAAAGTTGTTCAGTTTGATGGTCTAATAAGCCACACCAGAATTTGTCAACTGTTTTCGATTTCACCGTATAGAATGGACTTTAATTAAGTTGTAAGTGCCATATAAATATATTATAATAACCTAGGCCCATCCTACTAATATTATAAATTTTTCATTGGCCACGGTCGTATTTTATTTGTGTGTAATGACAGGACAATAATTAGTTTTCTATTTAAAAAGACGCTACCGCTTCTTTAGATGAAGGTTGGATAACACATTTCAGGAGACAACATTAAGAAAATTCCATCCACAATCTAACCTGGCCTTAATATTACTGTAATAAAATCAGTTAAAAATAGTTCATTTAAATGCAAACTTAATGACAGCATAGAATCAATGAAAAGTTAAATTAACTGCCGGCAAAGTAGTTAAAATCGGGAGAGCATTTCACACGCGCCGGAGATATATGGTAAGCTAACAGTTTATGCGCGCCCTAAGTGGATAGTCTATTAGACGGAGGTTTAAAGAGCTGTCGTTAAACTATGGATTAGGTAGGGTTGTCTACAAGAGTACTTAGATGGTAAAAATATACAGTCAAAATGAAAATAGAGGCCACTCTGTGATTTTCCATACAAAAAAACTAAAATCTGCCCCCCTAGTTAGTACAGGGGGTTACATAGCGATTTATCACGTTTAACTGTCAAAAGACAATGGATTTTGACAGTTAAGTGTCGATAAAACGCTATATCACGCAATATACAACGTGTTAATGAATAAACGCAAAACCTCTTAGGTAGTGATTGTGTTCATGAATATGAACAACTTTTATTATGGGGCCAACTCTGCAACTCAACAATCCGACTGACACACTTTTCTTAAATAAAAAAAAATAATTTTTCAAATCTAACAGACACATGACAAATAGGAGAAATTATACAGTAAATTTGTCAATAAAGTCCGCAAGTTGACTATTACATTCACAGATCACCCCCCAATAGATACCGCATCAAGGCAACAGACGCGCACAACAGATACTTGCTTTAGCTAGCATAAACGGGCATTTTTGTATGGAATCACGACTTCAGTCCCGACCAAATCTAACCCTAAGTACGTCCGAGTTCATTACAATTTCGAGAATTGTTTTGTAACCAAAATATATTTTAAATAGCTTTTTATGCAGTGAAATAGTGTAGAATGTCTGCTAGACGTAAAGTTATCAAAAATATGGCATAACATTTCACCGGTAAAAAAATCTGCACAGTAAGTTATGCTAGCTAAAGCAAGTATGTGTTGTGCGTGTCTGTTGGCTTGTATGCGGTATCTATTGGGAGGTGATCTGTACCTTGATTACGTAAGGCTGTTGCTAACAATTCTCGATTGAAATCGATTGAAAGCGCAGTTGCATTGCTGCTTTAGTTAAGATAGTTGTCACATTGGTTCTTACTAAAGCAGCGATGTAACTGCGATTTCTGTCAGAGTTGATTGCAACAAAGTTACGTAATTACCGTCCTGTGATTACATTACAGCTTTCGAGCAATAATGGCCCCAATTTTTTATAGCAGACATACAGCCACATACACAAATCTTAAAAACAATACTAACAAATTATTGTTATATTGATAGTAGTTTTTTTTTAAATAGGAAAACCAAAATATGCTGGAAATTATGAACTCAAATCGTCTACTAAATACTCTATTTGCTACACTGAAGTAGAAATCAATGCTGATTGAAAATAAAATATGTTTTATTTACTATCCAAATCAATGTTACTGTAAATATTTTTTTAATTTGACTGGAGTTAATTAAGTGATTTATGGACTAATGGCAGCCCTACAAGTTAGACGTAAAAATATAACTTTTCCTCCAATATTTATGACTCAGATCGGTCAGATTACTGGCCAGTTTTAGGGCATAATCTGTTTTATTTATTGTTACCCACCTTACTTTTTTAATTGGTCTCAATAAAATCTAGGGCCGTGCGATTAAGTAGTTTATTATAGTTCTATATTTCTCAACTTTTTTAATGGACTGTTAAGATATTTCAATTCTAATTTTTAAGTCCTTAAAAAATTGAAAACGTACCCTGGCTGGTGTCAAAGTAGAATATTATTTTTTATTTATTTAAATAAAATATTACAAGGTAACTACATTAATGAACACGGCACAGTCCTACAAAGCAAATTTTTTTATCATTTGTTTAATAGTTTTGTTATAATCTGAATTTACAGAACTCAGAGTAATTTAGTTCTGCTTGAAATATAAAAAAATATGGATTATTTTGAAGGAAATCTTTCCCTTATCGTTAATGCCTCGATTACATTCGCCAATTTAGCTTCCTAGCTAGGAACCAATTTCGGGTTGCCACAATAAAATATTGTAGAATAAGTTCGATTTTAAAATCGAATCTACACTATAACGGAAAAGTAAACATTGTTTAAGATTAGAGATGAGAACTGAAAATAAAAAATCATATAAAATATTGACCTTTCCGTCATTTGTGCAAATTCACTGTTAAAATTTAACTTATTTATTAAATCTTAAATTAAGTAAATAAGTTAAATCGGCGTATGTAATCGAGGCTTAAATGGTATAAAGAATTAAAAAAACTTGACTCGTATATGTTTTCTCCGAATTTCAAGTATCATGGCCTTGGTACATTCATAACACACTTATAATTAAAAATCTAAGAGCCTAATAAATACAATAGGCAATAATAAGTTATTACAATAAAAGATTTATAAACTGTGTTCGCCTCGTAAAATGCCTCATTGTCACATGAAACATACTTATTGCTATTTTTCGCGCCATATGGATGGGATAGTGTATGCCCCGCCTTAAAACCATAGACAATATGAAAGCTGACAGATGCGGTTAATGTTCCCGCCATCGAGCGCCAGCCAATCAGAGCGCGTGTTTTTTTTTCTACGCCACGGCAGCTGCGTTTTCGGCCAATATCACATGTATTATTAGGTGTTTTTATAAGTACACTTTGTGGGCCTAAGGGATGCGTTAATGTAATTTTTTTGTTGTAAATGATTTGTTGGGATGATGATGTCGTTTTGATGGGTGGGGGAAATTGAATTTTTGTTACAGATTTGTATCTGAGATGAAATTTTGATTACTTCGTATCGTGTTAGTGGAAATTGAAAATAGAGATTGGTTTATTTAAGTGTGTGAGTCTAGAAGAATATAAATGTATTTACTACATTGTGTTTGAAATATACCTATTTACTTGAACATCAACCGCCCTGTGGTCTAGTGGTTCGCCCACCTGTGTAAAACGCAGGAGCAGGAGTCCCAGGTTCGATTCCCAGGAAGGAGTACATTTGTACTCGGTTTGGTTGGTGATAGGGCTTATTTCAAGGCCGCTTGGCTAGCTACCACCATCTTACCTAAGTCTGACGCCATAACAACAATTTCAAAATTGTTGTGTGCCGGCAGTTAGAGGTAAGATTGCCAGTTCCTCAGTGGTGAGGATTCCGGGTGTAGTGCGCTTCCACCATCGGCTTTATCGTCACTTAACATCAGGTGAAGTGAAAGCCAAGCACAAAAAAAACATAAAATTAAATTGCCTTTAATTGTTGTCGACTTTAAATTGCAGTTTCTGGAAAACATCACAAGATTTGCAACGTAATCTTATGGTTTGGATTATCTTGCATATTTTCAAAAAACAAATGTATATGGTTTATTCAGTTACAGCTAAAAAAGGGCACATTTTCGTTGTCCCCCAGTGATGGAAACGGGAATAAACCGCACATATATTTTCCCGATATCCTCCAGTGGTGGAGGTGGAGAAACAATGGAAACAACGGGAATAGCCGAAAAAGTTCTGATCAAGATAAAAGTTATGAGTCTGTGGTACGTCAAAATACAACCTATTTTAAAAAATTGCCAGGAGTTTATGCTGGTATTTTGTCGAAATCGGTTCGGTGACTATTAAAATAATTATTGGCAAATTAATTCATAGATATTGTGTCTTAAAATTGATGCAGTTTTGTGATACAAGTGCCTACGCAACTGAACAATATGTGGGATAATTGAAATAGGCGCGATGTTGGTTGTGTGAAGCCGAGACTTTAACTGTAGTGCTGGCTACCTCGGCAGAACTAACCGAGTAAACTGTCTTGATATACTTGGTGCCAAATGCTCCAAGCAACATTGGAATGCGATGCACCCGTATTCTAATGTAAACTGATAAAACAATACCACTGAACTATGATTCAACACTAATTGACACTGGCAAAAATTACTCCCTGAAGGGGAGGAGTAGATTGCCAAACGATTGATGAATAAGAAGAAGGTCGTCCGGCTGAGTTGACTCTCTGCTTTTTGGGTTTTTGGCGCCATTTCATCGAGTTCGGTTCGGTGTCTATTTTAATTATTTGCAAATTGATTCATAGTAGATATTGTGTCTTAAAATCGGTGCAGTTTTGTGGTACAAGTGTCTACGCAACTGAACAATATGTAGGATAATTGATAGTTGTGCGAAGCTGAGACTTTTATTGTAGTGGTGGCTACCTCGGCTGAACTAACCGAGTAAACTGACTTGATATACTTGGTGCCTGCTCCAAGCAGCATTGAAATGCGATGCACCCGCATTCTAATTTAAACTGATAAAACAATACCACTGAACTATGATTCAACACTAATTGACACTGGCAAAAATTACTCCCTGAAGAGGAGGAGTAGATTGCCAAATCAAAAAAAGAAGTAGGTCGTCCGGCTGAGTTGACTCTCTGCTTTTATGTCATGTAGCTGAATTGTCTTTAGGCTATCTAGGTATTAAGAAGCTTATACCTCCCTCCAATGGAGATTGCACGGCCAGTGTCATAGTGAAGATAGAAAAAATGTCCTTGAGTGACGTGACGGCTTATTGCAACCTCTTTCTTTAGTGTTACAATACGTGTTCGTTGTTCGTCGTTCGTTCGTTCGTGAGAAACGAAAACGTATTGTAAAACGAAAAGAAAGAGATAGCAATAAGCCGTGACGTCACTTAAGAGTCTTTTTTCAATCTTCACTATGATACTAGGCGTGCAATCTCCATTGTGGGTATAAGCTTCTTGCTAGGTATTCTAGGTACCTTGCTTTTCTAGTCATTTAACGTGAATTCTCTTTCAGCGAAAAGGACATTCTGATAGAGAGGGGAAAAACTTGCCAGACTAGGTATATATACATTAATTTAAGAACAGTAAAAAAAAACAAAATATGTTTTGTGACAGGTAAATGCGGTGTAGGGGGCGCTCCGTGCTCTATCTCTTCGGTGGCTCTGCGGCGAATAACAATTTATATGTTAATTTTGTGTTTATACCAACGCGGTTCGCGGGGTGCGATTCTAAAACCGACGAATGATATCTTAACGGCTGAATACTTAAAGGATTCTTAGCTAAAATATTTTATAAGGCGGTATGACCGAAAGTGGCGCCCTCAGTGGTTTTTATTTAATAATTTATTAATCGAAAAAGATTTTAATAATGTTTTACGTAGAGTTATTAGGGCCCATGGTCTAGTATTTTTAGAAGGTATCACTACATGCCCTCGTAGTCATTCGTAGAAGTAGATAGCAAATGTGTCAAAAACGGCCACTTTTAGCAGTTTTGCTATCTACTTCTAGCAGTGACTACGAGGGAATGTAACGATACCGTCTACAAATACTAGACTGTGGGCCCTAAATATATACCACCTTGGATCACAGACACAGTCAGACTCATGATGAAATTGCGCGATGAGGCTTTGGCAGATTACCACAACCATAGACCAGATAGTACAAATACATATTACAAATCTTTGAAATCAACAGTTAATCAAGCACTATTTCATGAAAAGGCAGCATATTTCAAACATCATGTCAATAACAAAATTCAAAATCCTAAATTATTATGGAAATCCCTTAAAAATTCTATTTTACACCCGAAAAAGAATGAATTGCCTTTATTTTTTAATGATCCAAACATTATTAATAATTATTTTTTGAATATACCTGGCAGATCAGATGTGAGTATCTCACACTTGACATATTTTGAGTTTAATCGCTTTTCTGACTCAGTTTTTCACTTAAAACCTATTGCTATGGAACAAATAATCAAAATAATACATAGTTTGAAATCAAATGCGGTGGGGTGTGATTTGATTAGTTTGGACATGCTTGTGAAGACCTTTCCATATACTTTAGATACTATCAAAAACATCATTAACCTATCTATCACTTCCCAGACATATCCTGAGATATGGAAATTGGCTATTGTACTACCACTGCCCAAGGTACCAAACCCAGTAAGTCTAAAGGATTTAAGGCCCATTAGTATACTACCGTGTCTATCTAAGATCTTAGAAAAGGCTGTAGGCGCTCAATTAAATGACTATCTGGAAAAGAATAACATTTTACCTGAGTTACAATCCGGATTCAGGAAGGGACGCGGTACCACTACAGCCCTTCTGGATGTAACCGATGCCATACTTTGTGCTCAAGATCAGGGTATGTGTACTCTCTTGGTTCTTTTGGACTTTTCCAGGGCGTTCGAATCTTTAAATATAAATTTACTTTTGTCCAAATTAAGTTACTATGGGTTCGACCATCAGGCCTTGCGGTGGTTTCATAGCTACCTCAGTAATCGCTATCAGTATGTTAAACTCAGTCATAGGGATGGTTCTGAAATGAAATCGGAAGGTGTGGCAATAGATAGGGGGGTGCCTCAGGGCTCGATATTGGGACCACTCCTCTTCATTTTGTATTCTGCTGATATATCAAAGCACATATCTTATTGCAAATACCATCTGTATGCTGATGACACACAAATCTATATTTCTTTTAAGCCAGAAGACGCTGACCAAGCAATAAATAAACTAAATGAGGATCTCTCAAGAATTGCAGATTGGTCGAATCAAAATTGCCTATTGCTAAACCCTTCTAAAACGAAATATTTGATTTTTGGGACCCAACAGCAGATAGGAAAAATAATATCCTCAGTACCCGTCAAACTGAAAGATCAACCAATAGAGAGAGTGTATGAAGCGCGTAATCTGGGCCTCAAAATGGATTGCTATTTGCGTTTTGAAAAGCATATTGGTGATTGCATCCGAAACTGTTTTTATAAACTAAGAGTATTATATAAAGTCAGACGTCACTTAAGTGTAGAAATTCGTATTAAACTAGTGGAATCTCTAGTGTTATCAAAATTAAACTACATGGATACTGTTTATGGACCTCGTCTGCTTGCCAAAACAAAAAAACTAATTCAGCGTGTGCAGAATGCTTGTGCACGTTTTTGCTTCGATATTCCGTTAAGGGCCCACGTAACTCCTTTCCTAAATAAACATGTCATGTTAAAGATGCAACACCGTCGAAAGCTACATTTGGCTTGCCTAATGTTTGGGGTAGTCAAACACAGCGCACCTGGGTATCTTTACAACAAGCTGTCCTGGATCTCAGGCCACAGGCCCTATCGGGCGCGTAAATGTGCTCAACAGCTGGCTACCGCTCAACATGCTTCCGCCGCCTTCCGTGGTAGTTTCCGTTATGCAGCTTCCAAATGCTGGAATAACATTCCCCCACCGATAAGGGACCTGCAAAACATTAATAATTTTAAGAATAAATTAAAATCGTTCCTTGTTGCTAATCAACGAACACAGGAAACTCAAATGCAAGACGTGAGTGTCATTTAACCATTACTCACCTCTACTTTCTGTCCCAAACACTCGTGAGGCATTGTCTTCCCTGTAGAAAAATATTTGTCCATATTGCTGGATGCTTTTTGTTCTATCCAGCTGTTACGAAGCGGGCTTGCATTTTGGGTCACTAAAGTAAATAAGAACTGTAAAGCCATGTAAAATACTCGTACAGTCTTATTGCTCCATCTTTAATGTTATGTTATGTTGATAAGTGCCTTGTTTTATGTTTATTACGTACCTACTGTATTTTTAATCAAACTCATACAATAGCGTCATCGGTTGATGGTGTTGATGCGATATGGCGTCTCGTCTGTTGTTTTGAATTTGTAAAATGTCGTCTTGTCTTCTTTGTCTACATTATGCACGCACAGAGACAGAGCACTAATATTCAAGATACTTTAATTTAATACTCAGTCAGGGTATCTATTTATTTTTAATAGTGCTAATAATATATTTGTTTACTGTTACGTTTATAGTAAAAAAATAATAATATAAGGAATTTGTTTCTAGTAGCATAACAGAGCAGATAGCTTCTGTCTGTCAAGTCAGAGAAGTGACGTCCGTCCACAGATCACTAATGTCCGCAGTGACAGACAGCTCTAGTAAATGACACAGACTAAATGTAAAAGGATTGGTTATTGAATTTGTTGTTGTTTGTTTCATTTGTATTTGTGATTTATTATCGAATCGCAGCGTCATCAAACCGGTCCCGACGGAAGACCAGCGCTGGTCGTAGACCATGCATTATGCTGAGTTGGGACCGTTTTGGGGCAATTACTTTAAGTTTTATTTCATTTTGTTGTTTGTATGTCTCAAATAAATTATTTTTCTTTCTTTCTTTCTTTCTTTCTAAAAATTCCACGTAAAACATTATAATTTTTTTTGTATTAGAATTATAATATTAAATAAAATTCACCGTGGTGCCACTTTTTGCGTACAACCTTAAGCCCCCCCTACTCAAAGCTTTAAAATTAAAGCTTTAAAATAAGCAGTAAATAAGCAGCAAACTCTGAATCGCGAAAAAAACAGCTGTTTCATACAAAAATATCAAAATGTATGAAACAGCTGTTTTTTTCGCGATTCCAGAGTTGGTCCTATAGTAAAAGTTGTTCAGTTTGACGGCCCCTATCTACCATATTCGACATTAGGGGTTATTTTGTAACACGTTGCATGAAAATACCTGAAAAATACGGATTTTTTAATTGTGTTTTTTTTGTAACTTTGTTACTAGGTAGGTACCCTAAAATAATGAAAAAAATTGATTACTTATTTTTATGTTGTGGCATAAATAGCCTAAAGCCTAATAATACGTGTTAATCTATTATCATAAAAACTATAATATGAATAAAATTGCATTTTAATTACTCATTATTATAATTTAGCCATTAATCTAAAGAAACCTCTTTATAAAGCAAAGGTTTAGGGCACAATAAAACATGGCGGCTGAAAAGTATAATCATGGAACATTAAATTAATTTGACTGATGTTTTCCTGTGAATGTAATAGGAGATTTTAGACTTTAAGCTATTAAATTTAAGGTTTGAATTGTTTTAATAGAAGGATTTGTGTCATAGATTAATGCTCGTAGCTAGAATGAGGGCCGTCACGCAATGTTTTTTGATTTTTCATAGAAATGAATGCGCCATCTTTTTTTTATTAAATTAAGGCGTAGACAAGAACAAAATATTTGATTCTCATATCTTCTATAGTATGAAAATGAATCGCTGAAAGTCTTGCTAAGCGCAAATCTCGAGATCAGATGAACCGATTTCGCTAATTCTTTTTTTGTTGTGTTTTTTATTATTATCAGGAGCAGGTTCTTAGGGAAGAAAAAAATGAAGAAAATTGCGCAGAAAACAAGAAAATTTAAGAATACTTAACCACCATATAAAATTTTATTTGGACTATAAACCTTTTTAATGTAACCTTATGACGTTTGACATAGAATCGACAGAATGCGGGCTGCAAAATAACTGAATGTCATTTAAAATTCGAATTCAATATTCATAAATCATAACTAAGACAGGACAACGTCTGTCGGGTCAGCTATTCATATTATATTATCTTATATTTGATGTTTATTAAAACAAAACGATATTTATTGATAGTATGTAAGTACTTACATTTATTCAACGTTAGGCATATTTTTCAATATTCACGATTCACGACCCAGTGAATTTTTTACTGATAGCATCTTCATACTTTTTAAATTTTTTCATACTTTTCTTGTTTTTTTTTCATGAATTTCAATAAAAATATTATCTTTAATGTATTTACAAAAAAATTAGAAAAGATTCAAGTAAAAAGCCTTTAGGATTTTGTATATCATATCTACTTATACAAGGTGTTTGGTAAAAGCCTTATAAAGCCGAATATGGTAGATAGGGACCATTAAACTGAACAACTTTTACTAGGAGACCAACTCTAAAATCGCGAAAATGAAATCAGCTGTTTTATACATTTTAATATTTTCGTTATTAATATTTGTATGAAACAGCTGATATTTTTTCACGATTTCAGATTTGGTCCCATTGTAAAAGTTGTTCAGTTTGATGGTCCCTATCTACCATATTCAGTACTAGCGGCCGCCCGCGACTTCGTCCGCGTGGAAAGTTTTTTTGCTATGCCTCGGGAACAATATTATTTGCGGGATAAAAGGTACCCTATGTCCGTCTCTGTACCTACCCCTGATAACATGAATGTAAAATTCATGATGATCGGTTCAGTAGTTAAGATGTGAAGGCGTAACAAACAAACAAACAAACAGACTTTCGCATTTATAATATTAGTAAGGATTACGGTTAAGATGAATAAATAATGAAAAATATTAGAAAAAATCGGCTCACCCGTAGCAACTTAGACGGGATGCTACGGGTGAGCCGATTTTTTCTAATATTTTTCATTATTTATTCATCTTAATATAAAAATAGCATTGTGAATGCAAAAATCTAAAAAGTTTAAGGATTACGGTATTTTTTTATAACACGCTGTATTCAGTTGTCTTACATTTTAAATAACGTCTGTTTTTTTATTTTTTAAAAATACGTTTCATTTATGATACTGTAAAGTTTGCTCCACCGAGGATTTACTTTGGGGGTCCACTACCACCTTTCTTACTTACACTATTTCCTATTTTCCATTATTAATTTTCTGGTTTAATAAAAGTTTTAGGTCGGTTAAAATCTTTTGTTAGTATGAAAATCAAAGATGCAATAGACAAAAGGGGTAAAGGTCTTCTTTCTTTTAATAAAAATCCTAACCCCAGCGTTCAAACGGATGCAAATCTTTATACCGTCGTCTTTGAGATCTAGTTACAAAAGAGAATGTTAAAGGGAAATCCCTTTATTTCCCGATTGATGGAAAATGATCCTCAAGGATAGTTTATTTGATAGTGCAGAACAATATAGGATCGTTTTAAAAGACCCTCCACATGCGCAGGTCCGGCCGGAAGATTGTACGGAAAGACAAATCCGGCCGTACCACAGAATAGACTACAGAAGTTATGCTAATATCATAGAATACACAATTGTATAGTACGAGGCACGTATCTTGAAATAGGGTGGGGATTGCGCTAAACGCGTATTTTGGGCACATTGGGTATGCGTAGCGGTGAGGGGCGCGGGCGGCGGGAGAGGGGCGCGCGCTATTGGTCGCTCACAAGAGCACATGCGCGAACTTAACCCTACTCCGTCAAAAAAAATTCAAGATACGTGCCTAGTACTGTACTAACATAGCCTTCTATATCTTCCAAGCCCTGAAGTTGAGCAGAACGGCAACATCGCATGCGGTCAAGCACATAGTATAAAATTATTTTAAATATTATTTATTATTTGTTTTTCCTATATTATCTATGTTTAAACTAGTTGTAAATTGTGATGTAAGATTATTTCAATAAAGTTCTATATTTATTATTATTATTTATTTATTAGGACATACGGTTTGAGTCAAATTATTTGAACTTTTCGGGGGTCCTTTAGTACGATGAGCATTTTGATCTAAGCCTCCTGTAGCAATAAATTTTACATCATTGGAAAGGTATTTAAATTTGAAACACTTTATTGTACTACATAAACGTCAACTATTAGTACTTTGAGAGTTATAACGCTCTGAACTTGACCAATTTTTTTAACATTTATGACCTAAAACTCCGAAAATACTCATAATTAATAGAAAGTGTGTTTGCAGCAAATATTTATCATATAAAAACCTTTCTAATGATATATCATTTATTGCTAGAGGTGGGGTAATTCAACTCCCATAGACAATAAACCACTTTTATACTTTAATAACCTTTAACTCCAAAAGTATAAACAATTGATATAAAGTATATAAACAGCAAATATTTGTCTTTAAAAGACCTTTCTAATGATATATCATTTATTGCTAGAGGGCGTGTTAATCAACTCCCTGCTGAAGAAAATCAACAAAAAAGATGACATCTTTGACAGCCATTTTTTCCTAGTTAACATTGATATTTTTCTTATTGTTTAATATACAAAGCATTTCAATAAAGGAACTAAATTATTTTCATATTTTTAACCTCACACGATTGCTAGGAAAAAAAATATCGACCTCTTAAAATTGAAATATTCCCATACATTTAGTATGGAGACTGGCCGACGACATGACCACGAACTGACAGTAACAGACGTTGCCAAACTTATGTTCACGGCTTGCAATTATAGAAGGCTATGGTACTAACCTACTATCGTATTTTTTAGGTATCTACCTACACAGATACTTACACTAAGACATGATTTATGACGTTTAATCGATTGCCACGAGTTTAATCTGTCATTTTTAATATCCCCACTGCTAGGAAAAGGCCTTCCTTATGGGTGGATAAGGCGGAAGGGCCATACCCATCACGCGGGCCCAATACGTATTGGTGGGTGTTAAAGACTGCAAACACAGCAGGGACCAAGGGCTTAACGTGCCTTCCGAAGCACGGAGGAGCTCGAGATAATATTTTTTTGATCACCCATCCCATGACCGACCCTTGCGAAAGTTGCTTAACGTCCACAATCACTGGGCCAGGCGCTAATCCACTGCGCCATCGAGTTCCTCAAAATCTAATAATCTCGTCAATATCATAATTATTCACAAAATCAACAATACAAATAAATTATCCGAAACTTTTATATCGGATTCGGTAGAGCTAGGGTTTCCTAGGATAGCGGTGCCGTCATATTACGGCCGTAATATAGCGGCGTTGAATATTGTCTATGTAAACAATACGGTGACACCGTAACTTCAGAAACCGAGCCGTATTATTTACATAGACAACGTTCTACGCCGCTAAATTACGGCCGTAATATGACGGCACTATCATCCTAGGAAACCCTAGCTTTACGGTTACGCATAGATATTTATTTCGTTCCTATATCCTATAGTTTCGACTACAGTTACGGAGTTCCATAACATCCCTGATTTTAATAAACAAACCTAATAATGTCCCATGCCTGTATGGAGGCGTGATTGTCTATTATTTAAAGATGGCACCCTTGTAATATGGCGGCAAAATTTATGGTGTAGTTTATTATCTGTGGCTCGGAACCGCGGCGTCACTCCCTAGCTGAATCATCCTAATAGAGAGTGCATTTAGTGCGGATCCCTGTGGGTGAGGGTCCGCGGATCTGTTGTGGTATGGTCTCTTTGATAGCGGGGTTGAAAGTTCAAACATTTTACACAAAACTTACGAGTAGTTGAAGCGGGCTACTCAAAGCCCATGCAGGGGCCGTACCGGCTAACGCATCGAACTTCGAAAAGTCTGCCGGGTTTCTAATTAAAACAGATAAATCGAAGTAAGGAATTTCGTATTGTACTATTTGTTGAAGTTATTTAGAAGATATTAAGAAATCGGCAAATTTTTCGAAGTTCGATTCGTTTGCCGGTACGGCTCCAGGATCTGCTCGCAGGCCCTGCCGCAGGGCCGCTGCAGGGCTTTGTGTAGGCATGCATAGGCGATATTATAAATTACTAGCTACCGCCCGCGACTCCGTTCGCGTGAAAATTCGAGAAAATCCTTAGGAATCCTGTAACCAGGATAAATAGTATTCTATGTTTTTATTTCATTAAAATCAGATCAGCCGTTTTTACGTGATTACGCGCTGCCCCCTTTTCCTCTCTCACTTCCCATCCCCTCCACCTCGCACTCTCCCCCTCCCCCTCTCACTCTCCCCTCCTCCTACCTCTCACTCTCTCCCACTCCCCTTCCTCCTTCCCATCCCAATCCTTCTCACTCCCTCTCCCTTCCCCTCCCCTTCGTACTCTAAAATAAAATCCAGCAAGCAGGGGCCCTTTGAGTAGCCTGCTTTATGACTGCTTTATTATTTTGTACATTTCCCGACGTTTTCCGAACTTTTCCGCCGCCATCGTCACGGGAGTAATCTTGTTATATATGAATAGGCGAAAATTTAAAAAGTTCTTTATGTACTACTGTAAATATAATCATAGTAAGTGAAATAAATTCAGCTCAGTTATCGTCAAACGAATAATAAGTAAAAGTTTTTTTTTTAGGTACTAGACTAGACAATAAAAAAATATCATTTATTTTGTCAGTAATTATGTATGATTACAGGACTTTTTTATATTTCGATGGAAATGTTTTCGTAAGTTCATTCAAAAATATTTTTTCTTTAACATCTGATTCAACAGAGAGTGTTTGTCGTCAAAGTATAAACCGCTTCGCTCATGAAATCGCTCACACTACCACCGTACACGCTACTCCCAAAAGATGTGGGTAATTTGTGTTAGTTAGTAATAATTATGACCGACCCAGATCTCTGACGTAAATATGGAATGATGTATCACTTTTTATATCAATTAACATTGATGTAACATTGTCATGTTATTAAGTGTGGTAAATAATGTAATACGGGTTAAATTCTATTATTAGAATTAAGGAGAGGCCAGTTCACGAGGAGCTCGAGCAGCGATTGCGGAGGTTAAGCAAGTTTCGCAAAGGTCGGTCATGGGATGGGTGACCAAAAATGTATTATTTCGAGCTTTTCCGTGCTTCGGAAAGCACGTTAAGCCGTTGGTCCCGGGTGAATTTGCAGTCGTTAACACCCACCAATCCGCATTGGGCCCGCGTGGTGGGTTATAGCCCATCCTCCTTATCCACCCATAAGGAAGGCCTGTGCCCCAGCAGTGGGTACATCATAAATGGCTGATGGTCAGTTCACGATCTGATGAAAAGATTGATTTTTGAGCTTCCAATATGAAGAACTGATGTAGAATTCTACTTCATAAAAATTACTGTAGACTGTAAAAGATACAAAGAAACAATAACCGAACAGAATACTAAAAAATGGTTTAGTAACTCAGTAAAAAAATCCTGAATAACACCATTAAGCGCTATCGCACACAGGCAACTTAGTCGCCCAGCCACTGTTTTGTCTCTGTCTCAAGTCCACAGGTTTAAATGGAAGCGCGCACACGAAGCGACGCAGTCGTCGGCAACTTTTCATACAAATTATGTGAGAGACAAAATAGTTGCGGAGGCAAAAGTCGCCTGTGTGCGGTAGCGCTTAAACTTACAAAAATAAACTTTCAATCGTCAGATTTCGTAATTTTCAACGTCTGTGATATGGTTTTTTTTTAATCAAAAAAGGATAGATTTTTTATTGATCTAAAACAATGGCTGAGTAGATTTTTAATGTATGATCCAGTATTCAATAAAAATGTACTAAAAGACATGTCCCATCGCGCCTATGTCATTTGCCCCACCATTCTCAAAAAATGAAAGTCTATCGCGTCTTATGGCCGGTATACATTTTGATTAGTGTTTAGTGCGAGTGGCTCGTTTAGTGTTTAGTGTTTAGCAAAAAACACGTTCGGACAGTCTCTGTTTAGTGTTAAGTGTTTAGTGCGAGCGAAGTACAGTGTTTAGAAGCGCGTTCTATTTTTTCTGCGAGTAGCTCCTCCCGCGCGTCCCGCACGTCCCGCCTCCACCCCTCACTTGCAGCTAAACACGCACTAAGCACGTCTGGACAGGACTGTTAAGTGTTTAGTTTATATCAACAAAGCCTGTACTAAACAGCGTATGCTAAACAGTATGGGACATCACCTACTAATCACTACACACTAAACAGTGCACTAAACACTAAACACTAAGCACTTTACTAATCAAAATGTATACCGGCCATTAATCAAAGTAGTATGTCAGAGTAGGTATTTTACTCTAGAATCATTAGATAATTACTAGATAATTATCTTCTGCATTAAAAATTGGGATTTTTAACTTAAAACGCTTTTAAATCACAATTTTTTTTATCATTAGAGTACTATTTACTTATATTTTTTCACAAAATACTTCAGAAAACAAGTTAATGTGTTTGTAACTGTTTTTCTAAATATAAAACATTCTTGATACCTAAATAAAATGTAACTAGCATTTTTTTATTATGAAAGTAATTAAATAAAATGAAACTGGGGCAACGCTGGGACATCTCCTTTCGTCACTAGCGAAGCGACAATTAATGGTATGCAATAACCAACCTAATAAATAACATGAAAAAGTAGCTAACTTGTCCACTGAGTAATTGATATATCGAGTCCATATAGTATAGAGTTACTTCCATCGACAATTAAAGAGTAATTTTCTTAATCCTCTCGGCGACTTTATCAAAGGCAATTTCCCACCAAAAAGTATCCAATTCCCAGTACGCCAACCTCTTCGGTAAATTTAAAAAAAGAACCTTCAAAATAAGCTATACCCTCGCCTACTTTATTACTGGCCGATAACAAACTAATCTTCAAAGGCAGTCCTTAAGAGAATATTTAAAAACCTATAAAAACCGATACACAGCCAAGCGTCGGTGCATCAGAAGCGTTTCAACCTAATAAAACAGACTAATTTATGCCTCGGACCGAAACCTCGGTCGGTAATAACACAACCACAACAACATTATTGGTCTTATAACATTTTTTCGTGGCCAATGTAAAATGCGGCCGTGTGTTGGCTCTATGTATAAAGCTAGCGCACGCCGCGGGTTAAAAAAAAAGAAATTTGAAAAAAGAAGCCGGTGATGAGGTAACGAACGAGGCGCGGTTTGCGCGTTCCTTTTTTAAAAGCCCTCGCGACGTGTGTGGTCCGACGCGAGGGAAGTTAAATAAATTTTCACCTTTATTAAGTAAGTTTTAAAGTTGAAAATCGAACGTAGCCCTTTCCACATTTTCCAGTTCGATTTCTTGTATTAAAATTGGAGATGTTTTCGTTGAATAAGTTAATTGGTAGAAAATTGTACCTACGTAATCTGCCGTACTGAATTTTTAATTGTTGTTTTTAATAATATAACTCAATACTGGCTAGAACAAAACGTACAATTATTAAAAGTTTTAATAGAGCGTTACTGTTGTCTTTGATTGTGTTTTAATTATGATTTCCATTGAAATTGCCTTGGATTTTCCGTTATTTCGTTTTTAACTGTATACGTACCTAGTAATGCCAGTTAATTATAACACAGTTTTGTTTCTTTCTATGCTTTTTTAACAAGCTCTGGATTTCGGATGGATTTCTTTTTGAAAATATTTAAGTAAGTTTACCATAGGTAAGTAAAACCATATCTTTTGCAAATAAATTTTCATTTATTCATTTCACTTTTCATATTATTTTAGCAAAAATACAAAAGAGACAATTGCTAAAAGATTCAGATAAAAAAAATACTACAACTTAAGTATATAAATTACGAAAACAATTCACTCACTTTCCTTGTATGACTGAAAGTGGCGTCGCTATGAATTTTATTTAATATTGTAATTCTAATACAGATAAAAAAAGTGGAATTTTTAGGGCCCACAGTCCTGTATTGGCATGCTATAGACAATATGGATGATAAATTTTACAAAACGCGCCCCACGTTTTTAGGTTTAAAATTTCTGTAGGTATAGGTTAATAGGGTTATAAATATTTACGGAAAAAAATATTTTTTACTTTTTAGTTTGTTTTTACTTGTCCGTTTTAATATTTTTAGTCCGTTTTTTGTAATAATTTAGTCCGTTTTAAAAACGTGTTTAAAAAAAATATTGGTTGGGAAGCCCTGTGCTAAATTATTTAGAGATACAAAAAACCATTTCAATTACTAAGCTTACATTCAATCACGCAAGGTTCTGAAAAATGAATTTAGAATGCAAAAGTTGGTTATTATAAAATATTTGCCGCCTTCAGTGTCTGTAACGACCTTAATATGTAATTACTAATTAATTACGTATTATAATTATACGAGTCTTTGAAATATTCTGTTGAAGAAAGGTACATTTGTTAACATAAATATGATAATAATGAAATTAATAATAAGTCTTTATCAGTAGATATTTACCTAAGTTTGTTGAAATAAGTACAGTGGCGGTCACATAATTAAGGACACCAGTCGATTTTCATACAAACGAGGTAACTTTGAAGGCTTGATTCTCGGACAGGGATTGACCTAGCTGTGATCTGATGATGGCCATCCAGGGAGTGAATGGAGGAGATTCAGATCGCTATACACAACCAACTAATCTGCCCCCCTACTCAAATGGCCAACATTCTATTCGTTTGAACGCTACGCTTACTATTATATTATATTATATCATCATTGATAAACATCTTAATTGGAGACCTCATGTAGAATATATATGTAACAAATTAAGATCACTTCGTGCTAAATTTTCTATCCTTAAATTTAAATTACCTTACAATATACTAAGAATGTTGTACTTATCATTAGGTGAATCAATAGTAGGTTATGGACTCAGTAGCTATGGTCGAACATATAAAACTAATATTGACTTAATATACAAACTTCAACTAAGCATACTTAAAACAATTATCCCAAAATATTTAAGAAAAAAATATAGAGAGGATGAAACAGGGCTGTTGAAGCACTGCAGAATTATGTCAACTTTCAATAAAATTAATTATCAAATAGTGCTTGAGGAATACCATCACATTGAGTCCCTAACTGCTAAAGTTAGGCATAGTAAACTGCGCAAACTAAACAGTACACCAATGTTTGTTCTACCTAAATGTAATAATGAATATGGTAAAAGGACGCGGAAATATACGCTACCCAATATATTAAACAGGCTTCCGCATACATTGCAAAATAGTATCTTAAAGAACTACAAGACCTGTAAACATTTATTAAAAAAATACTATATATTGGGATCAAGTGAGTGACATTATAAGCACAGTATATAAATAAGTTTTTTCAAAACGAACGTTTCCATGGAGCTCCCTTACTGTTTGAAAAAACTTATTTATATACTGTGTTATAAGACTCATTCGTGCAATATAAACCTCAAATAGGTTTAAAGCGCGTCTAGTTTTTAACCGACTTCAAAAAAAGGAGGAGGTTCTCAAGTCGACGGTTTATTTTTTTTATTTTTTTTTATGTATGTTTTAACATAGCTTCGTCAGTTGTTACCCGATTTGTACAATTCTTTTTTTATCTCAAAGAACATAGTTCGTGTGTGGTCCCATAAAATTTTTTCAGAGATCTGACCAGTAGTTTTCTCATAATCCTGAAAAATATCAATTATTTAGCTCGCCATCGTACGAGTTTTTATGGAATTTCGGACATAACATCTTTGTTTATGAACCGATTTAGATGATTCTTTTTTTATTTGAAAGGGTTTACTTCAAGAGTGGTCACAATTTAATTTCATCGTTATTGGACTTCGAACTTCGAAGATACACAAGGGAACTCCTCAAAGTCAAATAGTATATGTAAAGTGATTTAGGTTTTGGTAAGTTTATGGCAATCCAAAACAAACCAAATCATGGTTTGCGATGCAACGTTCTGGACTAGATTTGGACTACGAAAACACAACGGAACTCCTCAAAAACAAACAGCGTGAATTTGGAAATTGAGTTCTGGGCATTTTACCATTGAAAATGTTATAATATAAAGTTAAAAAATATTTACACGCTGCGCTTACATACCTACCACTAAAAGGTTGAAAATAAAAAAGCTTTTTAAAAAAAAAGAAAAACCGCCTTCAAAAAACCTGAAAACAAAAACAGCTTAAAAATTAAATACCTCTAAAAAGCAAGAAATAATATTCGAATCATTCGCTACACATATCAATATTAATAAAACACGTCTAATGAAGTCGGGTGGGGCTTTAAGAAAAAATGAAGTTGTCCTCCAGCCCCACCCGACTTCATTAGACGTGTTTTATTAATATTGATATGTGTAGCGAATGATTCGAATATTATTTCTTGCTTTTTAGAGGTATTTAATTTTTAAGCTGTTTTTGTTTTCAGGTTTTTTGAAGGCGGTTTTTCTTTTTTTTAATTAACCTTTATAATTGTTATGTTATGAATAAATAAATAAAAAAAAACTTTAAAATAAGCAGTAAACTATAAAATTACGTGCCGTAAGCTTGACAATTTCATACAATACATCGAAGTATGTGATTTACATAAGTTTGCGACATGACGTGATTTAATCATCTATTGCTCATATTTAAGCTTTAAAAGTAAGCGTAGCGTTCAAACGAATAGAAAGTTGGCCATTTGAGTAGGGGGCTGATCGGCATTCTAAGAGATAGGAAGAAAAAACCGTGAAATTAGCATAAATATGATGTATGGAAATCCTGAAAATGAAAATTCTGATTTTTATATAATACCGACTCCCTGGATGACCATCATTAAATTGTTAACATAGTATATTATTAGTGGCATTATTGCCACTAATGTCGTTGTAAATCTGCAGCGCGTCAGGGATGTTCGCCGATGCACAGGTCGACTGTTTCTACACCATTATGCGGAAACGGTGTTCATCCCTGGTGCGCAGGGTTCGGGCCAGCTCCAACAGCATCTTGAGCGTGTTCGCGAGCAGATTTGACTGCCAGATCATGCGTCATTGCTGCATGGTGAATGTGCTGCCTAACAGCAAATATTGACCTGATTAATCTATTTATCGTATTTTATTATTATTTGATTTTATTGTATGTTTTTTTTGTGAATATGGGCTACTTTGCCTGAAATAAATAATTTTAATTTTATTTAATTTTATTTATTATTTAATCGAGTGACTAAAAAAATATATTGGTGATTGTTAATCGGATATTTAAAAGTAGCAGTTAATTATATTTGCGACAAAATAATTTAACACGAGACAAATTGTGAATATAAAAATATAAGTAAACGAGCAGCTATATGTAGGAAATAAATAATCTAAGTTTATAACAGTGAAAATTCTAAATGTGTGACAAAAATACTGAGTGGTCGTGGAAATTGATTATAATTAATTAATTTCTATTAATTTAGAAATAAAACTCGTGTGGCTAGACCTAAAAGTATTACTTTTTATTATTAACACGTTTTTATTAGGTTGCTTTCGCGTTTGTTTCTCCACAAAGTTTGCGAACGATTTTATCCTAGCTTCCCGATGAGCTAGAGACTTGAAACTTTGAACATAGCTCAGAACTGGAAGGCAATGCAATATTATGGTGTCATTGAGCTAATCTGATGATGAAATCGGAAGAAGGCCACAGGAACTCTATGATGAAACCATACAACCCCATCGTGTTTGGGCTCGTTAGCATCGTCTTGACGAGTACTCTAATGGGAGACGAGGTCCAGGGTCTGATGATGAAGCCGAAAGGCCAAGCCATAGGAACTCAATATTGAAACCGTGCAACCCCATCAAATTTGGGCTCGTTTGAATCGTCTTGATGAGTTCTTTGTTGGGAAATAGTTTCCAGGGTCTGATGATGGAGCCGGAGGAAGGACACAGGAACTATTTGATAAAACCACGCTACCCCATCGAGATTGGGCTCGTTTGAATCGTCTTGACGAGTACTTTGTTGGGAAATAGTGTCCGAGGATCTGATGATGGAGCCGGAGGAAGGCCATAGAAACTCTATGATGAAACCATACAACCCCATCGTGTTTGGGCTCGTTAGCATCGTCTTGACGAGTACTCTAATGGGAGACGAGGTCCAGGGTCTGATGATGAAGCTGAAAGTCCATGCCATAGGAACTCAATATTGAAACCATGCAACCCCATCGAGTTTGGGCTCGTTTGAATCGTATTGACGAGTACTTTGTTCGGAAATAGTTTCCAGGGTCTGATGATGGAGCCGGAAGAAGGCCACTGGGACTCTGTAATAAAACCATGCAACCCTATCGAGTTTGGGCTTGTTTGAATCGTCTTGACGAGTGCTCCAATAGGAGATGGTATATTTTTAGTATTAGCTCGTTAACTAAAAAGCAGAAAATAAAAATTTACTGAAAAAAAAACTTTTTTAAAAACACGTTTTTAAAACGGACTAAATTATTACAAAAAAATCGGACTAAAAACATTAAAACGGACTAGTAAAAACAGACTAAAAAGTAAAAAATAATTTTTCTGTAAATATTTATAACCCTATACCTACAGAAATTTTAAATCTAAAAACGTGGGGCGCATGCTAAAGACAATATGGATGATAAATTTTACAAAATTTTTCAGTCAATTTTTATAATATTTTTTTATTGATTTTGATACAACAATAACAAAACATTTTTATTTTTATTTTATTTTACTTTTTTTAGTTTTTTATTTTATTCTATTTTAGTAGTCTCTATATTAAATTTACGAACCTATTTATGATAATGTTTTTGACTCTCCTTATCTTTTTTATTTGCCCAAATCTTAATAGGTACATACTTGGAAATGTTATTCTATCGAAGTAATTAGGTCTTAAAAACAGGCAAACTTCACAAGCAACCCTCGTGTTTGTAGACGAATAAATAATGACTTGAGTAAAACTTGCAATTTTCAAATTCTTCTAATATTTTATTTACATGCAATTTAAAGTATAATTAATATAATCTTAATTAAATACAGTTTTAGTGCAGTTCTGGGTGCATTTAAGATTAGTGAATATAATATTAGAAGCATTTTGAAAATTGCAGGTTTTACTCAAGTCATTACTTAATCGTATGTTGCGTATTAAAAAACTGCATTTTAAAATGAGCTGCTGTCAGTTAGTTATTTCATAAAATATGTAGCATAAGAGATGTTAATTAGTTAAGATTATTTATTTATTTATTATCCGTGTTATCTGTGTAGAAAAATTAATTAAGTAAGTAAGAGATACTAGTACTTAGTTAATTATTCTTTGGAAAATAAGCGCACAGTATATTAAATTATTAATTACGTGTTTAGTTTTTTGTTTTTTATTATTTCTTTAGTTGGATATCACACTGACATGCATCACGCTGCATCAGGGTTGGAAAAAAAAATTTTTTTTTGCAAAAAAAAATACTGATAGTAGTGCTTGAAAAAAACACACCGCGCTTTTGTTTTACTTATTTGACACTTTCGGAAGAAACAAAAGTTTAGATCAATAAAATTATTAATAATGCCTAATTATTAATAGTGCAAGATATAAGGACGGATGATTTGGCAGTTTTTTTAGAAAAAAAGGCAGTATGTGATTCTAAATATTCTAACACAAAGTTAATTTAAAAATACATTTGTATGTCTATCCATTACTTATCTAAAATTAAGAATTTTATATTTTATACAAATAGAAAAGAAAAAAAGGAATTTAAATTAATAAATGATTTTTATAAAAAAAACACTTTCGTGATTTAAATCAAAGTGATTAACATTTCTAGTAGAGCAGTTTGTAGTTGGGCAGTGGGGAATATAACTAGTTGAGCAGTCTAGTTGAGTAGTTGAGCAGTCTAGTTGATTAGTTGAGCAGTCTGGTTGAGTAGTCTAGTTGAGTAATTCAGCTGTCTAGTTTAGTTGAGCAGTCTAGTTGAGTAGTTGAGCAGTCTAGTTGATTAGTTGAGCAGTCTGGTTGAGTAGTCTAGTTGAGTAATTCAGCGGTCTAGTTTAGTTGAGCAGTCTAGTTGAGTAGTTGAGCAGTCTAGTTGATTAGTTGAGCAGTCTGGTTGAGTAGTTTAGTTGAGTAATTCAGCGGTCTAGTTTAGTTGAGGAGTCTAGTTGAGTAGTTGAGCAGTCTAGCTGAGTAGTGGGAAAAAAGAGCCAACAGTTGTAGCTACGACAGCGTTTAAAAGTTTGTCCACAGGATGTTGCACAGTCAGAACACCATAGGCTGTATGTTTGTGTGCCATCATCACTACTTTATAAAAAGAATAAGAGATTTCATCCTAAAAAGTACAGTAAGTGATTAGAACATTATTTACAAGGCTGTATAATTATGTTTGCTGTGTATCATCCCTACATCATCATCACTGCTTTGTAAAAAAAAGATTTTATCCTGCGAAGTACCGTCATAACATTATTTACTAGGCTGTATGCTTGTGTGTCATCATTGCCACCGTAAAAAAAGAAGTGATTACGGCCTGCAAAGTAGTCAATAAAAAGCTCAATAATATTATAATTTGGACCTATTCCAGACTTCGACCAACGTGACTCCTTATTCGCACTCTATTAATTAACGTTTTTTACCCGTTTAGCGGCCGTCAGTGTAATTATTATAGATATAGTTTATCGAATTCCCGCTCAGCAGTGTCTTTGCAATTATCCCGCCATTTTTAACGTCAATTACTTGAAAACATATGGCGGTATATTACGCGTGAAATAATGCTTTGATTAATAACATAATTATTTAGATTGATAATCAAATCGAATGGCAGTATATAAGGTCCTTCTTAAATAGAGCACAACATTTTAAGGGGAACATAGAAAATTTAAAATCGAATAGATCAAAATGTATGGAACAGCTGATTTTTTTTCGCAATTTCAATGTTGGTACCATAGTAAAAGTTGTTTGTATGCATGAGTACATTGACCCGTTAAAATTTTGTGCACTATTTAAGAAGGACCTTATATATCACAAACAGTTAACGAAAAAAAACGCGCATTAAAACTTTCGATAGAGTAATTTTTAATGGGAAATTTGTACAGCGCCATCTATCGCCGAAAAGCGAAATGAAATTTTCCATAGAGAATTCCTTTTATACGCTTTTTTTTCTCGATAGCTGTTCGTGCTAAGGGTACTGACTACTGATATTTGAAGTGACGCGTTCGATTCCAGATGGGTCAATGATGGAAAACTATGGAATTTGTTTTTTATCAATTCTTTTATTGTACCTATAATAAGAACTACTAAAGAAAATTAGTAAATTTTTGTACAATTTAGAGTGCTCTGCTTTGTTTGGAGCAAATGATATGCTTTTTCTGCCTATTTACTCTAGTCTTCAACTATATTAGGCGGCATTTTGTATATTTTTTTTATAAAATTTGTTAAATACAGTATGAATGAACCAAAAATAGGTTCTTCGGCCCGTAAACTGAACAACTTTTATTATGGGACCAATTTCATACATTTTGATATTATCGTTATTAATTTTTGTATGAAACTGCCGATTTTCCTTTTTTGCGATTTCAGAGTTGCTCCCATAGTAAAAGTTGCTCAGTTTGATGGTCCATATCTCTACATTAAATGGGCTTACTCTTGGCTACATTCGAGAAGATACCGAAGATGAAGCGAGCTTGCCTAGAAGTCTATTCACTACAAACTGTAAAAATTACAATTTATACAAACTTACAAATCGTAACCACCTCTGTGGTCGAGTGGTTCTCCCACCAATGTAAGACGCAGGTGTCCCGGGTTCGATTCCCAAGGGGGTTACAATTTGTACTCGGTTTGGTTGGTGGTAGGGCTTATTTCAAGACCGCCTGGCTGTCTAACGCCATTGTTGTGTTCCGGAAGTTAGAGGTAAAATAGCCAGTTCCTCAGTGACGAGGATTCCGGGTGTAGTGCGCTTCCACCTTCGGCCTTATCGTCACTTAACACCAGGTGAGGTGAAGGACAACCACAATCCCGTTGTGCATAAATTCCTCACAAATTTACCTCCCGTATGTTTTCCCAAGAATCCAGCGTTACCTGGCAACCCTCAATTATCCCATTAGACGTGACCTGCGCGAAGTAACAGCCGTGAAGAAGTCATACGTTACAGCCGCCATATAAATAAGAGGCGCGCCGCGACATTGTTAAATACTGCGCGAACGCGCCAATTTTAAATGAAGGCTTTTCGAAAGGACAACAAACTGTAGGCTTGACAAAAATTTAGGCAAGGTATTTTTATTTTACTAAGCATCGGAGACAGTCGAAGATTAAGGTAGGCAAGCAAATGTAACCCTAAAAAATTTTTCTCTTTGGGCAGATGTCAGCCAGCGAGTGCTTACTTTCCTCTTTGGTACAGGCAGTTTATTTTTAAAAGCCAATTTTGACACTTCTCTTTCCATCAACGCCATCTAGTGAGACAAATAGTTACTAATTATATTTTTTAAATCTCACTTTGAAAAGCCCTCATCAACGAGATCGAGTTTTTTTGGTATACATTGAAAACGGTTTCCATGATTTTCACGATTTCCATTGTACCCTTTTGACGTTTACTCGATACACATTCGATCTCAGATTCTCGATCGCGTTCGGGAGTAACCCCCCAAAACGTTGCGTTCAAACGTATGAAATGCTGGCCATTTGAGTAGAGGGGCTGATGGCCTACTCAAATGGCCAATTTTCTATTCGTTCGCTAACTTAAAGCTTAAAAATAAGCAATTAGACGATCAAGTCAAACGTTGCAAGTTTATGTAAATCACATACATTGTTGTATTGTATGGAATTGATAAGCCTACGACACGTTATTTTAGACTTTATGGCTTATTTTTAACTTTTAAGTTAGCGAACGAATAGAAAAGTGGCCATTTGAGTAGGGGGCTGGTCCTTTAAATAACTCAAATAAAATCTATGTCTTTTTAAGAATCTGTCCTTTTGACAATAACTTAGGATATTGTGCAAACTTGGTCATTTTGCAACCTTGGTCATTTTGCAACCTTGGTCATTTTGCAACCTTAGTCATTTTAGCACCTTGGTCATTTGACTTCAAAAAGATATTAGTCATTTTGCAACTTTGGTAATTTTAGCACCTTGGTCATTAGGATCCGAGAATATTAGTAATTTTGCAACTTTGGACATTTTAGAACGTTGGTCATTTTAGCACCTTGGTCCTAACGCCCCGAAAGGTTTGTGAGTACCTACTCAAAGATTTTAAACTTTTAGATTTTTGCATTCACAATGCTATTTTTATATTAAGATGATTAAATAATGAAAAATATTAGAAAAAATCGGCTCACCCGTAGCAACTCAGACGGGATTCGAACCCGCACCCTTAGGATTCCGGCCCAATGCACGGTGCGGGTTCGGTTCGTAGAACCCGTCTGAGTTGCTACGGGTGAGCCGATTTTTTCTAATATTTTTCATTATTTAATCATCCTACTCAAAGATCTTATAAATACTGTTAGATAGGTGTATCATTACTTAAATTTTTATTAAAAAGTTGACAGATATTAATACAATTTCATCCTCAAAGCAGTTATTAATTCCTACATTTATAGAAAAGAGAAAAAACTCCTTTTAGTTTCAATTTTCGCCCAAACAGTCAGAGGTCTACGCCGCGACGTTTGAAAAAAAAAAGAAATATTTTGACAGGTAACACAATGGCCGATTTCAAAATGGTGGCCACATGCCGCGTTAGCGTCGTTGAATCGTTTTTAAGCTGTGATTATATTATTCCTTTTTAGCTTTTATTCGAATCTTTTAGATTTTCGAGTCTCGTTCTAAAGGATGGCATGCATTGTTTTAAAATTTGAGTTACGGTCAAAGTAAGGTCGTTATTGATTCGAATGGGTTTTTCAACGTGTCGTTGCTATTTTTGGCGGCAATCAGCTACTTAATTAAGCGGTGTTTAACCGCCTGTGGCTTGTGCATATAAATATTTTTCTGAAGAACTTTTAAATTGACCTCAATTTGTCATAAAAGTGCATGAGAATGCAATGTTTATGAAGAAACTGTGTTTAGTGGTAGGGCTTATTTCAAGTCCGCCTGGCTAGCTACCTAAGTCTGACGCTATAACAACAATTTAAAAATTGTTGTGTTCCGGCAGTTAGAGGTAAGATAGCCAGTTCCTCAGTGATGAGGATTCCGGGTGTAGCGCGATTCCACCTTCGGCCTTATCGTCACTTAACATCATCATGCATAAAAAAATCTTTTTGAAGATAGGTAAGTAAGTAGTGCAAGTAAGATCACAATATTTTCTTGTTTAAAGCAAGTTCATTTAGTGTAAAAGTAATTAAGTTCTTTTAAATACCTTCATACATTAAGTCAGACAACATGGGGCTTTTAATTAATGTGTAATTATTAAAGTAAGGAATTAACTTTTTATCATCCACAATTTCATCAGAATTAATACTGAGTACGTATTTCAATTATTCATTAATTGACCTCAATATTCATGACTTTTCAGAAGGCACTTTTAACCATTTTTGATTATGAAAAAAAGCTTTAACTTCAAAATTAAGTTACCTAGATATTACTTAGATAATTTTCTCGAAGTCTACATAACAGATGTCTATGTAGTACGGAATAAACTTTGAATGCTGCTAAAGACTTTATTAGCGATGTATAAAAATTATCTCGCGCCACAAAAAAATATGAAACCTTCTTTCTGTTACCTACTTTAGGAGCCTTTTCCTACCAATAGAAAATTATTTAGCCACTCAGGTTTTTTGCTTATGATGATTCCTCATACTTATACAAAACAATATTGTTTTCCGTTTGTCGTTAAGGGAAACATTGGCGCAGGTACGTTTTCCTGAAATTTTCAAAAATGTTTACGGTCGAATTTAGACCAATGGCGAACACGTCGTCGCTAATCCTCATTAATTAATACGACTAGCATTAATGAGGATTAGCGACGATTTTTGTGAAGTGGCTTATTAGAAAGCTTATGCCACCATATGACCAACTGTAAGGAAATTTTCACGATATCTCTTAAACTTCAGAAGTTATACGAGCTAGAACGCTGTTATTTTTGGGGGTCCTAATGACGTCATCCGCCACGTACGCGAATCTTATGTCGTATGTGATAAAACACATATTGCATTGAGCTTGGAATTTCCTTTAAACCCTTATAACTTAACCATTTTTAAACGGATTTCAAAAAATCTTTCACTAGGGTTCATAGTTCTGAATTATGATTTTATATGTTTGAAACTTAAGGATTCAAACCTGTCGCTGATCATCAATAAACCGAACATCGCATCGTGGTTACACAGAAAAAAAGCATTTCTTAAAACAAGAAAAGATTCTTAAATCAAGATATTTTGTGTCTCATAATATAGGGAAACAAATATTTTCTTGGTTCAATGCAATTTACTTTCGTTCAAAGCAATTTACTCTTGAAAGAAAGTAAAATTGCATTGAACCAATAATATATTTGTTTCCCTATATATGAGACAAAATTTCTTGTTTTAAGATATCCTTTTTATCCGTGTACAGTATAAAATCGCTACCGCTCCTGCCCCCGCTTATCAATAAACCATAAGGTTGCCTCGAATGCTAGCCTCGTCGGCTTTCACCATGCTTCGTATCGTAATTAGCGACCCATGGGGCAGCATTGTGTATTTCTGTTGGTTTCTTATGGGGTTTTGTAAATAAACTCTATATAGTCAACGATTTACATGATAATATTGTACTGGTTCGGAATTTTCGATTAGTCTACTTTGTATGTTAGTTATAATTATAAACTAAGTATTGAGGGTGGATCGCGCGTCTATTAGCGCCGCCAATAAATAATAAATCATTGCAAGTACATACTTTCACGCGCGTTTTTTTTCTCGATAGCTGTTCGTGCTAAGGGCACTGATGTTAAGTGACGATAAGGCCGAAGGTGGAAGCGCACTACACCCGGAATCCTCATCACTGAGGAACTGGCTATCTTACCTCTAACTGCCGGAACACAACAATTTTTTAATTGTTGTTATAGCGTCAGACTTAGGTAAGATGGTGGTAGCTAGCCAGGCGGACTTGAAATAAGCCCTATCACCAACCAAACCGAGTACAAATTGTACCCCCTTTGGGAATCGAACCCGGCGGGCTGATTATCTAATTAAAAACCACCTAGCGACTGGTTGCAGTTCACAGATGATCGTGATCCATCTTTTTGGGTTAAAAAAAACATACCAAAGAAAAGTGGCAATGTATGTCAAATGCAACCGGTCGCTAAATAGTTTCTCAGGGTGCGGGACACAGATGGGTGATTCACTAGAGGCGGTTAAAGTAAGTTGCTATTCGCTCAGTTGCTCTACGTGGAATAAGTACTTCGAATTTCGAATGAGGGCTTTTCAAAATGACATCTAAAAATAAAAATAGTAACTATTTGCCTCACTAGATGGCGTTGATGGAAAGAGAAGTGTCAAAATTGTCTTTTAAAAATAAACGGCCGTACCAAAGAGGTTGTACCTAAGTAAGCGCTCGCTGGCTGACATCTCCCATAGAGAAACATTTTATTTAGGGTTACATCTGCCTGCCTAGCTGAGTACTCTTCGAAGTTTTGTAAAATAAAATCATCTATAGAGGCTATTTACAGTTTTTTGTCATTAGGAAAAGCCATCATCCAGTTTGAACGAAGAAGAGAAAACACTTTAAAGGTAAATAAAACAGGTTTATTAAGCGTTTTTTTATAAACAATACGAACAGACTAAATTTTGTGAGCGAAGTCCAGAAAAAACATCAAAGTACAGCAAATCAATGGGGAGGAAAAGCGCAATTTTATCCCGATAGGTGGCGTCTGGTCTTTGGTACCCGGCCGCCTCAAAGAAAGTGTCAAAACATATGGAAATCTCTTGGAGTATTGCACTTTTTAATTTTATACTGAGAAAATGCCGCATTGTTGTGCATGTAACTTGTAAAATATTGGAGTTCATCGATTTCCCAGTAACAAAAAAAATAGTGGGCAAAAAAATATCAGAAAAAGATGCTTTTCCCTCGATTTTCTCCTTTGCTGAGCCTGAGAAACATTATAAATCAAAAGGAATGTTTCATGAATTTAATGAAGCTTCGCCAAAATAAAACAACATTTGAATTATAACAGCTTTGTTCTTTAATATTTCAACCTCAGCAGTTTCTAACATATTTATAACTTGGATGAATTTGATAGGTATATCAAATATGGAATAAGCCCAATATTGGGGCCAAACAGAGAATTAATAGAATTTTATATGCCAGAGTCATTCAAGAAACTTAGAATAATAAAATAAATATGATAAAACGGTTCGTGTAATTTTGGATGGTACAGAAATTCCAGTACAGAAACCTGAAATTACTATTGCACAGAAGGCATCATCAGGCAACTATAAACACGGAAATTCACACTCAGTTGCTTTGTTAAAATTTAAATCATATGCTTCTAATCTGAAATAAAAAGATTACTTGTAAATCTTACACGAAATTTAAAGAAATGTAATGCTTGTTAGCAATTTTTTGTAAGTTGCAATAAACTTTCTTGCCTGTTGTTTTGGCTTTTCTTTTCCGTAATTCTTCTTTTATCTGAGCTAAAGTTAGCATAGAATACATTGTTTGTCCGCAAAACCGTAAAAAATACAATCTAAGAAAGTAAAATCACGTATTACACAGTCAAGACAATATAAGCTCAAACTGACAATTGTTCCAGAGACTGAAGCGCCATCTTTAATTCACTTTGCCTTCGCCTCCCCATTGGGTGCGCAGTTTGATTCGAAAATGGAATTCTCGGCTGTCAACCGGCGTCACTCGAACTCTGCCTTGTCTCTGATTACACGCGCCGCGCGTCAGGTGCGCCACTCAATGAGGTTTGTTTACAAATACAGTACAGACAATAGAATGGGCTTATTTTTTTCTTCTGAAGTATTGAGACGAAGGCGATACGCAGTACGTAGGTGAGAGTTAATTTAAGCTTTGTCTAAACTTGTATCATTTTGGCGTGTCGATCACCGTATCTTTATCGTGCGTCGTTTCTTTGATACGGTAATCTGACACGCCAAAGTGAACAAGTGTGAATCCAGTATTTAATATTATGCGAAAGTTTGTAATTGCTACCTATCGAGTTATTCCCATCCGATACCCTGCATCCGATCCCCTGGTGGATCGGTTTTATTTTTAATTATTTTTTATTCCCATCTGATACCCTAGTACTTATTAGCTTATTTTTTGTAGGTACTGATGTTTAAATCTGATTCTGTGATATTTATTTATTACATTAAAGATAATTGCTCAATAAATGAATATTTGATTTTCATACTACTTTTTCTTCTGTCCTACCTTTTTTGGTTAGAAATACAATGAGGGGATCCGTTGGGAATAGAAAACTATAAATAAGGGGATCGGTTAGGATTTTTAATTCTCGGTGGATCAGTTACAGTGGATCAGATGGGAATAACTCTACCTATCTACCTCTTTCGACGGATTTAGATGAAAGGATATCATCCACGTAAAACGTTTTTGTTACCGTATTCTTGCAAATAAACTTACTTACACTTACATGTTTCATACATTTTTGGTCCAAATATGAAAGTGCCGGCCAAAAGACAAAAGTGCTTTATTCTGAAAGATTTTGTCCATCTAAGCATTTTTTATTATGGCACCGAAGCTGTAGCACCGCTTCACATTTGTGTCGAAATGTATGAAAATAAAGATTTTTTAAACTCCATTAAAATCAAGTACAGCGGTGCTACAGCTTCGGTGCCATAATAAGAAATGCTTAGGCGGACAAAATCTATGAGATTTTTTTTTGGCCGACTTTTTTACATTTGTGCCAAAATGTACGAAAAAAACGACTTTTTGAACTTATTTAAAATTGACTATAGCGGTGCTATAGCTTTGGTGCCATAATAAGAAATGCTTAGGTGGACAAAATCTATCAGAATAAAGTACTTTTGCTTTTTGGCCGGCACTTTCACATTTGGACCAAATTAGATGATGTCCTTTGGCACGCAGATAGTTATATCCTAGATTAAACATTATGCCACTTTTTTATCCTGGTCGAAAAGTTTCCTAGGGTACAAACGACAAAGTCGCGGGCCAACGCTAGTGGAATATATTTTTATTGAATATGGACGAAATCAAGGGAACTCTTCCAATGTTATACCTATAACATTGGAAGAGTTCCCTTGATTTCGTCCATGGCGAACACGTCGTCTACACCTACTTATAGTGATGTTTTGGTAATTATAACTCGTGCATTTGCTTTCTAAACACCCATTTTACCTTATAAGGAGTCAAAACATGAAACTAATAGGTACTAAAAAACTATTTTACCTTATAAAGGGAGTCAAAACGTGAAACTAATAGGTACTAAAAATTACTTTAAAGTTATCTTATCAATATTAAAGTCCGATTCACAATCGAACACCAACCAAATCGACAATAACTCCAAATACGTGTCATTTCACACACGACGCTTGTAGGTGAACGGATATTCACGGTTTAAGCGATTTCACACGGACCGCGAACGCGGACAATTTCACGAAAAACATTTTAAAAAGACGCCATAAAACTTAACAAGAGACCGTACCCGTTATTGTCACAACACCTGATAATCAATTTTGCCACAAGCTTTTACGGTAAATAAGTAACGCCTTGTTTTACTTTTGGACCGAAAACGCACTTTAAGTGAAGGTAAAATCTTTTGCAGTGACTGCAAAAGTAAGTTGGCGTAAGAATTTCCAGGAAGACTAAAGTAAATCCAATTCATTAGGTTCAAGCGGAACTTATTAGGCATCCAGTATAAAAAAAACTGGTTAAGAGCGAGTCGCACTCGCGCACGAAGAGTTCCTTACCAAAAAACGGTGAAAAAATTACGTTTGTTGTATGGGAGCCAATAATTATTTATTTTATGATGTTTTTAGTATTTGTTATTATAGCGGCAACAGAAATTCATCATCTGTGAAAATTTCAACTGTCTACCTGTAGTCGTTATTAATCTCGAGCAAAAAACGGCAAAAATATCACGTCTGTTGTATGGGAGCCCCACTTAAATATTTATTTTATTCTGTTTTTAGTATTTGTTGTTATAGCGGCAAAAGAAATACATCATTTGTAATTTCAACTGTCTAGCTATAACGGTTCATGAGATACAGACTGGTGACAGATAGACAGACAAACGGACAGTGGAGCCTCAGTAATAGTGTCCCGTTTTTACCCTTTGCGTACGGAACTCTAGAAACGTTTAAATACGTTTACAAAAAATAAAAACCATCTTTATTACGAAAGCAAAAAGTTTAGTTTTCAAATGAAAAACTTTTTGGAACAGCGTTCACGTCCGACTGCGTCACGAATCGCGCCAAAATATTGACGTTACGTTTGACAGTTTGCAGAAAAAAGTTGAGGATTGTCTCCGCACGCCACCTGCCCATAGACAAAGCTTGTTTACACCATTGCAAATTGGCTCAGCGACAAACCTTTTTGTAGCAACGTTGAGGTGGATTCATATTGTCCTCATTGTGCTTTGTGGCTTTTGTTAGGAATAATGAATTTTATTCTACTGTAACCGAAGTTACACGCGCCGTCGGTAAAAGTTGGTGCTCTATGGAATTCAAGACACTGTTTGCCAAAGAAAAATGGGTGGGTAAAGTTACATAAATATGTTTGATTTTATAAGAAGTAGACTTTCTGTCGTACAAATAAACGAAGAATAAGTTTATACTTAAACTAGCGGTGCCTTAAATGTTGTTGAAAGTAGTTCTGAATTAGAAATATACAACGCTGTAGTAGTAGGTTGTAGTAGAAACAAGCTAAAGAAATATGTAAAAATTAACAAGTATATTTCAAAAACAAAAAAGTTACTAAATAAGCAGAAACACTTTTTCAAAAATATTAGTTACATTAGAGAGCGTAGACAACTAATTGAAAAGCTGGATACATGTCAAATTATAATCAATGAGAATAGACTGACATATGAAAATAACATTGCTATGTTAAATACTAAAATTCACTCATTACAGGAGTCATTATCCAGGATGACCCAAAATTATGACCGTTCCAAAAAAGAGATAGGGGAATATATACTGGCACTTAAATGTTTATCCACCCCCTCTCTGTCAGAAAACCATTCAACCCATAATGATAGCTCCTTAGCGTCAGGCCTAGATGCTCGGGACCATTTACAAGACCAAACAGTGTATGAGCCCTTAATCTCAGAACATGTAAATATTTTAGCAAGCACAAGTGAAAATAATTCCTTTGCCACTAACAAATGTTCAAACATTATGTTGTGTGATGAAATTGGAAAAGATTTAGGCTACTTATTCAATAATCAATTGGGAGAAAAAGTTTTAAATTATTGTATACCGGGTGCGACCCTACATGACATTATGAGAAAAGTAATAACTTTAAACTTAAATGAAAATACCAATTTAATTATATTAGTTGGTCAAAGAGGTAATGTAAACAAGAAGGATCTCATTTCATACTACAATAAGTTATGCAGTTTAAATATAAATAAATTTGTATTGTTTACACTACCTTACAGTGCTAGCTTGCCACAGGAAGAAAATAATATCAGATATAATTTGAATTTAACACTAAGCAATATGACTTATTATAATAGTCAGAGATGTCACATAATAGACATAAATAAATTAATATTTAATTTTAAATTGACAAAAGATAAATATTATCTTACAAATTATTTTAAAAGACAAGTAGCTTTAGCGCTATCATTTTATTTTAAACATTTAGCCAAGAACTTGGCTATCACTTCTGCTTCTATTGAGCAGAATAGTTTTGACATTTTGAATGTGACCTTGGAATCCGTTCCAAGTAATAATAATACAATTTTTACTCCTGCTCCTATTGAGCAAAAAATTGTTGACATTAAAAATAACACTTTGGCATTTGTCCCAAGTAATTCTTTTATTAGTAATTTAAATTACATAATAAGACAATAGAGGAAGTCTCTAGCCGTGTAATGACTAAGGAAAAGCCTAAATATTTAACTATAGTTCACCAAAACATTCAGGGCTTTTCTGGCAAAGAATTAGAGTTAGAACTTTTTTTAACTGAAAAAAATGTTAATATTTTATGTGTCACTGAGCACTGGCTTAAGGAATATGAATTAATTACAGGATTTCAATGTTATAAAATTGCTAGTTCATTCAGTAGGAAATCCACCACTAGAGGGGGATCTTTGATAATTTTGCAAAACAATATGAATTTTAAGGAACGAAAAGATGTGATATCCCTCTCTATTGAACAACACGTTGAACTGTCATGTGTGGAATTAGATCAGTTGATAATGATTTGTGTGTATCGCCCACCAACTGGTAACTACCCTCAATTTGAGTCCGCTATGGAGGACGCTCTAAAATTAGTCATCAAAAAGAATAAAAAAATTGTGGTGTGCGGTGATTTTAACGTAGACATCTTAAAGCCGTCCTCAATTGCAAGTAGGTTTCTGAATTTGTTTAAGTCCTTCAATTTAGCAAACACCTTTTGTGAACCTACAAGAATCACTGCTACATCTAAAACTTGCCTAGACAATATTTTTAGCAACTGTAATGTACTTGATAAAGAAATAATAAATTGTATTCGTTCTGACCATAGCGGACAAATAGCTTCCCTTGAGCACCATCATGTTCCTCATCAGTGTAATATAATTTGCAGACCTCTAACTAAAAATAAATTGGAAAATTTTCATAATAATGTCACTGCCAAAACTCTTTGCTTACCTAGTAATGATAATCCCAATACTCATTATGATGATTTATTTAATTTAATTAAAGTAGAATTTGATAAAACATTTAAGCAAAGATCTATTAAATCCAAAGACTTTAAAAAGAAATTTTGTGATTGGGCAACACCAGGCATATATGTTAGCAGAAATAAGTTGTTTGAATTATATGGTCAGAAAACAATTTCAAATGATCCCGAATTTCATGAATATGTAAGAAACTATTCAAAAATGTTTAATAAAGTATGTACTTTAGCAAAAGCAAAATGTATATCTACAATAATTCATCAGTCAGATAATAAAATAAGAGCCACTTGGAATATTATAAATAAAGAGACTGGGAAAACTAAAAATAATGACCGTGAATACTCATTAGTATCAGACAATAAAATTATTGAGTCAGATGAAGGAGTGGCAACAATTTTTCAAGATTTCTTTTCTAAAATACCTATTGCAACTACCAGTAATTTAAATTCATCTCCAAAAATTGCTGTCTCCCTCTTGGAATCATGTGTTGATAAGTGCAATAATGTATTTAAATTTAGACATATCAATAGTGATACCATTCTTAAAACATTTAATTCAATAAATATAAAAAAGACTGAAGATCTCTGGGGCATTTCAACTCACATAATTAAGTCTATAATAACGACCATTGCTCCCCATCTTGCTTTTATTTTCAATAAGTGTGTTGATGAAGGGATATTTCCAAACTTAATGAAATATAGTAAAATCATCCCTCTTTTTAAATCTGGGGACAAAAGCGATCCCGCTAACTTTAGACCTATTTCCATTTTGCCAGCACTAAGCAAAATTTTTGAAAAGATCATTTATGATCAATTATTAGCACATTTTCTTATCAACAAACTACTTCACGAGAAACAATTTGGTTTTACTCGTGGTAGATGCACAACTGATGCTGGAATTGCACTTCTCAAACACGTCTTTGAAGCATGGGAGAGTAAACAAGATGCAATTGGTATATTTTGTGATCTCTCTAAAGCATTTGATTGTGTCAGTCACAGTACTTTATTAGATAAATTGGAACATTATGGTGTAACAAAAAATGCAATAAGCCTTATGCAATCGTATCTGTCGGCGAGAACCCAAAAAGTTGTTGTAAATAAAACAGAATCCTATGAAGCACCCATTACCATGGGCGTGCCGCAGGGATCGATATTGGGTCCATTGCTTTTTCTTATTTATATTAATGACCTTCCTTACTATACTAAAAACTTATGTGAAATAGTACTGTTTGCTGATGATACTTCTTTAATTTTTAAAGTTGATAGAGGATGTAACTGCAGTGACGATGTAAACAGCACTCTTTCCAAGGTGATGCATTGGTTTACTATTAATAATCTGAAGCTTAACTCTAGTAAAACTAAATGTGTAAAATTTTCACTTCCTAATGTGAGGCAGGTTCATATGACTATACATGTAAATGGCGAAGCAGTCGAATTTGTTGACTCAACAAAATTTTTAGGTATTACTATAGACTCGCGGTTGCAATGGGACCCTCATATCGATATCCTGTCAAGCAGACTTAGCTCTGCTGCCTTTGCAGTTAAGAAAATAGGGCTTCTGACCGACATTGAAACAGCAAGATTGGTTTACTTCAGTTATTTTCATAGTATCATGACCTACGGTTTGTTGTTGTGGGGCTCAGCTGCTAATATTAATAACATATTCATCTTACAAAAAAGGGCAGTGCGCGCTATATACAACTTACGGTCTAGAGATACTCTTCGTGACCTATTTAAAGAAATTAAAATATTAACGGTAGCTTCCCAATACATCTATGAAAATATAATGTATGTAAAGAAAAATTTAGATAGCTTTGTAAAAATAGTAATGTTCATAAACTCAATACAAGAAACAAGAACAAACTTGCTGTTCCAAGGCGCAGACTGCATAAAACCGGAAGCTCTTTTTTGTGTAGATGTATTACCTTTTATAATAAGATACCAGAACAAGTCACAGAACTGCCCTTGGAAAAATTTAAAAATACTGTTAAATCCAATTTAATGAGTAAAGGTTATTACACTGTTGACGATTATTTGAAGGATAAAAAGGCATGGGCTTAGCTTTTGCATTGTTAATTATTACTCTAATACCTCAGTATTGATTAGAAAAAGTCCGGGGTTCTTTCATAGGTCTAGATAAAAGTCCTTTAATTAAACTCGAATCGTGATTTTCTTTTCTAAGTATAAAATTGTGAGAAGTATCCTACCTACTTAAAAACGTACTTCTGGCTTCTTGACTCGACGACTTGATATGGGTAGCTTTAGTATGTCATGCTCACTTCAAACATTTCTGCGGTGGTGTCGTGTGAGGCGGGTCGTTACGTTCCCTCAAATATGGTTGAGCGAAGCGATGGCTGGTTCATGCGTCATGCTCGTGAACGGGTGCTGCCAGTGGGAATGGGTCTGCTTCTGTCTGCTTGTATTAAGGGCGTCGTATAACTCGTATATAAAAGATCTGTTTTATATTGTCTGTATGTATGGCACTTCTTACTCAAAAAATATAATTCTTAATAGCTTACCTTGTTTTGATTTATTTAATTGCAATATTTTTACTTTCTATAGTCAGTAGTTTAGTGAAAGACCTATGAAAAGCTTTTGGATATAAATTTTCAATTCGATGCCTTAACATAGGTAGTCTTAGTATGTCATGCTCTCTTTAATCATTTCTGCGGTGGTGTCGTATGAGGCTCAAATATGGTTGAGCGAAGAGATGGCTGGTTCATGCGTCATGTTCGGGAACTGGTGCTGCCAGTGGGAATGGGTCTGCTTCTGACTACCTATCTTAATGCATATTGAATTGTATGTTTTTCTTTTATTTTTATTTATTGTAACAGCCTAGACTGAATAACAAGTTCAAACTTTGAATTTAGCTTAAAATCTGTAAATTGATTAAGAAATTTGAAACTCATTAAGAAATGAGCTAATTCAATAATGTTATTTATTTGTTAATCTTTGTTAATATCAAGTCTGGAAACGATATACATATTTGTAAATATCGTTCCATCTGATTGATAAAGCTGACAAGTTTTTTGCGCCCATTTTTCTTGTCAGTTAAAAGACGTCATAATGGGTGGCAGGGTAAAAGAATTGACGATTTAAAAATGCTTATTATGTGAGCTTATTTAAATAAAATATATTTCACTTTCACTTTCACTTTCAACTTTCTGCCGTAAAAATAAACTAAGAATAAATTTATACCAAGTTTAACCAAAAATATTGCTTAGCAAAATTACTCCTTACGTCTGACGTCTCAAAGCGTGAGTCTTATTCTTAAACAAACTTGTTGGTAACTCTAAAGCTAGGGTTTCCTAGGATAACGGTGCGCCGTCATATTACGGCCGTAATATAGCGGCGTTGAATGTTGTCTATGTTAACAATATGGTGACACCGTAACGTCAGAAACCGCGCCGTATTGTTTACATAGACAACGTTTTACGCCGCTAAATTACGGCCGTAATATGACTGCACCGTTATCCTAGGAAACTCTAGCTTTATAGTTACCAAAAAGTTTGTTTAAGAATAAGATGCACGCTTAGACGTCAGACGTAAGGAGTAATTTTGCTAAGCAATATTTTTGGTTAAACTATGTATAAATTTATTCTTAGTTTATTTTTACGGCAGAAAGTTGTATGTTTCTAATACAGACCTAAGTACTTTCAACAACATTTATATAAAAAAAATCATCAGTTTACATAAAGTTTAAAATGAAATTCAAAAGCTTTCAAAAAATAACTACTTAAACTTTAACATTACTCACATGATGTCTTAGAAAATCTTAATTCATCAATATCGGATATTGAAAAAGATAACTTTGTCAATCATAAAATGTGAATATTTTTTAGAATGCTTGATTTTCAAGGTTCGTTAAACGAAACTATGAATCATATTTTTATGTAACTGAAAAACAACACATTACGGAAATCCGTTAAATACCGATAAAAAAAACAATAACAAAATTTTCTATTCCCGCGTCCGACAAAATAGCCAATAAAATTCATTGAACACATTACACTGGCTATCGAATTGTAACTAAGCAGTTAAATGAATTAAAATATGGCGGCGTGGAAAATACTACGAACAGTTTAATTACAAGTAATCCGAGATCGGACCACACACACAGTTTATTAAAACGAAAATCATAACAACGATAATTATATTCCAGCTTATAATTTCGCGCTCGCGAAGCGGCGGAAAAAAAACAATATTAAAACATAACCTTACCTTATTAATGTGTCAACAACTCAATTTATGGCGGGAACTCGACGGTAACGCCCTCTACGCGCCTTTAGGCAACCAATCGCGCGCCGCGTGTTCTAATTTCTCTGAGCACTGCACAATGTATCCGTCCCTTTCTTTCCTTTAATATAAGCGCAGAGGGTAAATTTCCCGAGCTTTCGCCTGAACCTTTTTCGTGATTATCAGGCGAGGGTATACAGGAACGTACAGCCGCTGCTTTTTTAAAGATAACGAATATTAGGCGCGGATGACATTATTAATTTATGCTCGGTCGCGAGTGCTTATTTTATGAAAAGCTAAGGTCGTGATTACACACGTATTAAGTCGGTGCGTGCGTGCGCGCGAATTGTGGGCGCGTTGGCTTCATTTCTTTTTTATTTTTCGAGATGAAACCTCTTTAGTTTTTTTAAATTCTTTTTGAATTTAAGTACTTCGATTAGTTGGATAACGTTCGGACTTCTGCGTAAAGATAATGCGTTGAAATATGGTTGGATAAAAGTAATGTTTGGGTGTTTCGTGCGGTTTGCTCATTATAGTATGCGAGAAACGGTATCTGCCATCAGATATTCGACGAAATCGTTGAATTTACAAGCTCAAGATTTATTTGTTAATCGAATTTTGTTGAATTTAGTGCGGATTGCGTGACAGTAGTGCGGAATTATTCAATTATCTCCATCTGCATAATTTGAACTAGTAATTTAGGTTGCATGATTAATGCTTAACTTAACTACATGTAGGTTCTCAGTATAAACTGTTTTATTTATTACGTAAGTAGCCAAATTTTTAAATAGAAAACGTAAAGTTGTAGTCACAAAAAAAAACATACAACAAGCTAAAGGGATTATCTAGTAGTTACAAGTATTAAATTGCGGGTAAATCTCACAGATGATTGCAAAATAAATACAGAATATCATCAAATGCGCTTGTCACGGATCATATTTTTGGCGTAAATAATAGCGGAAACGTATTGAATTCTACATCAAAATACACTTTAACGTACTGTGCAGTTGCTCCGATAACTTTATTTCAAGAAAGATAATTGTGCTAAAGATAATCATGAAAAAACAACGAAAAACATCGAAAAAGTGCAGAAGTGAGGTTATTTTCCATACTCTTTACACGTAAAGAAAAAGACAGAGACAAATGATTTCGCATAACCGATCCTTAAGCCATAACCAGTTAGTATTTTTATTCGCAATGTAACAAACTTTTCACAGGACTATTTCAACAAAAAAAGTTTCAACGTTCCAAATTCAAAAACAAAGACCCGTAACTATTCGAAAAAAGTAAATCGCCTTTCCCAACACCCGTGTTCCAAATTTGAAATAAAAACTTCATAGAGTAAAAAAAAAGATTATTTCCGACCGGTCCACATAACGAGCGTCAGAATTAAGTTTTTAAGCGGCCAGCAATCAACTCCAAGATGGCGGATGGTATAATTTTTTGTTGTTCTGTAATTTTGGTGCATGTAATTTCGTGGGTGTAGTGTGAATGCTCCGTGGTAGAAAGGAGTTTGGAGAAATGAGTTTGTAATGACAACAAAGGGATATTTTGTTAAGGTTTTACTTGAAGAAAAGTTTTGTCTATGGTTTTAACTTGTTAACTTAGTAAGCACAAGATTAAGAGCTTTGATTCGTCATACAAACATCATACAAACTTTCACGTCCTTATTTATCGAAATTACTGAACCGTTTTAATGAAACTTAAACTAACTTCAACAGGATACATAGGTCTAAATAGCTAGCTAAGAACATTTCTTATTTATTATTGTAAAAATATATTTAAAAAAGATTATTGGAAATTTCTGTTAATGGAAAATTTTAAATCGTTCTAATTTAGCTGTAACACTATTTATCGAAAATGTTTTAATTAACTTTTTTAGACCTATGTATTTTGTTTATATGTACGAAGTTTCATTAAAATCGGTTCATTCATTTCGAAAAATAAGGACTTCAAAGTTTGTATGAAATGCCGTGACGAATCAACGCTCTTAAGAGGCATATTACATTTCGACTGTGATTTTTGCGTAAAATGGCCAATTTTGGCGTTATGGATCTCAGAAACAAAAATACATTAAAACTTTTGACTTATTGAATGGTACAGAATAGCTATTGGAATAGTTCATAGCGGCCTCGCTTTTTTGAAAATTTGCTTAACTTTATAATTAAACCCGATATTGCAGAGAAAGATTTTCATAAAATGCGTGAAGGCACTTTTTTGAGCTCATGGATTGAATAATGTTATCTCTTATACAGGGTGACATGGAAATTCGACCTATTTTTTGAAAGGGGTTATACTAGAGATCATTACCAACAAATTAAGCCCAGTGAACCAGGGGTCAAAACTTGATGGTTACCGAGCTGTAGCAGTTCTTCGATATTTAAGAAATTTTCCGACTTGTTACCAAAACCCATTAATTATGAATAAACTACTTCACTCTAAACATTGAATTGATACTTTTCTGAAAGCTGAAAAATAAGTGATCAATTTAAAAAAATACGTTGGCCCAAAACATACATAATCACAGAAATAAAAGGTCCTAAGTAGCAATAACTTTTATTTTCTGTATTATTTCCCGAACATCGTCGTAGGTTATTGAAAAAAAACTGTATGAAAGTTCGCGTATAAATTAGTAGAATAACTAACTACTTTCATTAGCTTTCCAAAAAGGTACAAATGTCATTAACTTTCCCAGCTGTTTAAAAAAAAATCGGCAAAAGAGCGCCGTAGGTCAAAGTTTTGATTTTGAATTGTTAATTGAATTCAGCTCGAAAGTCAACAGTGTTACTCTAACTACACTGTGAATAAAAAATAAATGTAAGTTGATAAAGTTAAGTAAAAAAAACAGTTAACAAAAATTACAAATCCCGTTCAAACTGCCTACCATTGTTGCGTATGCAAGCACGAAGGCTACGACGTCGTACTTCACTCACTGTTACTCGCGTTGAAAGTGAGGTTTTTATTTGTTCGGCAACTGCCAAAGTTCTCTCCCGCAACTCTTCAATGGATGTCGCTGGTCGAATCGCAGGGGGTACACTTAGTCCTTCATGTGATCCTAAAGATACATCTGGGCTCCCATCGTACACCATATCTGTTCTTGTAACACATCTTCCAAAAGCGTGTTCAGTTCACTAACTCTCTTAAAATAAATCGTACGATGTACCATTTGGGGCAAGAAGAAAGGCCCGATCAACTTATCATGGACAGTCCCCATCCAAACATTTAATGTAAATCTTCTTTGGTGGGCCATTTCTTAAAATTTTCTTGGGTTTTGGCCCTTAGGGGCCCAAAAGTGCAAATAGTGGTACCAGAGAAGATTTTTCATAGAAACGAGGTGAACGGGATTTGTAATTTTGTTAACTGTTTTTTTTTACTAAACTTTATCAACTTACATTTATTTTTTATTCACAGTGTAGTTACAGTAATACTGTTGACTTTCGAGCTGAATTCAATTAACAATTCAAAATAAAAACTTTGAGCTACGGCGCTCTTTTGCCGATTTTTTTTAAAACAGCTGGGAAAGTTAATGACATTTGTACCTTTTTGGAAAGCTAATGAAACTAGTTAGTTATTCTACTAATTTGTACGCGAACTTTCATACAGTTTTTTTTCAATAACTTACGACGATGTTCGGGAAAAAATACAGAAAATAATTGCTACTTAGAAGTTATTGCTACTTAGGACCTTTTTTTTTTTTGTGATTATGTATGTTTTGGGCCAACATTTTTTTTAAATTGATCACTTATTTTTCAGCTTTCAGAAAAGTATCAATTCAATGTTTAGAGTGAAGTAGTTTATTCATAATTAATGGTTTTTGGTAACAAGTCGGAAAATTTCTTAAATATTGAAGAACTGCTGCAGCTCGGTAACCATCAAGTTTTGACCCCTGATTCACTGGACTTAATTTGTTGCTAATGACCTCTAGTATAACCCCTTTCAAGGAATAGGTCGAATTTCCATGTCACCTTGTATAGTCGAATAGTTCATAGCGGCCTCGGAATTTTGAAATTATGTATAGAATATGAGAAAAAAAATCCCAATCAAAAACCATAAAACTACTAAAAAAGCTCAGAATTAACTGTGGATTTCTCCTAGATACATTATTATTATTACGTAAAAATTATATCATAATAATCTTTAGTTCATTAGAAAATCAAATTGCATACTTTTATTTGTTGTTTGTACTTGTGTGGCTTTCTGTGTATGTTCAAAGTTGACTCTAAAAACGTTCACCAACTTTAATTTTCCTTTCAAACCCTTTAACTTTGCAGTGAGGCATCATATTACTTTTTGTCGCGGACACATATAAATGTATTTAGTAGACCCAAAGGTTTCTCTAGGTTGTATCGCTCAAATCCGTCAAAATCGAAATTTCGACGAAAAAATGTGATAGGGCCCTTAAATCGATTAGGTAATTTGCGATTTTAATGAATTCTCAATTTATTTTAATATCTAAACAAAAACAAAATACCTACCAAGTATAATTTTGCCTCAGATTTTACGTAGTACCTACTAAATAAGGTCTTTAGCAAAAAGATTATGCACAGCACATGGCACCATTGAAATTATTTCACCCAACAATATAATTTATTACAAATGTCAGAGAGGAACAGACAAAAAATACGTTATAATCCCGGCGTAAACAACATATACCCCAAAATTATGGGCCGATTAATACATTTGTAATACAGCCGTCTCTTTCACACACGTACAGCGATCCCGCTCTAACGTCATTTTGAAAATGGAATACCGTGAGCGCATGCATAGCCTTCTATATCTTCCAAGCCCTGAAGTTGAGCAGAACGGCAACATCGCATGTGGTCAAGCACATAGTATAACATTATTTTAAATATTATTTATTATTTGTTTTTTCTATATTATCTATGTTTAAACTAGTTGTAAATTGTGATGTAAGGTTATTTCAATAAAGTTTTATATTTATTATTAATATTTATTTATTAGAACATAAGGTTTGAGTCAAATTATTTGCACTTTTCGGGGGTCCTTTAGTACGATGAGCATTTTGATCTAAGCCTCCTCTAGCAATAAATCTTACATCATTGGAAAGGTATTTAAATTTGAAACACTTTATTGTATTACTATAAACGTTAACTATTAGTACTTTGACAGTTATAACGCTCTCAACTTGACCAATTTTTTGAACATTAATGACCTAAAACTCCGAAAATACTAACAATTAATAGAAAGTATGTTTGCAGCAAATATTTATCATATAAAAACCGTTCTTATGATATATCATTCATTTCTATAGGTGTGGTAGATCAACTCCCATAGACAATAAACCACTTTTATACTTTAATAACCTTTAACTCCAAAAGTATTAACAATTGATATAAAGTATATTAACAGCAAATATTTGTCTTTAAAAGACCTTTCTAATGATATATCATTTATTGCTAGAGGGCGTGTTAATCAACTCCCTGCTGAAGAAAATCAACATAAAAGATGACATCTTTGACAGGCATTTTTTCCTGGTTAACATTAATATTTTTCTTATTGCTTAATATACAAAGCATTTCAATAAAAGAACTAAATTATTTTCATATTTATAACCTCACACGATTACTATGAAAAAAAATATCGACCTCTTAAAATTGAAATATTCCCATACATTTAGTATGGAGACTGGCGGACGACATGACCACGAACTGACAGTAACAGACGTTGCCAAACTTATGTTCACGGCTTGGAAATGAAGAAGGCTATGGCGCATGAAATTAGGCGCGCTTTTTCATCTCCAACCGCGCCCGATTTGAATTTGGAAGCGTTTTTTTTTTCGACGCCGAAGGACGTTGAAAGCCGCCATGGTTTACTTTTTTTTTAATTATCAGTGTTTTGGGCCGAAGATACTTAAGATCCTGTTTCATTTTTTTCCGCCGTCCCGACAAATTTATATTTTTTCGGTAGAATGTCATTTGGGTAAATAGGGACTTGGCTCGGCGGTCTCTTTGGATACAGGCTGATCGTATTTATTTATTTTTAAGATATATTTACGCAGAAAATGTATTGTTTACTTTATTCCGATATATATATATATATATTTTTGAATTAGATAATAATGAAGTCAATTTATAATGATTCGGGCCATAATAGGAAAACATTGTTTGAGCGGGCCATATTTTTATATAGAAAACGTAAAGTTGCAGCCACAAAAAACATATGACAAGCTAAAGAGATTACTTAAATAAGCCCACATAATAAGCATTTTTAAATCGTCAAATCTTTTACTCTACCACCCATTATGACGTCTTTTAGCTGACAAGAAAAGTGGCACAAAAAACTTGTCAGCTTTATCAGATGGAAGAATATTTACAAATATGTATATCGTTTTTAGACTTAATATTAACAAAGATTAACAAATAAGTAAATAACATTATTTAATTAGCTCATTTCTTGATGAATTTCAAATTCCTTAATCAAATTACAGGGTTCAAGCTAAATTCAAAGTTATTATTCAGTCTAGGCTGTTACAAAGAAAAAAAAATCCTATTCAACAACAATCAACATACAATTCAATCAAAAGCAGACCCATTCCTACTGGCAGCACCCGTTCACGAGCATGACGAATGAACCAGCCATCGATTCGCTCAACCATATTTGAGGGAACGTAGCGACCCGCCTCACACGACACCACCGCAGAAATGATTAAAGAGAGCATGATATACTAAGGCAGTAAGGCTACCCATGTTAAGGCATCGAATTGAAAACTAATATCCAAAAGCTTTTCATAGGCCTTTTATAAAACTACTGACTATAGAAAGTAAAAATATGAAATTAATTAAATCAAAACAAGGTAAGTTACGTACGGCGCCGTGCCGTAGCAACAAAGTATGTGAACAAGCTTCCAAGTGCTCCCTACAACACTGCCGATGCCTACCGTGCTTGTGCATGGCAAATCTACGGTATAAACGCCGTGCATAAGCACTCGACAATGTTGTATAAAGCATTAATGAAAGCCTGTCCATATAAGGCCGCCGAACGCCGTAGAGAGTAGCACCGTATCAAAAACTGGACAAACTTCCATAGTGCTCCTTACAACATTGCCGACCGTGGTTGTGCACGGAAAATCTACGGTATAAACGCCGTGCGTAAGCACTTGACAGTGTTGTATAAAGCATTAATGAAAGCTTGTCCATATTAGGCCGCCGAACGCCGTAGAGCGTAGCACCGTATCAAAAACTGGACAAACTTCCATAGTGCTCCATACAACATTAACCGGGCCTACGCACGCAAAACCTACGGTATAAACGCCGTGCGTAGGCACTTGACAGTGTTGTATGAAGCATTAATGTAAGCTTGTCCATATACGGCCGCCGACCGTAGAGAGTAGCACCGTAGCAAAAACTGTGAACAATCTTCCATAGTGCTTCATACAACACTATCGTGCCTATACGCACGGCGTATAAACCATATATTTATAAGGTGAAAAACCGTGCGTAGACATTCACCCTCATTCTTTTTTAAACAATTTATCTATACCTCTAGTCCAGAGGTGCCCAATGGTCGATCGCGAGAAGTTTTAAGGTCAATCGCCAAGGATAACAGATTTGTCACTTTGCACCCAATGTATTTTACTATGCAATTTTTTTCAACAACGGTAAAAATGACGATCTCTTAGTCATAAATTGTTGCTAGCTCGATCTTCTTAAGAAAAAGTATGGGCACCCCTCCTCTAGTCTCTACCATTACATATTTTTTTATTTTTATTTATTCCTATGTCTGTACTAAAAAGCTAATAAGATTCTTGCGCCTTTTCTTCTTGTCAGCTAAAAAGTCTCGAATGGGTGGTAGGAAAATAGAGACAATTCAAAAGCTCTTTATCTCAGTTTATTTGAATATAAAGAATTTTTCATTCATTCATATAACTTTTGCAAATTCTATTTTCAACTGAATGACGTAAGTAATAATAGTTTAAAAGATTAAAAATTAAAAACACACACACCCTGTATTTAATGTCATTTGTTTAAATTTTGTGATTACTACGTTTTTCTGGTGCCGCCCGACGGCAGATGGGAAATGATATTTTTTATACCAATCCCAAATAAAACGGACCACGGTATTAAATATTAATTGCTCAGTTCATGGGATATTTCTTTTGCATGTTTTAATTGATTTATCTAGTGGATATTTTGTAAGGTAAATACGATGGTTGAGACAAAAACTTTTAGTAATAAAAACATTTTTTTATTGTCGTCGTCGTGGAGATCCTTGGGGAGGCCTATACCCAGCAGTGGGTGTCGTGCGGCTGATATGACTATGTTTTTTACGGTGACTCTTCAACTCAATTCATTGACTGAGAGGTAGTAGGTTCATCTAACACTTCGGACCAAAAAATGGGCAATAGAGTTTTCCGATAAGAACAAAGTTTTCCGATTAAAACAGAGTTTTCCGATAAAAACAGAGTTTTCCGTCAGATTATACCCTGATTAATTTTATTGGTCTGAAAATGCTGAAAGGTTTTGTAGTATTAACATGGCATATTATGAAAAAAAAAGAAGTATGTGCTTAAATTGATACAACTTTACAAAGAGTAAAACCTAAAATCTTGTGATTCCAGCTTATCATAATATTTTTTATAAAAAAATTTTTGTTACAACTTGATGTGATGGGCATCTTCTGTATTTCTAGGTAGTTCTTTGATTCCTTATTATTTACAAGCTTTGTACCCCCATTTCACCCCTTTAGGAGTGGAATTTTCAAAAATACTTTCTTAATGGATGTTTACACTGTTTAAATTATCTATGTAAATTTCAAGTCTCTAGGTCTAGTGGTTTGGGATAGGTATGTCAGTCACCCCTTCATATCTATACATATATCTATCTATAAAAAATTCTAATTATTTTTTGTTTTTTCCTTTAAAATTAGTGCAAAAGCACAATTCCGAATGTTGTGGTGTTATTGTCATCTAGGTCTAAATGATCCCTTTTTATTTATTAGAAATTCTCTTTACTCCTCACAACACAAGATGAATATTCCAAACAGACTTTTCGACCGTATACCTCCGTCTATATGTACAGGTAGGTATAATGCCTGTTGTATACATAGGGTCGGTCGGCGCTCCACAAAAGGGGGCGCGATCGCATTAGCCACATTGTAACCACCTGGACGTTCACAGGTTTGCTAGGGTGACTGTCAATTTTGTACTACTAGTTCAGTAAAATTACGGATTCGCAAAACATTAAATGCTAATAAGCTGTATTTTTGCATATCTCACTTTGATGTGACTATAAAACACTATATTTACGAATCAAGATCACGAAATACAGCGTAGTTGTTACTTTTTTTGTTTGATTTACATTCACATATAATTATAGGTAGTTGAATATAAAAAAAAGTAAAGAAAGTAGAAGCAATTTTGCTTAAACAACCAAATAAATTAATATTTTGGTAAGTAAAATAAAAAAAAATGTGAAAATTTGTTGGATTAGAAAGACCGCTATTGCAAATTATTTCAATTTCGTCATACTAGCTCCCGTAATTTTACTAAAATATACTAAATCCTAGTCAAATAAAATCAATGAGCCGTTTGAACAAATCGTGGGTTTCCGTGCACACATTGACTATTACTTACAGCTTTCAAAAAATATCGAATTTAAAAAAGGCCAAGTGCGAGTCGGACTCGCGCACGAAGGGTTCCGTACCAAAAAACGGAAAAAATCACGTTTGTTGTATGGGAGCCCCCCTTAAATAATTATTTCAAATTGTTTTTAGTATTAATTATTATAGCGGCAACAGAAATACATCATCTGTGAAAATTTCAACTGTCTACCTGTTGTCTTTATGAATTTAGAGCAAAAAACGGCAAAAATATCACGTTTGTTGTATGGGAGCCCCCTTAAATATTTATTTTATTCAGTTTTTAGTATTTGTTGTTATAGCGGCAATAGAAATACATCATCAGTCTGTGAAAATTTCAACTGTCTAGCTATCACGGTTCATGAGATACAGCCTGGTGACAGACAGACAGACAGATGGACAGCGGAGTTTTAGTAATATGGTCCCGTTTTTACCCTTTGGGTACGGAACCCTAAAAAACATATATTGAAATCAGTAAAAATACCTTTCCGAACTCGTTTGTATAGGAAATCATATTGCGGCCCATATTTTCTTTTGAGCATATACAGTGGCGGTCACAATAATAAAAGATACCAGTCGATTTTCACACAAACGAGGTAATTTTGAAGCCTTGGTTCTCCGCCAAGGATTGACCTAGCTATGACCCGATGATGGTCATCCAGAGACTGAATGGTGGAAATTCAGATCACTATTTATACCAAACAGATCTGATCAGCTTTCTAAGAGATATAAGGATCAGAGTTTTCAGTTTCTGGATTTCCATACATTTTTATCATGCCACATCTTTCATCTTCCATCCATCTTTCATCTGTGCCACCTGTAAAGTTATTAGGTACCGACCTTAGCAGAGTATCACAATTTAAATATTTGGGGCACATTGTCACCGAGAACATGTCTGATGATTGTGATATAGAGCGTGAGAGGAGAGCGTTGGCAGTCAGATGCAACATGCTGGCCCGCAGGTTTGCAAAGTGTACACGGGAAGTGAAGATCTCTTTGTTCAAGGCCTTTTGCCAATCATTTTACTCCTGTAGCCTGTGGGTCAAGTACACGCAAAAGACTTTTAACGCACTCCGCGTGCAATATAACAATGCCTTCCGGATGTTGATGGGTCTTCCCCGATACTGTAGTGCGTCAGGTATGTTTGCGGAGGCCCGATTTGATGACTTTTTCGCCATTATTCGCAAGCGTATTGCCTCTATGCGGCACAGGGGGTCCGGGGAAGCTCTAACAGCATCCTGATTGCAATAAAGGATAAACCAGATTGCCCTATCGCTAGGCATTGGACCCAGATGCACATGTACGGGTCACGTAAATATCTAAATTAATTTAAATTGAAATTAATAAAATTCTCGTTTATTTTGTTTTAAAGTTACTAACATAGTCTAAGTAATACTAACAAATATGGATGTAATATGTCTGAAATAAATTTTATATTATTATTATTATTATTTATACTAATTTTATGTTTTTTTTAAACATATCCTTATATTATCTCTTAGAATGCGAATCAAATCAGTTGGGTGTGTATGGCGATCTGATTCTCCTCAATTCTCTCCTTAGATTACCATCATCAGATCACAGTTAGGTAGGTTAGTCCTTGGCGGAGAACCAAGGCTCCAAAGTTACTTCATTTGGTGCCTTTAATTATGTGACCGTCACTGTATATGCTCAAAAGAAAATATGGGCCGCAATATGATTTCCCATACAAAAGAGCTAAGTTCGGAAAGGTATTTTTACTGAATTCAATATGTTTTTTTTAATTCGATATTTTTCGAAAGCTGTAAGTAATAGTCAACTTACCGACTTTACTGTCGAATTTACTGTATAATTTCTCCTATTCGTCGTATGTCAGTTAGAATTTAAATTAAATAAAATAGAAATAAAATGTCACTTTTTATTATTCAAAGTAAATATTATATTTCTTACTACCTCTATCTTTTAACCTGCACCGCCATATTGATAAAAATATTCCAAATACTATTTAACCGCATGGTCACCCTACAGTCAACCCCCAAAATGGCGGATCATATTTTATAATCTCTCGAACATTTTTCTTAATCTACTCTGTGGGTACGCTCAGACATGGATAGCTAGAAATAGTAATTTATTTTGTTACGATTATTTGTATTTGCTTTCTTATTATTTATTTCGTGGAAGATAATTTATTAAGATTAAAATATTCATCTTTAGCTAATTATTGAAATAAAACACTTTATTACTGTTACTTTATGCACTTATTTTAAATTAATTGTGTTTATTTTCATTTAATAGTGAAATTGGGTCTAAGTAGGATAATAAATGAATTCTTGATGTCAGAATATGTTATTTTATTACCTACTTCCTTTTATAGAAATAAATATTTATTTACTTTAATTCAAACCTTACAACTGTCATTATGATTACTATAATGGTGACGTTACAATAAATACTTTAGCTAACTCAAAGAACAATGACATAAGACAAACATCAAATAAAATTTTGTGTAACCACAAAAATAACATTTTATTATTACCGGAAATTATTCTAGCCAGCGAAGCACACGAATTCAGAAAGAAACACCCAAATTTCTTTATCTAAAAGGGTATTTATTCAAATAATTGGGCCGAAATTACTTTGAATACAAAATACAAGAATGACATTAGTCTAGAACCATTAACGAATTGTATGGATGCGTCTAACAAGCCGAAATGTATGCTTTGAATGTTCAACGCAAAACTGTCTGTTCATACAAAAATTCAACAACGACACAAGTGAAAAAGTGTCGTTATAAAAAAACATCTTAATTCATGAAAAAAAAGAGTGGTTTTTGGTGTAATAGCAGTTGTGACTTGTGCCGTTTTGTTCTGTGGTTCTATATAATTCTAAAACGACATAGCGAGTAGGCTTGTAATAGAACGGGGCTAAAATAGAGTTACGGCTTTTTAATAGTCGAATCCGAGGTCATAGTGTATGAAATAGGTTACGGTATATAATGCCCCTAAATTAAGCTGAATTTGATAAAAAAAAACAGAATTATTAAAGGTTTTTAATCAAAATTATTGAATTTATAAGAGATACCCGTAGTCAATTTGCGGACTTTACTGTCGAATTTACCGTATCATTTCTCCTGGAATTCGCCCCGTGTCAATTCGAATAGAAATAAATTGGAGATTCATACAAAAATACACGAAATTTAACATATTTTTTCAATTCTAACTGACACATGGCGAATAGGGGAAAAATACCTACAGTAAAGCACTCCGCTGCGTTAAGCAGGATCCCGCCGCGGGTACACGGCGCGGGAATATAGATTGCTGGTTTTTTGACGGACAAATGCTTGCAGTGCATGAGTAAGCTCTAATCTAGGTCGCCCCGCGCGCGTGTCCTGCTTAACGCAGTGGAGAGCCTAAATTTGACAGTAATGTCCACAAGTTTACTACAGCTTTCGAACAATATCAAATTCAAATAAAATCAGATTGAATTTAAATTGAAAAGACCTTAAAAAAGTTGCTTGTTTGTGTGGAAAACCATATAGTGGCCCCTATTATTCTTAGTAGTAACATGACAAATATTTATTTATTTAATAATAATAAATGAATTCGGGACAGCTCATAATAATTATTTTCTTTCTTATAAATATAAGAATTTATGCATGTTTCTAAAATAATGTGCCTTTAAGTGTATTTCGTAGTACCAGTATTTATTAAATCAAGTAAGTCTTAATTATCAATTAAAGTAAAATATCTCTTACCCTCAATCTCTGCACTGTGCCTCAAACAATCTATTTTCTCTGTTTACCGAAATTCAGTGAGCGTGATTCCACAACACCACGCCTACGCGGGAAATCTGACAGCTGTCATTTTGACAATAGAGCCGCCATTAGAGAGCGTCCCTTTTAGAACGATCGCCATCTTGTATTGTTGGAAAATGATAGAACTATTAATCTGTTTGTTTTTTAAAATATACAAAAGCTTGGTGTCTTTGAGTTTTATGGCAAAAGTAAATTTTTCACTTCGTTTACGTGAAATTCCATTTTCACGGGGATTTTTTTAAAATCATTTGTAAGCGGACTTACGTCCTATGTCAAATTTTAGCGAGATCTGTCTAGTGATTTGAGCTGTGCGATGGATGATAATGATGTATATGTTACGGCTAATACCCGAAGTGCGGCTAAACCTAGTTTTAGCCGGCTAAAACTGGGTGTAGCCGCTAGCTGTTGGCTAAAACTAGTTGTAGCCGCTAGCTGTTGGCTAAAACTAGTTGTAGCCGCTAGCTGTTGGCTAAAACTAGGTGTAGCCGATTTGCTCGCGGCTAATACTAGGTGTAGCCGGTGCGGTGCTAAAACTAGGTCCAGCATGGGATAAAGAGAAAGTTTATTCTGTTGTCTGTTAAAAAAAATACCTCGAAAACGAATTTAAATTTCTAACCTAACCCGGGACCTACAGGAGTACCTAAAGCAGATCAGATACACAGTTTAAGCCAACAGCTATCGGCTACACCTAGTTTTAGCCGGCTAAAACTAGGTTTAGCCGCACTTCGGGTATTAGCCGTAACATATACAGGGTGTCCGGGAAGTCATGGATAACCCTTTACCTGCCGATAGGCCACATTGGGATCTACAAATAAAAAAATATGACCTTAGTAAAAGTCCTATGGTTTCCGAGTTTTTTGATGCTTTATGCAATTTTGGAAAATTTCTACCTTTGATCGGTTTTTTTCATGCCATTTCTATAAATATGTTTTTTTTCGATTACGGATTTTTTTTAATTTTATTCTTGAATCATCCTGCTAGCGATTGGATACAAGAAAGTTACAGATATCCTCTATTAAAGACCTAAAATTTAGGTCCAGACTTAAAATTTTCACCTACAATTTTTTTTTACCTTACTTTGGATCGGCTCTGTTGAAAAAAAAATTACTACATGGAGTGTGCAAATTATTTTAAAATCTACTCCATTTTATAAGGATTTTAAAATAGTATAATAGTTAATAACTTTTTCTTTTAAACTCTTGTTATTACAATTTTAATCCAAAAAGGTAATTTTTAGCAAGTGTTTGAAATAAAGTTGTAATAGCAAAAAATTATTATTTTTAGGTGTGTGGAGGTAAATAACAACAATATAACATGTAAATATTTTTTTTTCATTGTTTTTCATTACAGCAGGTGTTCAAAATGGCGGTCTTCGGCTCTAATGCACATTCGGCACCTTCTGATGAATGATCTTTTGATTCGGCTTGCATAACCCGCATTGCTGAATTGTTCGGCGGCTGAATTGATTCTCTCTTGCAGCTGGTGCGTGGACGTTATGGGAGTTGCATAAACCAGGTCCTTCAGAGTGCTTATGATGCCAACCCACAAATTTCCGTTACGCCGGTAATACATTACCGGCGTAACTTGAGCGAACAATTCCTGCGACGCTGAATCGGGTGCTAAGGTCCAATTTTGTGGCCACCCATATCTCCGGATCTCAATCCCTAGGATTGTTTTTACTGAGGCGGTCTGAAGGACCTGGTTTATGCAACTCCCATAACGTCCACACACCAGCTGCAAGAGAGAATCAATTCAGCCGCCGAACTAATCAGCAATGCGGGTTATGCACGCCGAATCAAAAGATTATTCATCAGAAGGTGCCGAATGTGCATTAGAGCCAAAGGCCACCATTTTGAACACCTGCTGTAATGAAAAACAATGAAAAAAAATTTTTTACATGTTATTTACCTCCACACACCTAAAAATAATCATTTTTTGCTATTAAAACTTTATTTCAAACATTTGCCAAAAATTACCTTTTTGGATTAAAATTTTGATAACAAGAGTTTAAAAGAAAAAGTTATTAACTATTATACTTTTTTTTAAATCCTTATAAAATGAAGTAGTTTTTAAAATAATTTGCACACTCCATGTAGTAATTTTTTTTTCACCAGGGCCGATCAAAAGTAAGGTAAACAAAATTTTAGGTGAAAATTTTAAGTCTGGATTTAAATTTTAGGTCTTTAATAGAGGATATCTGTAACTTTCTTGTATTCAATCGCTAGCAGGATGATTCAAGATTAAAATAAAAAAACCGTAATCGAAATAAAAACATTTATAGAAATGGCATGAAAAAAACCGATCAAAGGTAGAAATTTTCCAAAATTGCATAAAACATCAAAAAACTCGGAAACCATAAGACTTTTACTGAGGTCATAATTATGATCCCAATGTAGCCTATCGGCAGGTAAAGGGTTATCCATGACTTCCCGGACACCCTGTATTATTGCTTATTGCACGCGTTTGTTATAGCTCGGTTTATGGCCCTAAAAGCGATGTATTAGGGGTCACTTTAAAGGGTTATCCATGACTTCCCGGACACTCTGTATATCAGGGGTGCCCATACTTTTTCTTAAGGAGATCGACTTACCAAAAATTTTTGACTAAGAGATCGACATTTTGACCTTTTAACCCACCAAATATTTATCAGGTCACTGTTTAACCCACCAAATGTTTATCACTAATAATTTTAGCTATCCTTGGCGATCGACCTTAAAACCTCTCGCGATCGACCGGTCGATCGCGATCGACCGTTTGGGCACCTCTGATATATATAGTCAGGATAGTATACGAGGGAAATACTTAAGTATTTTTTTTCTATTTTTTTGTTTCTTAAAAAGACACTCAAAGACCTTACGGAGCATTAAGTTACGACTTTTTCATACTTTTAGAAACAAAAAGCTTAAGCGACATTTAACTTTTCTTAATGACCCTGACGACCCTCTCGGCTTCACTCATGACATCAAAACTCATCGAATAACGATAAAAATTACTGACTTACCCTTCCTATTCTCTTGTCTATTAGCCCGCTGAGATTTTTCTCCTACCAAACATGAATAAATGTCTTGGCGGGCAAAGATTTTCATCAAGCCAAAAGGTGGTGTCTGAAATGGGCCCTCATTTTAGTTAAGTACCACATTTTTCAGGCGATAAAGAAAAAAATAATGGGTTAAAGAGGTAGGAACGTCGTCGAACTGAGTATTTAAGAAAGAGCTACAAAAAATATACGTAGAGAAATAAAACAAACCAAAAATGTCGAAAAAAGTTCTTCTTTCTAAAGACATAGACTTATCAATCCACCCTCGTACGATGCAGGGTTATTTGTAAAACACAATACCTACTTCGCAGCTTAACGTTTGTTTTACGACTTTTCCGCAAAAAACAAAAAAAAAACGACTTTCTAAATAAATGTGTAAACAGCTGATCGAGTTTTGTATGAAAAGTATTTTTTTATAATAGGTGAGGAAACTTTCCTTTTATACGAAGTTGAGGTAAGATGGTAAGATAGCCAGTTCCTCATTGATGAGGATTCCGGGTGTAGTGCACTTCTACCTTCGGCCTTATCGTCACTTAACATCAGGTGAGGTGAAAGCTTGGACGAATAATTCGTCCAAGGGTGAAAGCCAAACACTATCATGTTGTGCATAAAAAAGATACTTTTACTTATCATAAACTATAATAGTAGATTATTGCATCGAACACAAACTAATTTAACGCTCGGGGCTCTAATCTAACAGGCACGAGGGCAATATAAATTAGTTAAGGCGAGGTGCATAATCTGCTTTTCTTTCAACTATTACCTATAGGAATAGTAGATAAAAGAAACTCATATCAAACAGTTTCATTTTCTAAAACATTGTCGGCTTCATTTAAAATGTTTTCCGGAGTCAATGTGTCGGTAGATGATTCCATTTTAATTCGAAGCCGAAGCACTCAAAATCAGATAGTATCACACTTTATCGTTTCTATAAATATTGTCAAGCAAAATTAACAAAGTTCCCTCCAAATCACTTTTTTAAATTTCTTTCATTTTTAAATCAGAGTTAGCAGCAATCATTTTTTAAATTTGGAACAAGTAGGATAGAAACGAATAATACACGTACATAAAAAAAAAGTATTGATATTGGCTGGCTGAATAGAGTTAATCCATTGAGATTGGCACCTTTTGGTGCGATAAAAAAAACTGTGCAATAATGCAATTTCATACATTTTTATTGCTCTAGAGAAATAAAGACTCGCTTTGTATTGAGTTTTTAGTGTGATTGTGATGAAATTAAAGCATAGTTGGAAGAAAAAATACTTTATAGTAGTAAATTGTTTAAAATGGTATAGACACCTACATGCTTTGAGATGGCGCAAAGGCGGTTTCCAACAAAAGTAACTTAAAAATTAAGTACCATGTCAAATCAGTTATTGTGGTTTTCATAGTTGATCATATTACTGAACAAGAGATTTAGTTAGTGCGACAAAGTACTAAATAGTTAAGCTACTTCTGAAGCTGTCCGTAATCAACGACCACTTCACTTGGAACTTAATGATAGGTTGCTAAGCTAACTTAGCTGCTAGCTGATAAGTAATTCTTTCAAGTAATTGTTGCTTAGGCTAACTAGTAGTTATATGCAATGAGTTATTTAATTGTGGTGACCATGACAGAAGGTGAAATAAGCATTTTTTGTTCGTAAAGATATTAATTATAGCGTGAAAGAAAAGTGTTTGAGTGAGCACGTGGTAAGCTAGTATTGCATAAAAATCTTTTAAGTAACTGGTGTTTTTAATGCCATGAATATGAATATAACATTAAAAAAAGGCAGTGAAAATTAATTGTCTGTTAATAAATTGATTGTACTTAATAGAAGATTTAAATTATCTTGATTAAAAATATTTATTTAGGGAATAGGGAACATGCACACTACATAAGTCACCAATTTTGATAAATTTGAGCTTGATCGCTTAGAACACATATAAAAACAAGATAGAGCAGAAAAATAAAAAATAAAATATGTACAATATTTTATTTTCACTTTCGGATATAATGCACTTAACAGTCGGATAGAATATCGAATAAAAAATAATAATAAATATTAAACGCAATATTTAAGGAGATATTTGAAAATTCTTGGCTAACTCCATAACAATGCGGCTGAAACGTGACATAAGTGACGTCACACATGTTGCCCGTTTTGTATAGCGCGTTTTCGGCGGGTGCTGCTGCGTGCTAAGTAACTATATCACGAAAAAAAAACGCAAGAGAAAAGTTTTAATATTACTGTTGTTTTTCACGCATAATACTTTTGCATAGTGTTTATGATACAAAAAAAAATGATACATGTTCCCTATTAATACAAAAATTAACAGCATGGCTAACCTAACTTCGACTGCTAACTAATTCCACGTTTTCTTAGTACATTGTTAAATACTATCCTATACTTGACTTGTGGTACACAGAACAAACATAGGTAATTGAAACCCCCTCGTTTAACACAATATTTCCTATTGATGTTTATTTTATTGCAATAAGGGCTTTCAAAATGATATTCTAAAACAGAAATTAGTAAATATTTGCCTCACTGGATAGCGTTGATGAGCAAGTTAAGTATCAAAATTGTCTTTGAAAACGGCTTGTGGTTAAGGCAATTGTATGAACGAAAGTGGCGCCCTCAGAGGTTTTTTACACGACTGCCCAAAGCAAAAAGAGTGTATGTGTCCAGGGTTCATGTATGTTTGTGGGTATGTGAGTTTCTTTATTCCACCATAACATCTTAATGCCTGAACTGATTTGGATAATTGGGGTATCGTTAGACTCCTTATAGTATTCTGAGCGACACTGGCTATATTTTTTTTAGAAAAAATCAATATGGCGACTGTACGACGCTATTTCCAAATGTGAAAAAAAAAATTCTCGATTATTACAATATGCGCATCAAATAAAAGGTCTTGATGAGCACATTCCAAAACTATATAATATGTCACTAAAATGTGTGAAATAAAAATAAATAAATTTAAAAAATATTTAAAACACGACTGCACTGTCAAAAACGAACTAAAAAGTTAAACAACAAGTGTCATTGCAGTCGGGGGACCTCTTTGATCAAAAATTGTTCCATAATAAGGTCCCCCGACTGCAATGACACTTGTTGTTTAACTTTTAAGTTCGTTTTTGACAGGGCAGTCGTGTTTTTAATATTTTTTTAATTTATTTATTTTTATTTAATAAGTTATTAGTAGTATTACGTGGAATTTTTAGAAGGGCCCTTTCTAGAAGGTATCACTACATGCCCTCGTAGTCATTCCTAGAAGTATAGATAGCCAATGTGTAAAAAACGGCCACTTTTAGCAGTTTTGCTATCTACTCTTAGCAGTGACTACGAGGGAATCTAACGATATCGTCTAAAAATACTAGACTGTGGGCCCTAAAAATTCCACGTAAAACATTATTAAAATTGTGTATTAGAATTATAATATTAAATAAAATTCACCGCGGCGCCACTTTCGCTCAGGGTACCACCTTAAGTACCGTTGCTTAGTACTATTATATATTCTGTGCCGTTGCTAAGCTATTCTCAAAATTATACCTAAACAAAAAGTCGCGGGTTTGCGCACAAGTGTGTAATAAGCAAAGAAAATGCATAAATATTGTAATAATTGCAAATGTGTCACGTACCTCGCAACTTTTTACATTGTTGCGAAGTAAAGTGAATAATTTATTTACGCCCTAGGGCAAAGACAGATGTGCCTTTTTAACGCGCCATTTTAATAAGGCGTTATCATGAATAGTCATTTGATAAGGCAATTTGCTTAAAGACATATCAATTAAGTATGTTATTTGTGACTTTGTGAAATTAAAAGTTTGTTTTATTTTGATATAGGTATTTAATATTGTCTAAGTGTATTTTGATATTAGTATATACTCATACTAATATTGTCTTTAAAGTGTATAAAACACAATTTTTCATTGAATTGGCTAAGAATTTTATTGATGATATTTTATGATTTTATCCTTATTGAGGTACTATCCACGTAATGCGCCTGGCGGCTATGATTTTAACCTCAAAAACGAAAAACAACAGTATTTTTTTTATATATCTAGACCCTATGTTATTGAAAATAATAATTCAATAATAAATATATTAGATTACCTATTAGAATTTTCTTGTTTCATGACATTTTTAGTTGCGGATCACGTCGACGTGGATGTTAATGTGATAAGGTTCCAGCGCATTACCAATTTACGGGGATAATATGTACAAACTAAGTCCGAAATAAATAAATGATTTTTATTTTATTATTTTATTTTATTTTTATTTTTAAATTAAAATTAGGTAAGTATTTAGCAAAAATAGTCCCTACACAATTATGCCTCGTCTTATTAAAATAAGTTTATCTTTCTAACCATTTCTTTATAACCATGGAAAACCATAAAAATAATAGATATTTTTTTTAGTTTATCAATGATTTCAACTATAATTTAAAATCTTACAGGGTTTGTAATAATTTACAGTTTTTTTATAAGACTTAAGTAATAATAATACGTTACTGCTAAACAAAAGTACTTTTAATCACAAGTGCGAATGTCATTTCAAACTTAACGAGTATTCTCGATAGCATCAATCGATTATGTTACCCATAAATTGCATTTTATCGATAAAATTAACACTGCCTTTAGAATCGAATGATCATTATTGTGGCTTTAAAGCTAAATTTGTAAACAACATACTTAGTAAATGTTAATGTTATTCCCGTTATTCTTCAGGTGTAAGTTCTAGGTTTTTTTAATATCTAGGTTTTTTTACCCACAACTTGGCCTTTCACCACACGATGTTAAGTGACGATAAGGTCGAAAGTGTAATCGCACTACACCCGGAATCCTCACCACTGAGGAACTGGCTATCTTACCTCTAACTGCCGGAACACAACAATTTTTAAATTGTAGTTATGGCGTCAGGCTTAGGTAAGATGGTGGTAGCTAGCCAGGCGGACTTGAAATAAGCTCTACCATCAACCAAACGGAGTACAAATGTACCCACACCTAGAACAAGAAATCGAACCCGGGACTTGGACGAATCAACCACTGGACGCGAAATGACAGCCATATTCGCCTTTACCCCTTAGCCACTTACTGTGACCGATAGCCTCAGTAAACGATATCGCGTTGTCAGTGTGATGCTAGAGCTCGTGGCAAAACATTGGTACAAAAATGGGCAAAATGCTCCATATTGTTCAGCAAAAAAATTAGCGGGCAATCTAGAAATGTTTCTTTTCACACGTAAGCACAATTTCAACCTATTATAGTAGCTATTTTTCGTAAAATAAATAAAATTTGGTATGTAAACAAAGTAGGGTGAGCTAGCCGGTTTGCCGGCCCCCTATGGTTTTCGGCCATTTCGGAAATATAACCAGGGAGGCTTTTCTATTCGTTCGCTAACTTAAAGCTTGAAAATAAGCAATTAAACGATCAAGTAACACGTCGCAAGTAGACATTGTAATAATCTATGGAAGTGTCAGGCCTCCGACACGCAATTTTAGGGTTTATGGCTTATTTTAATTCGTTAAGTTAGCGAAGCTAAAGAAGATTTAAAGTGAAGCTTCTTGCAATTGAGTGTGAGCAGAGCCGTCTCTAGCCCATGTAGCGCCTGTGTGCAAAAATACCCTGGCGCCCTCTAGTAGGCGTGCGGTCAAAATGGAATACTACAATTCTATTCAAATAGTGCAATTTTAAATGATGTCGGGAAGCGATGGGTACACGAGTAAAAATCAGTTTTTACACTTTATAATATTCTAATACAGCCGAGTTTGCAATGATTGTTGGCGTTTCATCAAAACAGGTGTCGGTGTCGGCCGGCACGCGCCTTTGATTCGACACTGCCCCAATCATTATAATCAATCTTTAATTATCGGTTTTAAGGCTGATTTCACGTTGAAATTGAAACAAAAGTCATTGTGTAGTGTCACGTCACAGTGTAAAAAACATACAGAGATGCAGGGCCGGATTTAAGAACTATGGACCCCTAGGCTCATTCTGTGGTGCTAAATGCAGTTGTAGAGCGGTGTCAACGCGATTTTTCAGAGAAATGCCTGTCTATAGTTGAAAAAAAAAGCCGCGCAGCTGGATTTTTAGCCAGTTTACCCACTGATCTTATAGTTTTTCCAGTTTATTGTAAAAAGTGGCCGCGCAGCGCAATTAGTCAGTTTCATTAATTAAACTTCTAATCATGCCTATCGATTGTAAAAAAAATGGCCGCGCAGCGCGATTTTTAGTCAGTTTAAGCCACTAATCTTGTAATCATGACTTCCTTTAGGAAAAAAACGGCCGCGCAGCGCAATTTATAGTCAGTTACATCCACTAATATTGTAATCTTGCCTATCGATTGAAAAAAAAATTCTGCGCAGCGCGATTTTTAGTGTTCTTCTGCCACTAATCTTGTAATCGTGCCTGTCTTTCGATAAAAAATGGCCGCGCAGCGCGATTTTTAGTGTGTTTCACTGTTTCAGCCACTAATCTTATAATATTGCCTGTTTTTCGATAAAAAAAATGGCCGCGCAGCGCAATTTTTAGTCCGTTTAAGCCACTAATCTTATAATCATGCCTATCTTTAGGAAAAAAACGGCCGCGCAGCGCGATTTATAGTCAAGTTTCATCCAATAATCTTGTATTCTTGCCTGTCTAAAGTGAAAAAACGGCCGCGCAGCGCGATTTTTAGCAAGTTTCATCCACTAGTTTTGTAATCTGTGGTTTCATCCACGTTATCCAAAAATGCAAAAAAAACATGTGATGCGGGCCCCTAAGCTGCAGCCTATGTAGCCTATGCTTAAATCCGGCAGTGCAGAGATGTACCTAACGCTTTGTTTGATGTCCGCGAAAATGGCGACAGCATTTGGACAGTGGCCTTAGTGCTAGGGTAACAGAGACGGTTCGACCATAACACCGGCTTCGGCCATAACACGAACCCAGGCGCAGGCAGGGTCTTTGAGAGCGGCCCGTGGCGCCGCGCCGCGAGTAACAACGCTGGGCCCGGGCACAGGCAGGGACTTTGAGAACACCCCGGGGCGCCGCGCCGCGAGTGACCACGCCGGGCCCGGGTGCAGGCAGGGTCTTTGAGAGCGCCCTGGGGCACCGCGCCGCGAGTGACCACGTTTCGCGTCGCAAGCGCCAGCGCCGCTCGGTCGGCGCGGCGCCCCTAAGACCCTGCGCCCGTGTGCGCTGCACACCCTGCACAATAGGTAAAGACGCCTCTGAGTGTGAGTATGGTAAATTAGTTTTAGTACTGTTTGACTTAAACGCGTAAAGTTTTCGGTGTGATACATTTAAATTTGATGGCCGGGTAACTAAATGCATTTTTGCAAGGTCATTTGCTTTTCGGCCGCCAGGCCGAGAACTAATGTATGAGTTTCACAATCCATAATATTTGGCCGGCAATTATGGCCGGAAACCGGCTAAATCACCCTATAATATTGTCATTATTTGACAAGTTAATCCCCCCTCACCCCGCAAAAATTGGTCGATCGTGATTTCATACATTTTTCTTACGTTACGTGTCCAGTGGTTAATTCGTCCAAGACCCGGGACCCCTGCGTCTTACAAGGGTGGGTGAACCATTAAACCACAGAGGCGGAGTTTATCATAAAGCTTAGAATAGTCAATAGTTACAAATCAATATAGAAACACACTTCATATTTTTTACAAATGTAAGTAAAATCATAATTATTGTCTTTTGGTGATTAGTAACTATCGCTGGTTTTGATTTCAATAATTTATTTTAGAATGCAATATTTAATAAATATTTGTATTTGAAGCAAAACTCTATTTCGATACATTGCGTGTTGCGTATATGCATCTTTACACAAAGCGGTGAGAAAGGCAGCAATGAACTCGCCACATGCTGTTTTATTTGCGTTACAAGTATTGGAATAGGGCTGAGCTGATGTCGGAAATGTATGAACAAAATATCGATAATTTCTAAAGGAGTTATCACGTAGGTATAGCTTTAAAAAGACAAAACTGTTAAAAAAAATTAAGTAAGGTTTTGTTTGACTTTGATCTCGCTCTTTGCAATTTTATTCTTCTCCAAATTCTAAACTGTTAGGTATTTATTATGTTTTCTTTCTTTATAAATAAAAATGAATCGCCGAAATGTTAAAAGCGCATAACTTTTGGACGACTGCAACAAATTAAATAATTATTGTTTTGTTGTGTTTGTTATTAGCAGGACAAGCTTTATATAAAAAATAAAATTTTCAAAACTTTTACGGAGAGACGTAAAATATTTTTTTTCTCTTTTTAGTCATTTTAAATCGCAATATAACTAACAGATGGTGCCGCCCGTGCAAAGCCAGGGCGGGGCTAGTATTTTATAAAAAATCAGTTGTTTCATCCAAAAAATTATAATGAAAATATCATACATACATACATACACTCACGCCTGTTTCCCATGGGGGTAGGCAGAGACTATGGATCGCCACCTGCTACGATCCTTGCACACTTCTTTCGCTTCATTCATATCCATCACTCTTTTCATACATGCCCTGCGGTTTTTGTCACTGCGTACACCAGCCTTTTTTATAATAACCTCTATTTGGTCCGCGTAGGTTTTTCTGGGACGCCCTCGTGCAATCGTTCCTTCCACATTCGCACAGTATATCTCTTTCGTGATTCGCCTTTCATTCATCCTCTCTAAGTGACCAAACCACTGGAGCATTCCTTTCTCAATTCTTGTCACTATATCATCTTTCAGACCACACCTTTTGCGAATCACCTCATTGCTCACTCTATCACTCAGTTTTACTCCGCATAATTTCCTCAACGATCGCATCTCTACCGCATTTATTCTGCTTTCATTATTCTTCTGCCATACCCAAGATTCACTTCCATACATCAGTGTCGGTACCAGCACTCCGTTATGAATAGCCATTCGCGCCTTTGCAGAAACGGTTTGGCTACTCATAACCGAGTGTATAGCACCACTCACCGAATTTCCTTTCTTCACTCGTCTTTCTATGTCTTCCTCACTCTTTCCGTCCCTTGTGAACAAACTCCCCAAGTATACAAACTCACGGACTTGTTCCACTTTTTCGCCACCTAACATTACCGTACAGTCAGTCATTTCTTCATCTCTCTCAAACACCATCACTTTAGTCTTAGTTACATTCACTTTCATCCCTTTTCTCACAAAATCTTCATTCATAACCGACATCATTTCCTGCAACTCTTGCGCAGAAGACGCAAGTATAACTTGGTCGTCAGCGTAGAGAAGGCACTTGATTTGAGTCCCATTCATCACAACCCCACAGTCACGTTCTTTCAGACCTTTCATACAACTGTCCAAAAACAGATTAAAGAGCCATGGTGACGCAACACATCCCTGTCTGACACCCCTAGAGATGCCAAACCAGTCAGTGTATACGCCGTCAATCCTGACGCATGCACGGGAATCCTCATAGAGAGATTTCAGTGCATGAATCAGTCTGCTCTTCAATCTGTATATCAAAATGTAGAAAATTGCTGATTTCAGAATATGATGGTCCCTATATCCCGAATATAGTAGATTCGGCATTGTGGGTTGTTTTTTAACACCTAAAACATAAATCTGAGCTATTTGTTAGAAATAATATTGGGTTAACAAATCAAAGTTCTCAAAAAGCCTTCATATAAAGCCTTCAGTTAAATATTGAGAACATCTAAGAGTAAGTTTGTGACAAATATATTTAACAGAGGAAAAGATACGCTTTGCTGACTTTTTTCAGTAAAAGATTCTCCATAGATTTATCAGCCTATTTAATGCGCCAATGCGTAGGAATAAGGGATGAAATTATGATAATCGAAAAAATATCGTCCGAATATCTCGGTAATTTTGCAGTATTTACCGTTTAATCGTTATTTTATAGTCGTTTTATTTAACTCAAGGGAGTGTTCTACTATAATTATCATAATTGCACCATCAAACCACACTGCAGAGTAGAATAATAAATTAGTATTACAGTTTTAGGTCAGCGCCATCTCTTGACCGATAGTGGAACTAATGTTAACTTTTTTAGAAATTTGATCATTTCTAAAAAAGTGTGCTATATTGAGACATCGTTTTATTTTTCCTGTAATCTTTATATAAATTGCTATCACATAGAATTATTTCAGATTTTTCTCTTTGCAAACTTCGGAGATAAGGGGGGGGGGGGACGGTTTTTTTTTTACAATTTTCATTATAAGTCGAAAACTATGCGGCCTAAAAAAAAAAGAAAAAATGATTGAAAACGTGCAAACGACGCTCTTTTATATGATACCCCACATGTCCTAGTTGCCCCACTTAAAATTTTTAAGACCCCTTTTCAGCCCCTGTTGTAAAAAAGATATTTTTATTTTTATTTATTTCTTATTTGCAAAATAGTTGGGCAAATGTCAACTTAAACTATTCCAAATTTAAAGTTGATACCATTAGTAGTTCTCGAGATATTCAGCTGTGACAGACAGATAGACTGAGTCACACCATAAGGGTTCCTTTTTACTATTTTGGTACGGAACCCTAAAAATGAAACTTTATCGACTATCGACATCAAAACTCTCGATAACCACACACCACTACCGCGTTCTATTTCGACGCCCGCGCCCTGTGTGGTCCGCTTTACGAGGCGGCCGCAAGACCGATGATTTATGGCGGCCAGCGTACTGCGCGCGCTCCCTGGGAAATGTGTACCGACGCGTTTAGCACAAAACAATCGGTGGTTGTAATTATAAGGGGGTTAATTTTAAGGAAATCGATGGCGTGGCGATGGTGATGTAATGGCATACCATTCGGCCCGCAATGGGAATGTATTGTTCCCTTGCTAGGTATTCCCTAATCAGGAAATAACTATCAACTGCACTTTAACACAAAAAGTGGCTATGCAGAAGTTACGTGATTTTTTTAAGGCGCTTACCTGACCGAAAGTAGGCATCGCAACGTCAATGATTTATGGCGGCCAGCGTACTGCGCGCGCTCCCTGGGAAATGTGTACCGACGCGTTTAGCACAAAACAATCGGTGGTTGTAATTATAAGGGGGTTAATTTTAAGGAAATCGATGGCGTGGCGATGGTGATGTAGTGGCATACCATTCGGCCTGCAATGGGAATGGATTGTCCATCAGCCATTTTTAATGTCCCCACTGCTGGGGCATAGGCCTTCCTTATGGATGGATAAGGAGGACGAGCCATAACCCATTACGCGGGCCCAATGTATTGGTGGGTGTTAACGACTGCAAATGCACACGGGACCAGTGGCTTAACGTGCCTTCCTATACTCCTCTCCCTTAACCTCCGCAATCGCTGGGTCAGGAGCTAAACCACTGCGCCACCGAGCTCCTCAAGGAATGGATTATTCCCTTGCTATTCCCTAATAACCACATAGTAAGAGAAAGTTAACTATCAACTGCACTTTGATATAAAAACCGGCCAAGTGCATGTCGGGAATTTCGAAATGCGGGACTTGTACTATTATGTATTCTGTGATGCGGGTTTGAATTTGTTAGCTAGTTTGCTTTGGATTGGAAGGCATGTTAAGCCATAGGTCCTGACTGCATTTGCAGTCGTCACCATCCACCATTCCGCATTGGACCAGTGTGGTGGGTTAAGGACTTATGGCCTATACCCATCTAGTGGGGAGGCCTGGGCTCTAGCAGAAGGGATGTTAAAATGAATGATGTTGATGATGACGAAATTTTTTGACAGTTGAGATCATCACCATTTCGGATGATGAAAAGCGAAAATTTTCAATAGATATTGTTGCGTGTCTGGGGCTTGTGATACTGTCGTTTCTTATATTTCAGTTACACAAAATATGCTTTTATTGACCGAGCGAGCACGAAGTGCGAGCGAAGCGTCTCTGCTTCAGCTTGGGCAAAAATTCTTTCTTATGTCTGTATGTTCTCTTCTACAGGTCGCATTTCTCAACCGATTCTCGTGAAAATTTGTGAGCAGGTTCAAAAATTATATGGAATTTTTTTGTCAAGCCAGATTTTTTTTATTTTTTAAAATGGCGGAGATATGTTAAAAAAACAGGTTTTTCGGCTTTCCAGCGCTGTCTGTTCTCCTCTACAGGTCGCATTTCTCAACCGATTCTCGTGAAATTTTGTGAGCAGGTTTCAAAATGATATAGAATTTATTTGTCACGCCAGTTTTTAGATTTTTTTCAAAATGGCGGAGATATGTAAAAAAAACAAATTGCAGTCCAGCTTTCCGGCTCTGTCTTTTCTCCTCTACAGGTCGCATTTCTTAACCGAATTTCGTGAAATTTTGTGGGCAGGTTTGAAAATCATATAGATTTTTTCAAGTTGAGACAGTTTTTCTAAATTTTTCGTAACGGCGGAGATATGTAAGAAAAATGTATTTCAGTCCGGCTTTCTGACGCTGGATGTTCTCCTCTACAGGTCGCATTTCCCAACCGATTCTTGTGAAATTTTGTGAACAGGTTTGAAAATAATATAGAATATTTTTGTCACGCCAGTTTTTTGAAATTTTTCAAAATGACGGATAGATGTTAAAAATACATATTTCAGTCCGGCTTTCCAGTGCTGTCTGTTTTCCTCTACAGGTCGCATTTCTCAACCGATTCTCGTTAAATTTTGTAAGCAGGTTTGAAAATTGTATAGATTTTTTATGTCAAGCCAGTTTTTCATTTTTTTTTTAAATGGCGGAGATAATGTACAAAATTCAAATTTCAGTCCGTATTTCCGGCGCTGTCTGTTCTCTTTTACAGGTTGCATTTCTCAACCGATCTCGGTGAAATTTTGCGAGCAGGATTGATAAATATAAAGATTATTTTTGTCAAGACTGTTTTACGAAATTTGTTAAAATGACGGAGATATGTAAAAAACCATATTTCATTCCAGCTTTCCGGCTGTTTGATCTCCTCTACAAGTCGCATTTCTCAACAGATTCTGATGAAATTTTGTGAGTAGGTTCGATAATTAAATATAACTGTTCAGTCAAGCCAATTTTTCCAAATTTATAAAAAAAATACTCACCCATTTTGAAAAATGATCAAAATTAGAAGCACCATCTAGCTGCAATACTCACGTACCTACTGTGTGCTTTGAAAACTTCATGGCGACATTTTATTGAATTTTTTCGCGAGGTCTACAGCTCACGGAGCCACTAGTTTAATATTCGAATACTTTGATATTATTTAATCCGATAAAATAAGAAACACCGTTTTAAGGGAGAGAACAAAACTAGAAAATGACACTTTTACCATTAGGAAATATAAATGGCGATGGACGGGACATACATTCGACAAATGGAGCAAGTCGATCATAAACTGATACCCCAGGAACCTGAAAAGAAGACGAGGTGGGCAACAAAAGATGGGAAGATGAACTAAAAATGATAGCAGGGAAAATGTGGTCAAGAAAAGCCAGAGACAGAGAAGAATGGAAACAGATGGAAGAGGCCTTTGTCGTTAGGCAAACAGATGCAGTTGTCGATATTTTTTAAGAATGTAAGCTATGTAACGTATAAGTTCATTTAAAGTATCTGAATAAAGGCTATATTATTATTTTGATATTACAAGGTTAATGTAACAGTAGTAGTACAGTAGTACAGTATTTTGATATTACAAGGTTAATGTAACAAAATGTAACAGTTAGTGTAACAGTAATGTAGTCAGCTGAAGTGGCAATGGGCGGGACACATAGCGAGAAGAACCGATGGCCGTTGGGGCAGAAAGGTTCTGGAATGGCGACCGCGCACCGGACGACGCTCCGTGGGTAGGCCCCCGACAAGGTGGACCGACGATCTGGTGGAGGTCGCGGAAAGCAAGTGGATGCAGGTAGCGCAGGACCGATCGTCGTGGAGATCCTTAGGGGAGGCCTATACCCAGCAGTGGGTGTCGTGTGGCTGATATGATGATGATGATGAATGTAACAGTAATAAGATAACAGGAGTTTATGCAGCATACTATCGATATCGCGCACCGGACGGCGCTCTGTGGGTAGGCCCCCGACAAGGTGGACCGACGTGAGGGTGAAGGTTGCCGGAAGCCACTGGATGTGGGAAGCGCAGGACCGATCGTCGTGGAAATCCTTGGGGGAAGCCTATACCCAGCAGTGGGTGTGGTGCAGCTGATATGATGATGATGATGATGACTATCGATATCGCCGCAAATGGAAAAAAATCTTATGTACTTAGTGCTTAGACGTGCTTAGAATTGTGTTCTTATAGTCAGTGCACTCCAACGAAGCTATATCGTACTTTTTATCACTTAACTTTGATCACTTAAACAATATTTTCTAGACTATCGTTTAGTTTAATGGAGTTTCACTGCCAAAAGAGTCCACCTTTTAAATAAAAAAACAATGGTACGTTATAAAAGTTGCTGTGTTATTTAATGCAATTTGCTATTTACTAGTTTTTACCAGCATTTTGCTCCTGTACCATGAACATCTATCGGGAAAAACCGCGTGTAAAAGTATCCGATAAAATATTATCTATGGAAAATTTCATTTCGCTATTCGGCGATAGATGGCACTGTACAAATTTCCCATACAAAATTACTCTATAGAATGTTTTTACGCGCGTCATTTTTTTCGTACTAAGGGTACTAAAGTTGGGTATCCTTCTAAAATAAAAAACTATTTGTTCTTTATTCTATAAATTTCGACATAACGACGCCTTAGAGTAAAAACCACGGAAATGCATTTTTGGTATTAATTTTTTATCGTTTTTTTAGGAAGAAAACCTCGCAAAGCATAATCCTGATCTCACTAATTTGTTCTTTCGATACTCGTAACAACATCGTTTAATAAAAAAAACATAAAAGCCTCCGGACAAAAAAATTACAGCACGCAGTTTTTTCTTCCTTCTGAAAAGTTTCTTCTTTTACACTTATGAGGTTTTCACTCTAAGACGTCGATAAAACAAATTAAATAGGGCACAGATCATAAGTCATCACGTAAATCGTGTTCTCAACAAAACACGCAAAAGGTTATACAAACAACGTTAACGCTTCAATAAAACGAGACAACCTTTCAATAAACAAATTATCAAAACAAATTAAATATTGACGCGACACAACGCAAGAGTGACACTTGACAGCTGTTTGAGCGGGAACAAGTGACAGGCGTTGGCTCGTTAGCGGCGCCATGTTGGTTTTTTACTTTTTTATTTTTCAGCATTGTCTATGAGGCGCTTGAGCGTGTCGCTCCTAGTACGGTCATTGCATTAGCCACGGTTAAATGAGGTAGGAAAATAAAACGTTTAATTTAACGTAATTCTTCCGGTTTTGTTGTCACAGTTACCAATAAAACGTGTTACAAAATAACCCCGGTATATGGTAAATAGGGACTTAGGGACCATCAAACTGAATAACTTTTACTAAGGGACCAACTCTGAAATCACGAAAAAAATCTGCTGTTTCATATATATTGTGACATTTTCGTTGATAGTTTTGTTTGAAACAGCTGATATTTTTTCTTCTTGATTTCAGAGTTGGTCCCATAGTAAAAGTTGTTAAGTTTGATGGTCCCTATCTACCATATTCGGCATTAGGGGTTATTTTGTAACACGTTATATTTTTTTTTTTCAAATAGTGTAAGTTTTGATAAGTTTGTTCCAACATATTCCAGTTAGTGACAAAATCTACAATTTTGTTGGTAAATTAATCATTTAATGTGAAGTACGTGTAAGTAGGCGGGTCACATCATTGCTATTAAAAAAACCTATTAATTTAAACTCAAGACAAGCGATCTCAAATTGTTTTTTGCAGTAATTAGCTTGTAGGATCAGCAAAAGGTACCCACCTTCTAGGTCTTAAAATTAAGCATTTTTTATTTATTTTAATGTTATTGTTGCCGACCAGCACCAGCTACTTACAGCCTTTTTGGATTTCTCTTTGGTCTACGTTCTAAATTCTAAATTTCAGTGATATATTGTAAAACAAATGTATGTAAAGTTGACAGTAAAACCTGGTACGAGAAAAACGTGTTTAAGTGTTTTTTTTAGCCCTATCCTCAACAGTTATCAATGAATACAAATTCACTTAATGAGTTATGTTTTTATGTAAAGGTAGAAAATAAAATTCAAAAGCTCTGAAAAGTAAGAAATAACTTTGGAAGTAAATAAATCCCGTATTTTTTTAGACGCCTAAACCGCTCGACAGTATTGACGAAATTTGGTACGGATATAGGAAGGACCTTAGGCATTATTATGCCTTGGGGCCTTCTCCAAGGCATAAGAATGCCCAAGGCATAAGTATGTCCTTACATACGCTACATTTTATCCCACTGCTGGGCACGGTCTTCGCCCGCACGTTGTAACCTATAGTCTACTTGGGCGAAGCTGCGGATGGCAAGCTAGTTCATTAATGCAGTTTGATATCATTTACACATCAAAACTAAGCGGAACAGTACCCTTATCATGAACATCTATAGAAAAAATGCATTTAAAAGTAGAGGAATTATCTATGGAAAAATTCATAACGCTTTCGGTGATAGATGGCGCTGTAAAATTTTCCCCCATAGAATTACTCTATCGATTTTTTTTCTCGATAGATCTTCGTGCTAGTACTGATTCATTTTTGCTGTCTGTACTGCATTGTAGTAAATAAGCTTTTTGTGTGAATTAAGATGATTCACGATGTATTTGTTAATTTGTATCCGTGATGGATTGTAATAAAAAAGTCCATTGTTGGGAAGCAGATGTTTTACTTAATATTTGATTATGAAGCAACCCAGAAAAATAAGAATTAATTTTAATCTATGTCACAAAAGTGAAAGAGCTTTTGATATACTACTTAAAGTTATTAAGTGAATCACTTCACTTAAGAATATAGCTGCACATTGTTATATTTAAACAATTAATGATTTGGTTTCACGTTTACAAATTTCTGATTTTTTTACTACGCTGATAAATTAAGTATACCTACTGCACAAAAGAAAATAAGGGGCCACCATATGATTTTCCATACAATAGAGCTAAGTTCTGAAAGGTAGATATATTTTTCTGATAAATTCAATCTGATTTTATTTGAATTTGATGTTGTTCCAAAGCTGTTATTGTGAACTTGCGGACTTATTTTCAAATTTGATGTATTTCTCATACTCGCCGTGAGTTGGTTAGAATTAAAAAAATATAAATTTCGCATATTTTTGTATGAAACTCCAATTTATTTTTAATCTTCTCACGAGGTCTACAACTCACTGTAGTCACTAGGTATAGGTTTTTAAACTTTACTAAACAAAACAAATAGTCTGAGATTAAGCCTAAGCCAAATATTACAATTCGTGTCTAATCAACATCTCGTAACGGGACGCCAGGACTTGTAGACTTTCTGACAATACTTAATATACATAAGCGCAAGTGTCATGTCACACAATAGTCAGTGTCAAAACACCCACTTGGCTTTGTTTTAGATGCCGCCGCGAGACCGAGGTCAGACCTCGTGTGAGACCGAGGTCAGACCTCGTGACAAAACCGACCTTTCTTCGGGTGTGGGATTTTTTGAAAATTCGGGTAAAGACGACGTGTATGGGAAGGGTGTGTTTTTTTAAAAAGGGCTAGTAAAGTCAGTGACAATAGTGAGAAACAGTCGAAATTGTTAATTATTCAAGTTACAACGAAAATGTTTGAATTTTTGCATGCACAGCAACTATTTTAATATTGACTACCGAAGCTAGACTTTCGTTGATCCGATATATTCGATGTTTGATTATAAGGCATTCTTTGCAAATAAATTTTAAAACTATGATTATTACTAGGGTAGCAACCAGCCCTCGCTTCGCATCGGTGATGTAGTGTGGAATTTGACACCATGTATTATACATATAAACCTTCCTCTTGAATCACTATATCTAGTAAAAAAACCGCATCAAAATCCGTTACGTAGTTTTAAAGATTTAAGCATACATAGGGATATAGGGACAGAGACCGCGACTTTGTTTTATACTATGTAGTGATGAATATGATAATAAGGCTGTATATTCCCATTTCAAAGAAATTTGCGTTTTTCCAAAAAAGTTATCTAAGGAATGAAAGCATTACTATTGATGTTAACTTTAGTTTTAGGAAGCAAAATTCTTAAATTAGTGCCGTATAGAGAAAAAAACATTATTCAGGTAATTTTAAACGAAGACAATCTGTTCAAGTGGAATTTCAAATTTAGGTACTTGTCAGAGGTATTATTCACAAAAGATTCAGCTGTAGGTAACAAATAAGAATACGACTCATATTTTTTTTTTCACATATTGTATGTATTATCAAGGAGTGCACTATAGAGGAAAAAAAATGTCTTTAATCACAGAGAATATATGAAATATTAAAAAAATGCTCAAATTGGTACGCGTTAACATGTTTTTTTACTGGTATTTGAAGATTCTAAAGCAGTTTTTTTATAGAAATAATAATAATAATAATGAGGTATTTGTCTAATGTATTGCGTGTTTTGTCTATCTATTATCTATTTTATTATTTAATAGGAATTTTCAAAGTTCGCCTTCATAACGGCTCGCGCAGATTTGTTTCGATCGTGTGTATTAAAAATGTAAACATGGAACGTGATCGGAATATACAGCCTTTTTTACAGGTCTCGGCACGGATCTTGAGCGGTGAAATTTAATGCGCAGAAGTATAGCCGTTTCTATTGCTACTCCAATGGAGACAGCTACGCTTCGGAGCATTAATTTTCACCGCTTAAGACCATGTTGATGCCTATACCAACAGGCATATTGACTGTATCCATATTTAATAAGTGATGCAGAATAACAAATTCTCTGTTTTTACACGACTGCCCAAAGCAAAAAGAGTGTTATGTGTTCAGGGTTCATGTATGTTTGTGGGTATGTGAGTTTCTTTATTCCACCATAACTTCTAAATGCCTGAACTGATTTGAATAAATGGGGTATCGTTAGAATCTTTACAGCATCCCGAGTGACACTGGCTATATTTTTTTTAGAAAAAATCTATATGGCGGCTGTACAACGTCATTTTCAAATGTGAAAGAATTTTTTTTTCTTCTATTATTACAATATGGGCATCAAATGAAAGGCCTTGATGAGCACATTCCAAAACAATATAATATGTCACTAAAATGTGTGAAATAAAAATAAATAAATTAAGAAAATATTAAAAACACGACTGCCCTGCCAAAAACGAACTAAAAAGTTAAACAACAAGTGTCATTGCAGTCGGGGGATCTCTTTGATCAAAAATTGTTCCATAATAAGGTCCCCCGACTGCAATGACACTTGTTGTTTAACTGTTTAGTTCGTTTTTGGCAGGGCAGTCGTGTTTTTAATATTTTTTTAATTTATTTATTTTTTAGATTATTTATACATTATGGACTGGTTTGCTTCTTGGCATAAACCGTGTGAAAATAAAGAACAATAAATAAAACATTGGTCACACTACTTCAAAGGAGTATTTTGAGACTATCAAATTTAATAATTCCTAGGAGCGAAAAAAAAATCGTACAAAGTAAATCACACGAATGAATAGTACTGAAAAACATTAACTGGCATAAAAATGGCTTTGTTGTATGGGAGACTTAAATATTTATTTTATTCTGTTTTTAGTTATTTGTTGTTAAGTAAAGCGTTTTTAGAAATATATCATTTGTGAAAATTTTAACTGTCTAGCTATCACGGTTTATGAGATACACCTGGTGACAGACAGACAAACAGACGGACAGTGGAGTCTAGTGTTCCGTTTTTACCGTTTGGGTACCGAACTCTAAAAATCAATGCAGCTGATAAGTAGGTACCGAAATGATGAGAAAACTTTGTTCTAAAAAATATACCTACCTATTGCAAGAAAAACAACCTTTTTAGTAAATACATTATAATTTACTATTAATAACTGTAATACTAAATATTATATACGATGAAGTGAACAATCAGAGTTAGTATTACAAGATGTAGATAAGTACTTAAGAGTTAATTTTTCTAGTGGAAAAATAGCTTTTATTACATTTAAAAAACCCGTATTAAAGTTATGTAATTTCATTCACACTTCACAGTCTAACGTAAATTGAAAACAGGTTATGGTGTTAATAATTTATTGAATTTTCAATTATTTCTTATCGAATAATTGAATATACAGAATTACCTACTCCGATTGCGATATCTTTAATTGCATTTGATGTGTGGGTTTCTAACAAGTAATAAAACGGTTCTACTGGACATAATAATTAAGTTGTATTGACCAATTCGGTTACTACCGAATACGAGCCACACCAATCGATATTATTACGAATAAATTCGATAATCGATTGCCGTTTCGAAACGCTTAATTGGCCGACAATTTAACAAGATAGCACTCGAATTATTCTCAATCAGAGTCATCTTTTTGCAATAAAAAAAATCTATTGACTACTTAATAACACTATCATGTCAAAATTTTGTATAAAAGCTACAATACAAGTTTGAACGCAGCTGGCTCAATAATTCATCAAGATGGTGTCCTGTCTATCAATATAATAATTCTGTCAAACATTAATTGAAATTCCGAACCGCGGACGCTCAAAAGCGGCCCGCAATATTATTGATACATTACGAGCCCGCGAAAGAGCCATAGCGGCAATTTACAACTGAATTACAAATCTCTACCAGGCCCACTAAATACACAATCAGGTTAAATCAATTGTACTACCCATGTCTCTTTCTGAATTGTAAAGTTGACTGGTGTACAAGCGAGATGGTTGAAGTTTGTTAGTGTTGTCGGGGAGTAGAAAGCGCGGACGGGTGACGCCCCCTAAATGTGGGGGGAAGCAAAAAAGCTTGTTTGCTCGAAGGCGTGTCTTGGAAGCGGCGCGGGGCGCAGTCGTAAGGCCGCCGCCGCCGCGAGCGCAGTGCCGTGTCTGCTCCAATCTCACTTTGACGTTTCAATTTGACAGCCGCAGCTGTCTGTCACGCGTAAAAAACGAGTGCGTCGATGCGTCAGCGCATCCGATGACGCTGCGAGCCGATTAAGAAATCATGCTAATGACCTCACCGTATCGAATATCTCGATAAATATTAATGCTATATTCAAAACTTGTGTCAACTGCGCCCGACATTCAAATAATCGACGCCGTGGACTTGTTTAAATGAATAACAATATTGTACGGACCGTTTAATCGGGACATTTGTGTGTTTTGTGGCGATTGTTCAGACAGAGAAGACATTTGAAGATGGCTTTTGAAGACCGTTGCAGTCCAAATCAAGCGAACAGCCCTGGACCAGTTACTGGAAGAGTTCCTCCACCGCACCCAGACAATCCGATGAGCTACTGTCCTCAAAGCCAATACACCTGCACCACCATCGACCAAAGGTACGACCGGACATCACCAAACATGACCATCGTAAAAGTCCAACCCAATTCACCACCACCAAGCCCGGAACAAAACCAAAACGAAATGGAGAACTACCAGAATTACTACAGACCTGAAACGCCGGACGTCAAACCGCACATTTCTGGAGAGCACTTCGAACCTGACAGATTGAGAACTCAGCGACAACAACCAACTCCAATAGCCTTCTCAATCAGTAACATTCTACACCCAGAATTCGGTCTTACTGCTATCAGAAAAACGAGCAAAATGGAAGGGCCTAAACCAGTTGGGCCAAACCACAGCATTTTATACAAACCATACGACTTATCCAAGCAAAGCGAGTTCCAGAAATACAGCTTCGATTATTTAAAGTCGAAGGAGTCAGATTTTAGCACTTTGCCACCTTTAGGGGGGTTGAGACAGACTGTCTCGCAGATAGGGGAGCAACAGAAAGAGAAGGAGATACCAAAGATGGTGGAAGCTCAAAAGAGGCCGGATTCAGCGAGCTCCATAGTTTCGTCGACCTCTAGCGGGGCTCCCTCCACATGCGGTAGCACGGATACCAGCCAGAACCAGAATTCTAATCTGTGGCCTGCTTGGGTGTACTGCACGAGATACAGCGATCGGCCTAGCTCTGGTAAGTTTGAATTTAGAATCTTATTTACATATTCAAACTTTTTGACGGCATTAGACTGTTTTTTTAATGGACCAACAAGCTTTTGCATTAGGCCGGTAAAGCATTACCGTGTCATTAATAGAAGATGGATGATTTAAAATTAGAACAGCAAAGTAAAAAAAACCGTTAAAAATTAGTTAAATATTTAGTAAAGAGTATTATTCTTTAGGCTGTGATGCTAGTATTTAAATAAACCTAGTAAATGAACCTTCTTTTTACAACATTGACAAATATGAGTCTTTAGTAAAAAACAACATTGACAAAATGTTTGACTCCATATATGCAGCGACATTTAAAATTGAATACATCAACAAAACAAATATGGGATGCATTTCAATCGAATGTTAGAATACATAATAAAAAGGTTAACGAATGCTTACTGATTTTTTGAACTGCGTCGAATCAAATGACCTTTGCCGGAGTGTTGATTTAATTTGACAAATAGATATTTTTGGTTTTTTAAATGTCATTTTAATAGCTTGTTTAAGTAGGAATTTTTAACCGACTTAAAAAAGGAGGAGGTTCTCGGTTCATCGGTATGATTGTTTTTTTAAGCTTTTTTTTGTTCATTCTCCAACGGGGCTGTTTTTTTGTTAAAAATTGTATTTACTTGATATAATATTATTACTTATTGTGATTTTTTTTAACAGCGACGACTTTTGATGGTTCGTCAACTATTGAATTCGAATTTGGAGACATGGGTTTATTTTAATCAGGTTTAAAATATGTCTTAATTAATAATTAGTGATTAATTGGGTAATGTTATGTTTGATCATGCTAAATTACACGCTTAAATACAATGTTATTGTTCACCTGCAAAAAAAAACCTGAAAAAAAAAATTATTTTTTTATTGTTGCAGTGCACACTAAATTTAATTTGAATTTTGCTAAAATGTTAAATAATTGTTTATAATCCAGACAGCTATGTGTACAATGTGATCCTATACAATATGTTATTAATTTAACAATGTACAACAGAAGTGGCTAATTTCAGACCGCTTGCGGTGCAAAACGACGTATTTTAATCTGTACAATTTTCTCTTTGCAATACATTTTCGAGTGAAGTTGCCGCGGATCACTGTCTATTGTAAATTTAATGGTATTGTAAGTCTTATTGGAAAATTACTTTTTTAAAATTTGAGCTTTAAAATTTTAATCGTTAAGAAGAGAATGAAAGAGTGTAGTTTCACATAGCTGTAAGTACTAAACCTTTATCTACAAAATTACAAACTAAAACAAAACAAAAAAATTAGAAAATGTCTACAAAATTTTGCTGTTTTTTAGCCCTACCTAGTTCTACTAAGCCATTAAAATTCTTATAAGAATCTTCTTGAGAGGTCGACGGACAGTGAATTTACTATACAAACGTAATACCAAAATTATTTGCTTTTTAGGGTTCCGTACCCAAAGGGTAAAAACGGGAACTTATTACTAAGACTCAGCTGTCGTCTGTCTGTCTGTCTGTCACCAGGCTGTATCTCATGAACCGTGATAGCGAGACAGTTGAAATTTTCACAGATGATGTATTTCTGTTGCTGCTATAACAACAAATACTAAAAACAGAATAAAATAAATATTTAAGGGGGGCTCCCATACAACAAACGTGATTTTTTTGCCGTTTTTTGGTACGGAACCCTTCGTGCGCGAGTCCGACTCGCACTTGGCCGGTTTATTTTATTTTATCCACAACGCGATAGTGCTTGGCTCACCATGTTAAGTGATGATAAGGCCGAAAGGTGGAAGCGCACTCCACCCGGAATCCTCATCATTAAGGAACTGGCTATTTTACCTCAACTGCTGAAACACATCAATTTTTTAAATTGTTGTTATGGCGTCAGACTTAGGTAAGATGGTGGTAGCTAGCCAGGCGGACTTGAAATAAGACCTACCACCAACTTTTTACCACGAACAACGAAATTTCAACATAATTAACTCTTCTTGTGATGTTATTCGGTTAAGACTGTATTTGTGTAGGGTTCTATTATATAAAAAATCTATATTACTTACAAAAATTAATTGGCATACAATGTATGCCAATTAATTTTTTTATACAAAACTGTAAAATAATAGAATCCTAGACAAATACTGTCTTAATCCGAATAACATATCAAGAAAAGTTAATCCCACTAAAAACATTTTCATGTAAATATTGCTGCCAAGGCTCGCACTGTCAAAAAGTTATGAGACCTCTGTAGAGCCAAGCTTTAACTCTACGCGCCCTAACTCTACAAGCCTTTACTTCAAAAACTCTACTCCTTGAAGTAAAGGCTTGAAGAGTTAGGGCGCGTAGAGAGCTCGGCTCTACATGAGGTCTCATAACTTTTTGACAGTGCGAGCCTTGGCAGCAACATTTACATGAACATGGTTTTGGTGGGATTTCACTTCTTTTTGTAAACTCTCCATATACCTACCGGAAAAGCAAGCTGGGGTCAGAATTTATTGTGGTCAAAAAAATCGTGGATGTTCACTGTTCGCTGGCCTTTTAATGAATAGCGCCAAAACAAATTGAGTAAGTAAGTATTTAAATAGATTTCAACGTATTTTTCTCATAAATAAATTGTTAGGTGTCTTTTACATTTTGAGAAAAATTAATAAACCTTTTTTGTATAATGACGCAAAGGTAACTAATATATTCATTTTTCCTTTCTAAGTGTTATTTTTTATTTAAAAACAAATGAGGTAGGTATTGTATGTTAATTTATTTACACGTTTTAGTAAATTGAAATTGAAGATTGTTATTTTTGTTAAAATATTCTTAGGTACTTACTAGGTAATTATATTTGCTAATTAGTTACAAAATACGAAAAAAAAATTTGGTATTTTTTCGCCTTTTAATATTATTGGGTAACTAAAAGGTACAAACTTATCTATTTAATAGTTTAAACTATTAAAATATATTTGAATAAATATACCTTTTTGACAGTTATAAGTTATAACGGTTTGCTACGAGAAGAGTAATTTTTGACCTTAGGTAACCAGTTTAAAATTGATTTATGTAAAAAATATATTTATCATTAAACTAGCGACTGCCTGCGACTTCGTCTGTGTGCAATGTTTTTTTATATCCCTCGGGAACAGTACTTTTTTCTGGATGAAAGGTACCCTATGTCCTTTTCTGTACCCTTGAGAATGTGTTTGCAAAATTTCATGATGATTGGTTCAGTAATAATATTAGTAAGGGTAAAATGTCAAGAAACGTTAGGTAAGACAAATTACATAATTATTTGATGAATGTGACGATATTTTCAGCATTTTTAAGTAAAAATAATTGTAGAAAATGTTATACCCTTGTGAAACCGCTATATATAACACCCAGTCTTAAAACCCATAACAACCATCATAGGCTGAGTATTACCATAAAAAAACCAACATCCATGATCCAACCACCATTATTTATTTCTAGTAGTTACCCGTACATGGCAGATAAAAGGCGTTTGAACAATAAAAATTGCTGAAATTATCTGTCAGCCGCGGGGAAGATGGCGGCCCGTTGACAGCTGTCAGTTTGACATGACAGGACGTGCGTTCGGAAATGCTCGGCGGTGACGTTTTTAGTTAAATTATTCCAATGAGTTTTGAACTGTATTTCCTTTTGTTTATTTTTGTTTAGATTATTGTTTTTTTTTATTGCCACTGGTGTTATATTCGTGTCTCGCAGGGTGTACGTGGGTCTGGAGGGTGCGAGGTCCAGTGTCCACAACAAACGTGTTTTTTTTTGCAGTTTTCTGCTCGATATTAATAATGACAATAGGTAGACAGTTGAAATTTTCAGAGATGTATTTCTGTTGGCGCTATAACAAAAAATAGAATAAAATAAATATTTAAGGGAGGCTCTCATACAACATACGTTACTGTTTTGCCGTTTTTCGGTACGGAACGCTTCGTGCGCGAGTTCGACTCGCACTTGGCTGGTTTTTAGGCATATAATGCCGTACTACGCCTAAGGGCCTATATAATAAAATATGTACAGTTGGTCCACACTTTATAGTAATATGTTCCATCACGCATGCTCGTTACTAAATACCATAAAAAGATTACAGCAAAAATATCACTCACAGTTCAATTTGGCATTTAAACACCGTAATCATCTTATAACGAGATAACTGGTTCTGAGTTATAATTAAATGCACCACAAGTCACCAACTCACCATTTGCAGGCAAAAACTCATAATTTACAACAAAAACGGTGTGACAAAATTATGCCGAATGAATTTACTGTGTCGGTAACGAAATAAGTTTTAAATTGGCTCATTTTAATTGAATAAAAAGCTGTAGAAAATATTAAATGAACGGAACTGTGACAAAAAGAATGTTGCAATGCACTTCGCTACAATTTTCGACCAGTCTTTTCAATATGGTTGATAGAAAATAGTGAACTAAAGATACTGACAGCTTTTTGTGTCATTGTGAACGTTAATCGATTGAATCAGTCACCGTTTTCAATAAGTGATTTCAATAAAGCTTTTAGTGATTTCTCGTTTATTTAATATCCAGTGACGACTTACGTAAACTTGAATAAAGTAGCAATATCCATTTTCGCATTGACACTTAATTTCTAACGCGCGCAAACTTACGATTTGCCGCCAAAAGTAACCTTAAAATCTTTCGTACTCAAGAAATAAGATTCAAATTGTAAAACCGTGAACGATTACAAATGTAAAGTGTAATCTTGTTAAGTTTAAAGTAGGGACAGGTGGAATAATGAAACAATTTAGCTGCAATTATTCGCGATAATCGTTTTTTTTTGCGCGGTCGCCATCTTGCCTGCGTAATGGCGGCACGCCCAGTTGCAAGTCGAAAAAAGGTGTTCGTTAGACACCCGTGTACCGAGAATTTATTAACTTGCTTGCTAAAATAGTGGAGGTCGACGGTTTATCTTTGCTATGCAGATATTGTTTGCGAAAACTTCGCTTTTTTGTCACTTTTCGTAGTATAGGTTTCGTAGACGATTTCCGTAGCATAGGTTTTTTACTTTTCGTAGTATAGCTACGAATTCTTGTAGTCAATTATACATCTTTTACCATTTAACTAAAATGAAAAAGTTTTGAAGCCTAATGCTTTTAAAAAGCGATTTAGGTGTTTTATCTTTTGTTTTTTCTGACGGAAGAAGAATTTATTTAAAAAATGTTTTTTTTAATTACTTAACGATGGTATCTTTCAATAAAAAAATTTTTTTTGCTCAGTATCCGTAACCAAACATCTTTTAGGCAGGAATTAATTAACATAGGGATTTCATAATTAAAAAAACCTCCCATTTGCTTACAACAAAACGTTTAATTGTCATTTCGAGGGTACGCTCATCCGTCTGTCTGTATCGACCGAGCCATAACCTCCAAATTTTCTTTTTTTCCCGCGCGAATTCCGCTCGCTTCGGAGCTTAATCACCACCTTGATTGTTATTGTTTTGTAGAATCGGTAAAGTACCATCGATCGACAGTCAAAACAATTTCGAAAAAAGAACGCCAAATAACTTTTTGATTGGAGTTTTTGGCGCCATTTTGTCGAGTTCGGTTCGATGACTATTTTAATTATTTGCACATTGATTCGTAGTGGATATTGTGTCTTGAAATTGGTGCAGTTTTGTGGTACAAGTGTCTACGCTACTGAAAAATATGTGGGGTAATTGAAATCGGCGCAATCTTGGTGGTGTGAAGCTGAGACTTTTATTGTAGTGGTGGCTACCTCGGCAGAACTAACCGAGTAAACTATCTTGATATACTTGGTGCCAAATGCTCCAAGCAGCATTGGAATGCGTTGCACCTACATTCTAATAAAAATTGAAACAATATCTTCCACTGAACTATTCAACACTTGACACTGGCAAAAATTACTCCCTAAAAGAGGATAGTAGATTGCCAAACTAAAAATAAGAAGAAGAAGAAGATCGACAGACAAAACAATTTCAAAAAAAGAACGCCAAATAACTTTATAAATCATTTTTGTTTGTTTTTCAAATAAACAATATAACTGTTGCTTATTTTGCTGAAGATTTTCAATTTTGTCTATGATTTGGAAATCTTTAGGTACAAAAACCCCAATCACGAAAGCCATGTCTCAGGATTTCTAAAAACCTTTCCTTATACTTATTTAAAACTTTCAACTATATCTACATAATAAATTATTGTGTTGAAAATGTTTAATTTTTGCCTATGACTTCGAATTTTTTTCAAACATTGGTACTTATTTTTTATGTAAACTTCTTATTTTTGCTAAGTACTCTTTGTTTTTTTTTTGAAGTGGGATTATGGGATAGTGGAAATAAACACTTTCAAATATTGTTACTTATTCTGTTTAACAAACTTACATTAGTTATCATAAATATCAGATTTTTTTTTTTCCACCAAAAATTAACAAACTTCATTAGAAACAATTAATGGCAGATCACTAAACCGTTAAAAATTATACTGTGGCGAATAAAAAATCAATTCATAACGTCGTAATAAGTCAATTCAAGAAATTGCACTTTATTAAGGGGTGTTAAGGTTGTAAATTGCAATTAGGGTTGTCACAATAGGAAATTATTGGATAATAATGTCATTCTTTTTGTATCCGTTTCTTGTATGTCTTTGTTGTCAGTTTTAGGGTTCCGTAGTGTAACAATTACTTAATATAAAAACATACTTTTTACTTTGACTTGGTTGGACTTGGTATAAGTTATACAGAGTGTTTCGTAATAGCCTTATAAAGCCGAATAGGGTGGATAGGGACCATTAAACTGAACAACTTTTACTATGGGACCAACTCTGAAATCACGATAAAAAATCAACTGTTTCATACATTTTGATTATTAATTTTTGTATGAAACAGCTGATTTTTTTTTCGCGATTTCAGTGTTGGTCCCATAGTAAAAATTGTTTAGTTTGATTGTCCCTATCCGCCATATTCGGCTTTATAAGGCTATTACCAAACACCCAGTATACGGGTGTTATAGGTTTTACTGGGCATGTAGAAGAGCTTGATGGAAGATTAACGTTGCGATTGCGGAGTTTAAGCAACTTTTGCAAGGGTCAGTCATGGGATGGGTGACCAAATATTTATTATCTCGATCTCTACCGAGCTTAACACAGATGCATTTGCAGTTGACAACCCCCACCAACACGCATTGGGCCCGCGTGGTGGGTTAGGCTTATACACCTATAAGAAATTAAGGCCCTTGTCTCAGAAGCGGGGAATTCAAAAATTAATGCTATATACTACCTAACCTATACAACGTGTTACAAAATAATCTCTAAAGCCAAATATGGCAGATTGGGACCATCAAACTGAACAACTTTTACTATGGGACCAACTCTGAAATCGCAAAAAAAAATCTGCTGTTTCATAAAAAAAAAACATTGAAATTCTGAGATACGGAGCTCCGTAAATCGAATAAAATACTATCTTACCACCTTTCTCGATTGCATTGCAACATGCATAAACCATTAACGCGTTACACAGACATAATCAGCAATAATTCTTAGAAAATAGCGTTGATAGAAGGCGAATGAACTCATCAAACGATATATTAATTGATTTATTAAGTCTTTTTAATGAGAAAAAAGCAATAAAAGAAAAAAAACGTTAGCTTGATACGTTGATGGTTACTTCGACAAAGATGTCCTAGATACAACTAAAACACGCACTGACAAAACAAAAAGCGATTAGAAATTTTGAAATTCGAATGAATGAATATTTTTATCTGGGTAAAAATTACTAAATTCTATCCAAAAAATAGTAAGAAACAAAGAAGAGAATACTTTGTACAAATAAGCCCTCAGTTTTAAAGTGGAGTGTTATTTCGAGGTTCCATTTTGAGACTCTAACTGAATGGACATCTAGATTCTAGGGTATTGTTGGCACAGAATACATAATAGCAATGTTGGTTCAAACTGCGGACTGCAAGGCCGCAGTATCTTTAAGTAATAAAGTTATTGGTTGAAATGATCTTAAGTCACGTATGAGTAAATTGGGCTTTTACCGTCTGGTCACGCGAAGTGGTGACGTGACGTTACTCTACGATAAATTGGCAACCACAGCATCATATAAGCCGCACGACACCCACTGCTGGGTATAGGCCTCCCCCAAGGATCTCCATGACGATCGGTCCTGCTTGGTACGCACCGCGACCTTCCCCCTCACGTCAATCCACCTTGTCGGGGCCTACCCACGGAGCGTCGTCCGGTGCGCGGTCGCCATTCCAGAACCTTTCCGCTCCAACGGCCATCGGTTCTTCTCGCTATGTGTCCAGCCCACTGCTACTTTAGCTGAGCAATCCTTCGAGCGATGTCTGTTACTTCAGTTCCTCATTTCTGATTCGATCAAGCAGGGAAACGCCGAGCATGGTTTTCTCCATTGCACGCTGGGTGACCTTGAGTCAACTGACCATTAGCCATTTTTAATATCCCCACTGCTGTGGTACAGGCTTTCCTTATGAGTGGATAAGGAGGAGGGGCCATAACCCGACACGCGGGCCCAATGCGGATTGGTGGGTGTTAACGACTGCAAATGCAGCCGGGACCAACGGCTTACCGTGCTTTCCGAAGCACGGAGGAGCTCGAGATAATACATTTTTGGTCACCCATCCCATGCGAAAGTTGTTTAACCTCCGCAAACGCTGAGTCAGGCGCTAAACCACTACGCCATCGAGCTCCTTCCACTATATGACCATATTAACAGTGAGGGTCAATGACAGATGATAGTATGATAATGAAATACATTCCTTACAAAGTTATATTATTTTATCACCTTACTAACATTGCCAGGTAAAAATGAATCCTCAAAAAGGGAGGTAAGGTCGAAAGTTATTTAACGTTATCGAATTTTGAGGTGTTTAATTAAAATTATTAATATTACATCGGTAGCCGGAAAAGGTGGTACAAAATGAATAATTTTTCATGAAATAAAAGTTTATCGAAACGATTTATCGATAATTTTCCCAACACTGTTCGTTCTGGGTTATTGTAAACTCGTCCCGTATGTAAACTCGTCACGATTTGAAAAGTTCCATACATTGAAAGTAAATTCGTCCCTCATAAAAAAATGTATATGTAAATTCGTCCCAGTACATACATGGTATAGTAAACTCGTCCCTATTATTGATTTATATCATATTTGCAAGAAGTACCGTTAGCAAACAAGTTGGCCGCTAATAAATATTTCAAAGTAATAATTTTGACTACGCCAAGATGGATGGATGCATCTACTGAAAGGGGATTCGTGGAATGCGGGTTATGCGGGAAGCAGTGAAATTTTTTCGCCTTTTGACTGCTATGAGATCCTCAGATTTATGTCACCCTTGTACATTACATTTAAAACTATTTTTTATCATTTCCTTTTCTTCGGGATATAAAAAATATCCTTCTCTAAATTTATGTAACCCTGGTACTTTTTTAAAATAGGTAAATGTCTATCAAGGCCTCTACTGAGAGGGGTGGGGTGTGGAGAGCGGGGAGCGTTGAAAGATCATAATAAGATACAGTAATAAGGTACCGCGTGGCACACTCCGCCCCCCCCTACCTCTTCCAGCCAGCCTTTACGCATAAACCTGTTATGCACTTCGGCTGCCCTAAACCAAATCCAAGTATCTCATTACAGATAAACTTTATAGGAGAGCTTAAAAACGTTGTTTAGTGATTTTATTGAAAATATAGATATTCTGATCACTAAAATGTTAAAATATCATTGGTATTTAAGGTAAAAACATATTTCTGTAAAAAAATTGTTCTCATACCTACCCACATTTTGACGAACGAAAATAGTGTTCTGCGCAGAAATATGTATTGATTTGCCAATAATATTCTACGCTATAAACAAGTAACTTAGATTCTCTACCTATTGTACTTTTACTAGATGCTTGTTTTCAGCTTTGCATAGAACCATAGAATATAGTCCTTAAAACTATAAAATAAATACATAGAAATCAAGTATCTGCTAATCTATTTTGAATACAAGTATCTTGATAAGACTTGCTTGTTTTTCAGTTAGAAACGGGAAATATCTTTTGTTTTAGCGTAGATTTTGCAAATGGAAAAAGATTCTTTAAACAAATTATTGGCTATATTTCCCGAATTAAACCAAATTTTAATAAAATAAAAAAATAGTAAATGCGATTTGCTTTGCTTAAAAAGAAAGTGATTTTTTTTAACTGAGTTACTTGACTTCTGTGTAAGGCAGCCGGACTTGCTTTGATTATCTATCTCTTTTTAAATGCGCTTGCGCAAATATAAAATATTTCTGTGGTCATTATATAAATATAACTTATTAACATTTGATTGTTTCATGGCATTTCAATCAGCACATTGTTACACCTCTGCAAATTTTATTATTAAGACTGTAATTTTTTTAATTATATATGACTATACCATAATATTAGATTTTTTGCTTTATTGCTCGTTATATATGTGCTAATCAGTACATTGTTACACCATTTATAAGTATATATTAATTCTGTTATCCAAAATGTGATTTAAAAATAAATAAATAATGATTTTATTATGTTGAGTGTTTGATTTTTCTGCAGTCCATACGAAAACTCCTTACAAAATCACCAGGGACGAGTTTACAATAGATAAAAATAATTAAAAGCTATTTTATTTTTAAAATGCTACCCGGGACGAGTTTACATATATTTTTTTATCGATTTTCTGATGACGAATTATCTTCAGGGACGAGTTTACAATAACCCTTCGTTCTGATGTTGTGAATTAATAAAAAAAATGATTATTTTAACCGTTTTCTTAAATAATTTTTGACGTAAAAGGGAATCATAAGATTTTTAATTATTTCAACGTAAAAGCTATTAATATTTTTGATTTAAATATCATACCACCTGGAGAAGACAATACGATAGTAAATTAAACGTGTGTAACAGAATTTATGGTTAAACTAGAATAAGGAAGATAGGGACCATCAAACTGAACTACTTTTACTGTGGGACCAACTCTGAAATCGCGAAAAACAAGCTGTTTCAAACAAAAATTACTAACAAAAATATGAAAATGTATGAAACAGCAGATTTTTTTCGCGATTTCAGAGTTGGTCCCATAGTAAAAGTTGTTCAGTTTGATGGCCCCTATCTACCATATTAGGCATTGCGGGTTGTTTTGTAACACCCTGTATATCAAAATATATCAAGAGATCATATTTTGTTAACTTAAATCTTATAAGTAACTAATGAATGAAAAACTTAAAAGCACAATAGCGTACCAAGTTATTAATTACATTTAGTAAATATAAAAGTTGAAAAAGTCTAAACCTGGGATGGGTGACCAATTTTTTATGAAGTTGTTAGCTGTAAAGTCTTATTTCTTAAAGCAATTCCATGCATAAATATTGTATTGTAGATAATACGCTCATTATATACGTATAAGACATAATTATGGAAACCTAATATTATTGTCTGTAATTACACAAAATGATTATTTTACCTCACAATGAAGAAGTTAACATCGTAATTGTCAGTGAATAGTAGTCTTTAATGCATTGTAATAAGGCGTTTAATCCCACAAACATGCTTGAACTATTATTGTACTAATGGTTCTGTAAGCTGCCATTAAAATTATTGTTTTGGTAATTATCTGTCCATACACATTCAGGCTTATATGTATGCAATGATAATAACTAAACTTTCTCATTCGTATACCGAATGAGAAATCAATATTAGGTGGCAACCCTGACACAACTTTTATATTAACAAAGTTTTATAAACTCGTGTTAAATGACGTATATTCCTTAAGGGGGCGTTTAGTCTTACTAATATTATAAATGTGAAAGTTTGTGGGTTTGGATGTTGAGATGTTTGGATGTTTGTTCCTCAATTACGTAAAAACTACTGGACGGATTTGGTTGGAATTTGGCACACAGATAGTAGATAGCCTAGATTAAAACATAGAATACTTTTTATCCCGATATTCCTACGGGAACGGGAACCACGCGGGTGAAACCGCGGGCGGCCGCTAGTGCTGGAATAAATTTTCATAATAAAAATTATCACAAACACATAATTAAATTACTTCAATCTACTTTCTACATAATTTTTTGGATCGATAAATCAAGTACTTACGTAATACTGTGCGATTTCGTTGATCCAAAATGAGTATTTGACTTTTAATGTCGAATGCTAAAAGACCGAAAATGACAAAATTCGAACATTATTGACCGACGAAATCGATCAATCGAAAATTTATTATTTAAAAACTATTACGAACAGCGATGGTTTAAAATCTCGAAAAATAGGGATGTTGACTTATGAATAAAATAACGAAATACTAATAAAAATCGTAAACATACAAACTTTTGGAGTAGCTTGTATACCTCTTGGTTTTATATATTGCGTATTATTTGTTTTATGACCCTTCAAAGTTGGGTGGACAAGTCCATTTAAAAAGTACAAAATTTGTTAAAATAAAAAATACATTTAGTTAGTCCGTAAAATTTATAGCAAATTTGTCAAAGAAACCATTTTTGATAAACACAATATTTAATATAGCTGCCGAACAAATTTCCTACGCGTTGCATACAACGTAGGAAGGCGTAACGTCATAACTTGGTAGCCGTTAGTATGGAGCGTTTTCGGGTGAGTCCAATTTTGTGCATTTCAAACTGTGATATCTCGGGCAGTTTTCATGCTAGCGAAATAATTCTTATACAAATGTTTCTTTTTTTAAGGGGGGGTGGGGGGATTTATGTAACATAAAATAAAAAAATAGTCAACATGTCTTTTATTCAAAAATATATAATATATAAATTCCTTATTCTGATTGTTGTAAAACAGTAGAAATATTGTTTCGTTGAAAAATTCTTGTCTTGGTTTTATGTTTTTCAGTTTTGTGTTCTTAATTCGGGCTTCTTTTTGTACTTATTGAGTTTTTGATTTCAAATTTCGATTGCATGTAGCTTCATACAGAATTTTTTTTTTTGCTAATATACCGTGGAAGTTATGACGGAAGACGTAGATTTGAGTAAAAACAAAGACAAGAACGCTGGCACTTTTGCTTTGTTAACAAATTGAGTTATTTTGGTGTTAGGACTAAGTATTATGCCGTATTGTTTTGCTGGGTGTAATTGAATGTCTCAAGAAGAGAAACTTACTTGCTTGTTTGTTTTTACCCAAAATGTCAAACTCTGCCATTATGTGACGTCACATTTTCACGGGTCTTTAACAATCGAACTAAACGCAAACTTTTTGGTCATCCAGTCCTTTTTAGAATCGATTTTTTATCGATACATTTTGTGCATCATTTCAACCTTCTTACTGAGAATTGGCCACACAGCCGCGCATTTTTCCCGCCAAAAACCCCGCTAATAACTTGATCCAGAGTTTAGGTGGCCATGTTTTTGTCAATTTCTTCTTTTCCCGCCGAAATAATTACCCATTGTTCTGTGGAATGTGGAGTATTAAGCGAATTCAAACTTTGTGTGAATGGGGATAAAGTTGTTAATGTTTTAAAAAACCAATGTCTGTAATAAAGATTTTGTAACTTAATTGGTTCAAAATCTTAAATATTTATTGCCAAAATTATGTGATGAGGGTTTTAATTAGTCCTTATTCTCAAAATTTTAGCCGTCACAGGGCTTTTTATAGAAAAAAAGCTTCAGTGTTTTACTAAAGTTTGTCTAAATAACAAAAAAGAGGAATTATTTTAATCAGCCAACAGTGAAATCCAATATGAACTAATGTGGTAATTACAAGGGTCGACTTGATAGGTGACTTGCTAGTAGATTTTAGCCAAATAGCACTTTTTATCGACAATCGCTGGTAAATGTAATCGCAAACCTAATTTTAATGAGGTGGCAGGGCGCCTCGATTTTACAAGCGATTGCCGATCAAAAAGTTGACTAAAATCGACCAGCAAATTTCCTGCCAAATCGACCCGTGTGAATATCACATGATGGATAATCAGTTTACAACTGCAAAACTACTTAGTGTACTTATAGACACACTATTCCGAAGTTACATGAAAAAAACGCAATGTAATTTCGGCATAATATGTGGTCAGTCATTCAAATAGCATTGCAGGCGTAATCGCATGCCGAACTTCGGTCGCGTAATTTCGGCATAGTATGTCCATTCACTTAGGTTAGTTGAATAAACAAAAGCTCTGAAAAAGATTTTTTTTTCAAGATTTTAAAAAACAAAACCCTGTAAAGACTCAAGACTGTCTTATTGATCTAAAGTACATGTAGCACAAACAGTGATAGAGAAAAAAACGCGCGTAAAAAAATTTCATAGTTGCATTTTTGTATACGAAACCTGTATAGCGCCATCTGCCGCCAAGAAGCGAAACTAAATTTCTCATAGACAATAATTACTCTATCGAGTAGTTTTACGTGCGTTTTTTTTCGATAGATGTCCGTGCTACGAGTACAAAACAAACAAAGAAAAAATTTCAAGTTTTTTCGCAAATTTTGACTCAAACACTGCACGCACGGAGAAAATCTATAACGTGCTAAGGAAAGTTTTTAAAGTAATAGTACCTATAGTTACAGTATAGTACCTATATAACTATAAAAAAATCGCTTGAAGCCTTACAACGCTGTAACACCGTGGTACAAAGTGATTGTGGTTGAGATGTACGAGAAATATTTCAGTAGATACGGTATACTTTATTAAGAAAAAAATACAGTGTTACAAAACAACCCTCAATACTGAATATGGTAGATTGGGACCATCAAACTGAACAACTTTTACTATGGGACCAACTCTGAAATCCCGAAAAATAATCTGCTGTTTCATACAAAAAATAACGAAAATATCAAAATGTATGAAACAGCTGACTTTTTGTCACAATTTCAGTGTTGATCCCATAGTAAAGTTGGTCAGTTTGATGGTTCCTATCTATCACATTCAGCATTGTGGGTTATTTTGTAACACCCCATATAATTATTGAAATTTTGATAATCTCATACCTTATTTTAGTAAATTATCTAAGTTGCTCTGTTCTTGACGATGACACCGCAAACGAATTAATATTTCACAATATTCATAAATGTGTGTATTTTCGCGTGAGCTTTTAACGAAAAACTCACGTGGAAATACGAAAATTTCTGAACGCGCGTCGACGCTTATTTATGTTAATAACCCTCTTGCAGTCGGGTAATAAGAAAGTAAAATAAAAAAAAACATTTTTCGCGATAGTATCAGTCTCAAATTGAGTAAAAAATACTAGTTGTTGGTAAATATCGTTTTTGATAAAAAGAAAAACTTATACCTACAAGGCTCCCTAATGTTATTAATAACTAAAAAACGCGCTTGTTGACACGTTAACGGCAGTTTTACCATAATAACTTTGAATTTGAGCAGATATTTGACAGCCAAGATTTTAACAAGCGTTTATGTACCTCTACTTATCTGCATTTCCATCTTAATTCTGATTTAATTTCAGTTTTTCTCATAAGAAAATTGATCCTTTTACTCTCTAATCAGTCTAGAAACAGGATTTAGACTTTTAAAATAAGTTTATCAAGTATCATCTAAAATACGTATGATGTTTTCTTTCAACAGTAAACGTTTCGTAAACAAATCTTTTTTTATTAAAGTACCTACAATATTAATGGAGAGCGTTGTTTCTAATAAATGTACTTTGCTCACTTTGCCACGTCCAAATTGACATCAATCTTCGTACATCCATTTTCCATTACATATTCAAGAGGTGTGCGCGCTCCTTTCAATACAGATTTAAATATTTATCACCAGAACACCGACTCTATTCTCTTTACTATAAGGTCGAGAATGGTGCCTCCTTTTCTAACATAATATTTGAGCTGTGATTGAATAGAGAATAGTGCGCTGTATTGTAGGCGAATAAGATAGGTTTTCGCGTGGCAATGGTTATAGAAAATTGGATAAACATTAGGTGGTGTAGGGATTGATTTTTTCTTTGATTTTCGAGGGTGACTCTCAGTGTTGTACGTTATTGGTGGAAATGTAAGTACTTACTTGCGGAAACTTTTTTTAATGCACAACGGGATATGGCCTTCACCTCAACTAATGTTAAGTGACGATAAGTTGAAGGTGGAAGCGCACTACACCCGGAATCCTCATCACTGAGGAACTGGCTATCATACCTCTGACTGCCGGAACACATCAATTTTTAAATTGTTGTTATGGCTAGAGACTTAGGTAAGATGGTGATAGCTAGCCAGGCGGACTTGAAATAAGTCCTACCACCAACCAAACTGGGTAAAAATGTACCCCAATGGGGAATCGAACCAGGGACCCCTGCGACTTACACGGTTGCGCTAACACACTAACATTTTCAATTAAAAAAAAAAATTAAAAAAATATTAAAAACACGACTGCCCTGCCAAAACGAACTAAAAAGTTAAAAAATAAAAAACAAGTGTCATTGCAGTCGGGGGACCTTATTATGGAACAATTTTTGATCAAAGAGGTCCCCCGACTGCAATGACACTTGTTTTTTATTTTTTAACTTTTTTGTTCGTTTTGGCAGGGCAGTCGTGTTTTTAATATTTTTTTAATTTATTTATTTTTATTTCACACATTTTAGTGACATATTATATAGTTTTGGAATGTGCTCATCAAGGCCTTTCATTTGATGCCCATATTGTAATAATAGAAGAAAAAAAATTTTTTTTCACATTTGAAAATGGCGTCGTACAGTCGCCATATTGATTTTTTCTAAAAAAAATATAGCCAGTGTCACCCGGGATGTTGTAAGGATTCTAACGATACCCCATTTATCCAAATCAGTTCAGGCATTTAGAAGTTATGGTGGAATAAAGAAACTCACATACCCACAAACATACATGAACCCTGAACACATAACACTCTTTTTGCTTTGGGCAGTCGTGTAAAAATTAACTTTCTCTGTGGTCTTGTGTTTGCCTACCCGTGTAAGATGCAGGGGACTAGGCTTCAATTCCCAGGAAGGAGGTACATTTGTACTCGGTTTGGTTGGTGGTATGGTAGGGCTTATTTCAAGTCCGCCTGGCCAGCTACCACCATCTTACCTAAGTCTGACGCCATAACAACAATTTAAAAATAGTTGTGTTCCAGCAGTTAGAGGTAAGATAGCCAGTTTCTCAGTGATGAGCCGGGTGTAGCGCTTCCACCATCTATCATCTCAAATATCTATCTAAAAATGACAGCGAGGTTATTTTATCATTGAATGAACTGTTTATTAAGTGCACTCGCACCAAACAAAACGAATTAACCAAAACAGAGACACTAAAAGACATAATTTCCGCGCTAACGCGCCAACTTTGCGAGCATTCCTCGCGGGCATTACTCGGACAAATGGGGATGGTAATTTATTTGTACTGCACAAAGGATTAATTCATTACTCCCGTAATTGGCTGTGTTTAACCCCTAGTTGAGATACCCAAACCATTATGGAGTATGAAGTGATGTAATTGTTTCAGTTGTGGTGTTTACAATGCCTTTGGTGACTTTTGTGTGAATGTAATAATTAATTTTATAAAATTTTACACAAAAATACCTTCAACATAAAACAAAAATAACCACGAACTTTGATGGTTTAACAAGTAATGAAATCATTAAAATTAAACCAGAAGGTTTAATTTTATTATTAATAATTTTAAATACTTCATTGATACCTAAGAAAGAAAACATATATTAACCTCAGCACTAAAAATATACTGTCTTAAAACTTAAAACATCACAAAACATTTAGATATACTAAACTTAAAATAATTTGGAACTATTTTAATTCAAGTTGTTTGGTTTTATTTTAAATATTTGTCATGTTTTTGGTTATTTCAAATACATGTTTGTTATTTTACTTATTTGCACTAAAATAATAACAAAAAAATATCAATTTTGTAGGTTGACACACTTTTATTTGCGTCCAACTGCGAAAAAACAGAAAAGCTTGCACGCTACGTAATTTTCATACATGCATAATTTGTTGACAGCTTTTAAAAGTAAAAAGCTAGGAAACGCTTATCAGAAAATTGAGCTAGGCAAAAATTGATGGCCAAACTCACGATAGTTTACTTGCCTCAATCAAAACATAAAAGCTCGCGATCACTTAAAATATAAATATAAAATGGCCGCCATCAAATCATTTTCTATACAATCACTTTGCGTAGCAACACCTCACGCACGCAATTCTGCAATCACACTAACAATAACGTAATGACGTCACTCACGTAATTAAATTTTCAAACAACATGGTGTTTTGAAGTTTTGAAAACAAAACACGGTCGAGCGACATGTTCCCGCTGTGAAATCATTGAGCGTGTGACGTAACGTAACGTTAGAATATTTAAATAACTTTTTGTTTTGTGTCCCTTTTTTGAAAAGTAAAGCGAACATGGTATCATGAAAGCTTAATTTATTATATGCCAGTTACATTTTTGCTTATCGCGCCAAAACTAAAAACGAAAGGAGTTTCGATCATATCTTTTTTCTAATTTACATTGAAACTTAAAACCTTGTAAGCTCTTTATTAACATTTTAGTACAGTTATTTGATAAAATTTATACTACGCAGTTCACCGAACTTCGTATTAAGTCGTTGACTTAATTGGTCTATTAATAAAGATTATATTTCGTGAATACTAGCCTAATGTTCGCATAACACGACGAAAAGTAATTTTAATATGGGATGTTTTTAGTTAATATTTTGACATTTGTTTTTTTATTATAAAAACCTGTTCGAAACCTATTCAATGTGCTATTCTACATGTATCTAGATAGTTAATTAGTCAATTAAATAATTATTTTTATCACTAGATTGAAAGTATGATATAATTTTTATTCTATTCGTGAAAAAATAATTTCAAATGCTGAATTACTTACATGCTAGCGTAATTTTTCTTTGCACTAGTAAATTGTGACAACCACCACATATTTTCCATATAAACAGACCACATTATTAAACAAAATGCCATAAACCTATAAAGGCTAAGTATCTATAATTATTGAAAATGAGCGACACGAATTGATATTTAAACGTAAGTACAGAACATTCAAGTTAAATTTTATTGTAACAAGATGGTGTGGTTTTGTGGTAAAGTCAATACATTGGTTTACTTTGCATAAGTTGACGTAAATGTGAACAAACCAATATGATCGATAAAGTAAGCCAATTCAGAAATATTATGTCATTTTTATGCCATGTAGTGTTTGACATAATTAATAATAACCTTCTTGCACAATTTTAGAAATAGTTTTTTGAGTTTCTAAGTGCTTGAACAGTAAATTCGTTTGAAAAACTAAATAAACAGAAAAAAAATCACTGCCAGTAAAATTAAAAATCTTTTTTTAGTCCATGTGTATAATTGTTTTCTTTTTAATGTCATAGTGGGCGTCAGAAGCACAACCAATTATTAAAAGTCTCTTCCCTAATTATTACGACATATACGGTACAAGAATTTATTCCAAACCTACTATTAAAATCATAAAAAATGTTTTCAGCTCACACAACACAAAATTATACCATGGCTGTTAATTTTCTTTTTTTTTTAAGAAAAGAGGTCACCACAGACTAGGTGCCTATTCCAAAATTTGAATTTGGAATTTTAAAAGAATCCACCATTCGCCCCGGGCGCAATATTTTTTGCCACCGAAAACATTGCGCCTCGTTACAACTCCTGGCAAACGTTCTGGCCAGTTGTTTAATTAAAAACACGAATAAAAAAGTTACTGGCCATTTTATCGGGTGATAAACTGCCTTGTAATACGAACTCCGACCTAAGCCAAACTCAACCTTACTACTACAGTTTTAGAAACGAGTTTCGTTGCAACGGATAAAGTAATTCGCTCGACATTTTTCAAACTCCAAAAGATTTGTGTTCAGACCATTTCCTGTTCTATTCTAAAAGCGATAAAATTCAATATTCATTGCATGCGATGCGGCGGCAATTTAACACCGCATCGTATGCGATTCCTTCACTTATTTAGAATGATATAAATTCTAGAATTGTTTGATAATATTTTTCTTTCATTTTCCACTTACGAAGAGTCGTATTTCAAGGGAAGAAGTATATTCAAATTTGGAACGTATCTTTACATTGATAAAGCGTAAAACGGTTTGTGGAAAGCAAAGTACAGGAACGTAGAAAAGTGTTTACAGGTATTTTCCGTTGCTGATAGAATTGATTTATTCTGTGCCTAGATTTATGTAAGGGCGGCCGCACGCTACTCTAGATCTTTTAAAAGAGATTGTCTTGATTTAAATGAACCTGTTTGTATAAAATAGGAACAATAGCGTACTGTTGAAATGTTAAATAGCTTGTTAATTAGATGTGTTGGAAATTGTACGTTAATTGGAAAATATTATTAGAATTTTAATGTTTCTTCGCTAATAACATTAGTTACAAAAAAAATGTAGGCAGATTACTAATATGTAAGAACATGTTTTTTTTTCTTTTTTGATAGAGGAACAGAACGGCTAAGGTCAAATAACTTACTCTGGATCACGATATTTTTTAAATTTTCTTGAAAATTTAATTGTTGTATTTCCAGAACAAGTATTATCTATTTTCCTTTGCATTTTTACATTAATTATTATACTTCGTATTTTCACTTTAAATATTATATTAAGTATAGTATACAACATGTTACAAAAAACCCTAAAGCCGAATATGGTAGATAGGGTACAATGCATAGAAAAAATATTATAAACCCACGAAACCACAAAGTTTTTGAAAAAAAAAATTTTTTTTCATTATAAACTGCATTGTGGTAACCCTAGTCCTAAACCTGTGTTTTGTTTTTGTTCATCAATGGAATTGATTATTGAAAACAATGATTTATTTGCGTCTAGGGCTGTCACTTTGCAGTTTTGCATGCAAATAAAAAAAATACGGGTGATTAATAAACACCTTGTATTAATTGACAAATAATAGGGATAATGACTAATGAATAGAAAAACGAAATAATAATAAAAATCGTAAAGATATTAAACTTTTAGAGTAGCTTGTATACCTTTTGGTTTTATATATTGAGAGTAGGTTTATGACCCTTCAAATTTGGGCGGACAAGTCCATTTAAAAATTATATAATTTATTTAAATAAATAATACCTTTAATTAGCCCATAAAATGTATAGTAAATTTGTCTAAGAAATCATTTTGGTAAACACAATATTTAACATAGCTGCTGAACAAATATCCTACGCGTTGCATACAAACTACTTAAGCGTGACGTCATAATTGAGTAGCCGTTAACTAGTATGGAGCGTTTTCGGATGAGTCCAATTTTGTGCATTTCAAGCTGTGATATCTCGGGCAGTTTTCATGCTAGCGAAATAATTCTTTTACCAATGTTTCTTTTTTTGAGAGGTAATTTATGTAACATAAAATAAAAAAATAGTCAACATGCCTATTATCATACATAGTCTAATAACTATACCAACTAGAACAGTGTTCGGCCATTTTGACACATTTACGTCAAGCACCGACCCACAATATTAACATTACGACCCTCCCAATGCAGCAATTATTATTAAATAATTACACATGGGCACAAAGTAAGAGGTGGCGGCGCTCCGCCAATGGGGGCACTTAAGACCCTATTGAGCGACTTACAACGCGCCATATTTTATTTTATTTTGTCCCTTTGCTACCCATATATTTTTATGTAAGTATCTACGGGTGATTTTTTGAACAGTCGACAAAGGAGATGTCCCAGCGTTGCACCAGTTTCATTTTATTTACTTACTTTCATAATAAAAAATGCTAATTACATTTTATTTAGGTATAGTATCAGTCAAGAATTGTTTTATATTTAGAAAAACAATAACAAAAACATTAAGTTGTTTTCTGAAGTATTTTGTGAAAAAAATTTAAGTAAATAGTACTCTAATGATAAAAAAATGTGATTTAAAAGCGTTTTAACTCAAAAATCCCACTTTTTAATGCAGAAAATAATTATCAATCTGATTCTAAAGTAAAATACCTACTCTGACTCTACAATCAAAGTAGTAACTTTGATTAAGACGCGATAGACTTTCATTTTTTGAGAATGGTGGGGCAAATGACATAGGTGCGATGGGACATGGTCTTTTTGTGGGGGTGCGTCTATGGGACCAACTTAGTGTCGCATGGCGGAATTTTCTCTCCTCCAGCCACATCTCATACTTCCGGTTATCAAAATTGAGTTCAGCGACCCCAAAAACCTATGCCAGGACACCTCACGCGACCAGAATCGAGTTCTAATAAGTTAAGGCTCCATTTTGGCCGCCATCTTGAATTTTGGCCAAAGCAGTCAAAATTGGGCCTGTGGCAACATTCCGAACCGAATTCAGCAGGCTTTTTTACTTCTGAAAAGCCATGTTTCCAAAATGGCTCACAAAATGCCGTTGAACTTGATCATTTTAATATGAACTACTAGTCTAAAAACTTTTTTACAACATTTTGGACAACTCACACCAAAAAAGGTGGTCCCAACTTAGTGAGGGTAACAAATAATTTGGGGTGAAAATCCGCGATCTTAAAGTCAAACATATCATAGATTAACCCTATAAGTACGCGGATTCAGTAATGGTTTATTTTCTATTAATAATACATTAACAAGACCCTCGTCGTCATTATTATTATTTAATAAATTAATAAAACCATGTAAAAGGCTAAGTAAAATAAAAACGACCCTTATATTGTTTAGTAAACGTAACTGAACAGTTATTTTCATTTAAATTCAATTACATTTGACAGTTGTAGGAACACCATGATGTAACGCAGTTTTAGGACAAGTTTGAGATGACCGTTAAAGAAAAACAAAACCATTAAAAAAGGTTTTAAAACTAATTAAATAATTAATGTACCTACTGAATAGAATAAAAAAGAAAATATAAGTACATATCAACAAAAACAATGACAAACCGCCCAGTTCGCATCGCTGTTCTGTCTGATCATTAGGTCCACTTGTATAAAAATGTTTGCAGTTTCTACTAGTTGTTCAACAAGGGTCAATACAGGTTTAGTTCCTGTTTAGATATAAAACCAAAGTATTTACGTGTGCTGATGTTTAGAATAACGATACAATGAATTTTTCTCTTTGTTCTCAGGTCCAAGAAGTAGAAGAATGAAGAAGAAAATGAACTCAGAAGAGAAGAGACCACGAACTGCTTTCAGTTCTGCCCAGCTGAATAGGCTAAAGGTAAACATCTTTATTTAAAAACCTTTGTATTAGAATGTTAAGATCCCAAGTTCTACCATACCTGAATAACCTAAACCATCAGAAGTAGAGAAATTAATATACCTACTAGCTTTCTAAAGACGTATTATTATGTATTATGTGTCTAAAGTTCCACTTTTACGTAGCATAATATTGTGTCACTAAGAAATGTCGCCATTTTTAATGTCCCTACTGCTGGGGCACAGGCCTTCCTTATGGGTGGATAAGGAGGATGGGCCCTAACCCACCACGCGGGCTCAATGCGGGTTAGTGGGTGTTAACGATTGCAAATGCAGCCCTGACCAACTGCTTAAAGTGCATTCCAAAGCACGGAGGAGCTCGAGATAAGAACTAGTGAAAGAACCCAATAAACATTAGATAGATACACAATAAACTCTAACACCAGAGGTGGTCACTAATCCTCATTCGATAAGAAGAAGAAGAAGTACAGTAGAAATATTGAACAGCATATGACCCTTATGCCAGTTTTCCACATTTCTACTTTTGCATGGTACGAGTTCACGAAGAACTATAGAACAGCATTTTGAACCAGGCTTCAAAAAGTTCCAATTTCCCACTCAGAACTGTTCCCCTGTTACTATCTACTGTAAAGGTAGAAAACAGCACAACATTTTGAGTTTCTTCTAAAATCCAAATTCCCCAAAGCACTAGCACACGAAATTTAATAGAACTGCATTAACTACTATGCGAGCCACATAAGAATAGTACTCTCAAAACGGCCATATTTGTTTGCGTTTCGCTTCCACTTCAAGGTGTAGGATGTGCAAGAAAAGGATCAAAGATCAAGGTTGCCGTTTTACAGTACTATTCTTATTTGGCTCGCATAGTAGAAGACAGCATTTTGACCCTTATACCAGCATCCTAAAGATCCACTTTCCCTCAGCACGAGTTCGCTGAGAACCGTTACCTGACGGAGCGACGGCGGCAGGCGCTAGCCGCGGAGCTGGGACTGGCGGAGGCACAGATCAAGATCTGGTTCCAGAACAAACGCGCCAAGATCAAGAAGGCTACCGGGCAAAGGAACCCACTCGCGCTCCAGCTCATGGCGCAGGGGTTGTACAACCATAGCACGGCCACGGAAAGCGATGAAGAGGAAGAAATCAATGTGACGTAAAAAGACGGGTTTTAGCTGAATAATAGACTTAATACTGGTGATATATTAAAACTCTTGTCTCTATGGGTTAGGCCGTACTTGGAAAAAGGTATCATCTCGGGTAGAGTTCTAAAACTGAGATAATAAGTTATCTTTAATTATAAAGTTGTTTACAAATGATTACAGAATACCTCAATTGGTGATGCCCACACAACAGAGTAAGGAGATAAGGAGGTCATTCAGGCGCCGTACATTTTTAGGTTGTTTTCTTATAAATGTCGGCCAATACAAAAATATATTAGCCATTTGGAGCTTTTAATATGGCCCATTTGTAGGATAAATTGAAGAACTCTTTATGGTCAACTGAAATTTGTGTACAGAAACTACTTTTTTCAGTTCTAAGTTCTAATGTTGTAGGAGATTATGCCTGCGTGTGATGCCGGTATTGTGACTTACGTAGTTTCAGTTGGCCTGAAAGAGTTTTATGACCACAGGAAGAAATAGGATCGTTTGGCAATAAAGAATATTTCGAGTTGATTTATCGTTTTTCCTTACAAAATTACCGCCTTAATACCAAGGCGGTACACCGCCTCAAAAATCCACTCTGTATAATGATAGATAACATTGTGTAACACTGTAACATTCTATAACAGTGTGTAACATTTTGCTACAACATGTAGAGAAAAAAAGTTAGAGTATGTCGCATAACATTTGTTATATAACTGCTGTGTGAAAGCGCCGGTAGATTTAACAATCAAAAATGCAGCAAACTATACAAATTGCTTGTAATTCGGCATTTTTTGACGTTGTCTTTCTTTACAAATTAATGTGTAATTTGTTTTGCAATATCACTGATAATTCGGTGAAATAATGTTCCTGATTGTAAATAAAGTTAAATTTTAATTTATTTATTAAATTATAAGTTTAATGAAGGTAATCTAATAAGATTTAGCCATTTGTAAATATCGAAGTGACTTAAAAATTGTATTAAATTGCTAGATGCAATAGAATTTAGTAAAGAATTAAATATAAAATACGATGCAGTAACCAATGTATTTTAGTAGTAGAATACTTTATTAGTAGTTATTTAATATTATAAAAAGTAAAAAAAGTATAATAATAATTGTATAAAGTTAGTCACCTTTTCATAAAGAAACCGCTAAACTGATTTTTTCAAAAACATTATTGAAAATAGTAGTATTGTATAGTAAAGTAACAAAATGTTTTATTGCTTCTACTACAATTCAAAATGTCATTAAAATTATATTAACAAGACATTCTATAAATAGCATTGTTGCTTATTAATAGTTTTTAAGTAATTTTCTATTTTATCCGAGCTTTGTCAATATTTCTGGTCACATGAGTCGTAAAAAAATATTAAAAAATATCGGAATTTTATATCAGTGAAATAAATTGTGCTATTAGATAAATAGAATAAGTGTCTTAATAAAATCCTATTTTTAATTTCATAATGTAAATATTATTTTATTACAATTTTTATTTCTGTTCTAATAACAGATTAGTCAGTATTTCTTCCATTATTTTTTACAGTTTTTTTTGTAAGTTAATTTGTTGAAATGATTTTTATTGATAATTAATTATAATTATTGTGACTGTGCTAGTTTTACCTAGTTTTAGTTGTAAATAATATTAAATTATATCAATGGTTTACAGAATGATATTTTTAGTTTCATTAATTTTCCCCTTAGCAAATTATAAACATTATTTTAAAAGACAGTTAAAGTCTTCTTAAAACAATTTACAAACGTTCATTTCTGACTTATTCATTCTTTAGATTTCCGCATAGGTACTAAAGTACTCCTTCTAAACATTTTTAAATAGGTATAGGTACTAACGCATTGCAATAAAAATAAAATAATATAAAATTCGATGGTGGACTTAAAAGTCCATTTATGTTAGGATTTAAGAGTTACAAAAAAATCCATACATTTTAATAAAACTGTAAATTCTATATGTTTGTGCACGCATTACGTAAAAACCCCTGAACGGATTTTGATGAACATTTCACAGTTTGGTAGCTTGGAGTCCAACTTCAAATCTAAGCCCTGGTTCATCTAATTTGGGTGGCTGGAACCAGAGAATTAGCTTAAACTCTCCGTAGTACTAGCTTTCATACACATTTAAACTGGTTCACGCGGACGAAATCGCGTGCGGAAGCTAGTCTTTAATAAACTACACATACTATAGTATAGGTATCGGCAAATGTTTTTAGGGTTCCGTACCCAAAGGGTAAAAACGGGACCCTATTACTAAGCCTCCGCTGTCCGTCAGTCTGTCTGTCTGTCTGTCTGTCACCAGGCTGTATCTCATGAACCGTGATAGCTAGACAGTTGAAATTTTCACAGATGATGTATTTCTGTTGCCGCTTTAACAACAAATACTAAAAACAGAATAAAATAAATATTTAAGGGGGGCTCCCATACAACAAACGTGATTTTTTGCTGTTTTTTGGTACGGAACCCTTCGTGTTTTTTTTTACCCACAACGGGATTGCTTGGCCTTCCCCTCACCTGATGTTAAGCTACGATAAGGCCGAAGGTGGACGCGCACTACACCCGGAATCCTCACCACTGAAGAGGGGAATGTGTTTTATTCCAAGAACATAGAAAACAGTGCTGATGATTAATATTGATAATAATACCATCTATCTATTTCACCTTAAACATCATAAGTAATATTTTTCCCAATTCTTTAGTATATGGAACTAGTTTTAGACTTAACATAATCTACATACATAAGTTTTTTTTGTGCAAGTCAAATTGTCCATCAATTCCAATTTTCTTCCATTTTTCATTGTCACTTTAGCCAACGATCAGGGGGCCTATTACGAAAATAACGTACGCAATTGCGCAGTCACTTGGCCACGATAGTCGTCCGCAGTTCGTTGGTTGTAGTTATAACAAACATTTTGAATTTGGCTATTGTAGTCCATAGACTACTAAACGAACGATGTCGGATACGCTAGAGAGAAACTGTCAATCACTTCGCAATATCGCATACGAAAGTGATTTGTAATAGGAAACATTTAAAACGAAGCACGGATGCAGCTGCGTGTATCGCATTAAACTTTTTCGTAATAGACCCCCTGCATCGGAGAGAAAAATTCATAATGAGTGGCCGAGATTTCTCCCTACCTCAAAAACTTAACTAAATTGATAACTAGTAGAATTACGAATGCGAGCACATTTAACAAGTTTCAACCTTATTTTCGTGAGATAAAACATCTACTAGAATGTAATAAAATCATTACACACTACTAATAACCTTATAATAAAACGCCATCTTTGAATAAATCACAACTTTGACAGCCACAAGTCATTCGAGAATAAACGCTTGATTTAACGCCTGTACCGGGAATCGAACCCTAGACTTTGAAGTTAGAGCTATTTGTAGCACATTGTCGCTGTTACTAATAACTGTGACAGTTTAGTTTGATTTAGTACCTAGCCTTTCTATAAAATGATAAAAATACCTAAACCAGAAAAAAGAACTTTGAAAAAAAAAATGAAAATCGGTGCACCCAAAATTTTGATGAATCTCAGATGATACAATTTTGTTGAACCTCAGTATGATACAATTTTGATGAATCTCAGTAAAGAGATAGAGAGATGCAACGGATCATTGAATATTGTCAATTTAATCGCATTGAACTAAAATAAGGTTTTTTAAAAGGGTTAAATGTACCTACCTAAAGTTTAATTATTAATTCACTGGAGTAATCTGTAAACGTCAGGTTGTAACCAAGAACGTTTGATGTCCCAGTTGTAACCAAGAACGCTACTGATTTTGTGTAAGTGAACTGAATCACTATGAACGAAATGCAGCACTAGTTCAATTATTTTACAATGTGACAAATCTGTCAGTTTACTCCAGTGAATTAGACTTAATTACAAAACCAATTGTAAGTAACAGATATTTTGAAATAGTTACTGACATGCCTTTAAATTGATAATAGATAGTGGTTTGCCAAGCATCGGCAATTCATCGTACATTGATGCTTTTGAAAAAACCTCTTTGAAGCATTTGTTACAAAACCGGCAGCGGATGATGAATTGTGCCGATGCTTGGCAAATCACTGTCTGTTATCAATTTAATCGCATAATATGTAGTGCCGGCATTACTCGAGAATGTATGGCAAACCAACCTTTGTTTCTTTAGAGAGAGATAGTCGTTTTGTACCGCAAGATCACTATCTTTTCTCAATTCAATCGCATTTTACACCACTAATGCAGAGCAATATTAGAGCGATGATTGCCCTAATACCAAAGGTCGCATCTCAACTGGATCGCTCCCAATTAGTGGGGTTTAGTTCTAAATTAGTCGACTAATGTGCTGCGCCACATTTAGGACTAGTCAGGGCCGCACTTGGAGGTAGGAAGCCATGTTAATAATAATAATAAAAAAAACATTGTTTTATTGACCAATTTGTGACAGATGTTTAAATAATACCAACATAGGACTAGATAACAGATTCTTAACATTATAAGCCTCTGCTGCCGAACTAGGCAAAAAGTTTACAAATACAAGAAGCCATTACATGAGATTAAAATGACAATAGACTGTGATACGCTGTAACTTTACTTGAGAATGCATGGCAAAGAGAGAGAGAGTTTGTACCGCAAGCGCTCTGAAGTTGCCGCAGATCTGTCTATGGTCAATTCAATCGCATTTTACACCACTAATGCAGAGCAATATTAGAGCGATGATCGCCCGAATGCCAAAGGTCGCATCTCAACCGGATCGCTCCCAATTAGTAGGGTTTAGTTCTAAATTAGTCGACTAATGCGCTGCGCCGCATTTAGGACTAATCAGGGCCGGACTTCGAGGTAGGAAGCCATTACATATACAAGAAGCCATTACATGCGATTAACATCACTACTCACGAGTAGTTTCAGTCCCCCGTGACCACGGCAGCTGCAAAGGTGCCGAAACGTCGGGAAAACTAAAAATCAAATCAAATACCAACTAATTACCAAAGTACTTTCAATAAAACCGCGCTAGTATCCGTTAAAAATTTTTTTATTTCTCATGCGATTAAATTGACAAAGTTAAACGCTGTAACTTTACTTGATAATGTATTGCAAAGATCGCATTTTACACCACTAATGCAGAGCAATTTTAGAGCGATGATCGCCCGAATACCAAAGGTCGCATCTCAACCGGATCGCTCCCAATTAGTGGGGTTTAGTTCTAAATTAGTCGACTAACGTGCTATGACGCATTTAGGACTAATCAGGGCCGGACTTGGAGGTAAGAAGCCATTACAAAGACTAAAGCCTAATCCACGAAACAAACTCTCTAACAAAATAACAATATTATGCACGGGCATATTCTAGTGTTTTTCTCGTAGGATAAACTGTATGACGACTGGCACCTCATGAGACATCAAAATAGAAAATTATAATTTTTTCTTTCACTTTTAACACGCCCCTTACTGCATCCCTGTTCGTTAGAAGTTAAATGGCTGATGATATATCACACCAGAGTCATCTAATTGCCCGCCAATTATAAGTGTCATAGACTTAATGAATTACTGACGACATACCGAAGTTAAACGCAAAGGACGAGTGACATACAAATATGTTTCCTCTCTAATTACTTGCAACAAATTCCACGAAGACGATGTCACAGGCAGCCGCTAGTATCCTTACTAATACCCTTACTCATCATCATCCTCCTGTCCTTATCCCAATTTATTTGTATTGCTCTACACAAAATAAAATTTTGCGCTCGTAGAACGACCACTATTGGGGTCGGCGCAGCATGTAACACATACTGCATTAGGTTTTGGCAAAGTTTTACGGTCGGCCGCCTGCCTGACACCAACCCTCCTTGGGAATGCTGTTGTTGACAGTTTCCTCGCTGCCATTCGAGTGACACTTTGTGCGATGGTCTGCACCGGGTCCCTAAAACTTCCCTCTATCGCCTTCTACGATACCCACGGGATGAGATGGGACAGTCCTATTCTTAACCGGAACTGTGCGGCGAAAATACCCTTACTATCCTTACCAACATTATAAATGCGAAAGTTCGTTTGTTTGTTTGTTACGACTTCACGTCTTAACTACTGAACCGATCATCATTAAATTTTGCACACACGTTGTCAGGGGTACAGAGAAGGACATAGGGTACCTTTCATCCCGAAAAAAGTATTGTTCCCGAGGGATAGCAAAAAACATTCCACGCAGACGAAGTCGCGGGCGGTCGCTAGTACTTAATAGAGGGTTAACCTCTATCTTTATATGACCATCAGCCATTTTAGCGTCCCCACTGCTGGGGCATAGGCCTTCCTTATGGGAAAAGGAGGACGGGCCATAACCCACCACGCGGGCCCAACGCGGATTGGTGGGTATTAACGACTGCAAATGCACCCGGGACCCACGGCTTCACGTGCCTTCCGAAACACAAATGAACTCGAGATAATAAATTTTTGGTCACCCATCCCATGACCGAACTTTGCGAAAGTTGCCTAACCTCCGCAATCGCTGGGCCAAGCACTAAACAACTGCGCCATTGAACTCCTCACCAATACCTATTGCTATTTACCCATAGTTTAAAACGAGGGCCACTTCAAAAAGGCATCGCGATAAGCGTACGAAGTTCGTCCCACTCCGTGGCACTATTAACTCACTAATAAGGTTTAATATCAAGTAAATTGGACGACGAATTGCGTCCGATTATCGTTATTCTTTCTTGTAATAAGCCCTCTGATGCTGTCACATTTTCGTAAAAGGATGATAGAAAGCTCCTCCGTGCTTCGTTAACACCCACCAATTCGCATTGGGCCTGCATGGTGGCTTATGGCCCACCCTGCTTATCCACCCATAAGGATAGCCTATGCCCCAGCAGTAGGGACATTGTAAATGGCTGATCGTCATCATTAGTAATAATACTTATTTCCTTCTTAAGACAACACCATTGAAACTTTTAATTACAGTGATAAATAATTAAAGTCATTATTAGAAATTAACACTAACTTAAGTAAATGATGATAATGTTTTTCTTCTCTGAAATTGTGAAATATCTTCATAAAATATTTTAATCAAAGTAAGAGATCAGTTACAAAAGATTATCATTGATTGCCACTTTTATTTTATTGAAGCTATTGTTTTCTTGTCCCAGCGTGCAATGGAGAGAGCCATGCTCGGCGTTTCCCTGCGTGATCGAATCAGAAACGAGGAGATCCGCAGGAGAACTAAAGTAACCGACATCGCTGGAAGAATTGCTCTGCTGAAGTGGCAGTGGACGGGCGGGACACATAGCGAGAAGAACCGATGGCCGTTGAGGTGGAAAGGTTCTGGAATGACGACCGCGCACCTGACGACGCTCCGTGGGTAGGCCCCCGACAAGGTAGACCGCCGTGAGGGTGCGCGGTCGCGGTGCGCCGCTGGATGCGGGTCAAGCAGGACCGTGCCAAGTGGAGATCCTTGGGGGAGGCCCCATTGCCATTTCAGCTGAGCAATCCTTCGAGCGATGTCGGTTACTTTAGTTCTACTGCGGATCTCCTCGTTTTGGATGGATCTATGGAAAATTTCAATTCCTCTGCAATCCACAGTTGTATCTATCCAAGGATAATTTTTATTCCTTTTCAATCCAGTAAAGTGCAAGAAAGATAACAACCTGAAAAGTAACAAATTATTAAATGCATTATGATGTTAACAAATTTTATCTTAAAAAATATTTCGTCGCCGACAATTTCTGCTGTAACCAAAATTATCGGCCATATTTTTAATACGGTATTGCCTTAATTAAAAACGTACAGTGTTATTTAAATAAGCCACTTAACACTTAACGTCGTCGTTGAAAGTTGACGCCTAAAACGTGGACAAAAAAGTTGTAAATCAAGTTATATTGCTTGTACCGAGTGAAGCCGTCAGTTTGAAGTAGGGTACGAATATAGAATCTGGTTGGGATGATAATATTTGTATGTGTTTGCGTCAGTTGTTGTTGAGTGACGTTCATGTTGAGAAATAAGAAGAAAAGATAGGTATTTTGAAGAAAAGATAAAATTGTTTCATGATTATTAGTAGGAAATAAACGATGTTATATACTCACGTCTATATAAACTTTGTCTCTCTAAAAACTATTACATTTTTGAAAAGAAATCAATGGAAAATGACAACCTACAACATAGTGACAAAGTTCTAACTAAACTGTATCCTACTTCCTACTTGTAAACGATGCGTGGGCTGGTAGCTTTGGTGGTGAGGATGGAAAGGAAATAAAATATATTTTTAGCGTTATAAATTTGTACTGCTTTTTATTCCAAGACAGCTCAGTGACACACAGAAAACAAAAACTAACTTGTTTCTAAAAAAAGGTAACCCATAAATTACAGTGGTTTTGGAAAGAGGTTTGATTTGCAACACTACTAATATTATAAATGTGAAAGTTTGTGGGTGTGGATGTTTGTTCCTCAATCACGTAAAAACGGATTTGGATGAAATTTTACACACAGATAGTTTATAGCCAGCCCTTTTTATCTCGGTCAAAAGTTCCTTTGGGATTTTCCTAATGTCCACGCGGATGAAGTCGCGGGCGGAAGTTATAGTAGCAAATAAAAGAGAGCATTTGACTGCTAGGTACTCAGAAAACTGGCAAATTTTAAGAGCTTGTAATACAGGATAATTTTGCGACCTCTTTACAAAATTAAATATAAGTTCAGGTAAGTAATACAAATAAAGTTAGTGAGGTAATTATGATTTTTTTCTTTTTAAATACACAGTTTTCAGCCACTTTTTATGTCCTAAAAATTTAGGCGCACACGCTCATCCTCGCGCAAATGACGCGAGCGGGGAAGGCGGGCGGCGGGAGGGGGGCTCACGCGGGTCGACCGTGCGAAGCGCAAACAGTGACAACAATTTCAATTTGTGTAGGGAAAAGTTTGGGGTAAAAATGTAAAAAAAAAAATATTTTTATTACTTCACAAATTGATTGTACTACTGTTATAGAATGACCTGACAAAATTTGAAAAGGGGTCCAAAAATGACCCTGTATAGGAATAATATAGGAACTGGGTCCCAGCAGTGGGGATCTTAAAATGGCTGAAGTGCATGGTCAAGGTTCTATTGTCTAATTTCAAAATCTATCACAGTCGCTATCATTTGACAGATGGATGTGACCATATATGTGACACATTGCTATATACATTTCTATCGTAAGTTTTTAACCGACTTTAACAAAAGGATTGTATGTTCTCAATTAGATTGTATGTTTTTTTATCGTTGTTCGCGCGTATCTTCGACATTTATGGACCGATATTGATGATTCATTTTTTGTTCGATTGAGTTTGCTTGCGAGATGGTCTCATTTTTTTTTTAAATCGGTCGGGTAGTTTTCAAGTAATCCTTAAAATACTATGATTTTGCATCAACTATCTTGACGACTTTCTTATTAATTTATGAACCGTATTAGATGTTTTTTTTGTTGGAAAAGGGATACTTTAGTGTAGTCTTTTTAACCGACTTCAAAAAAGGAGGTTCTCAGTTTGACCCGTATGTAAGTATGTATGTTTCTCCGCGATTACCTATCTCACGTTTGGCTGAGCTGATTTTTCTACAAAAAATTAAAAAAATATTTCAAAAAACCTGCCTATAAAAAGCAAGAAATATGAATATTATTTTATTTAATCATTAGATTTGTTTTTTTTTTGTTTTTTTTTTGTGCAATTTTTTTTATTTGTGCCAAAGAGAAGTATCGATGTATCACATCCTGAAATCTGAAATATTTTGAAATTAGGCAATAACAATAAGTAGGCAATTTTCATTTAATTTCTGAAACAAACGAACCACACATGTTTCAGTAACTCCGTAAAGAGATGGCCATGTTGAAATGTCCTCCAATAAATCAGTTAGCGCAATACATTCATCTTTATTTATAGGGTGAAGAGTTTAACGTCCCTTGGTTAGTGATGTACTAAGGAGCTGTATTAGAACACCATTAAAATATTTAAAGACGATATTTTTATTACTACAAGCCTAGGCAAATTAGCCTTCTAAAATTTACTGAAAAAAAAAACTTTTTTAAAAAACACGTTTTTAAAACGGACTAAATTATTACAAAAAAAATCGGACTAAAAACATTAAAACAGACTAAAAAGTAAAAAATAAATTCTTCTATACATATTTATAACCCTACCTACAGAAATTTTAAACCTAAAAACGTGGGGAGCATTTTGTAAAATTTATCATCCATATTGTCTTTAGCATGCGGTTTTATTAAAGAGTTCCTGTGTCCTACTTCCGGCTCCATCATCAGACCCTGGAAACTATTTCCCAACAAAGAACTCGTCAAGACGATTCAAACGAGCCCAAATTTGATGGGCTTGCATGGTTTCAATATTGAGTTCCTATGGCACGGCCTTTCGGCTTCATCATCAGACCCTGGATCTCGTCTCCCATTAAAGTACTCGTCAAGACGATTCTAACGAGCCCAAACACGATGGGCTTGTATGGTTTCATCATAGAGTTTCTGTGGCCTTCTTCCGGCTTCATCATCAGATCAGCTCGATGATACCATAATATCGCATTGCCTTCCAGTTCTGACCTATGTTCAAAGTTTCAAGTCTCTAGCTCATCGGCAAGCTAGTATAAAATCGTTCGCAAACTTTGTGGAGAAACAAACAAACAAACAAACACACAAACGAGAAAGCAACTTATAAAAACGTGTTAAAATATTCTAGGACCTATTCCTATAAATCAGATATAGGTAGTTGGAGGTAAATTGTATTTTTTCGAAACATTGCAAAAATATAGTACTTTTGGAAAATTTAGCCTTTAAAAATCTTCTAGGACCTACAAATCAGATATACCTACTCGTACTCATACGCACGATCTAACTCCTGAGGGTTGGGGCGAAACACGTGTAGAGCAGCTTAATTGGTGAAGGTGCAAGGTGTGTTGCTGTCTTGCTAAATGCAGGTATTGTGCACTGATATTTTGCGGTGTGCATGTGCATATTTTTGCGGGCGGGCGGGCGGTGGATCTTGCATTATTGTTTGCAGAAGTAAGCTGCAAATATTTATTTTTTCAAAATTGTTTCGGACTTCCGCCAAGTGACGCCTGATTCAATCAAATACACAACAATGGATTCGATAAAGAATCTATTATTAAGTGTCAAAAACTTGGTAAAGGTAGGTACTACGAAAGATTTTCTTATTTTCCTCCATCAAAACATTTAACGAAGGTTCCGGAATATGGCAAAAAGACTAAGAAATCTAAGTTCAAGAAGTAATTTTTCATATATCTTTGAAACTGACCTCAGTCAATCAAAAAATCGTGCCTATATCTTCCAGAAATAAACGACCGAAGCGTTAACTATCATAATAGTCTTAACAATTCGAAATCATCACATAAAACAATACTTAACACACACTTAAACATACAAACTTACTTTTTCCGTTAAGATTCCAAAAATCCATTGAATTGTTTGTAATTCAACAGAAAATAAAAATTTGTCTATGCTAGATTCTTTTACGAAGTTGTTGATACTTAATATAAGGCTTTTAAACAAAAGTATGAAAAACACAAACACTCTTTGAAAAGTAGATCATGATCGGAGCGTCGGTAAACATCGTGTGTATGTTCGGGCGCTCGGCAAACATCGGGGATGCTCGGCAAACACGCTGATTGGTGATAATTCGGTAACTATGGTCGGGCAATAATTGCTTTTTTAATGTTTTCTGATCTAAGAGCGGAACTAAGAAAGAAAAAAGAATATCGTGAGATTTTTTTTAATAATTTTGTGAAAAAACTATTTGAAATTCTTAAGAAAAGTTTAAATTTTTAATCAACTAACAACAATAAATAACACGATTTCAAATTAAAATAAAAGAAGAGAAGAACCTATTGACATAAATAAAACTGTAAAAAAGCTCCATAACTTGACAAAAAAGTATCCCGAAATTCAGTTTTTTCACAACATTTTACCATAATATTAAAATAAAACAATAGTGATACAAAACAAAAAAGTATCAAAATTTTCGCTTCGCCAAAATTCTAATAAGAAGAAAAAACAAATCAAAGCTAGGAAAATCAACAACGAATTTTCACACAAAACCCACCTCGCGCATTACAAGTGGAGCAGCCTTCGCTGCGCTGGACCACACACGTAGATCGGTGCGCCGGCGCAGCGTAGAGGTAATATGGACATGCCAAACCACATAGACCGGATTAAGCGCTTAAAAACCCCTTCGTGCGTTTGGGTTTTTAGTATTTAAAGAAGGCAAATTAAAAAATATACAGGGTCATTTTGTAATCACCATCCAAATTTTGAGGATGTGTTCAGTCCATGAAACTGAACTACTTTCTCTAAGGAACACATGGCCAAATATGTAAAAAAAATCGTGATCAATTTAGTATGGGATGATCAAAATAGTTTCATGGACTGGACACATCCTTGAAATTTGGATGGTAAGTTCAGAATGACCCGATATACGATAAATTTAATATAGATCCTTTGATAGGCAAACCCTATTCGATATGCAAACATAACAATCATAGCATCATGAGATAAGAGATATCGTAGATCAAAATCGAAAGGGTTCCGGCAAACCGTCTCGTGTAAGTATTTTTGTAAGTACGTTTGATTTTAATTTGATACGAACTAATTAGCGGGAACTATAGTCGCGTATCGTTCAATAGGGCATGGCCGCATGTGTGGCCAACAAGTCGATGGCGATCGACCAGTCGATCTCTGGAGACAGTGTAGTCGATCACGAGACATATCGATCTTAATAAGCCAGGAAATTTTAAAGTAAATCGCAGCCCTAGACAAGTTAGCCACCCCTGTTAATAAGGAATAACACAGAGGAACTAATGGCGCCACAAGCGACTGTCCTAAAATCGTTTGATTGGTTGTTTCAAATGTCATTTCTGACATATTTTAATTTTCAACCAATCAAAACCATTTTTACCACAGTGTACATACAATGGCGCCACCTGCAAAAAGTTTTGCTTGCGACCTCCTATTTTTTTTATTAATATTATTTGTTTCTCTTTGTGAATTTGTTGAACTTGAAATGCGTTTTTTTTTATTTTAGTTTACCGGGTTTTTGTTTTGCTAGTTGGCCAGAGGAGGTTGGGTCAGGCTGAAAGATACTCCAAATGCTTTCAAAACGGTCTGGCAGTCCTCAATTGTGGGCATTCAATATTTGGTGGTGCTGGCTTGGTGTGCCGTTGTGTATCTTTCCTGCTACTGTGTAAGGCTGTTTTTCCGGACCTTGTGCTTCACAAGTGATATGGCAAATCGCTTGTAATTGGGACCGCAATGCAATCCAGCAGCCTGTTCAGCTGCAGTATGTGACCTCCTATTAGGGAAACGCCTATTCACCTTCTTTACCGTGTTTGAAACCAAAGGCTTATCCATACGATTCTTATGGCAAGCGACCAGAAGCGATAAGAGGCATATATTAATAACAGAAGGCCGCGGGTTCGCAGCTGGCTGGTCATTTAATAAAATCACTGAAAGAAAGTCTAGATTAGCTAAGGTTTGTCATTTCGCAAATGTGGGATCAGCTTGTTATAAATTAAGATAAATGTGTTTGGATATATTAATTGGTGTACTTTCTTAAGTATAAAAGAACAAATTTTTGTATTACTTACGTACTGAAAAATATAAGAAAATTAAATGAAAAGCATAAAATGTTCGAAATAGCATTTCACAAATATTGGGCTGTTGCAAAAAAACTGTTGCACTAAAAAGTTGTCCATCAGCCACTTTTTAATGTCCCCACTACTGGGGCACAGGCCTTCCTTACGGGTGGTAAGGAGGACGGGTCATAACCCACCACGCGGGCCCAATGCAGTTTGGTGGGTGTTAACGACTGCAAATGCAGCCGGGACCAACGGCTTTACGTGCCTTCTGAAGCACGGAGGAGCTCGAGATAGTAAATTGTTGGTCACCCATCCCATGACCGACCCTTACGAAAGTTGCTTAACCTCGGCAATCTCTGGGCCAGGAGCTAAACCACTGAGCCACCGAGCTCCTCACTAGCTAAACACTCATTAAAAAGCTGAATGTGTTAAAAAACGTTGATTTGCAGACACGTTTGTGTAAATTATAACATTCACGTTTTTTGTTAGTTATAAAACTCTTGAATGGGTAGGAAATCTTGAAGATTTTAAAGCGTTTAATTTTTATGTTTATTTGAATAAAGATAGTTTTGACTTTGAGTCTGATTAGAGAGAGAAGCAAATAATTTTAACGTGATCAATAAATCATAATGAATGACTTTTAGTCATTTCACTTAATGACCGAGTGATAAGATAACCGTACGACTTATACAAAGTACAGACAACGGCACATGAGACGTAGCACGCTGATGGTCCAGTTAACTGGACAATCCCAACTGTACTACGGGTACGAACGAAGGGGACCTTGAGGCCTTTTTAGGGTTCCGTAGCCTAATGGCAAAATACGGAACCCTTATAGTTTCGTCATGTCTGTCTGTCTGTCCGTCCGTATGTCACAGCCACTTTATTCCGAAACTATTAAGATCACACAGTTGAAACTTGGTAGGTAGATGTATTCTGTTAACCGCTTAACGACTTTAACATAAAAATAAAAAAATAAAAGATTATGAGGGGGCTCCCCATATATGGAACTGAAACTGAAAAAAAAATGGCATTGAGGTTTCTAAAACGATTTTTTCTCAAAGTCAACCGTTTGAAAGATAAACACTGCCAAAGTGGTAAAATGTGTGTTCCCCCCCTCTAACTTTTGAAATAAGAGAGTGAAAAATCTAAAAAAATATATGTTGTCGATCTTAATAAACACTTCTAACTAAAATTAGTTTGAACGAGATATAATAATCGGTTTTTGAGATATAGCACATTTTCCAAAACCGCAAATATAACTTTGTCATTCATACCAACACTGTGATTAACAAAGTTATTTTTGCAGGCGAAAAATGATAGTAGTTTTAAACGGAACCCCACTGCACGTGACCCGCACCCTGATTATCTAAAAAGAAACTATTTAGCGACCGGTTACATTTGACATACATTGCCACTTTTCTTTGGTATGTTTTTTTTAACCCAATAAGAAGTAGCAATGGATCACGATCATCTGTGAACTGCAACCAGTCTGTTCATCTGTGAACTGCTAGGTGGTTTTTAATTAGATAATCAGCCCGCCGACATGCACTTGGCCGGGTTTTTTTCTACAACTATTACACCCTATGTGCTGTAATCTATGTGAATTGTGATAATTTCTAGATGGAGGAAATAAAATGGGTGAAAGCTATCAACTAACCCTAAAATTTAACAGTCATACCTTTTTTGACCGAGCGAGTGCGAAGCGAAGCGTCTCTGCTTCAGCTTGGGCAAAAATACTTTCGTATGTCTGTCTGTTTGTTCTCCTCTACAGATCGCATTTCAACCGATTCCCGTAAAATTTTGTGAGCAGGTTCAAGTATTATTAAAAATTTTTGAAGATCCAGTTTTTCAAAATTTTTCGAAAATAAAACACATTTCAGCCATGTCGAAAAATCTTCTAAAATGTGGCTTAATTAGCAAAAAGTTGGCTGTGTTTCTTAAAGTGTTTGCTGAAAAGAGTTACCTAATTGTTATACATGTATCTTGTTTATATATAACTTAGTTTAAATAAGGATATAAACAATTACTTAGATTTACAAAGGTCAAATCGTTAATTCACAGTTTCGCAAATTAAAAACTGTATAAAATTTGATTGCATTTCTCAAAATACTTTATACAGCTATACTATTAAACAGAGAACCGGAAACCAATGAAAAAACAAACAAAGATCAACATTTAGGAAGTTGAGAATTATGAAGTCCACCGGAAGTGGTCATTCTTAGTCAGTTAACGCACTCAGCTCATGACATCAATCAAACGATCAAAAGGGTATACTCATACTACCGATTAGAAGAAGTGCTATTCTATTAAGAAGGCGTTGGATAAACATTGGGGTTTGGAGACATACGGGAGGGAAATATGGGCGGGCACGCGTTGAGAAACAGCTGGGAGTCTTGTTGTGAAAGAAAAATTTTTTTTTATTAAACTCTCATTTTTGAAAACTTGAAAAAGGTTTTTAAGCTTTTTTGTTGCTTTATGGGAAAATATGTATTTGTCTGCCTAGAATAGTACTACCTCCTCTCGTCCCGTGTGTGTCGTAAAAGGCGACTAAGGGAATACAGCCATCAGGACACGGGCAGCAGCGTCTCCTAAAAACTCGGTCCTACTGCGATCGCCAACCTGCCTGCCACACTTTGGGGGAGGCCTATACCCAGCAGTGGGTGTCGTGCGGTTGATATGACGATGATGATGATGACTAGTAAGTAAGCTTCTGTTTCTTTCTACAAAGTAACTTGCATGTTTGATTTACATCGTAATGCACCTCAAAAACTAACCACGTTGAACTTGTCTTTTAACTTTCTGAAACTATGAAACTTTTTCAAATGGAAAGTTTTTAATTACCTTCTTCATATCAACCTCTATTATACTTAATGTGAATTTTAATTTATTATTTATCAGGGTCAAAGTAAAAGTTTTATCTTTCGATAGCGAATCGAAGCGATTTTGTTATATTTAAAGGCAAGGGTACAGTGTCGTAAGGCCAAAGGCATCAGGATGACTTGGAGAGAAAAGGATCACTATGGATGGACATAGGAATAAAGTAAATTAACGGTTGAAATGTGAAATGCTTCGAATTAAAATCTTTGACTGAGGTCTCCTTAACTTTAAGGAAGCGTTTTATGAAGTTTCTTGCAAATCTGAGGGCAAATTACAAAAAAGAACATCATCCGACTGTGGTGATCTTGACTTGAAAGTTGAATGAACGCCCGTGTGTTCTCACAATAAATCGTCGGTGTACGGGAGTACAATCGGATCTCGGCATCAAAAAATGTATTGGCGCAAAGCTCTCGTCTATTACAGAGCAGCGTGCTCACACTTCTTGATACTTTACACACCATTAAAATAGACATTAAGCTAGTTATGATAAAAGTTACAAGTTTTTTTGGTACAAGTAAGTATTTTGACCAAAATTAACAATTTTGATTTGACCATCTCATTTTTTTTGTCCAAGTATCAAGAATTTTAATCTGGTTGTTATCATACACCACAGGAAAACTCTTTAGTGGGTCCACATTCAATCGGCGATTTTTATACCGGTGAATATGTTTTCCACTTTCAACCGGTTTGAATTATTTTGAGTTCCTCCACTATAAGCTAAGCTAAGTTGGTAAAGTTAGATTTAAGTTTCTTAAGTCTGTCTTTCAGTTAAAAATTTTCTTCTTCTCAATTTTTAAAATGCCAACTTATTCGTAATAGTGACAACTTAACTCAGTTACATTGTCAGGTTGTAATACTTTACACAATTTACTGTTAATGCAAAAAAATTTACTCAATATCTCAAACATATACACAAGGCAAAATATTTTTAAACGGATCGGAAGCATAGTAAATTATTTTTTTACATAGCTAAATCACTTCTAAATCTGCTCTAATTAATTAGTGATCCATTAATCGATATTAAATTTAAAGAGTTAAGTTTTAAACCGCAAGCAAACCATTTTTTTTACATTCAGCTACAGATAAAAACTTTATAGCTAACCAATAAGTCAATGACCTTTCAATTAAAATATAGAGATTAATTGGCCACATGTAATTTTAATTAAGAGAAAAAAAGTTTGCGTGCACAAAAAAGGCCCTCAAATTAAACTATCAAGACTTGGAGCGCGCAATCGTGTGGCATTGTACGCATACCACGATACAACTTGGGTGGTCTGTTACGACAAGTATTGTTGTCTCTCTCGCACTCCACCGGTTGGTCAGTGAGCCATCTCTCTCTACACAGTTTCGTGGTCAAAGATTATGCAAATGAAACAAGTACAGTTTTTTTATATTGGATAGATTTTCGCTCTGTTCTGGTTCATTATTGAGTGTGGATGTGTTCATGTAGATGAGGCATTAATAATTATAGTTTTATAGGAAAATGTTTATGGCTTTATCTTTTCCATTATTGTAAATGTTTTTCTATGTATTATAGTTATTAGAAGGAATCTCAATTTTGCACTTTCGTGGATCATACGCAGGTCGTCATGTACGAAATTCGTCACTAAACGAAACTCGTCACATACGCAGATCGTCACAATCGCAACTCGTCACATTCGCAACTCGTCACATTCGCAACTCGTCACATACGCAACTTGTCACTTTTCGCAACTCGTCACATTTTTTTTCGTTTTAATACAATGTGCCAAATGATGACTCTAAATCTTGATGACTGCACAATATTGAGCCTAATATGGTCACCCATCTTGCTTTTGACCACACAAACAATATTAGTATGGATTACTCTCCATGGTTAAAATGTATACTGTGGTGATCGATGACTCAGTGATTGGTCTGATGGAATGCACCCAATAATTCTAAAGTTCTCTGATCTGGGTAGATGTGACACACTTAACTTAACTGTGAACTTTGCAGTTAACCAGCATCCATCATCATATCAGCTGCACGACACCCACTGCTGGGTATAGGCCTCCCCCAAGGATCTCCACTTAGGCTCGGTCCTGCTTGGCCCGCATCCAGTGGCTTCCCGCGACCTTCACTCTCACGTCGGTCCACCTTGTGGGGGGCCTACCCACGGAGCGTCGTCCGGTGCTCGGTCCACCGTAGTAGGTACCAATGAAAATAATTTGCAACTGTCCCTTCTGCATTTCATAGTTCTTTGCATTTCACCTTTCAACATTAGCCGTTTCGCAAAAGTAGTCTCTTTCTCGCCTCTCATTAACTTATCTGCTATCTCTTTTACTGATTTTGATCCTGTGACCTTTCGCGGTACAACCCTCTCTTTCTAATTAAGTAACAAATTCGTTCCATTTCACGGTGACGATGTTACTGAAGAATGTAATACATAGATAGGACAAATAGACAAATGTGTCAATTTTATTATTTTAGTTCACAAAAAAATCCGTAGGTACTGCTGAATATGGTAGATAGGGACCATCAAACTGAACGACTTTTACTATGGCCAAATCTGAAATCGTGAATCTGCTGTTTCATACATTTTGATATTTTCGTTAGGTATTATTTCTTTTTTGTATGAAACAGCAGATGTTTTTTTGCGATTTCAGAGTTGGTCCCGTATATGGGACAAAGTAGTTCAGTTTGATGATCCCTGTTTACCATATTTGGCATTATGAGTTTTTTTTTGTAACACCCTGTATGGGTACTCCAAAGACAAAGAGTTTGATATTTAAATTAATATTTTTTGTATGAAACAGCAGATTTTTTTTTGCTATTTCAGAGTTCGTGCCGTATTGGGACGAAGTAGTTCAGTTTGATTCCAAGAAGAAGAAATGACTGACTGTACGGTAATGTTAGGTGGCGAAAAAGTGGAACAAGTCCGTGAGTTTGTATACTTGGGGAGTTTGTTCACAAGGGACGGAAAGAGTGAGGAAGACATAGAAAGACGAGTGAAGAAAGGAAATTCGGTGAGTGGTGCTATACACTCGGTTATGAGTAGCCAAACCGTTTCTGCAAAGGCGCGAATGGCTATTCATAACGGAGTGCTGGTACCGACACTGATGTATGGAAGTGAATCTTGGGTATGGCAGAAGAATAATGAAAGCAGAATAAATGCGGTAGAGATGCGATCGTTGAGGAAAATATGCGGAGTAAAACTGAGTGATAGAGTGAGCAATGAGGTGATTCGCAAAAGGTGTGGTCTGAAAGATGATATAGTGACAAGAATTGAGAAAGGAATGCTCCAGTGGTTTGGTCACTTAGAGAGGATGAATGAAAGGCGAATCACGAAAGAGATATACTGTGCGAATGTGAAAGGAACGATTGCACAAGGGCGTCCCAGAAAAACCTACGCGGACCAAATAGAGGTTATTATAAAAAAGGCTGGTGTACGCAGTGACAAAAACCGCAGGGCATGTATGAAAAGAGTGATGGATATGAATGAAGCGAAAGAAGTGTGCAAGGATCGTAGCAGGTGGAGATCCATAGTCTCTGCCTACCCCCATGGGAAACAGGCGTGAGTGTATGTATGTATGTATGTATGTATGTAGTTCAGTTTGATGATCCCTGTCTACCATATTTGGCATTATAGGATTTTTTTTGTAACACCCTCTATAGGTACTCAAAAGACATACAGTTTGATATTTTTTGTATGAAACAGCAGGCTTTTTTCGCGATTTCAGAGTTGGTCCCATATATGGGACTTTCACTATAGTAAAAGTTGTTCAGTTTGATGGTCCCTGTTGCCTACCATATTCGGCATTGTGCGTTTTTTTAACACCCGGTATAGGTACTCAAAAGGCATACCTACAGTTTGATATTATCGTTAGTATTTTTTGTATGAAACATCTGAATTTTTTTCGCGATTTCAGAGTTGGTCCCGTATATGGTACAAAGTAGTTCAGTTGATTTTTTAACACCCGGTATAGGTACTCAAAAGACATACAGTTTGATGTTTTCGCTAAATTTTTTTTGTATGAAACAGCTGAATTTTTTTCGCGATTTCAGAGTTGGTCCCGTATATGGTACAAAGTAGTTCAGTTGATTTTTTAACACCCGGTATAGGTACTCAAAAGACATACAGTTTGATGTTTTCGCTAATTTTTTTTTGTATGAAACAGCTGAATTTTTTTCGCGATTTCAGAGTTGGTCCCGTATATGGTACAAAGTAGTTCAGTTGATTTTTTAACACCCGGTATAGGTACTCAAAAGACATTCAGTTTGATGTTTTCGCAATTTTTTTTTTGTATGAAACAGCTGAATTTTTTTCGCGATTTCAGAGTTGGTCCCGTATATGGTACAAAGTAGTTCAGTTGATGATCCCTGACTACAAAATTCGGCATTATGGGTTTTTATAACACCCTGTATAGGTACTCAAAAGCCATATTTTGCAATTAGTTGTTTTTTTAGAAAGTACACACAACAGCACGGTAAGTTAAACAGTTGAACTACGAAAACGCCTTTTATTACTTTCGGCATAAAGACGGTCTCAAGGTGTATTAAAGTCTGACGTGCTGTTGACTGTACATTGTGTGTCATTTTTTCATTGACAATTTAAGTACTGAAAACAATTACCCACATGACTTAAAATAGGAAAATGTCACCTATTTAATGCCAAAAAACTGCATCGGAATCGGTTGAATAGTTTCTGATAAGCCCTCAAGCGCCAACCATAATTTCTGACCTACAAAACCTGTTGAATGAAAAAGCCCCATCGAAATCGTTTCAGTAGTTTTTGGGAACTCTCCAAGTGCCGACTTATCAGGTTGCTACAGCGCCCCCTGATGGTCTACCACCATGAAACCTGCTTTGAAATGCAACCTTTTGAATGCAAAAAACTGCATCGAAATCGGCCTAGTAATTTCAGAGGAAAATGGTAACAAACAAACAAACAACCTCTAACCTCAAACGCATATTATACCGTCTCCGTTCCGTTCTGTCGGTGGGTAAAAAATACGATTCTCAAAAGATATTTGAAAGAAAATATGGGCACGGCAGTGCCCACGCCAAGACGTCTAAGCAAAACTCAAGGGCACTACCTACCTTTTCTCGGAGCGCTTCTTTGTTTCTTTGAACCCTCATATCTTAGGTTTGGAATATAGCAGATAAACAAAATTCTCGCGGGATATGATGTCAGTAGTAAATTTATTAAACATACAAAGTTTCAATTGCATAGCTCTTATAATATAGATTTTATTGATATTTAAAAAAACCCCGATTTCGTCACTGACTCACTCATGTATGTATATGTTACGGCTAATACCCGAAGTGCGGCTAAACCTAGTTTTAGCCGGCTAAAACTAGGTGTAGCCGCTAGCTGTTGGCTAAAACTAGGTGTAGCCGGCTAAAACTAGGTGCAGCATGGGATATAAAGAAAGTTTTTTCTGTTGTCTGTAAAAAAAAAATAACCTCGAAATTTAAGGCTCACGCTCCGCTGCGCTTCGCGCTCGCCTTAAATTTCTAACCTAACCCGGGACAAACAGGAGTAAAGCAGATCAGTCACACCTAGTTTTAGCCAACAGCTATCGGCTACACCTAGTTTTAGCCGGCTAGAACTAGGTTTAGCCGCACTTCGGGTATTAGCCGTAACATATACATGGAAACGTCTGATAAACAATAGTTCTTGTAGTAACGAAACGGCCAAGCCACATATTTTGACTAAGGTTTAAAATTTTTAAATGTTAGGGCTTCTGGAGTTAGGGCGCATAGAGTTAGAAGCTTGGCTCTACAGTGGCCCTACCATGAGTTGATGCAAACTGTTTACGTTACAGTAATTTATCGGATATACTGCTCACAGTCAATGCGAGTGAAAGAGAGAAAACGATAGTTTACGGTAACGTGAACAGTTTGCAACAACTCATGGTAGGGCCACAGGTCTGATAACTTTTTGACAGTGCGAGGTCTTGGCAGCATTATACATGAAAATGTTTTTGGTGGGATTGGTTTCTCTGTATCAACAGCGATGGATGGATAATTAAATGTGTGTAAGTTAATAGATTTTTTTTCTCCTTTCTCTATCTGCGATCAGCCTTATTTTTAACTTTTCAGCACTTCAAATTCCAAAGACTAACGGCCAATTTCAATTTATAAGAGATAGGCCTTATAATAATTAACCTAGAAGCCGTGTCCTTGTATGCAAAGTGAGTGAGTCATATTTATACCCTTCATACGTTACCGAATCCTAACTAAAATCCAGTAATATAATAACTAATCTCATAAAGGTAGGGAAATTGAAACTGTTTTGTATTTATTAAGTATGATTATGAAAAAATGGACAGTAAAAATCTGAAAACGCCATTTTGGCTGTTTTAGTTGCCTCACTTTTGACAGCGCGCTATGTAGAGAATTATCGTTCTAGGTGTAATTATTCTAAGAGATAGGATTACTTACTAAATATTTTTGCCTAGATATTCTGTTAAATGACAGGAAATAACAACAGTCAGATCCATGGCCTATCTCACTGAAGAAAGATTATTGAAATCGTAAAAGGTTCCAAATTCAAAGTGTTTAAAAATTGTAGTCAAAACTTATCAGTGACTTAACTATGGCGCCTCATCGCAGTTACAATGACATAACCAAACAAATGAAAATCACACAAAAATATACACACTCTTTTATTACCCGAACAGTTCTTAAATAGACCGTATGCGGTGTAGTTAAGGAGTATGGTTTGTAAGACCATTGTTTTGGAACAACACGGGCTGTTTTGGTGAGAATTAAAAGCGATCGAATAGGATCAATACGGGAATGAAATTTGAAAATAGAATGTGCAAGGCGCCAGCCAATCAGTTGTTAGGGTTGCCAGAAATTTTATAAAGGTCAATTAAAGACTTTTTTTTATTATTCTCAACAATTTAATGTTATGTTTTGACATTACATAACTAATGTAGAAAATATATAGATAATTATAAATACCTATTAGACAAAATCACATTCATTATACCGAATCCAAAATAAGTTGCTAAAGCACTTGTGCTATGGAAATCATATGTATACAACGGTTGTATTTACATACATAGGTACCACAAATACCCAGACCAGCCCGTAGCATGACCACCGACAGGCACGTATCGAGACTTTTAATTCGGGGGGGGACAACTGCATCCCGCAAACCGGAGAGTGCCTCTCCCGCTAAGTTTGAATTTAGTCCTATTCTGTGTGTTCCGGATTTCGGGGGGGGGGGGGGGGGGGGATACGCGATATTATATAGCAATTTATCACGTTTAACTGTCAAAAGACAATGGATTTTGACAGGTTGAGTGTCGATAAAACGATATATTGCTACATATATCGTGTTTCGGTGGCCATGCTTGGGGGGCTTGGGGGCTTGGAACCCAGGATCTCAGAAATGGCAACCCCATGAAAATCGGTGTACAAGCCACACTACCAGGTAGGTCGATTTATAAAACAAACCTATATTTCAATTTTTAAAACATAAGAGAAATTTGCGTCAGCCCTACACGACAGCCAATCAAACTCGTGCGCGCAGCGATCTATCACCGCGCATGCGTACAAATAAAAATAAATAGCGCGCAAGCTGGGTGGGCGCGGGATAATATATCAATTTACAATTTTTAAAACCATAGACACGACGCAATCGACACCGGACTCTGTGGTTTTTAAACGTCAATTGAGTTGACAAGATTAAAAAGTTCGTGGTTGTGTGACAAACTTTTTGGTGTTCAGTAGCGTTGATTAAAAAGTATTTGAGCTTTTACACTGTGGCCATATCGTTTTAGCACAATTTATTAAGCGGGAACTACATTAGTAGTGTAGGAAAAGAAGGTAGTGGACCCCCACAGTAAATCCTCATTAGACGAAACCTTACAGTATGATAAAGTATCATAAGTGAAACATATTTGTTTTTGGATATTTACAAATATCCATAGTGAAACATATTTGTTTTTGGATATTTACAAATATCAAAAAACAAATATGTTTCACTTATGATACTTTATCATACTGTAAGGTTTCGTCTAATGAGGATTTACTATGGGGGTCCTTAGGTTTTGGTTCATACTATATTGAATCCCTGCAAAGTTTCATCGACTAAGGCGATTCTCACACTGCCGCCGCGCGCCGTCGCGGGGCGCGGTTGTGCATCTCCCGCGCGCGGCGACGGCGCAGCGCACCGCCTAGTATTCGATTTTCTCCGCGCACCCGCGCCGTCTGACGCGTCCCCGCCGCGTTCCGCGCCCAGCGCGTTGTATAATCTCATGTGCTGCTTACTGTACCTACCAAATGGCACTAAAATGGGCATATATTCAAGCCACGAAACATTTAAAAAACCAGAGCTGAGGGAATCCCGCCATCGTAATTATCATCGAAAACCAGCCGCGAGGCGCGTCGCAGTGTGTTGGATGAGGCGGTTTTCTGTACAAATTGATGTACTTGCATACAACGGAAAACACGCGCGTGGCGCCCCGCGACCGCGCGCGTCGCCAGTGTAAGAACCGTCTAAGGATTTAATGTTGGAGTCTCTATATAAAAGATCGCTTCAATTCCTACACCGTGGGTTACGTACGCCGATCTGGGCGTATCAGTCCCCATTTTTGTGCACAACGGGATAGTGCTTGGCCTTCACCTCACCTGATGTTAAGTGACGATAAGGCCGAAGGTGGAAGCGCACTACACCCGGAATCCTCATCACTGAGGAACTGGCTATCTTACCTCTTGTCGTCGAACACAACAATTTTTTAAATTGTTGTTATGGCTTCCTTAGGTAAGATGGTGGTAGCTAGCCAGGCGGACTTGAAGTAAGTCCTACCACTAACCAAACCGAGAACATATTGTACCCCCTGGGACTCGAACCCGAGACCCCTGCGTCACACGGGAGCGAACCATTAGACCACAGATGAGGTTGACATAGAGGCTAGTCGTTTAGAGCTACACTATATCCAAGTGTATCGTACACTTTGCGACGCGATATCACATTAAGCTTTGTCCAGACTTGTTCATTTTGGCGTATCAGATCACCGTATCTTTAACATACATCGCTAGTTTGGTTGGGCGTGCGTTGAAGTAATATCAAATACGCCAAAATGATACAAGTCTTGACAAAGCTTAAAGCAACGTTTTGCGATTAGATGCGCTTAAATTGCGATTAGAAACCTACAAATGCGATTAAATTGACAAAAGACAGTGATTCACCGCAAATTCACTTGAGAATATGGCAAAGGGTCATTTTTACAGTTAAAATGAACTAAAGTGATTACCTTAAAGAAAACGACTTTCTTTAATCTGTAGGATTTCCTCTTTCACATACATCATCGAGTGAGGTTGCAGCGAATTGTCAATTTAATCGCATTTACAACGTGTTACAAAATAACCCCTAAAGCCGAATATGGTAGATAGGGGCCATCAAACTGAACAACTTTTACTATGGAACCAACTCTGAAATAGCGAAAAAATACCAGCGGTTTCATACTTTTTGAAATTATCATAATTAATTTTTGTATAAACCAGCAGTTTTTTTTGCGATTTCAAAGTTGGTCCCGTAGTAAAAGTTGTTCAGTTTGATGGCCCTATCTACCATATTCGGCATTAGGGGTTATTATGTAACTGTATACATACGTTTTTTACCGGAAGTGCTAAGTTGGTCCCATTGTTAATTTAATCGCATTTTAGTTTAACTGTAGTGTTTCAATTGCACGTATTCGTAATTATAAATTTACTTGAGTAACTTTCAAAGTGTCTTAAAATACTGCCAAGTATTCAAGATAGATATTTTGGTAGCCGTTGCTTCTTGGCTTATCAATAGAATTGTATTTGTTTAAAGGCATGGCGTGAATTTGTATAAAAACATACGTAAAATAAATGTAGAGACAGAAAAAATATGGGATTTGTGTTCTATAACGAAGATGGACTAAAATGATACTAAACTATTTAAAATTCTATACCTGGAAATGAAATAGCGTTTGTTAAGTAATTTCTAAGGATATTTATGCAGAACAGAGAACTATTTCTATGCTCAGACTTTATTTTATGCATAGAGCACAAAAGAGTTTTTAGTTTATATGAAATACATTCCGAATCACGCTGCGCTGTTAGCGCGAATCCGACCAAATTAAATAGTCACAAAATATTACATAAATAGGGTATTTGTGTACCTACTTACTTAATTTAAATGGATTATACGCTAACAGTGCTGTTGGCGTGATTTGGAACTAGGCAAAAATATGTCATTATGTGTAAAATTGAAACAAATGACTCTATATTTAAAGCTCAGACCTCGCGTTTGTAAAATTTTAGATTTTTTTCGAAATGATTTTTCTCCTATACTTGCCATTTAGAAAAAAATCGAATAACTGTATCGACACACTAATCTATATAGGTACCTACCTACTTAATTATAGACGTGAATCGGTTGAGAGGAGGAAAAACGGAAAGCCGGACAGCCAGACAGACAAACGAAAGCATTTTGCCCAATCTGAAACAGAGACGCTTCGCTCGCGCTACGGTCAATCAGGTACCATATTTTGTGCAGGTACTGAACTGACACGTATTTTTGTTATGTAACAAGTATGATTTTACTTCGGCTCCTTTTACGAAAAACTATAAATTTCATATTTATTGAAATTTGAGGTGGAATTCCACTTTTCACGACAAAGATACGACGGAAACTAGTTGCCATTTAGAAAAATAAGTGAAAGCTAAAGATACGTACAATCCTACCACTCCACCGTTATTGAAATAACTGGTTTTCATATCATAATTATACTTAAGGCATCCCGATAAATGTAACTCGTGTTTCATTCATAGCACAATCCACATCACAAAACCATAAAAAACAATCAACTTTCAACCTAACTTCAAACAAATAGAGTATACTCTCAAACAACAATAAAATTCTGCCCTTAAATCAACCTAACATGATTTTATCATCGTTCAGATCAATTAGCTAGATACCGCACTATTTTGACAGGCACGTCAATTTGACAGGTGTGACAGCTTTGACAGGTGTCGTGACAGGCTTACAGCCAATTAGGGCGCAGCTTCGCCTCTCACAGGTTCGACAGACGGACAGAATTGATTTTTTAGTTGTACACATGATTGGAGATGATATATGTTTATATTGTTAGTTGAATGTATTTGAATTCTTTACTTTTGAGTTAGACGGATCACACAGCATCGCGTTCGGTCATGCAAATTTGAATAGAAATGTCACGACGATATGGTTTCCGCCCGCACATTAGATGATGGAAATTAGTTGTCATGGTAATGATATCTATCAGTATCCTAACTTGATATAAACGGTTGAAATGCGAGCCAAATCTGCGCGCCTATAAGAGTTCGGTCTAAGAATAAATGACTCGGTAAGTATACATGACATAACAATAATCGCGAATGCGCCGCAGTGACGAACGAACGGTGATTTTGTTTTGTGATCAAATGTTTAAAAGTTACAGAGGAAAAATCTGTAGAGGTTGCATAGCTGAGAGTATGCTACCTCTTTTTATTGCATTTAGTTTTATTCTATAGGTATACGAAGGTCTTTCGTCGACAGGGTCGAGTTAGAATACTGTAAAGAAAAGAGATAATAATTACCGTGGTGTTGTGGAGTATGCCTTGGGAAAATTACAATGGGTTACTATTATTATTATTCTATGGTTTAGCTAGAAAATAATACAGGTTTAAATCTGCAATCACGCATGATGTAAGTAGCATGATTTAAGTCAGGGTGAGATTCGTGTTACCTACGGAAGCCGCAGGTTCTTTCATAATTCAACCCTTTAGGGGGTGAAATGGGGTTCAAAGTTTGTATGAAAAAATAGACATATCGACTTGAAAAATCGTAGGAGCTTCTACGCATCTCAACTCTCACATACCTATTTCGTGGTTTTCCGAAATTCAACCCCTTAGGGGTAAAACGCCTCAAAATCGATATGGATGTCGTAAAATTGAGTTTTTATGGGATGATTATTGCTAAATTGGCATACATTTTGAAGTTGAACACGGTGGACAAACTCTATGGCATGAATACATTGTATTTCTATTCTAGCAAGAGATAAGCCTAGGTACTAAGATTATTTGCCTAGATATTTCTGTTATATGACGGGAAATAACAACTTGCCTAGTAGTAACTGATCCATCCATAGAAGCTATCTCGTGGAAACTGCTTTTACAATGTCATGTAAATTCATTTTAGTCAAATCTGCACTGAAGCAATTTTGTAAACGCACTTTGCGGTCTAAAAACTATTTAGTATTAATATTACAGACTGCGTGTGGCCTAGGCGCTAACTTTACATACCTATACTTATAGCTAAAAATAAAAACCAGACTCTGAAAACCCCTTATGTTGAACGTTTCATTCAAGAATACAGACCTTTTTAATTCGGTCGATGTATGACCAGTCGATTTGAGCTTTGCTTCAGTTGGGTTGGTGGGGGTGAAGAGTCCAAGATTTGATGGTATGGTCGACGCAAGCCGGCTACGTGGGTGGTCGTTTTTATTTAACGTCAAAAGGTCATTCAACCCGAGCGATTAAGTTCTATATAGTTGCACCTGTGTTTAGGTTTTCGAGTTTTTTTTTAGTATTTTAACAGTTGCTTTTTGTCTGTTGTTGGTTTTTGTGATTTTTTTTTAGTGTGCACAGATAATGCTAATCAAATGTTTGATTGACTGCACGAAATTGCTGTCATTTTGGTATTTTTATTGCTTTTTGATTGTGTTTTGTGCTGTTTTATTGATTAGGTATGCCAAATGTTCTTCTTTAAGATGAGCTTTTGGTAAAACAATTGATTTCGAAAGTTTTTTTAGCTATTAAGCTTTGTTAGTAAGCTGCTAAAGAAAATAGGGGCCACTATACAACATGTTACAAAAATTCCCTTAAAGCCGAATATGGTAGATAGGGACCATCAAACTGAACAACTTATTTCGGAGTTGGGACACAGTTATAGTGCAAACCATTATTTTTGTAGTGATCATATTAATTATAGGTCTATCATTATATTAAAGTGCTGATATACAATTTTATAGCTGTTTTCATCAAATTTAAAGTGCTATTAAATACATCCCTTATTATTATTAAGTATCCCTAATGAAAAAATAATTTAATAAAAGTTGTCTATTAACTATTTTGACCTGTGTTTTTTTTGTTGTTTCTAACTTCTACTCAAAAACTTTGCTTACTTAAAGTTAACTTAAAGCTTAAACATACTAATTAGACGATTAGGTAAATCACATGTCACAAGCTCATGTAAATCATAGACTTTGATGTTTTTTAAATTAGTTAATAACGAGACTAATTTTTATAACTTATTGCGGTATATTTAAACTCTAAGTCAGTGCTTTTTAAACTAATAAAATGATTAGGTACCTACAATTTGATCCAAAGCTCTGAGTGCTTATTACAAAAATATAATTTCGATTATCGGACGATCTTCGTCGTTCGATTTAATTGAGTCTGATCTAAAAACTTAGTTGCAAAGTGTTTTGCTTCAAATTTTATCATCCGTACCGCTAGAGAGCTGAGTCTGTTTCCCGATAGGTACAATCTGGGGGCCTTCAAGTCGCGAGTGAATAGGTATCTTCTAGGCAGGCGCGTTTCATCGAAGATCACATCATCGCTTACCATCAGGCGTGATAGCGATAAAGCACTTGCCTATCTATCATTAAAAAAAACTCCTTTCATCATAGCTCCTCTGATGTTCAAAATTTGTCTATCCCATTTAAACATTTGCTTCTTACAATGTATTCCTTGCCCGTCACGCTAATCTGCTCTGGAAGGGGGTGGGAATTACCCCATTCCGCAGTAGGGGTAAAAATTACCCTTGTGAGTGTAAAAATAACGTCGCGACTGTTGTAACTCTAGGTGAAGAATTCGGGGGCGACCCTTCGCGGAATGTGGGGGGTTTACATGACGCCGAAGTGGATGACTTTTTAAATTTCGAATGCGATGCGCCAGTTAAAAATTAGTAAAAAAACAAAGTAGTATCTGCCATAATGAACAATGAAAGAGCAAATGTGCCAATACACTTTTTATTTATGTTTCTAGTCAAGCTTAACCCACATCAACTTATTTCGCTTAATTAATTTAGTTTGCAAAAATAAATTTATTCTATTACGCTAAAATGTTAACCAAGAACAAAAATTTTTATTGGTACTATTCGCTGAACTTGCATTTCTTCGTCATTCGTCGATGGCTTATGTAGCGGTATGATCGCGCCGCTGCTTCTGTTTTTTTTTTGTAGTTTTGATTTGATTTTGTTTTTTATTCTAGTGTTATAAATTAAGAGTTAAATAAGAACTAAATTTTACCCATTCAATCAAATCAACGACTTTGCTTTGTATCACCCAATACAGTTTTTTTATCCACAACAAGATAGTGCTTGGCCTTCACCTCACGGCCTCACCTGATGTTAAGTGACCGATAATAAGGCCGAAAGTGTGCGCACTACACCCGCAATCCTCACCGCTGAGAATGAATGAACAAAATACCAGCATTATGCTGAGTTTGGGACCGTTTTGGGACAAATAGTGGTTTAAGTTTTATTGTATTTATTATTGTCCGTCTCAAATAAATTATTTTTCTTTCTTTCATTCTTTCTTGTCTTTATTAGACATTAGCACTTGACAAGACAGTAAGTTTATTTTTTAACTACTTTATTTATCAGGTCTCTGTCACTCTGCACGTGAGTATGAAGCGCTCGGCGTCCTCAGCGAGGACCAATTTCATACGCCAGAAAAAAATATCTATTGTGTGGTAATAAGAACTTCAAAGAAGACCTCACTGTTTTATAGAGTACAGTTGTAACGGTTTTTTTTTATTTCTATTAATCGATCACTGCATGTAAGCCCACCTTTACCCCGAAGCACGCGAAGCGCGCGGCAGCCGTCGTTTCAAATTAACTGTTTTTTTTTTCACCAAACTTTTATTGTCGCGGATCGATCTAAAGTAATAGGACCCATTTCTAATGGCCCGAAATCATGTACTGGCAACGACATTTATGGATTGACACTTTGTGATGGCAATTTGCGACGATCTGGTGAAGGTCGCGGTGCGCCGCTGGATGCGGGCAATGCAGGACCGATCGTCGTGGAGATCCTTGGGGGAGGCCTATAGGCCCAGGGTATGGGTATGGGTATACCCAGCAGTGGGTGTCGTGCGGCTGATATGATGATGATATACTACTATAAGAATTACTATATTACTACTACTATATACTACTACGGGTAGGCCCCCGACAAGGTCGACCGACGTGAGGGGGAAGGTCGCGGGAAGCCACTGGATGCGGTCCAAGCAGCACCGATCGTCGTGGAGATCTTTAGGGGAGGCCTTTACCCAGCAGTGGGTGTCGTGCGGCTGATATGATGATGATATACTACTATAAGGATTACTATATTACTACTACTATATACTACTACGGGTAGGCCCCCGACAAGGTCGACCGACGTGAGGGGCAAGGTCGCGGGAAGCCACTGGATGCGGTCCAAGCAGCACCGATCGTCGTGGAGATCATTAGGGGAGGCCTATATACCCAGTAGTGGGTGTCGTGCGGCTGATATGATGATGATATACTACTATAAGGATTACTATATTACTACTACGGGTAGGCCCCCGACAAGGTCGACCGACGTGAGGGGGAAGGTCGCGGGAAGCCACTGGATGCGGTCCAAGCAGCACCGATCGTCGTGGAGATCCTTAGGGGAGGCCTATACCCAGTAGTGGGTGTCGTGCGGCTGATATGATGATGATATACTACTATAGTAGGATTACTATATTACTACTACTATATACTACTACGGGTAGGCCCCCGACAAGGTGGATCGACGTGAGGGGGAAGGTCGCGGGAAGCCACTGGATGCGGACAGCGCAGGACCGATCGTCGTGGAGATCTTTAGGGGAGGCCTTTACCCAGCAGTGGGTGTCGTGCGGCTGATGTGATGATGATTGCAATTTTGGTCTGTATCATGTGGTGTATGGCAGAGTTTTTTTATGATAGTTAGGCAAGCGCTTGCCCGCTATCACGCCTGGTGGTAATACGATCTACGATGAAACACGCTTGCCTAGAAGATACCTATTCACTCACGACTTGAAGGCCCCAGATTGTGCCTATCGGGAAACACAGACGGAGGAGTTCAAGATAATATATTTTGGTCACCCATCCCGTGACCGACCCCTGCGAAAGTTGCTTAACCTCCGCAATTGTTGGGCCAGGCCCCAAACCACTGCGCCACCGAGCTCCTCGTCATCATCTACTTCTATTTAATAGAGAGGGATATACTATTTTTCCGAAATTCCGAAGGTCCGAAAGTCCGAAAGTCGTGGGCAAGGAGTTCCACTCTCTAGCGGTACGGGTGATAAAATTTGAAGAGAATATAGTAACTCTTCACAATTAGCGGTATTGTAAAAGGCGAATAATGACTTGGACGCTGTACATCTAATACTTCCGTGGATTTAAAAAAAAAACGATTGTAAGAAATGGCTTTTTATGATGATTTTTTTTATTCACAATGGGATAGTGTTTGGCCTTCACCTCGCCTGATGTTAAGTGACGATAAGGCCGAAGGTGGAAGCGCACTACACCCGGAATCCTCACCACTGAAGAACTGGCTGTATCACCTCTAATTGCCGGAACACAACAATGTCTAAATTGTTGTTATGGTGTCAGACTTAGGTAAGATAGTGGTAGCCAGGTGGACTTGAAATTAGCTCTACCACCAACCAAACCGAGTAAAAAATGTACCCCCCCGGGAATCGAGCCCTGGACTCCTGCGTCTTACACGGTTGGGCGACTAGACAACAGAGGCGGTTAAGATGATGATGCTGATTGCAATTTTGCAAAATCTTGCCACATCTTGATACTTTGTGATTTGGTGGATAATTCGGTGGATGTTAGCGTAGGTTCTGTTGAGTAATTTTAGGAGATTGATAACCAATAAATTTTCTCATATTCGGTGGGTGTTTGCGTAGCTGTACAGTAAGTTTATAAGATTGGTGACCAAGAAATTTTCTCCCTACGTCCCCACTGCTGAGGCACAAGCCTTCCTTGATGGACAAAGAGGTTGGGCCTTAACCCACCATTGTGGGACTAATAGGGACTGTTAGTTGTCCAGCTCCATTAGCAATCGTTACCAACTTGTTCATCAGCCATTTTAATGTCCCCACTGCTGGGGCACATGCCTTCCTTACGGATGGATAAGGAGGACGGGCTATAACCTACCACGCGGGCCCAATGCAGATTGGTGGGTTTTAACGACTGCAAATTCAGCCAGGACCAACGGCTTAACGTGCCTTCCGAAGCAGGGAGGAGCTCGAGAAAATTTTTTTTTTGGTCACCCATCCCGTGACTGACCCTTGCGAAAGTTGCTTAACCTCCGCAATCGTTGGGCCAGGCCTTAAACCACTGCGCCACCGTGCTCCTCGTTATCATTTACTTCTATTTAAAAAAGACGGTTATACTACTATTTATCCGAAATTCCGAAGTTCCGAAAGTCGCGAGCAGACGCTAGTTCAATATATAAAAGTCCATGTCCTTCTGACTAACAATTACAAATTGAACTAAACAAAATTAAAACCACTTCTCGCCCCTTGTCAAAAATACCCCAAAAAAACTTCAAAATTAAACTTCTTCGGCCGGGAATCGAACCCGCGCGCCTGATTCGCGACGCCGCAACAATTCCAATAAACGTCCCTCGACTAAATTAAAGGGGTACTGGGAAATTTATTTAGTGTACTTTTGGGGTCCCTTTGACACCAAAACCTATCGAGTATTTGAGGGTTTTGTATATTTGAAAAGGTGATAACTGACCTATGATGATTTTTATTTCGTTTTACGGATTCCTATATCGGTTATAAGTTTTAGAATTACAATTAAATTACTTGACACAATTTATCTTAGTTCTGTTTAAATTTTAAATTAAATCCTGATAAACTTTAAAAAAGTACTTTTACCAACCCTAACAAACAAGCCTTTCAGCTCGTCTGTATTTTGGTTATGAGATTATTAAAGACAATTCGACCTTCATTCTCAGTAGATCCATTGGCCAGATCCTCAATGGATCTAGTGAGATATTTTTTTCTCATAAGATCTATAATGGATCTAATGAGAACTTAAATCTCAAAGAACTTAAATTCAAAGTATGGGCACAGAATAGATAATGGTATGGGGATTGATTCACTAGATCTACCTATCATGCATCTGGCCAATGGATCAACTAAGAAAAAACCTTTCACTAGATTCAATATGGATCTGTACAATGGATCTTCTGAGATTTAAGTTCTCATTAGATCCATTATAGATCTTATGAGAAAAAAAAATCTCACTAGATCCATTGTGGATCTGGCCAATGGATCTACTGAGAATGAAGGCAATTCGATTGTACACTGACGAGCAAAAATCATACTAACCCACAAACATCAAGCAAATGCTTACTTTACAGTCATCCATCGATATATAAATCATTGCAGAGATGCTCGAACTTTTTATCTATAACACAGTGAAAGTCAACTTAGTGTTTTTTTGTATAACATAACGTGGTATTTAAACTAGCAATTTTTGCGCGTCAGTGCATAATGTAAATACTTACACCAATTATTTTTCCAGCCAGGTTCTGCCAGGTCGAGATTTGAAACAACCTCGTCCATTTTGAAGTTTAGGGGTTTATGGAAGTAATTTGAACCTGTGATGTACAAAACTGGAGTCGTCGAGATCTACTTTTGAAGACTCGAGGCGGATTGGCAGGACTCGGTGAGCTCGGTAGGCTCGTAAACCCGAGCCTAGCCAAAACACGAGCTCTCGAGCTAAAAAAAGAGTTCAAGCCTTAAAAGGGCTCGAACCTATCAAAAGAGCTCGAGCCTTCAAATAGCTCGAGTCTTAAAATGAACGCGAGCCTCTTATAAGCTTAGAGTTTATGTTTATGACTTTAATATCTCCGTAAATATATTTTAAATCCATAAATAATATTTACGGAGATATTAAAGCCTATCGAACACACAGGACCCTGATAATCTGACTTTAGTCTCTAAAATTAGAATTAAAAACGGTGAATGTCTTATGTTATAAAGAGCACCGTAGATGCTTCATCTATTGTGCTTTAGCTCTACTTATTCTCATTCATAGCAGCCCATCACAACTAGTGCGCCGCAAAAGACTCGAGCCGTGATAGAGACTCGAGATCGACCGAACTCTTAAAAAGGCCCGAGCCGTGAAAATGGTTCGAATTCGGCCGAGCTCTGAAAATGGCTCGAGCTCTGAAAAAGACTCCCGAGTCGTCGAGCTTCATACAAACGAGGCGAGCTCTAGACAAAAGGACTCGGAGGACTCGAGTCTTGTACATCACTATTTGAACCACAGATGTTTGTGTTATAGAAGTTATATTCCCATTTATAGGTACAATGCAATTAATTAAACATATACCTACTATAATTTTTTTTCTGTTTAAAAAAAGGTCAATCCTTGTCGGAGCACCAAGGCTTCAAAGTTAACTCGTTTGTATGAAAATACTGTATCAAAGTGAGACCCAAAGAGATTTTCAGCCAGGTAGAAAAAAAATATCTAACAATAATGAAAATTATGATACAGAAAAGTTCAAGCCTGTCAGTTTTAATTTTAAATCTAACTTTAATTTAATGTAAGTAGTTGTTAATGATATTTTGATTTCGATTTTAAGATACTATACTATTAATTTGGCGATGAAAAAGAAACGAAAAGTATAATATTTTAACATCTTTATTTAAGATTTTTAAATATAAATCGCTACTTTTCTCCGGCAATAGCCACAATCTGAAGAATATTAGATAATTCTTACAATTTTGAAGATTTTTCATGAAAAGATATTTTTCAACTGTTGTTTCTTCAAATTGTAGCCAAAATCATTTCATCTAATACTGCTACATTGCACAATAAATAACTTAAATAGTACAATTATTAATAGTTAATATAACTAATATTTATTTACATCATTATTATAACATCGAATTATTATTTACTTTTATACAATCGAGTGGGACATAATTCGACTAAGTATTCTTATTAAATAACTATTTCACAGAGTTATTTTTAAAATGAAATAAAATTTGTTATTATTAAAAATAACGTCGTTTTATAATCATACTTTCCGGCAAAAAACACTTGATTTTAGTCCACAAACGTAAAACAAACATTTAATTTATACAATATGTAGAAAATTTACAAACATAAAACAGAAATGTGTTTTAAAATTAACCGTGTACATGCTCGTATTAACAATCCTATTCATTTTCTATGTTTTATTTATTTTACAAATTATACATTTTCGTACTCAATCTTTCAATAACATCGTAAGATATTGATAAGATATTGAACAACGTTTTTTTTATTACTTACACGTCCAAGATTGGCTTCTTAGGCTCCCTAGGCATAACTTTCAAAATTTTAACAAATTTAAGCAAGTATTTTTCTGTAAGATAGTAGTTATGTAATCATCAGTTCGCCATAAGATTATTTTACCAAAATATGAGCAGTTTTTAACGCTCTATGAACTCAAAGGATGCGTTCCGGTCATCCGATCCGATCGCAAATCGCTGCGATCTTTGGGATATGCAGTTTTACGTGTTTTGTACATCGTTAGGGTGATTTTTTGAACAAAGTGGTGTTGCTTAGACTTTCAAACAACTTTGTGTATGGGACCAACTTAATCAGAGCCAAAAAATCATCAACTGTTTCATAGAAAACGTCAGTATCTACTCGACCAAAATGTATGGAACAGGTGATTATTTTTTTGCTCTCATTAAGTTGGTCTCATACAAAGTTGTTCAGTTTGGCGGTCTAAACCACCTACCACAAAATAACGAGTTATCAATTTCACCCTGTAGTTGTCCAGTGACCCAATAGATAAATAGATAGATCGCAGCGATCTGCGATCGGATCGGATGACGAACGCACCTTGTGTTTGATTTCTATGCCCGGTCAAATAAGTGCTAAAATTGTACAGTTGCGTTGTCTTCTTTATTCATGTAATCAGCTGTGGAGTTACCTCAGCATGTTGGTTCTGTAAAATTCAATAATAAACTTGTATTTGCCTTCAATTTCACGTCCACTTCATCAAAATTTTTAAGAACACCAAAACTTTCGTCTATTCATAGTTTACATGTCAAAATTTACCATATATCGCAAAGAACTCTTATTAACTAACATCTGTTCCTATTTCTTTTATCTATCTCTAATTTGTTTTCTTCTGTAGTTTGTGAAACAGTCCTGTTATTTCCCCACACTTGTTAAAACTGCTTGATTTTTCATTCCACCAATTTCTGTTCAAACATAACTAGATTTGTCGTCTTTTTTCTTTGATCAAGAATACCCCAGGTCAATGTCCGGTCAGAATCTCAAAAACAGCACCTCTCAAAATTTAAAGCCTCACTTTCAAACTGGATGCTTATTTTGTACAAAGTATTCTCTTCTTTGTTGCTTACTTTTTAAAGGAGATGTCCCAGCGTTGCCCCAGTTTCATTTTATTTAATTACTTTCATAATAAAAAATGCTAATTACATTTTGTTTAGGTATCAAGAACTATTTTATATTTAGAAAAACAATTACAAAAACATTAAGTTGTTTTCTGAAGTATTTTGTGAAAAAATGTAAGTAAATAGTACTCTTATGATAAAAAATTGTGATTTAAAAGCGTTTTAACTTAAAATCCCACTTTTTAATGCAGAAAATAATTATCAATCTGATTCTAGAGTAAAATACCTACTTTGACATACTACTTTGATAAAGACGCGATAGACTTTCATTTTTTGAGAATGGTGGGGCAAATGACATAGGCGCGATGGGACATGTCTTTTGGAAAGAATAGTAATTTGTACCTAGATAAAAATATTAATGTGGGGATTCAAATTTCATTTCTAATCGCTTTTTGATTTGCCAGTCGGTGCCACATCTGCGTGCTGTTTTAGTTCGTGAAGCGGTATCTAGTAGGGTATTCTTGGTAGAAAACTGTTTCACTGCTCTCTTTGCCTCGCTATCATCTCCCACTCCTACTTTTTCTAAATGAGATAGTCCTATGCTTTCCCTACACCTTTTAAAACTGCTCTATTAGACAGTGCGGAAAATTTGGTTAAGTTATTTCTACGCTCTTCATATATTCCTCACCTTTTTAGTTAGTGACATAATTCAATGGTTAACCTACGCCTATTAAGGCCACCTACGCACCGACAGGTGCCTGGATTAGTGCCTAGAGCCTAGATATGTAACCAAGTAAAACTAACGTTCATTGCACTGCGTACTAGGTGCCTCGATACATCCAGGCGACTACCTAGAATGTATTGTAGGCGTGAGGCTTACAACCAAGGACTATGAGACAAAGCGACTATCCTAGCGACTCACCTTCCAGTGCGGTCACCGTGTATGTCAAAGTAACCTGTACCTAGGCACCAATCTAGGCACCTTTTGGTGCGGTCGCAGCCTAACACTTCGTTTTTACAATCCACCAAATTCTGTTTAAAAGCTATTCACATAAAAAAACTGACATCTGTCCTGCTGTTCCCTCTTCCTCGCTTTCATTTCAAGTTCTTCTTCCTCTTTCGCGAGTGGAACTGTACTATGGTTGTATTACCCTCAAACTCGCTTTAATATCTAATTCCTCACCTTTAGTTAGTGACACAGACCAAAAGTTTACCTACCTACATTCATTAAAACTTCACCCTTTTACAGCCCATCAAATTCTGTTTAATAGTAATATACATAATAAAACTAACGTCTGTTCTGCTGCTCCCTCTCCCTCGCTTTCATTTCAAGTTCTTCTTCCTCTTTCGTCAGTGGAACTGTGCTATGGTTGTACAGTCCCTGCGCCATGAGCTGGAGCGCGAGAGGGTTTCGCTGCCCGGAAGCCTTCTTGATCTTGGCGCGCTTGTTCTGGAACCAGATCTTGATCTGTGCCTCTGCCAGGCCCAGCTCTGCAGCCAATGCCTGCCGCCGCCGCTCCGTCAGGTACCGGTTCTCAGCGAACTCGTGCTGTAGGAAAGTTGATCTTTAGGGTGCTGGTATAAGGGTCAAAATGCAGTTGACTACATACTGCAGTTCTATTGAATTTCGTGTTGTTTGTTGGAGAGTTGGATTTTAGAAGAAACTCAAAATATTGTGCTGTTTTCTACCTTTACTTTAGACAGTAACTGGTTCTCAGCAGAATATTGTAATAAGTTGTCTTTCTATGATAAAATTAAACCATGTTGTTCTACTACTCGCTAGCACGAAAAAGCTTAAGTTTTGCATATAATTCCACGAGCATGTATGATAGATACCTACTTCATGACAGTTAAAATTGGATCACAATCTCAAACTACTTGGTTGTGATTTTTAGTAGAATATGCTTCTCGTGTGCTATCTCATCTATCAGCTCTGAGGGAGATTACATAATCAGTCTGGTGCCAGTGCGTTCCATCAGTCTGGTACAAATTTTGGATCATCAGTCTGGAAAAAATGTAAACTCTATAGAGACTAATGCCAGACTTATCTTGTAATCTCCCTCTTATACTTGTTAGTTAGCTAAAATTAATAAAGCAGTGGTTCAGTGGTTTAGCACCTGAGGCCGTATTACAAGCTCTTAAATCCTGCCAGGTTTATAAATTGCTGTCGTGACATCTCTTTCTCGTTGTATAGCAAATAAAAGAGATAGATTGATAGCCAGTCAGAAAACTGCCTGGAAATAAGAGGTCATAATACGGCCCCTGGTCCTGCGATTACAGAGGTTAAGCAACTTTCGCTAGGGTCGGTGACCAAAAATTTATTATCTTGAGTTCCTCCGTGCTTCAGAATTCACGTTAAGCCGTTACTCCCGGCTGCATTAGCGGTCGTTAACACCCACCAATCCACATTGGAACCGCGTGGTGGGTTATGGCCATCCTCCGTATCCACCCATAATGGCTGTGCCCCAGCAATGGGGACATTAAAAACTGATGTCGAATAAATCAGTAGGTACCTTTAACCTCGCAAGCTGAGGACCAGAGAAAGCAGTTCGGGGTCTCTTCTCGTCTTGCGGGGTTCCATCCCCAGGGGGCTTCTTTGGTCGTCTCGTTCTTGGACCTGCACAAGGATTAGCAGATTTCAAGCACTCGACGAAAGAGATCCAAGTAGCATGTACACACGGCAGCACATCAAGCCAAACAGTTAAACTATGAAAACAGCTTTTATTTTATGTAACTACGGCAAAAGACGACACGGTCTTATGGTCAACATGTATAGTCTGATGTGTTGTCGGCTGTACTATGAAGGACAACCAATCCTAAGGTTAAAATCACTTTCGTAGGTTCAGATCGCGCCGAGGGTGATAAGGGCGCTTATGAAAATTTCTGCAAAGTGGTTAGGCACATGAGTCCGCGATGGTACTATGGGCAACCGCGTCGCTTAACCAGTTAGCAACAAAATTCGAATGCGCGCGTATCGCCCCTGCACGAGCTAAACGTATGTTGTGATGGCGCGGCGTGCAAGCGACTTAACCTTAGGAGTGGTTAAGCAACGCTGTTGCCCGTGGTACATTATAGGGAAAGTCGAAAATGTGGAGGAATTGCAGAAGGATATTACTTATAAAGGAAGCTTCGATCAATAATACCCTAGATTACCCTTCACGAAATAAAACAACCGATTGACAAAACAAATGGCGATTCGAAAATTTTAAAATTCGAGTTTTTAATAAATTAACTATTCTTTCCAAATTCGACTTTACGTAGTAAGAAACAAAGAAGATAATACTTTGTATGAAATACGCGCCCAGTTTGAAAGTGGGGCTTTATTTCGAAGTGCCGCTTTAGGTACTCTGACCGGACATTTAGGGTATTCTTGATCGAAGAAAGGGAGTAAATGATGAGATGACGGTTGATAGAAACATTTCGATTAGTCGTTTTATAAGGTATGATTTTTTAATGTGTTAGTGACACTTGTGAACGATTTTTTTTAAAGGATCGAAATAGGATTCATTTAAACGTGTACGTACTAACCGCAACAAATAACGTATTTTTTTAACCGACATCAAAAACAAGGAGATTCTCAAATAAATGGCGTTAATTTCATCAATTTATTTATACCTGTTATTCCTAGTACCCATCGACTATAATACTCGCACAGTACAATTATGACTTTCAATTAAGTATAAATTGGTAGTATAACAAAAAAAAAACACAATGAGTGTAGTAAACACAGATTAAACAGGTCATTCCAAAACTTTACCACACTGGGGGGAATGGAAAATTTTCACTTAATTTTCTTTTTTTAAATAATTGAAACTGAATTCAAATAAATAAAATAATAAAAATAAAAAATAATCGCATAAAACGATACCATACAATACGTATTTAATTAAATTGATATGCAAATTTCATTGTCTTCCTTTTGTAAGATGCTGTGTTATTCAAGAAAAAATATTTTTTCGATCAGTATCGTAAAAATAAAAGATTGTTGTTTTATATTTAGTGGGTTCGATTCCTGGTTAGGGCAGGTGATTTTCAAAAATCTTTGAAAACAGTTCCAATTATTTTTAAAATCAAAATGAAGTCTTCTTCCAGTAAAATTACTTACCTTCTTTCAATATACAGGGTGTCCCAAAACTTTGCCACATAGAGGGAAAATACCTTAAATATTGAAGATAGGAAATTTTTCTGAAAGAAGACTTCATTTTATTTTAAAAATTAATGCGAACTGCATTTAAAGTTTTTTTTAAATATCGCATTATTTCCTATACAAATTGACACAATGCGTAATCATTAAAATTTAAATGTAAAATTTCATGGTCTTCCTTTTGTTTAAGATGCTGTGTTACTTAACAAAAAATAATCCTAATGAGTAACCCTTTCGATCGGTATCATAAAAATAAAAGATTATTTTTTTTCTAATTTGATAGGTTCGATTCCTGGTTAAGGCATGCGATTTTTCGAAAATCTTTGAATACAGTTCCAATTATTTTAAAAATCAAAATGAAGTCTTCTTTCAGTAACTATCCTACTAATATTGTAAATGTGAAAGTTTGTGGGTTTGGATGTTTGGATGTTTGTTCCTCAATCACGCAAAAACTACTGGACGGATTTGGTTGAAATTTGGCACACAGATAGTAAATAGCCTAGATTAAAACATAGAATACTTTTTATTCCGATATTCCCACGGGAACGGGAACCACGCGGGTGAAACCGCGGGCAGCCGCTAGTCTTCAATATTTAAGGTACTTTCCCTCCATGTGGCAAAGATTTGGGACACCCGGTATAAGGTTGCCTTCTTGTGGCAAAGTTTTGGGACAGCCTGTGTGTAAGCACATAGTAATTAAAAAAAAATTCGCATGCTCCACACAAATTTTCTTTTAAAAATATTTTTTTGATTATAATTAAAGAAATACACACACATAATATTATCAGTGACATAGCGATTAGTGACAAAAAGCAAAACAACACAAAACAACAAAATTCCACTGAGGGCTTTTCAAAGTGGCAATTCAAAATAAAAATTGCAGTAACTATTTGCCTCACTAGATGGTGTTGATGGGCAAGTGAAGTGTCAAAATTGGTTTTGAAAGAAAAACGGCCTATTGTTAAAAAACTTAAAAATGTGCGTTCCTTGGCATTCGTTGGTTGTTAGCGGTGTTTTCATGTGAATTTAATTGTGTTTTTTTACAGTTGACACTTGCCTGTTTATCAACACCATCTATCGAGCCTAAATTTTTTTGACATTTTGAAAAGCACTCATTTTGTGTGAAAAAATATGACATAGAAGATGAATTCACATAAATAACAGTTTTAACTACCGCCACATCCCTTATTATTTTTACCAAATTCAATCATATTTTTGGATCGATATATTTTTTTTTTCATTTTGTCAATTTCATCAAAAACGGTCATATTTTTTCACCAGATTTTTTAAAATAGAAACAAATATAAATGCAGCATTCCCTCGCAGCGAATCCCGATTCAAGCGGACGATGCAATATCTTAACCAATTCTGGCTGAATGCGTACGCACGACATCCGATTATAAAATTGGTCAAAATATTTCACCGACCGCCTGACGGGCTGGTCTTCGAGTCTTCGGGTGGTGACGTCATCATCATCAGCCGTTAAATAATATATATATACGTACAGAATCACATAGGCAACCATGGGCAACAGTGTCGCTTAACCACACCTAAGGTTAAAATCGCTTGCACGCCGCGCACAACATACCTACGTTTAGTTCGTGCAGGGGCGATACGCGCGCACACCAATTTTGTTGCTAACAAGCGACGCTGTTGCCCATAGTACATAGCTCCAACTCCAGTGTATGCAAAAGTGTATAACTTTTAGGATTTCTGCGCATACAGTTCATTAGAAATAAAACACTTTTTACGAATTACAGCCAGCCAGTACCTATATTATTAGTTCAGGTGTTATTTTAGAATTATTTAGTTTGGATTTATAGTATTTTGATTTCTCTACGTTTCAACACCTTTCCAGGGGCCGTGGTCATTGCAAAAGGCTGCTCATAATTTTATGAAATTCAGTGCAGGTAATTTCATCAAATTATGAGTAGCCTTTTTGATTTAGTCATCTCGTGACCACTGCCCCTGGAAAGGTGTTGAATCGTAGGGAAATCATAAAACCAATAAACCCAAACTAAATAATTATAAAATTATCCCAATCAGTTGAGGCATTTAGAAGTTATAGTAGAATAAAGAAACTCACATACCCACAAACATACATGAACCCTGAACACATATACACTCTTTTTACTTTGGGCAGTCGTCTAAATAACACCTGAATTATAATATACGTGCGTGCCTGTAACCTGTAAAAACTGTTTTATTTCCAAAGTAGCTAAAAAATTCTGTTATGGAAATCAGAGACAGCGGTGGCACCATAAACACTCAGACTTGAGACAAAAAGTTCGTTAGTTTTCTAAATTAGCCCCGCCGAGTATCGAACTCGGGACTTCAGAGATGGCGACATCATGAAAACCAGCGTGCAAGCCAAGACTCCGTCCAACGTATTTTTTTTAGTAACAATAAATCTTTATGAAATTGTATCTATTACCATGTTATTAATTCACACTATTTGGGAGAAGAATGTAGATTTTAAATTTGTATGTATACAGGGTGTTTGGTAAAATATAACCAGATTGTAACCTATAATCCGAAAATGTAGTCAGTATGCATACAACCCCAGAAATATAATGATAAAGACTTCAAACCACCACATGGCTGAGAAATTTAACTTTATTTTGAATGGAAAACAGAAATTTTCAAATTGATTGATTTTCAAATCCTCGATCCATTATGATCTATTGTTATACATTACACCATCTCGGTTTAGGTGCCTCTATCAGATTTTCATAAAAAGAAAATTTATTGTGATAAAATAAATAGTTAAGAAGTTATGAGGTAAAAGATGAACATACATACATGCATACCGGCCAAAATCATATACCCTCCTTTTTTTGGCTTCGTTGGAGTCGGGTAAACAAGCAACATTTTTCAGTCAAAAAGCTTTGTATAACTTTTCGGTGATGTGTGCATGGTAGGTGCCCTATCTACCATATTCGGGATTATATGAGTACTACCAAACACCCTGTATGTAAATCACGACAAATAAAGACACAATTTCATAGTTTGTTTTGTGGTTAACAAACACAAAAACACACACAAAGCAGATTACAAAATTACAAAACAGTGCACACAATATAACCAAAATGGGTGCTTCCAACGTGCATAGACACAGTTAAATAGCGAAATAAAATATGTTATACAAGTGCAATTAATGACACAAATGCAAAAATATGGACAATGACGAAAAATCTCTAATAGGCTAAGAGCTAGCCTTGGAAATAGATTTACAATTTATAGAGCAACGAAATAATTATAATAATAACAATTCTTTATTCATGATAGTGTGTCATACTATCATTGTTAATAAATCCGCGCATTTAGCAGCTGAGTGCCTGTTACAAAATAGAATCACGAAAGTCGGACGTAATTCATCATTCAATTTACTTGAAATTGAACTTTACTCGTGAGTCAATAGTGGGACGGAGTGGGACGAACATCGTACGCTTATCGCGATGCTTTTTTGTAATAGGCCCTCTGTTCAGTGGTGGGGGTGAGAATGGTTGGGCAACAAAGGGGTAGTAAAAACAAATGATTGAAAGTGTACTCTGGATTTGGTATATAATAGCACACCTAATCCAGAGCTCTATAAATTGCACACCTTCAATTTCCCACCAATTCTCACCCCCACCGCTGAACAGATGCCAGGAGCCCGGATCTATTAATAGTGATGCTATGGCACACTAACTAGAGGAATTTCGTTGCTCTATAAATTGCAAACCTTTTTCCATAGCTAGCTCCTGGTTTATAAGTGTTTTTCTGTTTCTAAGTTTTTATCTTTCTATCTAAATCATTTTAACTCTACAACACGAAAATCAATTATGTTATGAAATTTTTAACGTAATACTTTTTTATACAGTTTTTTTGGGCATATCTTACTAACAACGTCATGATAGATGATCTCGGATCGGGGTTACCAACCTCGCATTTTTTACGCTCCAAAGAAAGCTTTTGGAGACAGTTTTTTTGTGGTGGCAACACTGAATAGTGGCCATTACACTCCTAATTTGATGTTTTGACGGTGGTTAGGCACGCTTTAATAGCTTTCTGGTCTTTTTTTTGGGATTATAGAAATACCTTTTTTTTCGTTAACACTAAATTAATTAAAAATGAAAGTGGTAGAGAAGGCTGTTATAGAATATTATGACTTGACCGTTAAATGTCATTATTTAAAATCGATGATTGAAAAACGAGTTGCATTAAAAAAATATAGGGTCATTTTGTGTTCACCATCCAAATTTTGAGGATGTGTTCAGCCCATGAAACTAAACAACTTTCTCTAAGGAACACATGGCCAAAAATGTAAAAAAAACAACTATCCTACAAATCAAGATCACGTGATCAATTTAGTATGGGATGACAAAAATTTTGTGGCGAAATTCAACACATGTTTCTTAGAGAAAGTTGTTTAGTTTTATGGACTGGACACACCCTCGAAATTTGGATGGTAAGTTCAGAATGATCCAAACAAAATGAAAAAACTGAAACTTTCAATGTGAAATCAATCTGAAGAATCACACAAATAACTAAATAAAAAAGTTTTTAAAATAAAATAAAAAACAATTGGAATATCCTCACGTGCGTCCCGTGAGCAGCTCCCGTACTTACTTCGTCCTAAAACAAAAGAGAAAAACAATTAGACACAGAAATCACACAAGACAACATAAACTTAAAAATAAACAAACCATATGAAATGTAAAATTAAGCTAACTTAATGGTACATTTCCACGCTTGGCTAAACTTGACAAACATTTACAAACACAAGCGTGTGAACGGGGTGTTACTAGGTACCCCAGAAAATCACTACAAAGCCTCAAATTCTCCACTTGACTAAAAAAATGATTTCTTAATGAAATTCTGAATGGTGGTATTTAAACCGAGATGTTGTGTTTTTGACCATTAAGTGACCACATACAGACGAAATCTGATTCAAAATTCCGAAATGGAATATCGATAATGTATGAATCTGAACAGAAAAATTACACATGTATTTGGTAGGTCCATATTTGTATGAATTTGCTGCGTTTGGAATCATTCCGATTTGTAATTATTATGTACCTGTGTGTCGCCAAGCTAATAAGATTATTGAAAATAAAAGTCCATGGACTTTTATTTTGACTGACAATTCTAATATGCGCAAAATAGTTACAAATTCTTTGAATAATTATAAGGGAAAGTTTTACCTTCCCAGTGTATACGCAAATGGATAGCGCCCACTGATCTTTGATAAATAACCTTAGTATGTCCACTAGAGTTGTCTTAACACAGAGATAAAAAACGAACAGATACTAAACTAAATCGAAATCGGTTCTTCCTTCTGGAAGACATCATGCAACAGACAGACACACAGATAGCGTTTTATACTTAAAGCTTAGTTTTAGGTAGGTATATCCAGCTTCCTGATATATTCCAGTAATGAGACTTGATAGATAATTTCATATAACTTCTGATCTTTTATAATAAGATAATACAAAACGTAACCGGTGTACTAAGTTAAAATTTTAAACGTCTGGGGTTGAAAGAAAATATCATAGCAGCCCATTACAGTCCACTCCAAAAGACGTTTGCCTTTTCCGTAGGAGGTATGTGTTGGACGGTATTCATTCATCAGAAAACGCTGCTGAACATAATTTGGTCATTTGGTCCATCATGTGTTAGATTTATCAATCCAGCCCAGATCCAGCCCAGTGCTAGACTAGATTTCACTGGAGTGGATACATTTCCATCCTGTGCCAGTTCATCATATCTGCAGCCGCACGACACCCACTACTGGGTATAGGCCTCCCCCAAGGATCTCCGCGACGCTCGGTCCTGCTTGGCTCGCATCCAGCGGCGCACCGCGACCTTCCCCCTCACGTCGGTTCAACTTGTCGGGAGCCTACCCACAGAGCATCATCCGGTGCGCGGTCGCCATTTCAGAACCTTTTCGCCCTAAAGGCCATCGCTATGTGTCCCGCCCACTGCCACTTCAGCTGAGCAATCCTTCAAGCTATGTATGTCGGCTACTTTATTTCTCCTACGGATCTTCTTATTTCTGATTCGATCACGCAGGGAAACGCCTAGCATGGCTCTCTCCATTGCACGCTTGGTGAGCTTGAGCCTCTATATAAGACCCATAGTCAGTGACCACGTTTCACTACCGTAACTTGCTACACACACTGGTCATAGACTTTCGTCTTGTGACACTGTGATAAGTTGGACGCGAAGATTTTTCAAAGCTTACCGAATACAGCCTGCAATGCCTGTTTACATTATTCCAATGGCATTTCAGCGCTGGATTCAACCGCTGGAATGCTAACTAGAATATTGTGAACTGGACAATACTAACCGAATAATAATACCTATATTGTTATTTTAAACTTTTAGCCTCTGTCCGATTGTTCTTCGCATGTTGGCTGCGTGCGCGCAGGCGATGACGTCACAGACCACCCACAAGCCGGCTAATTAAGACATTATTGTAATTATACCATGTTATTGAACTGCCTCTTTATTGAGTCTAGACTGGCCGGCGGAAGTTTGTTTTTGAAAATCGAAAAGAGTTTTTTTAAATGAGCAAAACTCTTTACAGCTTTTATTTTTCAGTTTGGCGGAGGTTTGTTTTAAAAAGGAAAAGAAGGTTTTAAAATAAACGAAATCTTTTCAGTTTCATTATGCTTGTTGAATTTAATTTTATTGTTTTTAAAAAGTGATGTTGTAAAAAAATCGAATTAAATTAAGTTAAAGGAATTATTGTTTTTTTTAACAATTAATGGTTAAATAAATTCATAAACTTTTTGTGTGATCGAAATCTTTTTTTATGCTCAACAGGATAATGTTGGCCTTTATCTCACCTGATGTTAAGTGACGATAAGGCCGAAGGTGGAAGCGCACTACACCCGGAATCCCCATCACTGAGGAACTGGCTATCTTACCTCTAACTGCCGGAACACAACAATTTTTAAATTGTTGTTATGGCGTCAGACTTAGGTAAGATAGTGGTAGCTAGCCAGGCGGATTTGAAACAAGCCCTACCACCAACCAAACCGATTACAAATTGTACCCCCCATGGGAATCAAACCCTGGACCCCTGCGTCTTACACGGGTAGGCGAACCACTAGACCACAGAGGCGGTTTACTAAATAAATGTTTAGATTGTAGCATCACTTATACGTGTTTGAAACTGAAAACTCTGAACCTTATATCTCTTAGAATTTTGATCAGATCAGTTGGGTGTGTACAGCGATCTGAATCTCCTCCATTCACTCCCTGGATGGCCATCATCAGATCTCAGCTACGTCAATCCCTGGCGGAGAACCAAGGCTTCAAAGTTACCTCGTTTGTATGAAAATCGACTGGTGTCTTTAATTATGTGACCGCCACTGTACAACTACTCTATCTTTATCTCTACTCTATACTTGGTATTAAGAAATACACTATGATCCGATCTTATCTATGTTTTGAGTTACTGGTAGCTAATCCGTATTAAAATCAGACAGACGATATTATTCTTAATTCTAATGCAACACTATTTTTTACACCTACCAAACTGCATTAGGATATTTTAGCATTCTCAGTTTTGTCTGGGAATGTAACGAAAACTTTCTCTTTTATCATGACTGTGTCAAAATCATTAAAATTACAGGGTAAAATGTTTTAAATGCCCATAATTTTTAGAATAGTTGTCCTATTCCAATTATATCTTATCTATCCTTTTAACAAAACTCATCAAATTTTCTGTGGTATTGACGTGAAATGTAAAAAACCGGCCAAGTGCGAGTTGTACACGCGCACGAAGGGTTCCGTACCAAAAACAGCAAAAAATCACGTTTGTTGTATGGGAGCCCCCCTTAAAATTTATTTTATTCTCTTTTTAGTATTTGTCGTTATAGCAGCAATAGAAATACATCATCTGTGAAAATTTCAACTGTCTACCTGCAGGCGTTATTAATATCGAGCAAAAAACGGCAAAAAAATAATGTTTGTTGTATGGGAGCCCCCCTTAAATATTTATTTTATTTTGTTCTCAGTATTTGTTGTTATAGCGGCAACAGAAATACATCATCTGTGAAAATTTCAACTGTCTAGCTAACTCGGTTCATGAGATACAGCCTGGTGACAGACAGACAGACAGACAGACGGACAGCGGAGGCTTAGTAATAGGGTCCCGTTTTTACCCTTTGGGTACGGAACCCTAAAAATCATAGAGAGGCATATTTTCATATTTATAATTTTGAATTGGGCTAATACGGATTCAAATTGTATTTTATTTTTGATTGAAAATAATTTTTTTCAATTATATTCTATACACTGCGGATAGCTTCGTTATTTTTGTCGACAAACCAAAAACAACTATTAAAAACCAGCCAAGTGCGAGTCGGACTCGCGCACGAAGGGTTCCGTACCAAAAAAGATAAAAAAATCACGTTTGTTGTATGGGAGCCCCATTTTTTTTTTTTTTTGTATTTGTTGTTATAGCGGCAACAGAAATACATCATCTGTGAAAATTTTAACTGTCTAGCTATCATGATTCATGACATACAGCCTGGTGACAGACACAAGACAGACAGACAGACGGACAGCGGAATCTTAGTAATAGGGTCCCGTTTTTACCCTTTGGGTATGGAACCCTAAAAACTAACTACCAAAGCCTGACAAAATTTTTAAACTACAGCATCGAACATCGATTAATCGACATAAGATCAAACTACAATCGATTATCGAATTCGGACGTTGTTAAGCTTCTGTAGTGTATCGTTTTTTTCTAGTCGGTCGCTTTTATACGTCATAAAACATAATACGGACCTAAATAAACATTATCCCTTAATTGCCACTTAGAATTTATACATCCAATTAATAAAATAAACCCTAACAATCAAAAATTAACTTAATTTCAACACAATAAAACACATTTCCACTTGGCTCATAAAAATCAGCTGCCCAGAGAAATCTCAAACACGACAACCGAATACTAACTTTAATTATTTAGAGAAATAATTCAATTTTCCGTGATCGTTCATTTGAGTTCTTTTGAAATAGTTCTCAAGCTAAATTAGTTCATAATTCGATTTTGTGAAGTTTGAAATCGTTATAGGTTGCATTACTTTTTAGGGTTCCGTAGCCTAAATGGCAAAAAACGGAACCCTTCCAGATTCGTCATGTCTGTCTGTCCGTCCGTTCGTATGTCACAACCATTGTATTCCGAAAGTATTAGGATTACACAATTGAAACTTAGTAGGTAGATGTATTCTGTAACGATTTTAACACAAAATTAAAAAAAATAAAGATTAAGGGGGGACTCCCCATACATAGAACTGAAATGAAAAAGAAAAATTAATAGAGAACTTTATAAATGACATTGAGGTTCCTAAGACAATCTTTTCTTAAAGTCAACCGTTTGAAAGATAAACACTGCCAAAGTGGTAAAATATGTGTCCCCCCTCTCTAACTTTTGAAATAAGAGAGTGAAAAATCAAAAAAAATATATGCTATAGATCTTAATAAACACTTTCAACGAAAATTTTTTTGAACGAGATAAAGTAATTAGTTTTTGAGATATATCATATTTTTCAACACCGCAAATATAACTTTGTCATTCATACCAATACTGTGAAAAACAAAGTTATTTTTGTAGACGAAAAATGATAGTGGTATTAAATATGTTATGGTATAAAGTAACTACGCAACCCTATGGCGCGTGGCCCGACACGCACTTGGCCGGTTTTTGAAAGAAAACCTAATTAGAATGTATACCGAACTTTTTTCGCCGGATGGAATTAAAACTTACTGTCAAATTGCGTTAAAGTAAATGTGATTATAGGTTTAATTGTTATGTAAAAAAGGTTGATTTTCCTGTGTCCACTGAATAGGTTGTTTATCGTTATAATGGTCAGTTATTGGAGGCAAAATGACTTCATTATTGGACGACGTTGGTGGTACAAAACTGGTTTTCGGGTTCCGTATGGTTCCATACGAGTCTTTGTAATAAGAAATTTTGCATAATTCGACGATAAATGGCCTTTTTAATTAGCTTTTTAAATTAATTACGCTGAATTAAGAGTTATTTTATACCGAAAGAGGTTATTGTTAATTGCGAATACTTTTAAAGTCTCATATAGTTTAAAAACAAAGTCTTTATTTTAAATAGTCGTAATAAAAACTTTTCTAAAGAAAATCTTGTAATATTAACTTCAAGTTTTTTTATCATTAAAGGAAGTCTAAATCATTTTCTTTGTCAATAAAAGTTCTAAAATTTTTAGCGAACCATGAAATAATTATTGAAAACTAGCGGCCGCCCGCGACTTCGTCTGCGTGGAAAGGTTTTTTGCTTTCCCTCAAGAACAATACTTTTTTTCAGGATGAAAGGTACCCTATGTCCTTCTCTGTACCCCTGACAACGTGTATGCAAATTTTCATGATGATCGGTTCAGTAGTTAAGACCTGATGGCGTAACAAACAAACAAACAAACGGACTTTCGCATTTATAATATTAGCAAGGATGAACAACCGCCTCTATGGTCTAGTGGTTCACCCACCCGTGTAAGACGTGTCCCGGGTTCGATTCCCAGGGGGGTACAATTTGTACTCGGTTGGTTGGTGGTAGGACTTATTTCAAGTCCGCCTGGCTAGCTACCACCATCTTACTTAAGTCTGACGCCATAACAGATAACCAAATGTTGTGTACCGGCAGTTAGAGTTATAGATAGCCAGTTCCTCAGTGGTGAGGATTCCGGGTGTAGTGCGCTTCCACCTTCGGCCTTACCATCACTTAACATCAGGTGAAGGCCGAGCACTACTCCGTTGTGCATAAAATAAAAGTCGTTGGTCGACCACTAATCCACACTGGGCCCGCGTGGTGGGTTATGTTAGTTATGGCCAATCCTCCTTAAGGGGCCATAACGTCAATTAGACACAGACACAGTATTTCTTAAAAAAATAATGTAAGTATATAATAAACTATAGAACTCAGTTAATCTGATTGGAGAAATATGAAAACTAAAACTTTTCTCGATAGCAAAAAATCGTAAGGTGACGTCAAATTTTGTAATTTTTCAACGCTGTGCCTACCTATAATCTAGAAACTATAATAAAAAAAACCTTAGCTCGCACTCTAATTTAGTGATTTTTAGTTTTCCAAAATAAAAAACAGTTTATTAGTTATCAATTAAAAACGAAAATATTTTCAGTAAATTCAATAATATTTTTTTACTACAAAAATTTCTGCCAGCATTTCTGCCCCCTAACCATTCAAAAGGTGCGCCAAATATCCTCAACATAATGACAATATCAAAATGGAACATTGGAATTGAGATTATGAACTAAAATATCAATAAACATTATTATTATTATTAAACTAAATGTTAGTTCAGTTTCACAGACATCAGTCACTCTTATCTTTAATCTTGTCCATACTTCGGAAGCATATTAATGCAGTCTAAATCACAGGATTAAAACCAGTATACCATAAAATGTTTAAGTTGCTCAGTCAATTTTGAACCTAATATGTGAAACTTTGAAGTTCATAAGAGATATTATGACAGTTTTATTAGTTGTTAGCAACTAAAAATCTGCATTTCAAAATGTGTTGCCAGTGATGACTTACGGCAGTGAAGCGTGGTCGCTAACTATGGGTCTCATAAGGAGGCTCAATGGAGAGAGCCATGCTCGGCATCCCTGCGTGATCGAATCAGAAATGAAAAGATCCGCAGGAGAACTAAAGTAACTGACATCGCTCGAAGAATTGCTCAGCTAAAGTGGCAATGGGCGGGACACATAGCGAGAAGAACCGATGGCTGTTGGGGCGGAAAGGTACTGTAATGGCGACCGCGCGCGCACCGGACGACGCTCCGTGGCTAGGCCCCCGACAAGGGGGACCCACGTGAGGGGGAAGGTCGCGGGAAGCCGCTGCATGCGGGTAAAGCGCATTCGGTTAGATAGTGTCGCCCTTTTATCGCGCCGCCTTTGCACGTGCCGCTTCTTGTCAAAGGATGCCGCCGCATAAACAAAGGATACCGCGTGCGGCGTACACCCGCAAGTCAATTTGGATTTTGGCAGTTTACATCGAAGCGCCGCGTCGTAGTGAAAGGTTGTTTTTGTTAACTCTGCTACGTATACTAAAAATGTTTTTTCGTCTTTGGGAGGACAGTGAAGTGCCTCAAGATGAAACTTTAAGTGAACCAACAAAAAAAGACGGGTGTTTTGTAAAACATGTAAACACAAAAGTTGTGTAGATCACGCAATTAAAAAAGAAAATCGATATTTTGGTATGGATTCGGAACATGATGATGTTGGATCTATTACTATAAATACAGGTGAGAATGACTCCGACACTTCAAGTGATGAAAAATACTAGGTAGTCTAATTTTTTTATTGAATTTTTCATTAAAATTCTCATTCCACCTCGCTTGTGTGTATTATTTGTATTCGTATTTTATTACAATAAACACAAGTAGGGACGGACACCATTATCCAAAAACATGAGCCCCTCCCCCTCCCGCACACTATGGTACAACTTTAATAAATTATCGATACCGATAACGATATTGTTACCATTATCAGTAACATTACCAAAAACTTGCCGGTATGCCTGTCTCTGAACACATTTGCTTGCGGGTGTACCGACACTATCTAAGCGAACGAGCTTTAAAGCAGAGCCGAGCGTCGTGGAGATCCTTGGGGGAGGCCTATACCCAGCAGTGGGTGTCGTGCGGCTGATATGATGAAAAATCTGCATTGTTTTAATACAATGCGATTAAATTGACAATAGACAGTGAATTGTTGCAATTTCAATTGAGAATGTATGGCAAAGAGAAAATTTTACAGATTAAAATACGTCTGACCGCAAACACTCTGAAGTTGGTCACATCAGTTGTACGTTATTAAAGTACGGTGCATTGTACTATGGGCAACAGCGTCGCTTAACCAGTTAGCAACAAAATTCGTGTATCGCCCCTGCACGAACTAAACGTATGTAGTGACGGCGCGGCGTGCAAGCGATTTTAACCTTAGGAGTGGTTAAGCGACACTGTTGCCCATCATATTTGGTCTTGTACTATTAGCCTGTGGTTTGGTTAACTCGATATTCTCACGGGAAGTTTAATTATTTAAGCTAGTCGTTGTAAATTTGCTTGACAGTCTCAAAATCTGTATTTGTCAGTCAAAATACGCGTTTACCTCGAATCCATCTAGCTCCATGCTAATTTTATTGTATCATAAATACCATAAACAAGTCAACTTGACATTTATAGCTTTATTATCTGTCCAAAGCTCCGACGCCATCTTAGCATTTGACAGTTTTTTTCATCGCATTATCTGTGGATTTGGTTTGTCCACGCATAATTATGATAATTTAGCTGATCAACTAGTTGTTGGGTGGTTTTAATTGCTGTTTGAATAAATTTTTAGTGTCTTGTATTATAATATCTTTATTAAATGGGCAAAGTTAAATGGAATACTAAATAATTTGGCATCTATTTCGGTTCAGTTTTTAATTTATATTTTTTCCTGGAAGAGATTGTTATATAGCAATAAGGCCGCCGTTTGTGTACTTTATTTCTGTTTATTATCCGCTTCTTTGTCATAAGTTTTCGTGTGTTTTGTTATTAGTATTTATATTCTTCTTATTCGTTTCTTTCTTTTTATTCGTTTTTCTCTATTGGGAAAACATTTCACACACACTAATATTAGAATGTATGAAATAGCTTCCTAATAAATTTCTAGTAGTTTCTGGAATGGCGATCGCGCACCGGAATCGGCTACGTGGGTAGGCCTCCACAAGGTGGACCGACGTGAGGGTGAAGGTCGCGGTTCGCCGCTGGATGCGGGCCAAGTGGAGATCCTTGGGGGAGGCCTATACCCAGCAGCGGGTGTCATACGACTGATATGATGAGTTTCTAGTAGAACCCCGCTAAAATATATTGGCTAAAATATAATCTTCCCCATATATCGGCCGTTTTGAAAAATATCGAAAAACGAAATCGGCAAAAAAAAAACTATAATAATAATAGCACCTGCTCACAAAATTTCACGAGAATCAGTTGAGAAATGCGACATGTAGAGGCGAACGGACGGACAGCCGGACGGACATACAAAAGCATTTTGCCCAAGCTAAAACGGAGACGCGCATACGTCTCGATGACGTCATAAGGAACCCCAAAAATAAGTGTTTTAGCTCTTATAACTTCTCAGGTTTAAGAGATAACATAAAAATTTCTTTACAGTTAATCATGTGGTGGTATAAGCTTTCTGATAAGCCACTAAACAAAAATCGTTACTGATCCTCATTAGTGTCCACAATATATTTAATTTTGACACAGTTAACAAAGCCCATCAGCTGCTAACCATCAAACTAACCGTTGCATACTTGTCATAGTTCTACGCATTCTTTCTACCCCTGGCAGTTAAATTTTGTTAACGTTGCGACCGAATTTCGTCTCATAATTGGGATTAAGAATTTGGGATAATTATCCTTGTATTTTTAAGATAGTTATTAAACTTCAAATAGAATTGGTTAAAATCTTTGAACACTTTATATAGGGCACTTATATAACATTTCGAGTCAGATTTTGGATTTTTCTGCAGATTTTAAAAATAAAAATCATATAGGTAGGTATATAAGATAATATTATAAAGTAAAAGTTCAACATGTTTCGATGAATATTTCCGCTTGCAAAAAGGCAAAATCTTGCCAAAATATTTTTTTCATCATTTAATTTACCATGTTAATAATAATACACTAAAGTTCAAAGTTTCACTTAGTGACAAGATTTTTAACCGACTTAAAAAAGAAGGAGATTCTTAATTCGGTTGTTTTTACGAAATCACAAGAAAGTGATTTTCGTGATTTCAGTAGACAAACAAATTCATCAATGATGGATCTGCGCGAGTGATTTTCTACTAAAGCTGTGATTAATTAATGTGGCTATTTATTTATTTAATTGGGTTGAAAATGGCTTAAAACTACTTAAATTACTACCTACATGAGATTTTCTAAGACTAAGGCCAAAAAACGTTATCCTCGAATTACTAAAAAACATAAACAAAATTACTAATAAATTTTTTTTTTATTATGTTATTCCCACAAAACTCACCCGCTATTTTTGTAGTAACATATTCAACCTAAAGTGATCCGTTTATTATAAGTACTTTATGTGCTGATAAAGTAAGGAAACGAAAACTATCTTACTCTATGACTATGACCATAAAAAAAATTGCGGGCGCCAGTTTCTATTGGGTCAGTTGTCATCTGATATTCCCTGTTTTGCTGCGTCCGTATGCAAAAAACTTTTCACTAAGATTTGACATTATGAAATCTTTCTTCAGCATAATCAAAACATCAAAACTATGGAGTAGTTGCAATTTGTTATCAATAGTGATGTTTGTCGCGAGTATACTGGTCCTATATTTGTCCGCGTGTACCAGCATCGGCGCCTGCGTCGAATGCCGGGTGGTCGCCCACCCAGCGAGCGGGATGAGTGGAGTCGAATTGGGGCTAAAAATATTAAGACTTTAAAAAAAATATGGGAAAATGTTTTTTGTATTCATTGTAATGAAACTTTTCCAAACGAATAAGTATACACAAATAAAGAAAAACAATGGTGTTATAAAGTATTGACAATTTTACTTATTGTTAAACCAATAAAGTATAAATTGAATACTTATTCATTTTTATCAGGTCAGAGAGACGTGAAGTCTGTAAAATTACAACAAAAATTTGGACAAAATATTTAATTTTATAAAAAAATGATTTAATTAATCACGTACATTTATTTTTCAATTCAATATTTATTTTATTTATTTTGATAATTTTATTTTAAAATAATCTCTTTGATAATAATAATAATAATAAACACTTTATTGCACACAAGACAGGAAAAAAAATTACAAACAGACACAAAAAACAGAAAGAAAGCACATAAAAGGCGGGCTTATTGCTAAATAGCAATCTCTTCAAGGCAACCTTGAGTAGTAAAAGGTATGCTTTTAATTTAAATATTATTTAATAGCCTTACTTTAGGTGCACCGAAAAAAACACAAGAAAACGAAGTACAAAATAACTACTATGGAAAATTAAAATAAAATATATTTTAAAAATATTATGTATAAGTCAATCATAATACAATAATATATTTTCCAAAATTCAACAATACCAAGGTCCGATTTAATAAACGTGACAAAATTGACAATTCTTTCGACTATTTATTAAACTTACATTTCGATGCCAGTGTGCAGAGTTTGTTCATTATATTATCTCTCTTCAAATTGGCTGACGCAATGGACAACAAATTCTCAAAATAATTTACAATTTGTTAAGTTTATTAAATCGGGCCCATTCTTACGACCAAATTGTTATAATTTCATTTTTGTTTTGTCAGTTTTCTCGTAGTCGTAGCTCGTAGTTCGTAGACAAATCGTAGCAAAACGACTACGATTTTTTCTACAGAAGCTAAACGCAAAAAAATGCCAAAAAAAATTATGCGTTAGCTGCATTTCCACGTATTTTTGTCCTGCTCTCGCATGCTCATGTCACCAAAACATTTTCAAGCTCGACTTGCATTGATGCCACAAGTCGCTTCTATCCGTGCTCTAATAAGCACTTTATCTCAATAAATTAGAGTCCAAATTTGCATACCTGAATTGTCATTTTTGTTTTAACAACAAAAGACAGAGAAGTTTTAACCCTAAACATATTGAGGTAATACACATTTTGATTTGAAGATAACTCTAAAGGATTAAGTCTGGAATTCAATGACGGTTTTATCGTGTAAAGGTTTAGGAACTTATGTCGTAGTGATAAGGTTCAAAATGGCTTGTTTTTTGTGTTTTCTATTTGAAGCCATGGTTGTGTCAAGTAATTGAGACGTCTTCCGTTTAAATTCATCTTTTTGTATGTGGATGTGTTTAGTACTTAATGAGTATTTTTGCCGGAGACAGTTATTTTATTTTGTTTTATAAAAGGGTTAGATAGAATATAATTAATTAGTGAACGGGTATCAGATTTAGTTAGCCATATATTATTGCCTACTGTTTTTAGAAGGTAGATAAGATAAAATGGTCTCATATGTCGCGAATTTTGCAATTTGTGCTCCGATACAAATTCGATTTGAACTCAATAGTTTTTCGTGTTAAAGTGAGTAAGCTACACGAGTAGAGTTACCAGACCTAATAATGAGATAACCTGACCTTTTCTGTGACTTTTCAGTCAAATTCCTGACACTTATACCTACATCTACATTTAAGAAAAAAAAATCAAACGTCAATTAATTAAGATTTCGTTGACGTTTGATAATTTTCTCTCACTAAAATGATTAAAAAATTAAGTGTTTTCAATAAGTACTTACAGTTATTGGGATTTCAAAAACCCCTGACGACTACAGATTTTTCCTTTTTCCTGATAGATGCCTAAAATTCCTGACATGTCGGGAAAATTCCTGTCATCTGGTAGCCCTGCACACGAGTAAAGCGAGATAGCAATAAGAAAAAGACGCGTGCGAGAGCGAGACTGATTTGGCAGCTTAGGCGAAAAATCACTTAATCTGAGGCCCTACTCAAATGGCCAAAATTCTATTCGTTTGAACGCTACGCTTAGTATTAAAACTTTAAAATAAGCAGTAAACTATAAAATTACGTGCCGTAAGCTTGTCAATCCCATACAATACATCAAAGTCTGTGATTCATATTAGTTTTCGAGTCATTTGAGTAGGGGGGCAGTTCCTTCGTAGTAAATAACTATAGCGATTACAGAGAAATGCTTTTACTTCTGTGTTCTAGTGGTTTGCCCAACCGTGTAAGACAGTCCCGGGTTCGATTCCCAGGAGGTGTACAATTTGTACTCGGTTTGGTTTGTGGTAGAGCTTATTTTAAGCTCGTTGCTAGCTACCGCCACAATAACAATTTAAAAATAGTTGTGTTCCGGCAGTCAGAGGTAAGATAGCCAGTTCCTCAGTGATGAGGATTCCTGGCGTAGTGCGCTTCCTTCGGCCTTATCGTCACTTAATATCAGGTGAGGTGAAAGCCAAGCAAAGCAAACGAGGAGATCCGCAGGAGAACTAAAGTAACCGACATCGCTCGAAGGATTTCTCAGCTGAAATGGCAACGGGCGGGACACAGCGAGAAGAACCGATGGCCGTTGGGGCGGAAAGGTTCTGTAATGGCGACCGCGCACCGGACGACGCTCAGTGGGTATGCCCCCGACAAGGTGGACCGACGATCTGGTGAAGATTGCTGGAAGCCACTGGATGCGGGCAGCGCAGGACCGATCCTCGTGGAAATCCTTAGGGGAGGCCTATACCCAGCAGTGGGTGTGGTGCGGCTGATATGATGATGATGATGATGAAGGTCAAGCACTATCCCGTTGTGAATTAAAAAAAAGCTCCAAAACCTAACCGTAATAACTAACCACAACCGTATATCTATACTAAATAACTAAAACGATGACTAACGCATAAAACACGTTTATTGGTTTATAATGACCTCAAATTTGCCTCACCGGTAGTTAAAATTTGATGTTTCAATCTAAGGCATAAAGAACTGCAATTTATTACAACCATGCGATTTAAAAAATATAGCTACATAAAAAAGAATTACATCATCTGTATGTCTATTATGTATGACTAAGGCAAATCACTTGGTAGTGACTGTATAAATATTAATTGACCAGCGAGCGGGAAACGCGAGCGAAGCGACGCCATTTCGGCTTGGGCAAAAATTATTTCGTATGTCTGTACTTCTGTTCTCCTCTACAGGTCGCATTTCTCAACCGATTCTTGTGAAACTTTTTGAGCAGGTTCAATAGGTAATTATTTGTTTTTTTTTTCGATTGAGTTTTTCGACATTTTTCTAAGTAAAGAAAAAAATCTGTTATTTCGAAAAATGATCAAAAATTTCACAAACGCGAGATCTACAGCTCCAGATCCACTAGTAGATAAAATTCAAGTTACTAATTCAAAAAATCAAAATTTCTAAATCACTTATTAAAATTGCATGTTACTACTAGTAAGTCTGTAACCAACTATTATGTTTAATTTTGGGCACTCGTCTACTTATACCATAACTCATTTTATTTTATTAAAATATTTTTTTGTAATGACAGTTTGTACCAAAAAATTAAAGTAATAGTTGTTTTTTTTTAAATTAGGCACAGGCTACATTTCTGTGGGCTTACAAAAATCTTTGTAGAAAAAATGTTGCAATGAGAAGAATCAAAAAACTCTCAAAAAAATTTCAACAAAAGATCATTAAAATATTTGGTTGAGTCGCTTGTAAAGTAGGAAATATTTTTATTGAAAAACTATGTTTGATGATACATTTTAAATCCCAACTGACCAAACCAGAAAAAAGTTACATAATACAGTCAGCAATAAAAATCATTGACCTCTTAACAAACCAACCTTTTTAGGGTTCCGTAGCCAAAATGGCATAAAACGGAACCCTTACAATTACAAAATTACATTGAGGTTCCTAAGACAATTTTTTCTCAAAGTCAACAGTTTGAAAGATAAACACTGCCAAAGTTGTAAAATGTGTGTCCCCCCCCCTCTAACTTTTGAAATAAGAGAGTGAAAAATCTATTAATAATATATGCTATAGATCTTAATAAAAACTTTCAACGAAAATTTGTTTAAACGAGATAAAGAAATTAGTTTTTGAGATATATAATATTTTCCAAAACCGCAAATATGACTTTGGCATTCATACCGACACTGTGAAAAACAAAGTTTTTTTTGTAGACGAAAAATGATAGTGGTATTAAATATGGTATGGTATAATATAAGGTAACTACGGAACCCTACGGCGCGTGGCCCGACTCGCACTTGGCCGGTTTTTTACATCTCAACATTACTACAAAAAGTTAATACATAGCTGCTACAAATTACTACATAGTTTAGCGACTTTCGTTGTTGACGATACCATTTTTCTTATAAAAACCAACATAACCAAAGCATTTGAAAAAAATCTCTCTCGTCACGTGTCAAACTAACGATATTTAAAAGAGGCCTCAAATCTCTAGTTTGTCTTTGGTCACTTTGACTCTATCATAGACAAGAGTGCTCTAATAAAACAAAAACTACCAAAAAGTTTATAATCCGTTCAAAATCCTCTTTTGCTACTAAGCGCTGCGCGTGAGTCACTATGCCACCCAGCTTGAAGGAATGTCGCTGTCTCTTCCATTCGTATAGCGGTGTCTCTCTCTGGCGCTTTTTTTACTTCCATTGAAGAGTTTGCTGTCAAAATAAGGATTATAAAAGAGTTTGGATCGGATTATGCAATATGCAATTGTGATTTTTTTCTGTGAAAGGTCAACACTTATCTATAAAGGTGTTATTAAGCTCGCAAAAACAACAAAGTTTTGGTTTCACTTTTTTAAGTTGAAGGACAATAGTACTACTTACTACTAAGGATAATACAATTTTTAACAAAATATGTGACTTTTTATACTTTCTGAATCTTTAAAAAAATATTTAGTTAGTGATGTAGTTTTTAACTAAACTAAAGACAATAAAACGGGTCAAATTCTCACGTTTTGCATTTTACTTTTTCATCAATGTTCAATTCAGCATAAAGAAATAGATAACATCACAAACATTGCTCCGATCCTAAAGTAAGTAGCTTAATCAATGAAGCAAAGTACCTAAGTAGCATAAGATTTAGAATTTAGATAGATCGACTGTGAACGTATTGATTTGGATTGTTTGAAATATTAGTGGAATACTGATTACAACAAAGGCTCTTTACTTGAACGGTTACAATTTTTAAATAGGTAAAATTAGGTTCCTTTTGATAACAAGTCAGGTTTAGTCACAGAATATATAATAGTACTAAACCTACAGAAGTCCGCGCGGGGGCAATCATATAATAAGCTACTTTCGCTACACGGCAGTAAAGTAAAATTTCAAATTGCACAGCGCTGCATGCCTATTTATTATAAGCACCTCCGAAGCATTTCTCCTTCAGACGCGTAGCTGTCTCAACCGACACATGACACCCCTCGTGCGGTGGCTCGACTGAGTCAGCCGCGAGCAGTACGCTAGTATAAAAGTTCAAGCGCGGAGTGACACCCCCAGGTTTAGTTAGTGTCTACAATAATCCCAATATTCAAACATGTTGCATAGACCGGTCCATTGTGGCATTTACAAAAAAACCACACGATGTGAGTGATGACTTAATTTTAGGACCACCGCGCTCTGGTAACCGGACACTGTACACTCGCACGCGACACAGGACCGAGACTGGCTGACTTCGTGAGTCAAAGTCAAAGTCAAAATGACTTTATTCAAATAAACTTAATAATTGAGCACTTTTACCTTTATTTTCCTACCACCCGTTCCAGAATTTTTTAACTGACAAGAAGAACGGGCGAAGGCTCTTATCAGCTTTAATAGAAATAAACTTATGGCATGATTTTTTTAACTGACAAGGAGAACGAGCGCAAGAAACTTAAGCTGGTTAAATGCTCTATAAAGAAATCAGTAACGATATTTATAAACTTAAACATGTACGAGTTTCGTACGTCAGCATCGCCGTTCAGCGCCGAAAGCCACCGAAAAGGTCGAAAACCAAAAGGTCGACAGATACCCAAAGAGTATTACAGTCATTGTGCCTTAAAAAACTATTGCGACTTACATTTACCCAGGATTTTTAAAAATTCTAGTTTTTAGCTATGCCATTACCAAGACGTGGACACTTCTTATCGAATGAGGAATAGTGGCCATCTCTGGTGTTCGAGTTTATATCAAGCCGCCTGTAAGGCCTCTAACTTGGCTTAACGACTGCTATCAGCTGACAACAGCCGGGACCGACTTTTTAACGTGCCCTCCGAAGCACGGAAGCGCTCAGTTGTAATGCCACTATACGGTCACCCATCCGACACCTGGCCGGGCCGAGCGTTGCTTAACAAACGTGATTGAGTACGAAAGTAGACACTACACTTCGTTTGTAAATGAAAGATCGACAATCAAGTTGCAGTTATTTTGGTGCTTTAAGGTCTTGCTTACAGTTATCGGTATACCGTTAGTATATCTTCATTTATTATTAATATCTGGGTGAACCGAGCTTCGCTCGGTTATTATTTATTGTAATATTATAATAATAATAATAGTTTTATTTCAGATCTGCATCCATTTGTTAGTATACATACACTTAAATAACTATGTTAGTAGCTTGAAATAAAATATAAAATAAAATAACCAAATGAAAACATTAATGTTTGCATTAATACCTATCATACTTATACAAGGTGTTACAAAAGAACCCCTAATCCCGAAAGTTGGTTGAAGTACATCATGTAAAGAGTCCTCTGTAAAGTTCTTAAATTCCTAATATTAAGTTTTAATTTCGTCTAAATTTGCAAATTTTGATCGTTAATAAATATATCGACAATGATTTACCACATCACTATTTCAAGACTATAACCTCGTTCGAACTCTGACCGCGGTCCGATCGGTCCACGGACAACGACGGCTCTAGAACCGATCACCGAAAGCCACTTCGTCGAAAGCCATTTCTCGCCACCATATTATCGAAGATTCACTTCATCGATGGGCCATTCCACCGAGGGGTCACCCCACCGAAAAACCACCCGACGGAAAGCCTAAATCACCGACAACACACTTCCTCGAACGCCACTCCATCGAAAGAGAAATAAAATCTAAAAAATCAATGTTGACTACTGAATACAATTTTTTAATGATGCAAGTAGTGGTTTTATTTTTTGAAAAGTAATTAAGCGTTACTATTAAAAAATTTGTATTATTAAATAAAACTTTTTAATCGAGACTATTTTATTTGCTCTTCGACAACACGGTGCTCAAAGAAAGACACTAGTTATTAGTGATATAAGTCCACCGCCAAACGGCCCCTCGGCGAAACGACCCACCGGCAAAATAGCCCATCGATATCGACGAAACAACTTTCGACGATAAGTCCCAGATCCCCGACGATGCACAAAGGACAAGCCGACCCGCATCATAGTAAAAGTATAAAAGTACGCGCGCTTCATTCATTTAGTAGGTAAGTAACGATTTGATTAAAGTTGTTGTAAATCTATTTACCTATACTTACATGTTTTTAAAATATTCCAAAGAGTAATTTTTCATGACCTTTTTTGAAAATCATATTTTTCCCAACACTGTTCAGCTAGTCTTTTCGTTAATAACAACAGTAGAGATTTCATACATTTCTTTTCACAACGTCCGATTATATCTTTTTATCCTATCATTATATCTTTTCATTAATTACTTTGTTCCGTCCGTGTTATTTTACACCGCCCTCTTTTTCATCTACTGTCAATATCTCCATGCCTCGGGTTGCCTGGAAGAAATCGCTTTTAGCGATAAGGCCGCCATGTTTAACACTAAGTTCTATTGTTTAAGTCTTTCTATGTATTTTTCACTTTTGGTGTTGAATAAAGAATTATCTAATCTAATCTAATCTATATCATTAAAATAAAAAAATGAATCTATCAATACTAAACATGCGATTAAATTGACAATAGACTGTGATCCGCGGCAACTTCACTCGAGAATGTAGCTATGGTGCGGTGCGCACAGATTTCAACAAATTAAAATACATCCTTATGTACCGCAAGCGCTATAAGGTGTTCACTTCTGTTGTACAAAGCTAAATTAATCGCATTGCACCTACAGATATTTTAATACCATAAAAACTATTAAGTAATTTTACACTAAACGGAACAACTAAGACTACTGACATTTTTTTACTGTACATTAGCGCGCGTCGCGGCGGCTTCGTTTGATGCTTTGTGTGATGCCGATATTTGGTCCGCGGTCATGACCGCGGACGTGTCCGCGGACACGACCGCGGTCTAACACGATTTCAAAGATTAAACAACAACAGATAGGACTTCTGGAACCTGCTTGAAATTATCTATCAAAGCAAGAACTCTCTAGGTTCATATTTAACTTTGTTTTTACACGACTAATAGCGAGAGTTAAGAAAAAATATTTTTTTACTCTTTCTTTTTTCTCTCTGACCGTTGTGTCGTGCGTCTGTACCGTCCTGATATTCTACACCGTGATATATTGGGTCCCCTAACTGTCGCGATATGTATAGATATGACGGTGTTTTAAGATTTTTTTTTACAATCTATCACGACAAATGACCCGAATAAGTGACAAATTAAAAGGTTCGAATTTCATAGCTTTTTATAAGTTTTTCACGGGTTAAGTTACGATAGTGAAAGTGAATATTCATTTGGATATGGTCACTTTCATTTGTTTTAGATTTAGTCTGTCGCCATCTTTTTAGGGTTCCGTAACCAAAATGGCAAAAAACGGAACCCTTATAGATTCGTCATGTCTGTCTGTCTGTCTGTCCGTCTGTCTGTCTGTCCGTCCGTATGTCACAGCCACTTTATTATAAGAATAAGAATAAGAATTTTTATTTGTCAAAACATGGATATTGCAGATGGTACATTACATTAGTGATATAGACCAACATGTTTCACCATATTCAGAAGCTATTAAGTTTACACAGTTGAAACTTAGTAGGTAGATGTATTCTGTGAACCGCTTCACAATTTTGACATAAAAATAAAAAAAATAAAAGATTAAGGGGGGCTCCCCATACATGGACCTGAAAATGAAATTTTTTTTTTCATCCGACCTATACGTGTGGGGTGTCTGTCTATAGATAGGTCTTCAAAAATGACATTGAGGTTTCTCAAACGATTTTTTCTCAAAGTCAACCGTTTGAAAGATAGACACTTCCAAAGTGGTAAAATGTGTGTGTCCCCCCCCCCCCCCCCTTTAACTTTTGAAATAAAATAATGAAAAATCTAAAAAAAATGTATGCTGTAGATCCTAATAAATACTTTCAAGGAAAATTGGTTTGAACGAGATATATTGATAACTTTTAGAGATATAGCACATTTTCCAAAAACTTTGTCATTCATACAAACACTATGAAAAACAAAGTTATTTTTGACGACGAAAAATGAATGTGGTATTCAATATGGTATGGTATAAGGTAACTACGGAACCCTACTGCGCGTGGCCCGACACGCACTTGGCCGGTTTTTTATATTCTAATTTTGACAAACAAATGTTTTTTTCTAAATTGCTTTGGTTTTTGGGTAGTTAGTTTAATTTATTATGTAATTTTCGTTTTTGAATGCTAGAACATGAGCAAACTATTCTATAATTTGTAAATAAAATATTTTAAGTGGAGTTAGATTAGAATGTAACGTAGAGAAGAGAAATATATAGAACAGTTATTTATTCTATACTTGCATGGGGATCGAAACATCTCAAAATTTATATTGATGCTAATTCTTAGCTGAAATTACTTAATTAGTAGTACTTACCTGCTTAAGTAGTTTAATGAAAATGCAAGTTTGGACTGTATCCTGCCAACTTATTGTCTAACTCAAAATCTATCGCAATCGCTTTCAATTTGACACGAATTCTACGTCCATTGCTGTGGCATTACAAGGCACTGTGACAGACTGTCTCTGAGACCCAGTGATGGAAATACACGGTTGCCAAATTAAAAGTGATCGTCATAGATTTTGAGTTTCGATTTGTTTATTGGAATATTATTGGGATTATTTGGCAAAGCAAGGGTGCCAAATAATCCCAATAATATTCCAATAAAAAAATCGAAACTAAATAATTAACCCTATCCTATCGCGCTACGCAGAGCGGCCTCGACTTTGACAGTAATTTGACAGCTGTCAAAACAGCATTTAGGCGTGACGGATGAGGTCGATAGCGGCTGCTCTATGGATATCTACGTATGGTCATGGTCACCTTTGAAATTTTTTCTCAGAATTATTGATGTCTGATTTTATGTTTCTTCAATTTACTTATTTTTTATGCATACTGTCAAAAACATTTTAAAAGAGTTTGCAGTGAGTCATAAATTCGGTGATGTGTATTTTACCCTTTTGTATATTTGTGCTCCTACTACAAAAGTAAGTAAAATTTTATTAGGTTTACATTGTAACGGGTGGCGCAAAAGTACTGGCACTAAAGAAAATACTTTTATTTTTTTTATATGACATTTTCTGTCATTCTGTTGTTGAAAATTGTGTAGTGAACAAATATAAAATACACTGAAAATAAACATGGACCGTTTTACTCCCCAAGAACGTGGAATAATTGTGTCAATGTTCTTACGGAATAATTCATCAGTGATAAGAACACAACGTGAATTTCGTCGACGATTTCCCCACCGTCCGGCACCGATTGGTCGCACAATTCGACGCTTTGCCACACGCCTTGAAGCAACTGGCTCAACATTGGATAGACCTAAGTCTAATAAGTATGTGAACAAGCCACAGACTCTCGCAGCTCTAAAAGAAAACATTCGTCAAGAAATAACGAACATATCGCAGGAAGTGTTACGGCAAGTTATGCAAAATGTCATAAATAGGGCTCAAATGTGTATCAACTCTGGAGGTCACCATTTAAAAGACATCATCTTTAAATCCTAATGGTACGAAATTTAATGGCACAAATATACATTTAAAAAAACCTAAATCTAGTTTTCTAATTTAGAAAAAATGTTATAGCTGAACCAAATAGGGTCTTTACTTTTGCGCCACCCGTTATAATCTTAATAACTGATTTATCGTGATTTATTATTGCTGTGAGAAGCTCTAGTTATACGCGCTTACATCCGGGCAAAAACTGAAATTCAGTGCTCAGGAATCACTTAGTTTTTGCCTTATTTAGTTAAAAAATCTTTATAATTTTGTTTATCGTAATCATTCATCTTCTATGTAGGTACCTACTTTATGTGATGGGAATAAATAATGATCTATCTATCTATTTATCTTATGCGAAAAAAAACTATGAGGTTGGATAAAAATGCTTGAAAATGTACATTACACATAACTTGCTAGTTTAAGTAACTTTTTGCCAATAATTATGTTGTACTGTATTTGGTAACGATATGCCTATTGAAATTGTAAATATCGTTACTTATTTCTGTTAAAGCTGATAAGTTTCATGCGCCCGTTCTTCTTGTCAGTTAAAAAAGTCTGGAACGGGTGATTGGAAAATACAGACGATTTAAAAGTGCTTAATTATTAAGTTTGTTTGAATATCTATGAAAATCATTCATGAATTTTTAACAAAACAAAGGAACATTTTCAAACTCTATCTTTTCCAAGAAATAATAGATTTTTTTACGTTACTCTTTAGCAAGGCCCTCCTTTCTCTCATGATTGCGTTTATTTAAAGCCCTCCTCACACGTGTTCAAATTCGTATTTAATTTGACGACAGCGCCTACCGCATCGATTACTTTTAACGCCACACACGACAGATGACTTTTAACGCCACATTCACTCTTTATCGCCTGCATAGTCAACACTACAATTTTCAGTAGACTCTTATTCAATCAAAGTGTTTATCACTTAGAACATTGGTGCATTTTGTATAAGTACTTACCTAGTATAAAAATACAGGCATTTGTTATTTTTTAAGGATTACCGCAATATTAAATTCTTGTGAAATTAGAAGTATCACTAGCCTTTTGCAATACTTTGTTAATTTCCTATTACCTATCCTAGAGTAACTAGAGTTACGGCACTTTTCTCACCAGTAGCGGAAAGCAAAAGGTTTCCAATGATAGTTTTATTTGACAAAGGGCAGATATTTTAGATTCAATCCTTAGATAACAGATATCTGTCAGTTTAATTAGTAACCATATAAAAATAAAAGACATTCAAAAACTATGACAGGCAAACGTATGACATTTTTAATCTGGCGGTATAACGCTATAAATCATCCCTAAGTACTGTTAAAATTACGTATTAATTACCTGAAAAATCTTTCCCTGTTCAAGTGGCTTAAAATCAAACAAAAATATACAAGTAACTAACTACTGAATACCTTAGCGAAAGTGCATAAGGGATTCTAATAAGCAAGTACATCCTTATGCACTTTCGCTAATGTCATTTTCAGAGTTACACTACTGTTCGCATTTCAACTAACGATGATTTGTCGAAAATATACGACAAAACAAAAGTGTATCGCTGTAACGTGTCGCATAAATGTGTCTGCGGGGCATTAGCGATGGCGATCGCCGATTAAACGCTACCAAAATAGAGGGAAAGCAGGGCTGCCTAATTAGTGCTGTGACTAATTGTCAAAAATAAGTGACAGATCCAATTTACTATGCTAGAGGTTTTTCAAGCGATTCGGCAAGGATGGTGGAGATTTTGTAACGGTTTCTAAGTTATTATGAGCCGTTTTGAAATGAGGAAAAGTTTGGAAAATTTAGATTTTATAATACACTATAGCGCTTGATAGAATCACGAACGCGTAGTTTTCTATCCCTCGGCAACAGTTCTTTTTTGGGATAAAATGTATCAGGGATACAGAACAAATTGACCTTTTCTGTACCCCCGATGTACGAGGGTATAGTTTTCATGTTATTAGGTTATGTTTTGGTAGTGGCCGAAAACCAAAGAGGGCCGGCAAACCGGCTAAGTTACCCTATAGGATAGTTTTTTCGATGTTAATAATTTTGCTACTGCATAATATTTAATACAATACTCCTGTTTCTCTATTGGCGGACTAATTTAAAACATAACTTTTGATGAACTTTTTATTTTAAGAAATAAAAAGTTTGACGCATTGTTGATTAAATATGAAAAAAGTCGTGCAGAGTAAACTTGTTTTTATTTCTTTCCGCTTATTTTGAGTCTGAAAAAGGTGTAAAAAGGCATTTATTTGCTAATGGACTGCTAAATGCGACTGCGAATTCTCAAGCATATTTTATTCCGTCATGCTCATACATTTTACGACAGAAACAAATATTTTCTTTATTTTTAGAAGGATAATATTTTAACTGCCAGCCCTAGGCGTGTGAATCGAGGGCACACTTCGACAACAGCCTTTGGCGCCAAATTCGCTGTCACTTTGACAGTTATGATTTACGCGGCAAAAGCAGAAAATAAACACGCCACCATTAAGAATGGAAGAGTAAAAAATGAATTGAATTAATAAAATTTAATACGGCCGGCCACACAACGCGATGCATTCGGATTGAGTGGATGTGTCGTCGTATTTGTTTTATCTGTGGTGTGTTATATTTTTTTTATTTTCAGCCAACTCTCATTGATGGTTCTCGAGATTTTTATTAATAAAACTCTTTCGTGTAGAACGGTTCATTTTTATGGCCTTTATATTTAGGCAGAATAAATCTCTGGGCACAATATTTTTGTTTACGTAGTCGCGAGCAAAGATAAGTAGTAGGCCTATTTTCATACAAATAAGGTAATTTTGAAACTTTGGTTCCCCGCCCATGATTAAACAGGGTGTGATTTGATGATGGCCATTCAAAGAGTAAATGGAGGAGGCCTAGATCGCTAAAGAAACCCAATGGATTCGAAGGGTCATTACACCAGAGACCGTACTGACTCTTAGTGTTACATTTTCCAGACTTTTGATATAATTTTGGTTTGTTATTTTTTTAATTTTTAAGTTCAACCATGAGCTAAACGAGTTTTTAGAAGACTGGATTAGATCCAGCGACCTGGGCTTCCTCCATTTACTCTTGAATGGCTACCAATCACACCACGTTTAATCCTGGGCGGAGAACTTGCTTCAAAGTTACCTCGTTTGTAAGAAAATAGGCTTCTGTAGTACTTTTTTGCTTGCGTATTGCGTTGCTTGCTTTTATTTTCGTTTGGATTCCTTCAGCACTTTGGTTTGCTCTACACTACACGCTTTAATTCTAAATACCTACACAAACTTTTCTTGTATTGTATTGTTACCGCTAAATTACGGAATACTTTAGCGCAAGAATTAACTGTCTTCTTGTCAGCTAAAAAAGTCTGGAACGGGTGGTAGGAAAATATGGACGATTCAAAAGTACATAATAATTAAGTTTATTTGAATAAAGCTTATTTGACTTTGACTTTGGATAAGTAAATTGCAAATAGGGAACATGCATAAGTCACCGATTTTGATAAATATGACCTTGATCGCTTAGGACACATATAAAAACAAGATAGAGCTGAAAAACAAAAAAAAAATATGCATGTTCCCTATTACCGGGTACGATCCGATAAAGTGCGATTTTTATCTTAAAAAAGCATATTTCTGCACTTTTCCTAGTTAATCTCAAGTAAAGATACTTTATTTTGATGTCATTATAGTACAAAAAATAAAAACCGGCCAAGTGCGTGTCGGGCCACGCGCAGTAGGGTTCCGTAGTTACCTTATACCATACCATATTGAATACCACATTCATTTTTTGTCGTCAAAAATAACTTTGTTTTTCATAGTGTTTGTATGAATGACAAAGTTATATTTGCGGTTTTGGAAAATGTGCTATATCTCTAAAAGTTATCAATATATCTTGTTCAAACCAATTTTCGTTGAAAGTATTTATTAGGATCTACAGCATACATTTTTTTTTGAGTTTTCACTTTTTTATTTCAAAAGTTAAAGGGGGGGGACACACATTTTACCACTTTTGAAGTGTCTATCTTTCAAACGGTTGACTTTGAGAAAAAATCGTTTGAGAAACCTCAATGTCATTTTTAAAGACCTATATATAGATATACCCCACACGTATAGGTTGGATGAAAAAAAATTTTTCAGTTTCAGTTCCATGTATGGGGAGCCCCCCCTTAATCTTTTATTTTTTTTATTTTTATGTCAAAATCGTAAAGCGGTTCACAGAATACATCTACCTACCGAGTTTCATTTGTGTAATCCTAATACTTTCGGAATAAAATGGCTGTGACATACGGACGGACAGACAGACAGACAGACAGACAGACAGACATGACGAATCTATAAGGGTTCCGTTTACGGAACCCTAAAAAGAATAAAACATACATTTGTTAAAAATATGCATTAAAATTAAAAACGTACGAAGTCTAGTTAGCTAAGAATTTTTTGTGGCATTTATAAACTCCGATAACTGACGGATTAAAGTTAATGGCATAATTAATAAACGTCTTCCTATCTATAAATCACTATGAAGAAGCCACTTTTTGTTCGTATCATGTTATCTAAAAAGTTCCAATGAGCTTCTTATCTAGCAATTTGTTATTGTTTCTTGATTAAAAAGAATGGCTACGTGCGAGTTGAAGAGATTAAGATTTTCGTATAAATAAACCTCATTGTTATCGTATTTTGTGTTGTGTGAAAATAATTTAAATATACTTTATAACTTTATCTACTAAGCCATTAAAACGGTACAAAACTCTTGAAAAAATCTGACAATTCAAAAGCGCACCGCACTGCGTCTTATTTTGACTTTGGCAGGCGAGTGATGCCAGTGGTGTTACATTTGTGTCTCGCATTGGTGTGTGTGTGTGGGGTGTGGAGGGTGCAAGGTCCAGTGCAGTGACTGGCATACAGGCGGTACTACTGCGGCCTCAGGGGCGGCAGGCGAGTGATGCCACTGGGTCTCGCATTGGTGTATGGAGGTGTGGAGGGTGCGAGGTCCAGGGTAAGTGCAATCGACCTCACTTCCGCTTTACCACTCCTAAGGCTAGAATCGCTTGCACGCCGGCCGTCACTTATATAGATTTAGTTCGCACCGGGGCGAAGCGTGCGCATACGAGCTTTTCTGCAAAGTGATAAAACTGGCGAGTGGATGATTGTACCTATTTTAAATCTAAAGTCAAAGAGAAAATCAAATCGTAAAGTGACTAATGCCACTGGTATTACAAACCTCCATAACTGACATTGAATCATAAAAAATGACACTCTTTAACAACTTTTAAAGGTAAAAAATTTCAATACAGTTTTTTCCATACGACGCCGGGCGTTAAAATTTGTTTCTGCCCACGCGCAGATGGCTCTATAGACCGCACACGTTGATCCGATATAGACGTCAATTGCTATTAAAAGTCACAGGTAAGTACAGGATGTTGTGATTTTATACTTTAATAAAGTTTATGAAATATTGACAGAGTTTCAGGAAGTAAAAGCTCTATTGATATTTGCATCGGCAACGGTTCGATAAAGTATTTTCACGCAATTATTGGGTTATTCCACTTTGCCCCACCAAGGTGTCCCCACTGGTGAATATACCTAAGTTAACATTCTCCATCGACTGTAATTTTTTTGTCTTAAAGCGAATCTGCCGTAAAGCGAATCTGTCTTAAAACGAATCTGTCTTAAAAAGCGATCAAGGGCACCCGTGGGGACGCTTGGTGGGGAAAAGTGGAATAATCCGGTTCATGTATGTAATATGGGGGGTGCTGTGGGTGAGTTATACGCAGAAGCAGTACGGCGCCTTACGCGTCCAATTCAATAATGTATTCAGAACTCTGTTCGGGCTGCCCCGGTTCTGTAGCGCCTCAGGGATGTTCGCTGAAGCGCGCGTGGATTGTTTTTACACGACTGCCCAAAGCAAAAAGAGTGTTATGTGTTCAGGGTTCATGTATGTTTGTGGGTATGTGAGTTTCTTTATTCCACCATAACTTCTAAATGCCTGAACTGATTTGGATAATTAGGGTATCGTTAGAATCTTTACAACATCCCGAGTGACACTGGCTATATTTTTTTTAGAAAAAATCAATATGGCGACTGTACGACGCCATTTTCATATGTAAAAAAAAATTTTTTTTCTTCTATTATTACAATATGGGCATCAAATGAAAGGCCTTGATGAGCACATTCCAAAACTATATAATATGTTACTAAAATATGTGAAATAAAAATAAATAAATTAAAAATATATTAAAAACACGACTGCCCTGCCAAAACGAACTAAAAAGTTAAACAACAAGTGTCATTGCAGTCGGGGGACCTCTTTGATCAAAAATTGTTCCATGATAAGGTCCCCCGACTGCAATGACACTTGTTGTTTAACTTTTTAGTTCGTTTTGGCAGGGCAGTCGTGTTTTTTTTAATATTTTTTTTATTTATTTATTTTTTCCACAACCATGCGCAAGAGGTGCACATCCCTGGTGCGCAGGGTGCGGGCCAGCCCGAACAGTGTCCTGCGCGCTTTTGCAGAGCGCTTTGACTGCCAGTACGTTTATCACTGTGACATGGTACATGTGCAGGCAAATAATATCATACTGTTTTAATTTTTTAATAATTTTGTATATTGTAATTCCTTGAATCATGTATGGAACTTGTTTACTGAAAATAAATAATAATAATATACAACGCGTTACACAAAACCCCCTAATGCCAAATATGGTAGATAGGGACCATCAAACTGAACAAATTTTGCTATAGGACCAACTCTGAAATTGCGAAAAAAAATCTGCTGTTTCATACATTTAGATATTTTCGCTAATAATTTTTGACCCGCCCTCGCTTCGCTTCGGTTCCTTCCTTTTTAGGGTTCCGTAGCCTAATGGCAAAAAAAGGAACCCTTATAGTTTCGTCATGTCTGTTTGTCTGTCTGTCCGTCCGTATGTCACAGCCACTTAATTCAGAAACTATTAAGTTTACATAGTTGAAACTTGGTAGATAGGGTGTATTCTGTGAACCGCTTTACCCCAATCGCCTTCAGTGTGTGATACATTGATACTTCTTTTTGGCACAAATAAAAACTTACCGAAGAAATGAAGCAATGTGTTACATCCATCTGTCAAATGAAAGCGATCTGTTCTGTCTTTTCGTTAACGAAAAAAGTGCAAACGTCGGATTTAAGCAAATTTTAAGTTAAGTTTGAAAAAGCCTAAATATAAGGTTAAGACAAGTGACCATCAGCCAATTTTCAGCTATCTTTATATTAATTTTGAGGAGCTCGGTGGCACAGAGGTATGGATAGCGTCTGGCCCAGCGATTGCGAAGGTTAAGCAACTTACGCAAGGGTCGTTCATGGGATGGGTGACTTAAATTTAATATTTCGAGCTCCTCCGTGCTTCGGAAGGCACGTAAAGCAGTTGGTCCCGGCTGCATTTGCGGTCGTTAACACCCACCAATCCGCATTGGGCCCGCTTGGTGTGTTATGATCCATTCTCCTTATCCACTCATAAAGGAAGACCTGTGCCCAGCAGTGGGGATATTTAAAAGGTTAAGATTCTACCTAAAATCTCTATTATTTAACTAGATAAAAAGATTTTCCTACAATATGAAAAAAAAGAAACACCCTTGTTACTCATAAAATAAAAGATATAGTATGTCCCACGCAAAATACTTAAACTTCACCGTATAAACAGCCAAGCAAACCCGACATATATTCTAATACTTAATGATGGCATAAAATCCTTGATTAGCTATGTACTTACAACTTACTTTGTAATTTTAAATTGTTGTAATAACAAATCAACGATATTGACTTTTACCAGTCTTTCTAACGATCTAAGCACAAAGTAAAAGTCAAAATGTCTTTATTCAAATAAACTTAATAATTAAGCACTTTTGAATCGTCTATATTTTCCTACCACCCGTTCCAGACTTTTTTAGCTGACAAGAAGAACGGGCGCCCGTTCTTATCAGCTTTAACAGGAATAACTAACGATATTTACAAACTTAAGCAAATGTTACCAAATATGGGAATGGCAACAAAATACCTACTTATAGTAGCAAGTTATGTGCTTCATCATTATTCCACGCATTTCGACACTTTATAACAATAAAGATAAATAGTATGGCCACATAATTAAGGACACCAGTAGATTTTCATACAAAACGAGGTAAATTCGAAGCCTGGGTCTCCGCCACAGATTGTGACCTAGTTGATGATGGCTATCGAATGAGTGAATTTTGATTAAGGCTCCCGAAAAAAAGTTCCTTTTCAACTATATCAAAATTTCTCAAAAACTACCCAACCGATTTTCAAAATTCAAGCGCCATGCATATTTTGACACCTCTCTAGAGATACTTATCTCCGGTTTTTGATCGATTTACGGCCATGCCGCAATTTTGGCTGAACATCGGGCACATACACACTGCTGATCACATTAAACATTTTCGAAGTTAAAAACGTTATTATTATTTTTGAGTTAGGTATTTTGTTTTTCTCAAATATTTAAAGTAACACTTGCTTACGTCACTATCCAGTTGCGTGACTTTATAGTAACAAGCAAAGAATGAAAGATTATTTAAATGTGCACAGTTGCAAAAGAAATTGCGACGACAAACGTTTTGACAAATGAATTCTGCTACAAGTTTACTGGTAATTATATTTCAATGTAGGGTTGGCACTTTGGTTTCATCAATTCATCATATCAGCCGCACGACACCCACTGCTGGGTATAGGCCTCCCCCAAGGATCTCCACTTGGCTCGGTCCTGCTTGGCCCGCATCCAGCGGCGCACCGCGACCTTCACCCTCACGACAGGCCATCTTGTCGGGGGCCTACCCACAGAGCGTCATCCGGTGCGAGTTCGCCATTCAAGAACCTTTCCGCCCCAACGGCCATCAGTTCTTCTCGCTAAGTGTCCCACTGCCACTTCAGCTGAGCAATCCTTCGAGCGATGTCGGTTACTTTAGTTCTCTTATGGATCTCCTCGTTTCTGATTCGATCATGCAGGGAAACGCCGAGCATGTCTCTCTCCATTGCACGCTGGGTGACCTTAAGCCTCCTTAGAAGACCTATAATTAGCGACCACGTTTCACCGCAGTAAGTCATCACTGGCAGCACAATTCATAAATTAAAGATAGGAATTTTGAATGAATCTGGAAAGTTCTGAGTTAATACTATCAAGTATGACCTAAAGGATGATTTTAAAGTCATGTGTCAAACTTTTAAGATTTCTTCAGTCCACAAAACTGCCTAACTTTTTCTAAGGAACGGTTAAAATACATTAAACATTTTTAACCGATCACGTTATTACACTGATTTGCATAAATAGTCAAACATTATTTTCCTTTAAAACTTTAATCTCAAAAATATTCAAAAACTGATCACAGTCAGCCCTAACTCTCGTCTGGGTGGCCCCATCCGTCGGTAAAACAAAAAGAGTGAGACAGATAATGTGACGTCATTCGCCTCTCTTTCTAACACTGCACGCAAAAATAGGGTGGTTCGGTAATGTTTATTTTTATACTGTAGAAAGTATCAGCAATTTTCGGATACCTATTTTAAAATTAGGCAAATAAAATGAAAAAATAGTTTTACTATCGACCGCCCACGACTTCGTCTGCATGTACAGTTTTCTTGCTATCCCTCGGGAACTGTACGTTTCTTTTGGATGAAAGTTACCCTATGACCTCTGTACCCCTGCCAACGTGTATGCAAAATTTCATGATGATCAGTTCAGTCCTTCTATATTTAATTGGTAGGTAAAAAAATAAATCGAACAGGTAGCATTGACGCTAGCTTTTAAATCTTTTTTAAATTTCCTTGGAAAATAAGGTGCTGAAGAATCGTATTGTATCAATCCAGAGATTCAAGAAAACAATATTATTACGTAAAACTAGCTTCCGCCCGCGACTTCGCCTGCGTGGACTTTCAGAAAATCTTTAGGGAACCTTTGACCGGAATAAAAAATGCCCTATGTTTTAAATTTTAATCCAAGCCATAAACTATCTGCGTGTCAAATTTCATCCAAATCTGTTGCAGCCGTTTTTGCGTGATAAAAAAAATAATATTAGTAGGATAGTATCACCAAAACCAGTTTCAATTTTTGTAAGGTATTTTGACGATAGGAAAAGTTATGGAAAAATAATAAAATATCGCGAATACATGACAAACAACAAACACTCAGAAACGAATAGAATTCATAACAATATAAGTACACTGGTTATAATCAAATGCCTTATAAGGAATATCATCATCATCATCAGCCTATCATCATCATCAGCCTATAATCATCATCAGCCTATCATCGTCCACTGCTGGACATAGGCCTCTCCAAGAGCACGCCACTGAGCACGAAACGCGGCTTCTCTCATCCAGCTTTTGCCAGCCACCTTGCTTGCTCGTCGCTCCACCTTGTCTGAGGGCGTCCCACACTACGTTTGCCCATACGCAGTCTCCACTCAAGAACTCGTCTGCCCCAGCGGCCATCGGTTCTACATCTAATATGGCCGGCCCACTGCCACTTCAGCTTGCTAATCCGGTGGGCTATGTCGATCACCTTAGTTCTTTGTGGATCACTTCGTTCCGGACCCGATCTCTTAGAGAAACTCCGAGCATAGCCCTTTTAGCAAGGACTATACCAATAAGGAATATCAATATTTATTTATAAGGAGCAAAACTTCAAAACAAGGCAACACCAAAAAGGGGAGATAATGCTTTGTCACCGTTTACCCAATAAAGGAAACCACTTTTCCCCACAATGCACAATTCCTTGACTTTACATTTGGCAAATTGCATTAAAAAATCACCTCACACCCCATTTTATCGAATATCTTCACACTTCACATAGTGTAGAATCACTGAGTAGCAATGCTTTGCAACGGATCTATTAGATTTTTGATTCTATTTTTTTTTGTTTAGCTCGATTGTATAAATAAAGAGCAACTAACGATAATGTCTTGTCTACTTTCACATATAGAAACACATTTAGAAAACTCATTTGAATTTTCAGGCTGTAAAAATGATATGTTTTTTCGCTCTACCTTGGCTCTACCAATTTGGAACAGCTGTGGCTGAACATACCTTCACAAGACCTTCACAAGAATAGGCTGGAAGACAATTTCTTTTTTTATATTTCTACAAGCCCCACCCGACTTCATTAGACGTATTTTATTATAATGATATGCGTAACTAATTAATTGAATATTATTTCTTGGTTTTTAGAGGTATTTAATTTTGAAGCTGTTTTTGTTTTCAGGTTTTTTGAAGGAGGATTTACTTAAAAAAAAAGCTTTTTTATTTTCAACTTTTTAGTGGTATGTAGGATGTAAACAAGCAAGTGTAGATATTTTTTAACTTTATATAATATTTTCAATAAGACAATGCCCATAACTCAATTTCCAAGTTTACGATGTTTGTTTTTGAGGAGTTCCGTTGTCTTTATAGTCCAAGTCTAGTTCAGAACGTTGCATCGCAGACCATGGTTTGGTTTGTTTTGGATTGTCATAAACCTACCAAAATCTAAATTACTTTACATATACTATTTGACTTTGAGGAGTTCCCTTTTGCATCTTCGAAGTTCAAAGTTCAATACCGATAAAATTAATATGCGACCACTCTTGAAGTATAATACCCTTTCAAACAAAATAAGAATCATCTAAATCGGTTCATAAACAAAGATGTTACGAGTATCCGAAATTCCGTAAAAACTCGTGCGATGGCAAGCTAAATAATTGATATTTTTCAGGATTATGAAAAAACTACTGGCCAGATCTCTGTAAAAATTTCATGGTACCACACACAAACTATGTTCTTTAAGATTAAAAAAGAATTTTTAAAATCGTTTGACAACTGACGAAGTTATGTTAAAACATACATAAAAAAAACTGACGACTTGAGAACCTCCTCCTTTTTTTGAAGTCGGTTAAAAACTCAGTTAAAAAACCGTTCTTCTTCCCAACCTCTTGTACTGTCTTCACAAAAACTATGCCCCTCCGCCGTTCTGCACGGCAAAGGTAATGGTTTGGAATTTCATTTATCGTCGCCCGCCAGAAAGTTAGAATGCGAGTCCTATCTGTTCCTGTTGCTGTTTGACTGATAGGGGGGAAATCAGGGGGAAATAACTCGGGGATAGTATTGGTAGTATTGGTACAACTATCAAAACTCGTGAACAGCGTTTAAAAATCTGTACCGTAACACGAACGAGGAAAAATGCGTGTAAAAGTACTCGTTAGAGTAAAAAGGTTTTAAGTATAAAATTGCCATTTTGTATGGAGAATTTTAAAGAAATTAACATTGTCTTAATTCATTTAACAACCATGAAAGCTAATGTTTTAAAACGTTTATGCACAAATGTTTAAACACTCAGCTAACAAATGCCACATGTGTTAAGTGAAAAAAATAAGTATAACCCGGTCGAGTTTATAACTCGGGACCTGAAGCGCGATAGACCCCTCTCGTTTTCTCCTTGCCTCACGCCACTGTCGTCATGCCAATAGCGTAAGTACATTCGTTAGCGTTATTTATCGAAAATCTATAAAAAAAAAAAAGTGACGACGGTGGCGTGAGGAAAGGAGAAAACGAGAGGGTTCTATCGCGCTTCAGGTCCCGAGTTAACTCGACCGGGTTGTATTGGCTAAGTTACAACAAATTAAGTGGTAATTTCTGCTAACGAAAAAACCTGCCTGCATAAAAAGACAAGTCAACTGAAAAGATGGAAACAAGATTAAATATTAAAGGCAACATAATAACATGCAGTCGGAGGCATGCATAAAGAAAGTGACATTATGAATGATTTGAATTATATGCCTCCGACTGCATGTTATTATGTTGCCTTTAATATTTAATCTTGTTTCCATCTTTTCAGTCGACTTGTCTTTTTATGCAGGCGGGTTTTTTAATTTTTTAAATTTATTTTTTTATTTATATCTTTTTAGTTATTACATATTACGGTAATGATATACCTTTTTGAAATCCTTATAATAAGCCCTTTAATTTGACACGTAGTATTCTAAAAAAAAATTTTTTTTTCCACTACGTATAATAGCACCGTACAGCCGCCATGTTGTTTTTTTTATAACGCCACCTTCTTAAGAACACTTGGGCTGACGAGACAAATCTGACGATATCTTAATAACAGAAATCCATTCAGCCGTTTGAAAGATATGAGGTAATAAAGAATATTACATACAAACATACTTACATACAAGATACGCGCGAAAAACATAACCCTTTCTTTGCAGTCGGGTAAAAAGGAGTAATTTTAAGATACTTTTTTATCGTTTAGGAAAGAAAATCAGAAATATGTTTATTCGCTGATAGTGGGCCGTCATGGTTATCAATAATAACAAGTAACTGAAGCATCTTTATCAACATAGAAGATAATGAAAGCCTCTGTGTGTCAGAAATTCATTCAATTCGGCAATTTCATAGTTTAACCCCTGGAAAATTTCATCCAACCAAAAACATTTTCATGTATAGTGCTGCCAAGACTCCATATGGCTTGCACTGTCAAAAAGTTATGAGACCTCATGTAGAGCCAACCCTTCTAACTCTACAAGCCCTAACTTCAAAAACTCTTCACCTTAGTCAAAAAAGTGGCATGGCCATTTCGCTACATTAAAAAAAATATTTACTGTTCAACAATAATAGTTCTTGTAGTAACAAAACGACAAAGCCACATATTTTGACTAATGTGAAGTTTTTGAATTCCGCTTAGGAGATAGATATGGCCCTGTACAAATTTTCAAAAAAACATTAGTTTGTAATGGAAATTTGTAAAGCGCTATCTACCGCTGAAAAGCGAAATGTAGTCTCTATAGGCCATAAAGTTAAGGTATATTAACTTTATGCTATAGGCGCACCTTCACGCTCTTTTTACCATTGAAAATATTTATCAGAAGCAAATCGCCTGAGACGTATTTTTGGCCATATTCCGAGGATTTTGGGAGGATCGAGATGGGAATAGTGCCAAAAGTTGAGGAATTTATCGAGACACGTGTGAACGGTGAATTTTGAAAATATACTGGTAACTTTTTTGGAATGTTGAAAAATGTAAAAAAGTCGTGTTTTTAGGGGGTGTTTATTTACTAAATTGTAAATATTTCGGAAAAAAAACTGACTTAAGAAAAAATAAATAACATCTTAGGGTATTTTAGTTTAACTACAAAATGGCGAAAAAATTTTGAAAATTGGTTAAAAATTGTGACCTGGGTGGTCCTTTTAAGTTTAGAATTGTAGAAAAACGGATGTTTGCGTACATAAAAAAACCCGCCTGCATAAAAATACAAGTCAACTGAAAAGATGGAAACAAGATTAAATATTAAAGGCAACATTATAACATGCAGTCGGAGGTATGCATAAAGTGACATTATGAATGATTTGAGTTATATGCCTCCGACTGCATGTTATAATGTTGCCTTTAATATTTAATCTTGTTTCCATCTTTTCAGTTGACTTGTCTTTTTACCCGACTGCAAAGAAAGGGTTATGTTTTTCGCGCGTATCTTGTATGTAATATGTAAGTATGTTTGTATGTGTGTTTGTATGTAATATTCTTTTCACACCACATGCTCGACAATGCCGAATTATATGTCATGTAAACCTTACCGAAAGCAAGACATTATATCTCTTGGCTTTAGCCGGGTTATAATGTTATATTATAACCCGCTGGTCAATAATGTGATTTTCACTTTCATAATTCTTATTGCTATGTACATAAAGTCTAATTTCACTAAACAGAATGTGTCCTCAGCGGGCGCGGCCAACTCGATTTTCGAAGACCGAGGCCGTGGCCCACTAGATTCGCATGAGACATTTGTTTGTCAAATCGAGTAGGCCACGCCAGCTGAAAGAAGTTGCTATAGCCGTAGCTAGTAGTACTACTAGCTTTAGAAGATTCTATAAATATTTCAAAGAAAAAATAAAAAATTTCAAGTGATGAAAGTATTTTGTCTCCAGAAGCTATTAAATTAGATGCCATAGGCATTGTCAATAATCTACTCCCAGAAAAGTCAAAGGAAAAATACCTGAAAGCCTATAAAGATTTTGACACATGGAAAACTGCAAAAGACGCAAAGTCTGTGTCTGAATCAGTGCTTCTGGTCTATTTTGAATATTTATCAGCTACAAAGAAGTCAAGCAGCCTGTGGTGTATCTATATTATCTTTCCATAATTGGACTAATGTCTCCAATATCAATTTGCACTTTTAATATGCTGTAATAAACACTATCTAATAAGCCTGGTTTTTTATTGTCTCGCATAAAGTGAGAAAAGTAGAGTATACACCACCGGGATAAAACTGTTTTTTTCTTGGGCGCTTGAATCCCTCACTGCACTCAGGACTCAATCTTAATTCCCTCGCTTTGCTCGGGAATTACCTTGTAACACCCTCGCTGCGCTCGGGAGTTAAATTTGGAGTCCTTCGTTACGTTCATGATTCAATGTAGCGCCCGTGACATAAAACACTGCTTTATCCCCTTGGTGTATAATCTACTATTATTACCTCATATCTTTCAAACAGCTGAATGGATTTCTGTAATTAAGATATCGTTAGATTTGTCTCGTCAGCCCAAGTGTTCTTAAGAAGGTGGCGTTATGAAAAAAATAACATGGCGGCTGTACGGTGCTTTTATACGTAGTGGGAAAAAATTTTTTTTTATTGAATACTACAATATGGGTGTCAAATTAAAGGGCTTATTATAAGGATTTCAAAAAGGTATATCACTACCGTAATATATAATAACTAAAAAGATATAAATAAAAAATAAATTTTTATGCAGGCAGGTTTTTAATTTTTATAAATTTTTTTTTTATTTATTTATTTTTAGTTATTATTTATTACAATCATGATATACCTTTTTGAAATCCTTATAATAAGCCCTTTAATTTGACACCCATATTGTAGTATTCTAAAAAAAAAAATTTCCCCCACGTACAATAGCACCGTACAGCCGCCATGTTGGTTTTTTAAAACGCCACCTTCTTAAGAACACTTGGGCTGACGAGACAAATTTAACGATATGCTAATCATCGAAATCCGTTCAGCCGTTTGAAAGATATGAGGTAATAAAGAATATTACATACAAACACACATACAAACAAACATACAAGATACGCGCGAAAAACATAACCCTCTTGCAGTCGGGTAAAAAGTGTTGTAGCTTCTATGATTATTGACCGATCGTCATGGTAATAGTGTTAAAAAAAGCAGAAGCAGACGAGAAGTGCATTCGTTGGAATTTTGAAAATCTTTAAATGATATTTCGGCCCCGTCGAGGCAGTCAGCGGGAGTTTTCACAATTGTAAAAATAATTAGTTACTACGTAGGTAACTTTAAAAATATAATAGGATTTTGTTTTTGATTTAATTTTGGATTTTCGTAAATTTTTGTATTCATTTTCAATGCTCCGATTCTTGCGGGGACTGCAAAATTTGAGAATTTTTTCTTAATAAATGTTTGTGCTAATTTAGGTCACAGAATAGATATAAGTACTACCGCAGTTAGTTGCTTAACTCCTACCAATATTGATTCGTGCTCAACTGTCATAACTTATTATCCGCTAACCTTTTTTCGCAATTAAACCATAAACAATACAAGTTTAATCATCTTTAACCACAGGTTGCAGCTGTCGGCACTCTAGTTAAACAGTTTCGTTCAATTAACGGCAATTACTAACTATTGTTTACCGTAACTACATAGCCGTAACGGAAAAAGTATATAATCGTAATTACTTAATGAACAATGTAGCTAGGTAGTATAATTTTACTAGTACATCAATCTAAGTATTATCTATTGGAATTAACTATAGTTTGACTTGACTACATAACTATAGACAAGTCAAACTATAGGTAGTTACTGAAACGAAAACAGCATAAAAATTAAGGAATAAATGATGTAGAGTGCTATACACTCGACTTCATAAAAATCGCTCTTCGAAAATAAGTTTAGACTTGGCCACCTGCTATTTCTAGCAAACGTTTTATTGTGTAAATGTTGATATCTATTGAAAGTACATTTAATGAGCTTTCAATTAATAATTGTTTGATTTAAGTAACATAACAGTTACCATAAAAAAAATGAAACGCTTATAGCGTTATTGCTTGCGCCGCAATAAAAGGGGTCAATTCAGGAAATGCGGGTAAATTTGCTATCGAGATGATGGAGAAAACACACATTTCATTAAAAAAAAGGAATACCCAAGATGGATACTATTGCCCATGAAGTTGCTCAAATATTGCAAAAAAATTAGTCAATGCAAATGCAATGTTGCTCAGAAACTGAATCTCAGGATTTGATTCCGTTCGACGAGTTTTCTAGAGACTGTTGGCTATGTCCGAAGGGGAAGAAGTATTAACAACACTAGATAGGATTAAATTAACTTTGAAGAAATGTTTTAAATGGTGCGATTTTTCTGACGCCGAGTGTATTATTGAACTGGTAAATACTAGAAATTTAAAATAACAATATTTTCTCGAAAATATTAGCTACAGATATATCGATATTGTTTTCCCAATATATCGAAATGGGTTTCGATGTTTTTTTTAAATGTCGTTATATTTTTCCACTTTTGTCATCCCTAGAAAAATTGGCATCCATCTATTGAATGCATAGGGGCAACCCTAAAATGAAATTGTGTTTTTCATTTGCCCTTTATGGAAATATTGAAAACAATAGTCTAATTGCGACTAAGATTGTCACTTTTTAGTTTTCTAAAAACTAAAATTTCTCAACAATTGGTGTTTTTTAACCGACTTCCAAAAAGGAGGAGGTTCTCTGTTCGTCTGTATATTTGTTTTTTTTTTGTGTATGTACACCGATTACTCAAAAAGGGCTGGATCGATTGAAATGATTCAAACGTTATTTATTACATTAGGTAAACTCCCAAGTTGGTCCCATTTTTTTAAATTTGGAAATCGGTTTAGTACTTTTCAAGTAATCTTGAAAAAATCACGAAAATAGTATGATTTTGTGTGTATTACCTCGATGATAATGGTCGCATTACTTCTTTGTTTATGAACCGAATAAGATAATTATTTTTTTGTTGGAAGAGGGATATCTGTGTAATAGTTCTTTAACCGACTTAAAAAAGGAGGTTCTCAGGTTGACCCGTATGTATGTATGTTTCTTCGCAATTATCTCACGTTTGGCTGAGCCGATTTTACTATCTAACCTACAAGGTACCTACACTAAAAATAAAAAAATAAAAATTGTTTAAAAAAACCGACTTCAAAAAACCTACCTCTAAAAAGCAAAAGTTTTTATTATTACAAATATTATTTCTTGCTTTTTAGAGGTAGGTTTTTTGAAGTCGGTTTTTTGAACATTTTTTTCAGGATTTATAACAGTTTTTCGGGATTGTATCTATCTAACATATACGGCTTTATAAGGCTATTACCAAACAGCCCGCTTAAAGTTAAGTCAAACCCAAGTTCTATTTAAGTACCAAGTATGCAAGTAAGTAAGTTAGCGGTTGACTAATTACTCAAGTAATTGCTTTACCTTGCTAGTTCATTAAGCAATTAGACTGAATGTAGCAACATCGCCATATATAAGTTTTAATATTGAATGCGTTTTTAAAATAAAAACTAAATTTTAATCTGCAGGCCTATTACATAAAAATAATCGCGATAAACGGACGATCTTCCTCCCACTCCGTGACACTAATAACTATCACTTTTTATTTTACGGTAAGTCAGTGATGTTTTGGGCATAGAATAGATATAAGTACCTACTACCGTACAGGAAGGACACTCTCCGCTCCGTCCCAGAATCAATTACCTCATCCCACCCCGCGAGTTCGTGTGCTAAATCGTGTCAATTACCTCACCCCACCCCGCGAGTTCGTGTGCCGAATCGTGTGCTCCAAGAAGCTTATACTTGTGGGTTTAAGCTTCTTGGTGTGCTCATTTAGTCGTGTTTGTCAACGTCAACTTATTTTGATATTCAAAGCAATGCGTCGTAACTTTATTTACCTACTAAAAAGTTCGAATTGCGAATTGAACGCCGCTCATACAGTACAAAAACTGCACGGTAGCCCTAGACACACACAGTGCGTGTACAAAAACGCCATCTGACGTCATCTGTTTATAACGGCGCGGTTGTATGGAGTAATTTGGGTAAAGTCAGTAGGTTTACCCATAACAGTATAAAGACTTTACCCCTAACAGTACTGTTTCCATAATTAGTAAGGTATCAAAACACATGTCATTCATTACTCATAAATGAATTGACATTAATGCGACAAGCAAACACTCGTATTCTCATCACCTTATGTGGGAATCGTAGTTTTTCTGACTGGCAACGGAAATATTGCTAGTGGGAAGATATTTCAATTATTGCAATAAAGGAAAATTTAGAAAAAACTAGTTCAGAGGCCGTTTGTAAGTGTAATAAAGGAAATAATCTAGATCTGTACAGAAGTTTGCTACTAATTACAAAAATGTTAGTAAAAGTTTAAAATCAAATGGAAAAAACTGTTTTGTTTAACCATATGTCTGCGACTGACTGTACTGTTATAGCATTATTGGTATATAGAGGCATGGAAATTAATAACTTTTGGGAAATTACAAAGTTATATTTACTAAGTTACACGAAAATATTACTTAGTTATACCTATATTTTCGTATTTAGCAAGAATAGAATATTACACATAAAAGTATTTTTGTCTTAATTAAACATGACTCATGTCTTAGGACAGCGTTTGGGCTGTAGAACAAATTCCCTCGCCTCATCGCCGCGCCATAGAGAAAGCGCGCGAACTTGTAACTGTCAAAAGTGACAGTCCGCCATCTTAGCGGCGGATTCCTACGTGTTAGTTGCCAATATCGCTCCTTCAGATAATTACTTGAGCGATTAGTCAAGTTTAGCCTTCGCTCCTTATTTACACAGTAGCGAACACGTAATTACAAGAAAGTTGATTGGGTACAGAATAACATCTGTAATAAGCTGTTTAGCTTGGCTAAAACTGGTAGTTGTTCGCAAATAGTATTTATTTACACTGAGCTTGTATCTTTATGGTGGTTGTATAATTGTATGCCATAACTTTGAAAAGGAATGACTACTGCACCGTAATGTTACAAGGATTTACGTAAATAATATTGTAACAGGTTAAATTAATAGTATTGTAATCTAAGAACGTTTTCTATCTAAGTTATTGATTTAAAGTTTTTAAAATTAAAATTTTCCATTCAACACTATTAATTTTATCAACAAATAAATCCATCCAACATACATTGCAGAAAACTTTTAATGCCCGTTACTTTATCCGCCAAAAAAAGACAAAACTAAGTACTTTCATTTTAAAGTTTGTTCAGCGAAAATACCTTTTTATATTTTAATCTAAACTAGCGGCTGCTGCGTTTTCACCCACGTGGTTCCCGTTCCCGTGGGAATATCGGGATAAAAAGTATCCTATGTTTTAATCTAGGCTATCTACTATCTGTGTGCCAAATTTCAACTAAATCCTTCCAGTAGTTATTGCGTGATTGAGGAACAAACATCCAAAAATCCAAACATCTAAACATCCAAACCCACAAACTTTCACATTTATAATATTAGTAGGAAGTAGGATAATGTATTAGCTAAATTTATAAAGCTAAAAAGTTAATTTCGCCCATTTTCTTGTCAGCTAAAGGCGAATAGGTGATAAAAAGGAGTTGAAAGATAATAAAGGGCACTTTATGAGACAAATTATAACAAGATAGGTAGGTATATAGGTATTATATCATTTTACATTTTGCAGAACAATTTTGTCACTACAAAATCTATTAAAAACAATGTAACTATAATAAATTCATGACAACAACGGTGTGAAAACCTCCCGAAGGTGAACGAAGTTTGCTTTCGTTAATTACTAGCCATCGATATGAAGTGTTCAACTGATGGTGCACTCTTAATAAGTAGACAAAGTCACGGGAATGAATGATGTTCTCATTGAAGTCCTTGACACGCATTTCATTATAATACACCCAACTTGTTACAGAAAAACAGCTGTTTCATACAAAAATTAATAACGAAAACATCAAAATGTATAAAAGAGCAGATTTTCTCTTCGCGATTTCGAGTTGGTCCCATAGTAAAAAATATTCAGTTTGATGGTCCCTATCTACCCTATTCGGCATTAGGGTTTTTTTGTAAGACGTAGTATTTTACGCTTACATGATAAGTAGCCTTAGCACGAGCCACGAGAAAAAATGCGTGTAAGTAAAAGTACTCGATAGAGGATTTATCTATGGAAAATCTCATTTCGCTTTTCAGAGGTAGATGGCGCTTTACAAAATTTACGCGCGTTTTTTTCCCGATAGATGTTCGTGCTATATACAGCTCTGTCAGTTACGTGTGAAATACTAACATAGTATAATCATACTCGTACATAAAATCGCATAACCTTTAAATTTATTATAAAATTTTGGCGCAAGAAATCCTTTTCATGCATATTGATCTGCGTCTGCTACATCCGTAATAAGTTCTTCTTTTTTGTTTTGGCAATCTACTTTCCTCTTGGAAGTAATTTTTGCCAGTGTCAAAGTGTTGAATAGTTCAGTGGTAGGTATTGTTTCAGTTTACATTAGAATACGGGTGCATCGCATTCCAATGCTGCTTGGAACATTTGGCACCAAGTATATCAAGACAGTTTATTCGGTACGTTTTGCCGAGGTAGCCACCACTACAATAAGTCTCAGCTTCACTCAACCAAGATCGCGTCTATTTCAATTCCCCCACATATTGTTTAGTTGCGTAGACACTTGTACCACAAAACTGCATCAATTCGACACAATATCCGATCTTGACAAAATGGCGCCAAAAAACCATAGATAGTAGTTATCTGATTTCCGTAACACAGCAAAACAGTAAATAATTTAGTTTCTCTTGGGAAATTTATGACATAAGCAGTCAAATTCTTTAAGCACACATATTGCACAGCAATACAACAGCGCATGCTAATCAAAGTATAGTATGGGTAATTTGCGAAGCTATCCATTATCTTGCATGGAGGTCCATAGCTAATTATTCTAAAGCGAACATTATAGCCATTAGGTTTAATAAACGAAGGAGCATGCAAACAAAATGAAAGTTTAAAAAAATGTTTATGCGCTATCGCCCGTGTCTATGGATTGATGACTTTTTAATTTTAGTTACGGCTCTGGATACGGCGGCGTTTGCCGATATAGGTGATTTAAATTTTTTTGTTTAGAGGTGTATGTTGATTGTAGATTATTCCTGAAGTAGAAATGCGTCCTAAATTGCTGCTTAAATGTAAAAAGAAATAAGTACCTTTACTAACTTTTTCGCTGAGTTTTCGATTTATTTGAATAACCACATATTTTTAGTCCATGGAAAGCCTGTTTTCCATGAGCAGAGAGATCTAGAATTCTTGATAATAATGATAAAACATAGTCTATGACTATTAAACAAAAGACTATTAACATAGCGAAAAATTTTCTAAGTCTATGCTATTAACACACATTATTTTCGTCTTCATTTGTTTTTGGCTTTTCGTTGAATTTTTTTCTATAAAGGTTTATTCCAAAAACAGAATCTCTTTTCTATTTCCCAAATTAAAGTAATAAATTATATATTTATTAAGACCTCTTTTCAAGCAAATCGCTCGAAGTTCCGTACCTGACAAGTTTAGTACAGAACTTTGCGTACATTTCACTGTCTGCTGGAAATTAGCACCAGAAACAGATGGGAAATGTGATTAAGTAGAATGTGGTCTGTGGCACGAGAGGCGGCGATTTGCAACCTTTTCAACTATCGAATAAGTCGTTTAACACCTCGTTTATTTATTCGATTGTCAATCGATGGTACAGTGCGTTTCAAACTTATTGGCGGCTGTGACGTCAGTTTCAAGCGCACTATTGTTGTTGTTTTTATCCACAACGCATTAGTGTTATGGCCTTCATCTCACCTGAGGCCCTATCCTGCTATTGTTAACGTCATAATCGTGTTTCAATGGTGTATCGGTTTTGGGTTCAGGAAACAAAAACTGTGTCAAAAAGCATTACAACTCAAACACGATTGAAACACGATTATGACGTTAACAAATAGCAGACTTAGGCCTCTGATGTTAAGGGCCCTATCACATTTTTTCGTCGAAATTTCGATTTTGACGGATTTTAGCGATACAACCTAGAGAAACATTTGGATCTACTAAATACATTTGTATGTGTCCGCGACAAAAAGTAATATGATGATTCACTGGACAGTTAAAGGGTTAGAAAGGAAAATGAAAGTTGGTGAACTATTTCTTAGAGTCAACTTTGAACATACACAGAAAGACAAACATGTACAAACAACAAATAAAAGTATGAAATTAGATTTTTTTATGAAGTAAAAATTATTATGATATAATTTTTACGTAATGATAATAATGTATCTAGGAGAAATCCACAGTTTATTCTGAGCGTTTTCAGTAGTTTTATGGTTTTTGATTGGAATTTTTTTTCACATATTCTATACATAATTTCAAAATTCCGAGGCCGCTATGAACAATTCGACTATATAAGAGATAACATTTTTTTTTTTATTTCGATTGTTTAGCACAGTTGTTCAATCCATGAGCTCAAAAAAGTGCCTTCGCGCATTTTATGAAAATCTTTCTCTGCAATTTCGGGTTTAATTATAAAGTTAAGCAAATTTTCAAAAAAGCGAGGCCGCTATTAACTATTCCAATAGCTATTCTGCACCATTCAATAAGTCAAAAGTGTTAATGTATTTTTGTTTCTGAGATCGATAACGCCAGTATTGGCCATTTTACGCAAAAATCACAGTCGAAATGTAATATGCCTCTTAAGCGAAGAAGACGCCGAAGGTGGAAGCGCACTACACCCGGAATCCTCATCACTGAGGAACTGGCTATCTTACCTCTAACTGCCGGAACACAACAATTATTAAATTGTTGTTATGGCGTCAGACTTAGGTAAGATGGTGGTAGCTAGCCAGGCGGACTTGAAATAAGCCCTACCACCAACCGACTTAAATGAAAATTAGATGTTATACTATTTCGTGCGTATGAAGCACTGAAGAATAAAAAAATAGTATCAATAAATTATATTAGAGGCAGAATGGCATTATAGAGGTCATTTTCCTTTAAATTACGTAACTAATAAAACTGAATGTGCTTCTCATATTGCAACCCCATAAACAGCTTAAGGAGTAAGAAGATCGGTGGCGAAGTGGTTTAGCGCCTGGCCCAGCGATTGCGGAGGTTAAGCAACTTTCTAAAGGGTAGGTCATGGGATAAGTGACTAAAAAAATATTATCTCGAGCTCCTCCGTGCTTCGGAAGGCACGTTAAGCCGTTGGTCCCGGCTGCATTTGCAGTCGTTAACACCCACCAATCCGCATTGGGCCCGCGTGGTTTGTTATGGCCCGTCCTCCTTATCCACCCATATAAGGAAGGCCTGTGCTCCAGCAGTGGGGATATTAAAAATGGCTGAAGGACAAACAGCTTAAAGTTTATGACTTAACTGCAAACAGCAGTTTGCAATTAAAATAGTTCGGTACTTCGAATCGTTTCAGAGAGACAGAGACAAAAGATATTGCTGTCCTTTTCCATTATAACAGGATTATTAAACGGGTTTAGTTTGCTTTTTAAATTAATTATTTAAGAAAAAAATACAAATAATCCCATAGTTTAGGGATTTAAACCGCCTTTGTGGTCTAGTGGTACAGCCATGTTAGACGAAGGAGTCCTGGGTTCGATTCCCAGGAGGGAGGTACAATTTGTACTCGTTTTGGTTGGTGGTAAGGCTTTTTTCAAGTCCGCCTGGTAACTACTTACATATGTAACACCAAGGTAACACATAAAAAATTATGATCAGTAGCCATTTTGAAAGTCCCCACTGCTGGGGCACAGGCCTTCTTCATCGGTGGATTAAGATGGGCCACAACCCAACACACGGGCCCAAAGCGGATTGGTGGGTGTTAACGACTACAAATGCAGCCGGGACCAACCTAGCCAAACTAGCTAGCCAGGCGGACTTGAAATAAGCCCCACCACCAACCTATCTATAACCTACAACCCGGTCGAGTTAACTCGGCACCTGAAGCGCGATAGACCCCTCTCGTTTTCTCCTTTCCTCCCGTCGTCAATTTTTTGAAAGATTTTGATAGATTATTGATAAATTATTGCTAACGAATGAACTAACGCTACTAACATGACGACAGTGACGTGAGGCAAGGAGAAAACGAGAGGGGTCTATCGCGCTTCAGGTGCCGAGTTAACTCGACCGGGTTATATCTATGGTACGCTACAACCCCTAACGGTGAAATTTCAATTGGCACAAGTTTCTCCATTAAAAGTCAGTCAGCCGTCTTTTAACCCTCTTCCACGGTGCATTAGGCGTTAGCTGCTAAATTAAAATAACTGTTATTTCATTATCACGCCGGCTGTCAGTTGTTTTCGATTGGCGGGAATTTAGTGGTGACAATTTATTCATATTGTTAGCTTACTGATATGTATAATCCTACTAATATTATAAATGTGAAAGTTTGTGGGTTTGGATGTTTAGATGTTTGGGTGTTTGTTCCTCAATCACGCAAAAACTACTGAACGGATTTGGTTGGAATTTGGCACACAGATAGTAGATAGCCTAGATTAAAACATAGAATACTTTTTATCCCGATATTCCGACAGGAACGGGAAGCACACGGGTGAAACCGCGGGTAACCGCTAGTTTTGTATATTATTTAAAATCAAAGTATGTTCATTATTTATTTCGAATAGATTTGTCATTCCCATTATCCTTATGATGAAGGTCAAAAGCCTCTTTTCTTCATGAAAATACCAAAGACCATACCACACCACGTTTACCAAATTCATATTGGTGGGTGTTAAATAGTAGGTAGTCGTTATTTTTTTTATTTCTACATGCCTGCTCGTCACTAACCTATTATTTTCTGGAAATTTTCCCAAACTACAAAGTAAAAAACATACAATAAGTCTCATAATTACGAACACTAATTAGTTTGGCACTCGGAAATTCTCTTATGCAGCAATAAACCCTGTAATTTTAACGACTACAAATTTTTCGTGCTTCGAAATAATGAACTTAATTAAAATCACACCTAAAAATTATAAAGTGTTTGTTAAAATTAACACCTTATTATCTACTTGAAGACACTAATTAACTATAACGCGTACTTAACTATTATTAGTGCTAAATAACGTTTTTTAATGAGATATTTTTTTACGTAACGGGTGGGGTGTGAAAAAAGCGTTTGTTAAAAATATATTTTCTGTTATAAAATATATGGCTTTTTAATTGTCAGTTTTATTTGTCGTAAAAATGGTCTGTGAATTCGCTAATTAGTGAAATACTTTTCTTTTTTTATAGCTTTTTTCGGTTGGTGATCGTGTGGGGTGAATAATAATTAAAAATATGCTGAATTCTAGTTAAAAAAATATCCATGATTTTCAGAACTATACCTTATAAGTTAATAAGATTCATTTCAGTAATTTTTCATTTTGTACATCATTTTTGTTAAAGGAAGATGTTAATTCCATGATATTCTATCGGTGTGTTACGAAAAAATTAAATGGGAAAATTATGATGACGTGGACTTGTAAATAAAAAATGTATTTTTACTTTTAAGATATTGAATTCATACTACACATAGATATCATGAACTTAAACAATCTGAAGATATCCTTATATTTATACCAAAAAATATGAGCTTTTTCTTTTTTAAATGACTTTAGATGCCACCAAAGAAACAATAAGACGCGTATTTAATAAAAATAAGTACCTACGTATAATACTCTACCTGGAGTATTTTTTGAGCAAATAAATTATGTATAATAGATTTTTTAAACGTTTTCTAAAAACTCGTTCAATGTGAAAAGCAAAATAACGTCGAAATTTTTTCGCAAACTATGTAGCGTAAAAAGGTAGTAATTGGAAAATGGAAAAAACCTTCCGCATCACTATTGAGTAATGGCCCGGAATGAAATGTCTGGAGAGCGGGCTTAATCGATTATCGATTGTTCGATGGCTTTCGATTCGATTGCCCGTAATGAGCTATAGTCACTGTCTACCCGAACATCTATCGAGAAAAAAGGCGCGCGTAAAAACATTCGATAGAGTAATTTTGTATGGGAAGTTTGTATAGCGCCATCTATCGCCGAGAAGCAAAATTAAATTTTCCATAGATATTTACTACTAGCGGCTGCCCGCGGTTTTACCCGCGTGGTTCCCGTTCCCGTGGGAATATCGGGATAAAAAGTATTCTATGCTTTAATTTAGACTATGTACTATATGTGTACCAAATTTTAACCAAATCCGTTCAGATGTTTTTGCGTGATTTAGGAACAAACATCTAAACATCCAAACCCACAATCTTTCACATTTATAATAATAGTAGGATAGGATATCGAGTACTTTTACGCGCGTTTTTTTCGCTATAGATGTTCGTGCTAATGGTACTTACTGTTTATTATGACTGGTGATTTTGTCATTCATTTTAACTAGAATACAACGTGAACAGTTGAGGGTTTACTCAGGAAAGGGCAGCTGCCTCCCCCCCCCCCCCTAGCGCCTTAAAAAATGTATAAGTACTGCAAAGCAACCGAAGTCCTACGGCCGCGTAATAGACTTTTCACTTCTCATGCTCGTAAAGTTCGTCTTTATGTTGGGTATAGGCTGCATAAAATCGCTTTTTATGCTCTAGTGCATAAAGTAAAATCTTCGTCTAAGTCTCAGACTTTAAGATAAAGGTCGTCAGGTAAACAGCCACACATGCAATTAAACTTCATTGAATTAACTTGTATATGGGTATCAGTTAATATATCAATTCTTGAATATGGGTATCAAATGAAAGGCCTTGATGAGGACATTCCAAAAATATATATTTTGTCACAAAAAATTGAGAAATACATTTCTTTTTTAAATTTTTGAATATGGTTATCAAATGAAAAGTATTGATGAGCACATTCCAAAAATATATAATTTGTCACTAAAATATTAGAAATATTTTTATTTTTACATTACTGTTGTTTAATTTCCTCACAATCGAAGTGAAAAGCAGAGTGTATAACTCGTACATAAAACCCATTTTACCCTCGACTTGACTATCCACCGTCGCCTGCGGCTCGGGTGGATATATATCGTCTCGGGTAAAATGATGCGTTTTATGCACTTGTTGTACAATCTACTATTCTTTGCCGATAAATCCCGCAATAAATTCACTAGTGTAAAGCTTCATGCTCTTGACTGTACCTATAATTCATGTTTTTCTCACTCTCCTTAAGGCGAGGTGGTAGTGAAAGTGGCGCCGCCACTACATTTATTTTTATTACTCGTAAACCAAGTCAATATTTAAAAAAGCACAAGTAATAATCTCTTAAATTGTCTGTAATATTTTTTGAATAACTCTTCAACAGTTATCATTCATTCTGTAAGTTTTAAAATCCATAATCGCCAAAAGTGGCCACATTGAGCTAAAATGGATTTTTAAACTTACAGAAAGAATGAAAACTTTTGAAGAGTTATTCAAAAAATATTACAGACAATTTAAGAGATTATTACTTGTGTTTTTTTAGGGTTCCGTAGCCTAAATGGCAAAAAACGGAACCCTTATAGATTCGTCATGTCTGTCTGTCTGTCCGTCCGTATGTCACAGCCACTTTATTCCGAAAGTATTAGGATCACACTTAGTTGAAACTTGGTAAGTAGATGTATTCTGTTAACCGCTTAACAATTTTAATGCAAAAATAAAAAAAATAAAAGATTAAGGGGGGCTCCCCCATACATGGAACTGAATCTGAAAAAAAAAATTTTCTTCAAACCAATACGTGTGGTGTGTCTATAGATAGGTCTTTAAAAATGTCCTAAGACGATTTTTTCTCAAAGTCAACCGTTTGAAAGATAAACACTGCCAAAGTGGTAAAATGTGTGTCCCCACCCCTCTAACTATTGAAAGAAGAGAGTGAAAAATCTAAAAAAAATATATGCTGTAGACCTTAATAAACACTTTCAACGAAAATTGGTTTGAACGAGGTATAATAAGTAGTTTTTGAGATATAGCACATTTTACAAAACCGCAAACATAACTTTGTCATTCATACCAACACTGTGAAGAAAAGTTATTTTTGCAGACAAAAAAATATAGTGGTATTAAATATCGTATGGTATAAGGTAACTACGGAACCCTACGGCACGTGGCCCGACACGCACTTGGCCGGTTTTTTTTAAATATTGAGTTGGTTTAGGAGTAATAAAAATAAATGTAGTGGCGGCGCCACTTTCACTACCACCTCGCCTTAATATTAAATTATTTGAAAAAAATCCAAAAATCTGATAGAAATAGCATTTTGCTACTCCACTGCTCCACTTTGTTCCTGAAAGCCTTCTGTCAGCTTCTAAAATTAACTTATGTAGCTTCAACTGGCTGTTTGTTTTACATTACTGCTTCATGACTGAAGAAATTTTATAGGACTTAAGTGTCAGCAGCAACGTCGGTCAAGTGTCGGACAGAGCCAGTCGAAGCATAATATGGTGCAAATCGACGCGTGTGCCACATTTCAGTTTTGCTAATGAATGGCGGGCTGCATCCTTTGCAAATTGCCATTTCTCTAAAGTAACTATAACTGAAAAATATTTGTTCATTTGGGGGCAGGTAATGGCAGCCCCAACGGATTTTTCTTGCGTTTGTAATTTATGAATAGGTAGATAAAGTATGTATAGTACCTACATCACTTTTAGTCGAGGGATTTTTGTAAAACTTATTTTTTTACTTATGTCTGGGCACAGTTCTAACTAACCTAACCAACTAATTTATTAGCGTAGGTATATAGTGCTTTAGCAATATAATCTGACCAGCAAGAAGTTAAATTCAGGCCAGATAATACACAACTTTTTTTACCATTGAAAATGGTTATCAAATGCAAATCGCCTGAGACGTATTTTTGGCCATATCTCCGAGGATTTTGAGAGGATCGAAATGAAAATAATAGCAAAAGTTGAGGAATTTATCAAGACATATGTGAACGTTTGAATTTTGAAAATCTACTGGTAACTTTTTTTGGAATTTTGTAAAATTCCAAAAATTCCGGGTTTTTTGAGGGGTGTTTATTTACTAAATTGTAAATATTTCGGAAAAAAAACCGACTTAAGAAAAAATGAAAAAAAAAAGGTCCTAGGGTATTAGTTTAGCTACCAAATGGCGAAATAATTTTGAAAATCTGTTAATAATTGTGATATGTAAGTGGTCCCTTTAGATTTGGAATTGTAGAAAAACGGGTGTTTCCGTACATAAAAAGTGATGTAGCTTTTATGATTATTGACCGATCGTTATGGTAATAGTGTTAAAAGATGCAGAAGCAGACGAGAAGTGCATTCGTTGCAATTTTGAAAATCGGTTAATAATATTTCGGCTGTGTCGAGGCAGTCAGCGGACGCTTGGCGTGACACGAGGCGGAGCCGAGTGTCACAATCGTAAAAATAAATAGGCACTACCTAGGTAACCTAAGAAATATAATAGGACTTTGCATTTGATTTGATTTTGGTTTTTCGTAAATTTTTGTGTTCATTTTCAATGCTCCGATTCTTACGGGGACTGTAAAATCTGTGAATTTTTTCTTGATGGCAGTAGTCAAAACTAAACCGAGAGTTCTGAAAATACTTACGAAAACGGATTCTACTGAAATGTTTGAATGTGTCGGCTTTTAAATAAAAATCTTACAATCTGTAAGGTGTCAATCTAAGATAATAGAAAACATCCACAATAAACGTTGTATTATTCAACTGCATTATATTAGCAAATTGAGTGTCATAGCAGTTGCTGTGAACACAATGATAATCTTATATTATGCGTCCAGACAGATGTTGGGGAGAGAGATAGTGATGCGAACAGTTATCGATGAATGTGGAGAGAAGTTATCGATAAACAAGTCGATTATAGTTAGAGCGTCCGCTGCGTTAAACGGGATCCCGCCGCGGATACACGCCGCGGGAATATACCTATAGATTGCTAGTTTTCTGTCAGACAGATGCTTGCAGTGCATGAGTAAGCTCTAATCTATGAACCGACCATCGATGAACGGTTTTTTCGGCGAATATTTCTATCGGCGATGGATTTATTCATGGAACCAACCGTCGACCAAGAGTGATTTCGTACCATCGGAAAAGGGTGATTTGCTATACAGTTTGGAGCTCATGTCGCCCCGCGCCGGGATACCGCTTAACGCAGCGGACGCTCTTAGGGAAACTTTTACCGATATGCTGTAAAATAGGATATTATTTATCTATTATCATTGTAACTTTAATTGACTATTAAAAAATTTAAAATGTTCACAAAAGGATTATTCGAATGTCATACGAAGTCGCAAGCGAAAGCTTGTATTACATAAATTATTATCTTACTTAAATTGTTTGGTTTGGGAGCTCCTTTTATGTCAAAAAGTCATAATATTACCTAATCATTATGGTTTTCAAGGTAAGTATGAGCTATAAATACAGAAAACGAAAATCAGTGTTGTACATATTTCCACTAAATATTACTCTAAATATTATAATTACTCGCTAAAGCAATAAAAACTCGTTATTATAACTATGAATAAATATAAAGCAATAATATAACACCTATCATAATGATTTTTAATTTAATAGCTCGTTTTAAAAGATAATAATTCAATATACTCGTAAATGTAACAGGTCAATAATTCAATTGAGACGATAATATCGATATTATGCAGCTCGGAAACTTTTTACATAAACATGAATCATAGAGTGTTACAGATAACTATCGATATTTCTATAATGATCTATTCGTTTAAAATAACTTAAAGTAAACACACTTTATATGTCAGATATCTCATTCCAAGTATTTAGTTTCAGACTAGTTATGTCAACGTATGACATGAAGTTTTTTGTTATTATTTTTGAAATTGCTTCCTTGAACTTTTTTCGTTAGGGTAGAGCTATGAAACAATGCGAAGTTTGTTCAAATTTAGTTTGATCCTTAGATCAGAGACAATTTTTCACGGTTTTTTTTTAAATAATCTCTATACTAACCTAACCTAACCCAGAATTAGTAAATGCTCACCAAATCTTCTTGGTTGGTTTGGGATTTGGTGAGCATTTACTAACTTTGTAGAACAATTTTTTTTTGGTACTATAAAGTAATTATTCCCATTTCTCACTAGTACCATTTTAGCATAAAATAGCGACATTTTCTTATTATAGCGCTTAAATTATGTTTTTGGATCAACATGCAGTTTCATGAACACATAATTACCTTAAACCTACTTACAGCACTATAGGAATATTCCTCGACGACCAAATAAGGTATGTCATTGCATTAGCGCAGTTAATTAAAATGTATAAGTTTGCTATATCCCTTCAAACGCGGCGCATCAAAGCTCATCATTTTCCTCCACTAATTATTTCAACAAGTTGCTATAAGTTTTGATAAGCATCGCTTATAAAGCACCTATTAGTTTATGTAACCTACATTCAATAGATGTGCTAAACTTATGAATCTAATAAACTTTAGTTAGGTTCCGTCGCGCTTGCGCACATTTATATGAAATCAGTAAATTATACATGTTAAATCGATTACAGTTTTCGTTTTATGATTATCAAAAGTTATGAGGTTAAAGTACGATTCAATCATAATTTTCAATCTCAATTTTTATGAACACTTTGAGTTAGGGATCAATTAAATATTTCAACAAAAGCAGTAGATCATGCAAAAAAAAAAATAAAATAAAGAACTTACCTGCAATTAGCAATTGAACAGTCCCTACGTATTGAAAATCATTATCTCTATATTATAATAAAATATAATTGCTTGTAATTGATGGCTATTAGTTACATCAATAATTTTATTCCTATCACTTTTCGAATCTTATAGCTATAATAAAACGTGCTAGTAACAAAAACACAGAATAATTTGCGCTTTTGAAATATTTTTATCGATAACTTAATTGGAGCGTGTCACATCACTAGCGTGTCCTCCACCCTCCTATATAAATATTTATCGACAAGAGTGTTTCATGGCTAATGATTTTTAATTCAATTAACTTGGGGTGTGTTTGGTGCCGGAAATACTTTTTTGGAAGTTTTCTTTTGTGAAAATCTACTGACTGTAAAGATTTTCCTCTTGAACTGTTAATTTAAGATTTTTTGATGCATTTTGTTGGATATTTGTACTACTTCACTAGTTCTTTCCATTTCCACTACTTTTATATTTGTTATTTTCTGTTAATTTATGAAAGTTGTTGATCGCTTAAGATATTAATGTTAAGGATTGCCTCTTTTTAATTATTTTAATTTGGTATATCGTTGACAGAACACTAAATAAGTATTTATAGAAAACAGTACAAATTATTTACACAACACGTTTACTTAGAGAAATATAATGTAATTCTAAAACTTTCCAAGAGGATATTTTTCAAAAAGAACTTCCAAATATGCTTACAAATATTTTGTTTAACGCAAGTCAAAAAACCATAGCCAATTAAGCATACACATAATATATACCTAGATATACTTCCAAAAACATGTATTAAAATCTACTTAACAAAATTACATTTGTAAAACAAGTGCGATAAACAACTGACCGAAAGTACAAACAAAATTGAATCATATCCCCTAAACACAGACGTGAAAATTGTAGAAACATTATATTAGTAGGGGGCTACGCCATGGAGTGAAAACATGGAATAATTTGATAACTGCCCTCTAGGGGATGTTTTGGGAAGATAGGCGTTCCCCTAACATTAGTTGCCCTAACTTCAATTTGCGGCTTGAGTTTTCACTTGGGCGGGAATAGATAAAAAAAATTCGACAAACCTTTTTTTTTTATATTTCTACTGCCTTATTGATAGATGAAGAATAAAGTTTACACGAAAAATATTGGTTGGTAATGTTATTTCATTACGTTGTTGGCATCCCAGAGCTTATCCTAAACAAACTTTTGGTTTTTAATGGGCTTATGAAAAAGAAAGTGGATTCGTTCGATATAATACCATTAATATAACATTAAACTCCTAAGGTTAATGCGCGTACTTATAATGCAAACTAATAAGTGATTACTTTGTACTATTTGATTGTCATCATCATACGTGATTAGTAAGTAATCATCGTAATACTTTCAACAAAACCGCGGCTGTTAAATGCATTTTATTTTAAACATTTACGTTTGCAAATAGTCCGTGAGACCGCGACATTATTCATATGACACGTCATATGACATTACGATGAAATCTTGGACGAATCAACCACTGGACGCGAAATGACAGCCATATTCGGCTTTACCCCTTAGCCACTTACTGTGACCGATAGCCTCAGTAAACGATATCGTGTTGTCAGTGTAATGCTAGAGCTCGTGGCGAAACATTGGTACAAAAATGGGCAAAATGCTCCGTATTGTTCAGCAAAAAAAATAGCGGGCAATCTAGAAATGTTTCTTTTCACACGTAAGCACAATTTCAACCTATTATAGTAGCTATTTTTCGTAAGATAAATAAAATTTGGCATGTAAACAAAATAGGGTGAGCTAGCCAGCTTGCCGGCCCCCTATGGTTTTCGGCCATTTCGGAAATATAACCAGGGGGGCTTTTCTATTCGTTCGCTAACTTAAAGCTTGAAAATAAGCAATTAAACGATCAAGTAACACGCCGCAAGTAGACATTGTAGTATTGTATGGAAGTGTCAGGCCTCCAACAATGCATATGTATGGAATTTTCCATTTACCTACGACACTACTGGGCCGGTAGCTTAGAAGGGAAAAAAATACCCGCGACACTACCAGTGGTGCGCCTTGGTAGTGTCGTGGGGAAGAAGGGCGAAAATTGAACAGGGTAGGTGTGTCGTTAAAAGTAGCAAAAAATGTGCATGTGAGTTTTTTGGAACGTAAGTTACAATATTGTTTACTAGAGTGTCCACTGTTAAAGTCCAAATAAATTCCCTGACTTTCCCTGACCATTTTTTCAAAGAACAATGGCGAAATAATTGTTGAGTTAATTATTTGTTCACGTTCGTTCACGTTTTTGTTTTCATTTTTGGATATTTTTACTCACAAAGAAAATAATACCGAAATAATAAAAATTTCACAACCAACGAATTTGAAAGAAAAATGTCAGTTGTCAAACCATACTATGTGTCAAACGCGTTTTTTTGGCCAATTTATATACAAACTTTGAATACTTTTCAAAACAAAACTCAACCATTCGGTCACCCCATTAATTTTTTAACTTTATTATTGGCAACAATGTTTAGGGCTCTCATTAGTTAAAGTTTTTAGCCTAAAGTAGTTTGATGCAACAAACTAATGAAATCAATATTTTAATGATTTCATTGACTATAAAGTGGCATTAGCTAAAGAAGATTTAAAGTGAAGCTTCTTGCAATTGAGTGTGAGTATGGTAAATTAGTTTTAGTACTGTTTGACTTAAACGCGTAAAGTTTTCGGTGTGATACATTTAAATTTGATGGCCGGGTAACTAAATGCATTTTTGGGAGGTCATTTGCTTTTCGGCCGCCTGGCCAAGAACTAAAGTATGAGTTTCACAATCCATAATATTTGGCCGGCAATTATGGCCGGAAACCGGCTAAATCACCCTATAATATTGTCATTATTTGACAAGTTAATCCCCCCTCACCCCGCAAAAATTGGTCGATCGTGATTTCATACATTTTTCTTACGTTACGTGTCCAGTGGTTAATTCGCCCAAGGATGAAATGCATGGCTCACGGTTAGAAAAGTTGTACTGAGCGAGGATCAGATGATTATCGCAAATAAAATTGGCCGGAATCTTGAGCAAATCTTCCACTTCCGGTCAAAATTTTAAGATTATATTTACGTCATGTGACATCAGTAAGAGACCCGTGTCATCATTTAGTTTTCAATCGTAGAGAGAGTAAACATAAGTCTGTCTGTTCTGAAATGACTACAAAACAAAAAAAATAAGTTTAAGGTATTCCGGCCATACTAAGTATTAACTTTGATGAAAATTTATAGCATACCTAGTATATTGCGACCTATTACTGATAAAGTCATTATTTTCAGTTAGACTTTGCAGTTTCAATCAAAGTGTTTGAAAATATGTAGCATGTAAATTCGATTTATTTCTCAGAAAATATAAAGTAAACATGAGAATTAAAAAAATATAACTTTTGTTACGAAGTATGCAGTGATATGACATGATCACATTGATCACTAATTGACGAGGCGCCAAAAACTCCAAAGGCATAAATTGATACCGCGATAGTGGTTTCCACAATGTGTGTAATAGTGTATATGTTACGGCTAATACAATAGTACATAATATAGGTATATTACGGCTAATAACGGTCGTGCGGCTAAACCTAGATTTAGCCGATTTGCTCGTGGCTAATACCTGGTCCACAATGTGCGTAATAGTGTGTATATCAAAACATAGTGTACTCACCGGAACTGGGCCGGTCACTGTACCTCGTACAGTAGACCCAGGCAGGCCACACCATCGGACCACCCTCTCCAGTCGTTGTACCTGCAAAATTACGTACTAGAATATCTATAGCCACCTTATAATATCTTTAACCGCCTCTGTGGTCTAGTGGCTTGCCCACCCGTGTTAGCAGGGGTCCCGGGTTCGATTCCCAGAGGGGATACAATTTGTACTCGGTTTGGTTGGTGGTAGGGCTTATTTCAAGTCCGCCTGACTAGCTACCACCATCTTACCTAAGTATGACGCCATAACAACAATTTAAAAATAGTTGTGTTCCGGCAGTTAGAGGTAAGATAGCCAGTTCCTGTGGTGAGGGTTCCGGGTGTAGTGCGCTTCCACCTTCGGCCTTATCGTCACTTAACATCAGGTGAAGTTTAGGCCAAGCACTATCCGGTTGTGCATTAAAAAAACCTAATGATAGGCCGTGTATGTGCCGGCCTAGAATAGCACTACCCCCTATCATCCCGTGGGTGTCGTAAAAGGCGACTAAGGGAGCATAGCCTTCAAGAGACGGGCAGCAGCGTCTCCAAAAAACCTTGGCCTACTGCGATCGCCAACCCGCCTGCCAAGCGTGGCGATTATGGCAAACCCCCCCCCTCATGCATAATGGATCAAAAAATTGGCCCCCAGTCCCCGGCAGCCCCGCTATTCCTAGCTACGGTAGCGGCTACGGTAACGGCGGGGCAGGGGGTGCTAAGAATCCCCGGGTGCGGCTCGGCTACCAAAAACGACGACTACTGCACCTGGCAACCTATAACACGCGCACACTAAGGACCGACGCGAAGTTAACCGAGTTGGAAGAAGTTATCAGCAAGGTACACTGGGACATTATCGGCTTATCTGAAGTCCGAAGAGCGGGAGAGGACTCGATAATCCTCAACTCCGGTAACTTGCTTTACTACCGGGAGGGCGACCAACAGTCCCAAGGTGGTATCGGGTTCATCGTCCACAAGTCCCTTGTCAACAACGTGACTACCATCGGAAGTGTGTCGACCAGGGTGGCGTACCTTATACTCAGAATATCCAAACGGTGTTCGCTGAATGTTATACAGGTTTACGCACCGACCTCGACACACCAAGATGACGAAGTGGAGGCTATGTATGAGGAGATCTCTAAAGCCATGCATAGCTTCAAAACCCACTACACTGTTGTGATGGGGGACTTCAATGCTAAGTTGGGGAAACGATGCGGTGATGAGCTGAGAGTGGGGCAATTTGGAGTTGGGCAACGGAATGACAGAGGCCAGATGCTGGCTGACTTTATGGAGAAGGAGAACCTCTTTATGATGAACTCCTTCTTCAGAAAGCCGGAATGCCGGAAGTGGACCTGGGTCAGTCCGGACGGTAAAGTCAGAAATGAGATAGATTTTATCATGTCGACGAAAAAGCAAATATTCAATGATGTCACTGTGATCAACGCTGTTAAGACGGGGAGCGATCACCGATTGGTACGTGGCACATTGAATATCAACCCAAAGCTGGAAAGATCTCGACTGATAAAATCAACAATTCGACCATTGCCGGCCCATATTCAAAACCCCGAGAGCTTTCAACTCGAACTCCAAAACCGCTTCGAAGCCCTTGAGAACAGCATAGATGTGGACGATCTAAACAACATGGTGGTGGATGCTGTCCGTACGGTAGGGTCCAAGCTCTTTAAGACCCGCCGTCCCAAGATAAAGAAACTCTCCGACCACACACTCCTACTCATGGATCAGAGACGTGAAATGAGGCTCCAGAGTTCAGTAGATGCTAATCGTTATCGGCAGCTTAATAGACAGATATCTAAGTCTTTGACGAGCGACCTTCGCCAATTTAATACGAATCGTATTAAAGAGGCCATCGAGCGGAATAAAGGCTCCAAAGTGTTCGCGAGAGATCTGTCTATTGGGCAAAGCCAGATGACGAAGCTGAAAACTGACGACGGACGCATCATTTCATCAAAGCCTGAAATCCTGAGGGAGATCGAGAGCTTCTATGGGCAGTTATATTCCACGCAGACACCTGTTGAAAGCAAGGCTAAAGACCCCAGAGCCAAGCTTACCCGACACTATACCGAAGATATCCCGGACGTCAGCCTGTGCGAGATTAGTATGGCTCTCAAACAGCTGAAAAACAACAAGGCGGCGGGTGACGATGGAATCACTACAGAACTTCTGAGAGCGGGCGGTAAGCCGATACTCAAAGTCCTCCAGAAGCTCTTTAATTCCGTCATCGTCCAGGGCAGAACGCCAAAGACATGGAACATAAGTGAGGTGATCTTGTTCTTTAAAAAGGGTGACAAGTCCCTCTTAAAGAACTATAGACCCATCTCGCTTCTGAGTCATGTCTATAAGCTGTTTTCGAGAGTCCTTACGAATCGTCTCGCTCGCAAGTTCGACGACTTCCAACCTCCCGAACAAGCCGGGTTCCGAAAAGGCTTTAGCACCATAGACCACATCCATACGCTGCGGCAGGTTATACAGAAGACTGAGGAGTATAATGAGCCACTTTGCTTGGCGTTCGTGGACTATGAGAAAGCCTTTGATTCGATTGAAACCTGGGCGGTGCTGCAGTCTCTCCAAAGGTGCCAAGTGGACTATAGGTATATCGAGGTGTTGAGGTACTTATACCAAAATGCCACCATGACGATCCGAGTACAGAACCAGAACACAAATCCTATCCAACTGCAGCGTGGTGTGAGACAGGGAGACGTTATTTCTCCGAAACTGTTCACAGCTGCGTTGGAGGACATCTTTAAGCTCTTGGACTGGAAAGGACTCGGCATCAACATTAATGGCCAGTACCTAACACACCTTCGTTTTGCCGATGATATAGTCCTTATGGCTGAGACCATGGAAGACCTGAACACAATGCTCGAAGATCTCCGTAGTGCTTCCCAAAGAGTGGGTCTTAGGATGAACATGGATAAGACGAAAATTATGTCAAATGCCCATGTTGTACCCTCTCCAGTTCATGTTGGGAACACTACACTTGAAGTTGTTGACCATTACGTATACCTAGGACAGGCAGTCCAGTTAGGTAGGTCCAACTTCGAGAAAGAGATCTCTCGTCGAATCCAACTCGGGTGGGCAGCATTCGGGAAGCTTCGAAAAATCTTCGCGTCCGACTTACCTCAGTGTCTCAAGACGAAAGTCTATGAACAGTGTGTGTTGCCAGTGATGACCTACGGCAGTGAAACGTGGCCGCTAACTATGGGTCTCATAAGGAGGCTCAAGGTCACTCAGCGTGCAATGGAGAGAGCCATGCTCGGCGTTTCCCTACGTGATCAAATCAGAAACGAGGAGATCCGCAGGAGAACTAAAGTAACCGACATCGCTCGAAGGATTGCTCAGCTGAAGTGGCAATGGGCGGGACACATAGCGAGAAGAACCGATGGCCGTTGGGGCAGAAAGGTTCTGGAATGGCGACCGCGCACCGGACGACGCTCCGTGGGTAGGCCCCCGACAAGGTGGACCGACGATCTGGTGGAGGTCGCGGAAAGCCAGTGGATGCAGGCAGCGCAGGACCGATCGTTGTGGAGATCCTTAGGGGAGGCCTATACCCAGCAGTGGGTGTCGTGTGGCTGATATGATGATGATGATGATGAATGATAGAACACATTTTTCCCTATTAGACTTGTCTCTGAGACATTTGAAGAGCTCGGTGACGCAGGAGCTAGTGCATTCCAATAAAATAATCTCATGCCGATTGTACAATTATGATACTGTGTGTATTAAGTAGATCAGCAACAAAGCAACAAACCCGTACGCTGCGTACGTTCTGATTCCGACCCTGTCTGTGGACGCACAGCTTAAGAAGTTGGATGAAGCTAGTTGTTTACAAATGTGCAAAATTAAAATGCCGCGCGCATCATCCTCATGCGTTTAAGTTTTAACCTATACCATACCTATACCAAACCTATCTCTATAAGCTTCTCATGTATAAAATTTTGGAATGAACTACTTCGTCGTTTAAGAAAATGTCAAAGGTTTTTCATCTTTTCCATTCCGAATCTTTCATACTTTAATTTATTTAGTGGATGAAAGGTGTACTAAAATACTTACTGGTGGTTGAACCCTGATTGCTACTGCTATCTTCGTTTTTCGAAAGATCAATAGCACCTCCTTTTTCTCCCGGTTTTACCTCCGGCACTCTAGACTCCAAGACCTCAGGCTTTGAGGAAATAGGAACAGTTTCCTTCACAGGTACCGTTTTAGCCTCAAAATGGCGAGCCTTCAAACTCTTCCTTTTCGTCAAAGGGTCAGTTATTCTTCTCCCAAAATCAGCTTTCAATATATTATCTATGCTAAACTTCAAGCAATTCTGGTTGATAAAGTCCCTACCAGATTCATCACTTGGAGATTTCGGACTCATGTAGTGTAGCCGCCTATTTTCATCTGTTCTCGTACTCCTAAGTTCTTGAGTCCCGTTTTTCCTTACACCGAAATTTAAACCGTAATGTTGCGCAGCTAAGTTCATATTACTCTGTGGTATCGGCATCCTATTCAGTCCATTGATGCCTGATTTTAAATCCACTTGATTCATCAAAGGATTTTGAAACAAAAGAGGTTGATTTAGGAACATTAAAGGATTTGGCGTGATAGGACTAGGCCTTAAAAGTAAAGGTTGGTTCATGTTTAAGTTTTGGCTTAGCTGAGAGATTGCGTTTAAATGAGTTTGTATATGCTTAAAGGAGGTTAGACCTTGGTTTGCATCGGAACTCTTTTCGCTGGATTCGTAGCCAACTGGAGCTTCGTTTCCAACTGATAGAACTGTGTCATCACTACAGCAAGAATTATCATCATCTACGCTGATCTCTGCTCTTGATTCGTTCGTGTGGTTTTCGTCATCATCAATTTGAGGGCTAATGCTGTCAGAATTCCTCGAACTATCATGGTGGTCTTCGAAGTTCGGCGTGTTCTGTAGGAGCTTTTCCGTTGAGAACACGTTTTCTGGGCTATTGGCATCTCTTTCTTTCTTCAGGACGTTGTGTATGGAGAAAGAGGAGGAGTGTATAGGTCGTTCTTCAGGCTTTTCTTCGTCATGATATTCCGGGCTCGTGGTGTCCCGGGTGTTGGGAGAATACGGTTCCTCGTCGCTGTGATCCTGGATTTTGATCCTGGAGTCCAGGTGCACGGAGGTTGACACCGCGGCCATATTGAACCGCTAAGTTTCCGCCATCTGTTGAAGAAACAAAACATTAAAAATCAAAAATACAGTTACTTTTATCAACGATCGGAAAAAAGTTGATGTAGTGAGAATCCTGCATGATAAATTTAATTATATTAAATGTAAAATAAGTTAGTTTAATGCCTATTACTAACAGTAACATAACGCGTGCAAAAATTGGTCTTAACTTAAGCGTTCAGTCTTTAAATCTAGCTAATACAGTTTTTTATAGATCAGTATTTATCACTAAAGGAACCATAGAGTTTTTCTTTGTTATGTGGAAGTAACTGGAAAAATGAATTTGTTTTTACTGCAACAACACTTTTCTCTCATAAATATTGTTTCCTTATTTTATATCTCTTCCCAGCTACTAGAGATCAATTACAAATTTATAATGCAACGAATGCAATTTTTTTGTAAATCACTTTTTGCCTTTTTTAGGGTTCCGTAGCCAAAATGGCAAAAAATGGAACCCTTATAGATTCATCATGTCTGTCTGTCTGTCCGTCCGTATGTCACAGCCATTTTATTCCGAAAGTATTAAGATTACACAGTTGAAACTTAGTAGGTAGATGTATTCTGTTAACCGCTTAACGATTTTAACACAAAAATAAAAAATAAATAAGATTAAGGGGGGGCTCCCCATACATTGAACTGAAACTGAAAAAAAATTTTTTCTTCATACAAACACATGCGGGGTGTCTATAGATAGGTCTTTAAAAATGACATTGAGGTTTCTAAGACATTTTTTTTCAAAGTCAACCGTTTGAAAGATAAACACTGCCAAAGTGGTAAAATGTGTGGTCCCCCCCCCCTCTAACTTTTGAAATAAAAGAGTGAAAAATCTATAAAAAACATATGCTATAGATCTTAATAAAAACTTTCAACGAAAATTGGTTTGAATGAGATAAAGTAGTCAGTTTTCGAGATATATCATATTTTACAAAACCGCAAATATAACTTTGTCATTCATACCAACACTGTGAAAAACAAAGTTATTTTTGTAGACGAAAAATTATAGTGGTATTAAATATGGTATGGTATAAGGTAACTACGGAACCATACGGCGCGTGACCCGACACGCACTTGGCCGGTTTTTTCAACTAAAAAGTACAAACAGCTTTGTTATGGCCCCTATCAATGTATCAATGAACCATTTCTAATGGTTATCGTTGATTATTAAATATTAATACCCTCATACCCAAAAGAGCCATCACTGTTAACTTCTAAATTCCGGAGTTTTTCTACTTTCTTTGCGTTTTTCATCCAAACGTTTTCCCAAGCTTGTGTTCACGTAGCCATTTTGAGTTTGCGCAAAAAACAAAATGGCCGCTTGAATGATCAATTAATATCAGAAATGGGATATTTGTAATAATTTGCATTAATAATGGGGTGCATGAAATTTTACGATGCAATAAAAGGGCAGTAATGATCAGCTTATATGGCGTGTTAAACAGTTGGTTCATGTTTGTATTGGTTATACCACAGTATTTATATTAATTAACTTATTCTAGGTAGATACTTTATTATACAACGTGTTACAAAATAACCCCTAATGCCGAATATGGTAAATAGGGACCATCAAACTGAACAATTTTTACTACGGGACCAACTCTGAAATCTCGAAAAAACCAGCCGTTTCATACAAAAATTAATAACAAAAATATCAAACTATATAAAACAACAGATTTCTTTTGCGATTTCAAAGTTGGTCCCATAGTAAAAGTTGCTCAGTTTGATGGTCCCTATCTACCATGTTTGACTTCAGGGGTTATTTTGCAACACTTTATATACCGTCATTTTGTAGTCGTTTTAATTAACTTAAGGGTGTGTTGTACCAATGAAAATAAACATTTTTGCCCAAGAAACATGGGTCGAAAAACGACAAAAATTTTTGGGTCTCCCATACTATCTAAAAAGCTAAAACATTTTATTAGTATGGGAAGGTCAAATTTTTTTGTCGTTTTTCGACCCATGTTTCTTTGGCAAAAATGTTTAGTTCCGTTAGTAGAACACTCCCTTAAGTTAATTAAAACGACTACAAAATGACGGTGTATAAGCTATCTTGAAGACTCTTTAAACTAAGAAATACTTTAAAAAGTTATAAGAAAATAATAAAGAATTACATACAAGTATAAGGTACACTTAAGGTACATAATATAAGATACGCGCAGAAATCATAACCCTTTCCTAGCAGTCGGGTAGAAACGGATAAATGAAGAATATTCTGCAAAACGAATAAAAATTGGGCTGCAAAACGAATAAAAATTGGGCAGGACAAAGCCGTTGTATAAATAAAATAGTATTTTTCAGCATTAATCACAAATTATGTTGTATTTTATTTAAAATGTTGACAAAAGGTTCCAGTGTAAGTAGGAACTCAGTGCTTCCTATCAGTCTTCGCACAGCAAAAGTTCCAAGTTTAATTTATTTAAAAAAAAATAGGATATCCCAAAAATAAACTTTACTATAGGTAGCGAACTTCGTAATATAAGTAGGGGATTCATCACTATAAAACCCTAATTTTATTTACGGTGTGCGAAAATTTTGCCAATCCCTATTACTTATTATATTTTTCATAGCTTGTTATAGTTTTTCTAAATTTTTCTTTTCTTTTACAGTAAAGAGAAGTATTCCCTCGAGGAGCTCAATGGCGAAATGGTTTAGCGCCTGGCCCTGCGTTTACGAACGTTAAACATCTTTCGCAAGGGTCGGTCATGGGATGGGTGGCCAAAAAATTATTATCTCGAGATCTGTGCTTCGGAAGGCTCGTTAAGCCGTTGGTCCCGGCAGCATTTGCAGTCGTTACACCCACCAATCCGCATTGGGCCCGCGTGGAAGGCCTGTGCCCAGCAGTGGGGACATTAAAGTATTCCCGATGGTGAGAAAATTGGGAAGAAACGTGCCGATCGCTACGCTATGGACTCCTTAGTATAGTTAGTATATCTAGATTGTCTCTGGTGAATGATGAAGTGGGCACGACGGTTCACTGGTAGAAACCACAGGTCGGCTATACGGAAAAGAAGACGGGAAGGTTGCTCTACTTTAATAAATACGAAAAAAGAATTACAAAATAAAGCTTTGATTTTTAAAGTGTGACCATCAGCCATTTTTAACGTCCCCACTGCTGAGGCACAGGCACAGGCCTTCCTTATGGATAAGGAGGATGGGCCATAAGTTATGGCCCATAACCCACCACGCGAGCTCAATGCTGATTGGTGGGTGTTAACAACTGCAAATGCAGCTGGAACCAACGGCTTAACGTGCCTTCTGAAGCACGGAGGAGAGGAGCTCGAGATAATTAATTTTTGGTCACCCATCCCATGACCGACCCTTGCGAAAGTTGCTTAACCTCCGCAATCGCAGGGCCACTACGCCATTAAGCTCCTCAAAGTGTATTAAAGGGATAATGATGATTTTACAATAAACTGTAGAAGATATTGATCAATATCCTAAAACCGTGTCAATATAGGTAGGTACTCCATGATCCATGATCATTAAGTTTTGCCGTAATCAACTATCATAAACTGAGATCTTTTAAAGGATATTTGTACTCTAGCCTAAGAATAGTAATTAATCTACAACAAATCAGGTTTTCCTAATAGATAATTAGAGAAGTTTCTTTGAAAATGGTGCGAAAAAGTTTATACATATACTGCTAAGGTACTTAATTATAACTACATAATTACTGCAATTTACAACTTACCACCTAAGCAAAAATTATACTCAACTTTGATATGGCATGCAGTTGATGCTGAACGTATTGGAAGAATTAATAACGTGAGTTTATTGAAAATATTTGCAAATCTTAGGACAAAGCCTAAATGGAAGTGTGGCTGATAGCTGTAAATAATGATGATTATTGAATAAATACTTTTGGAGATTTTGAAAGAAGTATCGGCTAAAGAGATTATGTAAAACCAATGCATATAAGACTCTTTATACTTATACTTATTATTGAAGACAATCTATGATAAAAAAATCTAGTTTAAATGATTAGGTATTTATACATTTTAAATGTTCCATCTCAGAATACATATCGGATATTGTAACTTTGAAATATGAAATTAAAAATTCATTTATACATCATTTTATTTATGCAAGTAGAGCAACATTCCCTCCCAACCATTCGCGGACCACACACGTCGAGTCGCAAGCGCAGCAAACCAGATATTTCGCTTCGAACAAACAACCACAAGCGATACACCCACTACAATCAAAACTCATCTTTATAACCCACAACATAAGGTCTTATACAACCGCAAACGTAATATTGCGTCGTTTAAGGGCTTGACTAATTTAAGCTCCACAAGAAAGTAATCGATTATAACCTCTACGCTTATCAAAATAAGGTTGATACTGATCGTAAAATGTAGTTAAGTTGGCTATGTGTTAAAGTGTAGTGAAATTGAATCGTTTTATTTTGAAATCACGGTTTTGCAATTTTAAATCGCAACTGTTTATTTGTTAGTTTAATATTTTAACCATTATATTTTTTTGTCGGTTAGTTAGTGCGTTGTTATATAATTTCAGTTTAAATCGAAATTGGTTTCTACAGGATAGGATTTGATTCCTTCAGGACTAGGACTATATTTTTAATAAAAAAAAACACGACTACCCTGCCAAAAACAAACTAAAATGTTAAATAACAAGAGTGTCATTGCAGTCGGGGGACCGATTTGTGGAACAATTTTTAATTAAAGAGGTCCCCCGACTGCAATTGTTAGTTAATATTTTACAGGTTTTTGGCAGGGCAGTCGTGTTTTTGATTTGTAATTTATTTATTTTTAATTCACACATTTTAGTGACAAATAATATAGTTTAGAAATGCGCTTATCAATGCCTTTCATTTGATGCCCATATTGCAATACTTAATTATAGAAAAAAAAACATTAGGACGTGGTACGTCATAATGAAGTTATGTAGTTTATTAAAAAAAAAAATAGCCACATTCACTTGGGATGATGTGAGGATTCTAACGATACCCCATACATCCAAATCTGTTAAGGCATTTAGAAGTTATGGTGGAACAAAGAAACATACATGAACCCTGAACACATTACACTCTGTTTTTTGGATACCTAGTCGTGATATAATAAAGTAATGTTTCCTTTCAGTTAAATTTGCCATCATCAATATTTAGGGTACTTTCCCTCCGACCACGACTGCCCAAAAAAAGGAGTGTATATGTGTTTAGGGTTCATGTATGTTTGTGGGTATGTGAGTTTCTTTATACCACCATAACTTCTAAATGCCTGAACTGAGTTGGATAAATGGGTATCGTTAGAATTCTTACAGCATCCCAAACTGGATATATATTTTTTAGATAAAATCAATATGGCGACTGTACGACGCCGTTTTCAAATGTAAAAAAAATCTTCTGTTACTACAATATGGGCATCAAATTAAAGGCCTTGATGAGCACATTCCAAAACTATATAATATGTCACTAAAAAGTGTGAAATAAAAAAAAATAAAAAAAAATCAAAAACAGACTGCCCTGCCAAAAACGAACTAAAAAGTTAAACAACAAGTGTCATTGCAGTCGGGGGACCTCTTTGATCAAAAATTGTTCTACAATAAAAAGGTCCCCCGACTGCAATGACACTTGTTGTTTAACTTTTTAGTTCGTTTTTAGCAGGGCAGTCGTGTTTTTAATAAAAAAAATCCACCTTCCACCAAAAAATCTTCTTAAAGTCCTTAAAGTAATTAAATTAACACTTTAATTTGTTACTCTAACATTTAGCTGTATGTATGTAGTGTAATATCTGAATATTCAATTATCGACCGTGTTTTCTGCCCCGCAGCGCATAATTTTGCATAATGTTACACGTTTTAAGTGGATTACTTGTGGAAATATAACTTTTTTCGCCATTACTAACTAATATTTATTGGCTAACACAATTTCATTAATTCTTTAAACACCCACGATTTTTTTTAAATAAGCCTATACAACGCGTTACAAAAAACCCCTAATGCCGAATATGGTAGATAGGGACCATGAAACTGAACAACTTTTACTATGGGACCAACTCTGAAATCGCGAAAAAAAAAACAGCTGTTTCATACAAAAATTAATAACGAAAAAATATATGAAACACCTGTTTTTTTTCGCGATTTCAGAGTTGGTTCCATAGTAAAAGTGGTTCAGTTTGATGGCCCCTATCTACCATATTCGGCTTTATAAGGCTTTTACCAAACACCTTGTATAAGTTAATTATAATTATGTATGTATAATTGATAATTATATCTGATAATAATTATACTTGATAATTATACTCTACAATAAGGACGTTCTTTTTAGTTTTGACAATACTTAAATGAGGGTTAATTAATGATCAATTTTAACTACATAGTTAATTATCTAGTTTTTGGTGTAAAATTTAACCGCAAAACTACTTTTATTTAAAAAAGCAACATCTGTTTACAATTTTTCTGAAAAACACTATTTTAAGACAAAAATACGCTAAAAGAAAGTGACGTTATGAATGATTTGAATCATATGCCTCCGACTGCATGTTATTATGTTGCCTTTAATATTTAATCTTGTTTCCATCTTTTCAGTTGACTTGTCTTTTTATGCAGGCGGGTTTTTTATTTTTTTTAATTTATTTTTTTATTTATATCTTTCTAGTTATTATATATTACGGTAATGATATTCCTTTTTGAAATCCTTATAATAAGCCCTTTAATTTGACACCTATATTGTATTACTCTAAAAAAAAACACCACTCCACTACGCATAATAGCACCGTACAGCCGCCATGTTGTTTTTTTTATAAGGCCACCTTCTTAAGAACACTTGGGCTGACGAGACAAATCTAACGATATCTTAATTACAGAAATCCATTCAGCCATTTCAAAGATATGAGGTAATAAAGAATATTACATACAAACACACATACAAACAAACAAACATACTTACATACAAGATACGCGCGAAAAACATAACCCTTTCTTTGCAGTCGGATAAAAAGGGGTTCAAATGTCTTTGTTCAAAAGTTTATTACATTTTTGCACTTTTCTATCAATCAGTAGGTGTTTTTTCCCGATTTTGTAGCGGCATCCATATCTGCTAAAAATTGTGACTTGAGCTCTACTAGGTAATGGTTGGTTTTCAGACTTAAAGTAAAAGTCTCCGTGACTTTAAGGAAGCTGTCAATTATTATCAAATCTGACAACTTTTTGCACCCTGAGCGAAAGTGGCGCCGCGGTGAATTTTCTTTAATATTATTCTAATACACAATTTTAACAATGTTTTGCGTCGAATTTTTAGGGCCCACGGTCTAGTATTTTTAGACGGTATCGTTACATTCCCTCGTAGTCACTGCTAGAAGTAGATAGCCAAACTGCTTTTTAGTAGTGGCCGTTTTTGACACATTTGCTATCTACTTCTACGAATGCCTTCTAAAAATACTAGACCATGGGCCCTAAAAACTCCTTAATATCATTATTAAAATCTTTTTCTATTAATAACTTATTAAATAAAAACCTCTGTGGAAGCCACTTTCGGTAGGGAAGCAACCTTAATAATTTTACGAATTCTGAAAGCAGAATAAATGCGGTAGAGATGCGATCGTTGAGGAAAATATGCGGAGTAAAACTGAGTGATAGAGTGAGCAATGAGGTGATTCGCAAAAGGTGTGGTCTGAAAGATGATATAGTGACAAGAATTGAGAAAGGAATGCTCCAGTGGTTTGGTCACTTAGAGAGGATGAATGAAAGGCGAATCACGAAAGAGATATACTGTGCGAATGTGGAAGGAACGATTGCACGAGGGCGTCCCAGAAAAACCTACGCGGACCAAATAGAGGTTATTATAAAAAAAGCTGGTGTACGCAGTGACAAAAACCGCAGGGCATGTATGAAAAGATTGATGGATATGAATGAAGCGAAAGAAGTGTGCAAGGATCGTAGCAGGTGGCGATCCATAGTCTCTGCCTACCCCCATGGGAAACAGGCGTGAGTGTATGTATGTATGAAAGTAGGAAACATAAATAATGATATACATAGGTATTGCTAAAACCATAGACATAGAAAAAATTTCGCTGCGCTCAAGAAGACCAACAAAGCGTGGAAAAGAGAAGTTAACATTATACGGACACGGTCTGTGAAAAAAAGAGACAAAGAATCAAGTGACAATGGGCCAACATTTTTTACAGTAAGAGCCCCTAGCGTCCCGCCTTGCAAATGAGCAATTACAGTTTGTTTAAGAATTTCAAATAAAGGTATCGTGGAGCCATGGTGTCTTGTTCTGTTAGTGATTGTGATGTGACAAAAAGAAACAATCCAAGTAATCACACTTTTCACAGGTTTATTGACATTGTTGTTCTTTGGCATTCTATTTCTATGGCTAAAACTAATCAACACTATTACATTTAATACATTTTTGCATTTTTGTATGATTTCGTAGAAGCTTCTATATTTACTAAAATTATTAAAAAAAAATCGGATTAAAAACATTAAAACGGACTAAAAAGTAAAAAATAAATTCTTCTGTAAATATTTGTAACCAACCCTACCTACAGAAATTTTAAACCTAAAAACGTGGGGCGCATGCTAAAGACAATATTGATGATAAATTTTACAAAATGCGTTGGTTATAAATATTTACAGAAGAATTTATTTTTTACTTTTTAGTCCGTTTTAATGTTTTTAGTCCGATTTCTTTTAAATAATTTAGTCCGTTTTAAAAACGTGTTTAAAAAAAGTTTTTTTTTCAGTAAATTATTATTTTCTACTTTTTAGTTAACGAGCTAACACTAAAAAAATATACTATCTCCTACCGGAGCACTCGCCAAGACGATTCGAACGAGCTCAAACTCGATGGAGTTGCATGGAGTTCCTATGGCCTTCCTCCGGCTCCATCATCAGATCCTCAGACACTATTTCCCAACAAAGTACTCGTCAAGACGATTCAAACGAGCCCAATCTCGATGGAATAGCGTGGTTTTATTAAAGAGTTCCTGTGTCCTTCTTCCGGCTCTATCATCAGACCCTGGAAACTATTTCCCAACAAGGAACTCGTCAAGACGATTCAAATAAGCCCAAATTTGATGGGGTTGCACGGTTTCAATATTGAGTTCCTATGGCATGGCATTTCAGCTTCATCATCAGACCCTGGATCTCATCTCCCATTAGAGTACTCGTCAAGACGATTCTAACGAGCTTAAACACGATGGGGTTGTATGGTTTCATCATAGAGATCCTGTGGCCTTCTTCCGGATCCATCATCAGATCAGCTCAATGACACCATAATATTGCATTGCCTTCCAGTTCTGACCTACGTCCAAAGTTTCAAGTTTCTAGCTCATCGGAAAGCTAGTACAAAATCGTTCACAAACTTTGCGGAGAAACAAACGGACGAACGAACGAACGAACACACAAACGAGAAAGCAACCTAATAAAAACGTGTTAATAAAAGTAGTGACTTGAGCCCTACTTTCTGATTTTGCACTATTTGCTAATGACATTCTAATTCACGCCTAAACTTACTCACAATTTTATTATCACATAAAAAATAAAACAAAATTGTCGTCCTCCTAACCGACTTCACGTTGATACGCGTATTTCAACATCCGTTGAACCAACAAAGAATGTCACGCAATTTCATTGGCGTTCTCAGAAAGCGTCTTTGATCGTAATACGCCTCTGACATCAGACAATTGGTTGAAATGGGAAAATCTGCTATTTTGAAAATTATATAAGGCGATTCTTAGAAATTGAATTAAAACTATATTCTAAGAACACTTCTATACAACCGCTTCTTTCATCTACAAATGTACTAGCAGCTGCACGCGACTTCGTCTGCGTGGGAAGTTTTTTTGCTATCCCTCGGGAACAATATTTTTTCGGTATGAAAAGTACTCTATGTCCATTTCTGTACCCCTGAGAACGTGTATGCAAAATTTCATGATAATCGGTTCAGTAGTTAAGACGTGAAGGCGTAACAAACAAACAAACGGACTTTCGCATTTATAATATTACAAGCCGCCGCCCGCGACTTCGTCTGCGTGGACAGTTTTTTTGCTATCCCTCGGGAACTGTACGTTTTTTTCTGGATGAAAGGTACCCTATGTCCTTTTCTGTACCCCTGACAACGTGTGTGTAAAATTTCATAATGATCGGTTCAGTAGTTAAGACATGAAGGCGTAACAAACAAACAAACGGATTTTCGCATTTATAATATTAGTAAGGACTAGCGGCCGCCCGTGACTTCGTCTGCGTGTAAAGGTTTTTTGCTGTCCCTCGGGAACAATACTTTTTTTTCGGGATGAAAGGTACCCTATGTCATTTCCTGTACCCCTGATAACGTGTATGCATTTCATGATGATCGGTTCAGTAGTTAAGACGTGAAGGCGTAACAAACAAACAAACAAATAAACAAACGAACGGACTTTCGCATTTATAATATTAGTAAGGATAAGGAAGTAAGGATGACGTGTTTTGATGTACGCGAACTTTCATCAAGCAGGTCAAATATGTCCAATGACCTTTCTTGTTTTTTTTGGTCTCGGAAAATCGCGCATTGCCTGTTTTTTCTGCGCATACGCAAGGCACAACTCGCTCTTAGCCCCTTCCAAGTCATTTGAAATACCGGATACGCCAAATAAGGTTTTATTACTTCCACGAGGTTCAAGTATGCATGTCTTTGTAGGGCAAATACGGGATACGGGTACAATGTGGTATGAAGACTTCATTATAATTATAATGTTTAAGGCTGCACACTTATTATTAAACAAAGAGTAAGTTTACACCTGGGGCCGTATTATGACCTCTTATTTCCAGGCAGTTTTCTGACTGGCTATCAATCTATCTCTTTTATTTGCTATACGACGAGAAAGAGATGTCACTACAGCAATTTATAAACCTGGCAGGATTTAAGAGCTTGTAATACGGCCTCTGGTTTAACAAAAAAATGGCTTACCAATATTATTCCTTACGTTTGACGTCACATAGCGTCATATTCCTAAGCAAAGTTTTTGGTTAAATTAAACTAGGTGTAAACTTAATCTGCGTTTATTAAGGGGGTTAAAAGTAGACCAGAATCTCATTAAACGGAAGTGAAATTATCTTTACTAATAACAGGAGATTGTTGCATTGGTACCGACTGGTACGGTACCGACACTGATGTATGGAAGTGAATCTTGGGTATGGCAGAAGAAGAATGAAAGCAGAATAAATGCGGTAGAGATGCGATCGTTGAGGAAAATATGCGGAGTAAAACTGAGTGATAGAGTGAGCAATGAGGTGATTCGTAAAAGGTGTGGTCTGAAAGATGATATAGTGACAAGAATTGAGAAAGGAATGCTCCGGTGGTTTGGTCACTTAGAGAGGATGAATGAAAGGCGAATCACGAAAGAGATATATTGTGCGAATGTGAAAGGAACGATTGCACAAGGGCGTCCCAGAAAAACCTACGCGGACCAAATAGGGGTTATTATAAAAAAGGCTGGTGTACGCAGTGACAAAAACCGCAGGGCATGTATGAAAAGATTGATGGATGTGAATGAAGCGAAAGAAGTGTGCAAGGATCGTAGCAGGTGGTGATCCATAGTCTCTGCCTATCACCATATGGGAAATAGGCGTGAGTGTATGTATGTATGTATGTTGCATTACAAAAGTATAAAAGTGTTGTCATACAACAACACTAATAACAAAGAAAGTAATTTTATGACTTTCTTGACAGACTGTATCTAAAATAAAAACCGTTAAAAATAATTTCACTTCCGTTTCATGCGATTCTAGTCTACCTCTAATAACTATAGATCGTTTACTATCAAGAGGTTTCATATTATTTACTACTTACTCTTTATGCCAGAATAAAACTATTGCCATAAAACTTGCGGTAACTACACCTGTATTATATGTATGTAATGTAGGACCTAAGGTCTAATAAGTATAGCTTTTTAAAATGTCAAAAGTCTAAATCATCTCGCAAAGTTAATCATTTCTTTTACAGAATATCACTTTTCTAGAACTGTCTTGATTTGATAGTTTTTGACAAATTAATTCGAAACAGCCATTGAAAAAATAATCATTTTTTTTATTTTCAAAAAAATAATAGTCATAATAGGTACCCATTATTGGATAAACCCAAAAGATATCAAAAAAAGAATGATAACTAGCTTTAACAAAAAATTACAGATTTTACAGTCCCCGCAAGAATCGGAGCATTGAAAATGAACACAATAATTTACGAAAAACCAAAATCAAATCAAATGCAAAGTCCTATTATATTTTTAAAGTTACCTAGGTAGTACCTATTTATTTTTACGATTGTGACACTCGGCTCCGCCTCGTGTCACAAAAGCGCCCGCTGACTGCCTCAACGCGGCCGAAATAATATTAACCAATTTTCAAAATTCCAACGAATGCACTTCTCGTCCGCTTCTGCATCTTTTAACACTATTACCATGACGATCGGTCAATAGAAGCTACATCACTTTTTATGTACGGAAACAGCCGTTTTTCTACAATTCCAAATCTAAAGGGACCACCTACAGGTCACAATTATAAACTGATTTTCAAAATTATTTAGCCATTTGATAGTTAAACTAATACCCTAGGACCTTTTTTTTTTCATTTTTTCTTAAGTCGGTTTTTTCCCCGATATACTTACAATTTAGTAAACAAACATCCCCCAAAAACCCGGAATTTTTGGAATTTCGCAAAATTCCAAAAAAAGTTACCAGTAGATTTTCAAAATTCAAACGTTCACACGTGTTTCGATAAATTCCTCAACTTTTGGTACTATTTTTATTGCAATCCTTTTAAAATCCTCGAAGATATGGTCAAAAATACGTCTCAGGCGATTTGCATCTGATAACCATCCATTTTCAATGGTAAAAACATAAGATCACGATACTCACTCGAGATTTTACCTACAGTACCCATTAACCCGATCATCTAACAAGAAAAAAACGAGCATAAAGAAATTCGATAGAGTGATTTTGTATGGGAAATTTGTATACCACCATCTACCGCCGAAAAGCGAAATTAGATTTCGCATAGATAAATTACTCTAGATAACTTATAGCGCGTTTTGTTTCTCGATAGATGTTTGTGTAAGAGGTACAGAATATACAATCAGCGGCGCCTTTGCCAACACAAAATTAAAAATTAAATCCAACTCAAACAAATTCTTGTGTAAAATTAAATAAGAAATACTCAACACCGTTTACTTAAGAAGGTAAAGTAGTTTAATTATTTTAATTCAATCAACTTTGCTGTATAATAATGAACTTAATGTAGTAAAAAATTAGGTCGAATCTGATACTTGATCGATAAAGCAGGTGTTGATTGGAACAAATTCTTTGATCTTTAACTCGGGTAAATTAAATTGTAGAAATAAGTTTGTTCGTTAGGGAATATCTTAAATTTTTCCTTCTTATTAGTTAAATTACTAATTTACAGTAAAACTTTAAGATAATTCAATAAATGTTTAGTGCTTAATTTGGTCCTTCTGCAGCTATCTCGACAATACTATTACCATAGACATTGAAAAATTTTCGCTGCGCTCAAGAAGACCAACTAAGCGTGGAAAAGAGAAGACACGGTCTGTGAAAAAAGAGACAAAGAATCAAGTGACAATGTGCCAACATTTTTTACAGTAAGAGCCCCTAGCGTCCCGCCTGCAAATGATCAATCACAGTTTGTTTAAAATATTTGTTAATCCTTATTAGAATTTCAAATAAAATGTCTTGTGCTCTAAGTAATTGTGATGTGACAAAAAGAAACTATCCAAGTAATCACACTTTTCACAGGTAAATAGGATATTGCCACAAATTTCTCTAAAACCAAATTTCGCTACATTTATTCGTTTATGGACGAAGAAAACAGTATGGAACATAGTTTATTAATTACCTTTGCCATAGTCATATTTTATGTAAGTAAGTCATATTTTACGTATCTCTTATAAATGTGTACATTCATTTTTCGGATCACCTGTTTATTGACATTGTTGTTCTTTGGCATTCTATTTCTACAGTTAAAAATTCTCGCTCCATCATGAATGTTTTCAGTAAATTTTCTTTAATAAGCTTGTTACTAAACTTTAGTAACATATTATATAATGATTAGGATATATACCTATTTTGAATTATGATTACTAAAATAATGTCCGCCATATACAGACGGAATCGATTCGGAATTCCGAAACTATATACCGATAATGTATGAAAATTCTGAACGGAAACTCACCGCATACATAAGTCTATTTTTTTATGCACAAAACGGAAAGTGCTTAGCCATCATCTCACCTGATGTTAAGTGACGATAAGGCCGAAGGTGGAAGCGCACTACACCCGGAATCCTCATCACTGTGGAACTGGCTATCTTACCTCTAACTGCCGGAACACAACAATTTTTATGGCGGCAGACTTAGGTAAGATGGCGGTAGTTAGCTACCTTTAAAAAAAATATTACAAAAAAAAATCGGACTAAAAACATTAAAACGCACTAAAAAGTAAAAAATAATTTCTTCTGTACATATTTATAACCCTACCTACAGAAATTTTAAACCTAAAAACGTGGGGCGCATTTTGTAAAATTTATCATCCATATTGTCTTTAGCATGCGCCCCACGTTTTTAGGTTTAAAATTTCTGTAGGTAGGGTTATAAATATGTACAGAAAAAAATATTTTTTACTTTTTAGTCCGTTTTAATGTTTTTAGTCCGATTTTTTTTTTGTAATAATTTAGTTCGTTTTAAAAACGTCTTTTTTTTTTAAAGTTTTTTTTTCAGTAAATTATTATTTTCTGCTTTTTAGTTAACAAGCTAAGACTAAAAATATACCATCTCCTATCGGAGCACTTGTCAAGACGATTCAAACGAGCCCAAACTCGATGGGGTTGCATGGTTTTATTCTAGAGTTTATATCGCTTTCTTCCGGCTCCTTCATCAGATCTTCGGACACTATTTCCCATCAAACTACTCGTCAAGACGATTCTAACGAGCCCAAACACGATGGGCTTGTATAGTTTCATCATAGAGTTCCTGTGGCCTTCTTCCGGCTTCATCATCAGATCAGCTCGATGACACCATAATATCGCATTGCCTTCCAGTTCTGACCTATTTTCAAAGTTTCAAGTCTCTAGCTCATCGGGAAGCTAGTATAAAATCGTTCGCAAACTTTGTGGAGAAACAAACAAACAAACAAACAAACACACAAACGAGAAAGCAACCTAATAAAAACGTGTTAAAAAATAATCCCTACCATCAACCAAACCGAGTACAAATGGTACCTCTCCTGGGAATCAAACCCAGGACCCCTGCGTCTTACACGGGTGGGCGAACCACTAGACCACAGAGGCGGTTTAAATGATTTAAACAGTGTTTAAGTTAAATAGCCGTGCTATTCTGAAACGAAACTCGCAACTCAATTCGAAATTCATCTCACTTCTCACGAGTTTCATATTAGAAATAAGATAAATAGACTAATTTATTAGAAATAGAAAATATTTATTTGCCACAAACATGGTACATTTGATGTTCTAATGGTATAAAAAGTTTCTCATATTTGACCCATAACAAAGGCATGCAAATATTGGGTACAAGTTGCGATATGAAGCTACACAAGAAAAAGGAAAAAAAAACGTCACAAAATCAATTATCAAGTCATGTCAATTCGAAGTAATTGCAAAAGATTTCAGGTTGCCTCTGTAGTTAATTTTCAATGAGGGCTTTTTAAAGTGGCATTTATAAAATAAAAATAGTAACTATTTGCCTCACTAGATGGTGTTGATACTCTTCGAAGCTTAGTAAAAAAATCACATTGACACACATTTTTATCAACGCCATCTATCGAGCCTGCAGTTTTTCGTCATTGTGAAAAGCCCTCATTGATAAAGTAACCTACAATCATCAATTTCCAAAATCAAACTCATACCAAGTGAGGTGACTTTTGAAGTGACTTGTGAATTTTATTCAGAATAGCACGGCGGCGTGTTTAAAAATCTTTTAATAATTTTCTTTAGAAAACAAAAAATAAAAATTTTAATTTCAATTTTTAACATTCAACTGTTATTGTCAATTAAATCCAAATGATTTCTTGAATTTTTTCTATTTTATTATTTAGCAAAGAATTTCGTTTTGGCAACATTACAAATCACAAATTTTATAAGATTTCTTTTGATATTTTACTAAGTTGACTTCTTCAACACGGCAATTTTCTTTTGAAAATTTACAAATGAATCGTCTTTGATGTAACAATTCTGTAACATCAAAGCATTTATAATAAAAATATTTTTAATAACAATGTAATTATTTTTATGTATGTTTTGTTTAATGTCTATAACTGTAGGTACTATATTAAACGTCATCTACGAGGGTTTTTTGATAAGTCCATGACTTTTGAAGTGAATCTAAAGAAGAAACACTGTTTTTCGGCATATTTTATTTTATTTCTCTACATAATCTTTTTGTAACTCTACGTATTAAATTCAACGAAGTTCCTACCTCTTTAACCCATTATTTTTTTCATTCATCGCCTGAAAACTGTGGTAAAAAATGAGGGCCCATTTCAGACACCACTTTTTGTCTTGATGAAATTTTTTGCCCGCCAATACATTTACTTATGTTTTTCATCTTCATTCGATGAGTTTTGATGTCATGAGTGCCGCCGAGAGGGTCGACAGGAACTCTGTGAGTTGCACCAAAACGCTGTCAAATGATAATGCTACGCTACCTACTTGTCACGCCAAACTTGTCAAAGGACATCATGCTGGCTGGCAACCTCTTTTTTGGCTAACTTGTGCTTAACTGGTACTTTAACAAGCTTGTTATCATCGTTAAAGTTAGGAGGTGCAACTGTAACGAAAGTTGGAAGTCGCTTAAGCTATTTGTTTCCAAAAGTAATAATCTTTTGTCGATTTCGAAAAAATGTACTGTAAAGATTCCTAAGGAGTTCCTTTTTAAGATACAAAGATAAATTATGAAAGAAAAGTATTTCTTCTTTTCAAAGTCATGGACTTATCAAACAGCCCTCGTACGTATTCACAAACAATACTATGAGGTTTCACAGTGCTCGCGGACGCACAGCGTCCCAACTACCAATCACACGTCATACGTAAAACAAACGAACCAATCACAGGGCTCTATTTCGACGCAGTGCGTTCGCGGAGGCAAGGGTCGTTTAAGCATTGTTCTTAATACTTCTTCATAAGATACTTAATCATTTCATTACGTCGCTTCCACTTTTCAAGTCATTTTATAAACTTTGACGAAAAAGACACAAAAAAAAGCCTAGTTTTAATCTATTCACCTCTCAAGCTTACGCGCTCACTATGAAATAAAACAATTTTTAACGGATACTAGCGCGGTTTTATTGAAAGTACTTTGATAATTAGTTGGTATTTGGTTTGATTTTTTATTTATTCTGAGGTTTTGGCACCTTTGCAGCCGCTCAAGTCGGGAAAATCAAAATCAAACCAAATACCAACTATTATCAAAGTACTTTCAATAAAACCGCGCTAGTATCCGTTAAAAGTGTTTTATTTTATGCTATTTTTTTTAGTGAATTGAATGTTTCACTATGTAAAGCTCGTTCGCTTAGATAGTGTCGGTACACCCGCAAGCAAATGTGTTCAGAGACAGGCATACCGGCAAGTTTTTGGTAATGTTACTGATAATGGTAACAATATCGTTATCGGTATCGATAATTATTTAAGTTGTACCGTAGTGTGCGGGAGGGGGAGGGAGTCATGTTTTTAGATAATAGTGTCCGTCCCTACTTGTGTTTATTGTAATAAAATACGAATACAAATAATACACACAAGCGAGGTGGAATGAGAATTTTAATGAAAAATTCAATAAAAAAAATTTGACTGCCTAGTATTCTTCATCACTTGAAGTGTCGGAGTCATTATCACCTGTATTTATAGTAATAGATCCAACATCATCACGTTCCGAATCCATACCAAAATATCGATTTTCTTCTTTAATAGGGAATATGCATAAGTCAACGATTTTGATGAATTTGAGCTTGATCGCTGCGGACACTTATAAAAACATGATGGAACAGGAAAAAAAATAAAAAAAATGTATAATCCTAGTTTTATCACACGATGAAATCAGGGGAAAATGACGATATTTTTTTTTCATTTTCGGATATAATACACCTTACAGTCAGATAGAATATCGTATAAGAAACAATATTTTGTATGACACATATGTACTTAAACGCAAAATTTAGGGAGATAATTGAAGATTATTGGCTAACTCCATATTAAACGCGCCGAAACACACCTGAAACGTGATGTGTGACGTCACCATTTTGTATGGAGCGTTTTCGGCGGGTGCTGCTGCGCGCTAACTTCAAGTAACTATATCTCGAGAAAAAAACGCAAGAGAAAAGTTTTAATATTACAGTTAACTTTCTCACGCATTATACTTTTGATTAAGATTAAAAAAAAAATTGATGCATATTCCCTATTGCGTAATCTACACAACTTTTGTGTTTACAAGTTTTACAAAACACCCGTCTTTTTTTTGTTGGTTCACTTAAAGTTTCATCTTGAGGCACTTCACTGTCCTCCCAAAGACGAAAAAACATTTTTAGTATACGTAGCAGAGTCCACAAACACAACCTTTCCCTACGGGCGCGGCGCTTCGATGTAAACTGCCAAAATCCAAATTGACGTGCGGGTGTACGCCGCACGCGGTATCCTTTGTTTATGCAGCGGCATCCTTTGACAAGAAGCGGCACGTGCAAAGGCGGCGCGATAAAAGGGCGACACTATCTAACCGAATGCGCTTTACGTTTATTGAGCGATATGGGTTAGGATAGGTTTGACTGTGATCTGTAAAAACGCAGTGGTTCAAGTCACATTGTTTCGAGTTGCCCCCTTAGGGTCAGTTCAGACAGAACGGAAAAATGCCCGAGCAATTTTTTGGCTTTATTGAAAATAGTATTAATAGAACCCGAGGGAGCGCGAGGAAGCGCGCAACCGATCGCGAGCATGCGCGAGACCACTTCATGGTAATCATACAATTTTCTCCTTAAATCTCCCAAAAGCCTCTTTATACCTCAAGTGGCGCCCTCATCATAATAAAATTAATAACTCGCAAAGTACATAATGTATCGAAAATTCACATGTAGGTACAGATTGAAGCTAAAGTGTATTTACAAACAATAACCTCAATTAAAATCTAGTTCGTTGTAGTAGTAGTTAAAAAAGTCGCCACTTTTTGCTCTTTTTCTAACTACTACGACGAACTATATTTTACTTCGCGACTTCGTCCGCGTGGATATAAGAGAACATCATAATTTGTTATGTTATTTTGAAAATCATCCCTTAGGGGGTAAATGGGGTAGGTAATCATGAAAATCGATGTGGATGTCGTTCTTGAGGTTTTATGGGATGGTGATTGTGAAAATGACATTTATTTTGAGGTTGTTGTAATAAACTAGCTTTTGCCCGCGACTTCGTTCGCGTGGATATTAGAGAAAATCATTAGGGAACCTTCAATCAGAATCCGACCAGCCGTTCTTACGTAATTAGCCGGGCCCCCACCAAGCGAGCAGCCTCGTGCGAGGCCCGCCACGCAGTAACCGTCTTGTCTCGCGAGGTAGCGCGCTTGGTGGGGAACCGGCTAATCGCGTAAGAACGGCTGATCGGATTCTGACTGAAGGTTCCCTAATATTTTTTCTAATATCCACGCGGACGAAGTCGCGGGCAAAAGCTAGTAAACTATAGAATCTTAGCTTCAATTTGTACATATGAATTTTCAATACATTATGTAAGTACAGCTCGCTAAGTAGCGAGTACTAAATTTAATTAAGATGAGGGCGCCGCTTGAGGGTGATAAATTCGCCTTATGTTATTGTAATGAATGAAGGCAGAAAACTGCTAGGGCATTTTTCCGTTCTGTCTGAACTGACCCTTACTTGCAATCGTAGGTCATAAGGCGAGCTTCTCATTTCATCTTTTACGTAATCTGTAATAATATTTCATACTAAATTTTATATGATATGGAACCCAAAAACAGAAGCCACTACACAAACAGATCCGTAAACAAAATAACAAACATCGTCAGTAACATTTACGTGTGTTTATTGTAAAAGTTATTTATGTGTTTATAGATAGTGCAGTGTGTTTTAGTTTCTGATTTAAATAAACATAAATTATACGCAGAATGAAGGATCGAATCAACGCATTTGGACGAAAAGATATATTTAAAACTAAACTTGTGGACCCTGTCTGTGAAGTTCGTATCATCTACAATATTATTTTTACCTACCTTGAGAATTTCAAAATATTGTAAACCAGCCCCATCAATTTAATTCAAAACAGCTAAATACAATAACGAAAGCAACACTACGTACCGTTGCTTTATTTCACCGTAACCGATCTTCCAAACCTCTATTTGCTGTCCTCTATACTCAAAAGCTTAGCTTCTTAGCTAAAATTTTTAGTACTAGGTCTCCTAAAGTCGTAAGGAAGCTGTCAGTTTCATAGAGTTTCTGTCAAAGCTGACAACATTTTTGACTTTTAATTGAATCGTTTGACTGTAAATTATTTTTTTATAACTACTTACTTTGTCTTTAATTAATATGTAGTATTTTTTTGGAATAATCAGATATTAAGAAATGTTGTGCGCAATAGGGAATATGCATCAATTTTTTTTAATCAAAATCAATAGTATAATGCGTGAGAAAATCAACTGTAATATTAAAACTTTTCTCTTGCGTTTTTTTCTCGTAATATAGTTACTTGAACTTAGCACGCAGCAGCACCCGCCGAAAACGCTTTATACAAATATGTGACGTCACTTATCACGTTTCAGGTGTATTTAAGGCGCGTTTAATAAGGAGTTAGCCAAGAATCTTCAATTATCTCCTTAAATTTTGCGTTTTAGTACATATGTGTCATACAAAATATTATTTCGTATTGGATATTCTATCTGACTGCTAAGGCTGGCCCCAGACCTACCGGTTTCATTTCTTTGCTTTGCTGTTCTACCATGGACCGCCGGCCAAGAGGCTCATTTTCAATCTATCGCATATTTTGACCTGACCACATTGGCAAGATAGCCATTAGTTTGGTGTTATCAAATATCGTCGTCTGGGGTGCGATGAGAAGTTTTAGTTTTCGTTTTAAAAAAAAACTGCTGTTTTATACAAAAATTAATAACGAAATTATCAAAATGTATGAAACAGTTCATTTTTTTTCGCGATTTCAGATTTGGTCCCATAGTAAAAGTTGTTCAGTTTTATTATGGTCCCTATCTACCATATTCAGTTTTATAAGGCTTTACCAAACATCTTGTATAAATAAGCGATCGAGTTATTTTTAACGATCGGAGTCCATGTTCAGGGTGGCATATCTCCTAAAAGCTTCCTAATTCGTAATCCAGGCGATGACATTTGATAAAACCAAGCTAATGGCTATCTTGCCAATTTGGTCTAGTCCCAAAATGCGATAGATTGAAAATTACCCTGGTTGGCCGGCGGTCTTTCAAGCAAGGTAGCACAGCAAAGCAAAGAAACGGAACCGGTAGGTCTGGGGCCAGCCTAAGTGCATTAAATCCGAAAATGAAAAAAAAAAATTCCCCTGATTTCATCGTGTGATAAAACTAAAATAATTCATTTATTTTTTCCTTTTCTTTCTGTTCCATCATGTTTTCACAAGTGTCCGCAGCGATCAAGCTCAATTTTATGAAAATCGATGACTTATGCATATTCCCTAATATAAAGTGCGCAGACATGGACATGTTGGAAGTATGTAGGTATGTTTATGTCTTTTTTATGATTTTGTGTCTGTTATTGTGCCATGTAAATAAAATAAAATAAATTATTTGGCTGGCTGTACACATCAAATTTAATTCGAAATAGCGATTCCTATACAAAATTGACAATATTGAATTTTCGATAATTTAATTTGTTCTTTGGGGTTTTTAATATATTTTTTTAATTTCTGAACCACTCCAGAACTATAGCGAACAAACCAAAAAATACCTAATTATTCCAATTAACATAGGTATTATATAAGAGAAAGATAGGTATGTGTTTTGTCTTGGGCGTCAAAATGGTCTTTCACATAACTGCATCCTCCTTATTGCACAGTAGCCCGTAGTACATTTAAATTACCTACCAAAAAGGTTACCGCTAGCCGTTGTGATATAGTTATTTATTACGAAATTATAGATACTTTAACCCAAGTTTTACAGATCGCAACCCGCCGTAACCTATATTTGTATATCTCCAAAAATGATATTTTTTTATTTTTCGAGGTTTACCATATGGTTTAGCTATTGTCGTGTTCTACAGCTTTGTTTGATTGCCACAGACAATAGTAAGACTATAAAAAGTAGCCATACACAGATTTTTAAGACCAGGTAAAGTCCATCAATTTTCATCTGGTCTTAAATCTGTGTGTCACTTTCTATAGTCTTACTATTATCAGCAGGCCCGCTGCAAGCGGGCGTGCAAGGCGTGCACCGCACGCGGGCGGCACGTCTAGGGGGGCGGCAAATCGACCGATCCAAGCGTCGAAGCTAGGGTCATGACATAATATCATGCGCTCATAAGCGCTCCTGGCAAGATTTGAATTTTGCGCCCCAAGGCTTATTTCTAGGATCTTGAGCGCCACTTGCAAGATTTGAATTTTGCGCCCAAAAACTAATTTCTAGGATAATGAGCGCCCCTGGCAAGATTTGAATTTTGCGTTCCAAGACTTATAGAGTATTTTCTAGCTATGGGTCAGCCAATTGAGGGTTGCGCCCCTGGCAGACGCCCCCCCTTGCCAGCCCCTAACCTAGCTACGACGCCAGATCCATTACGTAATATTCAGGAAGCATGAAAGATGTATCTATCCTTGTACCCACTTGTGAAGAAGCGGCAAACCGCGGCTCGCGAGCTGCATGCAGCTTTTTGGCTCCCTCTGTGCGGCTATGCCGAGAATGACCCATAGCTAAATAATTTATTAGAAATAAATAATTTATTTCTCTTGCCTTGCCTATACCGCTTCGCATCGTGTTCTGGCAGCTAGGATAGATAGGGATCTAGACTGGATTATATGAGTTTAAACCGAACTCCTCCGCTCGGATTTCATTCAAAACCTGGGGCCCTATTATTGAATCCTTCGGCTGGCAAATTTAATTTAAAGATTACCCCTTAAAATATAAAATATTACTTTTAAATTAATTATATAATTAATTAATTCATATAATAAATTAAAAGTTAAATTTTTGGCGTCAAGCGCTCTTTTCTACTGATTTTCCCTCGACATTTGACTCAAATGAATGAGATAATTAGCCGATGGATTCAAAAATAGGGCCCCTGATTTTTCATCGCGCTTAGACAAAATCATTGCACCATCCATTGATTGTAATGATTTTGTCCAAACATAATTGTCGCATGTCCTGGAGCGCGCGGCGCGCTTCGCACGCCGCGACTAGACTTCTACATAAGAAGTACCTAGGTACAAAGATAAAGGCATCTTTCAAGAAACCACCTACTTGTGTAGAATTTTGGAAGAACTAAGCGCGGGGAAGAGTCAAATCGCCATATTATGTCCCGTAGCGCGCGGCGCGCTTCGCACGCCGCGACTAGACTTCTACATAAAGAGTAGGTACAAAGATAAAGGCATCTTTCAAGAAATCACCCACTTGTAGTAGGGGGCGGCAAAATTGGTCTCTTGCACGCGGGCGCTCAAACAGCTAGCGGCGGGCCTGATTATCAGTGGCAATCAAACAAAGCTGTAGAACACGACAATAGCTAAACCATGTGGTAAACCACGAAAAATAAAAATATTTTTTTGGAGATATACAAATATAGGTTACGGCGGGTTGCGATCTTGTAATACTTGGGTTAAAGTATCTATAATTTCGGAATAAATAACTATACCACAACGGAAAACGGTAACCTTTTTCGTAATTTAAATGTACTACGGGCTACTATTATCTATAAAAAAGCTATGCAGAGATCAACCATGCAGATTCAGCGCCATCTACCACCAAAAAGCGAAATTAAATTTTCCATAGATAATAACGTTATCGAGTATTTTGACGCGCTTTTTTCTCGATAGATTGCTAGAGACACAGATTTGTAAGCCCACCTTTTGTAGCGGTGCGTTTCGGCTACTACTAACGCCATCTAGTTAAGTTCTCCCGAACTAATGGATTGAGTCTGCAGAGGAATGTTAACTTATTATTAATATTATTATAATCTACTATTTCTTTTAATAGGTAAGTATTGAAAATAATTTACAATAAATTAAAATAGCAGTGTTGAATTTTCATTAGGTACTTTCAATATCAAAATGTGTAAAAAATACGCTAGTAGAAATGATTATGATTAAGATTGATTGATAAAATTATCAATATTTAAGATAGACATCTAGATTTTAGTAAAAATGCAGGCAAGAGTTTATATCTGTTGAGACATGAACTTTTGCTGTCATCTTCATCATCAGTGATTGAATGTCCCCACTGCTGGGGCACAGGCCTTCCTTCCTTATGGGTGAAAAAGAAGGGTGGGCCATAACTCATCACGCGGGCCCAATGGTAGACGATGAGGCAAAAGTGCTTAAAGGGGCCATTTTTTGCTCTTTTGCTTACTACTACTACTACTACTACAACGAACTATATTTTAATGAGGTTATTGTGTGTAAATAAACTATAGAATATATATATATACACATGTGAATTTTTGATACATTATGTTAGCAAGCAATAAATTTAATTAAGATGAAGATGCCACTCGAGGATATAGGAGCCTTAACAGCTGCAAATGAAACCGGGACCAATGGCAGCGTACATGGAGGAATTTGATGTAGTTGGTCACAAATCCAGTCGCCTTTCATTTGATGCCCATATTGTAATAATTGAAGAAAAAAAAATTTTTTTTCACATTTGAAAATGGCGTCCTATAGTCGTCATATTGATTTAAAAAAATATATATAGCCAGAGTCTCATTCGGAATGTTATAAGGATTCTAACGATACCCCATTTATCTAAATCAGTTCAGGCAATTAGAAGTTACGGTGGAATAAAGAAACTCACATACCCACAAACAATACATGAACCCTGAACACATATACCTACACTCTTTTTGCTTTGGGCAGTCGTGTAAATTAGCGATACTTATTATTAGATTTTCAAAATTAACGACACCCTATAACTTTTTTCATTTCGCGATGTCTGTCAGACTTACACATGTCAGCTGCAGAGGATTAATTCAGTCCATTTACTCTTACTTTATTCTTATAAATCAAAAAATAAATAACTAAAAAAATACTAAAAACACGACTGCCTTACCAAAAACGAACTAAAAAGTTAAATAACAAGTGTCATTGCAGTCGGGGGACCGTTTTGTGGAACAATCATAAATCAAAGAGGTCCCCCGACTGCAATGACACTTGTTATTTAACTTTTTAGTTCGTTTTTGGTAGGGCAGTCGTGTTTTTAATATTTTTTTCTCGTTTTATTTTTTCTCGATATCTGTTCGTGCTAAGGGTACTTAACTTAGGCTATTTTGTAAGGAAAACCATAGAGTGTATATATACACCATATTTTCTTTTGAGTAATACCTATATATTAAAACCTAAAGGATTACAGCTGTGTTATCAATAATTAAAATAACAACCAATTGTGTTGAAACGATAAATCTTTCCACTTTTGTAATAATTTAATAACTTTAAACTTTAATAAAAGTATTTGCGATCACGCAATTTATATGAATAATCCGTTTGTCAATAAAATAATATATTTCTTATTTACAACACGTTAGATGTTTGGATGTTTGTTCCTCAATCACGCAAAAACTACTGAACGAATTTGCTTGAAACTTGGCACACAGATAGTAGATAGCCTAGATTAAAACATTGGATACTTTTTATCCCGATATTCCCACGGGAACGGGAACCACGCGGGTGAAACCGCGGGCGGCCGCTAGTACTTAATAAATTTTAGCGAAAATCGCATAAAGTATTTGTAAAACAAACCCAAGATTCAAAACTGTTAATTTTTTTAACAAACACAACTTTTGTATTCATATCAAAATGTTTTATTTTTATAACTTAAATAAGAAAACTATGTTATGCGTGTGATGTTAATCATTTCACTAATTTATAATATTTATGAAAATGCAGCTTATAATAAGTAAATAAGCACTCACCTGCCTACCTACATATATAAAATCATCTATCTAACACGATCTAAATGATTATTTTTTGTTAATCTTAACCCTATAGTTCAATAACAATTATAATAAAAACATACCATTATTTAAATACCTAGTTATATGTACTTTCCTTTTATTATAACTCCAAATAATATAATCCATCAAATATTATATTAAATATATAATTCAATATAAAACAATAAAAATCGTCACAGTTATCGTCAATTTACGAACAAAACCAAAATTAATCGGCAATTAAATAAAGCTGTTCATAAAACAATATAAATGCTTCTGAACAATATAAAAGCAATTGTCCAAACAGTATATAATCTGGCATATGTAAATGGCTTAAATAATAATTAATGGAATTATTAATTTATAACGTTTATTTTATTCTAGCGGCCGCCCGCGGCTTCGTTTGCGTGGACAGATATTTTATTTTTATATCCTTTGGGAACAGACTTTTTTCTGGATTAAAGGTACCTTAAAGTGACACCCTAAGCGAAAGTGATGCCGCGGTGAATTTTATTTAATATTATAATTCTAATACACAACTTTTATAATGTTTTTCAGGCAATTTTTAGGGCCCACAGTCTAGTATTTTTATTAGACGGTATCGTTACATTCCCTCGTAGTCACTGCTAGAAATAGATAGCAAAACTGCTAAAAGTGGCCGTTTTTGACATATTAAATAAAACTTATTAAATAAAAACCCATGAAGGCGCCACTTTCTATGGGGTAGCATAAATTCTCATAAGTATTACCTAAGTGAGTAGTTAAGGGCCCTATATACGTCAAAGTGGCGCCCTCGTCTTAATTATTGCTCGCTACGTTGTATCGGAAATTCACATGCACAGATTGCAGCCAAGATTCTGTAGTTTATTTACATACAATAACTTCAATAAAATATAGTTCCTTGTAGCAGTAGTTAACAAAAGTGCCGAAAATTGCCACTTTTTGCTCTTTTGCCCATCACTACTATAATGAATTATATCTTCATGAGGTTATTTTTTGTAAAATAAACTATAGAACCTTCTTAGCGAGCGATAAATTTAATTAAGATGAGAGCGCCACTGCTCAGCTGAAGTGGCAATGGGCAGGACACATAGCGAGAAGAACCGATGGCCGTTGGGGCGGAAAGGTTCTGGAATGGCGACCGCGCACCGGACGACGCTCCGTGGGTAGGCCCCCGACAAGGTGGACCGACGTGAGGGGGGCCAAGCAGGGCCGAGCCAAGTGGAGATCCTTGGGGGAGGCTTAAACTTAGCAATGATCTAACTAAGCTATAGCTGATATGACGATATCAGTAAAAAAAAGGGACTCCCGTATTCAACATCATCATCATAATAACAGCCCTTTATTGCCCACTGAGGAGCTTGGAAGCGCTGTGGTTTAGCACCTGGCCCTGCGATTGCGGAGGTTAAGCAACTTTCACAAGGGTCCATCATGGGATGGGTGACCAAAAATGTATTATCTTGAGCTCCTCCGTGTTTCGGAAGGCACGTTAAGCCGTTGGTCCTGGCTGCGTTTGCAGTCCGGGGTTGGGTTGTGGCCCATCCTCATTATTCACCCTTAAGGAAGGCCTGTGCCCCACCCAGCAGTATGGGGACATTAAAATAACTGATGGCGATAGCTGACAGTGGGACATAAACCTCTCCTGGTGGTATGATATTCTCCACGTTGGCGGGAGTTGGAGATCGCACCAATTTCATGGGTTGTTTTCATATTAGTACTTAGGCAATATAGTATTTTTCTAAAGTAACCGACACGACATCGCGCGAAGGATTGTTCAGCTGAAGTGGCAGTGGGCTGGACACAAAGCGAGATGGACCGATCGCCGTTGGGGCGGGGCGGTTCTGGAATGGCGACCGCGCACCGGACGACGCTCCGTGGGTAGGCCCACGACAAGGTGGACCGATGATCTGGTGAAGGTCGCGGGAAGCCACTGGATGCAGGCAGCGCAGGACCGATCGTCGTGGAGATCCTTGGGGGAGGCCTATACCCAGCAGTGGGTGTCGAGCGGCTGATATGATGATAGTATTTTTATTTTATATTCAATTTTACGTTTCCTTTGTATTATTTACATTATAAAATAACGTTAAAAAACCGTAAAAGTCAACTTCACTCTAAATTATAGTAATAAAAATTAATTAGTGACAATTTTTAACCCCAAACTGTCTATTGATAGCCTTATTAGAATATCTAATGACATATTTTGGATTCAATTAAAATTAATTAAAATATCGATAGTAAAAGTCAAAATACCGGAAAGGTATGTGCTAATTGAATTTTTAATAAAAAATCTAGTTAATTTATTCATATTGATTATTTAAATAAACAATGACAGTTTTTAGGGTTCCGTACCCAAAGGGTAAAAACGGGACCCTATTACTAAGCCTCCGCTGTCCGTCCTGTCCTCTCTGTCTGTCTGTCTGTATGTCTGTCTGTCACCAGGCTGTATCTCATGAACTGTGATAGCTATACAGTTGAAATTTTCACAGATGATGTATTTCTGTTGCCGATATAACAACAAATACTAAAAACAGAATCAAATAAATATTTAAGGGAGGCTCCCATACAACAAACGTGATTTTTTGGTGTTTTTTTGCTCGATATGAATAACGACAGCAGGTAGATAATTGAAACTTTCACAGATGATGTATTTCTGTTGTCGCTTTAACAACAAATACTAAAAACAAAATAAAATAAATATTTAAGGGAAGCTCCCATACAACAAACGTGATTTTTTTGCCGTTTTTTGGTACGGAACCCTTCGTGCGTGAGTCCGACTCGCACTTGGCCGGTTTTTTCTTGACAGGTTGTCAAATGGTTCTCGTAGACTGCTGTTTATTAGAGAAAATGGAGAAAATATTGTGTATTTTTTTTCATAATTATTCTTCTTTTTTTTTATCAACAAAAAACTATTCATGTATGTTCTTATGTTTATGTATAGTGTCTTATGTTTAAACTTCGTAGGTATATTTTGACAGCTCGTCAAGAATAATTACGTTTTGCCGAGAAAGGTCAAAATGTCAAATTGTACCTACATAATTGCGTATTATTTTGGAAAAGTTGTTTACTCAAAGGCGAAATGTCAAAAGATATTTTCTTTAGTTTGTATGTTTCATAATTAGTTTTTTGTGTGTTAATTACTGAATTATTAATTAGTAGGTACTGAAATTTTTACAAATTTTAAAAATTTTACAGCGCCATCTATCACCGTAAATTAAATTTTCCATAGACAATTTCTCTATCGAGTATATTTACGCGCGTTATTTTCTCGATAGCTGTTCGTGCTACGGGTACAAAATCTCATGAAACGGAAGTAAAATTATTTTCTTCCAACTATGCTTTAATTTCATCACAATCACACTAAAAACTCAGTACAAAGCGAGTCTTCTTTAATGCTCTAGAGCAATAAAAATGTATGAAATTTCATTATTGCACAGTTTTTTTTATCGCACCAAAAGGTGCCTCTCAATGGATTAGCTCTATTCAGCCAGCCGATATCAAAACTTTTTTTTTCGTACGTATTATTCTTTCTATACTTGTTCATCTTAACCTTACGTTTAATAATTGTTCAAGCGTAACTTTTAATTCAATAATTAAACTTCTATTTTAACTGTTTGATATGAGTTTCTTTTATCTTCTATTCCTATAGGTAATAGTTGAAAGAAAACCAGATTATGCACCTCGCCTTAAGAAGGCGCAGTCTGCACACTAGCGCCGCCACTAGAAAAAAAAATCATAGTGCTTAAATAAAGACGAAATAGTGAATTATCTCTCTGGAGTGCACTCCGAACAAGCTTTGTGGTATTTTTTATCACTTAATCAATATTTTCACTTTTAGCAATAAAAGTCCATTAAACTAAACTACAGGCCCAAAAATATTGTTTCAGTGATAAAAAGTACCACAAAGTAAGTTCGGAGTGCACTCCAGAGAGATAATTCACAATTTCGTCTTTATTTGAGTATTATGATTTTTTTTCCAATGGCGGCGCTAGTGTGCAGATTAAGCGCTCTTAAGTAATTTATATAATAAATTACTTTGTGCTCGATGCAATAATCTACTATTTTACTAAAAACACGTGGTTGTTGCATTACAAAAGTAGTTAAGCACTTTTACTATCATGTGTTCTGTGGTTAGGTAAGTATTGTTTACACTATAATGACAAAGAAAGTAATTGTATGACTTTCTTGACAGATTGTATGCAACAACCACGTGTTTTTAGAAAAAAAAAATTTTACTTCTATTTCGTGTGATTCACGTCTTATAAATAAATACTGTTACCGGCTTTCCGTAGAGAGTGTGACTCGCGTAGCCAAAGTCACATAATATTTTGTAAGAGGGATTTACGAACTTCGTTATTGGATCGGAACATTATAGATACGGAAGGTGACTTATGCAGCGAACTAAAATTTATTGAAGTGTAATTGCAAACAAACATTGCTTAAAAAATGGCACCACGGGGCCGAAAAAGTTCACCCCCTCAGCTTTGGTCGGGCCAGCCACGCACCCGGTGACTATGACGTTAGTGTTTTTTTCAATAAATTGCAGTTTGTATTGTAGAGAAAAGATAGAAAGAGAGAGTTTATAATTAGAAATGACGTCCTTTATAAGTAGTCAAATGGTGTAAAAGATGCAAAGAAGGCAGTAAAAAGATGCAGAAAAAACGTATCTTATTTTTTCGTTAAGTATAGAAAGTATCTATGAGTATACAAATTATGGTCGCTAATAAACAACCAGTGTTCAGCCGCTTTATGCTGCATAATTTAATGCCGTAATTTTTGGCTCTATCCACTTAGTTGTACTTTTCGTGTGGTGCCATTTTTTGAGCAGCATGCTTAGGTATTCCATAGATTTTAGTTCGCTGGACTTATGTTATCACTAGCTACAGCTTTAAAATGTCAAACCCAAACATATTTTCTATAGAGATATACTATAGACAGATGCCCACACCGTCGATCACGATCGACCGGTCGATAGCGAGAGGTTTTGAGGTCGATCGCCAAGGATAACAGATTTTGCACCCAATGAATGTAGTTTTACTTATGCAATTTTTTTCTTGATAAATTTTTGGTGGGTTAAACGGTCAAAATGTCAATCTCTTAATTATAATTTTTTGCTAGGTCGATCTTCTTAAGAAAAAGTATAGGCAACCCCGACATATCTGAGACGTTACGGATTTTTTGAACTCAATTTTATGTCAAAATCAAAATAGACTATGAAGATTAATTAGTCCTTCAATTTTTGTTTATCACATAGATACTTTTTTATACTAACAATTTAATTAGATTTTTTGGACAAGATTTGTATGTAAACGTGCTTAATGTGTATGTACCTTTATACTAAGTTTAAATAAGTTCTTATTATCTGTAAATTAATATCAATAAAAACAATAAACAGATAAACATTTAGTTGCAACGGTGCAGTCAGTACAAGTGATTAAATTACTATATAACTACCAACAGAAGGACTAACTTCAGAGTGCTAAAAGTACAAAACGATGTATTTTCATCTGTAAAATGTACTCTTTGCTATTCATTCTCGATTTAAGTTGTGGGTACAGCATAAATGGATAAGATAACCTTTTTCAACTTTTTGAATAGTCTTAAAAGGGATTTAAGCTCTCGAAAGCTTCAATAAAGCTTTATTTTAACAAAAAGATATACAACCTACCTGAAAAGTTAACTTTAAGTAAAAACTCCAGGGGTATCCGCCATCATGCAACCTTTTTTCTCAACAACAAAAACCTCACTCACACTTCACCAAAAAACAATTCGCGGGAAATTCGAAAATGGAACTGTCAAATCGCGCGCGCACCGCGGCTCAAGCAATTTGAGACAATTGCAGTTTTAAAAAATCCGTCAACGCACACCCGGCAAGATTCGTTGTACGCAAAACGCAAACACTGACTGGCGAATGGTACACTGTATCCCCACCACCGCTAGGCGTGGTTTGAGAACGATCGCTCATTGGGCGGGGCCGTTTTTTTACTTATAAATATGTTCGAATACTTTCGTGGTCGCGTTTTATTTTTATTTTCGGCCAGTGTTTATTATATTGTAATGTCAGTTTGTTGGATTTAAATAAAAGTTGAGTTGTCATTTAGTTATTGTGAGGAGTTCCAATGTGTTGTAGCATTATTGTTTGTTTAACACTTTAGGGTGGCACAAGGGAGGAAAAAATTAACATTAATTATTATTTTAGTTGAAATAAGGGCAGTATTCTCATGTCATTGTGTAAGGCGGGCTTTTTAAGTGTCAAAACTCTTTAAAAAACACTGTTGATAATCATGGTTGATGCTTGGACATAAATTAAACTATAGGACTGAACCCGTAGCACAAACATATATCGAGAAAAAAACACGCGCAATAAATCGATAGACTAATTTTGTATGGGAAATTAGTACAGCGCCATCTACCGGCGAAAATCGAAATGAAATTTTCCATAGACAGTACTTTTACACGCATTTTTTTCTCGATGTTCGTGCGATTAATTAATATAACAATGAATGTACAACTGAAGCGACTAACTTCAGAGCGCTTGCGACGTATTTTGAAAAATGAAAAAATATTTATTCAGTTTATTTTAAGTATGTATTACATAACATATGGCTGAGGCCCCTTTTAAATAGAAAACCTATGTTAAGAGCCCCAAACCTGTAAAATTTAAATCTGTAAAATTTTCTCTTTGCCATACATTCTCGGGTGAAGTTGCGGCTAATAGTAGGTATATTATTCTGATGATTGTTTTATCAAATAAATAAAGAAAGAATGACTTTCATTTAAACAAAATTACCATCATTCGAAAAATAATACTAAGTATTATATTAAAATAAAATCAATTGCTGCTAGATATTTTGAGTAAATTAAGAAGATTGAAAAATTGGCCAAAGAAACTTACGCCCTAGGGTGGAACGAACGAGTTTTGGACCCGCTGCTCAGTTTAAATATACCTACATCACTTTCAGAATATGAGAAATTAAAAAGAATTTTTATACGTACGTACTACGCGCGTAGTACTGCGCTCTGGGTTCAAAATAGCGCACTCGCCGTAAGTCCGCTTAGTAAGTTTACTTTCCTTATATTCGAAATGAAAAGTAGAGTGTTTCCATCCTCGAACTATAGCCGCCCTCGCTATCTAAATATCTCGTATGGGAATTGCTTCCTTTTGACCCGTATAAAACAATCTACTATTATACTACACCTGCTCGGAAAGTACCTTGATACTTTATCAAATTTACGGTAGAAAGTACGTCATTGCATATCGAACAAATATGCGGGGAGAAAACGCATCTGAGCGGGAGAGAAAAAAGTATGACTATCCATTTCTTACGTGGTTTTTCTTTTTTAATTTTGGGTAAGACTATGCGCCGGTAACCTAAATATCCAAAGCCAAAATGTTTTTTCAGTGAGTTTTTATCTCCAAGTTCGCAAAATGACACTGGCCACTAGCTGTGTGTCGGATGGTGTCGGGCTGGCAGTGCGACCCTGCGGCGGCAGGATAAACAATTTGAAAAAAGAACATGTGAAAATTGCAGACGCCATTGGTGCCATTTTCAATTTGTGTGTTGTTTGAGGATTTAGTTTTCGTAGAAAGTAAAATAAAACTATTAAAAATGATAAGTAGTGATAGTGATGATGAAGATTTTTTAACTCCGCCGCAGTTGAAGGAAACAGCAAAAAGACTGAATGATAACCTTTTACCACAGAAATCAATTAAAAATATAATAAAACTTATGACGATTTTTGACATTAAGCTTCACTAACTGCAACAATTTCAATATAAAATTGATTTTGGTCACTTGTATAACAAATAACTATTAAAGACTTAATAAAACCTAACTACGGAAAAATAGCGCTTTGAAAAGTACGAAATAAGAAAATATTCGAGTCCAAAATCATATACACAGTCCCCGGACCGTATCTAACTGTGAAACACTCAATACCAATCAAAACGAATTACCTACGGTACTTAACCTATACAACTTACCTATAGATAAATATTATGTAATGTGCTTTTCGTCTACAATGCGATTAATTTAACAATGTACAACAGAAGTGACTAACTAAAGTGCTTGTGGCACAAAACGACGTATTTAATTCCGTCAAATTTTCTCTTTGCCCTTTTTTCCCAAGTGAAAATGCAGCATGTCACTGTCAATTGTCAATTTAATTGCATTATAAGTAATTTTGTGCAAAGCTCATTATCTTAATGGATTAACCTTCTTCTTGACTGACAATTAATTACCCAAATAATCTTAAAGAAAACAAGAGTGCTTGTAATTAATGATATCTTGTTCCAAGTGATAGAAATACCAAAATTAGCATTTACCCCTCTAGGGTGGCAAGCTTAGACGCGAAAATCTCCCGAAAGAGGGGTATTTTTTAATTAGTCACCATTTTTAACTGTTGACTCTTAAAGGTGATGCCTCGTTTAGATGGGGGTTAAAAAACATGTTTTATTCTAGTTAATTAATGTACGATAAGAGACAAGTAAGCAAGAGCTTACGAGTTTCATACAACGTTTTTCAACACATTTGCGAGGAAAAAAAAAAGTAATTTACCACACTGCAACAAATACGACAAAAACAAAATATGAAAATAATAGGAAAATGTGCGCAGGTTTTTTTTCTCATCATGCCCAATGCTAAAATATTTTGCGAACAAAGGGGTGAGTGAGCATACAGCCTACTTCAAAATTATAATTTTAAGTGATAAAATGCAAATACTTATTTTAATATATATTGTGAATTATGAATAATTTGTAATAATAAATATTTGTTTGACTTAATTATACACTTAATTATGGACATTTATTTATTCCAAAAATGTGAGTTATTCATTTTTTTTGCGGAATAAAACCTCTTAGTAGTTACTAATAAAATAACTGTATCACCCGGTGTACCTTTCATCCAGAAAAAATACTGTTCCTGAGGGGTAGAAAATTAAGGCAGGGAGCCGAGGTTAAGCTAATTAAAAAATAACAATTGCCAGAAGTTCTGTTAAATTAGTGTCTATGTCACAAGGTAAAGCCATTGATAAATAAATATAAATAAATAAATAAATATTTGACAACATCACATACATTGCTCCAATCCCAAAGTAAGTAGCTATAGCACTTGTGTTATGGAAATCAGAAACAACGGTGGTATGACACACACCCAGACCTGAGACAATATTGAAAAGTTCATTTTCTACATTGACCCAGCCGGGGATCGAACCCGGGACCTCAAGAGATAGTGACGCCTTGAAAACCGGCGTGCGAACCACTCGACCACGGAGGTCGATATACCTAATAATATGTTATTTGGATACATAAATAAAAAAAAGTTAATTGGAACTTTACCTGGGGCTTACTATGAGCTCTTATAGCACGACTTAGGTATATTGAACTGCCTTAATTTTTCGTATTTGACCTCAAAGGTTAGTTCGAAGGCAGGCCTTAAGCAGTCCTGTTTAAGGCCTGCTTTTGAACTGAACGGCTTAAGGATGGTTTCTTATTTGCTGATGGTAAGCCCCCAATACCCTTAGCACGAACATCTATCGAGAAAAAAAAATCGCGCGTAAAAGTACTCGATAGAGTAATTTATCTATGGAAAATTTAATTTCGCTTTTCGGCGATAGATGGCACTGTACAAATTTCCCATACAAAATTACTCTATCGAATGTTGAGTGTTCACGCGCGATATTTTTTCGATAGCTGCTCGTGTTACGGGTACAGGATACCGACGACCACAGCAACTGCAAAGGTGCCGAAACGTCGGGAAAATAAAAAAACAAACCAAATACCAACATATTTACCAAAAAGTACTTGCAATAAAACCGCGCTAGTATAATATAGTGTAAGCTTGAGATGTGATAAAAATATATCCGTAAATCAATTTATTTGAATGAATAGAACGCGCGGAAATCTAAGGAATGTTTTTTTATGTTAGTTTATGGTCAGTACAAACGAGGCATAGACTAGAGGAAAGGTGGCGAAATAAGACTTACTAGTGACTCGTAAAACAAAGACAAAACGCGAGAGGAGGAAATGTGAGGACCGCGGGTTTTTTTTAATTAAACTTTTTGTACACTTTGAGAGGGGTTAAAGGAAGCCGTTTAAGTTAAAAAAATAGACTGTACTCAAAAAGCTCTTTACCTATCTTTTATTTTTAATAAAAGATAGGTAGGGTGTTGAAGTAAATTGATCGTAACTATAAAATTTACCGCAACTTCAAAGACTTAAATTTATTTATTACAAAATAATTTATGAATGGATGCTGTAGCATATTTCTTATTAATAATAATATTAAAATATTATTGACTATAACTTTAAGGGAGACGTACCAAATATTGGATACGTGCCCAGTACTGAATACATCAATTTCTAGAAAAGTAACCATTGCCATCTTTTGTAACAATCTAAAACTACTTCTTCAATGTTTAATCTCAATGCTTTCTCCGACAACAGCGCCATAACATGCTTCAGTCGGCTGTCAAAATTCAAAGTGTGTTTTTCGTTTATCAAACTAATTTTGATATAGTTTTGCAAAGTGTGTTAAACAACGGTAAGTGCATTTATTTGTTGTTATAGGGATACGTATTAACTAGGCACATAGTTATTGCGTCGTAATTAACGCTTTATCATGATAATTTTGTTAGGTAAAGAGTTCGAGAATATTTTCGTAAATGGAGATACTTAACTCAATACTGGAAACCGTGCTACCCCAATACTGGTTATCCAGTATTGGGATACATATAAATTAGTATGTACTTGTAGTTATTGAACTTACAACTTATCGATGGGCTTATGAAGTTTGTGCTGGGCTTGATCCAGATGTAATAGACTATGTTTGTGAACACGCCCCACGGGTTAATTTACCTTATTTGTAGTGTGTCTGTGTATTCCTTATACTGGATATCCCATATATAGTGTTATGTACCCAATATTGGATAACCAATATTAAGAATACCTACTGTCCAATATAGGGTACATAAAATTATGTCGTTGATTTCTGTCATTTTTTAGAAAAAAAATATTGGCCGATTATTAGTGGAGCTAGAAGTTTATTTCTTTTTGGGATGCTAAGATGATTAGATACTTATCTCTATGAGTGTAACAAATAAATGTTTTTTATTAACTATGTTGGTTATTTTTCTGGTTTTCAAAAAGTATCCAGTATTTGGTACGTCTCCCTTATACTTACTTATAGATGCAAAACTGGCAGTGCATTTTCATAATACCTTTACCTATGGACCAATCAAATGAAATACATACATGTTCAGTTATAAAAAAAACTAATAAGTATTTAAGTTAAAATGAATAAATTTATAGGTACGTTATAGTTTGCGATTGAACTAACTAGCGACCATGAATTGAGATTTTGAAACCAAACGTGCTAATTTAGGTACTTGTCATAATTTCAGAGTAGGTACTACTGCCATCTTAATAGTATAATAAGAAAACTGGGTTCAAATACCTATCTAACTAGTAACTACAAAGAAAATTTTTATTATCAAACTAAAATAATTCTTACTCTTCGACAGTAAGATTAGACGGCTACGGGTTACGTATTACAATGCCGAAGTTTAAAAGACCGAATTTTAAAAGACCTAAAAATTATTTGGCCGAACGTCTAAAATCACAAAAAGACATTTTACCTAAAAACCTAAATCCCGAAGCTTAAAAAACCGAATCTTAATATCCCTACGTTCTGTATCCAGACCTTCTTAATACCGAATAAAGGAATAAGTCAAAAACAAGCTGTATTATACTATGAAGCTTATAGTAATAAATTATGCCACAGACTATTAGGTGCGACGACGAGCGAGTGTTGCGAGCGAGGAGGAGGTTAGGTTCCATTACGACTAGGGTTAACAGACGTCAGGATTTGTCCTGACATGTCAGGGTTTTTGTTCCCTGGCAGGATTCTGGCCGGACTTGGAAAATGACAGGCTCTTTTGGATTATTATTCACATGTTAACCTTTAAAATTAAGCTTTATTTATCTTTCTTTTTTGTAACAATCAACCTTTTACGCGATTTTTTCAGTAAGTAAAATAATCAGCTAACTTTGCAATAAATATTATCAACTTAACAAAATGTCAGGACTTTTTAGTAGAAATCAGGCTTTATGTCAGGATTTTTAGATATACCTACCTACCATCTGGTAACCTTAATTACGACCAACAACGCACGAGCCGAGCGAACGAAGCGAGCGTGCCGCAGCAGAAGTGCCAGAACCGACCTACTGAATGTGTGTGAATAGGTAAAGTAAGTATCGACATTTTAACTTTCGGGATTTCGAGCTATCGATCATTTGATAATCGATCTTTCAATTTTCGGTCTATCGGATAACGAGATTTAGGATTTACGATATTTTGAAAATAGGTGATTTATGCGTTGATATTTCGGTCGTATGTGTTATGATTTCGGTCGAACGTGTTATGCATTTTCGGCATATTAATACGTACCCAGGCAGACGTGTGTCTGCTTAGATACCTACCTAATACGTTTGCAGTGTAAATTGAATAAAATTCTAAGTTTACACGATTTGATCAATTACTAAATACTTCCAAGTATCTTATTTCTATTTACGATATAATAAATGGGAACATAGTGAGCAAGCAAACATATTTCTCAAAGAATGCACGGTGTCTGCACATATTAACGTAAAGAAAAAAAAACATGTGCTAGCTACCGACGCCTAATAAAGATCTCATATCAGATGCTAATGATACGTCTCGTCGAATCTAATTTAATGCACTGAAACGTTTTGCCAAGTGATTCAGATAAAATCTGTGACGTCAATATTCGCGATACGATCTTTCAGACGTCTAGTGACATCTAGTAGTGAATAGCAAAGCGTACGGCAGAATGGTGGAATCAAATAATGTAGAGAGTTTCTATAGTATTTGTGGAATGGAAAGTATTGGTAGCGCCATCTGTTGGCGAGTAGAAAGACTAATAAACGATAAGTTAAAAACTTGGATAGTTAAACTTAGGTTGCAGGTTTTGGTTCTTATTTTGAGATGGCGCTACTTGCAGATACCATACCATGTAATATTTTTTTTGTCATTGTTTTGAATAAATTCTGACTACATAACACAGGCTTTTCTCGGTGAAATACTGAACAATCAACATTAAAAAGTGATGATATCCATTCTATTAGCAGCTAAGGTATCTACCTACTCCCAAGAACAATAAGGAAAAATATACCGTCCTACCTACAACTTAAAAAAACGCTTGATAAAACAAGGATAATTTTCCCTTCTCATCAAGTGACTCAAGTTTTGACAAACAATGCAATTCTACGTAGGTAAGGTAGATACTATAGGTACTATGTTAAAAATAATTAAAGTCATAGAGTTGGTAGGTAACCTAACTGATTATGTGCCTACGATTATTTGGGAAAAAATAAAAAAAAACGCCTAAGCTCTACATTTAAGTTGGTACTTTTAATTTACACTGTACCCCTAGCACTAACGTCTATCGAAAAAAACGCAAAAGCATGTACCTACTCGAGATTTAAGAAAAAAATAATTTCGCTTTTCAGCGGTAGATGGCGCTGTACAAATTTCCCATACAAAATTACTCTATTTTTTTCGATAGCTGTTCGTGCGAACGGTGCACCTTCATAAGGATGGGTCACAGTCAAAACCCACCATGGGTTCATTGAGGTGGTGGGTTGTGGATTGGACATTTTTTTATATTAGAACGAATGAATTTAATGCCAATAAAAATTACTTAACTTCTACTTAGAGGTATTTATTTATACGTTTAATTATTACCTATCTAACGTAATTGTTTTTGTAAGTACTTCATGCCTGCTGGACATAGGTAAATAGTTGTATTGATAGGAAATTGAACCCAGAAGCTGCTGGCCTTGAAGTTGTGATCGGTCATCTGGTATAAGTCGACCACATGTAATCGATCACTCTATATTTAGTAATTTTTGACGTGGACAATTTGTACAGTCACTTTTTCACAGCTGTAAACTTTGCCTTGTAAAAAAATGTAAGTATTATCCCCGTCAATTGGTAATGCGCTGGAACCTTGTCACATTAACATCCACGTCAAAGTGATCCGCAACTAAAAATGTCATGAAACAAGAAAATTCTAATAGGTAATCTAATATATTAATTATTGAATTATTATTTTCAATAAGATAGGGTCTAGGTATATAAATTTTTTACAATTGTTTTTCGTTTTTGAGGTTAAAATCATGGCCGCCAGGCGCATTACCAATTGACGGGGATAGTATTTAGGAAGATAACTTATCTTGTTTAAATTATTGAATTACCTTACCTACATAAAAGAAATGACTAGCTCTCAATAACAAATGCGGATGTAAATCTGTTTTGGTTTTGGCTAATACCCGAAGTGCGGCTACACCTAGTTTTAGCCGGCAAAAATTTTAAAAAGTTGTACTTCCCGTACGTACGTACGGTACGTTCGTACCCCACCCGACTTCAATAGACGTTATTATAACGATGATAATGCGTACCTATCTAATGATTTGAATATTATTTCTTGCTTTTTAGAGGCAGGTTTTTTGAAGTCAGTTTTTTTGTTTTTAAAACATTTTTTTTAATTAGATAATCAGCCAGTAGATCGGTTACACCTAGTTTTAAGCAACAACTATAGGCTACAGCTACACCTAGTTTAAACCGGCTAAAACTAGGGTTCTTGGCCGTAGCACAATTGATAAGCTTTGAGGTGACTACCTACCTTCACCTAGCCATCACAAAATATATTGTGTACCTATCCATATTTTAGTAAGAGGGCCATTTACAAAATATCTGTAAAAATGACCGTTAAATAAGAGAAATTGGGGTCTTTTTGCATCTTCAAACATAACTCACCCTACAAAAAATATCTATTATAATTATAAGCATGTCCGCAGACTACAGACTTTCTATCGGCCGATAGTTGGTTTTTATATGAAGAATCGGCCGATACCAAATCGTTGTAGTGTGCGCACTTGCATTCTTCTTTATACTGACTCAACTATCGGCCGACAGTTTGGCCTGTAGTCTGCGGGGATCCTAAAGTATATTTTATAAGATAAATAAGAATATGAACACTCAATTTAGTGTCGTCGAGTTACACCCATTGTTAAAACAACAATTTTGACATTTTGAACTTTAATCTGTAGCTATAAAGACGCATTTTGTGACACAGCTTTTTATAAATTAGTTACGTAGGTATATTTTAGTTTAAATAACTTGTTTGTGGCTAAGAATAGTTAGTAGTTTGTTTAGCTTCAACTAACATGTATCTCTTGTTGTTTATTCTTGGAAGTTTCTTCGCGAATTCTGTAAGTGCTTCTGCATTTTTTTGTTTCACCGTAGTACGAACAGCTATCGAAAAAAATAACGCGCGTAAAAACATTCGATAGAGTAATTTTGTATGGGAAATTTGAACAGCGCCATCTACCGCCGAATAGCGAAATTAAACTATCCATAGAGAATTACTCTATTGAATACTTTTACGCACGTTATTTTTTTCTCGATAGCTATTCGTGCTAAGGGTTCAACACACAGCCTCAACTATTGGGATTATTAAAAAAAAATTACGGATTTTTCAAAACTCCACCCACAAGGGGGAATCCATGCAAACGAAGTCGCGGGCAGATGCTAATTATGTTAGATACTTTGCTAAAAATCATTGTACCTACTTAGATATGAGTATTTAGTTGCTAAGTGCTTGTGTAGTATGACAAAGAGGTAACATGCAACCATTATGCGTAAGCTTTTGGTATTTCGAGCGTTCTAGGGCCAAATATTCTAACGATTCTTAAAGTTAGGGCCACCTTAATTTTTTTTTAAATAGTCAGATTTGACCGAAATTTTATGCAAAGCAGGCTCCAGATTCCTGCGTGATTCACGGCGTGAATTCACGACGTAATTTTGCCGCGAAGTCGGCGTGAAAAGCATGACCCTCCACACTCGCTATCGTTCACAGTTTAGTTCGCGCGCTCGTCGAGAATGGACGCCGAGTTATGCACTGCTATCTTTGTTTTTTAGCATCCCATAAAATGGTTTCGGCATGATAACACTCAATCAACACAAGTTCCTGCTCGTTCGTCCAAATGACGGTCATTTTGACGCACCGTACTCCGCAAATAAATAAAAACCTCAAGGCACGGTACAGTTTTCACGCGCGAGTGTGGATGCGCGGCCTTTCACGGGTGTTCACGCCGCGAATGTGGAGCGCTCTCAACTGACAGCTTCCTTAAAGTTAAGAAGACCCTTATTTAAGATTTTAGCTAAGAAGCCTTTAAGTATTCAGCCGTAAACCAGATGTAAGTAGACTGAACAAAAAATAGTTTGGAGATGTGCTAACTACCTAATACCCAAATTGACCAACTTTAATTGCGTTGACAAGTAGTACCTACTTAAGTATTTATTAGATTCCTGTTATTTAGTGTTGTCAATGTCAACACAGGAATCTAAAAAAAACTTGGTACATTCTTGCAATCTTAGAATAATATTACACCTAGAACGATAATTCTCTACAAAGTGAGTCAACTAAAACAGCCAAAATGGCGCCGTTTTCAGATTTTTATTGTCAATTATTACATAATCATACTTAATAAGTGCAAAACAGTTTCAATTTCCGTACCTTTATGAGATTAGTTATTATATTACTTGATTTTAGTTAGGATTAGGTAACGTATGAAGGATATAATCTGAATACTGGCCATTTTGGCTCAGTGTTAGTTGCCTCACTTTACATGCAAGAACACGGCTTCTAGGTGTAATTATTCTTAGCTTGCAATGCAATTAATTGTACGGATGGACTGGATCACTGGACAAGCATAATCGCAATAATTTTCCATTCATTTACCATTCATGTACCAGTGGCACGAACATCCGCCATCTGTCAGCGGTAGATGGCACTGTACAAATCATCGGATTTGTACAGTGCCACCTACCGCCGAATAGCGAAAAGAAAATTAGCCAAAGAATGTTCGTGCCCTGGAGTACGCACGAACATCTTTCGAGAAAAAAACGCGCGTAAAAGTACTCGATAGAGTACCTAGTTACAATGGAAAATTTCGTTTTGCTATTCGACGGTAGATGGCGCTGTACAAATTTCCCATACAAAATTACACTGTCGAATGTTTTTACGCACGTTATTTTTTTGGTGCTAAGGGTACGATCATGTAGGTAACTAACTACCAAACCTTTTTTTTTATATACCGGAGAAAACGCCTTTATGCGTTTCCCCACCCGCAGGTGAGCGGGGAGGGGGTATGTGGGACTCGCCAGGAGGGGACCGCAACATTCAGCGTTGCGACTCCCTCCACGACTGCCTCCCGTGATCCCACCTAGCCGAATGGCTCGATGGGATCTCGGGAGGAGGAAATACCCACTAAAAACTCCGGCACTTGCCCTCGCGCCGCCGGTTGGCCCTGAGGGTCCCCTGTGGGAGTCGCCTCATTAGAACCGGCGGCGGCCCGGTTTCCCGGGCCCCCTCGCGGTTGGGAGATGGCCGAGCAAGTGTAGCCATCTCCCCAGACAGTTAAGACCGTGCAGACCGTGCAAGGCAGGCGATGGGTCGCCCCCCATCGCCCGCTTGGCCTCGATTAGGGGGCAATGAGGTTCGCGTAGCGATGCCTCCTTACCCCCGTCCGTCTGCGGCGGAGAAGAGCCGCCTGAGCATCCTCTTCGCGTTCTCTCTCCGCTGTCTCCTTCTGGAGGACGACATCCTCACAGAAGGAGACTACCGCTTGAACTAACTACCAAACCTTACATAATGTAATGGAATATAATGCGTGTGAACAAAACTTTAGTAATATATATTGGCTTTGATGAGCCAAATAAATACAAGGATCATAATAATTACCAAGTAGAAAGAAGAGAGGTGACTTTTTAAGTAGATACCTACCTACCTTTTTTTTGTCCCGGGGAAAATGCCTTCGCACCACCCCCGCACGGGGAACACGGGGGCGGTTATGTAGTGATCCACTAAAAACCCCGGGGTGTTCCTTCCGCGCATTGGACGAGGACAGTCGGGATCGGCGTGGCAGTCACCGCGTCCCCGCCCTGCGCTGGTCCCTTCGGACTCCTTCTCCTGGAGGACGCCAAACGTCTCCTACGGTGTGGCACTGCGGAACACACGAGCGCTCTTCCACCTCCAGGCCCTTAGTGGACGGCAGAATTCCCCGTTCTGCCGCCCTGGCCCTGAACTACTACTAGGGAGGGATGAATCTCATCCCTAGGTAGGTATCTACTTAAAAGATGCGCATAGCGCCTTCTCCTTCCCCCCGGTCTCCGCCGACGTATCGGGTCTGCACCCGTATCCGCCTCGCGGACCCTCTCGGCGATCTCCTTCTGTGACATGATATCTTCACAGAAGGAGGTCACCGCCTCCCACGCCCTGTCACCTCTCAGCATGGCAGCTGCCACGTTGAGAAGCGAGATGTCACCCCCTATCGCTGCCCTCAGCGCTAGTCGCTGGGTTGACCACGCAGGGCATTCTGCGAGGACATGCCGCGCGGTGTCCTCCGGTGCGCCGCAATCGTGGCACACCGGTGCAACCTCTCGCTGGATCCGACACAGGTACCGACCGAAGCAGCCGTGCCCGGTCAGCACCTGTGTCAGTCGGAATGTTAAGGCACCGTGCCTTCTACCCATCCAGTCCCTTAAAATCGGTCGCACAGCCTCGACTTTCCGTACCCCAGCCTCTGGAACCTCCAACTGCCGCTCCCATTCTTCCAGGCATCTCTCCTCATCGAGCCTTCGCACATGAGCTCGCTCCTCGTGGGAGATACCTACCTACCTAGGTTTATTAAGTTTTATTAAAATTTTGTACCTATAAAGTTGTCTTTTTTTCAGCTTTGCGAACATAAGGATGCCGTAGCACCCAAAATCCCACTCAACGACGGCAACCAGATCCCAGCTTTGGGCTTGGGCACTTTTTTGGGATTTGACGAGGTATTCATTTTATAACGTTACATACGCCATACTTACAGGTACGTATGAGTTATTAATGATATTATAATTATTAATCGTGTATTTTTTACAGAATGGACAAAAAGAAGTAGAAGATGGAGCAGTAGAGTCACCAGTAACTTGGGCTTTAGACGCTGGATACAGGTATTTAAACTTAATAAAAATTTATCGGCTACATACCACAGATATATTACAATTGCAACGGAAATTAAAAACGGAATAAAATAAATATTTAAGGTGTCTCCTATACAAGAAACGTGTTTTTTTTTGACAACTCTTCGTGAGCGATTCCGACTCGAAATTGGCCGGTTTTTTTTGACACGTCTGCCCAAAAATGAAAGTTTTTAGGCGTGAAATAATAGAAGCGATGCGGCGGAGATAACGCGCAGATACGGCGGCGACGGCGGCGATACGTGTATTTGATTGGCCGAAAGCATCCGAAAATCTCACATCTGCACCGTATCGCCGCCGTATCCGTGTCGCGTCGCTTCTGTGTATTTCACGCCTTACATGTCTGTCCCAAAATTAAAGTTTTTACACGTCTACCCAAAAAGGAATGCATATGTGTTCAGGGTTCATGTATGTTTGTGGGTATGCGAGTTTCTTTATTCCACCATAACTTCTAAATGGCTTAACAGATTTGGATGTTTGGGGTATCGTTAGAATCCTTACATCATTCCAAGTGACACTGGCTATATATTTTTAGGAAAAAGCCAATATGGCGACTGTACGACGCTCTTTCAAATAACTTTTTCGCATCAAATGAAAGGCCTTAATGAGCACATTCCAAACCTATATAATTTGTCACTAAAATGTGTAAAATAAAAAATAAATAAATTTTAAAAAATATTAAAAACACAACGGCCCTACTAAAACGAACTAAAAAGTTAAATAACAAGTGTCATTGCAGACTGCAGTCGGTTATGAAAGAATTTTTGATCGAAGAGGTCCCCCGACTGCAATGACTTGTTATTTAACTTTTTAGTTCGTTTCTAGTAGGGCAGTCGTGTCTTTACTAAATATATAAATATATTTTTTTTATTAAAGATGCTCTATAGTGGCTTAACTTACACATTCAGCCTACGATTTGGTCAAGGTGTCTACGAGGAAATATATAGTGTACCTGACTTGGATATTTCCAAGAATTCACCATAAGCTAGGCTAGTGCATCGAGTATTTTTCGCGCGTTTTTTTCTTGACTAATGTTCGTACTAGAATTATGACGCGTTTTTTTCTTGATAGATGTTCGTGCTAGGAATACTGAATTATGAAATTTTCTTGCAGACTAATTGACACTGCAGCAGCTTACAATAATGAAAATCAGATAGGAAAAGCTATCCGCAAGTCATCAGTGCCGAGGGAGGAAATTTTCGTCGTAACTAAGGTAGTCCTCATTTTCGGCTCAAAGGTCACATGTCAAAAACGTCGAAGAAATAGAGTAAAACAGCCAAAAGTATCCGCGGGGCTACTCAAATGGCCACTTTTCTATTCGTTCGCTTACTTAAAAATAAGCCATAAACACCAAAGTAACGTGTCGTAGGCTTGTCAATTCTGTACAATACAACAATGTCTGTGATTTACATAAACTTGCGACGTCTGACTTGATCATTAATTGCTTATTTTTAAGATTTAAGTTAGCTAACGAATAGAAAAGTGGCCATTTGAGTAGCTCCGATGGTCCTCCTAGCATCAAAACACGATAAATATCGAGTGATATAGCATTTTCTCGTTACGCAACTGTCAAAATACATTGTCATTTGACAGCTGTACCCTTAGCACGAACAGCTATCGAGAAAAATAACGCGCGTAAAATTACTCGATAGAGAATTCTCAATGGAAAATTTAATTTCGCTATTCCGCGATAGATGGCGCTGTACTAATTTTTCATACAAAATTGCACTATCGAGTAATTTTACGCGCGTTATTTTTCTCGATAGCTGTTCGTGCTAAGGGTACTGAACGTGATAAATCGCTATTATCATATCGCGTTATGGTGTTCATGCTAGGGGGCTTGTGGTTTTAAAGGGCTCCTGTAAATGTCTTACACTTTGGCTCTTGTAATTGTCTTTTACTTTTAAAATAATTTTGGAAAATTCAGTCATTCTACTGACTTTAAAGTTGTGAATGTTTGTTCCAGCTGGCGCCCCACTCTCAGCGTCGGGTGGTGGAAGCCCTGAGGGACTCCCTGCAACTCCTCAACATGACCTACGTTGACTTGTTCTTGATACACAACCCGGTGGCTTTTCTGGTAGGTACCTAATTTTACCAACTTATAAAAAAAATGTAGTTTAAAATTTTAGACCTCGCATTGTTTGCATCATGCGAGGTCTAAAATTTTAGGTATTATACGGGGTCATTTTATTCACCATCCAAATTTTAAGGATATAGTGTAGTCAATGAAACTAAACAACTTTCTTAAAGAAACATGTGTCGAATTTTGGACATACAAAACTGATCACGTGATCTCTTTGATTTGTAGGGATAGTCGTTTTTAGGGTTCCGTACCAAAATGGTAAAAAAGGAACCCTTATGGTGTGACTCAGTCTGTCTGTCTGTCTGTCACAGCTGGATATCTCGAGAACTACTTATGGTATCAACTTGAAATTTGGAATATTTTAAGATGATATTTGCCCATTTTGCAAGTAAGAAATAAATAAAAATAAAAATAATTTTTTTACAACAGGGGCTGAAAAGGGGTCTTAAAAATTTGAAGTGGGGCAACTAGGGCATGTGGGGTATCATATGAAAGAGCGTCGTTTGCACGTTTTCAAACATTTTTTCTTTTTTTTTAGGCCGCATAGTTTTTGACTTATGATGAAAATTGTAAAAAAAAATACCGTCCCCCCCCCCCCCCTTATCTCCGAAGTTTGCAAAGAGAAAAATCTGAAATATTTCGATGTGATAGCAATTTATATAAAGATTACAGGAAAAATAAAACGATGTCTCAATATAGCACACTTTTTTAGAAATGATCAAATTTCTAAAAAAGTAAACATTAGTTTTATTATCGGTCAAGAGATGGCGCTGACCTAAAACTGCAATACTAATTTATTATTCTACTCTGCAGTGTGGTTTGATGGTGCAATTATGATGGTATGGAAATGGAACCCTCAGTGCGTGAGTCCGACTCGCTCTTGACCGATTATTTTATATTTGGCTGTATGTCCCTTAGAGAAAGTTGTTCAATTCACGAACTGAACACATCCTTAAAATTTATATGAATACAAAAGGACCATAACGTGGTCATTGCATTAAAAAAAAACACAGATTTTACAGTCCCCGCAAGAATCGGAGCATTGAAAATGAACACAAAAATTTACGAAAAACCAAAATCAAATCAAATGCAAAGTCCTATTATATTTTTAAAGTTACTTAAGTAGTACCTATTTAATTTTACACAAATTTACGCCTCGTGTCACAAAAGCGCCCGCTGACTGCCTCGACGCGGCCGAAATAATATTAACCAATTTTCAAAATTCCAACGAATACACTTCTCGTCTGCTTGTGCATCTTTTAACACTATTACCATGACGATCGGTCAATAATCATAGAAGCTACATCACTTTTTTATGTACGGAAACAGCCGTTTTTCTACAATTCTAAATAAAATAAAATAAATAATTCCAAATCTAAAGGGACCACCAACAGGTCACAATTAATAACCGATTTTCAAAATTATTTCGCCATTTGATAGCTAAACTAATACCCTAGGACCCTTTTTTTTTCATTTTTTCTTAAGTCGGTTTTTTTCCGAAAAATTTACAATTTAGTAAACCAACAACCCCCAAAAAACCCGAATTTTTTTTGAAATTTCGCGAAATTCCAAAAAAAGTTACCAGTAGATTTTCAAAATTCAAACGTTTACATGTGTCTCGATAAACTCCTCAACTTTTGGTACTATTTTTATTTCAATCCTCTCAAAATCCTTGGAGATATGGTCAAAAATACGTCTAAGGCGATTTGCATCTGATAACCATTTTCAATGGTAAAAACTATTCAAAATAGCGGCATGACGTGGTAGATTTTTGGTGAAAACAAGTCTTTCTTGAACTTCAGTACCCTTAGCACGAACGGATATCGAGACAAATAACGCGCGTAAAATTACTCGATAGAGAATTCTCTATTGAAAATTTAATTTCGCTATTGGGCGGTAGATGGCGCTGTACTATTTTTTCATACAAAATTGCACTATCGAATGATTTTACGCGCGTTATTTTTTTCGATAGCTGTTCGTGCTACGGGTACAGATAAGGAACGTTAAGCCGTTAAACCCGGCTGAAGGATCAGTACCCTTAGCACGAACAGCTATCGAGAAAAATAACGCGCGTAAAATTACTCGATACAGAATTCTCTATGGAAAATTTAATTTCGCTTTTCGGCGGTAGATGGTGCTGTACTAACTTTTCATACAAAATTGCACTATCGAATGATATTACGCGCGTTATTTTTTTCGATAGCTGTTCGTGCTAAGGGTACAGACATTAACAGCTAGCGATCTACATTGGGGTTAGGATCAATCTTCCTTATCCACCCTCTGTGGTGTTTCGCCCACCCATGTAAGACGTAGTGGTCTCGGGTTCGATTTCCAGGAGGGGGGTACAATTTGTACTCGATTTGGTTTGTGATAGGGCTAATTTCAAGTCCACCTGGCTAGCTACCACCATCTTACCTAAGTCTGGCGCAGTACCTAACAACATTTAAAAAATTGTTGTGTTCCGGCAGTTAGAGGTAAGATAGCCAGTTCCTCAGTGGTGAGGATTCCGGGTGCAGTGCGCTTTCACCTTCGGCCTTATCGTCACTTAACATCAGGTGAGGTGAAGGGCAAGCACTATCACGTTGTGCACATAAAAACCATAAGTAAGGCCTGTGCCCATGCAGTGGCGACATTAAAAGCCTTTTCTTCTTCGTCAGCCCAACGGCAGTTACGACATCATCGACTACGTAGACACCTGGAAGAGCATGGAGGAGGTCAAGAAACTGGGCCTGGCCAAGTCCATCGGCATCTCCAACTTCAATGAGAGCCAGATCCTGCGGCTGTTGGAGCACTGTGAGGTGAAGCCAGCTGTTCTGCAAGTTGAGGTTAGATCTTAAAAAAATATATTCTTGTATTCACTTTTTAGATTTCTGCGCTTAAGTACGTTGATAAAATAACCATAAATTGGAGGACTAAATTCATAGAACTAAGAAAATAGTCTATTTTTTTTATTTTTCTCGATAGTATCCGTAGCACGAATATCTATCGACAAAAAATAACGCGTGTAAAAACATTCAATGGAGTAATTTTGTATGGGAAATGTGTACAGTGCCATCTATCGCCAAGAAGCGAAATGTCATTTTCCATAGATAATTACTCTATCGAGTACTTTTACGCGCGTTTCTTTTTCTCGATAGATGTTAGTGCTAAGGGTACAGAAGTATTTCCATTTAACATTTTTCAGGTGAACCTAAACTTAGCTCAGCCTAGACTCCTGGATCTCTGCAAAACCCATGACATTGTTGTGATGGCGTACACCCCCTTCGGATCCCTTTTTCAAAAAGAATCCGACGCCCCGCCGCCGAGGGCCGACGATCCGACATTGGTGGGACTCGCCGAGAAATATAAGAAGACTGCCCCGCAGATTGCGCTGAGATATTTGGTGAGATTCTTCATCATCATGCTCTATTCCGGTGGACCGCAATGTTTGTCCACTGGGGAATATCGGGAAAAAAGTTTTACTTCCATACTTTTTTCCCGATATCCCCAAGTGATGGACATTAGTGGGGGATAACAGGAAAACATTATCAATATCATGCCGCATGACACCCACTGCTCTACCTATTCCCAGCAGTAGCTCTGTTTACTGTATGGTCACATACGAATATAAAATATGCCGAAGCATTATAAGGGTATTGTCAAAACCAAACACACCCTGTAGGTATATTGTGTGTAAAGGGTTAATGTAAGATGGCCAACTGTCCTGTATTTCACAGGACGTCCCGTTTTTCAGCTATCAGATTGACCATGTTCTGTATTTTATTAAGTAAAACACAAGACATTTTTAATACTGTCCTGTATTTTTTCGTAAAACCTGTAATTTTAGATCGCTTATACTGTAAAATGAGCACACAGGGTTTGTCAACCTGGTTAATTATTCTACTCTGCTGGATGCCAATGAATTTTATATAATGTATGTTTCAATATCTACTATAATCAAAATAATAATTTCTTTTCAGATTCAACTGGGTGTTGTTCCGATACCGAAATCCGAAAACAAGGAAAGGATCGAGCAAAACATCGATGTCTTCGATTTTGAACTGACTGATGAAGAAATGGAAACGTTGAGTAAGAAATATTGATGTCTCCTTCCTTACTTACGGGGTATCCTTGCGATATGGTACCAGTTATGGTACCATTAGCACGAACAGCTTTCGAAAAAAATAACGCGCGTAAAAACATTCGATAGAGTAATTTTGTATGGAAAATTTGTACAGTGCCATCTACCGCCGAGAAGCGAAACTACATATTCCATATAAATAATAAATACTTATCGAGTACCTACTTTTACGCGCGTTTTTTTCTCGATAGAAGGTCGTGCTAAGGGTACCTAAACTGTACAAAACCGCTCACACCTAGATCAGAGTTTTGGTGTTTTTGAGTAGGTACAGTCAGTGGCACGAATCATGAAATTTTTTCGACGAAGTGGGGATAAGTTCGCGCATGTGCTCTTGTGAGCGACCAATAGCGCGCGCCCCTCTCCCGCCGCCCGCGCCCCTCACCGCAACGCATACCCAAAATACGCGTTCCGCGCAATCCCCACCCGATTTCATGATTCGTGCCACTGACTGTACAGGGGGTCTATTACGAAAAGTTTAATGCGATACACGCAGCTGCGTTCGTGCTTCGTTTTGATTGTTTCCTATTACAATACAAATCACTTTCGTATGCGATATTGCGAAGAGATTACGTGAGTTTGACAGTTTCTCTCTAGCGTATCCGACATCGTTGGATTAGTAGTCTATGGACTACGATAACCAAATTCAAAATGTTTATTATAACTACAACCAACGAACTGCGGACGACTATCGTGGCCAAGTGACTGCGTTACGCAATTGCGTACGTAATTTTCGTAATAGGCCCCCAGTAGTAGGTAGGTTAGGTACCTATTGAAAGTAAATATAAGACTATCTGCATTTAGCGATTTAAGCATGTCAACAAAGCCCCTCAAATTAAGCCAACTGTCATATTAAGCCTAAACTAACAACTTCTTTAGTAAAACCACAGATAATACTAAAGAATAGCCATTGTCGGTGTGTTATAAATGGTACTTTTACAGTTGCAGCTTCCATCCATTCCATTTGAGAAATACCATACTCATTTTATATTTCTTGTTTTTCTTTTAGGAGCATTCAACAAAGACTACCGCACAGTCCATCCTAGTTTCTGGCAGGACCATCCATACTACCCATTCGAGATAAAGGAAGTTACGGAGCGAAACCTCTTTGGGCTGAAAAACTAATTACCTATCTGCAACTTTAAAATTAAAAATCTTAAGAGAAAACTGTAAGTACCATTAACACGAATAGCTATAGAGAAAAAAACGCGCGTAAAATTACTCGATATAGTAATTATTATCTATGGAAAATTTAATTTCGCTATTTGGCGATAGATGGCGCTGTACAAATTTCCCATACAGAATTACTCTATCGAATGTTTTTACGCGCGTAATTTTTTCGAAAGGCGTGCTATGGGTACTAAATTACAGAACTTTGACATGATAATGAAAAAGACACAAAATTTTTATTACTATGTAGATGAAATTAAAGAGCAATATCAACTTTATATTTATTTTTGACAAGTCAGGGGCAATGACAAAAAGTTTTAGATATATTTCAACAGAATTTATTAATAATAAAATAATACTTAAAAGTAATATAATACATTATGACAAATGATATTTAAACAGATAAACAAAAACATAAATTTTTAAATATTTATTTCAAAACCAACACTTTTAATATCCTACAAAAAGTAAAACACTTCATCAGCACAAACTGAATATAAATTATTACATAGTTGCGAATAATTTTAATGTGATTTTGACAATTGTTTTTTAATAATTCTTTCACTCGAACTACATACTTAATTGTTAAATAATACCACTCCTAAATTGAAATTTGTATGACATATCTTGAAAATTAGGAAAAAAATATTGTTACATTTTGTATTCTTTATAAGTATTGATAAAACAATGCCTAAGTTACTTAAACATAGCAAAATTTTTCATAAAAAGGTGGTTTTATTTAGACCTTAGATACATTACATTTCTACAGATATTCATACAAACCCCCAAGTATCTAGCTAGAGAGAGATTGCTCCTGAAAAGTCGTAGATCTAAGTTTTTAAACTGAGATAGATTTTGCAATGCAAGTGAATCTTTCTGAAACCGCCCTTATTCAATTCGTTTATGTATTTCAGGGTTTCTTTAATGTGGGATCCACGGCATTTGTATCAGGCTGATTAACCCTTCAATAATTAAACTACTGTGGCAATTCAATAATTAAACTTCAATAAATGGCTGAGACCATGGAAGACCTGAACACAATGCTCGAAGATCTCCGTAGTGCTTCCCAAAGAGTGGGTCTTAGGATGAACATGGAAAAGACGAAAATTATGTCAAATGCCCATGTTGTACCCTCTCCAGTTCATGTTGGGAACACTACACTTGAAGTTGTTGACCATTACGTATACCTAGGACAGGCAGTCCAGTTAGGTAGGTCCAACTTCGAGAAAGAGATCTCTCGCCGAATCCAACTCGGGTGGGCAGCATTCGGGAAGCTTCGAAAAATCTTCGCGTCCGACTTACCTCAGTGTCTCAAGACGAAAGTCTATGAACAGTGTGTGTTGCCAGTGATGACTTACGGCAGTGAAACGTGGCCGCTAACTATGGGTCTCATAAGGAGGCTCAAGGTCGCTCAGCGTGCAATGGAGAGAGCCATGCTCGGCGTTTCCCTACGTGATCAAATCAGAAACGAGGAGATCCGCAGGAGAACTAAAGTAACCGACATCGCTCGAAGGATTGCTCAGCTGAAGTGGCAATGGGCGGGACACATAGCGAGAAGAACCGATGGCCGTTGGGGCAGAAAGGTTCTGGAATGGCGACCGCGCACCGGACGACGCTCCGTGGGTAGGCCCCCGACAAGGTGGACCGACGATCTGGTGAAGGTCGCGGAAAGCCAGTGGATGCAGGCAGCGCAGGACCGATCGTCGTGGAGATCCTTAGGGGAGGCCTATACCCAGCAGTGGGTGTCGTGTGGCTGATATGATGAATTAAACTACCAATAAAAGTTATTTTTTAATTAAAGGCTTGCTTTCTTTTCCTAAAATATTCTTTGACTAGGGCTCGTTAAATTTATTAATTCAGAATTCAGAACCCTTAGCTCGAACATCTATCGAGAAAAAATTCGATAGGATTATTTTGTAAGGGCGCCATCTATCGCCGAGAAGTGGAATTAGATTTACCATAGATAAATAATAATTACTCTTTCGAGTATTTTTACGCGTATTTTTTTTTAATAGATGTTCATGCTAGTTGCATACTGAAAGTGGTCTCGTGACTACAAAAAGTTTGAGAAACACTGGTTTATCTGCTTTTTTGTAAAAATCTTTTCTACCTATCTCAGTTTTCCACTTCAATCTATTTGTAGACGATGTATTCTCCTTCTAGTTCGTTCTCTTGCACTGCGTCGCATTTGGCGTTCGCTTCGAAGTCGCACTGTTGCGTCTGGGCATTGAAGAACAGCCCATCGGAACAGAACGCGCCTTGGATGGCTCCGTCTGCGCAACGCCAAAAGCGTTGACAGTCACCCCTGAAAAAAGCGCATAAAAAAATAAATGTTACACTATCCAATTTTTGTTTATTTTTAAAAATGAACTAAGAAAGTATTCTAAATCGGAGGGCCTAGTGCGTGTTGACTTTTTTACTTTTCGCTTTTGAAAACTATCGTTTTGTCTCTTTCACTCGCATTGACTATGAGCAGCATATCCGATAGTTTTCGATAGTAAAAAGTGAAAACATCAACTAGCACTAGGCCCTCTGAAGTACTTTCAATCCGATTTAAACGGATAAGTTCATCTAAAGTCTGTCTAACAATTTATATGGTTAGAGTTCCAGGCCCCCTAACATGACGTTTAACTGTCAGAAGACAGTGGATTTTGACAGTTGAGTGTCGATAAAACGCTGTCACGCAGTATATATCATATTTCGGTGATCATGCTGGAGGGCCTGGCATGTGGTTGAAAAAAGAACTAATTTTGTGCCTTATTATATGGGTCACTTTCCAATAAAATATTAATTTAACAGGGAAAGTGGCGTCAGTCACTATCTCGTGGACAAAACTAAAAAATAATCTGCCGGAAAAACCTTTCGGCCAAAACTAGGGAAACTCTATGGCATCCATCACACGTTCATGCAAGCGTCATGCAATTCCATCAGTCATGAATCACGTTTGACTGTTGGTGACTGATGGAAAGAACAAATCAACCATCAGTCACTACATTACACGGTAGGTCATTTTTGTCAGTCACAGTAAACTGACAATAATTCATGACTGATGGAATTGCATTTGCATGACGCTTGCAAAGCGTGTATGTAATGGCTGCCTATTACAGATTCCGGCAAATATCTTGATTGACGCTCTTTTGACTGGGGGATAAGTTTGCGCATGTGCACTTGCGAGCACCCAATAGCGCGCGCCCCTCTCCCGCCGCCCGTGCCCCTCACCGCTACGCATACACAACATACGCGTTCTGGTTCTGCGCAAACCCCACCCGATTTCAAGATGTTTGCAGTAGCCGACTGTACCACAGTTTTCCTTTTATTGTGCTATTACTTTTAGTCCGCCGACCCACAGGCTTATTTTCAATCTATCGCATATTGGGACCTGCCTCCCTAGCAAGACGATAACGCGATATGATATAGCGATTTATCATGTCGACCTGTCAAAAGCCAATGGATTTTGACAGTTGAGTGTCGATAAAAGGCTGTATCACGCTATATTATACCATGTTTTGGTGGTCATGCTAGGGGGATATAGCCATTAGCTTGGTGTTATCAAATACCATCGTCTGGGTTGCGAAGTAAGAAGCTTCTGGATAGGGCTTGAAGTCCGGAACTCCGGTTTTAGTCTAGCTCCGGAGTTTCGAAGAATTTCAGCATCGTTTTGAAAACCGGAGTTTCACAACCAAAACCGGAGTTTCGATTTTCAAAACTAATGTTAGAAAGAATTTTTAATCGCCCGTGGTCATATACCCCTGGGCGGTGTTGCAGTCTATTCAGAGGTGCCAAGTGGACTACAGGTGTAGCGAGGTGCTGACTGAAGTACTTATACGAAAAAGCCATCATGTCGATCCGATTACAGAACCAGAGCTCAAATCCCAATCCAACTGCAGCGATGTGTGAAAGAGGGAGACGTCATTTCTCCAAAACTGTTCACAGCTGCTATGGAGGATACCATAAGCTCTTGAACTGTAAAGGACTGGGCAGCAACATTAATGGCGAGTATCTGACACACCTTCATTTTGCAGATCAGTTCTCACGACTGAGACCTTGTAAAACCTGAACATACTCGTAATGCTCGAATATTTCCGTAGTGTTTTCCGAAAGAGTGGCTCTTAGGATGAACATGGATGGATGGATGGAACATGAACATAAGACAAAAATCATGTCGAATGTCCATGTTGTATTTACCCACTCCTTCATGTTGGGAACAAACACAATAGGTACTCGAAGTTTTAGACCACGTGTCACCAATTAGTTTCGTTCGGGGTCCGTTTTAAGAAATGAAATGACCATCGCGGTCTGCACAACATTTTATAGAAAATAATATTTATTACAGAAACTTAATTATTAGATACTTAAAGTAGGTATTTTTGTAAGTTCCTGTGCTCTCGCGGTCCACACAAAATGGGTCGGCGGTCCGGATGCGGACCGCGGTCCGCCATTTGGTGACCCCTGTTCTAGACCATTACCTAGTAGGACGTAGGACAGACAGTCCAGTTAAGTAAGTACAACTTGGAGGAAGATATCTCTCGTTGAATTTAGCTCGAATGGGCAGCATTCAGGAAGCTTTAAAAAATCTTCACGTCAAACTTACTATAGTGTCTCTAGACGAAAGACCTTGATCAGCGTGTGTTGCCAGTGATGACTTAAGGCAGTGAAACGTGCTCGCTAACTATGGGTATCTTAAAAAGCCACAAGGTCACCTAGCGACCCAGCGTGCAATGGACAGAGCCATGCTCGGCGTTTCCCTGCGTGATCGAATCAGAAATCAGTAGGAGAACTTAAGTAACCGACATCTCTCGAAGGATTGATCAGCTGAAGTGGCAGTGGACGGGGCACTTAACAAGTAGAACTGATGACCATTGGGGAAGAAAGGTTCTGGAATGGCGACCGAACACAAAACGCTTCGTGGGCAGGCTCCTGACAAGGTGGATCAACGATCTGGTGAAGGTCGCAGGCTATCGGGGCGCCGTTGGATGCGAGCAGAGCAGGGGCCGTACCGGCTAAAGAATCGATTATCGATAAGTCTGCTGGGTTTCAAATTAAAACAGATAAATCGAGGCCCAAATCGGGCCAAAATGGCAAACCCCAATTCATGATGTCACACGAACATCGATATCTTCCAAATTACGTCAACAGAAAGTACAAGACGAAATTCCTTACTTTGATTTTTCTGTTTTAAGTTGAAACTCGACAGACTTTTCGATTATCGATTCGTTAGCCGGTACGGCCCCAGGATCGAACGTTGTGGAGATCCTTGAGCGAGACCATAACCAGCAGTGGATGTCGTGTGACTGATATGATGATGAACCAACACTCGGCAAATTTGAGTGGCGTGAAATGTAATTGCGCAATAAGCAAGTAAGTACCTAAGTGATTCAATTTATTAATTTTTCGATGATAAAAGTATATATTGATTTTCGGTTAGTTAATAACCTGTATTAAACACGCTAAAAATATCACTGCAATTTTATTTAAATAGAGACTGAAAACTCCGGAACTCCGGAGCTCCGGAGTTGAAACTCTGAACATCGAAACCCAACTCCGGAGCTGAAAAATACTCCGATTTTCAAGCCCTACTTCTGGAGAATATGCTACCCTGAACATGGCCTCCGGTCTTATGATCACCGATCGCATAAATAAATCGATCGCATTATAAATGATGAACAGGGTCGTAGTGGCATTTTTACATACATGTTAAACATCGGCTGGGTTAGCTTTCAGGAAGCCTCTAGGCGGGTCTATGTTTGTCAACTTACTTGTAAGAGACTTGTCTGGAGGAACTCTCTAGGCTCTTGCAGTCCAGGACGCCGGCGAAAGTCGGCGTGTCTTCAGACTCTGACGCAGCGTCAGACTCGACCGCTGTAATGGAAAACCATGAACAATTTTTTTTTATTAAATAGGTAGGCATTTGTGATTAAAGAACTAGATTGAGTGTACTTTTTTTTATAAATACTTAGAAAGGTACTTCCTACTTAATGTGAATTCATAATTATAATTAATTCATAATTCATTTACTGCTTGTCACATAGTTAGAAGATGATAAAATATAATAATAACAAAAAGGCACGAAAAAAATCGATAGTGTAAGTTTGTATGGAAAAGCAAAATTAAATTACTTTTACTCACTTATGCTCTGAAATGTTATCATTCCATTTGAAAAAAGAATGCGGGGCGTTCAACATTTCCGTGGGGGTCTGGTTCATCACATTCTAAATTTGAAATTCAGTGCGGAAAAGAAATTCAATACTTACTTCCCGCACTGAGTGCGGGAAGTAAGTGTTCCAAATTCAAATCGGTAGAACTTATTAGCTAGCATTCTTTTTATGAAACTTTATGATTGCATGACCGGTCAGTAAACATGGCCACGCGAACCAATTTAAACATCACATTTTTACAAAGAAAATTGTATTTCCGCGCATTTCGTGAGTAAAGTATTATACAAACCTTGTACTGGAAGCTACTTGCATTGCCTCGAATGATTAAAGCCCTCGCCTGCGGCTCGGGCTTCAAACCATCCTCGACAATGCAATCGCTAGCTTCCCGTTCTCGGATGTAATGTACTATTACAATCAAACCTGTTTACCGAGCAGGTTTGACCGAGTTGTTGTCCGAGTTGTTGTACCGAGTGATTCGGCCGAATATTCGATTCGGTACATTTTGGACCGAATATTAAGCAGAACATTCGTATTCGGTTGAACCTACATTCGGCGCATCTCTAACTAGAAATACCTATAGGCAAGGGCGTCGCCAGGGGTGGGCAGGGGGGGCCGTTGCCCCCCCTAGAGGTTAAAAAATGTAGCCAACTGCAAATAACCAAAGTTCTCATCCTCTTTAATATTAACTTGGCCCCCCCTGGGCCATGGGCTGGCGACGCCCTTGCCTATAGGTACTATTGAATTATATAAAAGAGGGCAATTTCATTTTTAAAATATAAAATTATTTAAAAGCAGAGGGCCTAGTGCGTCTGCGTGTTGATGTTTTGACTTTTCGTTATCAAAAACTATCGTTATTTCTCTTTCACTCGCATCGACTATAAGCAGCATATCCGATAGTTTTCGATAGTAAAAAGTGAAAACATCAACCCGCACTAGGCCCTCTGTCAGAATCGGAAAGGTAGCAATTATAAGTTGAATTAAGTAATTGATGTATCTTACCGTAAGCCTCCTCCTGAGGCTGCCAGTAGCCAAGGTCATCTTCATCACCCGAACCCTCGATGTCGTCGTCTCTGGGGTCACGGAGGATGCACTTCCCTTTGTCTTCCCAGTCACAACCCTGGGTAAAACAATACATACAATTTTATTAATAAATACTTTCCATACATCGAGAGGATAAATCATGAAAATATCCTAATATCCCGAATTTCTAGGCATAATAATCGAATAGGTAATATTAAATTCATCAAACCCCAAGCGGCTACCGGTAGCCGAGCAACAATGGACTAAGTATTTACATAATGGTATTTATTACAGTACGAGGCACATACCTATCATGAATTTTTTTCGACGGAGTGGGGATAAGTTCGCGCATGTGCTCTTATGAGCAACCAATAGCGCGCGCCCCTCTCCCGCCGCCCGCGTACCTCACCGCTACGAATGCTCAAAATACACAGATTTCAAGATATTTGCCTCGTACTGTATGTGTCATTTTCCGGAGCTTAAAGTGTAATTAATATTAGCATGCCTCATTTTAAACAGAATAATAAAATACGTCCTCCCTCTCGATTACTAATTTGTAACTTATCCACGTGCGCAATGAAATATTGGATTTAATTTAATATCTCTTTCTGCGTTTACATTCCGCCTCTTTGCGATGACAACGTGAGATTTTCAAAACCGCTACCTTCCAGGAGGCTACCTACTTCCAAATAATAAAAAAGTTTTCAACGAGATGTTGTCATCGCAAAGAGGCATCGTTTCTTTGCGATGACAACGTGACATTTAGCTATACCTACATGTTTTTCTTTATTATTTACAAATAGCCTCCTGTAAAATGTCACGTTGTCCTTTCATCGCAAAGGTGATTTATTCCGTTATTAGCCTTGATTGAAATCCTAGGAATCGAATTGCGAATATACGAACCACTAGGTAGATAGATAGACCACAGAGGGTTACATTACAAGAGGTTATATACAGTGCCCTTAGCACGAACAGCTATCGAAAAAAAATACGCGCGTAAAAACATTCGATAGAGCAATTTTGTATGGGAAATTTGTACAGCGCCATCTACCGCCGAGAAGCGAAATTAAATTTCCCATAGAGAATAACTCTATCGAGTACTTTTAGGCGCGTTTTTTTTTCTCGATTGATGTTCTCGCTAAGGGTACAGTTAAGGACTTACCTGAAGTTCGAAATCGAAGATCGTCTCTTTGGGGCATGAGAACAGCACCTCTTTTCCATTTGCGCACATGAAGAATTTCGTGCAGTCTGAGAAGTGAGGGAGCAGGAGGAAAATCTGAAATATAAATATAGGGTCAATAATTATCTGAAAGGCTTATAGAAATGTCATGCATCTATTATTATTTAATGTTTAATTTTTATGTACCTACTAATTTAACATTTTATAACTGCCCCAGACAGTCGCATCTGTTGGATTTATCTCTGGATTTAAGTATCCGACAAAATAAAATATAAGGGACATGGCAACTGCCTACTGCCTCTACAAACTACTTCTAGCTCCCTCTTAGTGTTCGTTCGCATCGGACGGATCGCAAATGCGGAGCACACACCGAGGTTTGCACGCCGCACTGTTGCAGGGGCCCTATTTTGAATCGCTCGGCTGGCGTCGAGCGCTCTTTTCTACTGATTTTCGTTCGACATATGGCTCAAATGTTCGAGATAGAGTCATATGTCGAACGAAAATCAGTAGAAACGAGCACTCGTCGCCAGTCGAGCGATTCAAAAATAGGGCCCCAGGTTCGCGGAGCGCCGCGCCGCAAACTTAGGTTAATAATTGACGTTAACTGTCCAATAAATAAAATGTTTCATTAATTTAAGGACCTTTCCTTTGATGTACGACTCATTGCTAGAAGAGGCCTAGACCCCTAATTACGTGACGCTGTTGCTAACAATTTTCGAGTTTTTGAAATCGATTGAAACTGCAGTAAGTTACATTGCTGCTTTAAGTTGTTTCATTGGTTCTTATTAAAGCAGCAATGTAACTGCGATTTCTCTCAGAGTTGATTTCAACAAAGTTAAAAGATCAGCGGGGCTACCGGCTAAAAACAATTAAGTTAATGTTAACTGTAATTTGACAAACGTATGTGATACATTGCTGCCTAGTTTTGGCACAAATAAAAACTTACCAAAGGAAAGCAGCAATGTATCACATCTATTTGTCAAATTACAGAACATGAACTTCATTGTTTTTAGCCGGTAGCCCCGCTGGGGATTGAACGCTTGATTTTTATTTCTTTATTTGTCATAGTTGTGGACTTGCGTGTCTTGTCTGTACTGTAACAAAAGGCAACTCATACAGAGTTGAGAGGTCGATAGGATACTGTATGTTTTTCTATGATAACTAAACAAATAAACAAAGTTAGTACCTGTCCTTCTTTGTCGCACTCTAACGTATTGGGGTCTACTCCTTCTTTCGGCCTCTCATCTTGATTGTCCACATTTGGTCTATCATCATCTTCTTTCAGGCTGGCGGCTGCCGTTAAGGCGACCAAAGCGGAAACAATTACGAATTTAGCTAGAAAGGAAAGAGACAGGCAATTTTATTTGACTGCTTGTCATAGGCGTTTCAAAACCCCCTTTCAAAATAAAGTTCTGTCAATCGTTTTTCTACGTGGATCGATTGGATTGAATGGTTGAATAACCTGCGCCCCCATTATGAAAAACTTTTATTTTACTTGCTGAAAACTAAGGCCCTGTCCTAATTGGCATCGGTCGTGCGATCATGCGTTGCGATTTCATCGTGCGATGAAACTAAACAATAGACAATTTGATCGCATCGCATGATCGCTCGACCGTCAATTAGGACATTCAATAGATATCACTAGGTTTGATCGCACGGTCGCACGACCAGTTTCATAAGACGGACGCACCATCGCACGACCGATGGCCAATTAGGACATGGGCCTAAGGGATCGGCGACCGTGCGATCAAACCTAGTGATAGGTATCTATTGAATGTCCTAATTGACGGTCGCGCGATCATGCGATGCGTCTATTGTTTCATCGCACGATGAAATCGCAACGCATTATCGCACGACCAATGCCAATTAGGATAGTTCCTAAGAGACTGGCCAGCAAATCGTATCATAGATGTGAACCTCAAAGTAGCGCCCTCACCTTCATTAAATTTATTGCTCGCTAAGTAGGTACATAATGTATCTAAAATTCACATATACAGAATTGAAACTAAGGTCCGTATTATAGGACGAGACTCAAGCACTGCTTGCTGCTTGAGAACAGTTAGAAAGGGATGGTGCTATTCATCGCATATAGCGCCATCCCTATCTAACTGTACTCAAGCAGAGATTTGAGTTTGAGTTTGATTCTGTAATACGAGCCTGAGATTCTATATTAAGATGAATAAATAATGAAAAAATATTAGAAAAAATCGGCTCACCCGTAGCAACTCAGACGGGATTCGAACCCGCACCCTTAGGATTCCGGCCCAATGCACTACCAATTATGCTACTGAGCCACTAATGGATTTGGCGAAATTTTCTTATACTTTTTACGATTCCGCTGAAGATCAGCGCCATCTCACCAATGTGAAGAGAACTACTTCGACATTCAAATGTAGCACCCATTGCAGGTGCCAGACAATCAATTAAGTTGAAACAGTCATACAATTTTAAACTTTTAGATTTTTGATTTCACAATGCTATTTTTATATTAAGATGAATAAATAATGAAAAAATATTAGAAAAAATCGGCTCACCCGTAGCAACTCAGACGGGGCCGGAATCCTAAGGGTGCGGGTTCGAATCCCGTCTGAGTTGCTACGGGTGAGCCGATTTTTTCTAATATTTTTTATTATTTATTCATCTTAATATAAAAATAGCATTGTGAATGCTATGCTATAATATAATGCTAACTATGGGTCTCATAAGGAGGCTCAAGGTCACTCAGCGTGCAATGGAGAGAGCCATGCTCGGCGTTTCCCTACGTGATCAAATCAGAAACGAGGAGATCCGCAGGAGAACTAAAGTAACCGACATCGCTCGAAGGATTGCTCAGCTGAAGTGGCAATGGGCGGGACACATAGCGAGAAGAACCGATGGCCGTTGGGGCAGAAAGGTTCTGGAATGGCGACCGCGCACCGGACGACGCTCCGTGGGTAGGCCCCCGACAAGGTGGACCGACGATCTGGTGGAGGTCGCGGAAAGCCAGTGGATGCAGGCAGCGCAGGACCGATCGTTGTGGAGATCCTTAGGGGAGGCCTATACCCAGCAGTGGGTGTCGTGTGGCTGATATGATGATGATGATTGTGAATGCAAAAATCTAAAAGTTTAAGATTCTATACTTTATTTATAAACAATAACCTCAGTAAAATATAGGTAGTTCGTTGTAGTTATAGGCGCGGCGTCACTTAGGTAAGGGAAATACCTAGTCACCTTAAATTAATATACTATAACCTATTGGAAATTGAACCATTAGCACGAACAGCTATCGAAAAAAATAACGCGTGTAAAAACATTCGATACTGTTCCCTTTCGGGGTTGTTTTCGATAGATTACTTAGAGCTAACTCATGCACTGTCATAAAAACCAGCAATCTATATTCCCGCGCTGTGTACGTACCCGCGGCGGGATCCCGCTTACTTAGGCCGTCCGCTGCCTTGAGCGGGATCCCGCCTCGGGTACACGGCGCGGGAATATAGATTGCTGGTTTTTGACGGACAGATGCTTGCGCAGTGCATGAGTTAGCTCTAATCTATGTCGCCCCGCGCGCGTGTCCCGCTCAAGGCAGCGGAGGGCCTGGCGGGATCCCGCTCAAGGCAGCGGACGGCCTAATGCAGCGCAGCGGAGGGCCTTAAACTGTTTCTAACCTAATAAGTTAGATAACGATTTAACTTAATGCAATGTGTGCAATAAACTTATCAATTTACAAGTCCACATTAAAGAAAGGATTATTACATTCGGTGGCAAATATTAATGTAATTAACATTTTAGATTTGTATCTGTTCGTAGAATGCAATTTTGTTTCATAACAAAGTTTTTTTAATCCGATTAAACAGAAGAAAACATTTTTATCTTTATCAAAACAGAAAATAGCTAGGTAACTTCATACCTAAGTACGTTCGTCATACCTACCTAAGTATAAAATAAAGAGTGCCATAGCCCTATCACAACTTTATGGCATGACAGTCTTTACCTAAAAATCATTTTAAGTACGAACAAATTATTGTACCAACTAATTTCGCATAAACCCTTACAGCAACTAATATTATATCGCACCTCCGATAAAATAGGGTTACAACTGGAAAAACCTTGATTTTCAGGAGAGCGAAAACAAACACACGGATTTGTTATGTAGTTTTTATTCCTTTAATATTGTATAAATATACTACAAAGTGTATATATTTAAAAAGATTGCAAAATATACATTCGAATGGCATATACTGTTTTTCAATTTTCCTGAAAAATTGCATGAAAATTTCCAATAGTAACGGTATTTTAGATAGTTATTTGAACTTTTATAAATAAAAATACAATGTGAAAGATGTAACAATGTTAATTTAAATTGAAAACAGGCAGTTACTTGCGCTTATCTTAGCTAAATATTTTTTGTATTGATGTAGACTCCAAAATAAAATCAACTTTAAAAAAAACTTCAATTAGATCAAACCTAAAAACATAATTATCTCTAAAGTCAGAGTATTTTTTACTAATCAGTTCAAGTTTAGATAGTCTCAAATTAAGAGACATTTAAATAATATTATGTTTTAATCTTTTCCTAATTATAATAATGTTGAATCATTAAGTAGGAACCATAATTATCACTATAAAAAATAAAATAAAAACAGATCTTAGATTTCAGTAATCTAAATTTCAGTAATCACGTAATCAGGGTGTCAGATAGCTAATTTTCAATCACAATTTGGTTGTTAAAAGACGCATAAAATCGTGGTACATGATTAATATCTACCAAACTCAGTAAATCATCTTTTTTTTAAGGAGAAAAGTAACACAGTATGATTAGGTACTCTGGGGAATTACAATTAACCGTACCTAAAACACCGATACAATACAAAATGTATCACTGTAATATAGTACCCTTTCAACAATTTTTATCCATCATTTTACAATAAACTGTAACAAGACGACTTGTGACCGTTTATTAGAAAATATACTTAACAAAATAAAATTTACCTATCAAGAACACAGTAATATTTTAGTTAGTAACACTAACCGAAATCACAATGATGTAACAATGCTTTAATGGTGTAGCGTTACAACGCCACCTAGAAGCGAGTTTTAGAGTTACAGATGTAACTATTTTCGAGAAGATAAATAATAACATTTGAAAATTTTCTGTGTAATTAACACAAAATTCGACTTTTTCGAGTTGTAACCCTATTTTATCGGAGGTGCGATATGTAATAAATACGAAAGTCAGTTTGTTTGTTTGTAACGCCCCTTCACGTCATGACATGAAACTAAGTCTACCTAAACAGCTTTTGAATGTATGACCGCAGGCCAGTTTTAATATTTTGCAACCCAAAAAATCCACCCTAGGTTACTACATGGAAACTTAAGACAATAGGGAATATGCATCAATTTTTTTTTTAATCTTAATCAAAAGTATAATGCGTGAGAAAATTAACTGTAATATTAAAACTTTTCTCTTGCGTTTTTTTCTCGTGATATAGTTACTTGAAGTTAGCGCGCAGCAGCACCCGCCGAAAACGCTCCATACAAAATGGTGACGTCACACATCACGTTTCAGGTGTGTTTCGGCGCGTTTAATATGGAGATAGCCAATAATCTTCAATTATCTCCCTAAATTTTGCGTTTAAGTACATATGTGTGCTACAAAATATTGTTTCTTATTCGATATTCTATCTGACTGTAAAGTGCATTATATCCGAAAATGAAAAAAAAAAATTGTTATTTTTCCCTGATTTCATCGTGTGATAAAACTAAAATAATACATTTTTTTTATTTTTTTTCCTGTTCCATCATGTTTTTATAAGTGTCCGCAGCGATCAAGCTCAATTTCATCAAAATCGGTGACTTATGCATATTCCCTATTACCTTAAGCTAGGGTACCTTTATAATTGGTTTTGGTGAATTCTCTGACTTTTCCGCGTGGTTACCCCAGGGTGGATATTTTGGGGCTGGGTATAACGAGTAAGGAGCTTAAAAGCTCTAAGGTCCTTAATGACAGTTGCCATAGCCTTCTCTATATATAGGCCTCGTGTCTCTCTGTACATAACCCTACTAACTAGCACGAACGTCTATCAACAAAAAAAACGCGCGTAAAATTACTCGAAAGATAAACTTCATTTCGCTATTCGACGATAGATGGCGCTGTACTATCCCATACAAAATTACTCCACTTATAGATTTTTTTACGTGCGTTTTTTTCTCGGTAGATGTTTGTGCTAGGGGACTTTGTACTATAATTGTATTTTGTGCTAGGGGTAACTACCTACTGAAATCTAAAGTAAGTAGGTATGTACTATAATGTAGTATTAGTACCTAGTAGAATGCATGTTTTTTTATAAAAAAAATCTAAGATAGGTAGGTATTCTTAACTTAGCTCTTAGCACAGAATAGATATAAGTGCTCTTAGATAAAAAGGTGCATTTTATTCTTGGGTTGGGTTACACAGTTATTCGTCATTAATCAAGAGTAAGGTTAAAAAACTCAATTATTATCTTTGTTTATGATAGATAGATAAGTATCACGTTTATAACTTATGTAGGTAGGTATTAATGATAAGAACTTTTCCAAGAATTTAATCAGAAATAGTAGACAGATAAATGCATAAAACTAAATGCCTATTGCCGTAAATAAAATAGAAATATTTTTAATTGGGGGACTGGAAATAATAAAGGCGACTGTTAAAGGGATACTTAAATACTTAACCCGGTAGCGGTTTATTTTGTTGGTGACAAAATAACTAAACGGGCGACAAACTGTGGATTACAAAAAGAATACGCAAAACGAGCAACTACACGTGGGAGATAAATAATTTAAACGACTGACAAAAATACTGAGTGGGCAACTATTGTACCAAGTATAGGTAACTATAATAACTGATTAAAGCTGTCCAACATGGTATTGTTGTCACCTCAATAAAGTTAATAGTCACCTTTTTTAATAAAATATATGCCAAATAACATGTCAAGTCTACCCACGCTTAAAAGATTTAGGTATGCATTATATCACAAAATTGATTAGATGACGTCATCGTTATTATATTTTTAATATTACTGTTTATCAAATTAATTATCGGATTACAAAAATTGCTGGCGACCACGTGTTGATTTCAATCACTAACCAGTAAAAAGATGGCGACAGACAAACGTGACAACACTTGGATTAGGAAAACAAACAAGTGGGTTTTTGTCAATGTTCTATCTCACGAAGTCCGTACCTACCCTTAGCACAAACAGCTATTTTGTATGGGAAATTAGTACAGCGCCATCTACCGCCGAATAGCGAAATTAAATTTTCCATAGAGAATTCTCTATCGAGTAATTTTACGCGCGTTATTTTTCTCGATAGATGTGCCGTCCCGATGTGATGTCCGAATGGTGCCCTTAGCACGGGCACCATTCGGCTATGAATGTTGTTTAGCGAGCATATGCAGCCGGCCTAGCATGACCGATTTATATCGCGTGATATAGCATTTTATCGACACTCAACTATCAAATTCCTTTGTCTTTTTGACAGTTAAATGTGATAAAACGCTATATTACGCGTTATAAATCGGTCATGCTATGCAGGCAGGGGTGCTGGGACATTTGTCTGACGTTACGTGTTAACACGTGCTAATACGTCAGTACCCTTAGCAGAAACAGCTATAAAAAAAATAAAGCACGTAAAAACATTCGATAGAGTAATTTTGTACGGGTTTGTAGAGCGCCATCTACCGACGAATAGTTAAATGATATTTCACATAGAGAATTACTCCAGCGAGTACTTTTACGCGCGTTTTTTTCTCGATAGCCAACTGCATTACAACCAAGATGACCTTGGTTGGCAACCGACACAGCAAGTTGGTTGTAAACCTCCATCTACACGGCTAATAATAAACCACCAAGGTCACCTTGGCTGGCACAACTGAACTAAAATGAAATATCATACTTCCTAATTTATTTATCTACTTATCTATCTATTTGGCAAACCAAATAATAGAAAAAGATTTGTGAAATCACATCACGCACTAAAATAATGTAATAAAAATTACTACCTAGATAGGGATAAAAATAGTGATAATATTAGTAGGTTATTACCTAGATACATAAAGTTTATAAAGTGTGAATAATTAAGAACTACAGTATTATGAACAAAACACTGGGATTTGGCTGATAGATTCTTTTGCCTTCCCAGAAAAAAAACTAGTCAATGTCAACGGATACATTTCAGTAGACTAATCGCTGAAAAATCGATTGCCATAGCATAAATTAAACCTTATTTCTTATTTCGCTTCCACCAAGAATAGTACTGTCAGTCAAAACGGCCATAAATTATGGCCGTATGGCAATATTGGCAATATACAGTACTATTCTTATTTGGCTCGCATAGTATACTGGTGACCGATGACTTAGCGATTGATCTGCTGGACTACAATGCTCCCAACGTCAAATCAAATGAACAGAAAAAAATAACGTCAATCTAAACGTTTTGCGCGCGCGTTTCTTATTACTATTTATTTTGATCTTGATCGCATATTAAAAAAAATAAGTTGATTTGATTATTTATTTATATTGATACCATACATAATAATCGACGCGTCGCCGTTGTTATGGATTCGTCGGACTTGGAAGATGATTCCATTAACACAGCGCAAACTACGCAACCTAAAAATAAAAATGAAACAGATTCCGCGATTATTTTGACGAACTCCGCCGAAACTAAAGTGGCCGAAGTAAAAAAATCCAGTAGTTCAAAAACTAAAGCGAAAACTACACCAGTTAATAAACATGATGATGAAGATGTTTTAGCAGAAAAATCGACCAAAAGAGTTACACGTTACGCGGTAAAATGTTCTTCAGAACCCGCTCCGAAGAAAACCACACAGAAAAGAACCAGAGCAGAGAAATCGCCGTCAAAAAATCCTAGCTCAGATACAAATCCAAAAAAAGCTACAAAGAAAAAACCTAGAGTAGAAAAATCGCCGTCAAAATATCAAAATGCCAACTTAGATACACCTCCAAAAAAAGCTACAAAGAAAAAACCTACAACGGAGACACAATCAGCTAAAAGAAGTTCTAAAGATGCCAATTTGGAATCGCCTCTAAAACCTACAAAGAAAAAACCGAAGACAGGAACAAGCGATGAAAATACTCCTGTTAAAAGTGTAAAAACAGTGAAAAATAAGAGTAACAGTCGTGGTAGAGGGAGAGGTAAGGCAAGAGGGAGAGGAAAAACAGGATATACAAACAAAAATGTGAGAATGTGGTTACCGTCAGATCCTTTGAAGAGAGCGATCGCTTTATCAGCGTATTATAAAAATAATCCAGAGCAGTGTAGTAGCCGTGGTAGAGGAAGAGGTGCGAAAACTGGCAGAGCGAAGCCTAAAAATAAATGTGTAAAAATGTGGTTGCCTATGGATCCATACGAGAGGGCGCAAGTGTTATCGAATTTCAAATGTTAAATTGAGAATCCTGCTCAATAGATTATTTAGGCCTAACGAAGATGATGTGGCATCATTTCATACTAACTTTAACATTTGAAACCTACCTTTTCATTCCGTCATGATTTGAAGAATAACAGAATTGTCTTCAATAACGAAATACATGGAAACTAATGATAAGATTATAATTCAACAATTTAGTTCAAGAAATATTGGAAAATTTGATTACTTAATAAATAAATCGGTTTAATGCAATTTTTTATTTTATTTTATGAAACAGGGCAAATGCTACAAAATAATACAAGTTGAAATATTAAAATCCATTGATTCAATAATACTGATTAATACTTCATCATCATCATCAGCCTATCATCGTCCACTGCTGAACATAGGCCTCTCCGAGTGCACGCCACTGAGCACGATCCGCGGCTATACTCATACAGTTTATGCCAGCCACCTTGCGAAGATCGTCGCTCCACCTTGTCTGAGGGCGTCCTACACTACGTTTGCCCATTCTAATCTTATTATCATTAATACTTATTATCCTCTAATAATCATAAAATTAATTCCTTTTGAATTTTTTTAGATTATAGGCATTCACAACACAATGCTATTTTTATATTAAGCTAATTTTAATAGAAAAAAAATCTACTAATAATATAAATGCGAATGTTTGTGTGTGTTTGTTCTTCAAGTATAAACGGATTTGGATGAAATTTGGTGAACAGAGAGTTACAGGATACTTTTTATCCTGAGGGCCTAGTACGAGTTGTGTTTCTCACCTCACTTTGCGAATAGTATCGAGTGAAAGAGAGGATATCATGCGAGTGAGTGAACGAGTGAAAGAGAGAAGACGATAGTTTACTATTCGAAAAGTGAAGTGAGAACAAAAAATCAACTCGTACTAGGCCCTCTGGTCAAAGGGTCGTCGCTATTATGTATTCTGTGTCGCGGGTATAAAAAAAATACTCTTATCAACTTTTAATTACTATTACAATCCAATATAAACCGAATAAAACTGAAGGATTAATTTGACTGTATAGGTATTCATAGTCATATTAATGCGCCTGGCGGCCATGATTTTAACCTCAAAAACGAAAAGCAATTGCAATTTTACAAAAGCACCGGCACACAGAACATTACATTCAAATCTAAGCCATAGTACATTCACAATAAGGTACAATATTGCGTGCGGTCGCGCGGTTCCCCGGGGAACCCGCGGTGCTTGACAGATTCTGTTGTCGTCACGGTTCCCCGGGGAACCGCCGGTGCTATAGGGGTTATTGAAAATAAGAATTTAATAATCAATATATTATATTACCTATTAAAATTTTCCTGTTTTTTGTTATTTTTTGTTGCGGATGACGTTGATATGTATGTTAATTTGACAAGGTTCCAGCGCATTACCAGTTGACGGGCTTGTTGAAAAATATCGATATTTTTTGTTCGATATATCGATATTTTTAGCCGATATATTTCTAACCAATATATCGATACAAAATAACCAATATCCAAAATCGCATCAAAAACTTATTAAATATATTTTTATTTATTAGCATCACAACACTAACATTGCTAGAATACAAAGCCGTAAAAGATTGGAATGGAAAAAAATAGGTATCTGTACTTTAATCATAATTTATTTTCATATTAAAACATATTGTTTATGACTTGTATGTTTTTGCGCTGCGTTGAATATCTTTTGTAATAAATATGCGCCTGATTTTATCAAATTATCTTCGTTTTTATTGAGATTTTCATACATTAAAGTAATGCGTGTTGTCTGATAAAATCTATTGATATTACTGAGCTAGGCTGAAATAAATACATTGTTATTTAAAAACCGCAAACGTTCTCTGAAAATTGGACCGATATATCGAAATTTTTTTCGCTATATATCGAGGCCGATATTGACATTTTTATAAATATCGATATATCGATATGTTTTTTCACTTTCAACATCCCTAATGTGTCATGTCAGGGATGTCGAAGTGAAAAAAACATCGAAATCAATATCGATATATCGGAAAGAAAATCGACATGAAGGTAATACTTTAGAGAAAAAAAAATAACGTTTTCTAGTGTTTTAGCTCAATAATATCACCGTCTTCGTAAAATCAAGGGCTTGATTTTCAAATTTTAATTAAAAACATCGTTATTTACCTAATTAAATGTTATAAAATATTGTAAATTATCAGTTAATATTCAAAAACTAAGCCCCGATTCGCACAAAATTATAAAAAGCGTCGCGTTAAACGGAGTTTCGTATGCTCAATTCGATAACGCCCAACGCTCAACGTCGAAAATAGAACGTTAAACGTTGTCCTCAAATATATAAATATAAGTTTCATGCGCTCATTTTTCTTGTCAGCTACAAGACGTCGTAATAGGTGGTAGGGCAAAAGAAAAAATAACAATTTGAAAATGCTTATTAAAGAAAAGTAAGTAAAGAATTTTAAATCTTTACTTTTACTTAATTGATATAATGGAATATTTTTTTTATTCGTTCTTAGGAACAAGCTAATGTCATGATGACGAGGTAGTACAGTCAGTGGCACGAATCATGAAATTTTTTCGACGGAGTGGGGATAAGTTCGCGCATGTGCTCTTGTGAGCGACCAATAGCACGCGCCCCTCTCCCGCCGCCCGCGCCCCTCACCGCAACGCATACCCAAAATACGCGTTCCGCGCAATCCCCACCCGATTTCATGATTCGTGCCACTGACTGTATCACAGAATAGATAATAGTACAAGGTAGTATAAATTATTAATCAATATCAGCCTAAAAATATCGATATATCGAAAAAAATATCAATATTTTTGGCATCCTTTTTTTGTCAATTTGACATTGACAGTTACGCGGTACAAATACAAAACGATATTTTGTTGTTGACATAGGCCGCGTTCCGAATCACGCTCACAACGCTGTGAGCGCGAATCCGACCAAATTAAAAAGTCACAAAATGTTACACAAATAGGGTATTTGTGTACCTACCTAATTTAATGGATTATACGCTAACAGCGCTGTTGGCGTGATTTGGAACGCGGGGATAGAGTACATTATGGTTGTTGATTTGTTTACGACTTTTTAAATGAGCTTGCTTGCGTTGCTTGTGTTATTTTTTGGAATGTTTGTTAGGTAATTTAATTGTACTTAAAAGTCGAGATTTTGAAAGTTACAATGGATTCATCGTCGGACTCTGAAGATGATTGCTACGGCAACATAGCGCAGAAGCTACAATCAATGAAGAACAAGTACACTGAAGACAAAATTGACACCACGAATCTTCTCAACGATTCCGCCGAAGCTAAAGTGGACGAAATCGTGAAAAAAGCTATAAGCAGCTCGAAAACTAGCGAAGACGCTACATCAGAAAGCCAACAGAGCAACGACACAAGTGCTAGTTGTAATAACGAGGACAATTTAATCGATACCTTGGTAGCGAGCTCGTCGAAAAGAGTAACTCGATCGGCGGTTAAAAGAAGTTCTTTAGATGCCAGCTTAGAAACAGCTCCGAAAAAAGCTGCAAAGAAAAAAGCAAAAGCAGACAACCCAAATGAAAATGTTGTTGATAAAAGCGTGGTAGAAGCAGAAAGTAACAATACTACTCTAGAAAGCAACAATACTACTCAAGAAAGTAACAATACTACTCAGAGTAGTAGTCGTGGCAGGGGTAGGGGCAGGAATAGAGGCAGTGGGAGGTCCAAAAACAGAAATAGAAACATCGGAATGTGGTTGCCGGACGATCCCTTTGAAAGAGCACTCATTTTATCAACATATCCTACTTACAGCGTAGGTAACACAGACGAGTATCCCGATCAATCCGACAACCAAGCTCTGTTTAGTACAAAACCAGCTACAAAGTCGGATGATGTCGTTATTCTTGATGAAAACGAAATAGATGAGAACGAAGAGCTGTCCGTTAAAGTTTACTGGCAGAGTTCTGAATTCTTTAAGTTCACGATAAGGCGGTACCAAAAACTAACACAGATATTTGATTATTTCGCAAAAAAAGAAGGAGTGAGTAATGACAAACTTTTATTCACATTTAACGATAAAATCCTTAAACCTGATGATACACCTGATTCTATTGACTATAGTATAGTTAAATTTATTGACGGTGGAATCGTTAGCCAGAGTGTGTCACAATTAGTTACCGACAAACATGACGATAAGAGAGACGGCATAAAGTTAAAGTTTCAATGCCAGAATGTGAAGAAACCGTTTGAAACTGTAGTCGGTTCCGATGAAAAATTATCAATTGCCATGATGAAATGTGCGGAGCACTTCAACACCACCGTAGACAAACTGAGATTTGAATTTGACGGTGATTCAATATCAGGTAATTATAAACCTAATGAGTTTTTTTTCAGTATTTCGTTCATGAAACATGAAGTGGCTGCATGAGGCCGGACAACAATGGAAAATGTAATGCGTCTCATTTTCAAAGACTTCATAAAGAAATTAATTTATTTCTTTACTTATTAAGGTTATTTAACCCATGAACGTCCACGTGGCCTCATGAGGCTGACATAGATACGGCATCGATTAACCATAATTTTTTTAATAGATATCGGCTTATCGGTTAAATTTGTAATACTCTGTGACTGTTAATAGAATACGCTGTGACTTATTGCGAAATTATCGGGTTTTTCTTGAAAAACTGCATTTTATTTCCATATTGCCAGCCAGTGGGCCCCCCACCCCACTGGATGATTCTCTTTTTTTATACAATGCAGCAGGCGCAGAAGAATTAATGGATTCATTAATAATTTCACTAAGCTTTCATATAAAAGCATATTTAAGATTCATCAATCATTTAAGAACTCATATTTTATTCTAATTAGTTAACACAAGTAATAAATTACTTATAATGTGATTATTGAAAGATTATAAATAAATTATGAATAACATGTTTTTCATCGATATAATGAAAAACAACATACTTGAAATTCTAAACAATCTCTATGATATCACTATTGGCACATACAATGATGCATTTTATCAATGATTATATTGTTTTGGAACAAGTTAAATGACTCAAAATATTTATTAATAAATGTTAGTACAAGCTATTAGCTTTTTTTTGTTCTTATCCTTACTTACTAATATTATAAATGCGAAAGTCCGTTTGTTTGTTTGTTTATTTGTTTGTTTGTTTGTTACACCTTCACGTCGTAACTACTGAACCAATCATCATTAAATTTTGCATACACATTGTCAGGGGTACAGAGAAGGACATAGGTTACCTTTCATCCCGAAAAAAAGTATTGTTCCCGAGGGATAGCAAAGAAACTTTCCACGCAGACGAAGTCGCGGGCGGCCGCTAGTCATAATTTTGAATGAGACGAAATATTGAATAACATGTGATAGTCCAATGAAGTGTATTTGTATGAGGGTGGTTTGATAAGTCCATGACTTTGCAAAGAAGAAACAACTTTTTTTCATAATTTATTTTTGTGTTTTCCAGCAAAAAAATCTTATTTCTTTCTGGATGAAACTTATCCTAGATGTTATTTTCTGTATCTCTGACAATATGAATGCAAAATTTTACGACAATAAGTTGAGCAGATAATATCTGAAAGTGTAACAATCTTTACTTTCACATATTTGTTTTTATAATGTTTTTTTTTTATTGTTACAGGCAAACATACTCCAAGAGATTTGGAATTAGAAGGAGGCGAATGTATAGACGTTAGAATAACTAGCTGATATATATTTTTTTATTATCTGTATATTTTAGGATAACTTCTATCTAGTTAAAAATAGATATTCTTGTTATCAAAAAAGTTTTTTATTCATTTTCATTTAAGTAGGTATCATTAATAATGATTGTAACTAATTCATCCTATTGCTATTAGCATCATCGTTATTTTGTAAAAAAATGAACTTAAATGAATAATTTTAATACTTATGGATTACTTTCGAGAAATATAAAGTTACTTTGATTGTGATGTTTATACTTAGTTTTGTATATGTACTGGTAAAGTTGTGCTATCTCATAAAGTCCGTTTGGCTATGAATGTTGTCAGGAGTGCACATTAAGAGGGCGCAGTCTGCACACTAGCGCCGCCATTGGAAAAAAAATCATAATACTCAAATAAAGACGAAATAGTGAATTATCTCTCTGGAGTGCACTCCGAACAAGCTTTGTGGTATTTTTTATCACTTAATCAATATTTTCTAGCGTGCCGTTTAATTTAATGGACTTTTATTGCGAAAAGTGACCACTTTTAGCAATAAAAGTCCATTAAACTAAACTACAGGCCCAAAAATATTGTTTGAGTGATGAAAAGTACCACAAAGTAAGTTCGGAGTGCACTCCAGAGAGATAATTCACAATTTCGTCTTTATTTGAGTATTATGATTTTTTTTCCAATGGCGGCGCTAGTGTGCAGAATAGGCGCTCTTAAGCGTGCCCGCAGACTACAGACGGTTTAGGCGCAGAACGTCAAAAGAGCAGAATTTCAAAAGAGCTAAACGTCCAAAGCGCATAATGTCCAAGGAGCAAAACGTCAAAGGCGCAAAATGTCAAAACATATCAATTATGAGATTTACCAAACCACCATGATTTAAAACTTATTTTGATGAATTTTGACGTTTTGCTCCCTAGATATTATGCGCTTTGGACGTTTTGCTCTTTTGACATTCTGATCTTTTGACGTTTTGCTCCTTGGACACTATGCGCTTTGGACGTTTTGGGCCGCGTTCCGAATCATGCCAACAGCGCTGTTAGCGTATAATCCATTAAATGAAGTAGGTACACAATAACCCTATTTGTGTAATATTTTGTGACTATTTAATTTGGTCGGATGCGCGCTAACGGCGCTGTGAGCGTGATTCGGAACGCGGGGTTGCTCTTTTGACATTCTGCTCTTTTGACGTTTTGCGATGGCTTGACATTTTGCGCTTTTGACATTCTGCGCCTTTCTAAACGCTACAGACTTTCTATCGGCCGATAGTTGGTTTTGTATGAAGAATCGGCCGATACCAAATCGTTTTAGTGCACTTGCATTCTTCTTCATACTGATTCCAACTATTGGCCGAGAGTTTGGTCTGTGGTCTGCGGGGACACTAAAACAATGTGCATGTGCACACCTAACAATATTCATAGCCAAACAGACTTCGTGAGATAGGACAACTGATTTTATATATATTGAACATGCAACATTAGTTTTTCCTAGTAGTTCCTATGAATAATTAGTATCTTTTCGTGGGCACCCGACTGTTCTGCATGGCCCATACCAACCGAAGTTTCAAAATGTTGTATGTGCCCTGAAGTTTTATTCTAATAGATCTACAGTGAAACTAATGGGAAATGATTTTTTACAATGTCCAATAGAAACAAGAAATTGTTCTAATAATGATGAATACACAGTACCTACCTATGACCATGTATGACGTACTATTATGTATTCTGTGGTATGATATTGTTTCTTTTGGGAAATTTGGTTCCCCAAAAAACAAGACATACTAAGATTGTCTAACTAAGATAACTACACTCGGCGTCAGAAAAATCGCACCTTTTAAAAAACATCTTCAAAGTTAATTTATTCCTATCTAATTTAATGGTAAGTGTTTTTATATACTTCTTCCCCTTCGGACATAACCAACAGTCTCTAAAAACCGTTGGAATACTCGTCGAACGGAATCAATTACTGAGATTCAGTTTCCGAGCAAAATTACATTGCCTCATTTTCTTCGCAATATTCGAGCAACTTCATGGACGATAGTATCCATCTTGGGCTTCGAGCAACAAAGGCTTCGTTTTTCACGAAGGGAGAAGCCTTAGCGATTAAACTCTATTCAAATTATTCTGGCATTTTTTGCGGGGGGGGAAAATGCACACAAGTGCAGTTCCGCATACCCACATACAAAAACAACACTGTAATGACGACACTCACACATAAAAAATAAAACAAAACAGCAAAAATTTGTGTACGGATGAGTCACACATCAAAATATGACACGTTTTTGACATAAAGGGCTGGGCTCAACTGTCGATGCAGCAATATCGATAAATTTTGAAAAAGGAATAAAGGTAAAAAACTCAAATTTACGTACTTATTAATCTTTATTATTTTAATTATCTTTATTTATCGGTTAAATCATTATTTACATCATTATCTCATCATCTCATCTTATTAACAACATTAGATATCTTGTGAAGTATTTCATTAATTTTAATATGTAAAAGACAATCAGTTAGGCGATTGCGTAAAGTCAATCGTATTAATTTGACAGTTCAAATTGTATCATAACATATGTCATCCCATACAAATTACATCCGATGGAATACGATATGAACTGTCTGATCAAAAAAAAATGTGTTCCGGCAGTTAGAGGTAAAATAGCCAGTTCCTAAGCAATGAGGATTCCGGGTGTAGTGCGCTTCCACCTTCGGCCTTATCATCACTTAACATCAGGGGCCATACCGGCTAACGAATCGATTATCGAAAAGTCTGCTGGGTTTCAAATTAAAACAGATAAATCGAGCCCCAATTCATGATGTCACACGAACATCGAAATCTTCCAAATTGCGTCAACAGAAAGTACAAGACGAAATTCCTTACTTTGATTTTTTCTGTTTTAAGTTGAAACTCGACAGACTTTTCGATAATCGATTCGTTAGTCGGTACGGCCCCGGGTGACGTAAAGGCCAAGCACAGCCCGTTGTGCACTAAAAAAACTTTCTCCAAGGAACATAGTCGGTCAGTGCGCCAAAAATGATCGTTATCTAAATACATCAAATACCTACGCTGGATTTTGTAAAAAATCCTAAACTTTACTCGGACGATTGCAAAAATCTCAGATTCTAACTGTCCGGTTTTTGATAATCATATATACAAGGATATTAATTGTAAAGATCCTATTTGTACATTTATCCTACCTGGGGTATTAAGAAAGTAATTTCTGTTGTCTGTTAAAAAAACCGGCCAAGTGCGAGTTGGACTCGCGCACGAAGGGTTCCGTACCAAAAAAGGCAAAAAATCACGTTTGTTGTATGGGAATTGGGAGCCCCCCTTAAATATTTTCTGTTCTGTTCTGTTTCTGTTTTTAGTATTTGTTGTTATAGCGGCAACAGAAATACATCATCTGTGAAAATTTCAACTGTCTAGCTATCACGGTTCATGAGATACAGCCTGGTGACAGACAGATAGGCAGACAGACAGACGGACAGCGAAGTCTTAGTAATAGGGTCCCGTTTTTACCCTTAGGTTTAGCCGCACTTCGGGTATTAGCCGTAACATATACAACGAATAAGGAAGGAAATTTCGAAATTCAACTAAAAGGCTGAAAAGAGGGTTCAAATTTTATATGAAACATTAATACGGGAACGGGAACAGCAATGACAACAGGTATTGGCACGGTACGGGATATATGTATATCCTACTAATATTATCACGCAAGAACTTATTTATAGCCCGGGTTAAAACATAGGATACTTTTTATCCCGGTCAAAGGTTCCCTAAGGATTTTTCGAATATCCACGCGGACGAAGTCACGGGCAAAAGCTAGCTAGTGATCAAAAGAAGTTCATTGGTTTTTAAAATGAATTAATTTTGTGTAAATTTGGCGGATGCATTTATTTGGGTTCGATTTTTTCATTAGGATGAGCGCCGTGACTATTTCTCGACATTTATCTCGCGATATCTGTCGCGCTCACATGAATGCAGAGCAAATCATGCAAAAATCTTGCAATAAATTTGACGCAGAATCAGTGCCAGATTGACCAAAACTTTATCGACAAACATTATTTAACGGTAACATCACTAAGTTGCCCATCGGCGAGAACTCGGATTTATCTAGCGACAGATCTGAAATTTGTACGGACGAGCCATGGACTAGCAGATCCGATGTCACTGAACAAATTTGACAACTAATCAAGAAAAAAATATACGACTTTAATGTTTTAATGTAAACAAATAGCAATAATACGATAAAAAAATACTTTCATGTAAAATGTAACACCGTCTTTTTGTATACTTGATGTTCCAGACCTCTTTTAACAGCATAAAACTCATCAATTCGACATTTTAAACAGAGCAGCGTTCACATGCGCGACTGGACTCGGTCTAGAAAGAAATCCGGGCGCAACTGGTTTTACTAACGCGTATGCCCATTTGGGCTTGTACTTCGGCAGAGGGGAACGCTTCGTATGGCCTCTCTTTCTGTAAAGAAGCCCGTCTTACTCTAAGATCTTGGGTATTCCTTTTTTTAATTGAACTGTTGAAGTGTGTTTTCTCCATCATCTAGATAGCGAATTTACCCAAATTTCCTGAATTGACCCCTTTTATTTTCCTTTTATGGCGGCGCAAGCTATTGCTTTATTAAGCGTTATTACGCTTTAAGCGTTTAATTATGGTAACTGTTATGTTAATTAAATCAAACAAATATTAATTGAAAGCTAATCAAATGTACTTTCAATAGATATCAACATTTACACAATAAAACGTTAGCTAGCAATAGCAGGTGACCAAATCTAAACTTATTTTCGAAGAGGTACTATTTTCCTGACGTCGAGTGTATTTCATTGAATAGAAGAAAACCATATCAATATTAGGTAGGTATCTACTTAATCTTTAGCAGATATCCACGTCATTATTAAATCATTAGGATTTTATGAATACGTGTCTGATAAGTTTAGGTACCATATTTGATATCGATTTTGCATGATTTGTTCTAGATAAGTAGGCAATAAATTACTTATCTGACTTTATTGGTGAAATCAAGCAATTAATTTAATGAAAAGGGCGTGAATTTTTTTGCTTTTGAGTTTTAGAATGCTGGAACACTTTTTAAATGATATTAAAGTATGAACAAGACCAATGTCGATCGATCTGCATTGATATCAGTTGCCCAAACAAAACGCTAAGATAAGCTTAGTGGCGCCTCTTAAAAAAACATATATGAAGTTTCTAAATAAACTACAGTACTTACTTTATTTCAATCGGTAGTAAAATAAAACAAATATTTGCATAATTTTGTTAAAAACCCTTTGAATATTCAACCCCACCCCATTGGAACTTAGTACTAGCACACCTCTATTTTGTTATTCCCATTAGTTTTAGAAGTTTCGTCGAACTTATTTAATTTTACAAACAAATCAGCAACAAAAGTCGCTGAAAAGTTTAACATTTTGTCACAGCTTTATGTGCCACTTATTGCCAGAGATATCGCAGTTTTGGTGCGCAGTCAAAAAAGTGTGTTTTACGCACAAGGCAAGCAATTTTAATTAGGATGAGGGCGCTGGGCGCCACAAGGGGTTTAATGTTACAATATCTATCAGTCAGTAACATCATACTTGGCCTGCGTAATAAGTTGAAAGACTTCCAGATTTTGCGATATAAGAAAAGAAGGATGAAGCTATGTACTTAATTCTGATAAAGATTGATCTCAAGTTTTTTAAACATTATCTTGAAATTTGGAGTCCCTCAAGGCTTTCATTTCGGACCGCAACTATTTTCATAGCTTAGGTATAAACTTTACATTTAAAATGGGTTAAAAAATATCAATGAAATATACCTACCCAACAGTTAATAATTTACTTAAAGTTAAATTCCATTATGCTTAAACTATTTCTTATGAGTTTTTTTATACAACTTAATTAATGTTTATTTACCACACTACTCTTAACACGTTTTAACCCATTTGTTGCTTAGAAATTAATAAATTAAAATAACTTGACTTACCGAACATTTTAAAATTATTATTTAGATTAAAGAAATTAACAAAAAAAGCACGGGTATTCACAAGAAAAAACGATCACAGTCAGGCAATATTAACAGTCTAGCTGCCTTTGTATGCCTAACTAGTATTCGTATGGTCTGCAACTTTTATACATCTAAATACTTGTTGATATGATCAAATTATCTATTGAATAAACAAAAAGAGATGTAAATTAACCTTTATTTGTACTGGCATAAGCAGAATCGATCTCATTCGCGAACTGTAAACTTATCTTTGCAAAGATAAAGAAAAGGGAGAATTAATATCGAAGATTAATTGTTAATCGGCCGATAACTTGTAGATAAACACAACTTAAGGCATTAACCAGTCAGAATTTTTGGAAACTGAAATTAGTCTGTCGACTAGATTTTACGTTCTACAGTGATATGCGGCAAGTTCAGAGCGCCTGCGGTACAGTACGAGGCATATATCTTGAAATTTTTTCGACGGCGTGGGGATAAGTTTGCGCATGTGCTCTTGTTAGCGACCAATAGCACGCGCCTTTCTCCCGCCGCCCGTGATCGTCGCTACGCATGTCCAAAATACGCGTTCCGCGCAATCCCCACCCGATTTCAAGATATATGCCTCGTACTGTACAAAACTGCTATTTTAATCTGTAAGATGAAATTGCAGTGGATCACTGTATGTTGTCAAAATATATTGACAATAAACGCCATAGTAGAATCAAGGCATACATATCATAGCTACTATCAAGGAACATTATACTTACAGGGAGGCAACTATTATCATATCAGCCGCACGACACCCACTGTTGGGTATAGGCCTTCCCAAAGGATCTCGACGACGCGACGATCGGTCCTTCTCTGCCCGCGGGAAGCCACTGAGGCTTCCCGCGACCTTTCAAGGCATACATAGCATAACTACTTTTATCATATCAGCAGCACGACACCCATTGTTGGGTATAGGTAGGGTTGCCAGCTGTGTGGATCAGAAATCCGGGAGGTGAACAAAAAATCAATGGAAATCAATCATTTTTATGAATTATGGAAATCAAACTCTCTCAAAATTCCGGGAGAATCCCGGAATTCTGGGAGAGTTGGCAACCCTAGGTATAGGCCTCCCCTAAGGATCTCCACTTGGCTCGGTCCTGCTTGGCCCGCATCCAGCGGCGCACCGCGACCTTCAACCTCACGTCGCGTCGCTCCACCTTGTCGGGGGCCTACCCATGGAGCGTCGTCCGGTGCGCGGTCGCCATTCCAGAACTTTTCCGCCCCAACGGCCATCGGTTTTCTCGCTATGTGTCCCGCCCACTGCCACTTCTTTAGCTGAGCAATCCTTCGAGCGATGTCGGTTACTTTGGTTCTCCTACGGCTACTATTAAGTACCTACCTACCACGTGCCGGACTACAGCTGGGCCACAAAAAAAAAAGTTGGAAATCTGACTTTTTGACTATGCAATGATGAAGTCGATAATTTGTCGGAATTTGTCGCCAAAAACCAGAATTTGTCGGTCTTGCGTTTAGGAGATACGTGTGGCTCAGCTGTAGAGACGTCTCTACAGCTGGGCCACACAGATCTCGAAAACGGAAGGTCGTAGCGAAAATCTGATTACTCGTATGTGTAGCCGCTAATTTGTCGGATTTTGTCGCCAAAAACCAGAGTTTGTCGGTCTTGCATTTAGGAGATACGTGTGGCTCTGCTGTAGAGACGTCTCTACAGCTGGGCCACACAGATCTCGAAAACGGAAGGTCGTAGCGAAAATCTGATTACTCGTATGTGTAGCCGGTAGTTTGTCGGATTTTGTCACCAAGAACCAGATTTTGTCGATCTTGCGTTTAGGAGATATGTGAGGATACGCTGTGGAGACTTTTCTACCTGGATCTTGAGAAAGGAAGGTCATAGCGAAAATCTGATAACTCGAGTGTGTAGCCGTTAGTTTGTCAGAATTTGTCACCAAGAATCAGATTTTTTCGATCTTGCGTTTAGGAGATATGTGAGGATACGCTTACGACCTTTCGTTCTCGAGATCCAGGTAAAAAAGTCTCCACAGCGCATCCTCACATATCTCCTAAACGCAAGATCGACAAAATCTGATTCTTGGTGACAAATTCCGACAAACTAACGGCTACACACTCGAGTTATCAGATTTTCGCTATGACCTTCCTTTCTCAAGATCCAGGTAGAAAAGTCTCCACAGCGTATCCTCACATATCTCCTAAACGCAAGATCGACAAAATCTGGTTCTTGGCGACAAAATCCGACAAACTACCGGCTACACATACGAGTAATCAGATTTTCGCTACGACCTTCCGTTTTCGAGATCTGTGTGGCCCAGCTGTAGAGACGTCTCTACAGCTGAGCCACACGTATCTCCTAAACGCAAGACCGACCAACTCTGGTTTTTGGCGACAAAATCCGACAAATTAGCGGCTACACATACGAGTAAACAGATTTTCGCTACGACCTTCCGTTTTCGAGATCTGTGTGGCCCAGCTGTAGAGACGTCTCTACAGCTAAGCCACACGTATCTCCTAAACGCAAGACCGACAAATTCTGGTTTTTGGCGACAAATTCCGACAAATTATCGACTTCATCATGGCATAGTCAAAAAGTCAGATTTCCAACTTTTTTTTTTGTGGCCCAGCTGTAGTCCGGCACGTCCTACCTACCTACTTATTCTGTGCCTGTCATAGCACAGACTTCATATTTTTCAAAATTCGTTGTTTGGTGGGTAGTTTAAAAGGCCGCTTCTTTCTCCTTGACCGTGTACTTTGTAACTTAACTATCAGACTTTAAGATAAAAACCTAGTGGAATGCATGTTCAGATCGATGTGAATTAAGATTGCGTAATTGATTAATGCAATTTCACTGTAAAAGACGTCGATATTATCATAAAATTATCGTCAATCTTTAAATAGGTACCGAAGCCTATTGATAAACAAATTACAAATATTTACACAATAGGGAATATGCATAAGTCACCGATTTTGATGAAATTGAGCTTGATCGCTGCGGACACTTATAAAAACATGATGGAACAGGAGAAAAAAAATAAAAAAAATTTATTATTTTAGTTTTATCACACGATGAAATCAGGGAAAAACAACGATATTTTTTTTCATTTTCGGATATAATGCACTTTACAGTCAGATAGAATATCGAATAAGAAATAATATTTTGTATGACACATATGTACTTAAACGCAAAATTTAGGGAGATAATTGAAGATTATTGGCTAATTCCATATTAAACGCGCCGAAATACACCTGAAACGTGATGTGTGACGTCACCGTTTTGTATGGAGCGTTGGCGGGTGCTGCTGCGCGATAACTTCAAGTAACTATATCACGAGAAAAAAACGCAAGAGAAAAGTTTTAATATTACAGTTAATTTTCTCACGCATTATACTTTTTATTAAGATTAATAAAAAATTGATGCATATTCCCTATTGTTGCATTATTTACACAAATATACTTATAAAGAGGTAATCTTAGTTAATTAAGATGAAGTAAGATAGCCAGTTCCTCAGTGGCGAGGATTCCGGGTGTAGTGCGCTTCCACCTTCGGCCTATCGTCACTTAACATCAGGTGAGGTGTAGGTCAAGCTGGTCAAGCACTATCAAGTTACTAACTAGTCACTAACCTAAGTGCAAAAAATTGCTTTGTCGTCTAGAATACGATTTCAACTAAATTCTAATAATATTTACCTTTAAACACGTTACTAAATCTATGATCTAGTCTAGTTAGATAATGACGTCAATTACCCGATAACTATAATGCCCTAATTTATTAATCAATAATATTTTTAATCCTTTATGTCAACAATGAGGCTGTTATTTCAAAATGTATTGTGTCTAGTCATATAATCTAGATTCTAAAGAATGGATATTTTAAAATTTTCCATATTTTAGTTCCCACCCAACTCTAGTGCACACGACTCTAGTGGGTCGAACGGTAAGCGCTATTTACGCGTGGACCAGAGTGGCGGAACCAGGATTTTGGTTTGGGAGGGGCTTAACGTAGGTGAGGGCAGGCTTTACCAAGGTAATCAACAGATTTGTTGGGTGGACCCTAATGATTTTGGGGGGGGCTTGAGCCCCTTAGCCCCCCCCCCCTTGATCCGCTAGTGGCGTGGACCCACCAGTGGGTAATGCCAGTGGGTCCACGGGTCATGAAGGAAACATCTAATTCGTCATCCTTTAGTCTCTGAATGTTCAAGTTGCAAAAAACATATGGTTTCAAAAAGTTCAAATCACTTTAGTTTCCACTGCTATATTATATTGCCACGAAAAACTGAAAAGTGGGACCTTTGCACCCCCCTCACCCCTTTAGCTCCACCCCCATCCGTCAGTACTTTTAGTATGTTGTTTTAGACACCATTCCCTACAACTTTGCCAAAAATCGCTCCTATGAGGCAGTTATTGGTGTTCCTTCGACGGGATATATTTATGCATCAAATTACGCATTGCTGTAAAACTTAAAATACGGAACAAGTGATTAAGTAAGGGCTAAAAACGTACAAATTATACCTGTGGGAATTAAAAAATAAAACAAATAATATTTCATTATATATTTTTAATAAGATTAAACATTCGATTACGCTTACCTACAACTACTTAAATTATAACTTGTTCGCTATATGAACTTACGACTATCACTAAATTATCGATAATATTTAATCTTAAAATTTAAAAGGCCTATTCGTCGGGAAATACAATCGCACAATTTCGTAATTAAAGATATATTTCTTGTTGTTTATCGCTTTCTATCATTTTAAAAAATTACAGTTACTACACATTTTCATTCAAAAGGCGCCATTTTGATGATTTTTTTAGTACAATACGAATATCGTTGACAATACCTACGTTTACAACTTTCTCTTTAGTCCAATCAATAAAGGAGTTGTAGAATGCATGACAGGAGACCTAAGCGATTTCTTCTGAAACTTGTTCAGGGTGCTTGGGAAGTTACATACTAAAGGTCCTGACGTCTCTTTGGGTTTTTCGCTAATATCTGAAAAACGGTGCGTTGTAGGGAAAATGTTTATAAGATGAAATGAAAGCTTATGAAATTCCCTAAAACTTTACTTCTCTACTCTTTGTTCGAATTTCCAACCGTTTTTGGGCTACTCGCTCAGGAAAAGTGAAAAGGATGATGGGTAAGATGGCAAATGGAGTTGTTCTACACACCCTCTACCAACGAATGATAAATCATTAGTCAGGCCTTTTTTTAGACCAATATTAACTGCAAACAAACTTTAAATCAATTGTTAGTATTTTTGGAGTTAAAGGTCAATTAGCTTCCGCACGCGTCTTCGTCCACGTGGACCCTAGGGAACCTTTGATCAGAATAAAAAGTATCCTAAGTATGTTTTAATTTAGGTTATATGGTAGGTATGCTAAATTTAATCTAAATCCGTTTAGCCGTTCTTGAGTTATAAGTTGTGTAAATAACCTGACTTTGTTATAAAAGGTTTAATATTTGTCTATAAAAGAAGTTGTAGAATTCTTTTTTCCGGCGTGTGTAGCTCAAAAATTATTGGGAAATAGGAAAAAGTGTATAGAACCTAAGTTATAGAAAATTTTATAAGCTTTCATTTCATTTTTGAATATTTTTCGCCACAACGCACTATTTTTTGAGATATTGGTGAAAAATGTAAAAGTGGTACCATCTCCCCCTCCACCCTTCGGCTCACCTCCGAGACGTCCGGACTTTTAGTATGTTCGCTTCCTAAGCACCCTGAACAAGTTTCAGGAGAAATCGCTTAGGTCCCCTCGCATGCACTCTACACCCCTCTTTTGGGTCATTTATTGACTGAACTACTTTCTATCAAACAACAATTCTTAATGAAAGAAAGGGATAAAAGATAGAGAATAAATACTATTGTTACGAACAAATTGTATGTTTATGGAAATCGACTTACTCTATTTTACATTTACAAAGTTCGCGTTTGATAGCCATTTCGTGTGGAAATTCAAAAACATTATATTCCTATTAGTTGAAAATGGGTCTTAAAAAATGATTAAATAGAATAAAATGCATGATTTAAACATTAATTTTCTGCTGGAAGTTGTATGAAAATATATTACAATGTTTTTAATATAATTCACGAATTACTAACAGTTAACAGTACTGACAGTAATTTCATAAAGTAACAAATACAATTTTTTCATCTTACAGAAGAAAAATGTATGAAAATATGATTAGTGAATTATATATATGTCTTCGTACGATCGCTTTCCGTTCCCTTTCACATTCATCTGACGCATGCTTCAAGGCATTCTATTGAATAATATAAAAATTGCCGAGCGGCTCTATTCTGTCTAACATTTTGTGCTAAAGACACAATAAATAATTGTACTAAACGTACAGAAGCCCATCCACGCGAGGACAAAGCTACTCTCGCTGCACGGCAATAAAGAATTTGTAATTGTATTTCAAATTGCACAGCGCTGCGTGCCTATTATTATAAGCGCCTCCGAAGCGCTTCTCTTTCTGTCGCGTAGCTCTGTTTCAACCGCCACACGCCACCCCTCGTGCGCTGGCTCGACTGAGTCAGCCGCGAGCAGTAGGCTAATATAAAAGTTTAAGCACGGAGTGAGCCCCCCCTACTAAACATCCAAACGCGCAGACAGTATGATACAAAAGTAATAAATTTAACATTCCTTATCCGAGGTCGAATAGATTCAAGTATAGATAAAAAATTACAGAATAAAATAATGTTTTGATGATATCAATAAATGTATGCATTTAGCGGTGAGAATAAGGTAAATTGTGTTATGACTTTATCGCGATAATCGATTTGTTAACTCAATTATAGCGCGTCATACATTAGCCGAATATAAAGTCTATTTGCGGAGAGGTGATAAAAAGGCACGATTTCTAATTTCATTATTTTAGGCCCCGCGATTGTGTTCAGTCATTGCGAGTTCTGTATAACTTTATCTACACCCATGCTTTAAATCGTGTGCGTTACCCCAGCAAAAAGTTGAGCTTTAGAGGGATGAGTGAGACCTTATCAGATAATTAGTGTGTCATGAGGAGAAATTTGTTTACTAATAGCAAAATTTGTGTGAGTTGTAATTTTTAAGATATATGAGAAAAACAGATTTTGCTGGGGTCACGTTTTAAACATTACCCTGGCAAAAAAAGTTGTTTCAGCCTGGAACCAAATACATGAATAGATAGCTTTTGTTGCATAGTAAATGTTAGCAAATAGCAAAAATTGTGTGTGTTATGGTTCTTGAGTTATTTAAGTTTTTGCTGGGGTAACGTTTTGGGTTTTCCCAGATCTCGAAAACGGTTCAACGCAGAAATTTGAAAAAAATACCACTAAGAGACCTTAATTTGTTTAAATTTGTTTAATTGTTAGTTTTTGATTTGGTTATCGCAAACCAACGTAATTAAATGGTTTCGAAAAACAGAAAAAACGAGTTTGCAAGTAAACTAGTACACTTATAATCAAATAAACAGCTGTTAAAAATAGCCGTGGTAGACACTTATTACGTCAAGAATTTTAGGCTTTGTAACTTTACACGATGTAAAGATATAAACAAATTTAATAAATTTTAGACCGGTCGTACTTTAGCGATCGAATACACAGTTTCCATAACATTAAGACCCATCACATACATTAAACAAATTTAAGTAATTCATTAACATTCCTTCCTGTTAATTTCAGCTTTCAATTACGCCTATCATGAAAGTTTTAACAAAAACAAGATTAAGACAGCAATTCTTGAATAAGCCGACCAAATTGTAAAGGTCACTAAAAAGCGACCGCACCATACGTACGGGTTATCTTCGCAAATTAGCAGCTTAGTTTCCGATGTTTTGTACAGTTATGAAGAAAAATGTTATTGATATAGCTTAGATTCAACTAGTTTTCTATTTTATAAATTAATATCGTGTTTATTAATATCAAATAATAAACATACGCGATTAATAGTATTTTAAAAAGAATGTAATAATTCATGAAAGTTAAAAGTTTGAAGGCACTCAACATTACATAAATAAAGGTAAATAATAATCTAAACCTAATTAGGTAATAATCTCGCTAAGCAATTTATAGTGTGATTTATTTGTCAGTATCAATATATACATTTATAGTAATTTGTTGCTTCTGTTTTTTCAAACCAAATGTTTTATTTTAATACCAAACCTACTCATGTCAATCCAGTGACCACTATGTTTGACAGGTAAAAACATTTACCCATAAAAACTGTTCCTACCTAGGAACAGTTTTTACGGAAACTACCTCGCATTTTTTCCATATAGGTATATTTCTCACCATTTAAACCTTCCCCTGGAACTACGACAAACATTTTAAAACCAAAATCGGCCAAGCCAATCTTAAGTTTTCGCGAGACTAACGTACATTTTATATTTAAAGATAATCTGACCAGCAAACTTTTGTACGCAACTGTACTAACAAAAGATCCATATTATCCCGTTAATTTAAGATGGTTACGCTTATGTATAGCGCGGTCGCTTTTACGTGACCTCTACAATTTAGGCGGCTTATTAGAGAATTGTTGTCATATTCTTGTTTTTGTTAAAACTTTCATGATAGGTGTAATTGAAAGCTGAAATTAACAGGAAGGAATGTTAATGAATTACTTAAATTTGTTTAATGTATGCCATGTGTCTTAATGTTATGGAAACTGTGTATTCGATTGCTAAAGTACGACCAGTCTAAAATTTATCAAATTTGTTTATATCTTTATATCGTGTAAAGTTACAAAGCCTTAAATTCTTGACGTAATAAGTGTCTACCACAGCTATTTTTAACAGCTGTTTATTTGATTATAAGTGTACTAGTTTACTTGCAAATTAGTTTTTTCTGTTTTTCGAAACCATTTAATTACGTTGGTTTGCGACAACCAAATCAAAAACTAACAATCAAACAAATTTAAACAAATTAAGGTCTCTTAGTGGTATTTTTTTCAAACTTCTGCGTTGAACCGTTTTCGAGATCTGGGAAAACACAAAACGTTACCCCAGCAAAAACTTAAATAACTCAAGAACCATAACACACACAATTTTTGCTATTTGCTAACATTTACTATGCAACAAAAGCTATCTATTCATGTATTTGGTTCCAGGCTGAGACAACTTTTTTTGCCAGGGTAATGTTTAAAACGTGACCCCAGCAAAATCTGTTTTTCTCATATATCTTGAAAATTACAACTCACACAAATTTTGCTATTAGTAAACAAATTTCTCCTCATGACACACTAATTATCTGATAAGGTCTCATCCCTCTAAAGCTCAACTTTTTGCTGGGGTAACGCACACCTTTAAATCCTCTATAAAAGGTTCTGAAAAAGTTAATAGTGTAAGCAATTTTTTGACATATAAAAATTTAAATAATATATTATATAATATATTAAGTAAAACGTGAAAAAACTTTTCTTCTTAGTAAAAAAAAATCGGAAGAAATTCATGACACTACGATGAAAAGACGTATCTACGCAGAAACAGCCTTTTGTTTATTTGGTTTTGGTACACAAACAGATTAGAGTCAATACATATTTTAACAAAATAAATTTAACTATAAAGTAAAACAAAATATAAGAATCAGACTTTATATTAAGCCATATAAAAATAATTGTTAAAAACGTTTCTGACCTCCTCTTTTACCCCACACAACTAAGAATACGTAGTAGAAAAGACGCTACTGCCACTTGCGCCTACCAACTTTTTTATAATACTAGAATGTAAAGACGCATCTACGCAGAAGCATCCTTTCTACTTCCTAAGCATTGTTTTGAAGCAGATACGTCTTTTTATGAGCGAGAATTTGAGAGTTGCTGTCACAATTATGAAATGAAAAAAATACTAGTAAATGCGTCTTTTTTTACTGATTGCGAATATGTATGTAACTCAATTTTGAAAAAAATGTTAGATACGTCTCTTCTTCTTATGACGCAGCATTATGAAATTCAGTACAACATTATAACACTCGTTTGGATGATATTATAATGGCAGGAACCACGACCAGCCACTAGCTCAGATATTACGGCTACCATGACACTGGTTGATTCAATGTTTTTGTTTTTTTTTTATTGTAGACTGGGCAGGCATTTGACCACCATCTTACTTGGTAAACAGGATATGGTCTAAGGTGTAGCACGCATGCCCAGGAAATGCCTATTCACTCTTGCCTTGAAGACACCAAGGTTGTAACTATCGGGGAACACATGAGCAGGCAGCGCATTCCATTCTTTAGCAGTTCGCATAAGAAATGTATTGGCAAAGCGCTTGGTACGAACCCTTGGAGTATCTACTATGTAAGGGTGATATGCTAACCTGCGTCTGGTATCCCGATGGTGCAAAGATGGTGAAAGGTCGGCACTAAGCCTTTTCAAAACCCTTTATAGAGGAGCAAATATATAAGCCACCGTATAAAAACCCTTTTTAGACGATTCATATCATGGGTGTAGATAAAGTCTTGTGTGCAACTATAGAAATATTTATCAGGTTTTTTCTGGGGTAGCACGGCCCACCAGGCCCCCTCTTCCTAGGGTAAGATCCTTTCACTTCGCTAGGTGACTATCTAGGCTCTAATCTAAGCGCGAAGCAAGCCTGTCAGTGCGTACGTGGGCTAAGAATTTCGAATACGGCCAGAATGGTGTTTCTAGAACACAATTACAACCCGCGTAGATTGAATGGGATTAGAAATGGTATTTCGTACATATTCACTTCTCGCTCACACACTATATCACCACACCTATCGATCTCTCTCACACACACTCATTTCATTATAATAAGAACGGGTAAGCCGCCATTTTTAATTCCATTCATTCTCTTTCATTTGTTTATCCAAAACAGCATTTTTTTCATTAAATCATTGTTTTCAATATTCACAAATAATTTATATTTTCATACAATTTTCACCTACAGAAAATGTGTAAATGAAAGATATAATTCTGTCAACCTGTTTAAAAATCTAGACTTATAAACTAAAAAACCAATAGGCGGTGATATATAAACCGAAAAGCGAATTATGTCTATAGCCAATAGACTAGACGGAATGAAATTGATATAAATTGCATGAAAGGCGGATTTTATTATTGATAGTGTAATTAAAATTCATATTTAATTTTTAACAGAAAAGTTTTAACAGAAAGTTGTAAATTTTCTGTAGTTGTTTTGAGTTTTAATTTTTAATCGTTTGTAAAACTGCTATAATTAATTGGATATATTTAAATTCATAAAGAATTTCATCATTTTGAGTTTTGTATTAGCTACAACAAAATAAAAAAATTAAAATTAAAAAATATAGTCAAACTATAGGTATATTTTTTCTGAAGTAACTCTGAAAAAATTGGTTAAAATCGACCACACCACATAAAAAGTTGAGTTATTTAAAATGTATAGCTTTCGTTCAGAAGTAAAAAGGCTTAAAAATGTTATCACTAAAAGAATAACAAATCATTTAGATTTAATTACAACTTCAATTCTTAAACACTGATATATTCGCGAGCAAAAAGATAAGTTGTTAAACTATTGATAATATAATGATAGTATAGATATAAACTATGGGTTTTTTGATTTGGTGACTATGAAACAGGAAATGCGATAATCTTTATTCGATTTAGTAAAAATGGGTGCATTCCAAAAGACTAAAAGCTGAGTCATCAATTGCCATAAGAGTACATTTTAACCATGGAAAGTAATAAAATTGAACCTTAAAACAAATTACTTTCCATGGTTAAAATCCACTCTATGGCATTCGATGACTCGGCGATTAGTCTGTTGGAATGCACCCAATGGGGATTTACACGCAAAGCTAAGCCAGCGGCGACCCGACCGCTGTCGATGGTTTTCATTGGTTAAAATACGTCACAAATGACATTTTACATTTGAAACAACCAATCAAACGAATTTAGAACAGTTGTTTGTGACGCTATTAGTTCCTTAGTATTCATACCCATTGTAAATCTTCGTTAGCTTTGCTTTCGAAACATGTATGGATTTGAGGTTTTAAAAATCGATTGTTAATACGAGTATATTTGTCTATAAGTCCGTTTATCCTAACTTGTCCTATTTGGTAAACTATCTTCACCCAATCATTACTAAGACTCCACTGTCCGTCTGTCTGTCTGTCACCAGGCTGTATCTTATTAACCGTGATTGCTAGACAGTTGAAATTTTCACAGATGATGTATTTCTGTTGCCGCTATAACAACAATAGGTCCTACAAACAAACAATAAAATAAATATTCAACCAATGAATGCTCTAAGATAATGGACGTCAGTGTCGATTTACTATAAGAAGTGTATTATCTATGGATTTACTAAAACAGGACAAGTAAGGACGGACTTATAAAGGGATAGAGCAGACACACACAATCGCGATGCAGGCCGCGCGCTCGTATTGAGTACAAACATTTTCAAGACATTACTTAAAAAACACGTTTTCTTCTTGTAATATCAGTATTTCTAAAGAGTACCACCAAAATTTTCCTATCTACTTTACTTTAATTATCTCTGATTATGCATAATCTATGATTAATTCATTAATTTATTACGAATATTTTAAAACTGGTAGGTATTTAATTGCGAATTTTAGCTCGCCATTTTACTATTACGCCATGATTTATGTGAAGTTATTTAATGTTTTTTTTATTTTATGTATTAAGTTAGATTTATAGACTATAAAAGGTAAGATTATGACTACCTATTTTTTTTAATTTCCGTCCCCGGTGAAGGCTATCAATATCTCTCTTAATTATTAAAAAAACTTTAAAAAATTGCATCATAGAGAAAAGTAATATTTTAAATAAATAAATCGGGCCATAGCTGATAGTTTTGAGTTTAAAAAAGTATAAAGCTTAAATGTATACTTAACTAAAGTGGACGTAAAAAAATAAACTTATATCTTAATCAAACACATTTTATGACGTGGATTTGATTTGATTTATGGTATAGGGTTTTGACCCTAGGGGATAACTTTGACCGAAATTAGGAAAAAATTTAGCTATACTATACAACGTGTTAATGAATTAACGCAAAATGAGAAAACCGTTTCTTCGGACCATCAAACTGAACAACATTTACTATGGGACCAACTCTGAAATCGCGAAAGAAAAAAACAGGTGTTTCATACAAAAATTAATAACGAAAAAATTAATAAAAAAAATGTATGAAGCAGCTGTTTCTTTTTTTCGCGATTTCAGAGTTGGTCCCGTCCCGCCACATACAAACAGGATTCCGCAACGGAATATCTATTCGGAATTCCGGACCCAGAAAATCAATACAAATCACATACATGCGGTATTTTTCGCTCGAAATTTTCTTACATTTAACTTCCGAACCGATTTTCTGTTTCGGAATTACGCTTGTATGTGGCGGGCCTTAGACATGGCAGGGAGTTATTTTTCTTTTCCAGTTTGAGCTTAAGTCATTCCCTAGGGTCAAAATGACCTGTTTCAATACTATATTTCTTAATACTTTATCAATTGATTTTTGACGCGGTATAAAAATATTTATTAACGTAACTCGAGACTACAGCACGTGAAGTTATATACTTAATTATCTTATCACGTGTATAATTTTATCATTTAATCGTATCAATTATCATGTAAAAACGTAACGCAAAGTATAGGATCAAAAGTTATATATTGCTCAAAATAAAATAGGCCCACATATTATTTTCCATACAAAAGGGCTAAGTTCGAAAGGGTATTTATTCTGATAAATTCAATCTGATTTTATTTGAATTTGATATTGTGCGAAAGTTGTAATAGTCAACTTACCGACTTTATTGTCGGATTTACTGTATTTTTTTTTCTATTCGCAGTGTGTCGGTTAGAATTGAAAAATGTAGAATGTTGTGTATTTTTGTATGTTTGACTCTATTTTTTTTTATTCTGACACACGGCCAATAGGAGAAATTATCCAGTAAATTGAACAGTAAAGTCGGTAAGTTGACTATTACAGTTTTCCAACAATATCAAATTCAAATAAAATCAGATTGAATTTATCAGAAAAACCTTTCAGAACTTAGCTCTTTTGTATGGAAAATCATATGGTGGCCTAATATATTACCCAATTGATATCTTTTTAACAGCCGTTGAAAATACTTAATTTATTTTTCCGATGTTACTTCGCGATATATTTAATACTGATAGTGTAAAGTTTACGGATATTTCATTAAAACCTGGCTTAATATTATGCATGTATTCAATAAGAATAAATAAAATATATTACTTTAATCCTTTCTTCTGTAATTCAATTTAAAAGATATAATTCTAAGCCACCATCTTAAATAAAATTACGCGTATAAATTAATTATCGATATACTTAAAATTGATTGGATAATCTTTTAATATTTCATTCAAAATTAATCTTCGTATATATTTTCGAGTTTTTCAAGCATAAATCAAATCAAAACTTCGTCATTTAATAAAAAATAGCACCTTCGTAAAATGAAGCAAAAATTAAAAAATAAACAATTTAAAATCACGTAAAACAAACAGCCATACACACACATACAATTATATAGTTGTATTTTTTATTTAAAATATGTCCGTGTTGTGTTAATAAAGTATGTTTAACTTTACTTGTCTTATATGGTAAAAAATCTTCACCCAACTCACTAATTTGTGACAATTTGATTTAATAAGACACCATATTTTTAAACAACGATTTAAATTCAAAAACGTATGACAACTATCAAAAGATGTTTACTAAATAGGACAAGTAAACATAAACAGACTTTACAAAAACTTTTTAAACTATGTTTTACTTAGAAACTGTTTAAAATGTGATGCTTTGCCACAGAATATAATAATAGTACTAAACGTACAGAAGCCCATCCGCACGAGGGCAATCAAATTATAAGCAACTCTCGCTGCACAGCAATAAAGTACAATTTCAAATTGCACAGCGCTGCGTGCCTATTATTATAAGCGCCTCCGAAGCGCTTCTCTTTCTGTCGCGTAGCTCTGTCTCAACCGACACGCGCCACCCCTCGTGCGCTGGCTCGACTGAGTCAGCCGCGAGCAGTACGCTAATATAAAAGAACTTGGAGTGAGACCCCCTTGGCTTTTCTGTCTCTTTCAAACAATATTTCCAAAAAATTGACAATATCACATCTTAAACAAGTGTCTAAATCAAACATAGTTTATAAGTTTGTAGTAACACCGTGTATAGCTTTCTAAGACTGCACATCAAGTATGTAAAAACAAACATATAATTTTATATATGAAAAATACACATAAAAATTACACAATGAAGTCCAGTCTTTGGTTAAAAATAAATTTTAAGATAAAAACAAATTCTCTTTAATCACAGATTAAAAATTATTTCCGCATCCGAATTTCAAATCTTGGTACATTTCGAACAAATGCCACTTCACTCTTATAATAATATGAGATGGGTATATTTAAAAATATACAATTATTTGTGTGTAAAATATTTCAAACTAACAATCTGCTAAACAGATATCATGCAAAAAAATCGTAGCATTTTATCATAATTAATTTCTTTCAAAATCCGTCATCAATTCGTATTTTTAATTATACAACGCGTAACGTAAAAAACCCGTAATGCGAATATGGTAGATAGGGACCATCAAACTGAACAACTTTTACTATGGGACCAACTCTGAAATCGCGACAAAAATCTGCTGTTTCATACATTTTGATATTTTCGTTATAATTTATGTATGGAACAGCTGATTTCTTTTTCGTGATTTCAGAGTTGGTCCCATAGTAAAAGTTGTTCAGTTTGATGGTCCCTATCTACCATATTCGATATTAGGGGTTTTTTGTTATACGTTGTATACAGAACAGATTGATATTATCAAATATTTTACACAAAAAATCTACATAAAACAATTTGTAACATGATATTATTTAACTATTTAACCAACAATGCATTTATATAATTTGGCCTTTTATATTCCACAATTTAAAAAGAGATTTAAGTTTAAACTTAATATTTTTTTTATAAACATACGTACTTGTTTGTTAAATAAATAAACAATATCGTGTTACAACAACAAACTGCCAATTTTTATTAATAAATTAACTATTAATAATTATAATATATTAATTTAGAATTTCTCCGCCTAATATTAAAACTGATAGCGTTATTTTTGAATTTATTAATCGTTAATAATAAATATTATTATGTAATATATATCTTATTCGGATATACAAATCAATAAAGGCATTTCTGCATTTAATTTATTATTTTATCATTAATCTTTACAAATACTAAACGCAATGGAAATTATTATTAGCTTATGCCATGTGTCAATTTCTGTATTTTAGAAGAAAATTATATTACAACTTATGTATGAAGGAAGACAACAAATCATACATATGTATATACTTTCAATACATAATCTTGCCATCGCGATGCAGTAACGCCTTTAAAGGTTGTAATCTTATATATAAATATGTTACTTGTAATTAGTCTGGTGGTAGATAGCTGAACAGTTTGTATTTATCTCTGATGTACGGTCGCACATCGTCTTTCTGCAAAGAAAATATATTTTTTATAAAAGTTCCCCTTTTTCATACTGGTGCAAAGGTGCACCTTAATGACTTGAGATAAGGTTGATTTTTGTCAAATAATTAGCTATTTCGTAGGTTTGAATACTCAACCCCCTACTCAAATGGCCAACATTATATACGTTCGAACGCTATGCTTACTTTTAAAGCTTAAATATGAGCAAAAGACGATTAAATCACATGTCGCAAACTTATGTAAATCATAGACTTTAAAATGTATTGTATAGAATTGACAAGCTTAGGGCACGTAATTTTATTAAATTTACTACTGCTATAAAAGTACCACAAAGCTTATTTGGAGTGCAATAGAAGAATACAATTTACTATTTCGTCTTTATTTTAGCATTGTTTTTTTTGGGAGGTATTAAATAGCACTTTAAATTTGATGAAAACAGCTATAAAATTGTATATCAGCACTTTAAAATAATGATAGACCTATAATTTAATATTATCACTACAAAAATAATGCTTGCACTTTAACTGTGTCGCAACCATTGGTCCCAACTCCGAAACCATTTAGTTTCTGTCCAACCATGTCAGACTGACCACCATCTGACCACTGTTAAAATGAGATGGAAAGATGAAAACAACTTGTGGCATAAATAATGCATAATTATACGCCATCAGGTCGGTTCTGGCGTTGTTGGTCACAATGGAACCTAACCTCCTGGGCTCCTCTCTCGCTGCGCCCGCTCGTCGTCGCACCTAGACGTCTGTTTACCCGTGCTAAAGTTATAAAATTAATTTGTAAGGTGCGAAGTATTAATTTTAAAGCTAATCAATTAATATATTGTTTTAAATTTCCATGGTTATTGACGTTAATACATACATAACAGGTACATGGTGTAAATCCCGACATAGTTTATTCTAATCAATTAAATTGTATAGTGCAAAGTATTAATTTTAAAGCTTAGCATATTTATAGTGGAAACCATTATTTTTATAGTTCATTCAATAAATTTTGAAGCTAAACATTTTAAAGTGCGTTACATTATTTTTAAAGTGCATTTATATGTTCCCCTTTTTTTTCAATGGCATCGCTATTGTGCTGTATAAACGCTCTTAAAGCTTTAATAGTAACTTAGTAACCTGGCGTTTGAGTAGGGGGCAGATCATTTTGGTGCTCTCTGTATATGTATAGTATTAAATATGGGTTAGATCAGCGGTTCCCGAATGGGGTTCCGCGGAACCCTAGGGTTCCGTGAGAGGCTCTCAGGGGTTCCGCGAAAATTTAAGAGTTTAGGTATAAATTCAAGATAGGTATATAGGTACCTACTTATCTTTTTGTTCTTACTAAATAAATATTTTATATCTTAAAAGTCCTTCTTTAAAAGTCAAACTATACTTACAAAAAGTGAATACCGAGCCAAATGTTTAAAAGCATAAAGGATTACAAGTTAAATTTTGTTGTATCTCGTGCTTTAAGCATACCGCCTTCAAATGCTTATGTTAAGCCAGGTTTTTCCCTTATGACGCTTAAATGTCCTAATATCAGAAATCGTTGCTCTAAGCAGAATTGCAAAAGACATGTCTTGTTCGGAAGTCTTAAGTGATAAAAATGATGCGAAATTAATGAGAGAGGCTCGTAGCAATACAAAATAGGCATGGAAATTTTGAGTATTTTAATTACATACATTCAACATGTCCTTCATTTACCAGTTACCAGACTCTACAGGTAGTTTAACTGCCAGGTAATGATTTCAACGTACATTTAGATAGACCCAAAAATTTTTGCCCCCTTGTCCTGTTTTCTATTCCGGAAGGTGGCAACCCTGATTAGTTTACTTTTTGAGCCCTGATTAGAGCTGGGGTTCCGCCCAAAAACGGTGAACCAAAAAGGGTTCCGTAGCTAAAAGAATTCGGGAACCGCTGGGTTAGATTATGTGTAATGCTCACCGTGGCGAGATGTTCTAGGAAAGGCAGTAGTTTGAGCAGCTCGTTGTCTATGGGGATGCCATTCTATATAATATGTCGTATAATACGTATAATGCTCACCGTGGCGAGGTGTTCTAGGAAAGGCAGTAGTTTGAGCAGCTCGTTGTCTATGGGGATGCCATTCTATATAATATGTCGTATATTCATATTCATATTCATATTCTTTATTTGCGTTCTTGTTGTATACATGGTGTTTACAATATAAAGTTCCAAACAAGAACCCCATAGGGGTACTGCAAATTCCTTACAAACTAGAAAATAATTTTAGATGTATCATTAATACTGGGCGAATTAAACAATTAAACATTAAATAGAAAATAAAACATTAATAAACTTTAAACATACAAATTAAAAATAGTAGGTACCTAAATCACAGTCTATCATCTTCAAATTCCTTAATATTATAATATGCCTTTTCCAGAAGAATATTTTTAACTGCTTTATCAAATTTACCACCTTGGAGGGCTTTTACGTTATTTGGCAAGTGGTTGTAAAGTTGGACAGCCATGTAGAACGGTCCTTTTTTAAACAGCTCGAGATGAGGTGTGAGTTGGCACAGATCGTTGTCGCGGCGTGAGGCAAAACGTCTAGGCACGGCTCCTACTCGTTTGAAATATTGTGGGCTCGTTCGCACAAGTCGACAAAGCTCATAAATGTACGCACAGCTGACTGTCAATACCTTCAATTTAATAAACCAAGGTCTACACGTTTCTTTAGGTGACAGATTCGCAATAACTCGAATGCAGCGCTTTTGCATAGTAAATGCTGCTTGCACATCGGTTGAGTTACCCCAAAGCACAATCCCATACCTTATCCATGCCGCGGCATGCGCGTGGTACGCTGTTAGTGCACACTGGACGTTTGTGCATTTACGCAACTCGCGTAACGCGTACGCAAAACTACTCAGTTTGCTTACTACTGCGTTAACGTGGTGTTTCCACGATAAGGTATCATCCAGAGTAATACCTAGTAACATGACTGTTTCCTCTACTTTGATCTTATTACCTTCATGAAATATATTAAGGGGCAGTGCTACTCTTTGATGCGGCCGAAAATTAACTATTTTTGTTTTTTCTAAATTAAGAGTGAGGCCTATTTCTCGCAAATGACTTGTTATTTTTTGTAAAGAGAGAATTATTTCACTGTGTATTTTAGCTAAGTCCTTGTTGTCACAAGCTATAATGAGCGTGGAGTCGTCTGCAAATTGCACGATTTTGTTTGTTACTGCAGAAGGTAGGTCATTTATATATGCTAGAAATAACAAACACCCCAATACACTTCCTTGTGGTATGGACCCGTTGATAGTTTCAATCGAAGAGTTAGCGTAATTTAAAGTATTTAAGGTTACATCATCATTATGGTGCATAATTTGTACATATTGTTTCCTATCTTTTAGGTACGACGAGAGCCATTTCAGTACCTGTCCTCTTATGCCCTGCGATTCGAGCTTCTTAAAAAGTACTTCATGCACAACTCCATCATATGCCTTTGAAATATCCATGAATATTGCTACTGCACACTTATTATCATTAAGCGCGTTTAAGATCTCAAAAGTACAGTCGAGCACAGCTGAGGTTGTTGAGCGGTTTTCGCGGAAACCGTGTTGATTATTGTTCAGTACTCCATATTTCTCAAAAAACCGATAAATTCTTCTACACAAAATTTTTTCAAATATTTTGGATATCACTGACAATATAGCAATCGGGCGATAATTTTGAACACTCTTTTTATCTCCTTTTTTGAAAATGGGTATGATTTTAGCCAATTTCAAGCTTTCCGGAAAGACACCAAGATCATAAGATCGGTTTATCAACAAGGTTAAAGGAGGCACAAATTCATCCACGCAGTGCACCAGTAACGTGGCCGGTATCTCATCGTATCCACACGTGTTGTTTCTTTTTAGACCTAAAATTGTCTTTTTTACTTCTTCTTCTGTGACCACATGTAAATAAAATGAGTTTGCCAGATTCTGATTTTTGTGTACATTTGGTGTATAATTATTTTTATTTTTACAAAAGCTAATATAATAATTATTAAACAGATTTGATATAATTTTGGGACATGTAATTGTTTCACTATTATTAATCAAATTAATATTTTGTCTCTTTTTGTTACTGGACTTGGTTTTTTCATTTATTATCCCCCACATTGTTTTGTACTTGTTTTTAGATGTTGTTAGCCTATGTATATATGCCTTCCGTTTTTCAGATGATATCGTTTTTTTAAGTATTTTGCTGTATGTCTTCTCATAATTTGTTAAATTCTCGCTTTTAAATTTAATTTTAAGGTACCGTAGTATTCGCTTGTGATAGCAACATCGCTTTATACCTTTAGTGATCCAAGCTGTTTTACTCTTAGTTTTTAGGATGAAGTCTTTTTTTGGTATATATTTATCGAGAAGTTTCGTGACTTGGTGAATGAATGTATCGTAGCTTTCATTGATGTTGTTGTTATTAACAGGTAAAGTCTGTTGCCAATTGATCCTATTTAATGCGGTTTTGAATGAATCCATATTTTTGCGGTTAAAAATTCGTTTGTTTATTGTAGTTTTACTTGAAATATTTTTACTTACATTTTCATTTAGTGGTATGCGACCAACAAGTGTATATAATACGTATAATGCTCACCGTGGCGAGGTGTTCTAGGAAAGGCAGTAGTTTGAGCAGCTCGTTGTCTATGGGGATGCCATTCTATATAATATGTCGTATAATACGTATAATGCTCACCGTGGCGAGGTGTTCTAGGAAAGGCAGTAGTTTGAGCAGCTCGTTGTCTATGGGGATGCCATTCTATATAATATGTCGTATAATACGTATAATGCTCACCGTGGCGAGGTGTTCTAGGAAAGGCAGTAGTTTGAGCAGCTCGTTGTCTATGGGGATGCCATTCTATATAATATGTCGTATAATACGTATAATGCTCACCGTGGCGAGGTGTTCTAGGAAAGGCAGTAGTTTGAGCAGCTCGTTGTCTATGGGGATGCCATTCTATATAATATGTCGTATAATACGTATAATGCTCACCGTGGCGAGGTGTTCTAGGAAAGGCAGTAGTTTGAGCAGCTCGTTGTCTATGGGGATGCCATTCTATATAATATGTCGTATAATACGTATAATGCTCACCGTGGCGAGGTGTTCTAGGAAAGGCAGTAGTTTGAGCAGCTCGTTGTCTATGGGGATGCCATTCTATATAATATGTCGTATAATACGTATAATGCTCACCGTGGCGAGGTGTTCTAGGAAAGGCAGTAGTTTGAGCAGCTCGTTGTCTATGGGGATGCCATTCTATATAATATGTCGTATAATACGTATAATGCTCACCGTGGCGAGGTGTTCTAGGAAAGGCAGTAGTTTGAGCAGCTCGTTGTCTATGGGGATGCCATTCTATATAATATGTCGTATAATACGTATAATGCTCACCGTGGCGAGGTGTTCTAGGAAAGGCAGTAGTTTGAGCAGCTCGTTGTCTATGGGGATGCCATTCTATATAATATGTCGTATAATACGTATAATGCTCACCGTGGCGAGGTGTTCTAGGAAAGGCAGTAGTTTGAGCAGCTCGTTGTCTATGGGGATGCCATTCTATATAATATGTCGTATAATACGTATAATGCTCACCGTGGCGAGGTGTTCTAGGAAAGGCAGTAGTTTGAGCAGCTCGTTGTCTATGGGGATGCCATTCTATATAATATGTCGTATAATACGTATAATGCTCACCGTGGCGAGGTGTTCTAGGAAAGGCAGTAGTTTGAGCAGCTCGTTGTCTATGGGGATGCCATTCTATATAATATGTCGTATAATACGTATAATGCTCACCGTGGCGAGGTGTTCTAGGAAAGGCAGTAGTTTGAGCAGCTCGTTGTCTATGGGGATGCCATTCTATATAATATGTCGTATAATACGTATAATGCTCACCGTGGCGAGGTGTTCTAGGAAAGGCAGTAGTTTGAGCAGCTCGTTGTCTATGGGGATGCCATTCTATATAATATGTCGTATAATACGTATAATGCTCACCGTGGCGAGGTGTTCTAGGAAAGGCAGTAGTTTGAGCAGCTCGTTGTCTATGGGGATGCCATTCTATATAATATGTCGTATAATACGTATAATGCTCACCGTGGCGAGGTGTTCTAGGAAAGGCAGTAGTTTGAGCAGCTCGTTGTCGCTGCGGTCCACGAACCAGCTGTCTATGGGGATGCCATTTTCTAGCTGATACCCGAACGCCTGGAGAAAGGGGGTTTCAGTTAAAATCTATACTATTATCATAAGTAAAGACCTATTATAATGAGTATGTGTTACAATGCCGAAGTAGAAAAGACCGAATTTTACAAGACCTATGGAAGAAAGACCGAAAATCAAAAGGTCGAAAGGTTGTTTGGCCTTAGGTTTAAAATTACGAAAGGACATTTTACCGGAAATACTAAATCCCGAAGCTTAAAAAACCGAAGGTTTATGTATCTACCTACGTTTTATTCCCCAAACTACTTAATACCAAATTAAAGAATTAGTCAAAAACAACAAGCTGTAAATAATTAAAAAAGGGGTAAATATTAAAATAAATTATCTTAATCACAATAAGTTTAATTTTAAAAAACTAACTTTTGAGTGATCCGCGAGCAGGTAGGCTAATATAAAAGTTTAAGCGCGGAGTGAGAACTCCTCATTCTACCATATAATTTAGCTCTATTTTAGACCTTATTCCAATATGATAACACTCACCTGCGGGCTGTTATCCACAATTACAGTCCTCCTCAGATCTCTGCCGAGTATCGACAGATCTTTCACATAATTCCCATTCATAGATCTACCATATAATTTAGCTACATTTTGAACCTTATTCCAATATAATAACACTCACCTGAGGGCTGTTATCCACAATGACCGTCCTCCTCAGATCTCGGCCGAGTATCGACAGATCTTTCACATAATTCCCATTCATAGATCTACCATATAGTTAAGCTCTATTTTAGACCTTATTCCAATATGATAACACTCACCTGCGGGCTGTTATCCACAATGACAGTCCTCCTCAGATCTCGGCCGAGTATCGACAGATCTTTCACATAATTCCCATTCATAGATCTACCATATAACTTAGCTCTATTTTAGACCTTATTCCAATATAATAACACTCACCTGAGGGCTGTTATCCACAATGACAGTACTCCTCAGATCTCGGCCGAGTATCGACAGATCTTTCACATAATTCCCATTCATAGATCTACCATATAATTTAGCTACATTTTGAACCTTATTCCAATATAATAACACTCACCTGCGGGCTGTTATCCACTATGACATTCCTCCTCAGATCTCGGCCGAGTACCGACAAATCTTTCCCATAATTCCCATTCATAGATCTACCATATAATTTAGCCACATTTTGAACCTTATTCTAATGCCATATTACTCACCTGAGGGCTGTTATCCACAATGACAGTCCTCCTCAGATCTCGGCCGAGTATCGACAGATCTTTCACGTAGTTCCCGTTTACTAGCAAGCAGTGTTCGCGGAACAATCTACAAAAAAAAGTATATTTATTTGTATTTGATCCATTTTCTTTTTGTTCATTTTTTTCTCACTTTTCGTCGTATGCTATATTACGTCTTTGGGAAAGTTATAAGAATTTTAAAGATTATACAGTGGCGGACACATAATTAAGGACACCAGTCAATTTTACAAACAAGGTTACTTCGAATCCTTGGTTCTGCTCCAGGGATTGACGTAGCTGTGATCTGATGATGGCCATCCAGGGAGTAAATGGAGGAGATTGATCAGCATTCCAAGAGAATTGATGAATGAATTGATTGAAATTGATTCTTTAAAATACCACGCTTGGTCACAGGGGAGGGGAAGGGGGGTTTAGGTTTTGTCACGTTTGTCAATACCCTCTATGGAAATCTGGTTCTTTTTAGATTTGTATTCAAATAATAGCGCGCAGCATTTTTTTCCACTTGTAATAGGGATGTTGACTTGTTGACTAATGAATAAAATAACGAAATACTAATAAAAATGGTAAACATATCAAATTTTTGGAGTAGCTTGTATACCTCTTGGTTTTATTTATTGCGTATTATTTGTTTTATGACCCTTCAAGGTTGGGTGGACAAGTCCATTTAAAAAGTATAAAATTTGTTAAAATAAATAATACATTTAGTTAGTCCGTAAAATTTATAGCATATTTGTCAAAGAAACCATTTTGATAAACACAATATTTAATATAGCTGCCAAACAAATTTCCTACGCGTTGCATACAACGTAAGAAGGCGTGACGTCATAACTTGGTAGCCGTTAGTATGGAGCGTTTTCGGGTGAGTCCAATTTTGTGCATTTCAAACTGTGATATCTCGGGCAGTTTTTATGCTAGCGAAATAATTCTTATACAAATGTTTCTTTTTTTTTGAGGGGTAATTTATGTAACATAAAATAAAAAAAATAGTCAACATGCCTATTGTATGTAAAATTATGGCACACACTCTTGGCGTTACGTGGCAAGCGCCGTACTAATAAAAAGACAAATATGAGCATTTTTTTTATTTCTGTTAAAAATGATATAAAACCACTATCTACGAATTACTACGTGAAAACTAGGGGAGGGGGTCTGGCATATACTACGGGCGGTCACCAAGAGGGTGAGGGGCGTCAAAAATTGTAAAAAATGGTCACGGATCACGTAGTATGGGTACGTTCCCTAATATCTATATTTACCTGTATTTGATCCACCTTCTGGCCGGGTCCAGTAGATTAAGTAGTCTATCTGCATACACCCTCTTGCTAGCGGTGAATAGTATCACTTCGTATAGACGAGACACGCGAGATAGGAACTCGGCGAAATGCGGCCGAGTGCGGACGAATACCTGTTAACAATGATTAAGAAATAAAATAAAAAAACCGGCCAAGTGCGTGTCGGACTCGCGCACGAAGGGTTCCGTACCAAAAACAGGCTATTCCTGTAATAAAAATCTGAAAACCGAGCCCACCAAACCATTTTGGCTGTTTTATTTGCCTCACTTTTGACAGTGCGCTTTTTAGTGAATTATTGTTTTAGCACAGAATATACAAGGTTATTTTCAGTATATACGAAACCTGAAAACTGTTTGTTCAGAATCAGTAATAGAATCGATTACAATATTTTTTATATCATGTTATATTTTGACTGAATAATATTTACAAAACCATAATTCACGCACAGCCTACTAAATTGTCTCGCGAGCACAACACAAAAAGCTTGTAACTTCTTGAGTTTTTCAGGTATCATCATCATCTATACATATAAAACTCTAAATCGATTGATTGATTCATTCATTGTTGAGATAGGCGTAGAGCCGTAACGGCTGAAGGTAGAGACACCATTTTTGGAGAGTAAATACTTTTCACGATGTAGATGAGCACTAAGAAAGGATTTTGGAATATTCCCGTTGTACAGGGTGCTACAGGGTGTTCCAGTTTGTATTGGGATTTGTATAGGGCTGAACCATTTTTGCTGGAAGAGATACCATTTCTGGAGGGTCGATACCTTTCATATGTAGGTGAGCACCAAGAAAGGATTTTGGAGAATGAGGATCAGTAACAGGTTTAAATCCTATGGTTTTATTGATATAATACAAATACATTTTGGTAGCTATGAAACCTAGTGAAAGAATTTTTGAAATCCGTTTAGAAATGATCGAGTTAAAAGGGTTTTAAGGAAATGCCAAGCTCAATGCAATATGTGCTTTATCACGTACGACATAAGGTTCGCGTCCGTCGCGATAACGTCATAGGGACCCCCAAAAAATCAGTGTTTTAGCTCTTATAACTTCTCAGGTTTAAAAGATATCGTAAAATTTTTTTCACAGTTGATCATATGGTGGCATTAGCTTTTTAATTAGCCATTAAAAAAAATAGATACTGATCCTCATTCCCGTTATACAGGGTGCTACAGAGTGTTCCAGATTGTACATGAATTTTTATGGAAAAATTTAAATGTGTGAAATGAGGTCTACTGATAATTACCTAGGTATATTGGTAATCCGTGACATTTAAAATAAATGCACAACTATCTTAATCACGCGAACGAAGTCGTGGGCAAAAGCTAGTTATAGACTGATTCTTAAAATGAAAATATGTGACCCGAGTTTCGGCTTCGGCTTTCGTATATTATACGAAAAAATATGTTGTATAATAGTACTAAACATACAGAAACCCATCCGCGCGAGGACATTCAAACAATAAGCTACTCTCGCTGCACGGCAATAAAGTACAATTTCAAATTGCACAGCGCTGCGTGCCTTTATTATATGCACTTTCTCTTTCTGTCGCGTAGCTCTGTCTCAACTGAGTGAGCCGCGAGCAGTAGGCTAATATAAAAGTTTAAGCGCGGAGTGAGGCCCCCCTAGTTTTAGGTTATTATAATTCTAAGCACAGATTAAGACTTAAAAGCAGAAAATTATTTCCTGAAAAATAAGAAAAACCGGCCAAGTGCGAGTCAGACTCGCGCACGAACGGTTCCGTACCAAAAACGGCAAAAAAAAATTCATTCAATCGTTTTTTGTATGGCAGTCCCCCTTAATTATTTATTTTATTCTTTTTTTAGTATTTGTTGTTATAGCGGCAACAGAAATACATAATCTGTGAAAATTTCAACTGTCTAGCTATCACGGTTCATGAGATACAGCCTGGTGACAGACAGACAGACAGACGGACAGCGGCGCCTTAGTAATAGGGTCCCGTTTTTACCCTTCGGGTACGGAACCCTAAAAATGGCGCGTAATCAATTAGAAAAATAAATAATGAAATCAGTGTATTCCAGAAGACTAATCGCTACGATGAGTCATCGATCACCATAGAGTACATTTTAATCATGGAAAGTATGTGGAAATATCGTTGTTTCTTTTTAATATCACGGCACTGCCTTATTCTTGAATTTGCCCTGTATCGTAATGAGAAAATAGTAGATTATACAACAAGTGAAAAAAGAAGGAATTTAGTTCGAGGTACTATGTTGGATCCCGAGAGCAGCGAAGGATTCTAGAGTTGAATCCCGAGCGTAGCGAGGGATTCAAAAGTAGAATCCTGAGCGAAACGAGGGATACAAAGGACCGAGATGAAATTTTTTTTCACGTGTTGTGTACTCTACTTTTTACCATTGACTGCGAGAAAACATAATAGGAGTACTTACACCTATAGTACTATTTATAGTTATCAAATTTTATTATTTAGATAGGTAATTTAACCGTTAGAAAATAGTGAAACTATAAGTTTTCCAATGACATAAAACAACCATGCTATGAGGGAAATTACATGATTAGTCTGACATCAGTCCATTTCATCAGTTTGTATAGACTTTGAATTTTTACAGACTGAAGATCGTACCAGACTGATGTAATGGACTGATGCAAGACTGAACATCTAATCTCCCTCTAATATAAAGAAAAGAACCCAAAGATAAGACACTAAAAAGAACCTAATTAATTTGGCGAGATATTTTTTTTAGAATAGAACCCAAAGATAAGACACTAAAAAGAACCTAAATAAAATTGGCGGGATTTTTTTTATTTAATTGTATAACTATGGCTTTATCTATGGAATAGCTCCATACTTTCAGCACGTTTTTTTTTTTTGTACATAATTCATACGATGCGCGCTTGTTCCAAATTCAAATCATTTTTATTCACTCGGTGAATAAAATCGCTTATTATTCACTCTTATCGTTGAATTAAACGCACTTTTTAGAGTGGCGATGGTAAAAAAGTTATTTTATAACATTGCTTAGTATAGCGAAGGTATGTTATAAAATAACTTTTTAATTTTTTTTCGGTATTGCGTGTAAAAAGTATGTCAATATAAATTCGATTTGAAATTCATAATTCGAACTTTACGATATGAGAGTAGATAAAAAATTTAAACCATGTTTACATTTTTTGTTTGAAACTTACCGTATAGCGACAATCTTGAAACAGCACAGGAAAGTGAAAGCTAGCATCTGGCAGTTCTTGTAGCGAACAGTGGACTAAAGTTTCATCCAAGTCTAGTACCTGTGGACAAAGTTATATTGGTTATTATTAGGTGACATTGAAAATTAGACTTTATGATAAGGGAATAGGGATTAGGAAATACATCAAATTCTTCATATTAATAATTTTTCAAAAAAGTACCTAATAGTGATATAGTTACTACTTTTTTTTAATAATGAAATGTCAATGTTAATTTATTAAGGAAATAAAAAAGGCTTAATTATTATTATTATTATTACTTTTTTTTCATAGTCTTTCTTGGTCCACTTGGTCCATTTCGCATTTGGTCTATTTTTCGGAATGTCCATTTCGCATTTGGTCCACTTCGCGGAACGTCCATTTCGCGGAACGTTCATTTCGCATTTGGTCAACTTTCACATAAATATGATATTACATTCTTTTATAGAGTACTAGCGGCCGCCCGCGGTTTCACCCGCGTGGTTCCTGTTCCCGTGCGAATATCGGGATAAAAAGTATCTTATGTTTTAATCTAGGCTATCTACTATCTGTGTACCAAATTTCAAGCAAATCCGTTCAGCTTTTTTTGCGTGATTGAGGAACAAACATCCAAACCCACAAACTTTCACATTTATAATATTAGTAGGATTTTAGCTTCTTTTTTCACTTTTCGATATATATTTTGTTTTTTCTTGTTCTTAGTACGTCACCAAAGTACCAGGATCACATAAATATGGAGAAAGTTAACTTATTTAACAATTAGGTAAATGTGTTTTGAGCTCTCAAAGGAGAAAATTTTAGAAAGTGGACCAAATGCGAAATGGACTTTCCGCGAAATGGACCAAATACGAAATGGACGTTCCGCGAAATGGACCAAATGTGAAATGGACGTTCCGCGAAATGGACCAAATGTGAAGTGAATGTTTTTTCGGCAAGTGGACCAAATGTGAAGTGGACCAAATGCGCATGAACGTAAGTTAACATAATATCAAAATGTAGGAATTCATACAAAAAATAATAACGAAAATAAAAATATCAAAAAGTATGAAACAGCAGATTTTTTTGTGATTTCGGATTTGGTCCCATAGTAAAAGTTATTCAGTTTGATGGTCCGTAGAAACGTATTTTCCATTTTTGGGTTCATTCATTAACGTAATATTAATTGTAATGTACAAAATGTACAAAATATATAACCAGACTGTATGAATGTATAATGAAATGTACGAGTACTTACCAGACTGAAATCGGGACTCGTTCTAGTCTTCAGCGGTAGAGCAGGATAGCGCGCTCTCAAAGCGCCCGTGGCTACAGTTTCTAAAGGCGGTAACTGTGGAACAAAGAAATGCATTAAAATACTGTCCAATTCACTATAATAAAGTCCAATTAACTACGGCAACTTACGACATAATATATATCCTTGAAATAGTATTATTTGTAAGAAAACATCTTAACTACTTTCAATTTAATAAAAGTCAAACCTCCGGAACCAAAAAATTTAAATGTATAGATGCAGTCCTTACTATAGATGTATACAATTATTTAAACCACCGAAATTCATAGAAATAGAAAAAAAATAAAAATTAATTTAAAAATATAGTAAAAGACTTTCTAGTAAAAAAGTGTTATTACTCAGTAGAAGAATATATGTGCGACAATTATTTTGCTCTATGATTATTTCTTTAATTTAATATTAAGTTAGGTAATTGCTTCGACAGTTAGTTCTAGCAATATGCTCCACTTTTTTTCATTTCAAGGCCCAGAATGAACGAACAACTTTCCTTAGTGTTAAAGTAGAATGCGGAATAAGACACAATCATATTTACCTGTTTGATAAACAAGTACGGGTCGAAAGCGTCCACCCACGAGGATATCTGCTCACACTCCACTCGGTTACTGCACGACGATATCACGTCTGCTGCCTCCTCCTGCCAAATAATAACAGATTAACTCTGCCACGCCAAAATACTGCTTTAAAACTCAAGAAATAAGGGACCTTCTTGACCTGTGCAAAAATAGAATAGGGCTGCCAACCGTAAATAATAATAGGGAATATGCAAAAGTCACCGATTTCAATAAATTTGAGCTTGATCACTTCTGACACGTATAAAAACATGATGGAACAGAAAATAAAAAATTATAATGTATTATTTTAGTTTTATCACACAATGAAATCAGGGAAAAATAACGAATTTTTTTTTACACTTTCCAATATAATGAACTTAACAGTTAGATAGAATATCAAATAAGAAATCATTTTTTGTATGACACATATGTACTTAAACGCAAAATTTAGGGAGATAATTGAAAATTCTTGGCCAACTCCATAGTAAACGCACGCCTGAAACGTGATATGTGACGTCATATATCATGTCCGTTTTGTATGGAGCGCTTGCTGCTGCGTGCATAAAAAAAAAATTGATGCATATTCCCTATTATACAACATGCCCAGTCAAAAATTACACAAACAAAAGTACGCGAGCGCGATCATCCACGTAAAAAATATAATAAAAAGGTTTTCTTTATAAAAAAATATAGGATTACTGGGACGTTTTTAAAAAATCTGCAAATAATTTGGGAAATTATTTTATGATTATTTTCACCACCTTTCATACATTGCATATTATACTTTTACTGTTGAATATAAGTAACAAAAAAAAATAGACTTTTACTCTTTTCATGAAATATTTACTTTTTCGACGTGCAAAATATTTTTACAGCAACATTACAAAAGTTTGGTCAACGAAAGACTCAGTTGGAAATGGAACTAAATTTGCGCCTTATTTTTTTAAGGTTCAGTTTCCAATAACTTAGCCTCTAAACGTTAATTTAACAAGAAAAGTGGCGCCGCCATTTCAATCTCATCTTTCGTTGACCAGACTCTATATTTAGCCGAAAAACCTTCGATCATCTATACCTGAGGATGTAGCACGTCATACAATAGCAAAGCTGAAATGTGGCACATGCCGTTTGACAAATCACGCGCCACTAAATGTCAAGTTGTATGACAAGTCTTGGGGGAGTTTCATAGTAGGCTGCGTTTTGGGGGAGTTAAGTGTCCCACAAATGCCATTGTCATGCAATATCCACAGGTATAGATGATCGAAGCGAAAAACCTATAACAGAATTGATATACTACAAAATAACCCCTAATCCCGAATATGGTAGATAGGGACCATCAAACTGAACAACTTTTACTATGGGAAAACTCTGAAATCGCGAAAAAACAGCTGTTTATGAAACAGCTAGTTGTGATATTTTGGCCGTTATTTTTTTTTCTTCCAACTATGCTTTAATTTCATCACAATCACACTAAAAACTCAGTACAAAGCGCGAGTCTTTATTTCTCTAGAGCAATAAAAATGTATGAAATTTCATTAATGCACCGTTTTTTTTAATCGCAGCAAAAGGTTCCAATCTCAATGGATTAACTCTATGCAGCCAGCCGATATCAGTACTTTTTACCATTGAAAATGGTTATCAGATGCAAATCGCCTGAGACGTATTTTTGGCCATATCTCCGAGGATTTTGAGAGTATCGAGATGAAAATAGTACCAAAGGTTGAGGAATTTATCGAGACATTTGTGAACGTTTGAATTTTGAAAAACTACTGGAAACTTTTTTTGGAATTTTGCAAAACTCCAAAAATTCCGGGTTTTTTGGGGGATGTTTCTTTACTAAATTGTAAATATTTCGAAAAAAAAACTGACTTAAGAAAAAATGAAAAAAAGGGTCCTAGGGTATTAGTTTAGCTATCAAATCGCGAAATAATTTTGAAAATCGGTTTATAATTGTGACCTGTAGGTGGTCCCTTTAGATTTGGAATTGTACAAAAACGGCTGTTTCCGTACATAAAAAGTGATGTAGCTTCTATGAGTATTGACCGATCGTCATGTTAATAGTGTTAAAAGATGCAGAAGCGGACGAGAAGTGCATCCGTTGGAATTTTTAATATTATTTCGGCCGCGTCGAGGCAGTCAGCGGGCGCTTTTGTGACACGAGGCGGAGCCGAGTGTCACAATCGTAAAAATAAATAGGTAACTTTAAAAATATAATAGGACTTTGCATTTGATTTGATTTTGGTTTTTAGTAAATTTTTGTGTTCATTTTCAATGCTCCGATTCTTGCGGGGACTGTAAAATCTGTGAATTTTTTCTATGTACGTGTATTATTCGTTTCTATCGTACTTGTTCCAAATTTAAAAAATGATTGCTGCTAACTCTGATTTAAAAATGAAAGTTTAAAAAAGTGATGTGGCGGGAACTTTGTTAATTTTGCTTGACAATATTTTTGGAAATGATAAAAGTGTGATACTATCTGATTTTGAGTGCTTCGGCTTTTCGAATTAAAATGGAATCATCTAGCGACACATTAACTCCGGAAAACATTCTAAATGAAGCCGACAATGTTATAGCAATGTTTTAATTTCAATAATGAAACTTCTATTTTAACTGTTTGATATGAGTTTCTTTTATCTACTATTCCTATAGATAATAGTTGAAAGTAAAGCAGATTATGCACCTCGCCTTAAGTAATTTATATTGCCCTCGTGCCTGTTAAATCAGGCACTCGGTGCAATAATAAGTTACTTTGTGCTCGATGCAATAATCTACTATTATGAAACAGCTCATTTTTTTTCGCGTTTCAGAGTTGTTCCCATAGTAAAAGTTGTTCAGGGTGATTGTCCCTATCTACCATATTCGCATTAAGGGTTATTTGTAACATGTTGTATGAGGTTCATACTTGCATGTACCTCAATGTCTGTAGGCGCTTGTTCATCATGGCATGTGAGAGAAGCGTCGTCTGCAGTCAAATCAGCTGGGTTCTATGAGAAAAATATTATTATATAGAAAGTTACCTGAACTATGATTTTTCAGATAAAAAATAATAATATAAATTGGTTTACAACTGCTGAAATTACAGTAAACTAGCAGCCGCCCGCAGTTTCACCCGCGTGGTTCTTGTTCCCGTGGGAATATCGGGATAAAAAGTATCCTATGTTTGAATCCAAGCTATCTACTATCTGTGTGCCAAATTTCAACCAAATCTGTTCAGCAGTTTTTGCGTGATTGTGGAACAAACATCCAAACCCACAAACTTTCACATTTATAATATTAGTAGGATAAAAATATATATATATTTTTTTATTTTATCTCTTTTTAAATCATCAGTGCCTTAATTACCGTTATTATTTTATGTTACGTTAAATAGCGTTATTAAATACCGCTATAATACCGTTAAAATATCAACTACCATTAAATAAAATTAATAGTGCAAGTTTTACACAACAATAAAACTTGTATTATTGAGCAGAGACGATGCACAGCATCTGTGAGAGAGTGCGCCGACTCCCAGTCTAGCTACATCCTGTCAAAGTAGTCAATTGACTTACCCTTTAAGCAGTTTTCCTGTCAAAAAAACGTAAAACAGACTTACTTCCGGTTGGCGCCATTTTTACTTTCACCTGTGGAGTCGTTGTAACGAAGTGTCCTCATAGAAGTCTCTCACCAGGAGACCTTAATGGGATGCTGTGCATCGTCTCTGCTCAATAATACAAGTTTTATTGTTGTGTAAAACTTGCACTATTATCGGCATGTGACGATGCACAGCATCTGTGAGAGACGTGTTTATTAACTCCTGGTGACTCCAAACGACGCTATGTGATGCTGTTGAAGGCATGATTAACTTGAGATAACTGAAAACACATTTCAATAAATTGAAATATTGTTAAAACATATGTCACTCTGTATCAGAGTTATTAGCATAACTCACTTTTAAAAGCTAGCTTTGATTACTAAATTATTAATAATTATTGCTTATCAATTCGAGCAGCAATCTTTTCGTCTCTATGAAGGCTACTAGTTGAAAAAACAATATTATTGTACTAATTTAGGGGGCAACCGCCGAGCCCAAGGAACCTGCAGCTACGGTTATAACTGCATCATTCACATGGTTTAATTTAGTTGTAGATTACTTACAGTTCATGAGGTGGCTAGGTGCAAACGCTTCTAACATTGATAATATAGCTTTATTGCGTTCGCCTCATCGCCTCCGCCTGTGCGTCTCTGAAACCTTAGTTTTATAACTCACCTCAACCAAATACAGGAAATATAATAATATTGCTATGTTTTAATTTTTAACCTGTCTGTTAAACACTGTGTCCGTCTTTTACTCAAGAGCTGGACTCAGGATGATGTGGTCGCCGGCATGGCATCGCTGTAGTGGCTCGTAGATACACTTAGAAAAGTGAGGTTGAGTACGCGCCTGCCAACCCGATGTTAGAAGCAGCAGGCACTAACCTTGCGTGAAGCTTCAAATAATGTGATGTAAGCAGCTGCTGTCGGATTATGTTGTATTGTATTTGTATCGAAGCGAGCAAACCACCCAAATCCAAGACAGGTGGCTCGTGGATTCTCTGCTCGCTGTTTTTGAAGAGGTACAATGTGTTTCATTAGAAAAAAAAATACATATACATTATTGCACATGACAATTTAAATGTTAATTCGTTATTTCTAACAATAATGCTCTGGATTTGGCTTGGATTTAGAAAACTTGAGCACGAAATTATATATAGTGAGTTTACAACTTTATTATAAAACATGCAGAGATTCTAATGCACATATTCATTTTCCGCGGAAACACTTATTTTTCGAAAAAAATAAAGATCTAAGTCTAATTTTTAAACCAGTGTCGTCATTCTTGACGTTTAATGGCGGCGTACTAGGTTGGTAGCACTGCTAAATTGTTGCGATGGTGAATCAAAGACTGCAGGTCACGTGATAGGTGCGAGGAGCGTAGCGACGAGCATGTTAGGTGTACATGAACCCAGCGCGCGAGCCGAGCGAGCGAAGCGAGCGTGCCGCGGCAGCGGCCGGCGAAGCGCTAGAAACGACTTTTTTTACGTGCGAAATTTTGTACGTACGTCCCTTCCCCTCTCCGCACCTCTTTTTAGCCTCCCCTGCTTAATTTCTAATTTTTTTGTTTTGAGGTTATGTTTACACAAAAAAATATTTCTTGAAAACTACGCGTCACGGGCAGATAGGGATTGGAGGAGGGAGTTGTTTCCCTTCCCTCCCCCTCTCTCCCTCCTTTAATTGCCGAAAAACAACAGCAATTTGGCTGTTATCATTAATTTTTTGTGTATTCATATATGTCAATATCTCTGCAAATATGTACTTCCGCGGAGTGGGAGTACCACCAGGGGGGAGGTTACCTCCCCCCCTCTTCCCCCCTTCCCTCAAAACCACCAAATTCGTGCTCAAGTATTCTAAATTTTTACCATATGTGTAATAAAATCATCCGATAAGCTAAATTCTCTTCAAAAGGCAGGTATGCTAAGAATCTAGCTAGATGGGCCTTTAGCTTCAAGAAATTTATGGCCTAAATATTATCTTTACAAAATTCAACGTCTTTTTGTGTCACCGTCACCAGTTTTCTGAACGTAGAGCTCGAACTTGAGGTGGTGGAAGTCTAACGATCTGGTCTAAGATCTGATTCTAAGTTCGCAATCTTATATTTTACATAGTATTAAACAAAATGTAAATCCGTTATTTGCATTAAGTTAAATTTGTAAGATTGTGTTGTGGGTTTTGTGATAATAAATAAAAATAAAAAGAGCTCGTAGAAGGAAGTATAGAAGCAAAGCGGTACTACTACCAGATATACACTCTTGCCATGGGTGCCAGGTGGTTGCCAGGTGGTGGGACAGGCAGGGTATCTGGCTTTGTGATCAAAATTCCTATACTAGTCAGATCTACAACGACTTCAGCAGGACGTGGGTCTTGTTTAAGGCACCGCATAATACTAACAATCTTGTGGTAGATTGTTCAGTTCTCCAACTCTCATACGGCTGCGACAATTCGATCTGGAGGAACTCCGAAAACGTGGTGCTCACCACTGGTCGTAACAGGTGCCGTCCAGATGCTTGGCTGCCCCGAGACAGCCTGTATGTTACCTTTTTATACTTATCTGGCAGGTATTCTGCTGTCATCAAGATGTTCCAACGGTCAAGGTGAAGTAGAAGTCGTCACGGCATCTAAAGATAGGGCCTGATATGGTTTACCGCTGTGAATTTGTCCTCTTTGCGGTTGCAATGCTAATCTGAGTCCCCGACTCCAATTGTGGTCTGCTGCATCTGTTGCAAGGAATTAGAGTAGGGTGGAAACTTTTCACTACCTGATGGTACTCTTACGTAGTTATTTTTAAGTCGCGTTGTATTGGTTCCGATATGTTGTAGTGGCTGCTCGGAGATTCTCTTCGTAACACGCGAGTATTACGTTTGTTGAAAGTGCAGTCACTGGGAATAATAAAATTTGCGAGATTCATAGTACCCTTGACCAATTTATTTCCTCCGTAGCGACAACATACCAATGCGACGTGCGACCAGCACACAACACACAAACACGTGAGCAGTGGCAGCTGTGTGGTGCAGTTGTACTCCTGACAACGGTAGGTAAGGTCATGCTGCGCGAGCAGCGCGCGCAGATGACGCGTGGGCAACTTGGTGGTCAACGCGTGATGAGTACTTATCACTCTTCACCAGTAAGATAAGCAGTGCGTTCTATCTCTTATACAGTTTTATAAATTTCAGTTTTTGGCTGGGTTCGGTTCATCTAGACTATAGTGTCTATTCTCTACTATCTATCTAACTACTATCTATCTACCTAGTATATATCTACTAATATTCTGTTTGACTAGCGAGAAGTACAAGTAGACTGTAATTCGCATACCTTTTTCTGAAGGTGTTGAGCTACCCTGTTGGCCAAAGCGGTGAAATATTTCGGCGCGCACAATAGGCCAAGCGGTAGACAGACCATTCGGAGGACTCGGTGGTCGTAGACCAGCAGAAGGAACCTCCCTTGGGCCTCAAAGGTCAAGCTTCGTCATCCAGTCGCCTATTTTGAAAGAGCTAAAGAATCTGTATCTGAAAGGTCAGTTTAAATGGTCAACGATCCGTGTCACTCCTCTCCGTCAGGAACCTGGTTGAGTGAGATGAAATCGATTCCGACTTGTCACCGATCCACTTCCTCCAAGATACCTCGCTCAATAAGCTTGTGTATCAGCCGAGACATAGCGGGCGATCGAGGCGTTTCGAAGCTATAATACTTGCTGTCTGATGGACGAGCGCAAGCTTGGGGTAAATGGCAGGCGCATTCTCGTTTGACGAGAAGGGCCTACGGAGCACCGAAGCTAACCTGCCACTGCCTTCGATACGCTCACAGGCAGCCCCATTAGTCTTATGTTAGTGTGATTGATAGTCACCTTACCTTATCGAATGGTCATTCGTCATTCCATTCGTATTCAGAATGTAAGCACACAGTGGAAACTAATCTCAACGGCTTCAAAAAGCATCTGATAAGGCAACGACACTGTGTGTGACTGGAAACCTGTCAAACGAAGGTTTTGACTCAAGCAATTCCATGCAATAATATAATGGGCAGCACTACTGTTCGATCCGGAGACCTGTTGTCACACTTCATTTGTTCTCATCGAATAAGTACTTACACTATGGAGGTAGCTTGCGCAGATCCTCACGAAGGTTTTTGTTAAGCCGCTTGCTCAGGATACGCTCCTGTTCAGGCAGCTTTCGATATATTTATAATGCCCTTATTTCCGCACACTATTTACATAACCTTGTCATTAGTTTCCTAAAATCTGGAGGTAGGTGAAACTTACATAGGTCTGTACGTACATCCATGTAATAAAAAAAATATTGCCAACAATATTCACTTCAAAATAGAATAAAAATGAGCTACGTGAGACATTACAAGAGGTCATACATAACATAATCACAGGTTGATCAAATCGAAATCAATCGCTGCTAAAAGTCAATCTCTATATCAAGTTAACAAAGAAATTTAAAGTCTGAACTGAAAATAATAAACTTAAGACTCAATTTTTTTTTATCATACCAGCAATATATTGGCAGGTAAGCAGATAATAACAAAATAATTTAAAGACTGAACTGAAAAGACGAATAAGCTTAGACTCAACTTAGTTAATCGTACCAGCAATATTCTTATTAGTAGAGATATTGACAGGCTTATTACCGGAAAAAGGCAACCGGTTTTAACCGTACAAGTTGAATAGTTCACCTCCAGGTCTACGAAACCAGGGTGTGGCTTTTAAGAGTCAAAATCGTATCGAATATTTTTCCGATATTACTAAATTTTTCTAAAACCCTAGGCTCTTTATATACTCCGAGTGAGCAGGAAGGATTTTACTCTCTTTTTTTTAGTTATTATTTTATTATTAAATCAGGATTCAAGAGACTGGATTCAACGTCACTGGTGTCAGAATTGACCACCGAGCGATACAATTGACGGTCAAAAGCTGTAAATCAGTTGGACCAAGGCACCGGTACAGGTACCACGTTGGTAGCATTGAGGTGTGCGTACCATTATTAGCGTCTGATGCAGGCACTGCATGCAAACTGGCCACATTCTAGACAAAATTTTCATAAAAACCGACTAAGACGGTAATACAGCTTTTGTAGCAATGAGCAAATGTAACACTTTTATTTTAGTCACAAGTTTATTAAGTAGTATTAGATCATAGTTCGACTCACCAAGTCTCCTGTGTTTTACCTTGCGTCCGAAAATCGTCAGCGGACGGCTCCGGGCTACAGCTATACAAACGGTGTCGAAGTTTTAAGGCACATCTGCTATGGCTAGGAAGACGGGAATCTTCGTCGACCTCCTGTTAATTACTATTACTAAAGCATAAGCTTAGCATAAGTAAAAACTTTTCACTTTGAAATCATGAAAAAATTTCGTAGTATTTCAAAATAGATGTTGCTTCGACGAGAAGTAACGACGCTATGAGGACACTTCGTTACAACGACTCCACAGGTGAAAGTAAAAATGGCGCCAACCGGAAGTAAGTCTGTTTTACGTTTTTTTGACAGGAAAACTGCTTAAAGGGTAAGTCAATTGACTACTTTGACAGGATGTAGCTAGACTGGGAGTCGGCGCACTCTCTCACAGATGCTGTGCATCGTCACATGCCGATAATTTACCATTTTAACACCATAAAAATTACAGTAACAATAAATTAATGTTATTTTTAACAGTATTTTTTTAAGCTACATAATTTTATCAAAGGTATTTTTATCTTTGGTTCAAAATGGACTACAAGGTTATTTTTAATTAATACAAAACCTCTCATGAGGTTGATCAGACCATCAAACTGAACAACTTTCATTATGAGACCACCTTGAAATCGCGAAAAAAAATCAGCTGTTTCATACATTTCGATGGAGTAGGATAGTACTTTTGTATGGAACAGCTGATTTTTTTTTCGTTATTTCGAGGTTGGTCTCAATAATGAAAGTTTGATGGTCTGATCAACCTCATGAGAGGTTTTGTATTAATTAAAAATAACCTTGCTTATAAATTCTATTGATAACTTTGAAATTTGAGTCTTACCCATCCAGCAGCCTCGGCAGCCAAGCTCTGGCTGATCTCAGCCAGGAATCCGGAGTTAGGGCTCCTCACAGACAGCGCCTCCAAGCTCTCTATGGCAGTGCCCTGCGTGTCGCACGTCGAAGATATCTCGCACTCGGAGTCACGCACGTAGCTGTCCTGCTCTAGCAGCGCCACGAAGTCCGGCTAGAGGGGGACAAATAGCTGATGAATGATACGAGGCAAACATCTTGAAATCGGGTGGGGATGGCATGGAACACTTATTTTGGGTATGCGTAGCGGTGAGTGACGCGGGCGGGAGGGGCGCGCGATATTGGTCGCTCGCAAGTGCACATGCGCGAACTGTCAAGATCGGATCTCGAAAAAATGTCAAGATGTTTGCCTTGTGCTGTACAAAAGTTTGGTGCTTCTCATCTGATTTTTATGTTATGGCGTCAGACTTTGGTAAGATGGTGGTGTAGGAATGAAGTATGGTATGGTATGGAGATAAGGTAGCCAGTACAGAGCAAACGATTAAATCTTTGGATGGTGGTAGCTAGCCAGGTGAGCTTGAATCACCAACCAAATTGAGTACAAATGTACCCCCGTCCTGGGAATCGAACTCGAAATCCGGCTAGAGTGAGACAGATATACATCGTCATTTTTAAGTCATTTTAATTAACTTAAGGGTGTGTTGTACTAATGAAACTAAACATTTTTGCCAAAGAAACAGGGGTCGAAAAAGGAACGAAAATTACTACAACATTACAGTGTATGTATAGCTGATGTTTGGTCTTTTTTGGGCTTCTCAAGTTTTCACTTGATGTTAATAGTGAAGATAAAGCTGAAGATGGAAGCCTGCAAAATGCCTGTTTCGATTTATTAGAATAAAAAATGAAACCTGCAACAGCTCCTGTCAGTAATCTGTTATTAAAACGCTAGTTTTTTTTACATTATCTTTGTCTGATTTATTAAAATTTTTCTTTCTAGCAAATTTTAGCTATTATTACAAAACATTTTCAAATGGATGCATTCCAGCAGACTAATCGCTAAGTCACTGATCACCACAGTATTCATTTTAACCATGGGAAGTAATTTGTGATAATGTAATATTACTTTCCATGGTTGAAAGGTACTCTATGGCGATTGATAACTCACCGATTAGTCTGTTGGAATGCACCCAATGTAATGTAGCTCTGTAAAAACTGCTGAGTGCACAAATTAATATGAAATTTGGAATAGCTCTTACAACAATAAAAAGTTTAACTTACCTGAACATATTTCTCCCCATTAGTCAAAAAGTCAGTACAAGTGTCCAAATCATCAGTAGTTGACGTCGGTTGGTACATTTCTAAGTCATTACTGGACTTCCTCCTTTTAGTGAGACGTTTGTCAACCGAATTAGTTCTCAATGTTTTCTTTATTTCTTCTTTATCAGTTGTCATGACCCTCGCAGCTTTGTCAGCTAAGAAGTTGACCTCATCTTCCGTTTGTAGATTATCGTTTATAAGTCTAGCACATTCTGCTATAGCGATGAAGTCGTTTAAGCAGTCGTTAGGAAGACACAGCTCTGAAGATTCAACGTGAGCGTCCGAGTCTGATTCATCGGATTTCGGTGTTGGGAAATCTACAAACGTTGTTGTATGAGCTTCATACATAGTTATATCGCTGTCTTCAGTCCAATTACCATTTTCGGGGACTATCGGCGCTTTGGTTTTACCTTTTTTCTTAGGGCTTTCATTAGTTGAACTGACTTTAGTAAGTTTCGGTGATGGGACACCCATTTGACGAACTTTTCTTATCGGAGAGCTGTTTAACGATGCAGACTTATCAGGCTTATCCATCCTTCTTGTTTTCCTCGGAGAATTAATTGCTGTTGACACTTCGGTCTTTCTAAGTTCGCGATTCAGTGAGCTGTGTCGTTGAACACTTTTAGTAGCTCGCACATCTTTAGTTTTGGAAGTTGTTGTGATTTTGTCATTTTGAGTGGTTTTGAGATTTTTGAAAGTGGTAGAGGTGACCAAGTCTTTAGTGGTGCTACGAACAACCGTTTGGAAGATTGGTTTCTTTGAGATATCTTTGTGCTTGGTTTTGGCTTTGTGCGTTGTGTCGACCGGCTTCTCCATACTTCTGACGGGGACGGTTCTCACCGGTCTGGTTTTTAAATTTTGAGACCTTGTAACACAGAACTGTTTAGGGCTTGCCGATATGCCATTATTAGCTTCCTGCTTCACAATCTTTGTCCAAGTGGAGATCGGCTTTGACAAGGGTTTATTGGGTTTCTTTTTGAATTTGGTGACCTGAGAACTTCTGTTGCTTGAGAGCGGTCGCTCCCTTATTCTACTTCTTAACCGCATTGCAAGTCCAGAAGGAAACTTAACCTGTAATGAATAGATTTAAGTTACTTAAGTTGTTAAATCCAATTATAGCGCCGAAGTATTTATTTTACAGCAAGGCCATGCAACGAGAAATTGGGCAACACTTTGTTATCTAATAAAGAAAGTAATAGATAGTAGGTAATGAAATTAGTAGTACTTACATGAACTTATTCCACAAATTGAAAAGTTTGTATCTGTTATACACATAAGTTATTATAACTTTACGAGTATTAAAACTAAAAACACATAACACTGGCCGGTAAGTGGGGCGCGAAGCCGTAATGTCTTTGTTTCACTAATAAAACATTTGAGAGTTTATTTTGGTAGCACGGCCCAAGCTACACTTCGCGCCTTTTTCTTTCGCCGCTTTTAACAACATTTCGAAAATAAAACACGAGTAGACTACATTTAACACGCACTTAAGTTATTATAACAAGTGTTTATCGTATTTAATAGCACTCTTTAGCCAAAATATCTGCAAAATTAACGTCGCGAAAATTAAAAAGCGGCACAGCACTAACATTGATTTATACGACGCTTATATCAGTATTATTTACAAATGAACTTGAATTTATACTTCTACCACAAGCAGGTATCTTATTAATCACAGAAACATGTAAATAACTGGGATTAACAAGGTAATTTCACGAAATTTTCTATGAAGAAACACAAAGCTAAACAAATGTCAAAATGGCGGCGTTTCATTAAGTAATGTGTAATTTTTTCTTGAGATGGCGCTGTGCGCAATGGCTCGCCGCGCTCCGCGCATGCGTTTCGATAGTGCAAAAGTCGATAAAATATTTTTTCTTTATTTTATATTTTTTAAGTTTCTGTGAACTGGTTATTTTATATTCGTAATAAAATAATAATAAAACATTTTTACGAGTGCATTATTGACCAAACGCTAGCTAAAATTTCTTCGGAAATACATATTAATAAAAAAATCTGTATTATTACATTACAAATAATATTAAATGAAAGATAAGTGTTAATGTTGGCTTAAATTACGGTATTATACAGCTTGACCATAAAGAGTTGACAAAAATTGAGGGCGCCACTTTCTATGTAAACACGTCAAAATCACGAATAAATTGGCAACACTTACTAAATTTTGTACTGAAAAATTTTAGTTCCATTTTATTTAATTTCAACTCTTTATGGTCTAACTGTAGATATACCTATTCATTTAATTTTGTCATCGATATTATTCGTTGTAGACATTATTTTGTATTGTTGCAACATTTTTCAAGCAAAATGTCAAATTAGGTCAATGGGTGCATTTTAGCAGACTCATCGCTAATTATGATCGTGAATTATCTGCTGAATGCTCCTAAAATCCGATTACTTTCAACGATTAATGGGAATCGATTGAAACGAATTTATTCTATGCTACAAAATCTATTCTGAAATGGTCGAAGAATTGGGAATATCTGAAAGAAATCAAATTGGCAAAGGTAGGTGTAGGAGTAAGCTTTCGGTTGCATGAAAAATAAAAAAATTAAAATAACTGCGTCTTCGAAATAGTACGGGAGTTGTAACTCCAAAAAATGGAGCAAAATGTAGATTACATCTTAGCCACTTACCGGTTATATTACCAAACCACAACATGTATTAAAAAAGGTGATATTTTTGTGTCGACATTTTTTTTAGACCATATTATGGTTGTGGCTTGTGGCAGGTGGTGGCTGGTGGCTAAGGTATAATCTCCATCACAGAATAGATAACAGTAGTGTCTCCATCCTTACTAATATTATAAATGCGAAAGTCCGTTTGTTTGTTTATTTGTTTGTTACGCCTTCACGTCTTAACTACTGAACCGATTATCATGAAATTTTGCATACACGTTGTCAGGGGTACAGAGATGGACGGACATAGGGTACCTTTCATCCCGAAAAAAAATGTTGTTCCCGAGGGATAGCAAAAACCTTTCCACGCAGACGAAGTCGCGGGCGCCCGGTAGTTCTAATATAAATTCCGTACCTTTTTGAAAACGAAAACGAAGTGACTTTATTTTTCATTAATACGGGGGCATATTCCTACATAAAAAAATATTCTAAAAATATTACTTATATTAATATTCCTACATGTAATATAAATGATTATGATTATGATGATTATGATTCAGTCAATTTAATTTTTTTAGATTTTTTTAGGATTTTAATTTAAAAAAAAAATGATTCGGAGCTTTAGTTTCCTCGGTTGGTGTCACTTTCAACAACGGAAAGGGTCTGACGTCATCTTGAACAATATTTAATTTTTCTATGATAATCCAATTCAGGGCGAATCAACCTTCAAAAAAAAACTTTAAGATTTGACCCATTGTATAGTACTGCTGTTTTTTTGTGGCAGCTTATGTACTTATGTTGTGTGGACATTGTGGTCTCTTGGAATAAAACCAAAACAAAATTAATAATCTGCCTCTACACGTTTGCCAACCTCAGCGAATTTATAGTTCGTTGATGCTTTTGAAAAGGACAGCTTTGATACATTTGTTACAAAACCGGCAATGTAAGGTACGTACGCCGCCACAACCACCACCGACAAAGAGAATAAAAATCACGTTACCGACTTAAAATATGCGTTCCACAGAAGACTTCGATTAAATTAATCGGTAATGTGACCGATGACTTAACGATTAGTCTGCTAGAATGCGGGCAATGTCAAACTTTTTGAACGGCCGACCGTTCCACTCCACACGTTTTTCTTGTTTTGTTTGATTATTTGTTTGTTTTGCCTTTTTGTTTTGTTTGGTTTGATTGCACTTTGTTTGTTTGTGTTTGACTCAAGGGCGAGCATTTCTTTATTTTGAAAGTGATATTAATATTGACTGACTAAAGTTAAAATCAATCTGCTAGGACTTTTAACTCTTCAAATGTCTAGTGTTTCGGTTACTTCTTCTAAACGTGAGGTAAAGTATTAAATCTTAAGATTTCTCAATCAATAATAGTTATTATTATTATCATATCCTTTATTCAGAGGTTTACGGTCAGAGGGTGCAAAGGGTGCGCAATGAAAAAAAGACGGAATAATTTTGAGATGTTTTCGTTTTATGATATTGTTAATGTTTTATGATTGTTTCGGTTAAATTGGACAAAACTAAAAAACTTTTACTCTTGTCACTTTTTTCGTGCACATTATAGTTTCTTAGAAATATTGCGTTTTAAGAAGTGTTCGAGAAATATTTTTTTATGTAAACATAAGCTCAAAACAAAAAAATGTGGAAATTAAGCAGGGGCGGCTAAAAAGAGGAGGGGGAGAGGCGAGGGGACGTACGTACAAAATTTCGCACGTAAAAAAGTCGTTTCTGGCGCTTCGCCGGCCGCTGCCGCGGCACGCTCGCTTCGCTCGCTCGGCTCGCGCGCTGGGTTCATGTACACCTAACATGCTCGTCGCTTCGCTCCTCGCACCTATCACGTGACCTGCGGTCTTTAGTCACCATCGCAACATACCAACTTAGTGCGCCAACATTAATTTTAAAAATTATCTATTACAATTATCTTTAAATGTTCTAAGAAACTATAATGTTCACGAATAAAGTGACAAGAGTAAAAGTAATTATACATAAAACGTTTACAATATCATAAAACGAAAACATCTCAAAATTATTCTTTTTTTTCCTTGCGCACCCTTTGGGTCACTCCAACCGTGCCCATTTCCATTTAAGAGTTCCCGCGAACTACAGACCAAACTGTCGGCTGATAGTTGGAACCAGCATGAAGAAGTATGCAAGTCTGCACAGTACAACGATTTGGTATCAACCGATTTTTCATACAAATCCAACTATCGGGCCAACTATCGGCTGATAGAAAGTCTGTAGACTGCGGGCATGCTAAGGGTTCTCAGTTTACCACAACATCTTGTACTTTAATAGCTTTTCTTAGGTGGCCCCTAGATGACACAATAACATTGCGTAATATATAACCTCCTGTAGACTCCTGTGTCATTTTTTTAACTCCCTACTCTTAGGCGACGACTACACTTTTACTTTAAATGTCATTAATAGTACAAAGTCTTCGTTTTCCATTTGGAATACGAATAATTTAAACTTTCCTATAATCTAAATCAAATAAAAACTGTTTTTTGAGAAGCTACCATGAACTTTTAAGTTAAGTGAGTTAAAAAAAATATCACACGAGTCAACAAAGGGTTAAATATGGCGCAATGTTATTGTGTCGTCTAGGGGCCGCCTTATATCGGTGTGGCTGATTTTATGTACCTATTTTTCTCTCAATTAATACCAATTATATTGTCCTTTTATCAATTTTTCTCTGATTTAATACCAATTGGTATTATCCAAAGATTTATTGATATTATCTAAGTAAGTACTTCTACTTTTTTGCAGAAAATAACATCAGATCTGATGCAAGAAATAGAATCAGTGAAAGCGCTTAACAGTAGCCTCAGAGTTTATCTAGAGCATGTACGTTCCTTAAAAAAGAACATTATGGCTATGAACAGTAATTGCCAGCAGCTGAGTAAAGTTAATAACCAGTGGATAAGTGTATTGGATGTTAAGAAGTAATATTGTGTTTGACAATGGATAAATAATTTAAGTTTTATTTCAATAAATTAATATTTTAGCATTATAACCTATTTTATTGAAACGGACAACCGGGAGGCCGGGCTCTCAAAATATTTAAACATGAACAATGCAAATTGATTGTTGCAACTTCACTCGAGAATGTTTGGCAAAGAGTAAATTTTACAGATTAAAATATAGGTAAGGTCAGAGCGGGGAAGACTGGCATATAGTTTGAGTCAGGGGTTCTAAACATTGTAATTTTGTAGGTAGCGACATCTATTACAGAGATATAGAACCGTTATGGAATATTGTTTATGAGACTAATGACTAGATTGTGCTACTATGCAAGAATCGGGTTTTAGATGGACTGTTTGGTCTTGCCCCTAGACGGTTTTCCCCGCATTGACCTTACTTATGTCATTTTGTACCACAAGCGCTCTGAAATTAGCCACTTCAGTTGTACATTGTTAAATTAATCGCATTGTACAAAATATTTTTTAAATAATCTGGGATATAATGTAGAATTTAAAAACCCTGTAAAAATTTCCTTGATTACTATCATTTATTTTGACAAACTTATCTTAAAAAACCAGGCTACTAATTGTCTAATTTTAAAAATCTATCCCAATCGCTTTCATTTGACAGATGGATGTGACACATTGCTGCATTTCTTTGGTAAGTTTTTATTTGTGCCAAAAAGAAGCATCAATGTATCAAATCCTGAAAGCGATTGCGATAGATTTTGAAATTAGACAATTAGCCCCCTGGTTCTTAGTAGCTTACATACAAATTTTAATACATCTTTGATTACATTTTCTTCATGTTGTTTCGTTGCCATCTGTTGCATTTTCTAAACCAGTTGGCTTCAAGGATTTTTCTGGAAAATATTTATCAAAAATTATAATTAGTCTGGGGAAAATGGACAAATGTATTTTGTTTGGAGAAAAACAGACAAATCAATTTTGTATGGGGAAAAACAAATGTATTTTGTATGGGGAAAAACAGACAAATGTATTTTGTATGGGGAAACAGACAAATTTTGTATGAGGAATAACAGAAAAAATTATTTTGTATGGGGAAACAGACAAATTTTGTGTGGGGAAAACAGACAAATGTATTTTTATGAGGAAACAGACAAATTTTGTATGGGGAAAAACAGACAAATGTATTTTGTATGGGGAAACAGACAAATTTTGTATGGGGAAAAACAGACAAATGTATTTTAAATGGGGAAACAGACAAATAAATTTTGTAGGGAGAAAAAACAGACAGATGTATTTTGTATGGGGAAACAGACAAATTAAAAAAAATGTATTTGGAAAAACACAAATAAATTTTGTATTTGGAAAAACAGACAAAAGTATTTTGAATGGGGAAACAGACACATTTTGTAAGGGGAAAAACAGACTAATGTATTTAAAAAAAATTGTATTTGGAAAAACAGACAAATAAATTTTGTATTTAGAAAAACAGACAAATGTATTTTTATAAGGAAAAAAGACAAATTTTGTATGGGGAAAAACAGACAAATGTATTTTGTATGGGGAAACAGACAAATTTTGTATGGGGAAAAACAGACAAATGTATTTTAAATGGGGAAACAGACAAATGAATTTTGTAGGGAGAAAAACAGACAGATGTATTTTGAATGGGGAAACAGACAAATAAAAAAAAATGTATTTGGAAAAACAGACAAATGTATTTTGTATGGGGAAACAGACACATTTTGTATGGGGGAAAACAGTCTAATGTATTTTGTATGGGGAAACAGAAAAAAATTGCAGAGGGAAAAACAGACAAATGTAGGTATTTTGTATGGTGGAAAACACAAATTTTGTATGGGGGAAAACCGACAAATCAATTTTGTATGGGGAAAACAGACAAATGTATTTGTATGGGGGAAAACAGACAAATGAATTTTGTATGGTGAAATAAAACAGACAATGATGAGATTGAGTACCCTTAGTACGAACATTATAGAGGAAAAAAACGCGCGTAAAAGTACTCGATAGATAATTATCTATGGAAATTTTCATTCAGCTATTCGGCGATAGATGGCGCTGTACAAATTTTTCCTTACAAAAAATATTAATAATTTTCCTTTTAAAAAATAACGCTCGTAAAACATTCTATAGGGTAGTTTTACCCTATCGAATGTTTTTAAGCGCGTTATTTTTTTCGATAGCTGTTCGTGCTAAGAGTACGTACTGATTGCATGCGATAAATTGCATTGCATAAAGGGTGGTTTACCGATCATGCAGATAGAATACTGAGGCGTGTCGCAGGGTAGGCCATAGACTAAACCGTTGAGGTGGTCTTGCCGGTCCAGGTTGAGGCAAGGGTTGTCCATGGAGAATTCCTCGTCGAGCCATGGCGGCATCTACCGAGGAGTACAATAAAACAAATAAGAAAACGAACGAATTGGCATACTCCCTACTAACATCAGTGAGACATATAAAGTGCGAAACACACTGGATGCGTAAGCGTGCACTGCACGTAAACGTACCATGACGTTGTAATGACTGAAACTTTATGAGACATGGCACACCGCTTGCGTAACGCGTTGACTGACGCATTGCAGTTCGTGACGTTGTACTCAATGGCATTCCCTATTGTACGTCACACCACACCGAACACGCACGTATCTTTGCTGCGCGTCACTACGCGCTTGTCTACGCAGACGGTGTGCCCAGGCATTCATGTAACATGTCTGAGACAAAGGAGTTATCTCACTACAGGAATACTTAGTAGGTACTTACATTAAATGGTGTATCTAGAGATTTTATCCAGGGGGAGCCTGGCCCCCAGTTCCGAGGCAAAACTAGAGGGGGTGTGTGAGCATGTTAGACCCTCGTTACAGTTTAGAAGGGCAAGCAATATATCGTTAATCAGGTTTTTTTCTGAGGTGGGCACCACACTGTTCTGGGGTGGACACGGTCTAGCACCCCCCCCCCCCCCCCCCTCCTACACCAATGCTTAATGCTTACATTACAGCCAAAAACGGGAAGTTAATAACTCATTTATAAGGGAAGTTTGTACAACGCTATCTACCACCGAAAAGCGAAATCAGATTTTTCATAGACAAATCCCCTGTCGAGATCGATACAGTCAAGAATATGAATATAAGATTCTTGGATACAGTAATAACTACCTATGGGAAATCTCATTTCGCTTCTCGGCGGTAGATGGCGTTGTACAAATTTCCCATACAAAGTTACTCTAATATTTAGAGGATTTATTTACGAGCATTATGAGATATCTCATTTCGCTTTTCAGCGGTAAATGGCGTTGTACAGCCATACAAAATTACTTTATCGTATGATTTTACGCTCGTGCTCGCGCCACCTAAGCATTGTACTTCCCGCACTTGTGCGTTTTAACTGACCCGAAAAAAGCTCACATATAAAGTTAATGCCGCCGCCGGCTCTTGTTGGTGCGTCGTAGGGTTGTAGATCTTCCTTCCATTGCTCGGGTTGTACCAGGAGTAGGTGATGGTGTCGGTGGCATCCTTGGTCATGTTGAGCCGGCCGGAGATCCAGATATGACGGATTGCTGGAAAAATAAATAAAGAAAAACTCAAGGAGAAATTCAACAAGTTCAGTATGGTTGTGTAGCGCCATCTGCCACTGAGAAGCAAGGATCTCAGTTTGCTTTTCAGCGGTAGATGGCGCAGAGCATTTTTCATTCAAATTACACAATATTGTGCAAATTATATTTCTGTACCCTTAGCACGAACAGCTATCGAAAAAAATTACGCCCGTAAAATAATTCGATAGTGCAATTTTGTATTGTAAATTTGTACAACACCATCTACCACCGAGAAGCGAAATGAAATTTTCCATAGATTATTCCCTATTTGAAATTGCGAAATGAAATTTTCCTTAGAAAAAAAGACGCGCGTAAAAATACTCAGTAGGTATTAAAATTTCATTTCGTTTTTCGGTGGTAGATGGTGCTGTAAAAAAATCCCATTCAACTTTTCTTTACGTGCGTTTGTTTTCTTGATACATGATCGTACTACGGGCACAGATTAGGTTTGCTAGTAAGCCGTTCATCTTCTGACAGTTGTTGAAGGTATGCAGTACGGCAAATGGAGATACCAGGGAAGGTCTATATGCCCAGCTGTGAGCGTCTGTACAGTCAGCAATGAAAGTCGCTTAACACTGAGCACTTTATCATAACAATACTTTTACGATTAACCTTTCAAACAGTTCAACATCTCTCAAAAAGTTGCTATGATAAAATACTTAGGAGTTAACTGATTTTCGTTCTTGACTGCACCCAATTTAATGACTTACGTTTCTCCTTATTCTCTCCCATAGTAAGCAGAAGTTGCAAGAGCACATCACTACTATCAACGCTTGTTAGTGAACCGTTCATGTTCTGACAGTTGTTGAAGGCATGCTGCCATGCCAGAACAGCAAAATGGAGATCTTTCGGAAGGTATATGCCCAGCTGTGAGCGTCTGTATGCACCCAATTTAATGACTTACGTTCCTCCTTATTCTCTCCCATAGTAAGCAGAAGTTACAGGAGCACATCAACTACTGTCAACGCTTGCTAGAGACCCGTTCATCTTTTGACAGTTGTTGAAGGCATGCTGCCAGTACAGGGAGATCCTTGGGAATTTAGTGTCCAGCAGTTAGCGTGTTGTAGGTACCTGATTTAAAGACTTACGTTCCTCTTTATTCTCCCCCATAGTAGGGGAAGCTGGGTACAGTTGTTCCCTAGGGGACACTTGGTAATCTTGATTGACGAATCTACCAAGCGTGTTACAGTTCTTTAGGTTAGCAACAGTTATTCGTTTATGGCAATGATCACTTTATGTCATGATTTCGTTTGACAGATATCAAAGGTTTACAAATGGTGGCCGCCAAAAATTTGTTGTGTTAAAATATTTAATTTATGACAAGTTTTGACTTGATTAATTTAATATGATGCTTTGAAACTGCTTCCTGGAAATGTTTTTATCTTTTAAGATGTTTATTTTTCTGCTGATTAACATTACTTACCATGATATAAGTGATAAATTGGTTCGCAAAAAACATGTTTTCTAACCTCAATATGTATGGGTAGACTTGATCCTTTTCTTTGGGGGTGGAATGATCCCAGGGAGCATGTGTCCCCTATAAGGGATCAAATCTACCCTATGTAGATTTTTGTCAGTAAAATAAAGACTTTTCACAGTTTTTATCTTTTTTTATACAAAAGAAGTCTTTTTATATTTACTCTTATTTTTTTTATCTACCTACTTTTCTGAATCTGAGATTGAGAAAATTGTGAGACATTTTAGTCAAGATTTTTAGAAGGTAAAGGTTTTTGCTATCCCTTGGGAACAATAATTTTATTTTTCTGGATGAAAGATACCCTATGTCTTTTTCTGTACCCTGACAACGTGTATGTAAAATTTAATGATGATCGGTTCAATAGTTAAGACGTGAAGGCGTAACAAACAAACAAATAATCAGTCAAACGGCATTTCGCATTCATAATTTTAGTAAGGATAAGAATAAAAAAAAGTAAAGATGATCACTAATTACGTTTTGGTTTGTTATGGATATTTGTTTCTAGACTGCTTTAATTTGTAGTCCGAATATTAATTACCTTGTTCTAAAGAGATTAAAACTATTTCATATTTGTTTCCCTTTTCAAATTGAGCTGCATATGAGCATAAAGTTCAAATAAAAGAAGCTGATTTGATTACAGATTTACTTATTATTTGGTACCTAGCACTGTTCCTTTTTTATATTTAAATATATATTACTCTTTTCGGATATATGAGGCTGAATCCAATATTGTTACCTTGTGTCCCCTATGTGTGGTAGATTTGAACCCCAGGATCAAGTCTTCCAACTGGTGGGAAACAAGTCTCCCCTATATAGGGGACACTTGGTAAAAAGTTACCATACGACATTAAATTAAATTATAATTCCAAATATAACCGAGCCTTACCCTCTTTCATATATTTAGTAAATAGATAAATTCTTAATATAATAACTCAAAAAAAATCCTTATACTGTGAATAGTAAAAAAGTTAGGGACCAAAATGAAAAGGGGGGATCAACCCTCCCCAGTCTCCCCTAAGCAGAAGTTGTAGGAGCACATCACTACTGTCAACGCTTGCTAGTGAACTTCATCTTCTGACAGTCGTTGAAGGCATGCTGCCAGTACTACTTGGGAAGATCTAAACCCAGCTGTGAGCGTCTGTACGGTCAGCAACGAAAGTAGCTTAACACTTTAGCACTTTGTCATAACATCTTTTTTAATTAATCTATCAAACAGAGGGCCTAGTGCGAGTTGGTTTTCACTTTTCACTATCGGATATACTGCTCATAGTCAAAGCGAGTGAAAGAGAGAAAACGACAGTTTTCGATAGTGACAAGTGAAAACATCAACTCGCACTAGGCCCTCAGTTCGACATCAATCAAAAAAGTTGCTATGACAAACGACTAAGATGTTAACTGACTTTCGTTACTGACTGCACCCAACGACTGACTTACGTTCCTCCTTATTCTCTCCCATAGTAAGCAAAAGTTGCAGGAGCACATCACTACTGTCAACGCTTGCTAGAGACCCGTTCATCTTCTGACAGTTGTTGAAGGCATGCTGCCAGTACAGCAACTGGAGATCATTGTGAATTTTATGTCCTGTGTGAGTGCCTGTATGCACCCAATTTAATGACTTACGTTCCCCTTTATTCTCTCCCATAGTAAGCAGCAGTTGCAGGTTGTAGAAGCAGATCACTACTATCAACGCTTTCTAGTGAACCGTTCATCTTCTGACAGTTGTTGAAGGCATGCTGCCAGTACAACAGATGAAGATCCTTGGCTATGTCCAGCTGTTAACGTCTTGTAGGTACCTGATTTAATGACTTACGTTCCTCCTTATTCTCTCCCATAGTAAGCAGAAGTTGCAGGAGCACATCATTACTATCAACACTTGCTAGAGACCCGTTCATCTTCTGACAGTTGTTGAAGGCATGCTGCCAGTACAGCAACTGTCGGACTAGCACGTAGTAGTAGTTGTCGTCGTTAGGTGTCATTGTGGAGGAGGCTAGGGTTTGGACACCTGGAAGAAGACAAGATAACATAATACAGGATGTCCTACAGTAGGTTCGTTACCAGTTGCCAATAAGGAAAAAATGATCTTCAAACGTAATTGGTTTCGGTAGGTACAAGAATTTTATGAAGGTAAATCTGTACTACTCTGTTGAGTAATTATATCTATAGAATACCTCGATAGTTGTTCAAACTGTACAGAAAATGCGGCCATTTTTGAAGAAGTGTGTCAGAGAATGGTTCCAAATGTTGCTATATGAATGTATGAAAGGGTCTGCTGACCTTGGTAGCATATGAACTGCATCTTTCGCTCGCATCGCGCCTCCATAAAGACAGGCGGATGTGCTGCGTGCCGATCCAACTGCAAGCAGCCACTCTGCTTCACAGAACTCCTGTCCCTATAAGAAAACAATAAAAAAAACATATTGGTAAAACATCACAGTTATAATATAACTGTGATGTTTTTGGTTATATATAATGGTTATATTGTTATATTATGGTTATATTGTTATATTATTTGGTTATATATAATGGTTATATTATTATATTGTTATATATGGTTATATTATGGTTATATTATAACCATGACCATCAGCCATTTTTACACGACTGCCCAAAGCAAAAAGAGTGTTATTAATGTCCCCACTGCTGGGGCACAGGCCTTCCTTATGGCTGGATAAGGAGGATGGGCCAGAGAACCCACCACGCCCAATGCGGATTGGTGGGTGTTAACGACTGCATATGCACCTGGGACCAACGACTTAAGCACGAAGCACGGAGGAGCTCGAGATACTAAATTTTTGGTCACCCATCCCATGACCGACCCTTGCGAAAGTTGCGGAACCTTCGCAATCACTGGGCCAGACGCTAAACCACTGCGCCATCGAGCTCCTTAGTTAAGTATACATTGCTACAATTCCAAAGTAAGGAGCTAAAGCTCTTTAAGTGTCAATCAAAGACCCGTAGCACGAACATCTATCGAGAAAAAAACGCACGTAAAAGTATCTACTCGAGTTGTCTATAAGAAATCTCATTTCGCTTTTTGGCGGTAGATGGCGCTGTACTTACTTTAACGAAGGTTTTTACGCGCCTTTTTTTCTCAATAGATGTTCATGCTATTTTAGGTAGGAGTACGGTACTTTTAGTTAGCACGAACAGCTATCGATAAAAATAATGCACGTAAAAAAATCGATAGAGTAATTTTGTATGGGAAATTCGTACAGCACTATTTACCGCCGAAAAGCGAAATGAAATGTTCCATAGAGATAGAGTGCGTTTTTTCCCGATAGCCGTTGGTGCTAAGAGTAAATCTACCTTAGCAGTTACGAACATCTATCGAGAAAAAAACGCAAGTAAAAGGACTCGATAGAGAATTATCTATGGAAAATTTAATTTCGCTTAACGGCGCTAGATGGCGCTGTACAAATTTCCCATACAAAATTACTCTATTGAATATTTTTACGTGCGTTATTTTTTCGATAGCTGTTCGTGCTATGGGTAGAGTACCCATAGCACGAATATGTACCGAGAAAAATAACGGGTAGAAAATCGATACAGTAATTTTGTATGAGAAAAGTGTACAGCGCCATCTACCGACGAAAAGTGAAATGAGATTTCTCATAGGCAAATCCTCTATCGAGTACTTTTATGCGCGTTTTTGTCTCGATAAATGTTCTTGCTAGGGGTACTGAGTCAATATTGTAAAAGTTCGTTTTCTAATTGATCCAGCTGTGAATCAAACCCAGGACCTCGGAGATGGCGACACCATCAAAACTGGTGTGCAAACCACTTACCACGGTAAGTGACTCGAGAATGGAGGTAGTTAAATCATAATTTTCCTGATCCATACGAGGGTGGTTTGATATGTCCATGACTTTGAAAAGAAGAAATACTTTTTTTTCATGATTTATTTTTGTGTCTTAAAAAGAAACTCCTTAAGGCATCGTTACACTACATTTTTTTCAAATTCAGCAAAAGATTATTACTTTTGGAAACAAAAAGCTCAAGCGAGTTCTAACTTTTCTTAATGACCCTGTCGATTCTCTCGGCGGCACTCATGACATCAAAACTCATCGAATGAAGATGCAAAACTATATTTAATCTATACCTAATATTATAAATGCGAAAGTAACTCTCTCTGTTACATTTTCACCGACTGGACCGATTTTGACGAAATTTGGTACAAAGACAGATAGAGTAGAGCTTGAGAAGAAGAAGAGGGGGCTTGATGGGGGACCTAATCACATAAAACGGCTGATCCGATTTTGATGAAATAAAAACGGAATATTTATCCTGGTTAAAGGATACGGATTTTCTCGAATATCCACGCGGACGAAGTCACAGGCAGAAGCTAGTTACAAATAAATATATAAAATAATCCATTGCGCCATCGATTGGTTAGGCAAATGCTTAACTTTTTACAAGCTTTAAGTAATAAATAAAATTCTGTAGGTACCTAATTAGAAAAGTTTTCATGATTATGAAATTCGTTGATAACTTTAGGGACTTAAAATACTTTGCAAGTTCATTTGGCTTCTTGTAACAATTTCGGACTTATAGGTACGAAGCCATGTCATAGCTGCTAATTTACAAGACTAATCTTAGTTGAATACTAACAAGCGCACGTTTTATTGTACCTAGAAAAAAATTAGGCATTTGTGGGTACCTACTTAATGTTTTGTTTCGGAATATATTTTTTCTGTATATTTGCTAAAACTTGTAAGTTGGTAGCTATCGAATAGATGTTTTCAATAAATAAATAAAAAACTAATTAGTTTAATAGATGTAGAAGTTGGTAGAAGTGAAGAGGAACATCTCATTAATCGCCAAGACTTATGTCTTTCCTACTCTACTCTACTCCTTTATAGGAGTTTACCTTATCATAGGAAAAACTGTTATTACACTATGGCACAAAATATTAATAGTACCTACTAAACGTACAGAAGTCCATCTGCGTGAGGACAATCAAATAATAAGCTACTCTCGCTGCACGGCAATAAAGTACAATTTCAAATTGCACAGCGCTACGTGCCTATTATTATAAGCGCCTCCGAAGCGCTTCTCTTTCTGTCGCGTAGCTCTGTCTCAACCGATACACGCCACCCCTCGCGCGCTGGCTCGACTGAGTCAGCCGCGAGCAGTACGCTAATATTAAGTTTAAGCGTGGAGTGAGACCCCCTATGGTTTTAGTTACCAAAATGCTAATAAAAATAATATATATATATACCGGGTGTCCCAAAACTTTGCCACATGGAGGGAAAGTACCTTAAATATTGAAGATAGGAAATTTTACTGAAAGAAGACTTCATTTTGATTTAAAAAATAATTGGAACTGTATTCAAAGATTTTCGAAAAATCGCATGCCTTTACCAGGAATCGAACCTACCAAATTATAAAAAAACAATCTTTTATTTTTACGATACCGATCAAAAGGGTTCCTCATTAGGAACACAGCATCTTAAACAAAAGGAAGACCATGAAATTGTACATTTAAATTTTAATGATTACGTATTGTGTCAATTTGTATAGGAAATAATGCGATATTTAAAAAAATCTTTGAATGCAGTTCGCATTAATTTTTAAAATAAAATGAAGTCTTCTTTCAGTAAAATTTCCTATCTTCAATATTTAAGGTAGGTTTTTCCCTCCATGGGGCAAAGTTTTGGGACACCCTGTATATATTGCTCAAAAGAAAATAGGGGCTACAATATTGACAGACTATGGTATGGAGGTAGTATGTATGGAGTTTGCTACGTTACCTCATAGGCGGCCAGGCTTCTGACTGAACATCGCTTAAACTTGGCTGGTTGAAGATGCTCACTCCAGTGTCCACCCAGGACCATTTTCCGAGGAGGCCTTTCGCTCCGATCCAGGCGTTTTCGATGCCTGAATGGATTAAAAACGTTGTCAGCTAATCTGTACCCTTGGCATGAACAGCTTCCGTAAATAGTAATGCGCGTAAAACATTCGATAGAGTAATTTTGTATGGGAAATGTGTGCAGTGCCATCTATCGCCGTAAAGCGAAATTAAAATTTCCATTGATTTTTTTCTACCGAGTACTTTTACGCGCGTTTTTTTATCGATAGCTGTTCGTGCTAAGGGCACTGTACCCTTGGCACGAACATCTATATGGGAAAGAAACACGCGCAAAAGTACTCGATAGATGGCGCTGTACAAATTTCCCATACAAAATTAGTCTATCGAATGTTTTTTTTACGTGCGTTATTTTTTCGATAGCTGTTCATGCTACTGGTATCTACTGAGTTCCCTTTGTCAAAAAGATAAAGGATCTCTTATTCAATCACTTGGTTGTTCGTAAGTCTGTATGTCAGGCCTAAATTGAATCAACATTCTAGTAGGTTTGCGGTGGAATACTTACTTGGCCTAGTTTTCAGCATCGACATTCCCAACTTCTTTAAACATCTCGTGGTTGCAATATTAGCGAGGCTGAAAAATATGGGGAATATATAAATGCACTTTAAAAATAATGTAACACACTTTAAAATGTTTAGCTTCAATGTTTATTGAATGAACTTTAAAAATAATGGTTCCAACTATAAATATGCTAAGCTTTAAAATTAATACTTTGCACTATACAATTTAATTGCTTAGCTTTAAAATTAATACTTTGCAACATACAAATTAATTTTATAACTTTAGCACTGGTAATACTGGTATACAGACGTGTAGGTGCGACGACGAGCGGGCGCAGCGAGAGAGGAGCCCAGGAGGTTAGGTTTCATTGTGACCAACAACGCCAGAACCGACCCGATGGTGACTACACCATCAGGTCGCATACTAATGCCACAAGTTGTTTTCATCTTTCCATCTCATTTTAACAGTGGTCAGTCTGACATAGTTGGACAGAAACTAAATGGTTTCGGAGTTGGGACCAATGGTTGGGACCACTGTCTGTGGTTGGAACACAGTTAAAGTGCAAACCATTATTTTTGTAGTGATCATATTAAATTATAGATCGATTATTATTTTAAAGTGCAAACCATTATTTTTGTAGTGATAATATTAAATTATAGGTCTGTTATTATTTTAAAGTGCTGATATACAATTTTATAGCTGTTTTCATCAAATTTAAAGTGCTATTAAATACATCCCGAAAAATATTTGAAATTATTGATGGTAAAGTTTTTTCTCTTTAGTAGCTGGTCACAGCTGGAGGGGGTGATTTGGTCATCTTCTTTCATCCGGTGTTGTCAGATGACCGTCTTGAGTTCTCCTCAAATCTCACTCAGAAGCCCCCCGAAATAATACTATTTGTATGAAAAGACGAAAAAATCCCCCAAAACACCGATTTTTTCCTCCAAAATGATACTATTTGTATGAAATGAAGATTTATAATATCGCTGAAAGACGAGATAAATTCCTCCAAATCTGGCATCACTGCTTTCATCGGACAACCAGACGTACGAATCTGGACCACCGTTATTTGGTGAGTATTCCAAAGACTCGAGCTTGCTTAAAATTTTATCATCCGTACCGCTAGAGAGTGGAACTCCTTGCCTGAGTCTGTGTTTCCCGATAGGTACAATCTGGGGGCCTTCAAGTCGCGAGTGAATAGGTATCTTCTAGGCAAGCGCGTTTCATCCTAGATCGCATCATCGCTTACCATCAGGCGTGATAGCGGGGAAGCGCTTGCCTATTTATCATTAAAAGAACAATTTGAGTGACAAACCTCATCTTGTTGAGCACGCAGTAAGCAGCTGCCTGGTTCCAGTCCTTCCGCCCATCGTAAATATGGTATAAGCCCGTACGACACCGGACCACTTTTAGCTCACTCACTTTAAGCTCTGGCTGGGCATCTGGTGAAAGTCATGAAAGTTTAAAGGACAAAGTTCTATAAAATAAAATCATTTTCCAACTAAGTAGTGCTGTTTTACGTTATGGATAAAAAACCTACTAAATACTTACCTACCTAAGATATTTGTCTCTTACCATATTTTTACTTTTACATACCTACCTTTACTTCACGAAGGAATTAATTGCCATAGATAGAGCAAAATAAAGGAAGGGTTTCTCACCTCCTCATTCGAAGACAAAAAGCCTTTCCAACAAGCCCTGCAATACTGCAAATCAACGAACACGGGCCGATCGTGGAACACTTTCTTCAACGAACACAGGTCAATCATGGCATACACTCTTGTCAGCACTTCCATCAGTAACTCTATATATAACATTGTTGTAAAGTAAGAACTCGTTCCCATTTGTCGGGTGTCGGGCTCGGATTTTAATCGGATGTTCCAGAGGCAGAGCATTTTATATGAAGCTATTCACACTTGTCGGACACTGATTTTCTGTCGAAACTGACAAGAAATGTCGGGTGTTTTGCCAGTCGTCTTCCGGAAAACAATCGCGTTGGATCTCCCTCGCCTATGAGAAAATATGACGCTGTTCTAACAGAAGGAAATATAAGAGTTTTCTCACCTCATTCACACATAAAGGGCCTTTCCATCAAGCAATGCAGATCGACGAACACGGGCCGATCGTGGAACACTTTCTTGTCAACACCTCCATCAGTAACTCTACATTATATTGCCATATAGAGTAACAGAAGGAAAGGAGAAGCGTATTCTCACCTCGTTTGCAGACGAAAGGCCTTTCCAACAAGCACTGCGAACACGGGCCGATAGTGGCATTACTGATACTGAGTATATACACTCTTGTCAGCACCTCCATCAGTAACTCTACATTGTAGAGTGTCTACATAATATTGCCATGAATAGAGTAACAGAAGGAAAGGAGAAGAGTTGTCTCACCTCGTTTGCACACAAAGGGCCTTTCCAACAAGCACTGCAGATCGACGAACACGCGCCGATCGTGGAACACTCTCTTGTCAGCGCCTCCATCAGTAACTCTATATTTTCGAAGGTCTACATAATATTGCCATGGATAGAGTAACAGAAGGGAAGGAGAAGAGTTGTCTCACCTCGTTCGCACACAAACGGCCTTTCCAACAAGCACTGCAGATCCACGAACACGGGCCGATCGTGGCACACTCTCTTGTCAGCACCTCCATCAGTAACTCTTCATAATATTGCCATAGAGTAAAAAGGAAAGGAGAAGAGTTGTCTCACCTCGTTCGCACACAAAGGGCCTTTCCAACAAGCACTGCAGATCGACGAACACGGGCCGATCGTGGAACACTCGCTCCAACGCCACGCAGTCGGCGCCTCCCTCCGGAACTGGCACGTGGGTGCGGTTCAGCCACTAAGGAGGGAGCTTAGATTAAATCATTTATCCATTCTAGACTTACAAACACTAGTGAATGTTAAGGAAGCTACGCCATCCAATCGATACGCATCATGTATTTGTTTTTAACACGTTTTTATTAGGTTGCTTTCTCGTTTGTGTGTTCGTTTGTTTGTTTGTGTCTCCACAAAGTTTGCGAACGATTTTACAGTAGCTTCCCGATGAGCTAGAGACTTGACTCTTTGAACATAGGTCAGAACTGGAAGGCAATGCAATATTATGGTATCATTGAACTGATCTGATGATGAAGCAGGAATAAGGCCACAGGAACTCTATGATGAAACCATACAACGCCATTGTGTTTGGGCTCGTTAGAATCGTCTTGACGAGTACTCTAATAGAAGACGAAGTCCAGGGTCCGATGATGAAGCTGGAAGGCCATGCCAAAGGAACTCAATATTGAAACCATGCAACCCCATCAAGTTTGGGCTCGTTTGAATCCTCTTGACGAGTGCTCTGATAGGAGATGGTATATTTTTTTAGTCTTATTACAATCTAGGTAGGTACGTTTCCCAATTTTCTGGATTTTATTAAATGCCAACAAAATCTCACAAACTAAAATCCTCCTATAGTCTGTCATTTGTTAAAAATACAAGTATATTCTAAGACCATACCATAGGGTAGTGCTTCTTCGCATCACCGTCTCCTTCGCGAGTGCCCAGCACATCTGTAGCTGTCCTCCGCAATTCCACCCCGTGGCTCCACCTGTACCCAGCTGGGTCGTCCGCTGAAGCTCTTCGAGCGCCGATCCAGACCGACTCTATTGCTGTAGAGATAAGGTTGAAAATTAGAGCTCCATGCCATGGCCGGGCCGGGACCTGTCAGGGGCCCAAGTTACGTAAGATTCTGTATGTAAAACAAATATACGTTGAGCTCTGTCATCGGCGGCTTCATTCAGAATCCAGAGTTCAAACTACGTTGGCCCATTATGTAGGACATAGAGACGCCCAATATAGCTTGGGCTCCGGACACGACACGGCCCGGATGTGTGGGGGGGGATAGACCTTTAGACAGCTACACAGACGGACTGTTGCCGCACGACAGCAGTATCCGTAGCATGCACACCTATCGCTTAAAAAAAACATTTGATACAGTGATTTTGTATGGGTGTACAGTGCCATCTAACGCCGAATAGCGAACTGAGATTTTCCATAGAGAATTACTCTATCGAGTACTTTTACGCGCGTTATTTTTTTCGATAGCTGTTCGTGCTAAGGATACTGTGCAGACGGACTATAGCCATAAGAATAGTTTTATTTATTCTTATGCTACTGCCACACGATGGCTGGAAGTAGTATTGCGCACAGGCATATTAGCCGTTTTATAGAAAAGAAGGTCATTACGCCCGGTGGCAAAATGTTACTTATAGTGCACTGGACTAATTCACATTTCTTTTGTATGAATAAACAAATACGCCCATATAATTAGTATAGAGTTATGAATGCTCTTAGCCTAAAATTTTAATATTTAGTAGGTAGGTACATTACTCCGTGGCATCGATACTTTATATAAAATATAACATAATACATCGTACAAATTAAAAATCTATGACATTTACGTACAAAATTGTGATTCTGAAAGCGCTTCGGCCAAGAATTCCGATTTGTCACTCGTGTCGAGTATAGATAAGGTACCGTTGTGATGTCCCCTGCAAATAAAAAAAGCACAAAAAAACATTAAACCATACATTTCGATGACTAAACCTAAACAAGACTCAAACCCGCACACCTAAAAAGCCTGCAGGCAGAGGCAGATTGACTTTAATTAAGTATTTTGGCTGAACAAAAACTTATGATACAAAAACAATGATGTGATAATACTGAAACAGGTGGTACTGTTGCTGAAATTGAACAACTTACTCCACGGAACATAGGTAGAAAAACAAAAAAACATCACACTCCCATACAAAATGTATTGGTTATCTGTCCAACTTACTATTGGAAAAAAACTATTTTCGACCTAAGTATAAGTAAGTACAAATACAAAATTTTTATTGCAAGCTAAGTGTAGGTACAGAGGTGTTAAATAAAAAGAACTTATAAATACCACAGCCATATTTCGATATATGTCTGTGTTAAATACTTACTTGCCCTTTTCGGACACAGCAATTTAAAGGAATAAGTTTCAAAAAACTTAACCACACTAAAAAAAACACAACTTACCTAACTTAAATCTAAATAAAGTAGTGTATCTTTTTTTGAGATCCTAGCATTCACAATGCTAATAAAGAAATATTTTTATTTATAAGTAAGCAACACTATCACTTGTTGAAGTTTCATCACATCATTTGGTAACCTTTTACTTAAGTTCTGTACCCTTAGCACGAACAGCTATCGAAAAAAATAACGCGCGTAAAATCATTCGATAGTGCAATTTTGTATGAAAAATTAATACAGCGCCATCTACCGCCGAATAGCGAAACTAAATTTTCCATAGAGAATTCTCTATCGAGTAATTTTACGCGCGTTATTTTTCTCGATAGCTGTTCGTGCTAAGGGTACTGTACTAACCGACATAATATCTTCGCATTCTCCCAGTTTACAGGCAGATTGTGGACAATGTATTCTTTATCGTTGTACAAGTACGTTTCCCATCTGCTTGTACTAGTTTTTGGAACTGAAATAATATAGTAATCATAACAACGAGCACTTCGCTGCATGCACACAAAAATAAGTAAATATACAATGCGATTAAGGGCGTCCGCTGCATTAAGCGGGACACGCGCGTGGGTCGACATAGTCGACATAGAGAGCTTAATCATGCACTGCAAGCATCTGTCCGACAGAAAACCATCTTTTCATTTCTCATATTCGGAAAGTGATGAATATTTAAACTGAGCAGCGGGTCCAAAACTCTTCGTTCCACCCTAGGGAGTAAAAGTAATTTAAAAATAGAAATGAATTTTATTACCCATAGAGTTACCTCATCGGTAATGGTTTAAAAAAAATTTATAGGGTGCATTCACGAACAACAATGAAACATTATGGTATAAACAGCAAGTGCAAAATTAAAAATATTGGGCGGAGCGGCCGGCGACGCGGCGTGTTCCAAATTCTCCTCGTAAGGGATTTGCTTCCATTTGACCCTTATATAACAATCTAATATTATTCCCGCGCCACGTACCTGCGCCGTCGGGATCCCGCTTAACGCAGCGGGCGCCCTAAATTGACAATAGACAGTGATCCGCTGCAATTAAATGTATGGCTAAGAGAAAATCTAACAGATAACCGTCATGCCTGATTTCCCGGGTTCGATTCCCGGATGGATAAATTTAGAAAAAGTTTTTTTTATGCTTCTGGTCTGGATCTTTATGCTTTTCCGCGGTAGATGAAGAATACAAAATTAAACTATGGATTTTTTTACGAGCGTTTTTTTTTTCGATATAGCTATTCGGTGCTACGGGTACAGTTAGTCATAGCACGAACAGCTATCGAAAAAATTTACGCGCGTAAAAACATTCGATAGAGTCATATTGTAAGGGAAATTTGTACAGCGCCATCTAACGCCAAAAAGCGAATTGAGATATCCTTAGCACAAACAGCAATCGAGAAAAAATCGAGTGTAAAAGTACTCGAAAGAGTAATTATCTAGGGAAAATTTCCTTTTGCTTTTCGGCAGTAAATGGTGCAGAGGGCCTAGTGCGACTTGTTGTTTTAACTTTTCACTATCGAAAACTATCGTATATGCTGCTCATTGTCAATGCGAGTGAAAGAGACAGAACGATAGTTTTCGATAGCGAAAAGTGAAAACATCAACTCGCACTACGCTCTCGTACACCCATACAAAAATTACTCTATCGAATGTTTTTACGATATCTGGGGGGCTACTCAAATGGCCACTTTTCCATTCGTTCGCTAACTTTAATCTTAAAAATAAGCAATTAATGATCAAGTCAGACGTCGCAAGTTTATGTAAATCACAGACATTGTCGTATTGTATGGAATTGACAAGCCTACGACACGTTATTTTGGTGTTTATGGCTTATTTTTAATTTTTAAGTTAGCGAACGAATAGAAAAGTGGCCGTTTGAGTAGCCCCGCTGTTCGTGCAGATATATACCTATTTTATGAGATAGACTGAAGAAGTTGAGTTGATTTATTTGAAAAGAGTGTAATCACGATTATCAATATAATAAAAAAAGAAAAAACAACAAACCTCTATACTGCTCATGGTAACTGGCAACACACTCCCGAATAAAAAGAAAATACACAACCAACTTCGCGCACCCCATTTCACGTACCATCTCTTTACAACAATTCTAAGAGACTGACTAACCACCAAGTTCAATTTTTTGCACTATTATCTTGATGTATGCATAATAAGGTTCATGCGATGGAATATTATCATAATAATGATGTATTATGTTATCATTCCACTATTACCCGTGTTATAAGAAGTAAGTTATTTGAAAAGAACCATTGATGGAGACAATACCTACCTACCTAGTTACAAGTGTCCGACCGAAACCGAAACCGAAGCCGAACTTTCGTCCCTGGGTTCAGTTTCGGCCGAAACCGAAACTTGTTTTCGCACATTAAATTGACGTTGTTTTTTTACACATATATGGTTGGTGATAGGGTAGATGATTTTTCACAAATTAAAATCAATCAAGTAACTGGTTGGTTATTAAACCACGTAACCTCAATTCAACACGATCGCGCCGATTCACGCTGGCTGGTGAACTCCAAAGTTAGCCGATTGGCGCACGACAATTAACGAAAACCGAGTTTCGGCCGAGCCGAAAGTTTCGGCCAATATTTGGCCGAAACCGAAACTGTTGCCGAAACTAGTTTTTTTGGCCGAAACTGACCGAAACCGAAACCGAAACTTTGGTCGGTCACTACTAGTTACCTAATACTACTAACAGGCTGATGTAACTACATCAGTCATCCTTAACACGAACAGCTATAGAAAAATATTACGCGCATTAAAACATTCGATAGTGTAATTTTGTATGGGAAATTAGTACAGCGCCATCTATCGCTGAAAAGTGAAATTAACTTTTCCATAGATACAGCCTGTTAATATCGGGATTGAAATACCGTTAAAAAAATAACGATACAAAAAAAATACGTTAAAATACCGTTAAAACATTTTATAGGTAAATTTACCGGTAAAAATAACGTCAAAATTATTGTACCGGTAAAATTACCGTTAAACATAGCGTTAAACTTTACCCGTACAATAGTACCGGTAAAATTATCGGTAAAAAAAGTAACGTTGTTAATTGGAATAACGTTAATTTTAAAGTAAAAGTAACAAAAAGTAAGAAATAACGTTAAAATTAACGTTAATTTAGATGTAATGTTATCTAAGTAAAGTTATTTATTAACATAACGTTAATGTTAAAATTAACGGTAAAAAAAGTAAGAAATAACTTTACATTAAAAAATAACGTTATCATTCCCTGGTTAATATAATTCATCATAGCTGTTAAGCTTTCTTTTGCGTAGTTTATTTTCTTAGGGGAGATATATGTCAGCAGTGGGTCTAACGCGGCTCACATATGTATAATTCTACTATGATGAGGTTTTATCATCATCATATCGGCCGCATGACACCCACTGATGGGTACAGGCCTCCCTCAAGGATCTCCACTTGGCTCGGTCATGCTTGGCCCGCATCCAGCGGCGCACCGCGACCTTCACCATCACGTCGGTCCACCTTGTCGTGGGCCTACCCACGGAGCGTCGTCCGGTGCGCGGTCGCCATTACCAGAACCGCCCCGCCCTAACAGCCATCGGTTCTTGGCATGCTTGATGAGGTTTACGTTAATATTTTCGAGTTAAAAATTGTTTAAAAACAAAAAAACCGACTTCAAAAAACCTGAAAATAAAAACAAAAACAGCTTCAAAATTAAATACCTCTAAAAAGCAAGAAATAATTTTCTAATCACTAGATACCTACGCATATCACTGTAATAAAACACGTCTATTGAAGTCGGGTGGGGCTGGAGGACAACTTCTTTTTTTTATTCTAAGAGCCCCACCCGACTTCAATAGACGTGTTTTATTACAGTGATATGCGTAGGTATCTAGTGATTAGAAAAATATTTCTTGCTTTTTAGAGGTATTTAATTTTGAAGCTGTTTTTGTTTTTATTTTCAGGTTTTTTGAAGTCGGTTTTTTTGTTTTTAAACAATTTTTTATTTTATTCTTTTTAGTGTAATCACTTTACAGTTCCTATTTGATTTTGAGGAGTTCCCTTGCGTATCTTTGATATCCAAGGTCCAATAACAATGAAATCAAAATGGTATCATCTATAAAGTATCCTCTTTCAAACAAAAAAAGAATCATCTAAATCAGTACATAAACAAAGAAGATATGGTCGATCATCCGTATAAGTTCACAAAATGGTAACGAAAACGACAGTATTTTCAGGTTTTTCTGAAAAGTACTGAACCGATTTCTAAATTAAAAGAAATGGGACCAACTTGACAATAAACCTGATCTAATAACGTTTGAATCATTTCAATCGGTTCAGCCGTCTTTGAGTAATCGGTGTACATACAAAAAACAAAAAAAAACGGGTCGAATTGAGTACCTCCCTCCTTTTTAAGTCGGTAAAAACTAGACTAACTCCTAAAACTCCGCAACTGATATATTTCAGACTTATAAGGTAACTTCTTCAGACTAAATATGAAGGCTTTGAACCATTCAGTTTCAAATGTCAGTCCTTAATTTAAACTAGGTACCTAACTACTGTGCAAATTTTGATGAATTAATTATGCGCACGAAAGGTTTTGATTCAGCATTCATTACGTAAGTGTCGTGTCTCGCGAAATACCCATTCGTGTTTTGAATTTAATATTTACAGCAAACCGTGCGACATTACTATAACCACTGACTAAAACAAAAAAATATCAGTCAGTTCCTATTGAAAAAAACAACGCGCGTAAAAATATCCGATACAATAATTTTGTATGGGAAATTTGTACAGCGCCATCTATCGCCGTAAAGAGAAATTTAACTTTCCATAGATAATTCTCTATCGAGTAGGTACTTTTACGCGCGTTTTTTTTCTCGATAGCTGACTTACATCGTTTTGTACCGCAAGCGCCATGGAAGCGCTATGAATTTGGCCACTATTGTTATTTCCATTGTAGGTGTTTCGCGGACCCTGTGACAATTTTTATAATAAAAACAATTAAATTACTTATTAGTAAAACCTCATTTTAATAAAATCAACAGAAAAAGAATAGGTACGCCTAATTTATTTAAGACCATTATTTTTTAACGCGTGAGCACTAAGTTCATGAAAAGTTTTAATAACAGAGAGCATTTTGCATAAGCAAAGGAATCTTTTCCACATAACTACGAGGGTAGTTTGGTAAGTCCATGACTTTGTAAAGAAGAAACATTTTGTTTCGACATAATATTTTGTTTTATTTCTCTACATAATCTTCTTGTAGCTCTGCGTATTCAGTCAAACGAAATTCCTACCTCTTTAACCCATAAACTTTTTTTTCATCGCCTGAAAACTGTGGTAAATTTCATATTTAGATAGTAAATTCGGCAAAAATAATATACCTACAAGGTACCTACACTAAAAAGCTTTTTAAAAAAAAAGAAAAACCGCCTTCAAAAAACTGAAAACAAAAACACGTCTATTGAAGTCGGGTGGGGCTGGAGGACAACTTAATTTTTTTCTTAAAGCCCCACCCGACTTCATTAGACGTGTTTTTGTTTTCAGTTTTTTGAAGGCGGTTTTTCTTTTTTTTTAAAAAGCTTTTTTATTTTCAACTTTTTAGTGGTAGGTATGTAAGCGCAGCGTGTAAATATTTTTTAACTTTATATTATAATATTTTCAATGGTAAAATGCCCAGAACTCAATTTCCAAATTTACGCTGTTTGTTTTTGAGGAGTTCCGTTGTGTCATCGTAGTCCAAGTCTAGTCCAGAACGTTGCATCGCAAACCATGATTTGGTTTGTTTTGGATTGCCATAAACTTACCAAAACCTAAATCACTTTACTTATACTATTTGATTTTGAAGAGTTCCTTTATGTATCTTCGAAGTTCGAAGTCCAATAACAATGAAATTAAATTGTGACCACTCTTGAAGTATACCCTTTCAAATAAAAAAAGAATCATCTAAATCGGGTCATAAACAAAGAAGTTATGTCCGAAATTCCATAAAAACTCGTGCGATGGCGAGCTAAATAATTGATATTTTTCAGGATTATGAAAAAACTACTGGCCAGATCTCTGTAAAAAAATTATGGGACCACACACGAACTATGTTCTTTGAGTTAAAAAAAGAATTGTACAAATCGGGTAACAACTGACGAAGCTATGTTAAAACATACATAAAAAAAAAAAAAATAAAAAAAAAAAACCGTCGACTTGAGAACCTCCTCCTTTTTTTGAAGCCGGTTAAAAATAAAAAAAATAAAAATTGTTTAAAAAAACAAAAAACCGACTTCAAAAAACCTACCTCTAAAAAGCAAGAAATAATATTCCTAATAATAAAAACACGTCTATTGAAGTCGGGTGAGGTTTTAGAATAAAAAAGGAATCTGTACTCCAGCCCCACCCGACTTCAATAGACGTGTTTTTATTATTACGAATATTATTTCTTGCTTTTTAGAGGTAGGTTTTTTGAAGTCGGTTTTTTGTTTTTTTTTTTACCACAGTTTTCAGGTATTGTCATCGAGGTAATTCACACAAAATCATACTATTTTCGTGCTTTTTTCAAGATTACTTGAAAAATACTGAACCGATTTCCAAATTTCAAAAAGTGGGACCAACTTGAGAGTTTACCTAATGTAATAACGTTTAAATCATTTCAATCGGTTCAGCCGTTTTCGAGTAATCGGTGGACATATAAAAAAAAACAAATATACAGACGAACAGAGAACCTCCTCCTTTTTGGAAGTCGGTTAAAAATGAGGGCCTAAGTATTTCAGACACCACCTTTTGGCTTGATGAAAATCTTTGCCCGCCAAGACATTTATACATGTTTGGCAGGAGTAAAAATCTCAGTGGGTTGAATCTAGAGAATAGTAAGGATTTGCATCTTCATTCGATGCGTTTTGATGTCATGTCATGAGTGCCGCCGAGCGACAGCATTAAGAAAAGTTAGAAGTCGCTTGAGCTTTTTGTTTTCAAAAGTAATCATAATTTGTCGAATTTGAAAAAATGTAGTGTAAAGATTGCAAAGGAGTTTCTTTTTAACCGACTTCAAAAATTTGAAAAGGAGTAGGATTTTAGAATTAAACAATACAATAAGTAAAAAAATACTTCCAGCTCCACCCGACGGATTAATTAATCGATTTGAACATTATTTCTTGCTTTTTATAGAGCTGTTTTTTAAGGTTTTTGAAGGAGGTTTTTCTATTTTTAAAAAGCTTTTTTTAAGATACTAAAATGAATTATGAAATAAAAGTATTTCTTTCTTTTCAAAGTCATTGACTTTCAAACCGCCCTAGTACATTATATACCATATACTTTTGATTAGGGCATTGTAAAAAGCTTGAGTTGTGAAGTTGTGCATTAATTTAAGTTGGCGTTTGCGGGTTAATTAGAAAAATCAAAAGCTGCGGGCTGCAATGCGCCCTGCGTAACATGAGTGGTGTGGAGTCGCTAAGATAATAATTATCTATGGGAACGCTAATGGTGCTAATAATAACGATACCCCATATATCCGAATCCGTTAACGCATTTATAAGTTATAGTGAATTATAGGTACTCACATACCCGCAAAAATACTATATGAACCCTGAACACATTACACTCTCTGTTTTGGGCAGTCGTGTAAAAAAGACAAGTCAAAAATCAAGAACCTAAGCTATTTTATAAATTGGTATATTTATTTTCCAATGTAATTAAAACCACGTAAAACTCATTATAAGATACGTAAATGCTCCAATTTTAAACTAAGCACCAAGCTGAAGTACAGATTACAGCTGAAGTAATGGAATTTGGAGATAAAGTGGTGCCACAAACTCCCAAACCTGACACAATATAGAAAAGTTAATTTTCTACATTATTTCAGCGGGTATGGAACCCTGGGAACCTCAGATATGGCGATTTAAACGCCCCTGTAATTTAATGGTTCCGCCACCCATGTCAGACGCAGGGTTCACGGGTTCGATTTCCCAGCGGGTTGGTAATTGGTATATTTTACTCGGTTTGGTGGTAGGTAGTATTTCAAGATTTTCAAGTCCTAAATACAGTAGGGCTTATTCCAAGACCGCCTGGCTAGCTTCTTACCTAAGTCTGACGCCAAAAAAACAATTTAATTATTGTTGTGTTCTGGCAATTAGAGGTAAGATAGCCAGTTCCTCAGTGATGTGGATTCCGGGTGAAGTGCGATTCCACCTACCGCCCTTTTCGTCACTTAACATCAGGTGAAGTGAAGGCATAAAAAACCGTTGTGCATAAAAAACCTTGAAAACAAGTATTCTCGACCACAGCGGAGTTCGTCTCAATCAAACCGAATTGAAACAGCTGTTTCACAAGTATCTATTATCACAGGCTCTATCTATTTAACTTAACTTTTTTTAGTATCATAATTCCCTCCAATAGCAGAGCTTAAACAAAACTTTTTTTATCAAGATTCGACTCCACCCACCCGCCTGTTCTAGCTAGCTCCACCCACCTGTTACGTTCCGTTTTCAAACTTTCAACCCATGGTATAATAAAAGTGCGCGCGGGACCACACGATCACTCCTTGTTGGGACGTGGTGTGAAGCAGGCTGAATTTGGAGCTGAGGTAAGTGCCTAAGTTGTATAATAATTAAATCGATGATTTCTAAAAGGGCACTTGTCACTCTGTATTTTCTAGTTGCCTTCTATACTGCCCTGTTTATCAAAACTTATAAGTCTTGTACTTTTTAAAAACAAGCATTTTCCTTATAAAAATAATTATTCCACAAATCCGTTTTCAAAACACGTTAAATTTAACGCTACAAATGGTTTTGTATATTTAACTAATATATTTTCACTCGTTTATTAGTTAATAAAAAAAACAAAACTTGTAAAAAAACTTACAACTTGTAAAAAACTCAATGGAAAATCCTGAGTATTTCTGAGGGTGTCCGGCGACTCTCTATTCCGTCTGACAATTTTTACAAGTGTCTTGCATAAATTATTTGGAAAAAGACATAATTAACATGAACTTGTAAATTTTTTCATGTAAATTTTACTTGTAGCTTGTAAGTTTTGAAAACAGGCCACAGCAGTGGGTGTCGTGCGGCTGATATGATGATTCTTTATTTGAAAATTTTGCAGGAGATGAAAAAAACAAAAGACAAGTGCCTCTTTAGTCCTAAACGTATATTTCTATGGCGTACCAACTTATGGAAAAAGGAGTAACATGTGGCCTTTTTACACAAAATTAAAGCAAACATACATAATCTTTAAAAGATAATACTTACCATTAAAAAATGTCTTGGATATGGACAAATCATGTATTCTATTTGGTTTTACGTGAACTGGGCCAAAAAGGTACTCAAACGATTCTTAAAGTTAAGGCCACCTTATATTCAAAAAAGTTGTCAGATTTGACAGAAACTCTATGAAACTGACAGCTTCCTTAAAGTTAAGGAGACGTTAATAAAAGATTTAGCCAAAAAACCATTGAATAGGCAGAAACAATTGGTGAAACGGTTTTGGCGATGCGTTTGCCATTTAATAAATTTAAGTTGGTCTGTATTTTAATTCATCAACGCTAGAGCGGTCGCCGGAGACCGGACAGCAATAGAAAATCTGTTGTAAACACAACTGTCCGGTTTTCCGGGCGTTGACGAGTAATGTGAAATTGTGAACTTTAAAAAAAACTTACAATGTAAAAGTTTCAGTTGCAGTTTTATCAATTAAGTAGAGGGCCCGTTTCTTTCACTAGCTTCGGTGGGGTAAATAATGTGTGAAAAAAATCACTTTAGCAACAAAACGGACTAAAAATATTTAAAAAATAATTGAAAAACAAAAAAACCGACTTCAAAAAACCTGCCTATAAAAAGCAAGAAATAATATCTGGAGTACAACTTCCTTTTATTTATTCTAAAAGCCCCACCCGACTTCAATAGACGTGTTTTTATTATAACTATGATAATGCATAATCTAATGATTTGAATATTATTTCTTGCTTTATATAGGCTGGTTGTTTGAAGTCGGTTTATTTGTTTTTTTAATCATTTTTTTATTTTTTATTTTTAGTGTAAGTAAGTACCTTAAGTATTAGGTATATTATTTGGGTAGAAAAATCGACTCAGCCAAACGTGAGAAATCGCGGAGAAACATACATACATACAGATCAAACTGAGAACCCCTTATTTTGAAGTCGGTTAAAAAGACTACACTAAAGTATCCCTATTCCAAAAAAAATCAACTAATTAGGTTCATAAATAAGAAAGTCGTCAAGGTAGTTGATGCAAAATCATTAGTATTTTCAGGATTACTCAAAAACTACTCGACCGATTTGAAAAAAAAATACTTGGAAGATTACTTGAAAACTACTCGACTGATTTTTTAAATGGGACCATCTCGCAAGCAAACTCAATCGAACAAAAAAGAATCATCAAAATCGGTCCATTAATGTCGTCGATACGCGCGAACAACGAAAAAAAAACACATACAATTGAATTGAGAACCTCCTCCTTTTGTTGAAGTCGTTTAAAAATGTGGATTGTTTTTATAATTTGATTCGGGTAAGCCGAGTAAACTTCGATCATCTATACCAGAGGTGCCCAAACGGTCGATCGCGAAAGGTTTCAAGGACGATCGCCAAGGAAGGCTAAAATTATTAGTGATAAATATTAGATAGATTAAACAGTGACTTGATAAATATTTGGTGGGTTAAACGGTCAAAATGTCGATCTTTAGTCATAAATGTTCGCTAGTATGGGCACCCCTGGGGGGCTACTCAAATGGCCACTTTTCTATTCGTTCGCTAACTTAAATCTTAAAAATAAGCAATTAATGATCAAGTCAGACGTCGCAAGTTTATGTAAATTACAGACATTGTTGTATTGTACAGAATAGACAAGCCTACGATACGTTATTTTGGTGTTTATGGCTTATTTTTAACTTTTAAGTTAGCGAACGAATAGAAAATTGGCCATTTGAGTAGCCCCGCTGATCTATACCAAGATGATCGAAGAGATCATAAAAAAAATTGTTTAAAAATAAAAAACCACTTCAAATAACAACCAATTCAAAATTAAATACCTCTAAAAATTATTTCTTGTTTTTTAGAGGTATTTAATTTTGAATCTAATTTTGTTTTTTATTTTCAGGTTTTTTGAAGTTGTTTTTTTTGTTTTTAATAATTTTTTTATTTTTTTCTTTTTAGTGTAAGTACCTTCTGTTTAAGGTACTTTTACCTTTTTATGGGTATTTATATTATGTAAATGTAAGCGATGATTGTTATGTATTTTTTTATATTTCACACTTTTACGTGGTCCTTTTGCACTAAAAACTCAATTTCCACTGTTCGTGCTGTTTGTTGTTAAGGAGTTCCGTTGTTCCTTCACAGTTCAAGTCTAGTCCAAAACGTCCTTGACCATAGTTAGATACCTAATTTGTTTAAGATTGTCATAATCCTAGCAATATTTCAATCACTAAACAGTTTCTATTTGATTTTGAGGAGTTCCCTTGTGTATCTTTAAAATCCAAGGTCCAATAACAATGAAATCAAAATGGTATCATCATTAAAGTATCCTCTTTCAAACAAAAAAGAATCATTTAAATCGGTACATAAACAAAGAAGATATGGTCGATCATCCGTATAAATTCATAAAATGGTAAGAAAAACGACAGTATTTTCAAGTTTTCCTGAAAAATACTGAACCGATTTCAAAATTTTAAAAAATGGGACCAACTTGGGAATAAACCTGATCTATTAACGTTTGAATTATTTCAATCGGTTCAGCCGTCGTCGAGTAATCGGTGGACATACACAAAAAAAACATACATACAGACGAACAGAGAACCTCCTCCTTTTTGGAAGTCGGTTAAAAATATTTTGAGTTGACGCAGATTTACAATGAATTATATGTTTTTATCTTTTTAAATATGTAAGACCGTATGTGTGATATTTTTATTATATTAAAAATACAAGGTATAAAAAAACGCGTTTAAACTAAAAGTGTGAACACCTACCGTTTCTCGACGTTTCAAAAAAACAGTGTTTTTTTTTCTTATTTTTTATTCTTATTCAACTTTATATGAATTCTATTACTAGGTGACTACGCAGTACTACAATAGCATGCTATTGTAGTCATTACTTATATTTCACATGTAAGTTTCTGCTTTCTAAAATGTTTGCTTTCTCGTTTTGTATAAAATTTTTACCTCTACAAATAGTTTTCTGTACCCTTAGCACGAACAGCTATCGAGAAAAATAACGCGCGTAAAATTACTCGATAGAGAATTCTCTATAGAAAATTTAATTTCGCTATTCGGCGGTAGATTGCGCTGTACAAATTTTTTATACAAAATTGCACTATCGAATGATTTTACGCGCGTTATTTTTTTCGATAGCTGTTCGTGCTAAGGGTACAGGTTTTTATTTTTATAATTTTTCATAAAAGTATAAAAAATATTTTAATTTAAAAAAAAATTAATGTTGTATACAACGTGTTAATGAATTAATGCAAAATGGGAAAACCGTTTCTTCGGACCATCAAACTGAACAACTTTTACTATGGAACCAACTCTGAAATCGCGAAAAAAAATCAGCTATTTCATACCAAAATTAACAACGAAAATATGTATGAAGCAGCAAATTTTTTTTTCGTGATTTCAGAGTTGATAGACTCCTTGGTTTTTTTTGAAGTCTGTTAAAAAAACATCGCCTTAGTTATTTTGTAGCAGCAAATTATTAGCAAATTTTACAAGTACAATCCTTTTAAAATAACGTTCCCATTCGCTCATTTCCCTGTTTGAACTTTGATCCCGAACTTTTAATTTTTAAGGATTCTATTTTATTTTAATTTGTTTCGAGTTGTTAAAAATAAGTTTGTCACATTTATCGGTGTTACCAAAAAGTAAAACGGTATTGCGATATTTTATACTTCACCAATGAAAAACATATTTCCAAACTGTAAAAAGTTTGTAGTAGTAAGTAAGTAAGTAAGTAGAATCCGTAATTTTACTGAGGTACCTCAGTAAAATTACGGATTCTCAACTAAATGCTAATAACCTGTATTTTTGCATATCTGACTTTTATGTGATTGTTAAACACTATATTTAGGAATCCAACTATATTTATGAAAACAAAAATTCAGCCTTGATGTTACTTTTTTTGTTGGATTTACATTCACAATTAAATTATAGTTTGCTTGATATGCATCAAGCAAAAAGTAAAGAAAGTATGTAATTAGCAATTTTGCTAAAGCAACCAAATAAATTTATATTTTGGTCAGTAAAGTAAAAAAAAAAAATTGTGAAAATTAGTTGGATTCATTAACGAAATGACAGCTAGCCATTTAATCTCACGATCAAAAGAAGAAAGACCGCTATTGCAAATTATTTCAATTTCGTCATACTAGCTCCCGTAATTTTACTGAACTATAGGTATAGGTAGGAAGTCTGTATTCCGCTTATGCAACGTGTTAATAAAAAAAATTTTTTTTTCTTTTATCTTGTCTTGTCTATCTGCAATCAGCCCAGTAGCTTTAATCAGATTTGATGTAATTTTATTGAGCAGTTCGGGCATATTCACATCCTGTGATGTGTCACCTTGTGTATGTATAAGCTTTTACTTGTGAGATTAGTTATATTGAGGCTATTCGTTTTCTCTTTAGCCTGGATGTGGATGTTCCGCTGTCTAGCAGTGAGAGTGCGAATTGATTCTTGTGACTTTGAAGTCTTTGTTTGTAGGCGCTTGTAAACCTCTCTACATCTTCCTTGACTGTTGGGAATTATAGGTACTCGTGTACTTCAGTGTTTCTTGTGAACCAAGTAGCACCACTGATCGTTTTCAGAGCTTTATTTTGGAACCGTTGTAATATCTCTACATTTGAGTGGCTTGCAGATCCCCACAGTTCTATACCTTAAATAAAAATTAACGCAAAAGCTTTAAACTAAATTATTAACGTCAACGTCAACTAAATTATATCGAAACAATCCCGTGCCCTTATATTAGCACGAACATCTACCGAGAAAAAAAACGCGCGTAAAAGTACTCGATAAAGCAATTCTCTATGGAAAATCTCAGTTCGCTTTTCGACGGTAGATGGCGCTTTACATTTCCCATACAAAATTACGCTATAGATATTTTTTACGCGCGTTTTTTTTTCGATAGCTGTTCGTGCTAGGGGTACAATCTGCGAAATATTTTTGCGCATTTCATTATTGGAAAAACAAAAAAAATATTAAAAGAAAATAATAATCGTGAGTTCTCCACCATTACAAAAAAGATTTTTACCACCAATTAGTTTTTTTATTATGGTTAATAATTCGTCATAATACGAAGCACGTTATTATATTTGAAAAAGTAACTAAGTAGAGTTTAAAAGTAACATATTTATTCTCCGAAGTTTTTTCTAATTTTCTTATTTCTCTTAATGCACTGTCATTGCCCATCTACACTCAATTCGAATTAATTAAATCTCTTAAGCCTTAAAATAAGTACGCATGTCATAAAATTTTATTGCCACTTACGCAGAGATTAAGAATCTAAATTTGTAGCAATTTAAACATTTATTTATACGATTGTTAAATTAAGAAACCAAGAGTTGAATTCTTTTGTTTGTTGGTTTTCATCTGTAAAAGATTTCGGACACATATTGGAGGTGTTTTAAACTACAAGGATAAGAGTTATCAGTTACAGCATTTCCATACATTTTAATGCAATTTTCGTGGTTTTTTTAAACATATCCAAACAGCTCTTAGAATGCTGATCAGATCTATTGGGTGTGTATGGGGATCTGAATCTTCTCCATTCACTCCCTGGATGGCCATCATCAGATCACACCACGTTTAATCCTGGGCGGAGAACCAATGCTTCAAAGTTACCTCGTTTGTATGAAAATAGACCTCTGTAGTACTTAGTTTTGCAGGCCAGTGTATAATTTGACCAATAAATGGGACATTTTCTTCACATAGCAAGCAACTTTTAATTACAATAATAAATCAATGTTTAAATACCGTTAAGTTGTATTATACTAAATAATATAACGAGGAAAAAACGAATCGCACCTGATCTTATTCTCGGACGGGAATCAAACCCAAAAGGTCGCCTTTTGGAAGTTCAGTCCAATGCTTTGGCCGCTGAGCTACCGAGTCACTAGTGACATTGTCGAATTTCTTCTAGTATCATACTTCTTACGCTGCAAGCCAGCGTTATTTCATTAATGTGCCGAATTACCTCGACATTCAATTGAAATAATTATCTTTCCAGATATTTTGACAATAGGGAATATGCATAAGTCACCGATTTTCATAAAATTGAGCTTGACCGCTGCGGATACTTGTAAAAACATCATGGAACAGAAAGAAAAATAAAAAAAATGATTTATTTTTGTTTTATCACACGATGAAATCAGGGGAAAATAACGATTTTTTTTAATTTTCGGATATAATGCACTTAACAGTCATATAGAATATCCAATAAGAAATAATATTTTGTACGACACATGTACTAAAACGCAAAATTTAAGGAGATAATTGAAGATTCTTGGATAACTCCATATCAAACGCGCCTGAAACACACCTGAAACGTGATAAGTGACGTCACATATTTGTATGGAGCGTTATCGGCGGGAGCTGATGCGTGCAAGAAAAAAAATTTGATGCATATTCCCTATTAATTAAGATGAAATAGCAATATTTTTTTTATTGAGATTTTAGCATTCCTTATGCTATTTTTATACAATACCTACTAAATAAAATACTACCGTCTTTACCGTTAACGGTATTAATACCGTTAAGTTGGCTTACTGGAATCTGTACCCTTAGCACGAACAGCTATCGAGAAAAATAACGCGCGTAAAATTACTCGAATCTCACAATTTTGTATGGAAATTAGTACAGCGCCACTACGTCCGTAAACGGAACTAAGGTTTGGAAGCACGAAACATTTTGACTTACGGTATCGAGCAGCCTTCGATTCGAGATCGAATAGTAAAGTTACAACTTGTATGGAAATCGGTAGCACGAACCCACTTTTGACATACGGTATCGAGACACTCGCAAGCTGACTATCGACAACTTACTCACTGACATTTTTTCAGTGAGAGACTTTCCGAGCGACTTTGTATTATTTATTATTAAATTTTAAAAGCATGTATGTAGTAACAAAAATTTAATTTGAGAACTATGACATGTCTACTGAATTATCCACAGGCAATATTACTTAAATTGTTCTCATTAGACATAGAAATTTGTAAAATAAAAATCTCGTCATTTTACGCTATCCACGGTGTCCCCCACACCCACCATACCTACCTTTATTTTAGCCATACATTTCAATGATTTTAGCAATATTTTAGAACTTACCTACAAAACTCAAATAAAACTATAGAATACGGTGTTATACGTATAATATTTGTTTTCAGACAACACATCACACAGTTTGGATACAGTTAATTAATTATGTTTCATTTAAGTAGATATTAAAAAAATAAGACCATAAAACTATGATGAAAACTAACTAGGTATAACAATGCAAACTTAACAAAGTCTCTAATTTGTCGAATCTTCAAGCACTAATTCCGATGAAATTCACATATTTTCATAGCACGTCCAAAGGTTTTATTGTTTATGTGTAAACAATTTATTATTCATTAACGATATTCCATTGTTATTCTTCAAGTTCATAAAAAATCTTCAATTAGAACAATTTGATGAAACTATGAAACATTGTAGTTTACTCCTAGGTCAAAATATCATTTCCTCGCAATTGTATTATTTATTAGCCGACTCAGATAAATAATTTTAGACAAAAACAAAATAAAGAAATGGCTTCACGGCTTTTTATTATTTTAGGTTATATTTTTCATTAAATCACAGGATGAGAAAGAAAGAGAGAAAGAATAGAGACACTCTTCTTTTTCAAACCAATCACGGGCATGGTGCAATGACCGTTCAAAAGCATGGGCAAAATCATGCACATTTTAAACATCATTATAATATTTGCAAATTAATTTAAGTTATTAAATGAAATTAATATTGTTAACAGTTTTATTATTAATAATAAGAATAATAAATGTAAAATTATGATGATAAACAACTTGATTGAATTTTAATTTACATATTTATCATTTACATAGATATATAACATGGTTTTTGAACGCACCTTGCTTCAATTGGATTGATAATTGGATTGTGTCAGGTTAGCTTTATTTAACGCTACCATCGAGTTGACGTTAGCCAGCTCTGTAAAATTCGTGCTCCCGATTTTGCTAGCTTTCGAATCGAGTACGTTTTCGAGTAGTATTTTCTTACGCGCGTAAGATTTCTCGATGGCTGTTCGTGCTAAGGGTACTGTATAAAGAAGTATGCAAGTGCGCACACTACAACGATTTGGTATCGGCCGATTTTTCATACAAAACCAACTATCGGCCGACAGTTTGGTCTGTAGTCTGCGGGCAAGATAGGCAGTAAACAAGTAGAACGTGATGTTATCAAAAAAAAAATACATCGCCATTTCAAATTAAGGGTACCTAACATACTTGACTGATTTTTGCGTCAATATGGTACAAAGTAACATAATTACTTAACTGATTTATCCAATCCTTTCGACTGTTTCACAAAGAATTTGTTTTTTTTTATAAATTTACTAGGACCCTATTGTGATTTTGTAGCAAAGCTTACACAAACAATATAAAAGGACTTTTGTGATTACTATTATAAAAGAAATCTTTTCAACGATAGGTTTATTCAAGCAGTATAAACAAGATTCAGTAAACTTAGCACGAAAACCTATCGAAAAAAACGCGCGTAAAAACATTAGATAGAGTAATTTTGTATGGGAAATTTGAATAGCGCCATCTACCGCTGAAAAGCGAAATATTTTTTCCATAGACAATTACTCTTTTGAGTTTTGATAGTTTTTTGTGCTAGGAGTACTTGGTACCCTTAGCATGAACATATATACTCGATAGTGTAATTATCTATGAGAAATTTTATTTCGCTTTTCGGCAGTTGATGGCGCTACAAATTTCCCATACAAAATCACACTATATAATGTTTTTACGCGCGTTTTTTTACACGACTGCCCAAAAAGGAGTGCATATGTGTTTAGAGTTCATGTATGTTTGTGGGTATGTGAGTTTCTTTATTCCACCATAACTTCTAAATGGCTCAACGGATTTGGATCGTTAGAATCCTTACACGTTAGAATCCTTACATCATCCCGACGAGTGTCACTATAATTAAAATATATATATATATATATATTTAAAAAAAAAACAATACGGCGTCTGTACGACGCCACTTTTAAATGTGAAAAAAAAAATCTTTTTTTTCTTTTATTATATTATTTCTTAACTATTATATATCTACTATATTATAATATGGATCAAATGAAAGGCCTTGATGAGCACACTCCAAAACTATATAATTTGTCACATTAAAATGTGCGCAATAAAAATGCATAAATAAAAAAAAAATTAAAAATACGACTGCCCTTCCAAAAACAAACTAAAAAATTTAAAATAACAAGTGTCATTGCAGTCGGGGACCTCTTTGATCAAAAATTGTTCCATAAAATAAATTGTCCCACGACTGCAATGATACTTGTTATTTCAGATTTTATTAGTTCGTTTTTGGAAGGGCAATCGTGTTTTTAATATTTTTTTAATTTATATATTTTTTTTTTCTGTATAGAATGTACGTGTTAAAGGTAAGATATGATTGGAATTAACGGTTAAATTACGGTTAAACTAATTTGGCTGTGCGACGACAGACTTATCAATGCCAAAGAGCGAACGATGTTTTTGAGAGGAGACAGAGATAGAAAAACCAGTTTATCAAAACTTACAAGTCTTGTACTTTTTAAAAACAAGCATTTTCATAAGAAAAAAAAATTATTCCTCAAAACCGTTTATCAAAACCGTTTATGAAAACACGTTAAATTAAACGCCACAAATGTTTTTGTTTATTTCACTTATATGTTTTAACCCTTATATTAGTCATTTCGTTAATAAAAAAAATTCAAACTTGTAAAAAAAATTACAACTTGTTAAAAACTCAATGGAAAATTCTGAGTATTTCTGAGGGTGTCCGGCGACTCTCTATTCCGTCTGACAATTTTTACAAGTGTCTTGCATAAATTATTTGGAAAAAGGCAGAATTCACATGAACTTGTAAAATTTTTCATGTAAATTTTACTTGTAGCTTGTAAGTTTTGATAAACAGGGCACTGCCTGTATTTTTGCAATTATTGCTACGTCGTAGCAGACAGCATCTACGGTTTTTTACGTAGCTCTCTGAATTATTGAACTTTTTAATATTCTGCAAGAATTGTTGCCATATATTGCCAAATATCTGTCCCTATATTTTTTTATAAACATCCAGGCTTTGAATTTTTTAACCAAATCCGTTCAGCCGTTTTTGCGTGATTGAGTTACAAATATTTCTCAAACAAACTTGTACATTACTATATTAGATAGGATATACCGGGTGTAACAAGACCTTCAACGAAGCCGAGGTCTACGTATTCTGCCCATCATCAGGATCATTTCTGTTCAAAATTACTGATGGGAAACGATTTTGATTTTTGGTGTTAAAAAATCATTCCATATTGTACCACGCAATGTAACGCGTACAACAAACCGCGCCTGCGAGTGTATGCTACTACAGATAATATAATACTATACTAGATGCTACACAGCTGCGTGCGGCCGAGTTGAAAGGCAGCGTTTATGTGCGTGCTACATCGAGATACATCGAGTGACGACGTTTTGAAGCCATTGTTTGTTACGAAATACTTAAAATTTTGATAATGTTTCATTGGACAAAAAGTAGAAAATAACGAATAAAATAAGATTTAATAAAAAATTTGAAAACAAATTTTTGACTTTGACCTTTAATAACTTCGTAGCTATTACTTTCCCAGGTATAGTCTAAAAGACAAAAATGATCCTGATGATGGGCGAAATACGTGGACTTCGGCTTCGTTGAAGGTCTTGTTACACCCGTTATTAGTAGGATAGGATTAATTCGTGCATGCATTAAGCAGCTATAATAGTAGTTGAGTTTTATCTATATATCACAGCGACTAAAACATTAATAAAATTTTACTACTTTATTTTACAACCAAAACTTATTATTGGTAATTTGCTACGACGTAGAAGCTTCGTAGCGACTACGTCGTAGCAAATGTTTCTTTGCTTTTTACCGACTTCAAAAGGAGGGAGGTACTCAATTCGACCCGTTTTTTTTTGTTTTTTGTATGTACACCGATTACTCGAAGACGGCTGAACCGATTGAAATGATTCAAACGTCATTAGATCAAGTTTGTTCTCAAGTTGGTCAAGTTAAAATTTTGAAATTGGTTCAGTACTTTTCAGGAAAACCTGAAAATACTGTCGTCGTTACCATTTTGTAAACTTATACGGATGATCGACCATATCTTCTTTGTTTTTGTACCGATTAAGATGATTCTTTTTTTGTTTGAAAGAGGATACTTTAGAGATCTAGATTTAGAGATCAAAATGGTATCTGATTTCATTGTTTTTGGACTTTGGATATCAAAGATACGCAAGGGAACTCCTCAAAATCAAATAGGAACTGTATAGTGATTACACTAAAAAGAATAAAATAAAAAATTGTTTAAAAACAAAAAAAACCGACTTCAAAAAATCTGAAAATAAAAACAAAAACAGCTTCAAAATTAAATACCTCTAAAAAGCAAGAAATAATTTTCTAATCACTAGATACCTACGCATATCACTGTAATAAAACACGTCTATTGAAGTCGGGTGGGGCTCTTAGAATAAAAAAAAGAAGTTGTCCTCCAGCCCCACCCGACTTCAATAGACGTGTTTTATTACAGTGATATGCGTAGGTATCTAGTGATTAGAAAATTATTTCTTGCTTTTAGAGGTATTTAATTTTGAAGCTGTTTTTGTTTTTATTTTCAGATTTTTTGAAGTCGGTTTTTTTGTTTTTTTAAATAACAAGTTTCAAAGTACCCTGTCTCTGTATTTATGTTTTGTAATGATTTTGTTTCCTAACGACGTTTATATTTTAAAACCAGAAATAATGTATATTCTACACAGAAGGGTCATCTACGAAAACATTTCCATCATTTGATTATCGCGGATAAAACCTAATTAAGGCTCACTTATACAAAAACATTTGTCTCTGTCTTTTTCTCGTGTAAAGAGTATGGAAAATAACATCACTTCTGCACTTTTTCGATGCTTTTCGTTGTTTTTTTTCGTCATTATCTATCTTGAAAAAAAGTTATTGGAGCAACTGCACAGTACGTTAAAGTGTATTTTGATGTAGAATTTAATACGTTTCCGCTATTATTTACGCCAAAAATATGGTCCGCGACAAGCGCTTTTGATGATATTCTGATTTTTTACAATCATCTCTGAGGTTTATAGGCAATTTCATACTTGTAGCTACTAGATAATCTCTTTGGCTTGTCGATGTTTTTTTTTTGTGCGTTTTCGAAATAAAAATGTGGCCCGCGCAAACCATGTTTTCCTATCATGGACCCTTAAAAATAATAAAAATTTTGATTGTCACGGGCAAAACCTAATTAAAAATAATTAAAATTATCATTCGATATATTTTATTGTTGCAATCACAGAACAGATTTTATTCGTCCTAAACAAGATCATGGAAACACGAAAAGACAGTGGATTTGACTATCGAAAAATTAGTATTCGTATATATGGTACAAAATCGTATATCGATAGTCAATCTAGGGGAGCGATTTAGACAGATTTTGGACGTAAAAAGTGGAATAAATATAATAATATAGCGAAAAACGACGAAATAATAAAAACAATAAATATCTTGCTGTAATCTTATTTCAAAATTTACTTAAAAATTACCGCTAGAACCATGTCAAACCTTAATTGAGTCACAGTCAAAGGCAGAAACACCTTTGCCAATTACTCGAAAATCCCTAAAACACTTGATAACCAATTTTATGCAAGAGAATTAAACCACCTACAGCCCCGGTGTGGCCAACTCAAAGGCGCGAATTTCGTACACGTCGGATATTATTTTCACGGCTGGCAACACCTAACGAGATGGCGCGAGGAGAAAATTACGGTATCTTCGCTTTTAGTTCGTATAATTACTTTTGAAACCTGTGAAGTTTTGATGTTTTAAACCATTTTAAACTAGTAACTTGGATGGAGTTAGAGTGTTTATTGCTTTATGAATCGTTTAAGGACTTGCTTTATTCAAAAGTTACCTCTATAGGGTGTATTTTTATTGACTCTCCTAAATTTCATCCATCACCAGTCCATGAAACTGTACAAACTCTAAGAAACATGTGTCTAAATACGCCACAAAATGTTGGTTTATAGGTAAACTGATCACGTGATCTCTTTGATTGGTATGGATAGTATTTTTTTTTACATATTTGGCCATGTGTTTCTTACTTATTAAGTACTCTGTTTGTAAATTATATAGTTTGTTATTTTTGTAAAATTTCACCCAATCCGTTCAGTAGGTAGTTTTTGCGTGATTGAGGAACAAACACCCAAACATCCAAACACACAAACTTTCACATTTATAAAATTAGTAGGATTCCTTATAGTTTGACCATCAGCCATTTTTAATGTCCCCACTGCTGGGGCCGGGCCTTCCTTACGGGTGGATAAGGAGAATGGGCTATAACCCACCACGCAGGTTCAAAGCGGATAAGTGGGTGCTAACGACTGCAAATGCAGCCGGGGCCAACGGCTTAACGTGCCTTCCGAAGCACAGAGGAGCTCGAGATAACAAATTTTTGGTCACCCATCCTATAACCGACCCATGCGAAAGTTGCTTAACCTCCGCAATCGCTGGGCCAGGCGCTATTCAACTACGCCACCGAGCTCCTCAAGTCCTAATATAGTTTATAGGCTTCATAAAAAAACCTAATCATGATGAATCTATCGAGACTTTGATTTTACTCTTCGTACTGATTGGGTGCACCAAATGCCACCCATTGTTCTACAAAAATCAAACTGTTAGTGTTGTGCCATTTAAAATAAAGTTATCGAAAACAACATATATTCAGTTTAAATTATTTTGAACTAGCGGCCGCCCACGATTTTGTCTGCGTGGAAAGTTTTTTTGCTATCCCTCGGGAACAGTACTTTTTTCCGGGATGAAAAGTATCCTTCTCTGTACCCCTGACAACTTGTATGCAAAATTTCATGATGATCGGTTGAGTAGTTAAGACGTGAAGGTGTGTCAAACAAACAAACAAACGGACTTTCGCATTTACAATATTAGTAAGGATGTTATGATCAAAGATTAGTTAAATACAATTTAGAGAAACAATCTTAATAAGCTTTGAAATTAAAAAAAATCCTATGAGCTCACTAATACCTCAACAGAAAAATGCGAATCTGTTAATCAAAAGTTTCAAAATACATTTAAAAATACTTGTGTGACCATTCAGTACCCTTAGCACGAACAGCTATCGAAAAAAATAACGCGCGAAAAATCATTCGATAGTGCAATTTTGTATGAAAAATTACAGCGCCATCTACCGCCGAATAGCGAAATTCAATTTTCTATAGAGTATTCTCTATCGAGTAATTTTACGCGCGTTATTTTTCTCAATAGCTGTTCGTTCGAAAAAAATAACGCGCGTTAAAACATCCGATAGAGTAATTTTGTATGAGAAATTTGTACCGCACCAACTACCGCCCCAGAAAGAGATTTTTCATAGACAAATCCTCTATTAAATACTTTTTACACGCGTATTTTTCTCAATAGATGTTCGTGCTATTTTTTATCGATATCGATATAATCACTGCCTCATTACATCACTAGACCACCTCTACAGGTGGTCGGCGGTAATTTTCGCGGTTTGCCGGCGCCGAGGGCGGGCGGTAAATTGCTGTTAGAGCGGGGGCGAAAACTCTCATTTGGCGCTCGCTTATTGTCTGACGGAATCATTGGATAGGTGCGCTGTTGTTCGAAAAAATATGGGGAATATTCAAGGGATTTAAACTTCCGATTTTTTCTCACACACAGCGGCTTTCAAACTTCGGTTACTTGTTATAGTCCGTGAGCCCGCGACAGTTTTGCCTACGTTATATGACATCATGATGAAATGCATGGTACACGGTCGGAAAAGTTGTGCTGAGCGAGGATCAGAAGATTATCGCAACTAAAATTGCCCGGAAGCTTGAGAAAATCCTTCACTTCCGGTTAAAAAACACTTTTGAAGGACTTCCGGCCAGATATGACTTTGCAGACTTATTTATTCTCAAACACACTATTATTAAAGAGAGTTTACATACGTCTGTCAGTTGAAATGGCCGAAAGTACTTGAAAGACGTTTTTTACGACATTTAATTCGTTGTAACTTAGCCAATACTATTTTTTTTTCACTTAACACGTGTGGCATTAGTTGGCTGAGTTTAAACTTTTATGCATAAAAGTTTTAAAACTTTAGTTACGTTCATAGTTGTTAAATAATCAAGAAAATGTAAGAATGGAAAATGCAAATCCTTTAATTCCCCATACAAAACGGCTATTATTCGTATAGCCTATGCTTATATCTGTATTTTAAACATGCAAAGAGCTGCCTGTCGATTCTGTAAAAAACTCGCATCTCACTTCGAACCTCACTTCACTTCGCAAGAATTTTTAATGATTAAACGAACTTACCTGTAAGTGAAGTTCTATCATAATTATACGAAGGATTCATCCGAAGATATTAGTATATTTACAAATGTAGTATCGCTTGCATGTATCACCACTTAGCACGTTATTTTAAAGCAATAACCTTAAAAACCTAAAAAGAGAAGGTTTTTGACTTAAAATTGACAGATATTTTGACATTTCCGGTCCGAGCTCTCCTCGTCACTACTAGACGCCAACCACTTCATTTAGTTTAAAGTCCAAATCTTATGATATTTCCTCATTTTCTTCAGTGGGTAGATAGTTATTGTAATTTACAATAATGAGAAGGGAGGGTGGGATTCTATACTAATATCTTCGGATGAATCCTTCGTATAATTATGATAGAACTTCACTTACAGGTAAGTTCGTTTAATCATTAATTATACTTCAGATTCATCCGAAGATATTAGTATATTTACAAATGTAGATGTTTAAAGCATTATAATAAGAAAATGAAATATCATTTCTTGCGTATTAGTCTTTTAAAAAAGAAAAGAAAGTCATTTAACATAATTCAACGTTTGACATGATTACTACTAAAAACGGTACCTACAGATGGTTGGTACAAAAAAAAATATGCAAGGTTGGTTTGGAAAACTCAGTTTGATTTATCGATGATAATATATTTTAAGTGCAAGGTTGGTTTGGAAATCTCAGTTTGATTATTGATGATATTATGTTTTAATATTTTGCTATTATAGTGGAGTAATTAACCATCCCGCCGTGTTACCTGGAACATCTATAATATCGTTTTTTGTTAGGGCTATAAAGGTATTGGCGTACGTCGAGTGTTAAAACTGGTTGAACACGAGTCTACTCCACTATCATTAAATGTTTTATTTCAGCAATCTATTATTTACAATACATATAGGAATTTAATTTCTTTCTAAATAAGAAGTGATTATGAACTGTTTATTATACTTAATATAAATGTGTATACTAATACAATCTTGAATTTTATTTGTCTTGTTTGCATTCTTTGTGCAATAGGCAAGGTAATCAAAGTTAAATTTTTAAGATAAAAAAGTTGAAAAAAAAAGAACAAAAGTGGAAAATATTTAAAGTTTTCCAATTTGAAAAAAATATTTAAATAAAGTTTTAAGTAATATAATATATCCATTGTATTTGAATAATGGAGTCTACGCAAAGGCGTAGGCAGTTAAATTATTTACCAAACTTGAGATTAGTTCAATTTTGTCTATTCAATAATGAACGCAATATTATCTAATACTGATATTTAAATTGTATATACACTTCTGTAAAGGAAAATGTGTTTATTCTGTCTATATTATTATTTGTTAAATAATCGAACCGTCACCAAACTCTGTTCTTCCTGATAGTATTAGTAGACAGCAGCTTCAATAATAACATAAATAATATACCTGTAAAATCATACCACCTTGATAATGTTGTGAAAACCAATTCATTTGTGCGTTTAATTTCCGTCCCTGAAATTGAAAGTTATAGGATGTGAATACTTTATATTAGAATAAAAGATACGAAGAAGTACCTTACATGTAAATAAGAGGTACCAAACTAAGGCTCAAAATTGTGACGATCAGGATGGCACAATCGTTATCACCTCTAGTTTAAGAAACTGGTGGAACAGAATTAAAATAGTAGGTAGCTTAGTGTCATAATAGTCTTTCTACAATACTAAACCAAAATAGCATTGTGAATGCTAAAATCTCAAATTATAAAATAAAATGTTTTTGGGCTAAAAATGCTAGAAATAGAAAAAAGTCTACTTCATTTGATTTCTACTGCCTAATTCGACTTGCATTCGAATTTACTCACTCTCGATCTGAAAAAAAAACAAAACAAAACTGGTGATTAGTTTTTGATATTTTAATGAATTGAATAATTTCTGTTTAGCATCAGAATAATAACATCTAGAATACTTAACACCCCGCACTGAATGCAATTAGAAAAATGGCAATGAAAATATCATAAGCTGTCTGTTCTAGATAATTGATATGCAATTATTATTTTACAATTTGTGATTCCTGATATTATCACTAGTGTCCCCTAGTCTACCCCATTGTTTAAAGGCACAAAAGAAACGTCTCTAATTCGGTGTAAGTATCGATGATATTCAACTAAGTAAAAATAATATGATGACATACCGGTATCTACCAGTTTAATCAATTCATAAAAAAAGGTAATAAAATAAGTGTTTTTTGCAGTTATGTGAACGTTTGTCTTGTGAAGACCATAATTGCCATTACATTTGTAATAGAATGGAAAGTTGCGACGGTAGCTGTATATATAAAAAAAAATTGAATATAAAAAGGATGAACTTCAATTAAAAAAAATATATAGGTTTTGAGACCCTTATAGTAAATATCGTCCAATAACAGTTGTTTAAAAAACATCATAGCCAGGCAGCGGCGGTAGTTTTGTAATAAAAATGTGGGCACTACAATGCCCAAAGGTTCGATTTTAAATTCGTGTATTTCTATCACTTTCCTTATCAAAATTAAAACCTTATAGGTGATGGGATCTCTAGACTGTGTGTGTTTTTTTTTTTTAAAACAATAAGCGTTTTTTAATTGTGATATTATTATTTTTAGGTGCTTATAGTTTTACTTAAGTGCGAATTTTTTTCTAAAAGCTAAGTTAACTTTTAAACAGTTATTAACTAAATCTGATATGAAAACCTGTTTTTTTTTTTAACAGAGATCACTTTCTATTGAACCTTCAACAAAATGTAACAAAACTATTATTCATATGTAATATAATATAACTGTTATGCATTCTGCCCGAATTTAAGTCATATTAATGGTAAACTATAATATATCTCTGGAGATGTTACAAAAGTGAATCATTAAAGAGATAACACTCATATAGTCTGCCAAAGAGAAAAGAAAAAAAAAATGAAATAATAATCTAGGTGCCCTGCTAGCCGGCTAAATGGTACTTCCATACATAGAAGATTACCGGCGCCAGCGATTGAGTGGACCTTTGCACCTGTAGTTGGCGACCACTGCCTGTATTCGCTGAATACAGACAAATGCCACACCAGCATGCACCCTCATGAACACATTATCCTAATGAGTGTCCTTACCCCACGTACGATGATCGAAGGCAAACATCGATGAATGCATCATCGGCAACCATTTGGATGGGCCGTAACGCCCGTCTGCGAGTCTGCTATGTGTAAATCGGCCTTCCTGACGAAACAAATCGCTGATGGGGCCTCCTCGCCGTGCCCCACTGTTTGTTTGCCGTCGGAAATGAAGCATGTGGTGATGTGGCACACCTACCTACGTCTTTTGTTTGTCGTTTTTAAGGCAAATAAATATATAAATCAATTTTAAAAATGTTTTATTGAGTACTGCATCCGATTTACTTACAGTTTTTTCCATCGTTCACATCAGGCCTGTGGCCAATGGATCATTCATATTCGACTGAACTGTCGGTGGTCTTTTAAGCAAACAGCCTTAGCTACACTATAGTTGACCGTGTACAGTATAACCGAACGTCGTAATGCCCCACATAATGTAAAAAATGTGAAATACTGTCACACAAAAGGTGTATATAGTTTTGTATTGGAAAGCTGCCTTAAACCACAGATTACATAATACTATACATAAAACATAACTGGTACTTGTAGCTTGTAAATTGTATATTTTTTCACATCAGAAACATTATTTTGTACAAATTCACACAAATTAAATTTGAAAAGTAATAGAGATAATTTTGTACAAGGGCATAGCTAGTAGAACCATACTAAATAGTTAGTGATTAACAAGTTTCTCAACATGTTAGGTCTACCCACCTGAAATAAAAGGTTTCCTAGTTTAGGCAAATGTTTTTTTTTTACTATGTAATTATAATATAATAATATAATGACCAACAAACATTATGGATGAATATGAATAAAATGTATGGATTCCGTTATTCCATTTTTCATTGAAATTTCTATCAGCATGCCAGCAGCTAGCTATTTCAGCGGCTAAGCTATTTCACATAAAAGGTTTGAAGTATCAGGTATTAGCTAGTTGCTGTATAACTCAGTATTTGGTTCCATTAAGTTCTTAAGTTTTAGCATTTATAGCTAGTTCTGTCAGTTTTAAACTATCTTTACCGATGGTATTCTATTACACCGTTGGTGTTAACTCAACTCAACACTAAGAATATCATGATAACATGATATCAAAACTCATACCTGATGAGCAACGCTGTTGTCAGGGCTGCTGTTGCAGTTCCAGCACGGCGGTCGCCTGCCTGGAAGGTGGATGGCGGTGGATCCAGCGGACGGCGGAGTCACCCGATCGGTGCTCGGCAGCGGTTTCAACGTGGCAACCTTTGAGGGTAGTCTGCTTTTTACAATGTCGCGTCGTCAGCGGCACTTTGAGTTGGTGTAGTTAGTGCAGTTGCGTTGTCTGACCTATCTATGCGGTGAAATAGTCCAGTATGACTATCTCAAGTGCAATAGATATTTAGTTGATGTCTTTTGAGACACAATACCTTGACAGAAAGTACCCCGTATGGTAAATTCGCATCAAACAAATAAATAAACTGACAGAAAGTACCCAGTATGGTAAATTCGCATCAGACAAATACATAAACTGACAGAAAGTACCCAGTATGGTAAGTTCGCATCAGATAAATAAATAAATTGACAGAAAATACCCAGTATGGTAAGTTCGCATCAAACAAAAATTAAAATAAGGTAAAAGACCAGTGTGGCAGTTACGCCATCATAAAGGTTAGCAGACAATTATGCTGTTTAACCAAATGAACGGCATTTAATAGTGTACCTTCGTCTCGACTTCTTCTTCTTGTCCTCTTCCGTCTTGAAAACTTTTTCCTTTTTTCACGAAGCATTTTAAGTATAGTTTAATTTTCACTGTAAAAATATAATTTTAAAGAAGTCTCACTTTGAGACTGTATACGTGCGTCCGTGGCGAAGCACGAAAAACGAATGAAGTGGTTGGCGTCTAGTAGTGACGAGGAGAGCTCGGACCGGAAATGTCAAAATATCTGTCAATTTTAAGTCAAAAACCTTCTCTTTTTAGGTTTTTAAGGTTATTGCTTTAAAATAACGTGCTAAGTGGTGATACATGCAAGCGATACTACATTTGTAAATATACTAATATCTTCGAATGAATCTGAAGTATAATAAATCATAAGTGAGATAATGATAGGCTGTTTTTAAGCATAAAAGATTTTAGATATCTATTGTAACTAACTGAAACCTTTTGCAATCGGTAAAATAGCTTATTTTCAGCTCATTCCTATAATAACAAATTCACCCGAAGTAAAGTGAGGTTCAAAGTGAGATGCGAGTTTGGTAACAAAATCGACAGGCAGAATCAATGCCCAGCGAAAATTCAATTCTTTTTAACTCGTGCGAATCAAATAGAATTTGAGTTAACAGTTTATTTTCGTATTCTCATGCTTTTATAGTGAACTTCTTTAAAAAGTTTTGTGAAACGAAACCTCGTTTTTAAAAGACTTTCGAATTCCTACTACTTTTGAGATTTTAGTATCTAGTTACTCAAAAGTTAAGCGATATTATATAATAAATTGAAAGTTAAAGCTAATATCATTTATAAACGTAATTTTTATTTAAGTAAAATCTTGCATTGTGAGAAGTAATTGATTGAGAATCGTCTTGCTTGGAAAATATATTTTACTTACATTCGACAATGAAAATGCAAATCAAAGTCGAAGTTCCATTTATCAATCTTTTCATTTACATTCGTTCATGAATGATAGCAAGCAGGTATACCTATATTTTCATCCTAACTCTCCTACCAATATTATAAATGTGAATGTTTGTGGGTTTGGATGTTTAGATGTTTGTTTCTGAATCACGCAAAAACTACTGAACGGATTTGGTTGGAATTTGGCACACAGATAGTAGATAGCCTAGATTAAAACATATAATTTTTTGTCCCGATATTCCCACGGGAACGGGAACCACGCGGGTGAAACCGCGAGCGGCCGCTAGTAGGTAACTAATATAAATGCGAAAGTGACTAAGTTATACGTTTTCGTGCCTTACAAAAGAATAATGCCCATTATAGACCTAACTTTTTTGAGAATGTATAGAAATAAATCCTATTGGGAAAAATAGCCCAAAAATCAATAAATCAAACCATGCCATCTATGTTTCTCAACAATCCCAGGGAAAAATATAATATTGTGTTCTTTTCCTAAGTTAGAACCAAATTAAGGTGCTTGAACGCACCCTGCTGCTACGGTAGTAACCAAGTTACGGTTTTTGAACGCACCCTGATGGCATCCGGCCGCTTAAAACGTTCCGTTACACCTTTTTATTGTTGTTTAATATGATATAATGTGATGCATGGATACCTATATATTTTCTAATATTAGTTTTAAGAAGCGTTAGGTACCTACCATTACCGCATAACTAACATAATAGGTAATTCATCATGATAAATTGACTAAACAACCAACTCTACTAAAGATGATACCTAAAACGGAACGTGTAATTGTCCTGACAGGAGTCACTATCAGAGTGTCAACTCTTTCTATTTCTGTTATTTGTGGTTGTTGTTCGTTATGTTCAGTGCGTATTATAAGTTGTTGTTGTTTAGATTTTGTTTTTTTCTTTGACTTACGCTCGTAATCGCTTCATCAATGACTAATATGTGTGGTTGATGATTAATTCAATCAAAAATAGTAGCTAAACATGTTTAGCTATGACGTCGTAAAACGCGTAAAACGTTGAAAAGATAATAATATTTCTAACCTCAAACCTTAAAGTATTATTTTTAGACTTCTGTGGGATTTAATAAAAAATCTGATTTCAGACCCTTAAACAGTTATAAATAACCATCACATTTTGCTATCAAGAGGATTTATGCAAGCTAACTCCTTAACAGGTTTTCAAATGTATGGACAGTGGGCATTGTTCAAAAACGATAATTTTGTCGTCACTTTGTCAGAGGTAGGTACCATCTTTCTTGCATCCAGTAGTACTTAAAAGTATTGTTTTTGAGGAATAGAAAAATAACTGCCCACGCATTTTTTAGTCAGTTTAAAAATTAAATAAATATAGTAAAAGTCATTCGTAAAATGTGACAGACAAATGAATGACAAATATTTTCAAATTGGAAGTATAAGGCTGGCCACACACAGACGGAATTCCGTACATACGTGATTCCGAACGCAGCTAACTGCATACAAAGTCTATGGGCCTGCCACACACATGCGGGATTTTTCCGTACGGAATCTTCATACATTTTCGAAATTCCGTTCGGAATTCCGTAACGGGATTACGTCTGTGTGTGGCCGGCCTTATACTTCCAATTTGAAAATATTTGTCATTCATTTGTCTGTCACAATTTTACGAATGACTTTTACTATATTTATTTAATTTTTAAACTGACTAAAAAATGCGTGGTCAGTTATTTTTCAAATGTTTTAACGGTCTGATAGCGTAGGTAACGCTATCAGACCGTTAAAACTTTTGAAAAATCGCCGTCCGGCCGCTAGTTTAGACTATTATATAGGTAGAATGCTGCAGAGCTCGGTAGCGCAATGATTGATTGTCTTATAGAATTCGACTTGCGATTGCGACTGTCAAGCAACTTTCGCTAGAGTCGGTCACCGGATGGGTGACCAATAATTTACATCTCTATAGTGATACCCAATATGAATATGGTAATGTACAACTTTGAATATCTATGGGACGAACTTAATCAGAGCTAGAAAATAATCAGCTGTTCCATTGAAAACGTCAATATCTACTCGACCAAAATGTATTTGTAACAGCTTGGAGGGAGGTATAAGCTTCTTGGTAACAGCCATAGAAATAGAATGTCAAGCAAGAACAACAATGTCAATAAATAGGTGATCCGAAAACGAATGCATACATTTTATATGAGATACATAAAATATTACTTAGATTCATAAAATATGACTAATGGCAAAGGAAATTAATAAACCATGTTCCATACTGTTTTCTTCGTCGATAAACGAATAATTGTAGCGAAATTTGGTTTTAGAGAAATGTGTGGCAATATCTTATTTACCTGTGAAAAGTGTGATTACTTGGATTATTTCTTTTTGCCACATCACAATTACTTAGAGCACAAGACACCATGGCTCCACGATACCTTTTTTTTTTATTTTAATTAAGATTAACAAATATTTTAAACAAACTGTGATTGCTCATTTGCTAGGCGGGACGCTAGGGGCTCTTACTGTAAAAAATGTTGGCACATGTCACTTGATCCTTTGTCTCTTTTTTACATAGACCGTGTCCGTATGATGTTAACTTCTCTTTTCCACGCTTTGTTGGTCTTTTTGAGCGCAGCGAAAATTTTTCTATGTCTATGGTAACAGCCATAGCCTTTACTTAGAGCACAAGACACCATGGCTCCACGATACCTTTATTTTATTTTAATTAAGATTAACAAATATTTTAAACAAACTGTGATTGCTCATTTGCTAGGTGGGACGCTAGGGGCTCTTACTGTAAAAAATGTTGGCACATGTCACTTCATCCTTTGTCTCTTTTTTACATAGACCGTGTCCGTATGATGTTAACTTCTCTTTTCCACGCTTTGTTGGTCTTTTTGAGCGCAGCGAAAATTTTTCTATGTCTATGGTAACAGCTGATTATTTTTTTTTACTCTGACTAACTTGGTCCCATAGACAAAGTTGTTCAGTATCACAAGTAAAGCCTCGATTACATACGCCGATTTAGCATCCTAGCTAGGAACCAATTTAGAGTTGCCACGCGTATAAATAAGTTCAATTTTAACAGTAAATTTGCACAAATAACGGAAAAGTCAACATTTTTTATGATTTTTTATTTTCTATTCTCATATACAATCTTAAACAATGTTTACTTTTCCGTTAAAGTGTTAATTCAATTTTAAAATCGATGTTATTGTACAATATTTTATTATATAATACGGGTGGCAACCCGAAATTGGTTCCTAGCTAGGAAGCTAAATCGGCGTATGTAATCGAGGCTTTCGTATCGCGGTCATCACACCACAAATGTCGACTGTTTTTGATTTCACCCTGTAGTTATAGGTAAATAAAAATTATTGGTTCATATTTTTTCACTACATTACATTTTATAGCTTGTCTTAACCTGTCATAACGCAAATCCTATCTTGAATATTATCTCGTCACTTTGATAACACAATTTCTCGCCATATTGAAAAAGAGTAACTCCATAAATAACTGTTTAGCCCCCATATTGCCTTATATTGGGGATCGTAAATCAAAATAATATTGTTATTAATAAAAGTAAACGATTTTGACTATCAAGACATTATCATAAAATCCTTATACGAACGAAAGTGAGTTTATTTGTTACGCTTGCACATCTTATGAGCGTTGATAGGCGTTGATTCGTCACGACATTTTATACAAGAACACTTTTAACGGATCACAGCGCGTATCTATATTGGTTAATTCAGATGTTATTTTAGAATTAAGTATTTATTTAGTTTTGATTTGTTGGTTTTTTGGGTTTCCCGACGTTTCGACACCCCAGGGGCCCTGGTAACGGTACGATTGAAGCAAAAAGGCTGCTCATACCCGCTCGGTACCCTTAGCACGAACAGCTATCGAAAAAAATAACGCGCGTAATATCATTCGATAGTGCAATTTTGTATGAAAAATTAGTACAGCGCCATCTACCGCCGAATAGCGAAATTAAATTTTCTATGGAGAATTGTCTATCGAGTAATTTTACGCGCGTTATTTTTCTCGATAGCTGTTCGTGCTAAGGGTACGGAACTTAATAAAAATGCATTCAAGTTTATTAAATTATTTTATAGCTCCTGCAGAATACATTGGTCTAAAACGTTATTTAAAAATATTTTCGATAAATAGTGTAACTGCTAAATTAGACCGATTTTAAATATTCCATAGAAACAGAAAGAACTTTTTTTTTAAATAAGTCATTTCAAAATGTCCCTAACTCACTTTTGAACTATGTATCCTGCTTATGCTTACGAAGTTTCATTAAAATCGGTTCATTTATTTCAAAAGTAAAGACTTGGTAGTTTTTATGAAAACTTAATCCCATCAAAAACATTTTCATGTATAAAATGTAGCCAAGACCCACTCTCACACTGTCAAAAAGTTAATAAGGACTTGAAAGTTTGTATGAAAACTTAATGCCGTGACGAATCAAACTACTCGACCGATTATCATGACTTTTGCATAGTTCCCGAGGGACAGCAAACTGTCCACCTAGCTAGACGAAGCCGCGGCCGACCTGTAATATTAGATAAACGAATTTTCACACACGTTACTGCAGTTTAGCTTCTACTAAGCTAATTTGCAAATTGATGACCTGCACGACTAATTTTGTCTAAGAGTTAAGCAAACAGTGCACAAAATGGCAGCCATTTTGAGAGTAAGCACTCTTGTGAGCTATAACAAGCAGCTTGCGAGCAGAAAATAGATACATGTCGATAAATTCGTATTTAACAGCCTATGAGGATTAGTGGTTCGCCCGTGTAAGATGAAGGGGTCCCGGGTTCGATTCTCAGAGGGTTTGTTTGATTTTTTTTCATGACAACAATTCGATATTGTTGTGTTCGGGCAGTTAGAGGTAGGATAGGCAGTTCCTCAGTGATGAGGATTCCGGGTGTAGTGCGCTTCTAATTAACATCAGGTGGGGTGAAGGCCAAACACTTACCCGATGTCAATAAAAAAAATTCTTGCCATAAATTAAGTTGGCAAATACTTCTCCAAGTAAAAATTAAGTAGCACAAAGTCGTATTGAATTACAAACTTGTAAAGTTTGGAAACAGTTATTATGTAACTAAGTCGTAACCTAAGTAATTTTTTTCCGTACACATTTTTGCACGTTTTCGTAAGTTGGATTTCACAACTTTATTTTCAAAACTTAATTGAAAGTTTTTTTTACTTTTATCATAGTAGATAACTTTAACCAGCGAGGGTCGGAACGGAACAGAGGCAGAGAGTTTGGGGTTCGAAGTAGTTTGTTTGTATGTATGTCTGTTACCATTTCCAGGGTTCCGTACCCGAAGGGGCCAAACGGAGCCCTATTGCTGTCACTCATGTGTCCGTCCGTCTGTCCATCCGTCTGTCCGTCGGTCCATCCGTCGCGTCGTCTGTCATGACTACGTTGAAGCTACAGTCTTCATATTTACACCAAAAGTGTGTCTTGCTGACCCAAAGTCATTAAATGTATTTTTTTAATTTATTTTATAGGGGGGCAAATTAAAGCGGGTGTGAATAAAAGATTTTTTACAAATTACATATGACATGGACAAAAATATATGGAACTTGATCCAAGATACTCGGCTGATGATGTATGGGAAATGAAAGACGTTTTTCAATTTCACGACTCTATACGAAATAAGACACAAGCTCTTTTAAAAGCCTAAACTAAGTAAATGTTTTTTTTTTATTTAAAAAAAGAAAATAGTTAATTTATGAAATAACTATATTTTATGCTATGTATAAATCTATGTGCTTCACACCTTTTGAAGTGTTAACATTGTATTTAAAAGCCTTCCTGTACCCTTAGCACGAACAGCTATCCAAAAAAAATAATGCCCGTAAAAACATTCGATAGAGTAATTTTGTATGGGAAATTTGTACAGCGACATCTACCGCCGAATAGCGAAATTAAATTTTCCATAGATTTACTCTATCGAGTACTTTTACCCGCGTTTTTTTTCTCGATTGATTTTCGTGCTAGGGATAGTGATCACGCTGCTTTAAAGGCCAAAAGACTATGGGGGCAAAATTACTATTACGCAAAATGACTAAAATGCAGAATGACTTAAGCTAGGGTTTCCTAGGATGACGGTGCCATCTTATTACGGCCGTCATTTAGCAGCGTAGAACGATGTCTATGTAAACAATATGGCGCGGTTTCTGACGTTACGGTGTCGCCATATTGTTTACATAGACAAATTTCAACGCCGCTATATTACGGCCGTAAAATGACGGCACCGTAATCCTAGGAAACCCTAGCTTAAAAAACATACATTTCCATTGTTGTACTTATAACTTCCCGTGTTATTGTAACACAGAATAACCTATTATCGATTCCACAATAAAGTTTATCAACGTACAGATAACGCAATAATCCTCCAATTAGTTTTTAATGGTTTAATTAAATCCTTTAACTACGTATGTGACGTAATTGCGTACAAATCAGTTTCGCTGTATCAGCGAGGGGAGATTATCAGTTTATTTTTAAAACAATATCGCCTACGTTGTTAGACACAGATTTGTGATACAAAAACGTGTTTCAGAAATCACTGAAATACAAGCAGATTAGATAAAACATTATTAATTTCATAGTAACATTTGGGGGGGTCTCACTCCGCGCTTAAACTTTTATATTAGCCTAATGCTCGCGGCTGACTCAGTCGAGCCAGCGCGCGAGGGGTGTCGTGTGTCGGTTGAGACAGAGCTACGTGACAGAAAGAGAGGCACTTCGGAAGTGCTTATAATATTAGGCACGCAGCGCTGTGCAATTTGAAATTGTGCTTTATTGCCGTGCAGCGAGAGTAGCTTATTATTTGATTGTCCTCGCGTGGATGGGCTTCTGTACTGTTATATATTCTGTGATAACATGTTGGGTGCCATCAAATTTTACGGTTGTGTGATTAGACTTGAAGAAGAATCGGATACCTCATTTAATAAAAATTATTGCATGCCAAGTACTTTGTGTATCGGAAATTCACATATACCTAGTTGGTTACTAAGTTCTGTAACTATGGAAAACATGAATAATACTAAATTTACAAATAATGCTACAATGAATTATATACCAAATGAAAGCACAAATATTTAAGATTATCATGTATTAAAATTATTCGAAATGACCGCCTCTGGCATGAATACACGCCTTTAGACGACGAGGCCAGTCATCGATGGCAGCACGAACTACCACCATATCCAATTCTGCGACTGCCTTGAGAATAGCGCGCTTAAGAGAGTCGAGATTCATGTGGGGCTTAGCACATGCTTTCTCCTCAATAAGTTGCCATATGGCATAATCCAGAGGATTTAAGTCTGGGCTGGAGGATGGCCATTCTTCCTGCGCGATAAAATCAATTTTGTTAGCCCGAAACCATGCTTGTGTAGATTTTGCTTTGTGCGCAGGGGCAGAGTCCTGCTGGAAGACCCATGGCTGGTTTTGAAATATATGGCTTAAGGGTTTGACAACAGGTTCCAGAACGGTATCTTGATAGACTCTAGCGCCAGTTTTCATACCTTTTTCACAGAAATGAACCTTACTTAGCCCTGAATAGGACACCCCCAACCAAATCATCACTGATGAGGGGTGGTGACCTCGTTGGACCCTCGGAGCAATCATGCTGGCTTCTTTACTATTCTTAGCGTATACTCTATCATTTTGCCGGTTAAAATTTTCTTCGACTGTGAAGATTTTTTCATCAGTAAACAAGATTTTTCGATGGCCGTTTTGTGCGTACTGCTTTAGTAGAGCGCGACTTCGTGCTAACCTCATAGCCTTCAATCGTGCGTTTAGCAGATGGCCCTTTCGTCTACGGTAAGCGTGAAGCCCAAGGTCATCATTGATAATTTTTTTAAGGGAACTTCTCTTCACAGTCATCTGTATTGCCAATAACTTTTGCTTCCGGACGGGATTTCTCGTGATTCTCGCCTTCACTGCCTTGATCACAGCTGGTGTCCGAACGGTGCGTGGTCTTCCTGTACCCTTAGCACGAACAGCCATCGAGAAATCTTACGCGCGTAAGAAAATACTACTCGAAAACGTACTCGATTCGAAAGCTAGCAAAATCGGCAGCACGAATTTTACAGAGCTGGCTAACGTCAACTCGATAGTAGCGATAAATAAAGCTAACCTGACACAATCCAATTATCAATCCAATTGAAGCAAGGTGCGTTCAAAAACCATGTTATAATCTATGTAAATCATAAATATGTAAATTAAAATTCAATCAAGTTGTTTATTATCATAATTTTACAATTAATTATTCTTATTATTAATAATAAAACTGTTAACAATATTAATTTCATTTAATAACTTAAATTAATTTGCAAATATTATAATAATTTTTAAAATGTGCATGATTTTGCCCATGCTTTTGAACGGTCATTGCACCTTGCCCGTGATTGGTTTGAAAAAGAAGAGTGTCGCTATTCTTTCTCTCTTTCTTTCTCATCCTGTGATTTAATGAAAAATATAACCTAAAATAGCCATTTCTTTATTTTGTTTTTTGTCTAAAATGATTTATCTGTGTCGGCTAATAAATAATACAACTGCGAGGAAATGATATTATTATGACCTAGGAGTAAACTACAATGTTTCATAGTTTCATCAAATTGTTCTAATTGAAGATTTTTTATGAACTTGAAGAATAACAATGGAATATTGTCAATGAATAATAAATTGTTTACACATAAACAATAAAACCTTTGGACGTGCTATGAAAATATGTGAATTTCATCGGAATTAGTGCCTATAGTGTTTGAAGATTCGACAAATTAGAGACTTTGTTAAGTTTGCAATTGTTATACCTAGTTAGTTTTCGTAATAGTTTTATGGTCTTATTTTTTTTATATCTACTATGAAACATAATTAATTAACTGTATCCAAACTGTGTGATGTGTTGTCTGAAAACAAATATTATACGTATAACACCGTATTCTATAGTTTTATTTGAGTTTTGTAGGTAAGTTCTAAAATATTGCTAAAATAAAGGTATGGTGGGTGTGGGGGACACCGTGGATAGCGTAAAATGACGAGATTTTTATTTTACAAATTTCTATATCTAATGAGAACAATTTAAGTAATATTGCCTGTGGATAATTCAGTGGACATGTCATAGTTCTCAAATTAAATTTTTGTTACTACATACATGCTTTTAAAATTTAATAATAAATAATACAAAGTCGCTCGGAAAGTCTCTCACTGAAAAAATGTCAGTGAGTAAGTTGTCGATAGCCAGCTTGCGAGTGTCTCGATACCGTATGTCAAAAGTGGGTTCGTGCTACCGATTTCCATCCAAGTTGTAACTTTACTATTCGATCTCGATTCGAAGGCTGCTCGATACCGTAAGTCAAAATGTTTCGTGCTTCCAAATCTTAGTTCCGTTTACGGACGTAGTGGCGCTGTACAAATTTCCATACAAAATTGTAGGATTCGAGTAGTTTTACGCGCGTTATTTTTCTCGATAGCTGTTCGTGCTAAGGCTACTGATCTTTTTCGGTCATCGACGGTCAAGGTATTACTGTACCTATGGATAGTGCGATAAATAAATTGCTTGTTGATTTTCAACTTTTGTAGCAACTTGAAAATCATATTCGGTGGCTGCCCACATTTGTGCAGAGCAATTACAGCGACACGATTCTCCTTCAACCCCCATTCCATGGTGAAATAAACAAAATATGATATACGTGTGGTATGGAATTATAGCTTATAAAACTGTCAATAATATGTCATTTTTATTTTTTCTTTTCATTTGTTTTAATGGCCAGTAATCGATAAAGAAACTCAGTAACAGAACTTTTGACCAACCTGTGTACATTACCTACACAAAATATGGGTTCAGTACCCCTAGCACGAACAGCTATCGAAAAAAATATCGCGTAAAAACATTCGTATGGGAATTTTGTATGGGAAATTTGTACAGCGCCATCTACCGCCGAGAAGTGAAATCAAATTTTCTATAGATAATTCCCTATTGAGTACTTTTACACGCGTTTTTTTTCTCGATAGCTGTTCGTGCTACTAGTACAGCACGTTACAATAGAAATATCTGTAATTGATTTTTTAATCTGTCCCCAGTCACGATGCGTTTCATCCTGGCGGCCATCTTGTTCGTGTCCGCCATCTTGTCGTGCGCGGCGCAGGCCCAGTACCCGCGCCCGCGCCGCCCCGAGCGCTTCGACACCGCTGAGCAGATATCCAACTACTTGAAGGAACTACAAGAGTACTATTCCGTTCATGGAAGAGGGAGGTAGGTTTTAACCGTCTCTGTGGAGTTAGACTTTAACTAAGATGCAGTGGACCTAGATTCGATTCTCAGGGGTACATAGCTACAGATATACTCGGTTTGGCGTGTTTCAAAACCGCCTGGCTAGCTTGATAAGTCTGCCGCCATAAAAACAATTAACATTGCATTTTTTATTCCTGCATATTGATGTAATAGGTAGATGTATAACTTAGTCCACCAGTCACTTTTAATGTCCCCACTGCTGGGGCACAGGCCTTATGGGTGGATAAGGAGGACGGGCCATAACCCACCACGTGAGCCCAATGCAGATTGGTGGGTGTTAACGACTGCAAATGTAGCCGGGACCAACGGCTTAACGTGCCTTAAGCACGGAGGAGCTCGAGATAATAAATTTTTGGTCACCCATTCCATGACCGACCCTTGCGAAAGTTGCTTTACCTCCAAAATCGCTGGGCCAGGTGCTAAACTACTGCATCACCGAGCTCCTCGTGTATGACTTATTATCCTTTAACCATAAAATTATCTTCGCTTTTATAAGATTCCCTTGATGTCAATTAAGTCTGATGTAACACGTTGGGCGCCAATAAACACTAACGCCATCTGGCTTCTAAATAAACTGAGGATGAACTAACAAGTACATACTGCAAACGACGTCATCGCGTTTAATAGTTCAATCGCAACTCAACAGATGGCGTTAATTTGGAAAACTTTTCTCTTCGCAGGTACGGCAAGAGGCAAATGCATATAGCTGATGCATCCGTAATCTTCAGAGAGACTCCATTCATAGACCATACTATGAACGAAGAAGCACTATTCAAAAACCTCGGATATAAGTAAATTTTGAAAATGAAGATAGAATGCAGGCGCAAATAATAATCCTCAGTTTTCATTTTACCTACTACTTAACTTATTTTCATGGATGACGTTATGCAACAATGTATTATTTCTGAATACAATAACAAATTATTGTAAACCTTCCTATATTCTGCGAAACAATTTGATTTGATTTGATTCTGTCCACCTATCATCAAGTTTTTGCTGAGTTCACTTTTGTGTGATTAATCCTTTCACACAAATTATTATAATTTCTAGAAATTGTTAATAATCCAAAGCTAAAGTTGTATTTTAGTAAGAAACTCCTTTTAGTATTATCTTTAAAAAATCTATCATTGTTACCAACAAAAAAATAATGTTTAAACATACCGTCAAACAGATATTAAGTGCTTTTAATATTCCAATAACGGTATATCACACTGATCACAAACACATCACGGTATTTTGCGTGAAAATTTATTGTTTATTCACACATTTTGCTGTCAACCAACGCAACCACATCTGTTAAATACTTATGGTAAATGTGAACCATAAGACTATAAGTCGTCAAATCTAGGAGACGTATTTTTTTTTATTATGTGGCATATGTATCTAAATTATATCATGGCAAAGAAAGAGGAGGCACTAATTTAACAAAACATAATAAAGAACAACGGCCACTCTCATACATAGGTTGACCTGTCAAATAGCTATTTTAAAGTTGATGTAGGTATAATTATAATAAAATTATATTTGAGTAGGCTATGACCGTAGAACACAGATTCATTGAATTTAAATTTAGCAATCAGAAAAATATGTAATGGTAAAATCAATATGTTCATGTTTATATCAATATTGTAGTTTAATTATTTATTTATTATTAATTTTCTCATTTTATTTTAGTTATATTTTTATTTTAGTTAAAATAAATAAGATTGGAAATGCAATTTTATGAGCTATATTACTTCTCTCTACACGATAAGATAAAATCAACATTTTGACGGGTCAGAAATGGGCGTCCTTAACCTCTGTGTGACTTTTAAGACCCCGAATGACTAAACTTAAATATTTGATAAAAATTGGCTGCTACTTACTTTTTATTGTATAAACATATCCAATCTGTTTTATTATAAGTAATTAGGTAAATAAGTTAATTCAAATACTATCCGTCTTAAATTCTAGTCAATTATTTAATGTTTTTATTGTTATCCCAAATGGTTTTTAGGCTGGGTAAGAACTGTTTGTTAGGGAATTTCACTCTGTGTAAACACGCTTTTATAACATTAAGAAAATAATAATAGAGATAGAATAAAGGTGATTTATCGGAATTATTGTATTATTTGATCTCTCTGGTCGTAAAATAAATATATAAGGTGGAACCAAATTATGTATAACAATATTTAAACAGGTGAAACAATCAGTGGCACGAAACATGAGAATTTTTCGACGGAGTGGGGATAAGTTCGCGCATGTGCTCTTGTGAGCGACCAATAGCGCGCGCCCCCGTCCCGCCGCCCGCGCCCCTCACCGCTACGCATCCCCAAAGTACGCGTTCCGCGCAATCCCCACCCGATTTCATGATTCGTGCCACTGACTGTACCTACTGTTGCTTAATCTGAACAACTTTCTCCAAAGAACATAAGTCGAAAAACGAAAAAAAAATATCCTCCTATACAAAATCGATTGGTCAGCCGATCGACTTAGTATGGAAAGGCGAAAAAATATTAGTTTTTCCCATACAACCATTTTTGGTCACAGATTTTCAACAGATGTAACAAGTCGCTACAGTTTCGTAACAGATACGACACATTGCGACTATTTGCGACTGTGTGGGGTTTTGTTTAAAGGTGTTGTAACAGTTCAGTAACAAAGTTACGGAATCTAGTTTCAGTAACTTTGTGTCGTCGCTGTGTCGACATAATTCACAATGATCTGTGTCCATACATTCTATACACTTTGTGCTCAGTTTGCAACTAGAGTACAAAGTTGTAACAATGTGTGGTAACGGGATGGTAACATTACAACACATGTTGTAACGTTACGACAATGTTCCGGAATACCAGATAATCTATCTTATACAAATGAGCGAGTCAAAGGAACTGCTGAACGAATGAATGAATGAATTCCTGATAAAAGTGAGCACAAATACGTCGCGATGTGACTACGCGGCGACAACGCAGTGCGACTAAAAGTTACTGTTACCAAATGTTACAAATCGTCCCTACTTTTCGAAACGGCGACGGAACAACGGTCGACACGGCTACTCATTGTGACGGAACAAAGTTACTGAAAAAATATGTTTCGACACAAATGTGTGCACTCTAAGTCGTAACCGCTACCAGAATGGCTGTATGGGTTGGGTTACATAATTAATTTAGTTCCATCAAATAGGTACTATTACCTACTTAATTAGCATAATAGCAGTTCATGATTCATTTTTGTATCAAAAATTACAAGAACTGCCCCCCTAGCAAGACCACTGAAACGCGATATGATATGGCGATTTATCGCTTTTAACTGTCAAAAGACAATGGATTTTGACAGTTGATTGTCGATCATGCTACATCATGTCATGCTACGCGAGGCCTGATTTTCCACTGCCATTTCCCGTATTTTTACCCGACTACAGTGAATCAAGATGGAGTGTTATGGTTTTCTAATATTTGAACCAACTTCAACGAAAGTGCGTAAAACTCACCATTTTACCCGAGATGTATCCTATATTTTATTCCAGTCGCAGGCGATGGTGGATAGTCAAATCGAGGGTAAAATGGGTTTTATGTACGAGCTCTGCTTTTTTCCCTTCGATCAGGAGGAAATTAAACAATAATATTGCAAAAAATATATATAACCTGGATAAAAAAGAAGAAACAGAATGAAATAGCAAGTATATAACGAAGTTTAATTGCGTGTGTGTCTGTTTACTTGACGACCTTTGTCTTACCCCGGTCACTTACATTCGCGCAAATACGCGAACCCACAAGTGTAGGACGGACATTCGAAGACATTCGCGAATGATTTTCCATACAAAATTGAAAACATTCGTACAATGTACGAACCTTTGCGCGCATGTGAGTGACCGGGGTTAGAGTCTGAGACTTCGACGAAGATTTTACTTTATGCACTAGAGCATAAAAAGCGATTTTATTCAGCCTATACCCAACATAAAGACGAATTTTACGAGCATGAGAAGTGAAAATGTTATTTTGTTTTTTAGAAAAAACTCCTAAGGGACGTTAGAATCTGTCCAACTTATTTATTTCGAAACCTGATCACCACTTAATTACCTATACGTCAATTTAACACCTTACAGTATTGAGATTATGTTTCCTTGGTTGCATTAACAACTTTAAGAATAGCTGCATTAGAACTGTATTCGCTTGAAAGGCTGAAGAGTTTACATACTTTTAAGGGCTTTTACATACAATCGTTTCGTTGAAAATGACGATCGAACTGACGAAAAAAATAACGTCCATAAATTCTATACACCGTCATTTTGTAGTCGTTTTAATTAACTTAAGGGTGTGTTGTACCAATGAAACTAAACATTTTTGCCCAAGAAACATGGGTCAAAAACGACAAAAAAATTTGGTCCTCCCATACTAACTAGACAGCTAAAACATTGTATTTGTATGGGAAAGTCCAAAATTTTTGTCGTTTTTCGACCCATGTTTCTTTGGCAAAAATGATTATTTTCATTAGTAGAGCACTCCCTTAAGTTAATTAAAACGACTACAAAATGACGGTGTACAGTAATTTTGTATGGGAAATATGTACAGCGCCATCTACCGTCGAAAAGCAAAATTAGATATTACTTAGACGTGGTTTTAAATAAAGAAAAGCTTAGTTATATTATTATTAGAATAATTAAGTCAAAATGTGTGCAAATACGTCCAAATATTTAATTTAAAAGATTTATTTATGCTCGAATATATGAGTTAAAGAAATAAATCTTTAATTAAGTTCAGGGAAAGATACATAAAAACCAAATAGCGAAGATGCCGAAAAAATATCGTAGCTGCTACGAATCAGTTACATCGTAGTAATAATATACTAACGGCCGCCCGCGGTTTCACCCGCGTGGTTCCCGAGAGAATGTCGGGATAAAAAGTATACTATGTTTTAATCTCGGCTATCTACTATCTTTGTGCCAAATTCCAACCAAATCCGTTCAGTAGTTTTTGCGTGATTGAGGAACAAACATCCAAACCCACAAACTTTCACATTTATCATATTAGTAGGATAAACTATCTCTATTTTTTATAAGTATTCATACAAATACACTCACAGATAATTTATTGTTACTAACTTTTGATTTAAGTATAATAGCCCGAGCTAGGAAAAGAACTTAAAATACTTAAATTAAAAAAATATTAAAAACACGACTGCCCTGCCAAAACGAACTAAAAAGTTAAACAACAGTGTCATTGCAGTCGGGGGACCTTATCATGGAACAATTTTTGATCAAAGAGGTCCCCCGACTGCAATGACACTTGTTGTTTATTTAACTTTTTAGTTCGTTTTGGCAGGGCAGTCGTGTTTTTATTTAATATTTTTTTTATTTTTTTATTTTTATTTCACACATTTTAGTAACATATGATATAGTTTTGGAATGTACTCATCAAGGCCTTTCATTTGATGCCCAAATTGTAATAATAAAAGAAAAAAAAATTTTTCACATTTGAAAATGGCGTCGAACAGTCGCCATATTGATTTTTTCTAAAAAAAATATAGCCAGTGTCACTCGGGATGTTGTAAGGATTCTAACGATACCCCATTTATCCAAATCAGTTCAGGCATTTAGAAGTTATGGTGGAATAAAGAAACTCACATACCCACAAACATACATGAAACCTGTACCCTTAGCACGAACAGCTATCGAGAAAAATAACGCACGTAAAATTACTCGATAGTGCAATTTTGTATGAAAAATTAGTACAGCGCCATCTATCGCCGAATAGCGAAATTAAATTTTCCGTAGAGAATTTTCTATCGAGTAATTTTACGCGCGTTATTTTTCTCGATAGCTGTTCGTGCTAAGGGTACAGAACACATAACACTCTTTTTGCTTTGGGCAGTCGTGTAAAAAACTGTGGAGTCAGTAGCCCTAGCACGAACAGCTATCGAGAAAAAAAAACGCGCGTTAATTTTTTATCTATGGAACATTTCATTTCGCTATTCAACGTTAGATGGCGCTGTAAAATTTCCCACACAAAATTACTAAGTAAAGACTTAAGATGGTCTTGCGTCTTAGAAAATTATACAGGATTATGGAAAATTAAATAGAAATTTACTGAAATAAAAACTTTTTTAAAAACACTTTTTTAAAACGGACTAAAATTATTACAAAAAAATCGGACTAAAAACATTAAAACGGACTAAAAAGTAAAAAATAAATTCTTCTCTACATATTTATAACCCTACCTACAGAAATTTTAAACCTAAAAACGTGGGGCGCATTTTGTAAAATTTATCATCCATATTGTTTTAGCATGCGCCCCACGTAAATTAGTAACGTGATTAGTTTTTTTTTCAGTAAATTATTATTTTCTGATTTTTAGTTAACAAGCTAAGACTAAAAATATACCATCTCCTATCGGAGCACTTGTCAAGACGATTCAAACGAGCCCAAACTCGATGGGGTTGCATGGTTTTATTCTAGAGTTTCTATGACTTTCCTCCGGCTCCATCATCAGATCCTCGGACACTATTTCCCATCAAAGTACTCGTCAAGATGATTCAAACGAGCCCAAACTCAATGGGGGGTTTTATTACCGAGTTCCAGTGGCCTTCTTCCGGCTCCATCATCAGACCGTGGAAACTATTTTCCAACAAAGAACTCGTCAAGACGATTCAAACGAGCCCAAATTTGATGGGGTTGCATGGTTTCAATATTGAGTTCCTATGGCATGGGCTTTCGGCTTCATCATCAGACCCTGGATCTCGTCTCTCATTAGAGTACTCGTCAAGACAATTCTAACGAGCCCAAACACGATGGGCTTGTATGGTTTCATCATAGAGTTCCTGTGGCCTTCTTCCGGCTTCATCATCAGTCATCATCAGATCAGCTCGATGACACCATAGTATCGCATTGCCTTCCAGTTCTGACCTATGTTCAAAGTTTCAAGTCTCTAGCTTATCGGGAAGCTAGTATAAAATCGTTCGCAAACTTTGTGGAGAAACAAACAAACGAACGAACGAACACACAAACGAGAAAGCAACCTAATAAAAACGTGTTAAAATAATATAGGACAGAAAACACCAACAATCTCGCAGGAGTAGTAGTGCTAACATCAAAAACAACAATGTTTGAGACGACTTTTCCGAAAAAAAACAAAAATCAAAATCAAAAGTATACATAATGCAGTTTCTGTCCTTATTTTTGTGTTATAATGATTTAATCTAGGCATATCTTAGGATACAAGATATAAATCTTTTTAAAAGCAAACATCAACAAAATATTTAATAATAAGTAAGTTTTTTGATATTAGTACCCTTAGCAAGAACAGCTATCGAAAAAAATTACGCGCATAAAAACATTCGATAGTGTAATTTTGTATGGGAAAAATGTACAGCGCCATCTACCGCCAAAAAGCGAAATGAAATTTTCCATAGATAAACTCTATCGAGTACTTTTACGCGCGTTTTTATCTCGATAGAATGTTCGTGGTAAGGGTACAGAATATTTCTACGAGAACTACGATTTGCGTCGTAGCTGCTACGCCGTAGCAAATTGAGGTCAACAAAAAACATCAACGAATTACACAAATAAATGTAACTTTTCTCACCTAAGCTCTAAAATGTTATGATTCCATTTGAAAAGAGAATGCGTAGTGTTCCACATTTCCGAAAAGGCTGGTTCGCATCACGTTCTAAATTTGAAATTCAGTGCGGGGAATGAATTTCATTTTAGTTCCCGATCAAGTATCTATTCCTAATTCAAAATGGTAGAACTCATCAGTACCCTTAGCACGAACAGCTATCGAGAAAAATAACGCGCGTAAAATTACTCGATAGTGCAATTTTGTATGAAAAATTAGTACAGCGCCATCTATCGCCGAATAGCGAAATTAAATTTTCCATAGAGAATTCTCTATCGAGTAATTTTACGCTCGTTATTTTTCTCGATAGCTGTTCGTGCTAAGGGTACAGCTAGCGTTATTTTTACGAACCTTTATGGCAGCCTGACTAATCACGCAGACCAATTTAAAAATTAAATTTTAATTAAGTAAATTTTATTTCCTCGCATTTTGCTACTATTTGCATTGCCTCGAATGATTAAAGCCCTCAATCCTAACTTCCCGTTCTCGGCTGTAATGTACCTATTAAATTTGACCATCAGCCAGTTTTTATGTCCTTACTGCTGGGGCACAGGCCTTCCTTATGTGTGGATAAGGAGGATGGGCCATAACCCACCACGCGGGCCCAAGGCGGATTAGTGGGCGGACTATACATTTGTTTAATCTTTATTGCTGTTTAAATGCAAATTTAAATGATAAGTTTTAATGCTACAAGATGTAAACCAGTGGGTGAGTATGTGAGTTTAATCCCCGCAAATTACTAATTCGCTGGAACCTTGTCACATTAACATCCACGTTGACGTCATCCGCAACTAAAAATGGCATGTAACAAGAAAATTCTAATAGGTAATTTAATATACTTATTTATTATTGAATTAATATTTTAAATAAGATCAAGGTATATTAAAAAAAAAACTATATTGTTTTTCCTTTTTGAGGTTATCCTTTTTGTTTTTTTCCGCCAGGTGCGTTAGCAATTTGCGGGGATAGTACTACATTTAACCTGATTTAAATTACGTAATTTTTTTGACCAATACTATTAAAAAGTTTAGAAAAACAGTTGAAAATCGCAATGTATCAACCCGCCTAATCCTCAAACACCCATTTAATAAAATTCGATCTTAAACATCACAATGTAAAGTTCATTTCCGAACAGACAAAAGCCACATAGGAAAACAGCGTAATCGAACCTAACTGGATTATAAACAGTATGCGCGCGCACCCGCGAAGTACGTCGCCGAAATGGCGGTGGGTTCTTTTTAATGTCCACTGTTGTTCAACACAGTGATATCGAGTGATAACATTGCAGCCGTAACATGCAACTTCACCATCGTTTCATCGAGTTTTAAAAAAATGTCATAGGTATATCCATTACTGAGTCACAGGAAGAATGCCATAGATTCTAAAGATTTTTTTTTATCGTAATAGGAATATGTTCGAAGGATTGCTCAGCTGAAGTGGCAATGGGCGGGATACATAGCGAGAAGAACCGATGTTGGTTGGGGCGGGGCGGTTCTGGAATGGCGACCGCGCACCGGACGACGCTCCGTGGGTAGGCCCCCGACAAGGTGGACCGACGTGAGGGTGAAGGTTGCGGGAAGCCACTGGATGCGGGCCAAGCAGGACCGATCACCGAGATCTTTAGGGTAGGCCTATACCCAGCATGGGTGTCGTGCGGCTGATATGATGATGATGATGGTCAATGTAAAGTTATATTTATTTGTGTAATTCGTTGATGTTTTTTGTTGACCTCAATTTGGTACGACGTTGCAGCTACGATGCAAATCGTAGCTCTCGTAGAATGATATTACCATATATTTAAAAAAAAACTTGTTATTAAAATTTTGATGTTTGCTTTTACAATGAAATTATGTAGCTTAAGATAAGATATAGATATCTAGTTTAAATCAGACTATACAAAAATAAGGCCAGAAACTGCATTTTTTTCATAGTAAGGGTTATTTGTAAAACAATTAAACAACCTCACAGGAGTGGATAACTAACATAACAACAACATTTTCTTCTAAGACTTTCCGAAAAAGACAAAAAAAAAGAATTTTCATACAAAAATCGATCAGCTGCTCGGACATTTATATGGAAAGTCGATTTTTCTTGTCTTTTTTCGGAAAAGTCGTGGAACAAACGTTGTAGTTAATGATGTTAGTAATCTACTCATGCGAGGTTGTTAGAGTTTTACAAATAACCCTGTTCCCATAAAAAATACAGTTTCTGTACCCGTAGCACGAACAGTACCCTTAGCACGAACAGCTATCGAGAAAAATAACGCGCGTAAAATGACTCGATAGAAAATTCTCTATGGAAAATTTAAATTCGCTGTTCGGCGGTAGATGGCGCTGTACTAATTTTTCATACAAAATTGCACTATCGAATGATTTTACGCGCGTTATTTTTTTCGATAGCTGTTCGTGCTACGGGTACAGAAAGAAATAACGTAAAAACATTCGATAGAGTAATTTTGTATGGGAAATTTGTACAGCGCCATCTACCGCCGAAAAGTGAAATTAAATTTCTCATAGACAAATACTCTATCGAGTGGTTTTACGCCTGTTTTTTTCTCGATAGATGTTCGTGCTAGGGATTTTAATGTAGGTATATTTTGAGCTACATATAAATCATTGTAAAAGCAAACACCAAAATTATATAAGTAACTCAAAAACAAAATGCTGTTTTGTATACTAAAATAAAAACCACGTAACTATTGAGTTTAAGATACGAAGCAGTTCCACAAACGCAAGTATCGTGTTCCGACCAAAAAGAACCCAATTTCAGTGTTATGTCCTCGGCAAGCAAGGCCAATTTTTTTACAAGAAAAATCTATATTTTACCCTAGAACTACCACAGAAACCCCATATTTTTACTAACTTTTCTACTCCCATTATATTTTTGAGTACTTTATCATCGGAAATTGTCTGTGTCTTTGTATATTTTGATAAGAAACCTACCATATCGTCGACGAAAACATTTGCTATGTTTGAGTGAATTTCATCGCAGTTTTGGCTAAAAGGTAAGAATATAATATTTTTTAATAAAAAATGTTATAAAATAAGTATAAATATTAGGTGCCTGATTATTTTCTTGAGATTTAAGTTCAATATTAAATGGAGAAAACTTCGTCAAAACATGACGAAACCACAAAGAAATAAAAGGATCTTTTTGCAATTACTTAATTGAAAAATCATTTCCGTTTCCTTGTTAAAGTCACCGGAAGCCTAAAAAAATAATTACTAGGCTTTTTAAGCAATTTAAGTAAGTACCTAGGTAATTTTTTTTAATACCTAATTAGGCATAAAATTGTTTTTTTATTATTGTAGCTATATAATTAAAAAAATATTTACATAGGTTTAATGCGATTAATTTGACAATGTACATACAACAACAGAGGCGACTTGTGACCCTAGAACGTACAGCTATCGAGAAAAAAAAATGCGCATAAAAAAGTACCTACTTGATAGATTAAATGGGGAATGTCCAAAAGAATCAAATTGGCAGATTTTTTTTATACGTTTGTTAAAAAAGTTAAAAAGTTTCAGAATATTCGGTTGCGTAAAAAAAATAATGTCTCTTCGGCTTCACATATGTACGAAAGTAACAGCAGAATGGAGATTATCCTTTGCCACCAATTGCCACAGCCACAACTTGGTATTTAAAAAAGTTTAATACAAAATGTCAAAACCTCTTTTTTAGGGTTACGTAGCCAAAATGGCAAAAAACAGAACCCTTATAGATTCGTCATGTCTGTCTGTCTGTCCGTCCGTATGTCACAGCCATTTTATTCCGAAAGTATTAAGATTATACCAGGGGTGCCCATACTTTTTCTTAAGGAGATCGACTTGGCAAAAAATTATGACTAAGAGATCGACATTTTGACCATTTAACCTACCAAATATCTAACAAGAAAAAGAATTGCATATGTAAAACTACATTGGGTGCAAAATGTCAAATTTCTTATCCTTGGCGATTGACCTTAAAACCTCTCGCGATCGACCGGTCGATCGCGATCGACCGTTTGGGCACCTCTGGATTATACAGTTGAAACTTAGTAGGTAGATGTATTCTGTTAACCGCTTAACGATTTTACCACAAAAATAAAAAGATTAAGGGTCTCTAAAAATGACATTGAGGTTCCTAAAGTCACATCTTAAAACAATTTAAAAATTGTTTTAAGATGATGATATTTAATTTTAAATTAAAATACCTTTATAAACAAACTCTTGACAAGAATCATTTGTCATAGTTAACTACTTAATTTTGGGAAAGATCTTTTTGAAGTTACCAAGAATCCTTTTTTATGTTTACTTTAATCAGGAATGAAAGAAACGATTTCTTTGAGTTACATTCGCTTTCTTTATCAAAATAAATCACAAAAGCCGATTTTAACTCCAAAATAGTAAAGTATAAAGGGTTTTCAAAGTTCCTGTACTTTAATTAAACATACAATGGACGTACGAAAACAGGAGGAAAGTCATGTTTTGACGAAAACTTTTATTGAAACCACAAAGGACTTTGTTATCTCTATACCAGATTAGACAGCTTTTGAACTAAAAATACTGAATTACCTCGTGAATTTTTGTCGCCCACCCATCCCTGGATACTTTATCGTTTAATTATTTGTTTGTTTGGTTATAAGTGTTTAAAAACGAATTATTTTAACACAGACTTTCTTGTCCGTCTTGTCTTCAGTTAAAGTCACAGTACTCGTAGCACGAACAGCTATCGAAAAAAATAACGCGCGTAAAATCATTCGATAGTGCAATTTTGTATGAAAAAATAGTACAGCGCCATCTACCGCCCAATAGCGAAATTAAATTTTCAATAGAGAATTCTCTATCGAGTAATTTTACGCGCGTTATTTGTCTCGATATCCGTTCGTGCTAAGGGTACTGAAAACTCGAAAACTATTATTTTACTCACATGTTTGAAAATCATTTTTCTAAACGCTAAACGTTTTAATAGGTATATTTTCGCCGTTGTTCTTTTGCAAAAGATTTTAATCTAGCTTACCGATGAGGTATAGACATGAAACTTTAAATAGTCATAGGCTATGATCACCTATTCCTTGTCCTTTTGTCTATCTGTCTATTCCTTTTTTCTTAGAAACAACACGTGAACGTGAAAGGTCTTTTCAAGCTATAAAAATATCAAATTTCATGCATGTGCAATCAATGAATGCATGCGGATATTTACGTATATCGGGTCATTTTGAACTTACCATCCAAATTTTAAGGATGTCTCCAGTCCATTAAACTAAACAACTTTCTCTAAGAAACATGTGTCAAATATCGCCAAAAATGTTTGGTCATCCCATACTAAATTGATCAAGTGATCTCTTTGATTTGTATGGAAAGAAGATTTTTATTTTACATATTTGACCATGTGTTCCTTAGAGAAAGTTGTTCAGTTTCATGGACTGAACACATCTTCAAAATTTGGATGGTATGTTCAAAATGACCTTGTATATATTTTATGTAACTTTGTATACGAGTAGTATATTATGTACCTACTACGGTATCTTAACTATGTAATTAAGCAATCGAACGGAAAATACCCAAATAGGGTTTCTATTGGTTATTAGGGTTTCTGTTGAGTATTTCCCGCTGACCTTAATCCATGAAACTTGGCAGGAAGCAAATTCTTACAGCAAAAGTCAAGGAAAAAGATTAAAAGTACATTTTCTTAAGTTTATCCACGCGCGAGTCAGATGCGCACTTTTCCGGTTTTTATAAATCATCGAAGTTATACCGACCTACTACTAGCGCCGCAAATACATTTATTTTATTACTTGTAAACCAGGTAAATATTTAAAAAAGCTAAAAAACTCTCCGACCACACACTCCTACTCATGGATCAGAGACGTGAAATGAGGCTCCAGAGCTCGCAGCAATGCTCATCGTTAAATCGGCAGCTTAATAGACAGATATCTAAAGAGGGCTCCACACTCACGCCGCGAACCGCGGCCGCGAATCACGGGCGCGGTTCGCGCATGAAAACGGTGCGAAAAATATAGCCGTCCAGACTCGCGCGTGAACCGCGGCCGCGAATCACGGCAACATTAGTTCGGCACACAAGTCCTTTGACGCGGACCAAAAAACCGCCACCGGACGGGGAACGCCGCGAAGCGCGAACGCGAAGCCGCGAAGCCCATACGCGAAGCCGCGTAACCCTCCACACTCGCGGTTCGCGGCCTTCGCGGGCTTTCGCGGCGCGAGTGTGGAGCCCTTTTAAGTCTTTGACGAGCGACCTTCGCCAATTTAATACGAATCGTATTAAAGAGGCTATCGAGCGGAATAAAGGCTCCAAAGTGTTCGCGAGAGATCTGTACCCTTAGCACGAACAGCTATCGAGAAAAATGACGCGCGTAAAATTACTCGATAGAGAATTCTCTATGGAAAATTTAATTTCGCTATTCGGCGATAGATGGCGCTGTATTATTTTTTCATACAAAATTGCACTATCGAATGATTTTACGCGCGTTATTTTTTTCGATAGCTGTTCGTGCTAAGGGTACTGTCTATTGGGCAAAGCCAGATGAAGAAGCTGAAAACTGACAACGGTCGCATCATTTCATCAAACTCTGAAATCTTGAGGGAAATAGGAACAACCTTTACTGAGAACTGCAAGGCCGCGAACTTTTCCGACTACCTTTTATATGCTAAATAGAGTTAACTGATTCGTCCATACCTGTAGGTGTTTACAAGATGGCTCCTGGCAAATTCGGCCTGTTCAAGGCCCGAAGCAGGGAATAGGAACAACCGTCTACTGATAACCTTCAAGACCGCGAACTTTTCCGACTATCTATATACTAAATAGAGTTGACTGATTCGACCATTCTCGCAGGTGTTACAAGATGGCTCCTGGCAAATTCGGCCTGTTCAACACCTGGAGTAGAGGGAATAGGAACAACCTTCTACAGATAACCTGCAAGGCCGCGAACTTTTCTGACTACCCATTATAGTTGACTAATGATTCACCATACCCGTAGGTGTAAATTTCAATTCATTTGTGGTGAGAGCACCGATCGAACATCTGTCGACCTTCATGAAAGAAGATTTTTGGCCAAATGGTGTTTTGTTATAAAGGTTTCGCGGTCAGCATGCGTTGTGCATCACGTCGACGTATAAAATATTTGTAAAAATGAAATTTAAATAATGTATGTAACGTAACCTATGTTAGTCCGTAATGTATATTGTATGGGCCTTTGCCCGTTGCCTGAATTGAATATATAAATTTAAAAAAATACAGGATGGCTCCTGGCAAATTCGGCCTGTTCAAGGCCCGGAGCAGGGAGCAGGAACAACCGTCTACTGAAAACCTGCTGCATTCCAGCCACAGTAATGACCTGGGTAAGCCTGGAAAGGTTTTTTCCAAGAAGACCAATTATATGAACAGCCCTCGTATTACAAACTTCTTGCCAGTTTTCGTGTACCCGTAGCACGAACAGCTATCGAAAAAAATAACGCGCGTAATTTTGTATGGGAAATTTGTACAGTGCCATCTACCGCCTAATAGCGAAATGAAATTTTCATAGATAATACTCTATCGAGTACTTTCACGGATGTTTTATTCTCGATAGCTGTTCGTGCTAAGGGTACTGTACCCGTAGCACGAACAGCTATTGAAAAAAATAACAGGCGTAAAAACATTCGATAGAGTAATTTTGTATGGGTAATTTGTACAGCGCCATCTATCGCCGAGAAGCGCAACTAAATTTTCCATAGATAAACTCTATCGAATTTTTTACACGCGTAATTTTTTTCGATAGCTGTTCGTGCTAAGGGTACTGAGGGCCACTAGGCCCTCAGTACCCTTAGCTCGCACTAGCGAGTTGATGTTTTCACTTCACTTTTCACTATCGAAAACTATCGGATATGCTGCTAGGCCCTCAGAGAAAGTAGTGCGAGTTGATGTTTTCACTTTTCGCTGTCGAAAACTATCGTTTTGTCTCTTTCACTCGCATTGACTATGAGCAGCATATCCGATAGTTTTCGTTAGTGAAAAGTGAAAACATTAACTCGCACTAGGCCATCTGAATGGCTATCAATTATTATATTTTATTTGTTATAACCTTTACTTTTCTTTACTGTAGTTACTTATGATCTAGTTAGACGTGCTTATAATCATTTGTATGTTCTAGTGATGACACCCAGTTCGCCAGTACCTTCGACGAGCTACGGCAAAACTGAGGAACTGTCTCCAGTGGATTTCACAGCGCTGCAGATCGACAGCGACGACGAAGACGTGAGTAAATGGTGATGTGAGGGGCGTCTATGTTATGGTTGGTGATAAGGCTTATTTCAAGTCCGCATGGCTAGCTACCATCATCTTACCTAAGTATGACGCTATAACAACAATTAAAAATTGTTGTGTTCCGGCAGTTAGAGGTAAGATAGCCAGTTCCTCAGTGATGAGGATTCTGGGTGTAGTGCGCTTCCACCTTCGGCCTTATCATCACTTAGCATCGGGTGAGGAGAAAGCCAAGCACTTGTACCACAGTACATATATAAGTTATTTCTAAACTTGGAAAAAAGTTAAAAAGTTTGAAAAGAAGTTTTGAAAAAACTTATATTGTACTGTGCTTGTACTATTATGTATTCTGTCACGTTCCAGTCCATAAGATATCTATAAACAGGGTTATTTGTAAAACACCAACAACCTCGCAGGAGTACTAACATCAGAAAATAACAACGTTCTTTGTTCGTCCGAAAAAGACAAAAAAAAAACGATTTTTCATACAAAACTCAATTTCGGTAATTTTTTTGAAATGTTGTTTTTTTTTTATTACGTCTTTTCATGCGAGAGGCTAACATCCTGCCTGTCGTGTAATGGACTATCATGGGCTATTGCGGTGACGATATTTTAATTTGTAGATCCCTTCGGAGAAGTTCACACCGGTTCGACGCATCAGCGACAGTAGCATACCTGACGAGGCACAGGTGATTATATAAAAACCTTCCAAAGTTATAGATAGATAGGTACTATTTAATCATGCACTATAATTCTAGTGAGCATCCAGTCCAGGGGCACTATTTTTGAATCCTTCGACTGGCTTCGAACGCTCTTTAAAAACTTTTTGACTTGGTGACAGCGTCGCTGTCGTCTATAGACGGCGGCGTAACCTAGGTAACAATATGTAATAATAACACTTAAGCTAGGATTTCCTAGGATGACGGTGCCGTCATATTACGGCCATAATTTAGCGGTGTAGAACGTTGTCTTATCTATGTAAACAATATGGCTCAGTTTCTGACGTTACGGTGACGCCATATTGTTTACATAGACAACATTTAACGCCGCTATATTACGGTCGTAATATAACGGCACCGTCATCCTAGGAAATCCTAGCTTTAGTGCCAGTTTTAACCACCGGATCAGATAAGTTTGTAAAGAGCGCTTGACGCCGCCGAAGGATTCAAAAATTATTTTATTTCAATTTCACATTCTTTATTGTACTCGTAAATTGATAAAACAAATGTTGCAAAAGGTGGATAAATATTTAGTGGGTTAAATGGTCAAAATGTCGAGCTTCTTGCTAGGTCGATCTCCTTAAGAGTAAGAGTATGGGCACTCCTGGTATAAATCTTATGAATCTAACATTGCTAAAACGTGCTAAATCCAACCAGGTGAACTACCACCCGCTGCAGAACCAAACTTCAGTAGACGCCACTTCCACCTCCACCTTACAAGATGAAGATTTAGACCATCTCCTGTATGAAAACCTCGAGAGAACGCTGGCGGAAGACTGCGATGATGGTGCGTCTACCTCGTGTGATGCCAACTCCTTACAGGTATTTAAACCAAACTTTTAAGGCGACGGATATTAACACTTTTTGATGTTAATGCCAAAGGTCGTAAAAAGATCCTAATTCTACGGATCTTTTCGGTGAGAGGTACCTAATAAGAGGTATTCTCTTAAAAATTCTTAAAGTTATTTAGAAACAACATGGGTATTTTCAAGTAGAGATTGCTGTACACAATTGTGTAAAAGCATTTTTACCAGACTGCAAGATTATGTTTTTCGCGCGTATCTTGTATGTGTGTTTGTATGTAATAATATTTATTACCTCATATCTTTCAAACGGCTGAACGGATTTCTATGATTAAGATATCATCAGATTTGACTTGTCAGCCTAAGTGTTTTTAAGAAGGTGGCGTTATAAAAAAACCAACATGGCGGCTGTACGGTGCTATACGTAGCGGAAATTTTTTTTTTTAGAATACTGCAATATGGGTGTCAAATTAAAGGGCTAATTATAAGGATTTCAAAAAGGTATAAGTATCATGACCGTAATATATAATAACTAAAAAGACATAAATAAAAAAAAGATATTTACCACGAATTGATTTCGTGATTTTTTCGCCAAATCTACTAAATCGGTCTCGCTCCCACGCGCGTCGTTTTTGAGCAAGCTATCTCGCTTCAGAGATAGATAGGAATATTAGTTCGCTGGGAGTATCTAAGGAAACCGTTTATAAATAATAGACCTGCAATATTTTATTCAAGCAGTTTAGTCATGGCGGGAAGTACAAACTATTCCAGTTTGTACCCAAAAATCATCCTCTAGCTAAGGCCTTAAGAATAGCTCCATAGAAGAACGTTCAATAAATAAACTTTTACACTAATTTATTCACCCACCAATCCGCATGGATAGGAGTCACAGTCCCACCAATATGGGTCACTAAAGCATGTTCCAGACGGATGTAATCACGCCTCCCATCAGAGGTCACCTTGGTGGAAGCTTGATTGGGGCGTGATTTCCATCCGTGGATTGTGTTGCGGCTACACGAGTTTCCATCCAAGAGCCAAAATTGCGCTCGCGTAGCAAAATCACGTGCTGTATTGTAAAAATGGCTTCTAATTTGTCGAAATTTCAAAAGGTGGGCGTTCTTAGTGCTTTTGTCTCTAATTGACGACAGAAAAGAAAAATCCGCGCACTCCAAGTACGTTGAAGGTCATTTGAATTGGATGGAGAAATTCGCATTACATCTACCGTCTAGATGGATGGCATCAAGCAAGGTCACTTCTGATGGGAGGCGTGATTACATCCGTCTGGAACATGCTTTAAAAATGCCTGATGATATTTTGATTCAATATTTCTTTCAGTTTGACGAAACGTCATTAGCGGCGAGTGAAGATCTGTCGGTGTACTGCGGGACGTTGAAAAAGGTCAAGAAAAATAAATCGAAAGAAGAGAAACAATTGCGCGACTTCGACATGTGGCGCGCCAGCAACATCGAAGTTATGGAGGTGAGGGAATGATTTTTTTTAATAGTTAATGGCTTTGCTCTTGACCCCAGTCTATCCCAAAAGCAAAGACAGAGTCTATGATGAAGCGAGCTTGCCCAGAAGGTGCTTATCCACTCTGGCCTTGAATAGATTGTATGCAGGTTGTATGCGCTCGGAAAAAGAGACCCGCCGGCAGGGAATTCCATTCGATAGCTGTGCGCATTATGAACGATGATGAGTAGCGATTGGTATGCAAAATAGGTTGAAAATTTTCTGCGTACTCTCGCAACAGTATTTTCTTTACAGTAAGTACCCCTTACTAGCACAAACAGTACCCTTAGCACGAATATCTATCTAGAAAACAAACGCGCGTAAAAGTAACCTACTTTTAACCTACTCCATCTATGAAAAATTTCACTTCGCTATTCGGCGGTAGATGGCGCTGTTAAAATTTCCCATACAAAATTACTCTATCGAATGTTTTTACGATATGATTTATCAAGAGAAAAGTGAAACTACATTTGGGTGCAAAGTGTCATATCTGTTATCCTTGGCGATCGACCTCTGCTCTATAGAGTACTTTTACGCGCGTTATTCTTTCGATATCTAGCTGTTCGTGCTAAGGGTAATAAGTGCCTAGTGCGAGTTGATGTTTTCACTTGTCGCTATCGAAAACTATCGTTTTCTCTCTTTCACTTGCATGGACTATGAGCAGGGCCATTAGTGCGAGTTCATGTTTTCACTTTTCGCTATCGAAAACTGCAGTTTTCTCTCTTTCACTCGTATTGACTATGAACAGAGGGCCTAGTGCGAGTTGATGTTTTCACGTTTCGCTATCGAAAACTATCTTTTTCTCTCTTTCACTCACATTGACTATGAGCAGGGCCATTAATGCGAGTTCATGTTTTCACTTTTCGCTATCGAAAACTGCAGTTTTCTCTCTTTCACTCGTATTGACTATGAACAGAGGGCCTAGTGCGAGTTCATGTTTTCACTTTTCGCTATCGAAAACTGCAGTTTTCTCTCTTTCACTCGTATTGACTATGAACAGCATATCCGATAGTTTTCGATAGTGAAAAGTGAAAACATCAACTCGCACTAGGCCCTCAGAGGGCCTAGTACGAGTTGGTTTTTTGCTCTCACTTCACTTTGCGAATAGTTAACTATCGTTTTCACTCTTTCACTCGTTCACTCACTCGCATGATTTCCTCTCTTTCAGTCGATACTATTCGCAAAGTGAGGTGAGAAACACAACTCGCACTAGGCCCTCAGGTAATGTGAAGGCCAAGCACTATCCCGTTGCACATAGGGGTATTTGACATCAAAAGTTGATCAAAACTCTTTTTATATTTTTATGTCAGTAAAATCGTTACATAAGCATTTTTTACCATCAGAAACTTAAATAAAACTAGAAATTAAAACAACACGAGATTTTGATTAAAAAATAATCTGATGCCATAGTACTAAATTCAGTCTGATTCGTTGCACGAGCTTTTCTCAGTAGACTCATCGTCTTTATAGTCACTTTTGGGACTTTCTTGAGTTAAAGTTGTTGCAGATTTTGGTAGCAGAAGAATATCGATGGTTTTCTTTGGAAAAGAATACAATAAACACTCAGCAATGATGAAGTGTACAATTAGCGACACCTCATATAAAAAAAACATAGTAAATAAAACGCCAAATTTCCGCCACTTTTTTCTTTTTAGATTACTCCTTGAGATAGTCTGCATTAATAGTCTTTTTTTTAATTTTTTACTCGGACGAACTCGGAAATATAACTTATATAGGTACTATTTTGTAAAAAAAAGTTGGCAAAAAAATTAAAATTACTATAAACTTTCACATATCAAAAAAGCTTAAAAATTGTGTCCTAAGTTACGGTTTTATGGTTAATAATAGACTACATACCTTCATTTTCAATATCCATATCAAAAATCTTTACTTAATTAAAGTATCAAAAAGATATAGGTAGAATAAAAGTGTGTATTTTTCAAAGTGCCAAGAACTGAATTGTACTTCTAAACGAAGACGAGATTCCGACTGAAGCTGTGTATCAACCGCTTATAATAGCGTCTCAAAATGACTGCCGTTTGATGCACCATCTATTCTACTAGCCCTAAAAGTCATTACAATCATCCGATTTTAAAATTAATAAATTTGAGTTTTGATCAGCTTTCCTCATACTGATACCCCTATGTGCGTTGTGCATAAAAAATGTAGGGGGGCTGATGTATACAACTTTTCCAACAGAATCTACTTAGCAGAAGTGGGACGCTAGACGAGCAAATAAAATGGGAGGCCATCGCCACAGCCCGAGGTCTATGCACCCTCACAGATAGTTGCACCTGCGGGGATTGTAATAGAGCAAAGTACCTAGCTGGGATTACGGACGGCGATGGAGGCCTAGGGGCTGCGCCCTTGTTCGGTGCCATTGTTAGTTGTAGCGTACAGTGAACTGGCAAGAAGTATATGAAGTGTCAAATAAATAGGCAACTTGCGAAAAGTTTGATGTCAATAAAATAATAGGCAACTTGAAATGTCGGTTCAATTGGATAGGCAAAGAGTTTTAAGTGTCGGCAAAATGCATAGGCACATGGGCGTACCGTGGGGGGCAGGGAGGGGCAGCTGCCCCTGGTTTTTGTTTACCTCCAACTAACTATCAATTGTTATCAATAAAAGTTTTTATTTGCCATACAATATATTTGTTTCACAATAAATTCCCCCCCCCCCCCCTGGGGGTGATACAATAGATTTGTCCCCCCCACTGGCCCAGAACCTGGGTACGCTCATGCATAGGCAACGCAAGGAGTTGGAAATGTCGATAAGATTAATGGGCAACTAGTAAAACAGTTTGAATATCAGCAGTTTAAAAAAATATCAAGAATTGACACACATGCCTATCAAGAATTTGTGGGGAAATGTTAAAAGGGGGATACAAAAACATGTTTTTTAAAGATCTAAACTAGAGGGGGATCTCCCACGGTGCCCACCTTTAGATGTTAACGCAATTTGGTAACATTAAAGAAGAGAGAATTCTTATTAAGATATCACGTCTTTGCATGGGTTTGGATGGGATAAGCTCATGTTTGGATAAACATAGATGTAGTTATAAGTACCTAAACAAAAACAAAAAAATAAGTGTGGGCTTTTATGAATATGGGTGGGCTTTGTATTCTACGGGTGGGTTGAGTAGAAGTAAAGCTAGCGTTTCCTAGGATGACGGTGCCGTCATATTACGGTCGTAATATAGCGGCTATGAATGTTGTTTAGGTAAACAATATGGCGACACCGTGACGTCAGAATCCGCACCGTATTGTTTACATAGACAACGTTCTACGCCGCTAAATTACGGCCGTAATATGACGGCACCGTCATCCTAGGAAACCCTAGCTTAAAGGAATGAGTGCACTTAAGATAGTTTTATGGAAGCCTTTGACCATTACTTATACATGTGGATATCGCATAGATAGATACTAGAAATTCACCAAACTTTCGTGATTTTCTTGTTCTTTTGAATAAAAATAATTACAGTAAGGTCCAATAACTAAACTCAAACATAAACCTTTTGTACCTTTCCTACTTTTATACTAATAAAATACTTTTTCTAAACGCTTATAAAGAAATAGATATTTATAAGTTTTCGTCAGCATCATGTCATTCACACATGTCATTCACACATAACATAACACACTATTCATATTTTACATGTATAATTGATGGTTAAAGAACAAACAAAAAAAATGAAGTTAGTCCATGGTATTAGAGTTTGGGGCTTGGAAAGGGGGGCTTATTATATAAGGGTGGGCCTTTCAGATTTCTAGAACAATGTTTGGATGTTTATAAATATAAGATTTTTGTAATGACTGAAAGAGCCTTGTAAATTATGAAAAAGGAAAAAGCTGCATTTTGTTTTAGCGTTTGTAGGAATATCTAAAGACGAATCAAAACTTTTGGTGTTAGAACTTTGTTGTGAAGCTACGGAAACTACTAGGTATGCGCGCCAAATAAGAATAGTACTGTCAAAGAGCCATTTTGTTCTTTGTTCCTTTTCTTGCACATTCCTACACCCTGAAGTGTAAGCGAAAGGCAAACAAAAATGGCCGCTTTGTTTGACAGTACTATTCTTATTTGGCTCGCATTAGTAACATTTGACAGGTACTGGAACCGGAAATTATATTCCGGAAGTGATGCTGAGGTTTAGTCAGTTGCATTACTTTTAATTTAGTGAGAGCTACAAATAACAATGTTTAAAGCTTACTCAAAGTGATTTTCTTCACAGTTGTTCCTATTGCTGTCTTATTCTGAAGTTTATGTACCTGCGTATTAATAACGAAATGATTTTGTCTTCTTCATATTCTAGATACAATATTTTAGGTTATAAATTACGCAGTATAAATATATTAGTTTAAATAATTTATATTTAATGTTCGTATGAGTTAAGTAAAATTGTTTTCGAATAGTGTTAACAGTATTTATTGGAAGTGTTTGTATTTAATCTTGTAGGCAGCGTTTAGTATATTGCCTAATCTAATGGCTTGCTTGTTTGTATTTTTAATTGTGACTTAACCCTCCATAATATCATGACCACGGAAATACAGTTTAATTTAATGAGGGCTTTTCAAAATGACACAAAACTATTGGCTCGATAGATGGCGTTGATAAAAGTGTATGTGTCAAAGTATTTTTTTACTAAACTTCGAAGAGAAGGTACTCAGGTAGGTAAGCAGAATGATGTAACCCTAAAATGTTTCTCTTTGGGCAGATGTCAGCCAGCGAGCGCTTACTGACATCTGCCCAAAGAGAAACATTCTTTGGTACAGGCCGTTTATTTTTAAAAAGCAATTTTGATTCATCTCTTTCCATCAATGCCATCTAGTGAGGCAAATAGTCACTATTTTTATTTTTTTATGTCAATTTGAAAACCCCTCATTATCTTTTGATCTTTTGACAGTTAAAGTTATTAGGTCAATAACATATTTTATATCTAACTGTACAGAAAAATCGTAAATTCGTGAAGCTCTCCGATAATTTTATTCTTGATCGATATTAAACTAGAATAATGAGCGCTGTTCAAAGTGACATTTCAAAAATAAAAATAGTAACTATTCGCCTCACTAGATGCCGTTGATGGAAAGAGAAGTGTCAAAATTGGCTTATAGAAATAACGGCCTGTACCAAAGAGGAAAGTAGGCGGTCGCTGGCTGACATCTGCCCAAAGAGAAACATCATAGGGTTACATTTATATCTGCTGAGTACTCTTTGAAATTAAGTAAAAAAATACGATTTATAATTTTTTATCAACGCCATCTATCGAACCTACAGTTTTTTGTCATTTTGAAAAGCCCTCATTCCAAATAAGATTCAGAAAAAAATATGCGTCGCAGAGTGGTCATGCTGGAAGGCAGAAAAGTAGTAATACCTAGCTATTATTTCGGTATTATCTATAAGTAATATGCTTTATACTTTTCAGTATATCATTGTATTCAGTATTTCAGTATAACAACCGATGATGTTATTATGATATGATACTTAATTTAATTGAATATGGTACTTAATTGTTAAATCTTTGTAAAATCTACGGCCCCCAATGGTTCTGATTAAGACTGACATCAATTTCTGTATTTTAGGGATACCTACCTAGCTGTATTAAATAAAATGCATTTCTAAATCAATTATATTACCCTTCTGATAATTACACAATTTTATAACCCTAAATATACGCAGTGGTGCAAAACGCAAAACTCGTTCGTTTGGGTAAAAGTAATCCGATTTTACCCCGTCTAAGTGATTCCTCTATCCGTAAAACCTGCCTAAATATACGCAGTTGCGCAAAAGTCGTTCGTTTGGGTAAAAGTAATCCGCTTTTATGCAATTTATGTGATTCTTTTTTCATAAAACCTGATATCTTTCTACTCTGTATTGTAATTTATACAAACATTTTAAGACCCACTTAGATTCGTCAATTGGATAGTATTTTTTATGTATTATTAAAGACACGGTCTCCATATTTATACTGCTCAAAAGAAATAAGGTCCACCATATGATTTTCCATACAGAAGAGCTAAGGTTATTTTTCTGAGAAATGTTATCAGTACCCGTAGCACGAACAGTTATCGAAAAAAATAACGCTTGTAAAATCATTCGATAGTGCAATTTTGTATGAAAAATTAGTATAGCGCCATCTACCGCCGAATAGCGAAATCAAATTTTCCATAGAGAATTCTCTATCGAGTAATTTTACGCGCGTTATTTTTCTCGATAGCTGTTCGTGCTAAGGGTACGAATCTTATTTGAATTTAATATTGTTTTAAAACTGTAATAGTCACCTTACTGACTTTACTGACAAATTTACCGTATAATTTCCCCCACTCGCCGTATATCAGTTAGAATTGTAAAATGTTTTACATTTTTGTATGAAACTTCAATTTCTTTTTATTTTAACTGACACACGGCGAATAGGAGAAATTATACAGCAAATTTGACTGTAAAATCGGTAAGTTGACTATTACAGCTTTAGAACAATATCAAATTAAAATAAAATGAGATTGAATTTATCAGAAAAATACCTTTCTGAACTTAGCTCTTTTGTATGGAAAATTATATGGTCGCCCCTATTATCTTTTGAGCAGTATAAAACTAAACATTTTTGTCTGAAGTACCTAAGTTTTTTTGCTGTCTTAACTGCACAATAAGACTAATGAAAAAAGATCGTGTCTCCATTCAACTAAATGTAGATAAAATGTATGTGCAAGTACCAAAGTGTCAATGAATGTGAAATTATAATATTAAGGTTTGTACAAGGAAAGCATATTTTTACATGATATTATACTTAAATATGTGGTTTACCTATCCCAGTAGCAATTAGGTCACTCACATATATTTTGTACTGTAAAATTGAAAAAAAAACGACTCACATTCGGTGTATTTGTACTATAAGAAATATGCTAAGTTGATACTCGAATTACAACGGATACCAGGATTTCCCACTTTTCCCACTTGTACAGTACGAGGCAAACATCTTGAAATCGGGTGGGGATTGCGCAGAACGCGTATTTTGTGTATGCGTAGCGGTGAGGGGTGCGGGCGGAGGGAGAGGGGCGGGCACTATTGGTCGCTCACAAGTGCAGATGCGCAAACTTATCCCCACTCCGTCGAAAAAATGTCTAGATATTTGCCTCGTACTGTATTACTGTAAAATATACATACGTTCACCATCACATCAGTTAACATATTTTTTTTTTCAAACTGATTACACCTAAATTGATTTTAAAGATAAGTTGCCATGGGTTGCCAAACTTTTTAGCCTAAGGGCCAGGCCAACTCCTCCACGAAGTCCCAAGGGCCTGGACCTAGCTAGCTCATCGTACCAATACTGTAAATTACAGTATGTTAGTACGATCCAGCCGTTCGCGAGCCGGATTGTTGGTGCTCGTGGGCCGGAGTGACCCGCAGGCCGTAGTTTGAAGACCCCTAAGTTAGGCCAATAAATAGATAAGACACAATGTTCTATTTCTTTATTTTTTATTCTTGAATCTTAGGTAATAAAACGAATTCTTCCTATGCTAAATATCTAACCTAGGCTGTTCCGAAAATTATTAGCCACATAGTAATAAATATTATATACCTACCTAATATATGTTTTGAAATATTTTCATTAAGCGGCTAATTTCAATTAAATCTCCGCTGTGAAAATCACTGACTTTCACGCGGGGTTATTTATAATATTTTGTTAATATTTTTGTCGCTTTTCTTTTCTTTGCACTAATGAACGACTCACGGAAAGCTTTTCTCTCATAGCTGCTGAAACTATCGACTTTTTTACAACTTTTAGGAGGTGAAACAATGCCACTCCATCCCTCATGCAGCCCCATGCACGTGCGATTTTTTAATTTGACAAAAAATTAACACCGCAGAAGAGGCCGTCGAAGTATTCAGGCGATCCTTAACATAATTTCGACCATCCGCAAGATGCGTTTTTATTAATGTTTGAAAGCTGGTGCTTACCCAACCAAATACATAACTGCATCTAGATAGGAAAGAAATATTTCAAAAAGCTGTTAACAGTCTTTTTTTAGATTCTATTTTTCGTTTTACTAAATATTTTCGGAATAGCCCACATAATAATATTATTATGTACACAGTTATTTAATGGCCAATCGCCTAACAGGACTGTGTTTCCGATCTTTCAAACACTGTTTAACCATACATGACCATACTTATTCGTGGCGTAATAATTAGTTATTAAGAAAATACCTTTTTAGGTATAGGTACTAGTTTCATATTGTGTGTTTTATACTAATATTATGAAAATATCTAAAGTTACACTTAAGAAACTGCCAGAATAATAAAAACTTACTAGTTTAAAGATACAATACAATACTCTAGTTTGGTAAATGAGACAAAATATTTCTTTATTGTAAAGTCTCAAAACGTTTTGTCACCCCAGGGGACAGTGTTAGAGTGGACTCCTGGGAATAATCGCTATCTGAGGGCCTAGTGCGAGTTGATGTTTTCACTTTTTGCTATCGAAAACTATCGTTTTCTCTCTTTCATTCGCATTGACTATGAGCAGTATATCCGATAGTTTACGATAGTGAAAAGTGAAAACATCAACTCGCACTAGGCCCTCAGGTACCCGTAGTACGAACCTTTATGATGGAAATAAATCTGTTATCTTATCTATCTATCAAATTTTCAAGTCAATCTTACATTGTTTTATGAAGGTTTTTATAATTATGGACATGGAGGTTTTTATAATTCTGGATTGATTATGATGACACTGTATGTATTAGCCTTTAGAATGGTTCCTATTTAAATTTTCGAAAATTATTGTTTCACTTCTATTATCTGTAATGTAAGACGCCCAAAAGTTGAAATAGTTTGATTTTTCCACCGTGATTTAACCGCTTGGGTTTCGAAGTTCTATTCTTATACGCACTGTACTTCTGAGGGCCTAGTGCGAGTTGATGTTTTCACTTTTCATTATCGAAAACTATCGGATATGGCATATCCGATATAGTCAATGCCAGTGAAAGAGACAAAACGATAGTTTTCGATAGCGAAAAGTGAAAACATCAACTCGCACTAGGCTCTCTGATGCGATGTGATTGATACCAATTTCTCGTATTAGTCAGACCGATATCGCTAAAAACTTTTCCCCAGCTTGGGTTAAGGGTAAAAGCAGTCCGCTTTTTACCCAATAAAATTGACTCGGTTATACACGGGTTAACATAGTAGTGTTATGAAAGCGGGTTAAATGCTATTTAATACATATACTCACGCCTGTTTCCCATGGGGGTAGGCAGAGACTGAATCGCCACCTGCTACGATCCTTGCACACTTCTGTCGCTTCATTCACATCCATCAATCTTTTCATACATGCCCTGCGGTTTTTGTCACTGCGTACACCAGCCTTTTTTATAATAACCTCTATTTGGTCCGCGTAGGTTTTTCTGGGACGCCCTTGTGCAATCGTTCCTTCCACATTCGCACAGTGTAGCTATCTCTTTCGTGATTCGCCTTTCATTCATCCTCTGTAAGTGACCAAACCACCGGAGCATTCCTTTCTCAATTCTTGTCACTATATCATCTTTCAGACCACACCTTTTACGAATCACATCATTGCTCACTCTATCACTCAATTTTACTCCGCATATTTTCCTCAACGATCGCATCTCTACCGCATTTATTCTGCTTTCATTCTTCTTCTGCCATACCCAAGATTCACTTCCATACATAAGTGTCGGTACCAGCACTCCGTTATGATTTAATAAATACACATTAAAGCCATGTTTCGCTTACAAGCCCAAAGTCCGAAATAGTCCGAAGCTAAATCAACCCTAAGCCCGGCCACACACTCAACGGAACGGAATTTTGATAATGTATGAAGATTCCATACGAAAACATCCCGCATATGTATGTCAGGCCCATAGAATTTGTATGGATTATCTGCGTTCGGAATCACGTACATACGGAATTCCAAAAAAGGGATTCCGTCGTGTGTGTGGCCGGGCTTATGTTATGGCCTTAACACGAACAGCTATCGAAAAATATAACGCGCGTAAAATCATTCGATAGAGTAATTTTGTATGGGAAATTTGTACAGCGCCATCTACCGCCGAATAGCGGAATGAAATTTTCCATAGAGTAAATAGGTACTCTATTGAGTAATTTTACTCGCATTTTTTTCTCAATGGCTGCATGCGGGCTAAGGGTACTGTACCCTTAGCACGAACAGCTATCGAGAAAAATAACGCGCGTAAAATTACTCGATAGAGAATTCTCTATGGAAAAATTAATTTCGCTATTCGGCGGTAGATGGCGCTGTACTAATTTTTCATACAAAATTGCACTATCGAATGATTTTACGCGCGTTATTTTTTCGATAGCTGTTCGTGCTAAGGGTACTGACTATACCCTTACCATAAACAGCTACCAAGAAAAAAACGCGATAGAGAATTATCTACAGAAAATTTAATTTCGCTTTACGGCGATAGATGGCACTGTAAAAAAATTCCATACAAAATTACTCTATCGAATGTTTTTACACGCATCATTTTTTTCGATAGCTGTTCGTGATGATTTTGCTTTGCTTATGGTGCCATTAATTACAGAATCCTCATCAAATAATTAAGTTTTTCAGTTTTTTCTTCATTGTTAAAGACTGTCTCTGTATTATTCAACTAACGTTATATAAGTTATGCAAATGTTAATCAGTAATTTGTATTGTGTCTCGGTGTTACGTAGCTGCAGTATTCACTCGCATAAATTGTTTATGTTGTAATATATTATTGTGCCATACAGACATTCGTGTTTTATTAATATCCCAAATAACTCTCACTCAATCACTCACTACAAAGAGGTACCTGGCAAAGATTTAAATCGTTAGATACTCCCTTATAGTATGAGCTCACCGAAATGTGTCAACATTCAAATGAGTGAGCCATTTTCAATGGAGTGAGCCTCACTTCTTTGCTATTAGGCTATCGCAGTGCTCATTTGAACAAAGTGTCAGGTTATTTCGAGAAACCACGTGAGTACTTTTTCGAAATATTGTCTTGTGCCTTTTATCTGTGCACCAAGAATTGTAGAAATACAAATAAAGCAAAATGGTGTAACATTTCACGAGTATCTAAGTATTTAGATTTCAATTAATGGGCAATGAAAGGGCAATGAAAGGGCTTTGGGTAAAGTTGGCGTCGTTCTTAAATGTTGCGTGCGGCCACTCTTGGAAGTTATTTATTTCGAAAGAAATAGTTTAAAAGAAACAAGTTTTAGTAAGAAGCTCATATGGCTAAATGATATCGGAGCCGAGATATTAACCTTTGTATTTTTCAAAGGAACTCAACGATTTAAAGCATTTTCCTGACAAAACTAATAATTCTTACAGCATATTCTCATCATCATCATCATATAAGCCGCCTAAATGCAAAGCTGGGTTTAGGCCTTCCTCGAGAATCTCCACAACGATCTAACGTGCCCGCATCCACTCCTTCCGTTGTCGTAAACAACGCATCATGCATGCGTGCGCCATTTTGACAGAATTTTTGAAATAATGCTACAGATTTTTAGTACGAAGGTAGATCTAACGATTTAAATCTTTGCTACCTACCTACACACCTTTTTCACCCTTACCTTGCCTATATCAGTTAGTACCCCTAGCATCAAGAAGCTTATACCTCCCTCCAATGGAAATTGCACGGCCAGTGTCATAGTGAAGATAGAAAAAATGTCCTTGAGTGACGTGACGGCTTATTGCAACCTCTTTCTTTAGTGTTACATTACGTGTTCGTTGTTCGTCGTTCGTTCGTGAGAAACGAAAACGTATTGTAAGGCCGGCTTGTAAACAACAAACTAAAAACCAAATAAAATAAATATATAAGGGGGGCTCCCATACAACAAACATGTTTTTTTTTTGCCGTTTTTTGTACGGAACCCTTCGTGCGCGAGTCCGACTCGCACTTGGCCGGTTTTTTTATTACAGCTCTGGATACCAGACTTTTGGCCATACCTTTTTATTGTTTTGCTAAGTTATTAGTTCTATTTTACAAAAAAAAAACAATAGAATTGACCTAAGCGTAATGTAAATAATAAATGGTCTATAATTATGCATTTTTTCTTTATTTTTAGAAGATAATTTTAGTTGAATATGCACTTGGCCAAAAGACTTGAAGCCAAGTTTATTTTAATTCTGATATCAAACATTTAATAATAGCTGTTGTAGGCTACCCATGCACAGCTTTTTGTGCACAGGTAAAGTCAAAGCGAAATCGCTATTAAAATAGTACATCCTCGTCAAAATAATTCATCTTCATTCAATGTTTAGGCCGGCCCCACACACAGACGGAATCACGTAACGGAATCTCGAAACGTAATCCCGATTCGGAATTCCGAACGCAGCAATTGCATACAAAATCTATGGGCCTGCCACACACAAGCGTTAACTTTCCGTACGTGATTTTATCCGTTACGGAATTCCACATGAGGGCCCGTGCGTTTGGAATCACGCACGGAAAAAAGCCATTCCGGACGCACGACTTCCATAGATTTTGTATTGGTCGCCACACACAACCGTTTTTAAGGTGCAAACAAATTATCGGACGCGGCTTACTGCCGCGGCTGATCTGAGGTGTGCAAACTATCGGATGTAGTAGGTCGCGGACGTATCCGATAGTTTGCACACCTCAGATCAGCCGCGGCAGTAAGCCGCGTCCGATAATTTGTTTGCACCTTTATTCCGTACGGAATGCTACTTTTTTTATAACAGCTCTGGATACCAGACTTTTGGCCATACTTTTTTATTGTTTTGCTAAGTTTTTAGCTCTATTTTACCAAAAAAACAATAGAATTGACCTATGCGTAATGTAAATAATAAATGGTCTATAATTATGCATTTTTTCTTTATTTTCAGTAGATAATTTTAGTTGAATATGCACTTGGCCAAAACACTTGAAGCCAAGTTTATTTTAATTCTGATATCGAACATTTTAATAATAGCTGTTGTAGGCTACCCATGCACAGCTTTTTTTCCGCAGGTAAAGTAAAAGCGAAATCGCTATTAAAATAGTAAATCGTCGTCAAAATAATTCATCTTCATTCAATTTACTCTTCAAAGTCTGGCGTCTGACTGAGCCGTGATTCCGAACGAAAAAAAACGTCTGTGTGTAGTGGTACGTACGGAATCACGTACGTACGGAATCCCGATTCGGAATTCCGTCTGTATGTGGCCCAGGCACGTATCCAGACTTTTAATTCGGAGGGGGATTACTACATCCCACAAACCGGAGAGTGCCTCGCTCGCTAAATTTGAATTTACTCCTGTTTTATGTGTTTCGGATTTCGGGGGGGGATAAATCCCAACTATCCCCCCCCTTGGATACGTGCCTGATGTGGCCGGCCTTACTCTTCAAAGTCTAGCATCTGACTGAGCCGTAATTCCGAACGAAAAAAAACGTCTGTGTGTGGTGGTACGTACGGAATCACGTACGTACGGAATTCCGTTTCGGAATTCCGTCTGTATGTGGCCAGTCTTATTATAAACGAAAAGAAAGAGATAGCAATACGCCGTGACGTCACTAAAGAGTCTTTTTTCAATCTTCACTATGATACTAGGCGTGCAATCTCCATTGTGGGTATAAGCTTCTTGCCTAGCATGAACATCTATCAAGAAAAAAACCCAATAGAGCAAATTCTCTATGGAAAATCTCATTTTGCTTCTCAGCGGTAGATGGCACTGTACCAATTTTCCATACAAATTATCTTATCAGACACTCGATAAAGTTCGATTTCGATGTAAACAAAAGTATCGATATCGAGATTATCGAGTCATCCTTCAAATTATTGAAAAGCGAAACGAAACGCATTATGTGTGAATAACGTTTCAATAAACGCAGATTTTTTACTGTTTAGTGTTTTTTTACTATTTTATTTTTTAAACTGTACCAATATCTTGAACAAATTGAAAGTATTGAAGTAAATTATGCTTTGAAAAATTTAAAGGTCCGAACAAATTATCGGACGCGGCTTACTGCCGCGGCTGATCTGAGGTGTGCAAACTATCGGATGTAGTAGGTCGCGGACGTAACCATAGACTAATATGACGTCATCGGACGTCCGATAGCTATCTGGCACGCAGGATGTTATGAGAGTGTGCATGTCGCAGGCGTATTGTATATTTAGCCGTATTACATAGCAACTAGCCGTTTTAGAAAACGGCGCCGTATTGTAATGCGGCGGATTAAAGATACGCCGTATTCAAAACGGCTGATCAAAAGTACGCCGCATTGAATAGTGCGCTTTGCGATTTTCAATACGGCTAGCCGTAATGTAATTGGGCGGTTCATAAGCCGCTTTTCCGTCAGTTTTTAGTTCTAATTATCAACACTTGCGGCGCTGCCTACCATAACAATAAAAATGGCGTCAAGATCGGATATTGCATCGAAAATAAGTAAGAATACGGATGTATTAAATCCAGAAAACGTGCCAAATGTGTACAGATAATTGTTTTAAGGACAATTTATAATGTGCAGTTAAATAGTTTTTACGCAGCTCAATGCGGAAGTGTGAAAAAACCGTGGATTAAAGAACGAGATTAAAACTGCTAAGGTGGCAATGGTTTCTGATGTTGTGCGGAATCCTACGCAATATTATTGGTGTAAAAAATACAACGTAATGAGTGTAGCCAGTGAAGATTAAAGAAACATATTTCATAAGACCATACTTTTTGAGCAGTGCCCAAAGAACAAATTTTTTATGCATTACATTTACAAAAAAAAGTGAACTTTTAAAAAGATTTGAAATTATTTAAACAAAAAAAATAGCTAAATCTAGTAAGTCTAACTAATATTACAATTTTACAAACAAGAACCAAACCGTTTTTGTACCGTACCTACTTATTTGATAGAAGTAGTACTTATACATTCCTTAAAACTAATAAAAAGAACACATGTTTCCCACTACTTAGGTACTAGGTGCTTTAAAAGTTACTTAAACCTACCTTTTTTCATAATTATTAAAATTAAATTATTTTTGATAAAGCACTGTTTCGTTTTGTTAGTGTGGTCACCCTACAATAGAACTTTGATACAAAACGGCTAAACGTGCTCCGCCGTGTTGAACAACGTATCACATTAACAATCTGGCGTATCGTTGACTCGCCGTATTACAATACGGCGCCGTTTTCTAAAACGGCTAGTTGCTATGTAATACGGCTAAATATACAATACGCCTGCGACATGCACATTATCAGCCGCGGCAGTAAGCCGCGTCCATAAGCCGCGTCCGATAATATGTTTGGACCTTGATTCATTTCGAAAAATAAATATTGTTTTTTGTTTACAGTAATGGATTTACGATCCATTCCACGTAAATTAAAAAACAAGTCTCGATTTTGACATTGACAGACAGACAATAGACAAGACAAAGACAAATTTCGTTCGATCAATCCACAGAGTCATAGCCTTCTTTAATTGCAAGCCGTGAACATAAGTTTGGCAACGTCTGTTACTGTCAGTTCGTGGTCATGTCGTCGGCCAGTCTCCATACTAAATGTATGGGAATATTTCAATTTTAAAAGGTCGATATTTTTTTTCGTAGTAATTGTGTGAGGTTTAAAATATGAAAATAATTTAGTTCTTTTATTGAAATGCTTTGTATATTAAACAAGAAGAAAAATTTCAATGTTAACCAGGAAAAAATGGCTGTCAAAGACGTCATCTTTTTTGTTGATTTTCTTCAGCAGGGAGTTGATTAACACTCCCTCTAGCAATAAATGATATATCATTAGAAAGGTCTTGTAAAGACAAATATTTGCTGTTGATATACTTTATATCAATTGTTAATACTTTTGGAGTTAAAGGTTATTAAAGTATAAAAGTGGTTTATTGTCTATGGGAGTTGATCTACCACACCTATAGAAATGAATGATATATCATAAGAAAGGTTTTTATATGACAAATATTTGCTGCAAACATGCTTTCTATTAATTGTTAGTATTTTCGAAGTTTTAGGTCATTAATGTTAAAAAAATTGGTCAAGTTTAGAGCGTTATAACTCTCAAACTACTAATAGTTGACGTTTATAGTAGTACAATAAAGTGTTTCATATTTAAATACCTTTCCAATGATGTAAGATTTGTTGCTAGAGGAGGCTTAGATCAAAAGGCTCATCGTACTAAAGGACCCCCGAAAAGTTCAAATAATTTGGCTCAAACCTTATGTTCTAATAAATAAATAATAATAATAAATATAAAACTTTATTGAAATAACCTAACATCACAATTTACAACTAGTTTAAACATAGATAATATAGGAAAAACAAATAATAAATAATTTTAAAATAATTTTATACTATGTGCTTGACCACATGCGATGTTGCCGTTCTGCTCAACTTCAGGGCTTGGAAGATATAGAAGGCTATGACAGAGTACTTTTCCCCGCGTTCCAAATCACGCCAACAGCGCTGTTAGCGTATAATCCATTAAATTAGGTAGGTACACAAATACCCTATTTGTGTAATATTTTGTGACTTTTGAATTTGGTCGGATTCGCGCTCACAGCGCTGTGAGCGTGATTCGGAACGCGGCCTTTGTATGATCAATCAAACATCGTTGTCAAAACACCGCGCCGCGCTGTTTTTCTCAAATTCCTTCAATTACCTAACTAAAAAGTATTGATAAATAAACCATCCATTATAGTGGTGAAAGTTCAAAATGAGTGGACCGAACGGTATGTTGTACGGTGGTGACGAAATAGGTGCGCTTGTGTTCGACCCAGGACATCATTCTTTGCGCGTTGGTTACGCTCAGGAGGATACTCCAAAAGCTGATATTCCTGCTGTGGTTGGAGTCGGACCGGCTACGCACATCCCTGATGCAGAGGAGAAGGTTCCCGATGGTAACATCACGCAAAGCGGTACGTTTTTATCATAGTCGCTGTGGTATTATTAACTATTTCTATATAAATTCATTTTTAAGAATAGAATAGACTAGAATAGAAAAACATTTATTAACATCACGCAGAAGGATTAAGAAAAGAAAACAATATCGTTCAATAAATCAACATGTTAACACAGAACTGCCTACATATTGTCTAATTTTCAAAATCTATCGCAATCGCTTTCATTTGACAGATAAATGTGACACATTGCTGCATTTCTTTGGTAAGTTTTTATTTGTGCCAAAAAGAAGCATCAATGTGTCACATCCTGAAAGCGATTGCGATAGATTTTGTAATTAGACAATAAGCCAGTGTTGTTCTTGATACGGCAATTGCCGTATTCTACGGTAATCCAGATCGAATTTGACTCGAAATACGGCACCATTCAACAACGATGTCCATACAAATACGGCAATTTTCATAGCTAAAATAGGCTAAAATTCATGATATTTTTCAAATTACGGCAATTTTTTATAATTTTGGGCTTTTTACGGCAATTTTTCGATTTTGAATACGGCAATCCTAAATTTGCCAGGAACAACACTGCAATAAGCCCCCAGAAGAGATAAAAAGGGTGAAAAAGTTTTTTGCTAAAAGACCCTGTCTCAGTAAAAAAACTTCAGAGTCATTTATAGATGGTCAGAATAGCTCAGAAGCACTGTTATTCTGCCAGGGCAGGGTTGGAAAAATTCATGTTTTTTTGCAAAAAATCAAAAATCACGGATTTTTTGCAAAAAATCGAAAAAATCAGATTTTTTCGATTTTTTGCTTGAACCTTTAAAATCCACTTAAAATAGTGTGTGAAACCACAATACGCTTTTGTTTTGCTTATTTGAGACTTTAATTCGGAAGAAACACAAGTAAAGATCAATAGAATAGTTAAAAATGTCTAGTGGAATATACAAAGGACAAATTATTTGGCAGTTTTTTTTAAGAAAAATCAGTATTGTGCAGTATTTCTAACACAAAGTAAATTTTAACATACATTTGTATGTGTCTATCAGTTATTTAAAATAAGACATTATATTTTTTTATACAAAAAGGAAAGAGAAAAGCAATTTGATTGATGATGATTTTTATTCAAAAAATCACTTGATTTAAATCATGATTTAAATCAAAGTGATTTAATCATGCCAACCCTGTGCCAGGGCCTGGAAAAAGTAAGTAGTTGGACACAACACACCAAAATATACATAACGAATAGTGACATACAAAGAGTGAAACAAACAACATAAACCAAAACTCGTACAAGAAAATTCACACAAAGAAATAATAACACAAGCAAAACGATAATACACAGACTCAATTATTATACTTAGGCGCTATGGAGCGCGATACGAAAGCATATTATGGTCAATAACATTGTTAAGTCTGGATTACTACTACATTAACTTATCAACGCCTGGAAAACGAGACAATAGATTTTCTATTGATGTCCGGACGCCGGAGACCTCTCGGGCGTTGATATGTTGAATACCACATAATAAATAAATAAATTTATTGAGTTATTTTGGTGTTAAGTATTATGCCATATTCTTTTGCTCCTGGGTGTAATTCCATGTCTCAAGAAGAGAAACTTGCTTGCTCCTAAATGTCAAACTCCGGCATTATGGTGACGTCACACTTCCACAGTCTATTGCTTCTGAACTCTGAAATCTTTTATCTTTAAACAAAATTGTATAAAATCATTTTTTTACTAAACAGTGATAAGTTATCAAGAAATCAGGATTATTATAACTCAATATCCTTATAGTGAACAAATAAGATGATTTAAGCTTCTCTCTCAATTTCATAGTTTACTAAACCATACATCTTGAATAACAATTCAGGTACAAAAGCAGGCAATGAGCTACGTCACTACATAGATGTGACGGAGCTGCACGTACCCCGACCCGGCATGGAGGTGCAGACGTACATGAAGGACGGACAAGTGGACAACTGGGACTTATTCGAGAAAATGCTCGACTACTGCTATGCTAAGGTAATTTGATTTATTCCCAACAGAAAACTAAAATTACCTTCCTTCCTACCTACTTACTATCTAATTTCGTTCATTTGATCAAAATTTTGGTGAAACACATTATTAGTGGCTGCTCGCAACTTCATCTGCATGGACCCTACGAAACCTTTGACCAGGATAAAAAGTATCCTAAGATTTATTCCAGGTTATAAACTATCTGTGTGCCAAATTTCATCCAAAAAATCCAGCCATTTAGGTGTGAAGAGGTAACAAACACACACACAAACTTTTTATAATATTAGTACGATTAAAAGTGGAATTACTTCTTTTGACAAAGAATAAAAACAAACTGAACATCCTCAGGTAATCCGTTCCCCCTCGGAACACCACCCCGCTTTATTCACCGAGGCAGTATGGACCACCCGTCCAGCTCGGGAGAAGCTAGCGGAACTACTGTTTGAGAAGTACCAAGCGCCTGCATTCTTCTTAGTCAAGAATGCTGTGTTGGCAGCGTTTGCTAACGGCAAGTCCACTGCTTTGGTTGTGGATGCAGGAGCTAGTCAGACTTCTGCTGTACCTGTTATTGATGGGTAAGAATCTTTTTGGAAGTTTTAACCGCCTTTGTGGCCTACGGTTTTCACCCGGGGGACAGACGTAGGGGTCCCGGGTTCGATTCCCAGGGGGCACAATTTGTACTCAGTTTGGTTTGTGGTAGGGTTTATTTCAAGTCCGCCTGGCTAGCTACCACCATCTTAAGTATGACGCCGTAACAACAATAAAAAAAAAATGTGTCTGGCAAAATTCAATTCAAAATTCAAAAATAATTTATTCAGTCTAGGCTGTTACAAGCACTTGTGAATGTCATAGAAGCTACGCCATCGGTTCGCAAACCCTAAGCGGAAGACCTTGTAACGAGAAGAACCGGCAAGAAACTCATCAAGGGCTGCTTTTTTCTCACTGTATATTTCATACAGAGTCATCAACATTGAAAAATGAGCTCCACATTTAAAGTGAGGTCATTTTCCATCACAATAATTAACAAAAGTTTGCACACAATGGGTAGGTAGGTTGAAATAAACTCATTTAGAAGTTAGATGTAAAATAGCCAGTTCCTCGGATTCCAGGTGTAGTGCGCTTCCACCTTCGGCCTTATCGTCACTTAACATCATGTGAGGTCAGTGGCGGAGTTACAGTCTTGGCCGTCCTAGGCCGAATAGTACCAGCCGTCCTTTTCTCAGCTCCCATCATGGGGGGGGGGAGCTCGGTAACTCTATGTATGGGAGGATACCTGTCTAGGATTTTTAGTCAGTTTCATCCACTTATATCTTGAAATCTTGCCTGTCTAGCTCTAGTTTAAAATCGGCCGCGCGGTGCGATTTTTAGTCAGTTTCATCCACTTCTACCTTGAAATCTTGCCTGCCTAGCTTTAGTCAAAAAACGGCCGCGCAGCGCGATTTTTAATCAGTTTCATTCACTAATATTGTAATCCGTGAAATACAAAAATGCCTGTCTCACTCAGTTTAGTGTCGGCCGCACGCCAGTCTAACTAAACCGTAACCAGCCTATCAAATGCGGCAAAAGCTTGTCAGATTGTAACTCGGACCACGTTTTAAGATTATAAAAAAGCCAAGAAACGGCGCATCGCGATTTTTAGTCAGTTTCAACTACCTATCTTGTAATCTTGCCTGACTTTTACAAAAAAAATGCCACGCCGCGCGATTTTTAGTCTGTTTTATATCCTCTAATGTTGTAATCAGTGGTTTCATCCGCGAAATTTAAAAATGCTTGTCTCTGCTTTAGTGCCGGCCGCACGCCTGTAAAATGCAAATGCGGCAAAAGCCTTTCATCAGTCCTATCATCAGTCTATTTTTCGCCTCGCTTGGCCGCCCCTAATACCTGGCCGCTCTAGGCCCGGGCCTACTTGGCCTTAGGGTAAATCCGCCACTGCACAATGGGTAGGCAGGTAGGTTGAAATAAACTCATTTAGAAGTAAGATAGCCAGTTCCTCAGTGATGAGGATTCTCCAGGTGTAGTGCGCTTCTACCTTCGGCCTCATCGTTACTTAACATCCGGTGAGGTGAAGACCAAGACACTATCCCATTGGGCATAAAACCACCTCGTTTTAGGTACGCGCTAGTGAGCGCTGCGGTCCGATCCCCAGTGGGCGGTGATCACCTTGCCGCGCAGGCTAAAGCCATGCTGGCAACCATGCACATACAGATGCTGCCCATATACAGTATACAGGTGAGACAGTAATTTAGGCTGATCTTATTGAAAAAAAAGTTTTTTTTTTTTAGTAAAAGGTGCTTTTGAACAGTTTTAGCAGTCAATATTCTTAAGAGGGTTTATATTTTTTTTCCATTGGCGAATGGAAAAAAGTCATAGTGCTTAAATAAAAAGCTTTTCAACACACTTGCTCGTAAAGTGAGTCCTAATACATTGCTTTTAGGGCCATAAACCAAGCTATAACAAACGCGTGCAGTAATATATAAAACACTAGTTGGTTATAGAATTAACCCTCAAAGTTAAATAAGTACAATACTGCAAGTTCTATGCGAGTAAACAGAGCATTTCCAATTTAACCGGGTAATACAGTTATTTTTTTAGTTACAACAAAGAGGTTTTATGCCGCTGAAAGTTCATGTACATTTTCGGAATAAATAAATGTGTAAGTCCATATTAAGTCAAACAAATATTAATTATTATCAAATTATTCATAATTCACAATATTTTGTTATAAAATATTAGAAGATTTCCATTTTATCACTTAAAATTATAATTTTGAAGTGGCTGTATGCTCACTCACCGCTTTGTTCGCAAAATATTCTTGCGTGTGAAAAAAACAAAAAACAACCTGCGCGCCTATTCCCGTTATAATTATCATATTTTGTTTTTGTCGTATTTGTTGCTGTGTGGTAAATTACTTTAATATTTTCCTTGCAAATGTGTTGAAAAACATCGTATGAAACTCGTGAGCTTTTGCTTATTGCACACTCGGCTGAGTTACGCCCTCGCCTGCGGCTCGGGCTGCAACCCACAGCCTTGTGTGCAATGAGCAACCTAAGCTAACTTGTCTCATAATGTACTATTATGGTACTGTTTTTAGCTTATACAATATTTTCTAGCCTGTCGTTTAGTTTATTGCTAAAAGTGACCACTTTTGAAATGAAAATGAAAAAAGCAAATGCTTTGTTTTACTTTTTATTTAGTAGGTATTTGTCTAATCTATTTTTAAGTTGGTTTACATTGTTGGCTAAGACTATTTGTTCTGGCAATTTGTTCCACGCTTTGACCACTCTGTTGCTCAAAAAGTGCCTGTGAGGGTTGTTGTTAGATTTTGTTCTTATAGTTACAGAGCTACTGACAAAATACTGCAAGAGGTATCTCAAGGCCTATCATTCAATATGATATAGTGTTTAGGGTGTACATGAGTTAGCACCTACTCGCAACGGCAGGAAGTGGAACACCTGGCGTCAGCACGCTTTCAAGCGCTTTGAGTGACTGCTAACTGCCTATGTTACATAAATCTGTGGTCTGAAAATTATGCATCATAATTAAGCAGTGTACGAATTTTCAGAAAGCTCTTGTACCGACCTTGAAATTGTGACAACTTAAGTGGCGTGCTGACTCGGCATGTTCCATGATAATGCGGTCTACTTTCTCATTTTTTGTACTATTCTTTATTATATTGCCAAAAAAATTGAACCTTGATAAAACTCTTGTCTTGAGCATGTCGAAATTTTAGACACTTATTATGCATAACTAGCGACCCGCCCTCGCTTCGCTTCGGTGTAGTATGGAATTTGGCACCATGTATTATTATACAATCATACATATAAACCTTCCTCTTGAATCACTCTATTAAAAAAACCGCATCAAAATTCGTCGCGTAGTTTCAAAGATTTAAGCATACATAGGGATATAGGGACAGAGAAAGCGTCTTTGTTTTATACTATGTAGTGATTTGTGAAAAAAATAGACAGACCACAGATTCATGGAACATAGGCAGTCCGCAGTGTCGCTCAAAGCGCTTGAAAGCGTGCTGACGCCAGGTGTTCCATTTCCTGGCCTTGCGAGTAGGTACTGACTCATGTACACCCTAAACACTATATCATATTGCATGATAGGCCTTGAAATACCTCTTTCAGTATTTTGTCACTAGCTCTGTAACTGTTACAAGTTGGAAACTGGGTGAAGCTGTATTTCTCGTTATTTGTAGAGTAAAGAAGTGATAAGGGAGAGAGAACGAGCTCGCTACACCCTGAAGACTCTACCCGCTGGTTTGACGAACTCCTGGCAGCAATATATGCTCAAGAGGCAGTACGAAGACTTCTGTCACTGCGTCGCACAGGTATTTAATAATATTATTAAGTAATATTGTAATTCACATACTCAGGTGGTCTCACTCCGTGCTTAAACTTTTATATTAGCGTACTGGTCGCGGCTGACTCAGTCGAGCCAGCGCGCGAGGGGTGGCGCGTGGCGGTTGGGACAGAGCTACGCGACAGAAAGAGAAGCGCTTCGGAGGCGCTTATAATAATAGGCACGCAGCGCTGTGCCATTTGAAATTGTACTTTATTGCCGTGCAGCGAGAGTAGTTTATTATTTGATTGTCCTCGCGCGGATGGGCTTCTGTACGTTTAGTACTATCATACAACGCAACGTGTTACAAAAAATCCCTAATAGTGAATATTTTTATTTTTTACTAGCGGCCGCCCGAGACTTCGTCTGCGTGGAAAGGTTTTTGCTATCCCTCGGGAACAGTACTTTTTTCCGGATGAAAGGTACTGTTCGGGGATGTAGCCTGCGTGGGGTTTATGGAGAAATAAACGGGATAACAGTCAACACTTTTATTCACTGGATCAAGAGTTCAAAATATAACTAAATGTAAAATGTACTTATGTATGTAAAACTAGAAAATGTTAATGTTTAAAATATGCGAAAATAAATGTTTTTGAAGTAATGTAAAATGTTAAGTAAATGTTTATGAGCGCAACCGATCATCGACGCGAAATAAATTGCACTGAAGTGTCATAATGCACACACCGGCCGATGGCCTAATTTACCATCACGTGTTTTGAGGACGTCATATTCATTCATCATCATCATATCAGCCACACGACACCCACTGCTGGGTATAGGCCTCCCCTAAGGATCTCCACGACGATCGGTCCTGCGCTGCCTGCATCCACTGGCTTTCCGCGACCTTCACCAGATCGTCGGTCCACCTTGTCGGGGGCCTACCCACGGAGCGTCGTCCGGTGCGCGGTCGCCATTCCAGAACCTTTCTGCCCCAACGGCCATCGGTTCTTCTCGCTATGTGTCCCGCCCATTGCCACTTCAGCTGAGCAATCCTTCGAGCGATGTCGGTTACTTTAGTTCTCCTGCGGATCTCCTCGTTTCTGATTTGATCACGTAGGGAAACGCCGAGCATGGCTCTCTCCATTGCACGCTGAGCGACCTTGAGCCTCCTTATGAGACCCATAGTTAGCGGCCACGTTTCACTGCCGTAAGTCATCACTGGCAACACACACTGTTCATAGACTTTCGTCTTGAGACACTGAGGTAAGTCGGACGCGAAGATTTTTCGAAGCTTCCCGAATGCTGCCCACCCGAGTTGGATTCGGCGAGAGATCTCTTTCTCGAAGTTGGACCTACCTAACTGGACTGCCTGTCCTAGGTATACGTAATGGTCAACAACTTCAAGTGTAGTGTTCCCAACATGAACTGGAGAGGGTACAACATGGGCATTTGACATAATTTTCGTCTTTTCCATGTTCATCCTAAGACCCACTCTTTGGGAAGCACTACGGAGATCTTCGAGCATTGTGTTCAGGTCTTCCATGGTCTCAGCCATAAGGACTATATCATCGGCAAAACGAAGGTGTGTTAGGTACTCGCCATTAATGTTGATGCCGAGTCCTTTCCAGTCCAAGAGCTTAAAGATGTCCTCCAACGCAGCTGTGAACAGTTTCGGAGAAATAACGTCTCCCTGTCTCACACCACGCTGCAGTTGGATAGGATTTGTGTTCTGGTTCTGTACTCGGATCGTCATGGTGGCATTTTGGTATAAGTACCTCAACACCTCGATATACCTATAGTCCACTTGGCACCTTTGGAGAGACTGCAGCACCGCCCAGGTTTCAATCGAATCAAAGGCTTTCTCATAGTCCACGAACGCCAAGCAAAGTGGCTCATTATACTCCTCGGTCTTCTGTATAACCTGCCGCAGCGTATGGATGTGGTCTATGGTGCTAAAGCCTTTTCGGAACCCGGCTTGTTCGGGAGGTTGGAAGTCGTCGAACTTGCGAGCGAGACGATTCGTAAGGACTCTCGAAAACAACTTATAGACATGACTCAGAAGCGAGATGGGTCTATAGTTCTTTAAGAGGGACTTGTCACCCTTTTTAAAGAACAAGATCACCTCACTTATGTTCCATGTCTTTGGCGTTCTGCCCTGGACTATGACGGAATTAAAGAGCTTCTGGAGGACTTTGAGTATCGGCTTACCGCCCGCTCTCAGAAGTTCTGTAGTGATTCCATCGTCACCCGCCGCCTTGTTGTTTTTCAGCTGTTTGAGAGCCATACTAATCTCGTACAGGCTGACGTCCGGGATATCTTGAGTATAGTGTCGGGTAAGCTTGGCTCTGGGGTCTTTAGCCTTGCTTTCAACAGGTGTCTGCGTGGAATATAACTGCCCATAGAAGCTCTCGATCTCCCTCAGGATTTCAGGCTTTGATGAAATGATGCGTCCGTCGTCAGTTTTCAGCTTCGTCATCTGGCTTTGCCCAATAGACAGATCTCTCGCGAACACTTTGGAGCCTTTATTCCGCTCGATAGCCTCTTTAATACGATTCGTATTAAATTGGCGAAGGTCGCTCGTCAAAGACTTAGATATCTGTCTATTAAGCTGCCGTTCATATTCATTAGGTATTTCGAAATACCTAAGTGTTCGGTAGTAAACCGAACAGGTACCCTATGTCCTTTTTTGTGCCCCTGGCAACAAGTATACAAAATATTGCCTATATTTAAAAAATACAGCAAATGGCGGACTTAATGCTAAAATGGCATTCTCTCTGAGTCAACCAGAGAGGATGTGACAGATAGGGACTGAAGGAATGAAGTATGGTATGGTATGGTATGGAGAGAGGTAGCCACTAGTAGGAAGGCCAAAGTGGAAGATCTTCCTCCGGGCTGGGTGGTATTAGCCCGGGGACCGCGGTCCAACCGATGATGGTTGGCAGTTGTATATATGCTGCTTCGCTGAGAAAACTTCGTCAGCGAGATGTAGGTTTCTCCATACATTCTGCATACTACGAGTTGCTGTTCCTTACTAATCTTTGTGTTTATACGACACTAGCGCCATCTAGTCACATGGTGATGAATCTTGTTGCAACCATGTGTGGTATGTGCGGCGGTACGGTAGATGCCGCTACATCACTCCCCCCCTGAGACCGGAGGTCGATAGTCCAAGGGTAGTCCAAGCTCAGCTGTCAGTGCGTCAGAGCTATGCAAGTGCCAGAGTAGGGTGCTGCAGGACATGCCCCAGTCTGCGGTAAGTCGAGACAGTCTACGGTGAGTCGAGACGATGCGGGGTGAAGGAAGGCGCGTCCGCCAGTGCTGCAGGTAAATCCGTGTCCACGGTGAGTCGGGACCTGTCCACGGTGAGTCGGGACAGTGGAAGGTGACGGTAGGTCCGAGCTGCTGGTGAGGTGCGCAGAACTGCCACGCCGGAGTAAGGGCCCAGTGATGCTCCAGTCGTGGGCTGCGAAGACCAGGTCGGGATAATGCCGTCGAGAGTTGCCGAAGGTCCAGGAAGCGTCGTCAATGATGCTGCGATGGAACCTTGAAGGCTGCTGGCTGCTGTGCTTCTGCTTGCGGTGTGACTGCTGCGGATGCTGGATAAGGTATGAGGAGTGATGGTTGCGCGCTGCGTTGCTGAAGGTGCTTGATGTGCTCCGTCGGGGGTCACCAGTGTGGGAATGAAGTATGGTATGGTATGGTATGGAGAGAGGTAGCCACTAGTAGGAAGGCCAAAGTGGAAGATCTTCCTCCGGGCTGGGTGGTATTAGCCCGGGGACCGCGGTCCAACCGATGATGGTTGGCAGTTGTATATATGCTGCTTCGCTGAGAAAACTTCGTCAGCGAGATGTAGGTTTCTCCATACATTCTGCATACTACGAGTTGCTGTTCCTTACTAATCTTTGTGTTTATACGACACTAGCGCCATCTAGTCACATGGTGATGAATCTTGTTGCAACCATGTGTGGTATGTGCGGCGGTACGGTAGATGCCGCTACAGGGACCATCAAACTCAACAACTTTTACTACGGAACCAACTCTGAAATCGCGAAAAAAAATTCATCTGTTTCATAATAGTACATTATGAGACAAGTTAGCTTAGGTTGCTCATTGCACACAAGGCTGTGGGTTGCAGCCCGAGCCGCAGGCGAGGGCGTAACTCAGCCGAGTGTGCAATAAGCAAGAGCTCACGAGTTTCATACGACGTTTTAACACACTTGCGAGGAAAAAACAAAGTAATTTACCACACAGCAACAAATACGACAAAAACAAAATATGATAATTATGACGGGAAAAGGTGCGTAGGTTTTTTTTTGTTTTTTTTTCACACGCCCAGTGCAAGAATATTTTGTGAACAACAGGATTAGTGAGCATACAGCCTACCTAAAAATATAATTTTAAGTGATAAAATGCAAATATTTTATAATAAAATATTATGAATTATGAATAATTAGATAACAATCAATATTTGTTTGACTTAATTAAGGACTTGCAAGTTTATTTATTCCAAAATGTATATGAATTTTCAGCGGCATAAAACCTTTTTATTTTTACTAAAAAAATAACTGTATTACCCGGTTAAATTGGGAATGCTCTGTTTACTCGCATATAACTTGCAGTAAGGTACCTAAACTTTGAAGGGATAATTCTATAACCAACTAGTGTTTTATATATTATTGCACGCGTTTGTTATAGCTCGGTTTATGGCGCTAAAAGCGATGTATTAGAGTTCACTTTACGAGCAAGTGTGTTGAAATTAATTTTTGTATGAAACAGCAGATTTTTTTCGCGATTTCAAAGTTGGTCGCATAGCGAAAGTTGTTCAGTTTGATGGTCCCTATCTACCATATTCTGCGTAAGGAGTTATTAAGTAACACGTGGTATATTGTGTAGGTGTCGGAGAGTGCGTACGACGAGCGCACGGCGGCGGTGGTGCCGGGCACGCACCACGAGTTCCCGGGCGGCTACCACCAGGACTTCGGCCCCGAGCGGTTCAAGCTCACCGAGTGCCTGTTCGAGCAGACGCTGGGGGCGCCACATTTAGGTAAGTAAGACGTTACAAAACGAAAAAAAGTATTTTAGTGTTTAAAAAAATATATAAGAAAGGTTTTTAATAGAAAAACATTTTATGTATAACAAAATTTCAAACAGTATTGTCTAAAGGCAAAGCATCATATTTAAATTGTCTTAGTTAAACACTTGTTTAGTTATTAAAAGATTTTTAAACACTTGTTTAAAAATCTTTTCTAAAAACACTGTCGGTTTTTACGGTATTGACTTTTCCGTTTTCACATTATCCGATACGATATCGGTAACGGCCGCCCCGATTTGATATCGGAGGAAGTAAAATGTATGAAATATGTATGTGTCTTTCACATTGTCCGGCCCGATATTGGATATCGGAGCCACATGTTTCATACATTTTACTTCCTCCTTTATCGTATCGCTGTCCAATACGATATCTCGTATCGGATAATGTGCAAATGGTCAGGGTGTTCCGACTTTGTAGTCGCCAACTAGAGAATTAAATACACTCTTTTTTTCTTTCGTCACTTTTAGTATGCGGCAGCTCCATTAGTGTCTTCTTTTTTGTTAAATACACATAGTCCACGGAATTTTTTGTATCTTAGATAGTGTTCCGTTATAAATCATGTGTCCTACATCTTGGCATGGACCACTTTGAAAACCGCAATTCTGACTACATGGAAAATTTCTCCCCAATTAGTCCTAACTAGTCCTACTTTTTCGGAATTAGTCCCAAAAAGGACTGAAAGATATAAGCGATTTAAATGGTCCATGCCAAAGCAAACCTTCATTTTGGCAGGGACAGGCTATATCTAGTGAACCACAACACCTAGCCAGGATCTGATTATTCAAAAAAAAGTCCCTTTTTTATGGATCTCGCAACGCCTAGAATCAAAACGAAATGAAGCGCCGTTCAAAAAATATAAAGGAATGATTTGGTCCATGCCAAAATCAACCTACATCTTGGCGAGGACTTTTGAACCAGGTCACCCAGAGAAAATCTGCTTATTGGAAACGATTCGTATAAATTAGTCCCAATTAGTCCCAAAGCCACAAAATTAGTCCCCCTTTGGTTTAGGAGAAATTCCGTTTTTTTGTATAAGTACAGTCACGTACAAAAGCGTACATTAAAAATTAATTAAGTACCTACATAAAACTATTCCGTTCCGTAATGCGCAGTGTTCAGATTGTAAAACATTAAGCATCCGATCTTGCGGCTCTTTAGGAAAGCTGCAGCCTTTTAAACGAACTTTATCAGACCATCAAACTGAGCAAAAGTACAATGCGTAAGTACTCCATCGTAATGTATGAAGCAGCTGTTTTTTTTCGTGATTTTGAGGTTGGATCCATAATGAAAGTTTGTTCAGTTTGATGGTCTGATCAACCCCACGAAAGGTTTTAAATGAATTACAAATAACCCTGTATAGGTACAAAGTTTCAAGTGAACCCATTGAAGGAAGAAAATCACTCCACTCCAAATATGAATAATTTCGCAAGAAAGCAATATAATTTTAAAATTCAATACCATTTCATACTTCGTTTGAAATTATTTTGTCCGCGACTGTACATTATTTTGATATAGTCCAGGAGCCCCAGGATCAAAATATCTCTAAGAAAACATTTTTATTTTATGACTTAAAAATTAAGATTTGAGTTTCGAAAATGCATAAATGTTACGTATTACTTTACGATATACTTTTGTGTTACTAATTACACTTCGTTATTCTAACACAAATACGCAAAAAAAAACAAGTTACAAAACATCGTCACTGAATAGGAAGTTAGCTCCTGTACTATAAAAACCAAATTTTAATTCTGATTATCTCCTAAACCAAAGGGGGACTAATTTTGTGGCTTTGGGACTAATTGGGACTAATTTACACGAATCGTTTCCAATAAGCAGATTTTCTCTAGGTGACCTGGTTCAAAAGTCCTCGCCAAGATGTAGGTTGATTTTGGCATGGACCAAATCATTCCTTTATATTTTTTGAACGGCGCTTCATTTCGTTTTGATTCTAGGCGTTGCGAGATCCATAAAAAAGGGACTTTTTTTTGAATAATCAGATCCTGGCTAGGTGTTGTGGTTCACTAGATATAGCCTGTCCCTGCCAAAATGAAGGTTTGCTTTGGCATGGACCATTTAAATCGCTTATATCTTTCAGTCCTTTTTGGGACTAATTCCGAAAAAGTAGGACTAGTTAGGACTAATTGGGGAGAAATTTTCCATGTAGTCAGAATTGCGGTTTTCAAAGTGGTCCATGCCAAGATGTAGGACACATAAATCATACTATTTTCGATGTAATATATTATATTTTATAGCCGTATATTGGCTGTCTCTAAATATTTAGCATGTAAATTCATATTTTGTATATAGTATGTACGACCGCAGCTGCCTGCGCGACGCGGACGTTCGGCCCGCGTTATGGGGCTCCGTAGTCGCGTGTGGGGAAAGGATTAACTGTGTTTTTTCGTCTTTCGTCCCTTTTAGTATTCGGCATCTCCGTAATAGCGTCTTCTTTTTCAAAAATGCATGTTTTCGTGTATAGTATGCGCGGCCGCAGCTGCGTGCGATGCGGACGCCCGGCCCGCGCTGTAGGGCTCCGTAGTCGCGTGTGGGGAAAAAATTAACTGTGTTATTTCGTCTTTCGTCCTTTTTAGTATTCGGCAGCTCCGTAATAGCGTCTTCTTTTTCAAAAATGCATGTTTTTGTGTATAGTATGCGCGGCCGCAGCTGCCTGCGATGCGATGCTCGGCCCGCGTTATGGGGCTGCGTAGTGGCGTGCGGGGGAGTTGCCAATACTTCGGGCTGGCTAGACCGACTCACCAAGGAGCTGTTCTCTAGGGCTCCTATTATAGTCCTATATTTGAGTTATAAACATAGTGACGTGAAATTGTCTTTGTTGGAATAAAAAAATATCGTGTAATTCCGTTCAGTTTAGGATAACGACGGATCATTCAAGGATTTTCGTCTAGCAGACACTTGGTTTTTCGATAGTAGAGGTATTGACTTTAGGATGTTCTAACTGTATAGTACGAGGCAAACATTTTGAAATCGGGTGGGGATTGCGCAGAACGCGTATTTTGTGTATGCGTAGCGGTGAGGTATGCAAGCGGCAGGGGAGGGGTGCGCGCTATTGGTCGTTTTATGGGCACATGCGCGAATTTATCCCCACTCCATCGAAAAAGTGTCAAGATGTTTGCCTCGTACTGTAGTCGCTAACTAAAGAATTAAATACACTTTTTTGTTTCAATACACTGTGTTTTTTCGTCTACCGTCACTTTTAGTATGTGGCAGCTCCATTAGCGTCTTTTTTTTTAAATACATAGTCAACGGGAGTTATTGTATCTTTGATGGTCTTTTGTGTATAGTATGCGCGGCCGCAGCTGCGTGCGATGCGGACGCGCGGCCCGCGTTATGGGGCTCCGTAGTGGCGTGCGGGGGAGTCGCCAATACTTCGGGCTGGCTGGACCGACTCACCAAGGAGCTGTCCTCGAGGGCTCCGTCATCGCACAGGCTGAAGAGCCACGCGGCGCCCGCGCCTAATGAGAGGAGATTCGCTGCTTGGATAGGTGAGAAACAAACAACAAATGCATTTTTATTCTGTTTGAAAAGGTAAAAATTATGGTTTCAATCTCCCCCTGAAATAAAGACCTACTAAGTAATAGTAGTTTATGAAACTGACACATAAAGAGGGGTATTAAAACACGAGTGTGTGTTTAAAAACCGAGCCGTAGGCGAGGTTTTTAATAGTATCACACGAGTGTTTTAATACCTAGTTATGTGCAGTTTCATACACTACTTTATCTACACTCATACATTTGGGATTGAACCTACTAAATAAAAGATCAACGTTAGAAAAGAGAGAGAGAGACTTTGTTTGTATTAGCTAGGTACCTACCTTGTAATAAGTCGTTTCCTTGGGCAGAGTCCATTTTTTCACATTTTAAAGCAAGAATAAAAAACCTACAAATTTCAGTAAGTATAACAAAATGTAAAAATTGAAATAAAAACTTTAATTGAAATGCTTTAGAAATGGCGCGCATTCTATTAGAAAAAAAAAGAGATCAGTGCAATCGCACTAAGTCATCGATTACCATAGAGTGCATTTAAATCAATGAAAATATGTGGGAAAATATCGTTGTTTTTTTTTAATGTTACGGCACTGGCTTCTTTTTGGATTTGCCCTGTATCGTAATGAGAAAAAAAGTTATTTTATGATGCAGTTGACTGCATCGTAATGAGTTTATTTTTTAATTTTACCTATCCACGAAAATAAAGTGCGTATTTATATTACCTTTTTTGAATTCATATTTGGAACATTACGTTGTGAGTGTAGATAAAATCCTTTTTTGTCAGCGACCTTAACGAACGATAGCAAACAGCTGTTGTTGTACATTGTGGGTTTATATTTGATATTTTAGTTATTTTTCTGCAAATTTAGGTTGTAAGACAGAACTTGATAGAAAAATATAAAAAGGCGCTAATTTTTCAAGAATTTTGCGACCGTAAGCTTCACTTCAGATAGACTAGAATCATGAGTTGACTATACCCTGAGGGATCGTCCTAATTAAACGCGGCTACGCTATCATCGCGCGAGTAAGCGACGCGACCATTGCATGTTCGCGCGATGACCTGGGGGCCGATTCTCACGCGATAGACAAAATGTCGAAATAGAGATATGTCGAAATAAAATGGCGGATTCGCCATTTTGTCTATTCAAACCAGTTTTTGGTATTCTCGAAATGTCACCATAGAGATATGTCGATGGCTAGCCCTCGACATGCAACGTGTGGTCGATAGCAGTAGAGATTGAATATCTCGAACATTACGTTAGTCAAAGTGTCGAATTGTGTCTTTCTTATGAGATGGGTGACCATTTGGGACTACAATAACGAATGTTAAGCTACTTTTGAAGAGGCCGAGTACGAGATGGGTGACCGTTTGTGACTGCGATGCGACGAAAGTAGAAAAGCTTTAAATAAGGCCGAGTGTGAGATGGGTGACCATCTAGTAACCACTTTGAAAATGGTCTCCCTTCTCAGATGGGTGACCGTTTAGAACAGCAATAACGAATGTTAAGCTACTTTTGAAGAGGCCGGTTGCCAGTTACTAGATGGGTGACCATTTAGGACTGTGATGACGAATGTTAAGCAATTTTAGGAAATGGCCGGGTGTGGGATGGGTGACCGTTTGTGACTGCAATGCGACGAAAGTGAAAAAAAATTAAATAAGGCCAGGTGTGAGATGGGTGACCATCTGGTAATCACTTTGAAAAAAGGTCATGTTCGGGATGGGTGACCGACTAAGCCAACAGTAATCAATGTTAAACAGCGTTGCGTTTCTTGCAGGCAGACATCGGGCGCGTGCCATAGTGTCAAATTCGAAATATCTCGAAAAAGTCAAGAAATTTTAGAGATTCCAATGAATTCGAGAAATGTCGCAGTGCGCGAGAATAGGCCCCCTGAGAATAAGTTTTTTGGCTGCTATAGAGATTTTAGTGACATTTGCAATAGAGATTTGTGATTAGAGATAATCTCTAATTCGAGAAATGTCGCAGTGCGCGAGAATAGGCCCCAAGAAATGTGTGTCCTAATACAACGCAAACGATCATCGCGTGAACTAACGACGCGACCATAGTGTATCGATGACGCGATGCGATTATCGCGCGAATGAATGCCAATATTGCCAATAGGGTATTTTCCAAATTTTTGAAAACTACTTATATTCAAAGATTGGGACGAACAGTATAACAGAAAAATGAAAATAAATTAAATAATGTCTTTTTTCTCCATTAAAATAATTAAAGTCAATTTTATTTTAAATGGTTTTCAATTTACCGCCAAAACGCTCAGTTCGATAATGTCTACTATGTGACGTCAACTTTGTGTTAACCTATATAGTCTGTGGTACAATTTACTCTATTGTTTACACAAAGTTGACGTCACACAGTAGACATCATCGAACCGAGCGTTTTGGCGGTAAATTCAAAACCATTAAAGTAAGTTTGACTTTAAATTGGTTTAATGAAGAAAAAAGGCATTAATAAATTTATTTTTATTTTTCTGTTAAATTGTTCGTCCCAATCTTTAAATATAAGCAGTTTTCAAAAATTCGGAAAATACCCTATTGGGACACCTATTCGACTTCAGTATGCTTGATCGCGGATTTGTACGACTAAAATTCGCGCAAACTTACAATGATTGCGTAAACGCGTTCTACACTCGACGTCAGAAAAATCGCACCTCTTTGCCAATTGGGACACCTATTCGACTTCAGTATGTTTGATCGCGGATTTGTACGACTAAAATTCGCGCAAACTTACAATGATTGCGTAAACGCATTCTACACTCGACGTCAGAAAAATCGCACCTCTTTGCCAATTGGGACACCTATTCGACTTAAGTATGTTTGATCGCGGATTTGTACGACTAAAATTAGCGCAAACTTACAATGATTGCGTAAACGCGTTCTACACTCGACGTCAGAAAAATCGCACCTCTTTGCCAATTGGGACACCTATTCGACTTCAGTATGTTTGATCGCGGATTTGTACGACTAAAATTCGCGCAAACTTACAATGATTGCGTAAACGCGTTCTACACTCGACGTCAGAAAAATCGCACCTCTTTGCCAATTGGGACACCTATTCGACTTAAGTATGCTTGATCGCGGATTTGTACGACTAAAATTCGCGCAAACTTGCGATGATCGCGTAAACGCGTTCTACACTCGACGTCAGAAAAATCGCACCTCTTCGAAAATAAGTTTAGACTTGGCCACTTGCTATTTCTAGCTAACGTTTTATTGTATACATGTTGATATCTACTGAAAGTACATTTAATGAGCTTTCAATTAGTAATTGTTTGAATTAATTAACATACCAGTTACCATTATTAAACGCTTAAAGCGTTATTGCTTGCGCCGCCATAAAAGGGAAATAAAGGGGGTCAATTCAGGAAATGCGGCTAAATTCAATATCGAGAGAGAGAAAACACACTTCAACAGTTTTAAAAGAAGGAATACCCAAGATGGATACTATTTCCCATGAAGTTGCTCAAATATTGCAAAAAATGAGGCCATGTAATGTGGCTCGAAAACTGAATCTCAGTAATTGATTCCGTTATAGTGCATTACTGACGCGGTCAATATTGACTGCATTGCTGGCAGCGCAATGATGATGGCCGATAGCGTAGCTTAGCGCAGGTCCAGGCCGTCACAGCGCGGTCAGCATTGCAGCCCGCGCATGGCCAAGCTGGAATAAAGGCCGAGTCGAGGCCTTTATAGCGCGGACAGCAAGGGCTGCAATGATGACCAAGCTTGAAGGCCGAGAGCGTAGTTAAGCTCAGCTTGAGGCCATCATAGCGTGGCCAGCAGTGCAGTCATTGTGGACCAAGTCTTGTATATAGGTAGTGCTTTACTCAAAAATGTAAAAAAAAAATGTCAAAAATGTCAAAAAATTACAAAAATGACGAAAATGACAAAAATGGTCATTTTGATAATTTTGGTCATTTTTGACAATTTTGACATTTCTGATATTTTTGCAATTTTTTGACATTTTTGACATTTATGACATTTTTGACATTTATGACATTTTTTACATTTTTGAATTACAAAAAACTATGTTTGAAACAAAACTCGACAATAATGGATTTTCAAAGGAAATTGCTGGTGGCTAAAACTCGACAATAATGAAATCCCATACAACTTTGTTGCGTCACCATCGGAGGAGCGCGGCAACCTCGACTTTGTTCAAAGAAGGTTGTCGAAATAATGACCATATTACAAGCATTTTTGAGTAAAATATATAACAACACTTACCATTAAATTAGATAGGATTAAATTAACTTTGAAGAAACTTTTAAAGAGGTGCGATTTTTCTGATGCCGAGTGTATTAGGACGATCCCTGAAAGTTTTTGCTAGGGTGCTACTAACACCCTGTATGTTTACTTCTGCAGGTGGATCGATCCTAGCCTCAATAGGCTCCTTCCAGCAGATGTGGATATCTTCGCAGGAGTACGACGAGGGGGGGAAAGGTCAGCTGGAGAGGAAGTGCCCCTAGGATTAGGGAAAAACTAAGTTTAAGTGTCCGGACTAACAATTAATTATAAGATAACTTTATTCTCATTTTGAGGTATCTTCAATATTTTATATTATGTTAATAGGTTCCATTTTAGTAATTTCAATTTATTTTTTTGTATAATTGAGATTTGTACAAAATATTTGAATGTGAGTGTGAAACTGATAAGATAAATACATTATATTAAGAAGTAATTGCATTTTTTATTTTCTAGTTTTTGAACAATTAAAAAAACATTTTTTTTATAGTAACTTAATTATTTATTTACAGATTAAAATATAATTACAATGATCAGTACTTAGGTCATATTTCCACAGTAACCAAAAACTTAAATTTTGGGTAAATTAAATACGATTCACTTCATCCTATGAAAAATACAGTTTGTTTTTAAAAAGGCCGGCGAACAGTGAACTTTCCATACAAATGTTATACCAAAATGATTTGCAAATTAAGCATAATTAACTCTTCTCGAGATGTTATTCGGATTAAGACAGTATTTGTCTATGGTTCTATTAAACAAAAAATCCAAAATACTTTCCCAATTTAAAATTAAAGCCAGTTACACTTCTTCATACAAAACTGTAAATTACCTTTTTTTTATTTGGTTTGGTATTTTATTTTTTATTTAATAGAACCATAGACAAATACTGTCTCAGTCCGAATAACCCTTTCGGTGCATAAGGTCCATAGTATCATTACGTCTACAGTATCATTTCGTTCATAATATCATTACGTCTACAGTATCATCTCGTCTGCAGTATCAAAATGTCCATAGTATCATTACGTCTAATTTTTGGTATTGTTGATAGGAGATTGTTGATAAAGAATTGTTGATAGAACTGGACCGTGGCTCTATAACCTTAATAAATTTTCTGAAAAAAATAGTGTGCATGTTACCGGCAATGTGTATTATCCGGCAGTGTATACAATGCCTAGGCATTGTATACATAAATTACGTATTAAATACGTTATAGGAGTATATTTATGTAAAAGGAATAAAAACATCATTATTTACCTTACTTCCAATTTTAGTTGACCTGGTTGAGTTGGACGTTCTGTGAAATGGACCAAATGCGAAATGGACGTTCTGCGAAATGGACCAAGTGAACCAAATGAAAAGTGGACCAAATGCGCCTGAACGGACAAATTGATGTTATGGACGAATTGAAACTATGGTCCATTTGATGAACTAGACGAAACTATACTGGCCGTAATGATACTATGGACGAAATGATACTGTAGACGTAATGATTCTATGGACCTTATGAACCGGAAGGCGAAGAACATCACAAGAGTTAACTATGCTTAATTTGTAAATCATTTTGGTACGTTTGTATAGGAAGTTACTTTATTCTTCCATTTGTAACACAATTCTAGAAAGTAATTTTTTTTTGCAATAACAAACCGAGTAACCCATATACCATATAAATACTTTTTGTGGAATGCTAGATAAATTAAAATATTATGAGTATTTATTACTCTGTATACAACGTGTTACAAAATAACCCCTTATGCCGAATATGGTAAATAGGGATACCATCAAAAGGATAACTTTTACTATGGGACCAACTCTGAAATCGCGAAAAAATCTGTTGTTTCATACAAAAAATTATATTGAAAATATTAAAATGTATGAAGCATCTAGTTGATTAATAATTGAAAAAATATTAGAAAAAATCGACTCAACCGTAGCAACTCAGACGGGATTCGAACCCTTAGGATTCCGGCCCAATGCACTACCAATTATGTTACCGAGCCGCCGCCAATGGGATTGGCGAAATTTTCTAATACTTTTTACGTTTCCGCTGTAGGCCAGCGCCATCTCACCAATGTGAAAAGAATTAACTTCGACATTCGAAAGCAACTTTACAGATGCTAGACAATCCATTAAGGTGAAATAGCCACATAATTTTAAACTTTAGATTTTTTATGCATTCACAATGCAGGAACGTATCCAGGCTTTTATTTCGGGGGGGGGGGGGGACAACTGCAACCCGCAGAGTGCCTCGCCCGCTAAATTTGAATTACTGTGTGTTCTGGATTTCGGGGGAGGGGGGGGGGATAAATCCCAACTACCCCCCCCACTTGGATACGTGCCTCAGACGGGATTGAGTTGCTACGGGTGAGTCGATTTTTTCTAATATTTTTTCAATTATTAATCATCTTAATATAAAAATAGCATTGTGAATGCATAAAAAATATAAAAGTTTAAAACATCTAGTTTATTTTAACACGATTTCAGTGTTGGTCCCATAGTAAAAGTTGTTCAGGATGATGGGCCCTATCTACCATATTTGGCATTAGGAGTTATTTTGTAAGACATTTTACAATGCGATTAATTTAATAATGTACAACAGAAGTGACCAACTTCAGAGTGCTTGCGGTACAAAACGACGTATTTTAATCTGTAGAATTTTCTCTTTGACATACATTCTCGAGTCAAATTACAGCGAATCACTGTCTATTGACAATTAAATCGCATTGTACTTACATAATAATTGTGATTTTATAGATGCATACATTTTATATACACTGGCCTGCAAAACTAAGTACTACAGAGGTCTATTTTCATACAAACGAGGTAACTTTGAAGCATTGGTTCTCCGCCCAGGATTAAACGTGGTGTGATCTGATGATGGCCATCCAGGGAGTGAATGGAGAAGATTCAGATCCCCATACACACCCAATTGATCTGATCAGCATTCTAAGAGCTGTTTGGATATGTTTAAAAAACCACAAAAATAGCATTAAAATGTATGGAAATGCTGTAACTGATAACTCTAATCCTTACAGCTCTTAGAATGCTGATCAGATCAATTGGGTGTGTATGGGGATCTGAATCTTCTCCATTCACTCCCTGGATGGCCATCATCAGATCACATCCCGCTTAATCCTGGGCGGAGAACCAAAGCTTCAAAGTTACCTCGTTTGTATGAAAATAGACCTCTGTAGTACTTAGTTTTGCAGGCCAGTGTAGTTACCTCCGTAGTAGTGGTTTGCACATCCATTTTCATAGTTGTCACGAGGTCCCGGGTTCGATCCCCGACTGAGTCGGTAGAAAAAAAATCTTGTCTGGATGTTACGTTTAATTAGGGGTTAAAGTATGAAATGGCCATATTGTATGGAGAATTTTAAAGGATTCCCATTATCCATTCTAACATTTTCTTGATTTATTTAAACAACCATGAACGCTAATATTTTAAAACTTTTATGCACAAATGTTTAAACACTCAACTAACTATTGCTACATGTGTTAAGGCCAGTATATTCCAAATTATCGAATTTGCCCTGTTTGATTCAAAAATAAACAATCAATTATTATTTATTTTGAGCAGATTAAAATATTATGTTGAAGTTTCATAAACGATCTTGATTATTTTACGGTTAAAATACGATATTCATATCTTCACTCGACTAAAAAAATATGCAAAGACATTGAAAATTTTCATTAATTTTATATTTTTTGAATAATACTTAAAGTTTATCAATCCTTTATTCACGAAAAATATATAGAAAAATAGGTAATGACATATAGGCCGCGTTCCGATTCACGCCAACAGTGCTCACAGCGTGTGACGTCATTGTACACCGGTCCAAATCATTAGCACGCTGTCAGCACGCTCACGATACTATTGATTCGGACCGCTCGTGAGAGCGCTCACACCGGTAACGTTGGATTGTTTTTAACAACGTAACCTCCAAAAGAGGTAATCTCAATAAAGTAAATATTAATTTTATGGGATAAGTAAATACAAAGGCAGTAATGAATAATATGAATCAAGTTCCTTCACTCTGACCAGTTATTTACTTACCAATTTATAAACCATCAAAGATTCAAAATACTTATTACCACTGCTAGCTCTCTCAACATCAATTTATTATAAGTATTTCGTTCGTAGCTTCGCAAAACACCTGCAGATCAACTAATTCAGCCATCTTTTCTAAAAATCACAAATAATAACCTCAAATTTTCACAAGAATGAACTTTGACAAGGAAGTTTGACAGCTACACCGACAACGCTCACAGTGCTTTGGTAGAATACGCTGAGCGTCGTTAGCACATGCGATGACGTCATCAGTGACGTCACTGCAGCTTACGTGAGCGTTGTTAGCATGAATCGGTCCGGGCGTTAGCGCGCTCATAGTGCTGTAAGCGTGATTCGGAACGCGGCCATAGAAGAATATTCAACGGTTACTTTTTCAAAAAGTGGCTTTATGCTCAAAATAACAACAAAAACATTGAAATGAGGTTATTTTCATTACTCTTCACACGTAAAGAAAAAGACAGAGAGAGTTTTTGGAATATACTGGCCTTAAGTGGAAAAAATAAGTATTGGCTAAGTTACAATGAATCAAGTGGCCATTTCTGCTAACGAAAAAAGGAGTCACTTTTAATATATATTTTTTAACGTTCAAGAAAAAAATAACAAATATTTTTTTTTCAAGCTACATTTTTTCATACTTTTTAACTTATGGCCGGTATACATTTTGATTAGGGTTTAGTTGCGAGTGGCTCGTTTAGTGTTTAGCAAAAAACAATTACTTAACACTAATCAGAGACTGTCCGAACGTGTTTTTTGCTAAACACTAAACGAGCCACTCGCACTAATCACTAATCAAAATGTATACCGGCCATTAACCCCTATTCTGTATTACGTACACGTACACGTGTACGTATTTGGTGTTTCGCACTTTAAAAGTTCCATTACATTTATCACAAAGTCCGCGCATAACTTCCACATAATGGACCGATTTTGACATTTTTTTTATTACATTTTCATTACAACATTTATCACAGAGTGACCGCAGTAGCGCCGTGCTCCTTCTCAATGTGCCTCCTAAACATGAACCGCGACGGGGACTCGAACCCGCAAGCGCCGCAAACTAACACATCGGCTGCTTTCACTTCATCTGTGTTCAAGTATACCTCTGTAAAAAAGATAATATTTTAAATGGTATGTTACGTTTTAGTATGGAGCCTGGTATTGTCATTAAAAAAATAAATTTAAAAAATATTAAAAACACGACTGCCCTGCCAAAACGAACTAAAAGTTAAACAACAAGTGTCATTGCAGTCGGGGGACCTTATTATGGAACAATTTTTGATCAAAGAGGTCCCCCGACTGCAATGACACTTGTTGTTTAACTTTTAGTTCGTTTTTGGCCGGGCAGTCGTGTTTTTAATATTTTTTAAATTTATTTAATTTTATTTCACACATTTTAGTGACAATTATATAGTTTTGGAATGTGCTCAAGGCCTTTTTATGTAATGCCCATATTGTAATAATAGAAGAAAAAAAATTTTTTTTTTCACATTTGAAAATGGCGTCGTAAAGTCGCCATATTGATTTTTTCTAAAAAAAATATAGCCAGTGTCACTCGGAATGTTCTAAGGATTCTAACGATACCCCATTTATCTAAATCAGTTCAGGCATTTAGAAGTTATGGTGGAATAAAGAAACTCACATACCCACAAACATACATGAACCCTGAACACATAACACTCTTTTTTGCTTTGGGCAGTCGTGTAAAAATGGGAATTCATCGCAACTGAAGAAACCAGTTTAATCAATGGAAAACGTCAAAATAAACATGAATTATTCATACATACATACATTCACGCCTGTTTCCCATGGGGGTAGGCAGAGACTATGGATCGCCACCTGCTACGATCCTTACACACTTCTTTCGCTTCATTCACATTCACATTATTTTCATACATGCCCTGCGGATTTTTTCGTCCATGCCTGCGGTTTTTGTCACTAACACCAGCCTTTTTTATAATAACCCCTATTTGGTCCGCGTAGGATTTTCTGGGACGCCCTTGTGCAATCGTTCCTTCCACATTCGCACAATATATCTCTTTCGTGATTCGCCTTTCATTCATCCTCTCTAAGTGACCAAACCGCCGGAGCATTCCTTTCTCAATTCTTATCACTAATGGCCGAATACTCAAACGCTAATTAACTTTGAGGGGCTCTCAAACGTCGTCCTGTCGCATTGAATATCAAAGATATGACAAAGACAGCATGCTGTTTGAGAGCCGCTCAAAGTTAAGTAGCGTTTGAGTATTCGGCCATAAGTATATCATCTTTCAGACCACACCTTTTACGAATCACCTCATTGCTCACTCTATCACTCAGTTTTACTCCGCATATTTTCCTCAACGATCGCATCTCTACCGAATTTATTCTGCTTTCATTCTTCTTCTGCCATACCCAAGATTCACTTCACATGAATTATTGATTGTCAAATTGTCCTAAAATGTATAATTTCGGAGATATTGGGACTTAAAAAATCATCGGGATAGAAACACATTAATTTGCAACTCCAGACTATTTTGCATTTCATTTCACGGTAAGAGTGTAATAATTTAACGCAAAAAACATTTTATTTTAAGTAAAATGAAAAAAATTATACCATAATATAAAATTATTAATAAAATAATAAAATTACTAAAAAAATATTCATATATCTCCGAAAGTATAAATTTTACGACAGTATTACCAGTATGAGTATCAATAATTTATGTTTATTTTGACGTTTTCTATCGATTGACACTAGTTTTATCAGTTGCGAAGAATTTCAATTTTTTTCAAAATGTCAAAAAGATTAAAAAAGATTAAAGTCTTTAAAAAAAATCAACTTATATTAAAAAAAAAATGCGATTTTTTTTGCATTTAAAATTCTATTTTTATACAATACTAAATAATATACTAGAAAAAAAATCTATTCCTCACCAGGATTGTCTAAGGCGGGGATCGAACCCGCGACCTTTGGAAGTCCGGTCCAGTGCTCTTGGACATCGGACCTGACTTCCAAAAGTCGCAGTTCGATTCCCGCCTGAGAAAATCCTGGTGACGAGTCGAATTTTTTATAGCATGTTATTTATTATAAGTTTTTTTTTTCTAGCATATTATTTAATCATAATATTAATACACTGGCCTGCAAAACTAAGTACTACAGTGGTCTATTTTCATACAAACGAGGTAACTTTGAAGCATTGGTTCTCCGCCCAGGATTAAACGTGGTGTGATCTGATGATGGCCATCCAAGGAGTGAATGGAGAAGATTCAGATCCCCATACACACCCAATAGATCTGATCAGCATTCTAAGAGCTGTTTGGATATGTTTAAAAAAACCACGAAAATAGCATTAAAATGTATGGAAATGCTGTAACTGATAACTCTAATCCTTACAGCTCTTAGAATGCTGATCAGATCTATTGGGTGTGTATGGGGATCTGAATCTTCTCCATTCACTCCCTGGATGGCTATCATCAGATCACACCACGTTTAATCCTGGGCGGAGAACCAATGCTTCAAAGTTACCTCGTTTGTATGAAAAAAGACCTCGGTAGTACTTAGTTTTGCAGGCCAGTGTAGTTTAATATCTAGCTTCTGATAGATAACATAGACACATAAAATACAGGGTGTTTGGCCTTATAAAGCCGAATATGGTAGATAGGGACCACCAAACTGAACAACTTTTACTATGGGACCAACTCTGAAATAGCGAAAAAAATGTTCATACATTTTCAAATTTTCGTCATTATTTTTTGTATGAAACAGCTGATTTTTCGTGATTTCAGAGTTGGTCGCATAGTAAAAGTTGATCAGTTTGATGGTGATTCCCATTTTTGGTTCATTCATCAACACCCTGTATTTTATATTTATAATATTATTAGAATTGATAAGATTTTGTGGGCTCCGTCGCAGAATGTCCCTTTCGCAAAATGTCTCCTGGTCGCAAAACGTCCCTTTCGCAGAATGTCCCTTTCGCAAAATGTCCCTTTCGCAAAATGTCCCTTTCGCAAAACGCCCCTTTCGCAGAATGTCCCCTTGGTATCAGTTATGACAAATTTTCATTTTGTTCGAAATGGTCATATGATAAGTACCCTCTTAACTGATGATTATAACAATTTAGTGTTGTCAGTAGCTTAAAAATTCTCCCAAGTGTGTAGAGTCTGGTCAATGAAAGATGAACCGGAAATGGAGGCGCCACTTTCCCTGTTAAATTAACGTTTAGAAGTTAAGTTATTGGAAACTGAACCTTAAAATAAGGGGCAAAATTAGTTCCATTTCCAAACGAGTCTCATCTTTCGTTGACCAAACTCTAGTATATTTTTGAGTTTCATAGAACATTACAAACAGAATGGAAATTTGGCACGAGGGATATTATTTATTTGATACCAAGGCTACATTCTGCGAAAGGGGCGTTTTGCGAAAGGGACATTTTGCGAAAGGGACATTCTGCGAAAGGGACGTTTTGCGACCAGGGGACATTTTGCGAAAGGGACATTCTGCGACGGAACGATTTTGTGATGTCAATTTCGAAAAAAAGAAATTTTTACTTACTGTTCGTTTCTTCAGTTACAAAGTGATGTAAATCTTGTACATGTTTCAGTAACTGAAAAGGAAAAATAATATTATCAATATCTTTTTATTTAATACAACAAGTAATATAAAATTCAAAAAATAACTTTAATCAGCTTGTCTAGACGAAGTCACAATCTTAAATACTAAAATTAAAATAATTAATTGAAAATTAATACATTTTTCAGAGCATTAAAAGTGTTTTTTTAGTAAAGTTGTGCTACAGTACAGGTGTTTTTTAGGGTTCCGTACCCAAAGGGTTTAAATGGGACCCTATTACTAAGACTCCGCTGTCCGTCTGTCTGTCAGCAGGCTGTATCTCATGAACTGTGATAGCTAGACTGTTGAAATTTTCACAGGTGATGTATAATTCTGTTGTCGCTATAACAAATACTAAAAAATAAAATATTTTTTGCCGTTTTTTATACGGAACTAGGGTTGCCAACCCTACTATATAATATAGTATCTTACGATATTGTGGGCTCGCCTACTATATTTTTGAAAAAATATATATATAGTAGGCAAAACTGCTATATTTTTTCAAGTGAAAAAATGGAACAAAAGCAGCAAAAAAATCTACTTATTTGCACATAGGTAATTACATAATATTTTTGTGTTTAGACTCTTGTCTTAATGGTTGTTGACTAAATTATTGTTTAGCAAGTAAGTATACAAAATGCAACTTCTTTAAAATCCTCCATACAAAACGCAACCTACTATATTTTTTGGACTTTTTCGCCATCTATTATATTTTTACACGTAATAATCTTGAAAATACTATATTTGATGCAAAAAAAGTTGGCAACCCTATACGAAACCCTTCGTGCGCGAGTCCGACTTGCACTTGGCCGGTTTTTACCATTTTGGTACGGAACCCTAAAAATGACGTAATACATGCGCACCTCACCTGCATATGTGTGTGCCCTTTGTAAGGGCATTTCGCACACTGTAGGGTGATTTTCTCGCGGCCCCTAAACCTCGAATTTCCACTTACTACGTTGTTGCCGCTATGTTCTTTCATCTGTAGGTACAAACAAATAGAGTCGTATTAAAATCAAAGTCGGCTATCAGCTGTCATTTTACTAATTTGTGGAAAATCGAAAAAGAAAAAATCAAGATGGCGGAATTTCGTGGATTTTGTATGAAAGAAAGCCGTCTTTGATTCTAATACGATATTTGCAATCCAATTTACTATTGGAAATGGCCGCTTTTGAGTGTTAATCGGTTGAGCAGTCGATGACGTTTAAAATTTGCAATGCTGTTGTATCAAAATCAATAAGTCATTTTTGACAAATATGTCAGATAGCCGCCTTTGATTCTATATGACTCTATATTAACCAATTGGGTATTTAATTGAACAAAATCAGTAAGTTATTAGCTGTTCAATGGGGAAGGCAACTGTCAAAATGGCTCTGCGTACGCTTGTTCCACAAGAACTATCAAAACAAAGAACTTTTACTTAAAAAATATTTTTTTTAGCTTTAAAATTAGTAAATTCTGTTAAATAGGTTTTAAAAATGTTGGCACTTACGAATTTCGGAAAAATCTGGATTTAGAAAAAATTGATAAATTCTGTAAGAATAAGAACGTCTTAATTTGGCTTTAAATTCTGGCATTTGCATTGTAGAATAGTCTTTTGTATCCATTTAAGGTCAATAGATCTTTTTCGTAAAAAAATACCACAAAGTAATACCTATTTTCCCATACATTTTGTTCTGAACGTCTACTGTCTTAGGAACAAGCGTACGCAGCGACATCTACAATTAGCTTTGCGTTGCCATCCCCATTGTGGCTGTGTCTGTTTCTTTAAAAATTTACAATTAATTTCATGGGTATAACAATAGTAGTGAAAAACATGTGTACCAGGAGAAAATAGATCACTCATAACAATATCATATGGATGATATGGCTGTTATGATGCTGATATGACTGTTAATGATGATGATATAACTGTTAATGATGATATGCCTGTTATTCTGATGATATGGCTATTTATGATGGTATGGCTGTCATAATGATTATATGACTGTTAATGATGGTGAAATGGCTGTTATTATGATGATATGGCTGTTAATGATGATGATATAACTGATGAATAAAAATTAGGATGATATACCTGTTATTATGATGATATGGCTGTTTATGATGTGATAAGGCTGTTATAATGATTATGTGGCTGTTAATAATAGTGATAATGGCTGTTACTATGATGATATGGCTGTTAATGATGATGGTATAACTGTTAATGATGATGATTCATGACTGTTAATGATGTTGAAATGACTGTCAATGATGATGATATGACTGTTTATAACTGTTAATGATGGTGATAATGGTTGTTATGATGATGATATGGCTGTTATTATGATGATTTGGCTGTTAATGATGGTGATATGGCTGTTATTATGATAAATTGGTTTTTGATGGACTGATATGGCTGTATGTGTGATTTGGCTGGTAATGATGACGATATGGCTATTAAGGATGATGATATGGCTGTTTATGATGCGACATGGCTGTTATAATCATTATGTGGCTGTTATAATGATGATGTTATGACTTTAATGATGCTGATATGTCTGTCATGAAGATGATATTACTGTTATGATGAAATTGATTACTATATGGTTGATTATTATGGTGATAGGACTGTTAAAATGATGATTATGACAGAAAATAATGTCTTTACTCACCCTATGCGCCCTCATCTCTTTAGTGGCGTTGCATTTAAAAGGGCACGCTTTACACGAGTACAGGAACAGTTTGAAGCCGGGCGAGGATAGCAGCTCGTGTGGGGGGGGCAGATCTGTTTTACGTTTGCGCCCCCGCTGGCGGGGTGGGGGGATTTTTAGTAGGGCTCTAGAAATAATAAAAAAAATGTTACAGGGTAAAATCGAAAACAGTCGACAAATGGGTTTGAACTTTGAACCTCTTAGTATGAGAGGAACGATGAAACCTGTATACAACGTGTTAATGAATATACGCAAAACCTCTTAGGTGGTGATTTTATTTTATTTTATTTTATTTACTTAAGGCACAATTACAGACAACAGATAAAAAAAACATACAAAAATATAAGTTAAGATTATCAAGGTTATATCTGAGCCCAATTATAAAAGTGCACAGCATTTACAATAATTTTACCAAATAATAATTAAAACACAATTAGGAAAATAAAACATTGAAATTGAAATATACAAAATAGAGAAATGCCAAAAACACGTTACTTAATCAAATAATGTCTAAACAAAAAAAAAAATGTTATTAAAATGTATGACAGTAGCGGCATCAGTACATATTTCATTAAAGCAGGCACACATTCTGTACAGAGGGTTGTTTCGAGAAACATTATTATTTGAAGGGGGTATGTTGAATAACCGCGGAATGCGCACAGACCGAGTCGGCACTCTGAACAATAACATCTCCATCAAACCACTATCTATAAATCCGTTTGTGATCTTATGAAGAGTACACAGGTCATTCATCCACCTACGCTTCTCTAAGCTAGCGATGTTGAAGTGGCTGAGACGCTCACTGTAGTCACTTAATTTACGACGCAAACCACTCCTTGTGCATAAAACACGTAAAAACTTACGTTGGATAGCCTCAATCCTATCAATGTGACATTGATAAACAGGGGACCAGACCGAAGAACAGTACTCGAGGATACTCCTAACTAAGGACCCATACAGAATTATCCAAGAATTGATGTTCTTAAAAGGCTTAGCATTGCGAAGCACAAAGAACAACATTTTGTTAGCAATTGTTAGCAATTGATTGTGTCCATGAATATGAAAAAAATCAGCTGTTGTATGAAACAAGTTGTCAATCCTACTGGACCAGAATGTATGAAACAGCTGATTTTTTTGTTGAGTTGCAGAGTCGGCCCCATAGTAAAAGTTGTTCATATTCATGAGCCCAATCACCACCTAATGACATTAAAACTCATCGAATGAAGATGCGAATCCTTCTTATTCTCTAGATATAACCCGCTGAGATTTTTTTCTCCTACCAAACAAGAATAAATGGTTCAGTAAAATTACGGATTTGCAAAACATTTAATGCTAATAATAAGTTGTAATTTTGCATATCTGACTTTGATGTGATTATAAAACACTAATATCTACGAATTCAAAGAATACAGCGTAGTTGTTACTTTTTTTGTTGGATTTACATTCACAATCAAATTATAATTCCAAATCAAGCAAAAAGTAAAGAAAGTATGTAATTAGCAATTTTGCTAAAGCAACTAAATATATTAATATTTTGGTCAGTAAAGTAAAAAAATAATTACTGAAAATTAGTTGCGATTCATTTACAAAATGACAGCTAGCCATTTAGTCTAACGATCAAAAGAAGAAAGACCGCTATTGCAAATTATTTATATTTCGTTATACTAGCTCCCGTAATTTTGATGAACTAAAATGTCTTGGCGGGCAAAGATTTTCAAAAAGGTAGTGTCTGAAATAGGCCCTCAATTCAGTTACCAGTTTTCAGGCGATGAAAGAAAAATACAAAATATTCCGAAAAAGTGTTTCCTCATTTATGAATTCCCGAATAAACAGAATAATAATTCTAGTTTGGGAATTCTTATAAACTATTTTTGTGTACCTTTTTATGCTTCTCTTATGCTTAATTATAATAGTAGTTTATGAAACTGACACATAAAGAGGGGTATTAAAACACGAGTGTGTGTTTAAAAACCGAGCCGTAGGCGAGGTTTTTAATAGTATCACACGAGTGTAGTTATGTGCAGTTTCATACACTACTTTATCTACACTCATACATTTGGGATTGAACCTACTAAATAAAAGATCAACGTTAGAAAAGAGAGAGAGAGACTTTGTTTGTATTAGCTAGGTACCTACCTTGTAATAAGTCGTTTCCTTGGGCAGAGTCCATTTTTTCACATTTTAAAGCAAGAATAAAAAACCTACAAATTTCAGTAAGTATAACAAAATGTAAAAATTGAAATAAAAACTTTAATTGAAATGCTTTAGAAATGGCGCGCATTCTATTAAAAAAAAAAGAGATCAGTGCAATCGCACTAAGTCATCGATTACCATAGAGTGCATTTAAATCAATGAAAATATGTGGGAAAATATCGTTGTTTTTTTTTAATGTTACGGCACTGGCTTCTTTTTGGATTTGCCCTGTATCGTAATGAGAAAAAAAGTTATTTTATGATGCAGTTGACTGCATCGTAATGAGTTTATTTTTTAATTTTACCTATCCACGAAAATAAAGTGCGTATTTATATTACCTTTTTTGAATTCATATTTGGAACATTACGTTGTGAGTGTAGATAAAATAGTTTACACACTGAATCTCTATCAGACTGTCTTCGCTTCCTGATCCACGAGATACAGGTCTTTTGTGCCTAGTTCGTTGGATTGGGTGGGCGACTGATCGTGTGATTAGACAAAATCTGTTGTTTGTAACACCTGCACTGTAAATTGTTTTTAGCTTAGAAACTAATCAATAAAAATATTTTTATTTTATTTTTTATTTTTCATTACAAAGTCATGGACTTATCAATCCACCCTTGTATTCAATTTAATATTAGTAAAAGTGTTATTTGTGTACTTACTTAGCTTTTTGTAATGCTTTTGCTTTTTCAAGTATTTCGGTGGGAGATAATATTAGTGGCTGCAACAAAATATTAATAAATAAATGCTTGGACAATTTCACACAGTGCCATCTAGCTCCAAACTACACTGGTATGCAAAAGTAAGTATCACACAGGCCTATATTCATACAAACGAGGTAACTTTGAAGCTTTGGTTCTCCGCCCAGAATTAAACAGGGTGTGATTTGATGATGGTCATTCAAAGAGTAAATGGAGGAGGCCCAGATCGCTAAAGAAACCCAATGGATTAGAAGAGTCGTTTACACCAGAGACTGTACGGACTTTTTAGTATTACATTTTCCATACTTTTGATGTAATTTAGCCTGTTATTTTTTTAAGTTCAGCCCTGAGCTAAACGACTTTCTTAATCCATTAGGTTTCTTTAGCGATCTGGGCCTCCTCCATTTACTCTTTGAATGGCCATCATCAAATCACACCCTGTTTAATCCTGGGCAGAGAACCAAAGCTTCAAAGTTACCTCGTTTGTATGAATATAGGCCTGTGTGATACTTACTTTTGCAGGCCAGTGTAGTAATATTAATGTGTAATTAAAATTTTCACTTACGTTTTAATAAAGCTTATTAACTATCTGTATGCCAAATTTCATCTAAATTCAGCATTTTTGCGTGATTGACAAAGAGTGACAAACATACAAACTTTCACATTAATAATATTAGTAGAATTAGTAGGAATAGGATAAGTATGGGCCTATTTCTTACTAGGGATAAATTAGTAAATTACCTGTAGATATGAAGTATTAACCCTTTAACTGCCATTTTCAAAGTAATTTTTTTTGCCTAAGTTGTAAATATATATACTTATAAAATTCTTAACAAAATGGATACGGAAACATCTGTCAGTTAGACTCCGGCGGTTTAAGTGTCAAATACAGAGATTAAAATACTTTAAGTTACTACTACTACTACATATTTGTATCCTCATAATTAAAAAAAAAATAAGGATACAAATAGGTATACCGTTTAAAACCGTATTTTTTAACAGCATTTCACAGTAAAATAACGATATTTATAGGAAACTAGCGGCCGCCCGCGGTTTCACCCGCGTGGTTCCCGTTCCCGTGGGAATATCGGGATAAAAAGTATCTTATGTTTTAATCCAGGCTTTCTTCTATCTGTGTGCCAAATTTCAACCAAATCCGTTCAGTAGTTTTTGCGTGATTGAGGAACAAACATCCAAACATCCAAACCCACAAACTTTCACATTTATAATATTAGTAGGATTCCTGGATAATTATGACATTAAAAATCACATACATACATACCCGATTAGTGGTTGCAGTACTTTTTTCTTTGGCCGGTGCAGGAACTTCCACCGTTTTAGTAACAGGTTGGGTCTTTGGTTCGGTTTCCGGTTGTTGTGAGTCGGTCAAAGATGATTGTAGGAACATTATTGGTCCTTGATCGCCCTGCATCACCATGTAGGCCTCTTGGCCTTCCGAGTCTAGGTATTGATGGAACAAAAAATTTTATATTTACTACACTCGACGTCAGAAAAATCGCACCTATTCGAAAATAAGTTTAGAGTTGGCCACCTGCTATTGCTAGCTAACGTTCTATTGTGTAAATGATGAAAGTACATTTAATGAGCTTTCAATTAATATTTTTTTTATTTAATTAACATAACAGTTACCATAATTAAACGCTTAAAGCGTTATTGCTTGCGCTGCCATAAAAGGAAATAAAAGGGGCTCAAATATTGCAAAAAATGAGGCAATGTAATGTTGCTTGGAAACTGAATCTTCCAATGGTTTCTAGAGACTTGGCTATGTCCGAAGGGGCAGAAGTACATAACAACACTTACCATTAAATTAACTTTGAAGAAACTTTTGAAAAGATGCGTTTTCTTACACTGAGTTTAGTTAAAAATGACAAATCAGCAGGCTAATTATCTAAAATGAGCGACCAATCTCGATTCCTGAATTATTTCGAAATCGTCGCGCGACCGAGTCACTGATTTGGTATTATGTATGCGATCGCTGATTAGTTTATGCTCGGTTTATGCTCGTGAAGATCTCCATAGAAACTAGCGCCACTGGCAACCGGTGGGAGCGACTGAAAAGTCTTTTTACCGAAAGTAGTCTGTGACTGTGTATGTGTCTGACCATATGTGCTCTGTGAACATAACCTTTTTGTTTTCGCTTCGAATTTTGTTTGCATTTTTTCGTCTTCAAAATTGCAAATTCCGTGTACGTATTAAAGGAGAGGCCTTTTGTTTTACATTATAGCAATTTTATTTAATTTTGGTTAAAGGTAAGGCTAAGAATTTAACGAAAACCAATCAGAAATTACGTTTTGTCTGGTTTCTGTTTGACAGAAGAAATCGCGAAATCGTCGCGGTCGCGTCGCGGTTTCTGAGTTAGATAATACCAATTTCGGAGCATTTCCTTGCAAGTGCTCGTATATTTTAGTTCTTTAGTTGTCCGTTGGAGGCAGCACTCGTAGAAACTCGATCGGTGGTACGAAATCGAGTTTGACAGCGACGATTCCGAAATTATGACCGGTCGCTAGGTGATTTTTAATTAGATAATCAGGCTGCGGAGTTCTGTACTAATGTTTGAGAGCTTAAAAGAAGAATACATTTTTTTTTTATATATTTGACAACATCACATATTGCTCCAATACCACAGTAAGTAGCTATAGCACTTGTGTTATGGAAATCAGAAACAACGGTGGTATGACACACACCCAGACCTGAGACAATATTGAAAAGTTCATTTTCTACATTGCCCCAGCCAGGCCAAATTTCTACATAGCCGGGGATCGAACCCGGGACCTCAAGAGATGGTGACGCCTTGAAAACCGGCGTGCGAACCACTCGACCACGGAGGTCGTCATACATTGATGTGGCAACTATGCTCCTCCAAAATTTTGTAGTAAAAGGGGGGTAACAAAAGTGGGGAAGTGCCAGAAACAAAGAACTTTTTATTTTCTTAAACATGTGGCTTAATAGTATATTATGAGATCAGTTAATAAAGGACGGATTTAAAGCGAGGGCCATAGATGAATAACGAGCAAGTGAAGGATTCTATTCGAACTATTGATTAAAGTGTTAGAATTCTAAGCAACACGAGATCGGCTGGGAATCGAACCCGGGGCCTCTTGTGTGGTAGACCGGCATGTAGGCCACTACACTACTCATTGATTTAAAAAAACCTAATATTACCTTCATTTCCCTCATTGTCGCTGCTGGCCAGAACACAAGTGACCGTACTGTCACTCTCACCGTCACCGGCCACCGCATCGTTGGCCACGAGCCTGTACGATTCAGTGCCATCGTCATATCTAGAACAATATGTATTTGACTATAGAAAACATGACAATATTGCAGGAGTAGTTTACTAACATTTTAAGCAATATTGTTTTTTCCACTACTTTTCTGAAAACATAAAAAAAAACTAGTTTCCATACAAATGTCTGAACAGCTGATCGAGTTTTGTATGAAAAGGTGTTTTTTGTTTATCTTGACTTGTCCTATTAGTAAACAGTTTTTGAGAGTTGTCATTTTGAGAAAAGGACATTTAGAGAAATAATATTTAAAGAAAAGGACATGCAGAGAAAATAATGTTTAGAGAAAAATACATTTAGAGAAAAGGATATTTAAGAAATGGATATTTAGAGAAAAAGACATTTAAAGAAAATAGTGTTTAGAGAAAAGGACATTTAGAGAAAATAATGTTCAGAGAAAAGGACATTTAGAGAAATTAATGTTCAGAGAAAAGGACATTTAGAGAAAATAATGTTTAGATAAAAGGACATTCAGAGAAAAGGATATTTCGAGAAAAGGACAAAAAAGCCAAGTCTTTTATTAACATTTTTACACGTTTTTTAGGCTGTTTTTATTTACTTATTTGTCCACAATTTTTGCAAAAAAATATGTTTATACTGACTTCACCAATGTCAAGTTGAGGAGATCCAACTGCATCATGGGTTTGTCTCCGGCATTGACCAGTTGTATGTATTTGGTCTCTCCGTCAGTTTCTAATTCGGACAGAGAATTAACTACCTCTTCATCTAACATCTGAAAAAGTAAATTATCCTGTTAGTTGTAAATAATAGTGAAAATAGTACACAAATTAGTAGACAATAAGGGGGCGTCCATTAATTACGTGAGGCATTTAAGGGGGGGAGGGGGTCGAGCCTAATCTCACCCAATCTCACGTGGAGAAGAGGGGGGGTCTCGGCAAATATCACGTATTTTTTTTCTGCAGGTACAGTATCGCGTAAAAACTAGGTAAAATAAATCTAAACATTTTTCATACCAAAAGATGGCTAAATCCTAAACAATAATGTTTATTTAAAAAAATGCAAAGCAATCAAGCACAGATTATTGATATCCCACTAAAAATACACGTTTTTAAAAAACTCACGTGAGATTTATAGGGGGGGACGGTCGAGCCAAATCTCACGACAGCTCACTAAGGGGGGGAGGGGGAGTCGAAAAATCTCCAAGATCACCTCACGTAATTAATGGACGCCCCCTTAAGACATCCCAAAACTTTGCCACATGGAGGGAAAGTACCTTAAACATTGAAGATAGGATATTTAAAAGACTTAATTTTGTTTTAAAAAATAATGGGGTTGGCAACGCAAAGCTAATCGCAGATGGCGCCAGCGGCGGTCTAACCGCTATCAATACTTTGATTGGTTAAAATATGCCACAAATGACATTTGATATTTGAAACAACCAATCAAATGTTTTGGTACAACCGCTTGTGGCGCCATTAGTTCCTCAGTTTCCATCCCCATTGGAACGGCATTCATAGAATTTTTTAAATCATATACTACAATTATTGTTTTTTTTTCATATTTGTGGTTTAAGCAGTTACCTGGTTAAGGCAGGAGATTTTTCGAAAAATTTTGAATGCAGTTCCAATTATTTTCAAAATCTTTAGTTAAAATAACTCTTATGGCAATGTTTTAGGACACTGTGTATAATAAATACTGCATTAAAAAAGTTTATTTCTTAAATCGGCAAAAGTTAGGGGATCTCTTTAGCTGAAATTTAAACTTATAATTAACATAATTAATTAGCTTCTGGATAGTTAAAAAAATCTACTACTGATTATTTCTATTAAATATTTCCATTCACTTACCACGTCTTTTTCAAAGGGCCTTACTTCTACTATTTGAAGTTGACCTAAAAAAGAAATAAATAATCGAATTAGGTATTATACTTACTGTCCCACATTTTAATAAAACCCATATGAATATTATTATTTGATGGATCGGATCATACATTGCCTACCACATATCACCTCTGCCATACAATTTTAATAGAAAATCAAGTGTATTAGTCGCATAGACGGTGGTGGTGGGGATACACAAACATGAGATTTCACATACAACTTTTAAATCCAGCCACATACAGATAGAATCTGATTCGGAATAGGGATGTTGACTTATGAATAAAATAACGAAATACTAATAAAAATCGTAAACATATCAAACTTTTGGAGTAGCTTGTATACCTCTTGGTTTTATATATTGCGTATTATTTGTTTTATGACCCTTCAAAGTTGGGTGGACAAGTCCATTTAAAAAGTATAAAATTTGTTAAAATAAATAATACATTTAGTTAGTCCGTAAAATTTATAGCAAATTTGTCAAAGAAACCATTTTGATAAACACAATATTTAAATACAAATACAAATATTTTATTTGCACAAAACACAGTTGTTACAGATCTTAAATATAAGTATGCGCGTGTGTTCAGCCTGCTCGCAGACATGCAAACGTTTATAACTTAAAAATTTAAAACTTAACTAAACAAACTAATTCCTCCACTCTAAATATTCTTTAGTACTATAAAAACACTTTTCTAAGAGCCATTTGGTTAGCTTATTTTTGAATAAAGCCCCATTTAGATTTTTTAGATATTGTGGCAATGCGTTATATAAAACTATACTCATATTATATACATTTCGTTTATATATGTCCTTGTGACAGCGAGGTTGATATATTAGGTCTGTATATTGTTTCCGTAATTGTCTTATACTTATCTCCTTACGGGTTTTATAGTACTTCGGAAAAGATTTGACAAGAAGACAAGCGTCTCGAATGTAAAGGCAGGGTAACGGAAGTATATTATACTTTTTAAAGAATGGTTTGCAACTTTCTAAGTACCAAATATTGCTTAAGGCACGAATACATCTCTTCTGTATCAAAAAGGCTCTTTCTACATCAACGGAGTTCCCCCAAAGCAATGTTCCATAGCTAAGTACAGACGAGACGTAGCCATGGTATGCAGCTAGAGCAGCCTCAACTGAAATATTTTGGCGTACTCTTTTTATAGCAAAGGCGAAGCGTTCTAGTTTTTTGCACACAACATCAACATGGCCTTTCCAGTTAAGATGTGTGTCAATATGGAATCCCAGAAACTTGAAGCTGCCCACTTCTTCTATCTTTTTATTATTGTAAAAAATGTTAACTATTTGTTCAGGTGAGCCGTATGATCGAAATTGCATTATTTTAGTTTTCTCGAGATTAACATTCAAGTCATTAGCCTTCAACCATTCCATAATATTTTTTAGAGCAGTATTTGTGAGGGATTCTAAAGCATTATTACCTTCGCATTTGACAATAACAGTAGTGTCGTCTGCAAAAAGAATACATTTATGTGGCGTGGCGTTGGGAAGATCATTAACGTACAGTAAAAAAAGTAAAGGGCCGAGGATACTGCCCTGTGGAACACCTGCTTTTTTAAATAATAATTGGGATCGATATGTTTCTTTAATTAAAATGTTATTATTATTTTTTTTAGAATTTTTTGTAATATCAGTACACTGCCTTCTGTTTTTTAAGTAACTTTCAATCCATGCATAGGCTTTTCCCCTAATGCCATACAATTCTAACTTATGTAAGAGCTTATCATGGTTAACGAAGTCAAATGCACAACTCATATCAAGAAACACTGAAACTACAGGGGTTTTATTATTAATACTTTCTGTTATATATTTTACAAAATCAAAGCCAGCAAGAGCAGTGGAGCTTCCCTTTCGAAACCCAAATTGTTGGGACTGTAGTATGTTACATGTACTTATAAAATCATTGAGTCTTTTTAGCATTGCCTTCTCGAGTACCTTTGATAGTATGGATACTAGGGTGATAGGCCTATAGTTACTCATATCTCGTCTATCCCCTTTTTTATGTAAGGGCTTTACTACCGACAACTTAAGTTCGTCTGGAAAGACACCTTCCGAGAAAGATAAATTAATTATGTGCGCAAGGGGTTTAAGTTAATAAAGTGATTATTGAATGAGTTACAAATATCTTGGGGATCAGAATACGTCAAATTATTTATTGTAATTTTATCAATATCGTTACTATTCATCTTGTTTGATAGAGTTGAAGAAATAGTGTTCCAAGCTGCTTTACTTTTATTTTTGCTGTTAATTATGAATCTATTATTATTAATTTTCTGTGACAAATGGACACATCTTTTAAAAATTTTACTATATTGATGGAAATTATTCCTATGCGTTTTTTTATTAGCACTGAATAACCGATATTAAGTACAAATGTCGTTTATGTTTGCTTGATATCCTTAAACCTTTCGTAATCCATCTTAATTTGCCAGGTCTATTATTTATTTTAACTTTTATTACAGGAAAACACAATTTATAGAACATACAGAATATGTCATAGAAACATGTGAATGCTTCATTCAAGTTATTACATTCCAAAACTTCTGAAAAAGAGAGACTGGCAATACAATTGTAGAATTTTTTCATATTATCCGCATTGTAATCTCGTTTATATTCAAACCAGGATGTAAAACACTTTTGTTTATTGGCTTTAAAGAGACAGACCCAGAACGAAACTAATTGGTGTCCTGTGACTCTGACGTGCCGTTGTGGGACGTGCCGTTGTGAGCAACAACGTCGCTTAACCAGCAACAAAATTGGTGTACGCTCGTATCGCCCCTACACGAACTAAACGTAGTTATGTAGTGGCGGCACGGCGTGCGAGCGACTTTAACCTTAGGAGTGGTTAAGCGAGGCTATTGCCTATAGTACATGGTGATAAGTGGCAATATAAGATGTTTCTATAACAACAGTAACTCACCATCTTTATATTCTGAAAGCAGCTGACTTTCTGACTCCGATACCTCTTCATTATCAGCCATGGCCACTGAAATCTAAAACCAAAGACAAATATTTACCTTGGATATTATGACTGTCAATATTTGGTTCTGATATAAATTAATGCGGCAAATAGTAAATAATTATTGAAACTCCGTTGCTAAGTTTTATTAATAGAGCATAGACTTCTCATAGAATTATGAAGACTTATTATTATATGTTTTATGAAGCTAGGAATATGTATTTTGGGTCAATGTCCTTGTGTTAGCCGTCATGAATCTTTATGAATTTAAATTGGAAAGATCATATTTTAAAAATAAACCAAAAGATTGCCAGTTACTGTTATGCGCTTTCCATACTAGCCGAAACAACATCGGTGGATGTAACCAGAGCTGCATATTTTGGTCAAGTTTATCCGCTGTTAATTTATGGCATTATATTCTGGGGAAATTCTTTAAGGGCCCTATCACATTTTTTCGTCGAAATTTCGATTTTGACGGATTTTAGCGATACAACCTAGAGAAACCTTTGTGTTTACTAAATACATTTATATGTGTCCGCGACAAAAAGTAATATGATGACTCACTGCAAAGTTAAAGGGTTAGAAAGGAAAATTGAAGTTGGTGAACGTTTTTTTAGAGTCAACTTTGAACATACACAGAAAGCCACACAAGTACAAACAACAAATAAAAGTATGAAATTTGATTTTCTTGTGAACTAAAAATTATTATGATATAATTTTTACGTAATAATAATAATGTATCTAGGAGAAATCCACAGTTAATTCTAAGCTTTTTTAGTAGTTTTATGGTTTTTGATTGGGATTTTTTTCTCAAATTCTATACATAATTTCAAAATTCCGAGGCCGCTATGAACTATTCGACTATATAAGAGATAACACTTATTTTTTTTATTTCAATTGTTTAGCACAGTTGTTCAATCCATGAGCTCAAAAAAGTGCCTTCGCGCATTTTATGAAAATCTTTCTCTGCAATATCGGGTTTAATTATAAAGTTAAGCAAATTTTCAAAAAAGCGAGGCCGCTATGAACTATTCCAATAGCTATTCTGCACCATTCAATAAGTCAAAAGTGTTAATGTGTTTTTGTTTCTGAGATCGATAACGCCAAAATTGGCCATTTAACGCAAAAATCACAGTCGAAATGTAATATGCCTCTTAAACGTTGAGTCAACTTTCCTCTTACAAAAAAGGTGTTTACGAATAATTATTTATCATATGTATTCTGATGAAACACTGAGAAACATATTTAGGGAAAAAGGTTATTTAACGTTGACAAACATCTTTATTCTAGAATCTGTAATTTTTGTAAAACAAAATCCGAATTATTTTATTAATAAAATCACTTCCCGTCCCAATACCCGCAATAAATATAAACATGACCTATGCATACCAAGAATAAATAACCATTTATACCATAAAAGTGCCTTCAGCACGGGCATTAAAATATTTAATCATTTACCTGCAGATATTAAGGCTATAGATTTACCAAAAATCAAACACGCACTTAAAAAATGGCTTATCAATAATGTATTTTACACTTTAGATGAGTACTACGTATCTAAACACTAATATATTTCGTATTTTATAGTTTTATGTATTAGTTTTAGTTTATAAGATAAATATTGCAAGCCCGTTATGGGGCTTATTATCCCCGCGTTCCAAATCACGCCAACAGCACTGTTAGCGTATAATCCATTAAATTAAGAAGGTACACAAACACCCTATTTGTGGAATATTTTGTGACTATTTAATTTAGTCGGATACGCGCTAACAGCGCTGTGAGCGTGATTCGGAACGCGGGGTATATATATATACTGTTGTTACCTACTAATCTGCAATGTAACCTGCAAAAAATTGTACACAGTTTCAAGCAATAAATGAATTGAATTGAATTTCTGTTTTATAGGGTCATTTATTGATAATCAAAGGGTCGTCCAATTGATCTGAGAGTCAGGTTCATTCACATCACAGTTAAATATTGAATGTTCGTAGGTAATTATTTGTCGACCTACTTGATTTAAAAAGGTTATGAAGACGACGCAAGTTTCGCCATAGAATCATTAAATTACACATGATTACGGTAATTTTAACTAGTATTTAGGCTTTATTTTGCGAAAAAGTAAATTTAACAACCAAGAAACGTCAAATGAAAAAGTGAATCAAATGATTTTTCTTGCAACACTCACCAATTTGATTTGGTGTTTCTATTTTAGAATCGAATTTATTTTATGATTATTGCAACAATAGGCACTTTCGATTTGTTGGCAACAATATCAAATATTGATGAGAAACAATATTTTCAATAAAAGAGCTTCACTTTAGCGATATTTCAATGATTTTCACACGTTTAGAAATCAAAAATACAATTCGCCATTTCGTAAAATACGATTTCCCAGTTTTTCCACACAGTTGTACGAAAAATGTTGCCAGTTCACAATAATATGTTCTACTAAAATGTAGAGTCGCTCGCACATTTAATAATTCTTTTTTATTTCAAACTAAATTCTAAACACGAATTATTTATTTTATTGTAAAATATTATACAAATCAGATGATTTTTTTAAATAATTTCGGTATTTTCATTTGTAATATGTATGACGTCACATCCATTTTAGTTCCTATCCTCTTCACTCACGCACAAAAACTGTATCGCGTCATACCATTCCAAAAATCGATGTTGTGTAGTACGCAAAAGCTGTGTTGTGTAGGACAAAATCTTTGTATCTCGTCTGGATAATATTATGCTGACGTAGCGATGCGATGGCATGACGTAGCAGCTGCATATCTCTTTCGCACTCGTTACCTTTCCATTTGAGACTCTACAAAATGTATTTTTTAAATTAGGGTGACTAAATAAAATCCTACTTCAATATCAAAAATATAACTATTAAAATAGTGATGTACTGTATCGAGTCTTACGAGTACCTCTCTAAATGTGTTTTAAATCTACAGTGAAAAATTTACAAAGTCGGCTTCCTGCATCGCGGTAACAAAGTTTTTGAGCGTCATTTGTATAAATACTTATCATTGAGCGTTTCATTCGGGGAGTCCGTAGCTACTACGTGGGCCGGTGCTGGCGAGGATCCGGTCTAACTCCTCGCCATCAGATATGTTGAAGCGTTAAGCAATCATATATGGTAAAATATGTCAAATACGTCAAGAAAATGATAAAGAGAGACTCTGGTCTCATCCACACGGTAGTAGCTGATTCGACTTCCTTTTTTATCAATTTGCACCAAATAACTTAAAGATGTTAAAATGCTCTATAATATATTCTCAAAAAAATGAGCCAATAACTATATTATCTGTTTATACAAAAATACAAATTATTCTCTAAATTTAGTTTCGACTTCATTGTTTTATTAATTTGCACCAAATAACTTCAATCCTTTGGGAACTTTAAGAAGTTAATATGCTCTATATTCTCAAAAAATGAGCCAATAACTATATTCTTATCTGTTTTATACAAAAACATAAATTATGCACTATACATTTTGTTTTATAAAATAAAATTAGGCTTAGCTACCTACCTAAGAAAAATAAAGTTTATAAGTATTTCATTAATAATCATGAATATATGATTGTGTATTCATTGACTCTACATGATTATGATTTATGATTATGACTTTTTACTGACAATGGATATGACTTTACTGACATTAGAGATATTTTAATCAAAGGATAATTTTTCAATTTGAAGTTAGTCCTCCGATTAATTATCAGGCATATCCTGTAGCATGATTGAATGAAGAAAGAAAGAATGTCAAAGTCAAAGTCAAATAAGCTTTATTCAAATAAACTTAATTATTAAGTACTTTTGAATCGTCTATATTTTCCTGCCAACCGTTCCAGACTTTTTTAGCTGACAAGAAGAACGGGCACAAGAAACTTATCAGCTGTAACAGCCATAAGTAACGATATTAACAAACTTGAATATCGTTACCAGATAATTACAACAGGGTGACAGGATTATTGGCAACAACATTTATATTATATTACTTCAACAAAGTACTTATAATAGCAAGTTATGTGTTACATCATTTCCACGCATTATTTCATTTGAATGAAGAAGTTAATATTCTTTAAGAAGTTAATATGCTCTGTATTCTTAAAAAATGAGCCAATAACTATATTCTTATCTATTTTATACAAAAATATAAATTATGCACTATACATTTTGTTTTATAAAATAAAAGTAGGCTTACCTACATAAGAAAAAAAAGTTTAAAAGTATTTTATTAGGTAATAAGCATAATTATAATTGTATATTCATTGACTCTACATGATTATGACTTTTTACTGACAATGGATAGGTATGACTTTACTGACATTAGAGATATTTTAATCGAAGGATCATATTTTCGATTTGAAGTTAGTCCTCCGATTAATTAACATGCATTTACTGTATAATCATTAAAAACACATTAACTAGTAAATAATATTCTGAAGTAGAAAGGTAGGTATATCAGCTTGCTTGCTTTTAATGAACCGAATGCAATTTGAGGTGATGATACAGTTAACCTTTAATCTTAGCCATTATCGCAAGATGGCCGTCTTTTAAACCTAGTGACCTACAAGCCGCTTATTTGATCCTCAAATGCGACCTAGAAATAACTGTGTTTTTAGTACAAATAATTATTTACAGACCAAATAATTGATGTAGCTGTTACAATCTAGTATTTCACAGGTTGAAAAAGGAACTTCTACTGCTACTTCTTTTAAGAACATTACATTGCTGTTCTGTTGGTTGAAATAGCTTCACTTAGTTTTGTGAAGATGGCACTTTCAGCTTCCACCCTCGAAAGTTTGCAAGAGGACATAGAAACTTAGGCTTTTACAAACAAACAAAAATATGTTCTAAAAATTGCATATAAATGTGATAAGTAGGTAAATAAAATATTTATAGTAGCGTAAATACTGTTTAATTTTTATTTGACTTGATTCGCTCTAAATTCTAAATAAACAAAGAAAATAAAATGTTGGATTTGGATGTTTGTTCCTCAATCACGCAAAAACTACTGAATGGGTTTGATTGAAATTTTGCAAACTCATAGTAGATAGCCTAGATAAAAATATAGAATAGTTTTTATCACGATGTTCCTACGGGAACGGACACCACGCGAGTGAAACCGCGGGCGGCCGCTAGTAAGAAATATATAACAAACACCTACTTATATCAATCAAAAGAGGCGTTAAATCTATAAAATCAATTAATCACAAAAAGGAAGTCGAAGTCGCTACATAGGTGTGTGTGAGAAGAACTCTCGTATTCATTTTACAGAATGATTGACATTTTTATTACCGTTTTATATTAAACCCATACATGACGACATAAAGACGACATATTCAGATGGCGGAGGCTTAAGCCGGCCCTCCGCCACGACCGGTTACCCTTGTAGCATAGGACTCCCCGACTTTACTATAGAAGCATTTGTATTTAAGCAACGTAAAAGAAAAACTTTGTAATCGCGATCCAGGCTAGCGAATCTTATTGGCTGTTCAAGTGACGTAGAGTTACGTTTTACGTTCACGCAGTTACCGTAATATGAGAGTCAGTATTATGCAAAACAAGACGACAGTAATTCTTTGTTAGTAAACAGTGGAACTGGCCGACACGACTGGACAATTGGACAATTATCTAACGTTCAATAAAATTAAAATATATGAAAAAAAAAATATTTTCAGAGATAAATACTTAATATTACTCTACCTACATAATATACGGATAACATTTAATTAAAAATACATTTTATTACAAACAATTAAAGTATCCTAAATAAAACGTATGGATATGCATCGCATGTCAGTCGCCTACAATCCAATCAACGCTAATAAAAAGCTTCCATTCAAATTGACTCTACATTAACTTGTTTCATACTGTTTAAATCGTCCCATTAATAAGTGAAACATGAATCAGAGCCACCTGGATTCTACGTCACGACATGCGCTCTATATAGAGTCAATGTACGAGATTGCAGGTTATTGATCGAAACTTTGGAGGTAGTTTGGCGGGAACTGGGAATGTTGGATAGGTAATCATTTACTAACACAACCTACCTACCTACCAATTACCACAATATAAGGCTGCTGATAGATAATTGTATTATGTTTGTATGCGAACTTGCCGCACAGTTCCGGTTAAGAATAGGACTGTCCCATCTCATCACGTGGGTATCGTAGAAGGCGATAGAGGGAAGTTTTAGGGACCCGGTGCAGACCATCGCACAAAGGGTCACTCGAATGGCAGCGAGGAAACTGTCAACAACAGCATTCCCAAGGAGGGTTGGTGTCAGACAGGCGGCCGATCGTAAAACTTTGCCAAAACCTAATTCAGTATGTATTACATGCTGCGCCGACCCCAATAGTGGTCGTTCTACGAGCGCAAAATTTTATTTTGTGTAGACATAGCACTACAGATAAATTGGGATAAGGACAGGAGGATGATGTTTGTATGCGAAACTACTGATATTTATATCTTTGCTTGTTTGTCAGGTACAAACAAGCATAGATATACTGTTTTTCTTTTGATGACCAATATTCGTACTCTTTGAGCATTTCGACTTTATGGATAGCTGGGTTACCTAGAAATCTATGCTCAACTTCTACAGTGTCTTCAAGTAAAAATCAGAATCTCTATTATGTTTTACAAATATTTATTACATCAATTCACCAAAAACATGTATAAAAATTGTGAACGAATGTATCCTATGCTTATCCAATATTTAGTTGTTCCATTGATACATCTTCAGTACATACCTCGCTATAAACACACAAATGCAATGCATCAGTAACGCATCCAACTTGATCCTTCAATGTTAAATAATAAGGTTCATTTCAAGTTAGCCACCGTTCCACTTTCTTTGCACATTATATCGTCACAGATAGCAGGAATCACACAAGCATAACGTTATGCTCTACTTAGCATCAATAAAGGTGACTTCTTCCTGTGTAAAGCTTAATATTTATTTTTGTTCTTTGGAAAAATCTCCACTTATTGAGCACTGTCTTCAAAATCTATCAAGTGAAGGGTACAAGGTACAAGGGAATAATGATGGATGTCCTTTTTTATTTTTTTGGTACGGGCATCAATTGAAAGTTCATCGAAAATTATTTCGTTTTCATCAGAAAACACACACAAATACTTAACGCTTTTCCTCTCCAAGTTACTAGTTGTAAAAATTTGAGGGACAGGCTAAAACCGATGAATAACGGTAAAAAAACTGCGAAAAATTATGAATGTCAGTAAAATATTGATGAAGGGCCAATAGGTTGGCGGGGTTTTAAATGTTATGATGGGTTAAATAATAATAAAAATAATGAGTGAACCAAAGAATCGAATTTCTCGAAATGAGGTAAAATTGACATTGATCATTTTTTTCTCTTGTACCCTTCAAGTGGTTTCAATATTGTTGCACTTAGGTGCACTTTTCCAACTTTGTAGAGTCCTATTGCTGGAAATTAGAGTTCTGTTTTGACTCAATCAACATCATTTAACAATCCTTACTAATATCCTTACTAATATTATAAATGCGAAAGTCCGTTTGTTTGTTTGTTTATTTGTTTGTTACGCCTTCACGTCTTAACTACTGAACCGATCATCATGAAATTTAGCATACACGTTGTCAGGGGTACAGAGAAGGACATAGGGTACATTTCATGCCGAAAAAAGTAATGTTCCCGAGGGATAGCAAAAAACTTTCCGCGCAGACGAAGTCGCGGGCGGAAGCTAGTATTACCTATGTCAGAATAATATAATTTCAATATTGAAGAGATACATAATACGATCCGGTACACTCTTCGCTATTACTTATATTCAAACTGGTTAGTGCTTTACCTTAACGGAGTTCATTGAAGAAATCCAATTTTACCCCTCTCACAATTTGTAACTTGCTCGTAGTATAGACTAACATAGCACAGAACTCGAGATGCACTAAAACATTTAACTTACGTCCTAATTTTGTGATACTCACCAGTTTAAATGATTTAAAGAAAGTTATTTCTGATGATGTAATCCTATCCTACTATAATATTATAAATGTGAAAGTTTGTGGGTTTGGATGTTTGTTACTCAATCACGCAAAAGCTACTAAAAGGATTTGGTTGAAATTTGGCACACAGATAGTAGATAGCCTGGATTAAAACATAGGATACTATTTATCCCGATATTCCCACGGGAACGGAAACCACGCGGGTGAAACCACGGGCGGCCGCTAGTATTTGATAAGGCTCAATCGCTTTCAACATTAAAAGTTGATTAAGCTTCCAAGACTTCCAAAGTCACTTTATCCATCAGCCACCAACTCGGTCATAAGACTGATACTCATACATGGATGTATCGAAACCCATTATGCGTATGCTGAAACACTAAAAGTATTATGGATACTAATGACCTCAGCTTGAGGCTAAAAAACAAAGGAGTGCTGATTAAAAATCAATGAAACCAATCTCCTTGACCATTAATGAAATATTCTAGACACCAATAGTTTAGTTTTAAACTAAGGCCACTGAGTAAAACTGGCTTGGCCATCACACGAACAAATACCAAGATTTCAACCAGTGATCTGTGGCTCATTAATAACAAGAAGGCAGATTATCTCAAATCCGTCTAAGTTGCTACGGGTGAGCCGATTTTTTCTAATATTTTTCATTATTTATTCATCTTAAGATTATCTCAAGCTTTATAACTTTATAACAATCGCACCTAAAACGGAGTTATAAAAAGTGAAAGGGCTAATGTCTCTACTCTCTGTTCTTCATATTAAACTTTATTCCTGGATCTCGCTTACGAAGTTTTCTCCACTGCTTGATACAAAAGCGATGTTTCAAGTTGCACAGCCAGGGAGTCCGACATCCACGCGGTAAAGCGGTACTGTGCAGCCGCCACACTACGTTGCACCGCACACCCAAATTTAGACCTTCACACGTCGTAATAAGGACTTCAACATTTGCCATTCTGTCGACTAGAAGAAATTGCTAGACTGTATTTGGATACCCGCGACACTGTAGAATGACGAATGCTTGAACTTGACAATGACTGCATACAGAACTGACGTGGGCATTTGACTCCTTTTTTAGTATATCTAAATTTCAATTGTAAAACAAAAAACAGCTTAAATTTTTTTATATACCTAGCTAGGTAAGGTAGGTACTTATGTAAAAAGTTTTGAAACTTTTGTTTGTTTCAGACATTATACAAAACTAATTGAATTTTGATCAAAGTTTATAGAAAATCAACTGCAGTGAATTTTAGCAAAGACGTTAGGTATATATAGGACATCTAAAAAAACTGAAAGTAAGAAAATAAAGAATAATGCCCATTATAGACCTAACTTTTTTTGAGAATGTATAGAAATAAATCCTATTGGCAAAAATAGCCCAAAAATCAATAAATCAAACCACGCCATCTATGTTTCTCTACAATCCCAGGGAAAAATATAATATTGTGTTTTCTTTTCCTAAAGAGCTTATTAGATCATCCTGAATTAAGGATCCGGAATTCAGAGTCCGATTTAGGACGAGAAATTCAGTCGCCAATTAGACCGTCCTGAATAACGGATCCGATATCACAGCTTAACGATAATACAGTTGTTACACGAATGTACTTACGCAGAGCAACGGGGGGCAAAATACAGTGACCGTAAAAATACATGTAGGTAGGAGGTATAGGTATGTAGGTAAGAGGTAAGTAGCTAGGTTGGTAGTAGGTACATGTCATTTTCAATGCTAATCTGAACCAGGTTTATTGATGTAGGTACTAGTATTTGCGTGAATTTGCGAATAACTCATCTAATAACATACCTAAAATCAATTTTAAAAGCAAATACCAACAGATGACAGCTGTCAAACTTGGGGTCGAGAGGGGCCCAAAGGGGGCTGGAGGGGGTCAAGGGAGGCTCTGGGGGGGTCGATGGGGGCTCGAGGTGGGCTCGAGGGTGACTTGAGGGGAGCTCGAGGGGGTGTCAAGGGGGGTCGAGGGAGGCTCGAGGGGGCTAGAGAGGGGGTGTCAAGGGGGGTCGAGGGTGACTTGAGGGGGCTAGAGGGGGGTCGAGGGGGGCTCGAGCGGGGCTCATTGAGTTTGGAATCGAACCTGTTTTACTCCTGTAGGTCCCGGGTTAGGTTAGAAATTTAAGGCGATTTATTTTTTAGGGTTCCGTAGCCTAATCGCAAAAAACGGAATCCTTATAGATTCGTCATGTCTGACTGTCTGTCTGTCCGTCTATCCGTCCGTATGTCACAGCCACGGTATTCCAAAACTATTAGAATTACACAGTTGAAACTAGGTAGGTAGATGTATTCTGTGAACCACTTTACGATTTTTACACAAAATAAAAAAAATATAAAAGATTAAGGGGGGCTCTCCATACATGGAACTGAAACGGAAAAAAAATCATTAAACCTATACGTCTATAAAAATGACATTGAGGTTTCTAAAAGTATTTTTTCTCAAAATCAACCGTTTGGAAAATATACACTTCCAAAGTGGTAAAATGTGTGTGTCCCCCCCCCTCTAAAAATCTGATAAAATATATGTTGTAGATCTTAATAAACACTATCAACAAAAATTGGTTTGAATGAGATATAATTAGTAGTTTTAGAGTACCTAGCACATTTTCCAAAACCGCAAATATAACTTTGTCGTTTACAAACACTATGAAAACTAGACGAACGGCGACTTTTTTTCGCCAACATAAAAAGCGTTGACTGACTGTATACTCTTTGGGCTGTGATACTACTGTGTCGGAGCCGAGCGTCCTGAATGCGATTACACTGTCCTAACTGCGTCCGATTTAGCATCCTTAACGCCGGAGACCATTTTCTATCCTAACTAGGATCCTAACTAGGATCCTACCTTCCTGAATGCAATTACACTTCTCTGAATTAAGGAGCGACTTCATTCCGTATCCTTGATTCAGGATGATCTAATAAGCTCTTAAGTTAGAACCAAATTAAGGTGCTTGAACGCACCCAACGCTACGGTAGTAACCAAGTTAGGGTTTTTGAACGCACCCTGATGGCATCCGGACGCTCAAAACGTTCTGTTACACTTTTTATTTTTGTTTAATGTGATATATTGTGATGCATGTTTGCCTATACACAGGTTGGTCAAAAGTTCTGTTACTGAGTTTCTTTATCGATTACTGGCCATTAAAACAAATGAAAAGAAAAAATAAAAATGACATATTATTGACAGTTTTATAAGCTATAATTCCATACCACACGTATATCATATTTTGTTTATTTCACCATGGAATGGGGGTTGAAGGAGAATCGTGTCGCTGTAATTGCTCTGCACAAATGTGGGCAGCCACCGAATATGATTTTCAAGTTGCTACAAAAGTTGAAAATCAACAAGCAATTTATTTATCGCACTATCCATAGGTACAGTAATACCTTGACCGTCGATGACCGAAAAAGATCAGGAAGACCACGCACCGTTCGGACACAAGCTGTGATCAAGGCAGTGAAGGCGAGAATCACGAGAAATCCCGTCCGGAAGCAAAAGTTATTGGCAATACAGATGACTGTGAAGAGAAGTTCCCTTAAAAAAATTATCAATGATGACCTTGGGCTTCACGCTTACCGTAGACGAAAGGGCCATCTGCTAAACGCACGATTGAAGGCTATGAGGTTAGCACGAAGTCGCGCTCTACTAAAGCAGTACGCACAAAACGGCCATCGAAAAATCTTGTTTACTGATGAAAAAATCTTCACAGTCGAAGAAAATTTTTACCGTCAAAATGATAGAGTATACGCTAAGAATAGTAAAGAAGCCAGCATGATTGCTCCGAGGGTCCAACGAGGTCACCACCCCTCATCAGTGATGATTTGGCTGGGGGTGTCCTATTCAGGGCTAAGTAAGGTTCATTTCTGTGAAAAAGGTGTGAAAACTGGCGCTAGAGTCTATCAAGATACCGTTCTGGAACCTGTTGTCAAACCCTTAAGCCACACTTTATTTCAAAACCAGCCATGGGTCTTCCAGCAGGACTCTGCCCCTGCGCACAAAGCAAAATCTACACAAGCATGGTTTCGGGCTAACAAAATTGATTTTATCGCGCAGGAAGAATGGCCATCCTCCAGCCCAGACTTAAATCCTCTGGATTATGCCATATGGCAACTTATTGAGGAGAAAGCATGTGCTAAGCCCCACATGAATCTCGACTCTCTTAAGCGCGCTATTCTCAAGGCAGTCGCAGAATTGGATATGGTGGTAGTTCGTGCTGCCATCGATGACTGGCCTCGTCGTCTAAAGGCGTGTATTCATGCCAGAGGCGGTCATTTCGAATAATTTTAATACATGATAATCTTAAATATTTGTGCTTTCATTTGGTATATAATTCATTGTAGCATTATTTGTAAATTTAGTATTATTCATGTTTTCCATAGTTACAGAACTTAGTAACCAACTAGGTAATATTAGTTTTAAATAGCGTTAAGTACCTACCATTACCGCATACCTAACATAATAAGTAATTATTGATAAATTGATGATAATGATAAATTGACTAAACAACCAACTCTACTAAAGATGCTACCTAAAACGGAACGTGTTGTTGACCACTCACTGTCAGAGTGTTCAGTGTCAGCTCTATCTATCTCTGTTGTTTGTGGTTGTTGTTCGTTGTGTTCTGTGCGTTTTATAAATTGTTGTTGTTTAGATTTTGTTTTTTCTTTGACTTACGCTCGTCATCGCTTTATTAATGATTAATATGTGTTGTTGATAATTAATTCAAACAAAAATAGTAGCTAAAAATGTTTAGCTATGACGTCGTAACGCTAAAAACGTCGAGAAGATATTTCTTACCTCAAACCTTAAAGTATTATTTTTAGACTTCTGTGGGATTTAATAAAAAATCTGACTTCAGACCCTTAAACAGTTATAAATAACGATCACATTTTGCTATCAAGAGGATTTATACAAGCTAACTCATTAACAGGTTTTCAAATGTATGGACAGTGGGCATTGTTCTTTTTAAAACTAGACGAAAGCTTGTGTTAAAGCTTAAACAGGCAGACAGAAACTCAAAATAATTTTGAAAAAGAATTCAAAGCGTTGTAGAGTTTGGATAGGAGTAGGTTATCTCAAATAAATAAATATATCTACCTATATCATAGTTTTTGTTATAAATAAAAGTTAGTTTATAATAAACCTTACATTATAATTATAACTAAACAAATCAGAAGCGACATCTACTGGTACTGTTGACATAACGCTTGTTTGCTAAAATGTAGAGTTTCAGGTATGTAGAGTCTAGATTGGCGCGAGAAGCCGGTAAAAGCACTAAAGTTAGCAACTAGTACTTGAACGAAACTCTTACTAAAAGCTGGCTTTGTAAATTAAAATATTCATAGGTTATTTATTTTATGAAGTAAGTGCTTATAAAATATGATGATGCTTATTCAATTGATGAAAAAGTTGTAGGTAGCTTACTTTCAAAACAGTTTAGTACCTATAACACAAAGAAATTTAAAATTGTAGTTTTAGCTGAAAGTATTAGACTCTATTTAAATAGGTAAATTCAATATAATTTGCAAGTACTATTCCCGTCAATTGGTAATGCGCTGGAACCTTGTCAAATTAACATACACATCATCGTTATCCGCAACTAAAAATGACAAAAAACAGTAAAATTCTAATAGGTAAGTAATGTAATATATTAATTATTGAATTCTTATTTTCAATAAGAAAGGGTATATGAGAAAATTACAATTGTTTTTCATTTTTGAGGTTAAAATCATGGCCGCCAGGCGCATTACCAATTGACGCGGATAATATAATCCTGTGTCCGGTCCGGTCGGTCAGAAAGAAAGTCAGGATGGGGGTCCGCGTAACAGGTACAACCTAATTGTCTACCTATTTCATGTTTCCTGCAATAAAAAACATAATACCTAGCGAATCATAAAATATAATTAAATTATCGAAGAGTCTGTAGTTTTCTGGTTTTATTTAAAAGGGTAGTTTTTGTTGGATCTGACAACCCCTTTTTAAGTAGGTGGTAGGTACTGCGCAAGTCAAAGTAATGTCAAGTTTCAATGACAGAATCTGTGCAATAATACCTAGTCAAGCAACGAATTAATAAAATATTTCAAGAATTCTAAACTGTAGAATATAATATTAGCAAGTGTTGGTCAAAATATAGACCCAGATTAAAAGGTAAGTTTGCGATAAATAACGATTTACTTACGACATGTTTTTCCATGATTTTTTAATATTTTTCTTACGATTTTTTTTTTATCTACCTATTGCATAATTTAACAGTAACCAATGATATTATACCTACTGTTAAAAATCTTTATTATTTCTAATAAATAAACTGGCTAGTAAACTACACTCATTTCCTCAATCACTGAATTCATTAAAATCATAAGTTAAACAGGTGAATATTTTTCGAATTCTATTGCACTGTTTTAAAGTTTAAAATTGCTCGATCGCGAGTGAGCTGTCATAAAATTGCATCAATAAAGCTAGACATTCACGAGCGGGATTATTTTATTTAAATAAATAAATAGGTACACAACCTATCCTTAGCCAATATCGGCATCAAACTTCTGGAGATATTTTCCATGATTTATCGCAATGCAGATAATTATCAACTAAAATTATGAATTACTAGCGGCCGCCCGCGACTTCGACTGCGTGGGAAGTTTTTTTTGCTATCCCTCGGGAACAGTGCTTTTTTCGGGATGAAAGTTAACCTATGTCCTTCTCTGTACCCCTGACAACGTGTATGCAAAATTTCATGACGATCGGTTGAGTAGTTAAGATGTGAAGGCGTAACAAATAAACAAACGGACTTTCGCATTTATAATATTAGTAAGGATATAATATTACACTAGCTTTCCGCCCACAGCTTCGCCCGCGTGGACTAAAGGTTATATCGTGAGGGCGGGAGACCCGTGCCCAACAGTGGGATAAAAAATAGCCTATGTCCTTCCCCAAGGTCCCATCTATCTCTGTACCAAATTTCATCAAAATCGGTTTAGTAGTTTAGGCGTGAAAGCGTAACAGACAGAATTACTTTCGCATTTATAATATTAGTACTTAGCTAGGGATTATAATATACAAGCGGCCGCCCGCGACATCGTCTGCGTGGACAGTTTTTTTGCTATCCCTCAGGAACTGTACGTTTTTTCTGGATAGGGTACCCTATCACAGAATACATAATAGTACAAGTACCCTATGCCCTTTTCTGCACCCCTGACAACGTGTAGGTATTCAAAATTTCATGATGATTGGTTCAGTAGTCGACGTGAAGGTTTTTTTTTTTTTTTTTTTTAATCTTTATTTGACGTGAAGGTGTAACAAACAAACAAACAAACGGACTTTCGCATTTAATATTAGTAAGGATAGCTAAGTAGGTAGGTACTTATATTTATTTTTTTATTTCAAGTCACAAATAAGTGTTTCGTTTTCAGATTAGGTGAAATGACTGCAGCTGGCACTGGTGCTGTGTTTTTCTTGGGAACTAGAGCTCATTATCAGGTAAAGGGGCGTCCATTAATTACGTGAGGTGATTTTGGCGATTTTTAGACCCCCCCTCCTCCCTTGAGCATTAGAGAGCACTAGAGCTCATCGCCAGGCGTGGTGGCGATTTTTAAACCCCCCCTCCTCCCTTGGTGAGATTTCGTGAGATTTGGCTCGACCCTCTCCCCTCCCCCCCTATAAATCTCACGTGAGATTTTTCAAAACGTGTATTTCTAGTGCGATAACGTTAATCTGTGCTTGCTTGCTTTGCATTAATTTAAATAAACATTATTGTTTAAGATTTAGCGATATTTTGGTATGAATTTTTTTTAACTTTATTTAACCTAGTTTTTTCGCGATAGGAACTGTTCCTGCAGAAAAAAAAGTACGAGATATTTACCGATACCCCACGTAAGATTGGGTGAGATTGCGCTTGACCCCCTCCCCCCCCCCCCCTAAATGCCTCACGTAATTAATGGACGCCCCCTAAGACTTCAGAAATTTACATTAAGGTTTAGGAACGTAGGTCCTACCTATCTAGGTACCAATTTAGGTGTAGGTAGGTACAGTCAACAGCATCAAGTTAAGTACCACAGAGGAACTTAGAGCAGTCTTATTACTTACTATACTAATACTACACTTGTACTATTATTTATTCTGTGCTAATACAGTACTATTATATATTCTGTGCTAATGCTGTGCCTAGGTATAAGCACTAATAGGTTACATAAGTACTTATCTATCCATTAAATTTAATGAAGGCTTAAATTTTGTATTAGGTATCTTCTATTACCTTATCTTAGTCTACCTACTCTATGAAATGGTATAATAGGCATCTACTCTACGTACTCTTAAATATTAGGTACTTAACTCACTCAAAAATATTAGGTACTAGCGGCCGCCCGCGACTTCGTCTGCGTGGAAAGGTTTTTTGCTATCCCTCAGGAACAATACTTTTTTCGGGATGAAAGGTATCCTATGTCCTTCTCTGTACCCCTGACAACGTGTATGCAAAATTTCATGATGATCGGTTCAGTAGCTAAGACGTGAAGGCTTGACAAACAAACAAACGGACTTTCGCATTTATAATATTAGTAAGGATTTTTACCAATAATGGGCCCTCCACATGCGCAGGCCCGGCCGGAAGGATGGTGCGCAGAGGCGCGGCCTTCCGGCCAAATTTCTACGTGTGTAGGGAGAGGCCGGGCCTCCGGCCGGAGGCCGAACCTTTTTAAACCCAGGGCCCATAACTTAACACCTGGACAATTTGCGCCAGATGTCGTGAAGGGGTCCAGTTTTGACTTTTTTGATGGTCACAACAAACTTTAAGTCAAGGAATTAGAGTTTAATTTCATTTAGGCACACAGCGTTAAGCGGGATCCCTCCGCGGGTACACGGGTCGGGAATATAGATTGCTGTTTTTTTATTGACGGACAGATGCTTGCAGTGCGTGATTAATCTATGTCGCCCGTGCGCGTGTCCCGCTTAACGCAGCGGAGAGCCTTAAAGGAAATAAATTACGGGATTTCATGAAAATGAACTTTAATCCCTTGACTCACGCTTCGCGACAGCACGATAGTCTGTCTGTATTGTATCGCACGTATCTGTACTGCATCGCAAGTATTTAGTAATCTGTGACCCAAGTTCTTCCTTCACGCAAGAAGGCTTAAGGTGCGGGTACATTTGTCTGACGCCACGTGTTACATGCCGTCAGATGACATCCGTTTTCATAGTAAACGTATGTACTAGAAGCACACTTATAATATAACACGTCCATATAAATACGGTGTGTTAACAGGCAGATGCACTCGCGCTTTTATATTTTTATTCCTTTAACTTAATAATTAATTAATGTCATAATCAATCAATTAAATAACACACAGGTATTACAACAGCCTGAAACCAGGTCGTTCGACATTGAAAACGGCAACGCGTCCACAGAGACGATATACCAGAACCCCTCGGTCCAGGAGTTGTGGCCCGCAGACCAGAGAGCTGACGAGAGGAACTGGAACTGCTACGATAATAACGAAGTCAACCGTGAGTAGATAATCGTGTTTCTAAAAAATCCGGCCAAATGCGTGCGTGTCCTACTTCACACATTTAGGGCGTTCGCTGCGGGGATATACAAGGTGCATTTGTAACCACTCTCCAAATTTTAAGGATGTGTTCAGTACATAAAACTGAACAACTTTCTCTAAGAAACATAGGGTCAAATATGTAAAAAAAATACTTTTCATACAAATCAAAGAGATCACGTGATCAGTTTAGTATGGGATGACCAAAATATTTTGGCGTATTTCGACACATGTTTCATGGAGAAAGTTGTTCAATTTCATGGACTGAACGAACACATCCTTAAAATTTGGAGAGTGGTAACAAATGCACCTTGTAGATTGCTGGTTTTCCGACGGAAAGAGGCTTGCAGTGCATAAAGCTCTAATTCATATCGACCCGTTTGCGTGTCACGCTTAAAAGTGCTAGTTCGCAACGAGCTACCAACTGCAACTGCAGACTGTACGAGTTTTTTTATGAAGCGATCACGCTTGCCCGCTGCACGTACAGCCGCGCTTCATAGAAAGTAACACGTGTAGTCTGCAGTTCGCTGCGAACTAGCACCTTAACGCAGCGGACGCCCTTAGGCCACGTAGGTACGCACTAGGGTTGCCAACTTTTTTTGGATCAAATATAGTAGTTTCAAGATTTTTAGTGTAAAAATATAGTAGATGGCGAAAAAGTCCAAAAAAATATAGTAGGTTGCCGTTTTGTATGGAGGATTTTAAAGAAGTTGCATTTAAGACTTAAGTACTAACATTTTCATAATTTATTCAACCACCATAAAGACAAGTGTTTAATCACAAAAAATATTATGAAATTACTTATGTGCATATAAGTAATATTTTTTTTGTTGCTTTTATTTAATTTTTTCACTTGCAAAAATATAGTAGTTTTGCCTACTATATAGTAGGCGAGCCCTAAATATAGTAGGATACTATATTATATAGTAGGGTTGGCAACCCTAGTACGCACTGACAGGCGGCTTGTTTAGCGCCTATCTATAGACTAATCACTAAATAGATGTCACCGAAGCGTGTAGCGAAGTGGAAAGAAAACCGTCAGTGCGTAAGTGGCCTTAATGAGCGTATCTAGAGATATTTTCCCGCGTTGGAGTTTTTGTAGTGTGTGTACGAATATGTCTAACACACACATCTCTCCTCATATATAAACTCATAACAGTACTCCAATAAAGGAGTTATTGATCGCAGTCAGTCTATTATTTACATCCCGAACCGCCACATCGCATGGCGACCCTGCCAGTGCTGCCTATCGGCGGCGCTGCGCAGACGGTTTTTTTTAATGATGTGAAATTAAAAGATAAAGTGGTCAGATTGGACAATTGTTAGACTATATGGACAAAAAGTGATGTGGGTGCTTAAAAATGGACTAAAAAAAATTATGAACTCTAAATAATAAATTATCTTTAAATATTATAAAACCTAGTGATATGAAATATATATTAGAAAATAAATTCTTCAGATGTCCCTTACATCTACTAAAATAAAAGTCATTAAATGAGCATTCAAAATTAAACAATGTGTACTAAAGGTGATCGTTGCCGCGAACTTTGTTGCTACTGATGTGGAGATGAATAGCAGGATTAGCAGGGTGCCGGGAGACGTTGGTGTCGGAAGTGGACGCTGCCGGCCGATGATGGAGTCATTAGAGGACAAGGAGCTGGATTTAGTGACGGAAAGTGACCAAACAGAACAGCGTGGAGCGAGAACGAAATTACTTCCAAAGACTTTTGTAGTTTGATTTTTAAACGTTATTAATTATTAAGATTAATTCAGAGATTTTGTCAATTTCATACGGTAAAATTATAATAACATTGGTCGATAAAGAAAATTCATTTTAACTTAACTTCTCCAACGTTGAAAATATGATGTGTATAATGATTATAAGAAAAATAACTTAACAAAAAAGAATAGTTATTACTATTTGAAGGATTTATTTTAAAATTATATACTAAAACTACTTTTTTCTATTAAAAAACTTTAATCGTTGTGTTATTATAAGAAATTTTGTAAGTGACAATAAATTTAAAAATTGAGGCACCTAAACAGAAAATTGTATAAGAAGTATTAATAAGAAGGGAATTTTGAAAAAAAAAAAGATGTTAGTGTTAAAAAAATGTATAAGTAGATAGTTTTATGTTTTTTTTTCTCTAAAAGAAAGTTTCCGATTTATACTACGATTGCACAGAAAAAGAAAGTAATTAATATTATTTTAGAGGTGTTGGTTTTTGTTTTTTTTCCACAGTAAATTTTCCGGAGATTCAGCGTTGTGATAAAGGTAACTCTTATTTGCATTTATAAAGTGTTGATTCTTTTAACTTGATATATAATTTTATTATGATGATGGATTTTTTGTCATGTGATTCTAAAGATTGATTTTGTAGTTAAAGATAATATTTTAATTTAATTTGTAGCTTTCATTACATAAATCAATTTGAAAGATATATTTTATCGATGTCTATTAGAAGTTATCGTTTTTGCATAAGTAGGTTTTGGTTTGGATTTCGTAATTGCACAATGTGAACGACATCGAAATTGCTAACATAGCAACACGCAAGCAACACGTGTGAAATTGTAGTAGCGAACTAAGTAGGTAGGTATCATTTTTGTTATGCTAAAAGAATTTTAATATCAATTGAGTGATTTTATCCCGTCGTAAATTAATGAAAGTATAGTCAAAGTCAAAGTCAAAGTCAAATAAGCTTTATTCAAATAAACTTAATTATTAAGTACTTTTGAATCGTCTATATTTTCCTACCACCCGTTCCAGACTTTTTTAGCTGACAAGAAGAACGGGCGCAAGAAACTTATCAGCTGTAACAGCCATAAGTAACGATATTTACAAACTTGAATATATCGTTACCAGAAAATTACAACAGGGTGACAGGATTATTGGCAACAACATAGACTTATTATATTACTTCAACAAAGTACTTATTAGCAAGTTATGTGTTACATCATTTCCACGCATTTAGATCTTTAAGATAATCATCTACTTTATAATAACCTTTACCCATGAGCGTTTTTTTAACATGGTTTTTAAATTCATGCAAAGGAAGATCAATCACTTGTTGTGGAACTTTATTAATAAAGGCTATGCCTTTCCCCATAAATGAACCTCTAGTTTTTGCAAGCCTAAATCTTGGAACGGCAAGTTTATCTTTATTTCTTGTATTGAACTGGTGAATATTGCTGTTCTTAGCAAATGAATCATAGTGTTTCCTTACATAAACTAAATTATCATAAATATATTGGCCTGCCAAAGTTAAAATATTTATTTCTTTGAACATTTCTCTCAAGGTATCTCTCCGCCGTAGATTGTATATGGCGCGAACAGCTCTTTTTTGGAGTACAAAAATATTTTCAATACTGGCAGCTGAGCCCCACAATAGCAGTCCATACGACATTACGCTATGAAAATAACTAAAGTATACTAACCTTGCCGTTTCAATATCAGTTAAAAGCCTTATTTTCTTAACAGCGAATGCCGCTGAACTAAGTCTACTTGACAAGGCTTCAATATGTGGATCCCATTGCAGTCGAGAATCTAGTGTGATACCTAGAAATTTTGTGCTCTCGATAAACTCGACTTCATCGTCATTCAAATTAATATTTAATTTTGTCTGCTCAACATTAGGTAATGAGAATTTAACACATTTAGTTTTTTTGGGGTTAAGTGCTAAATTATTACTATTAAACCAGTATGAAACTTTAGAGATGGCACTATTTACTTCGTCCGAACAGTTATTACCTCTGTTTACTTTAAAAACTAAAGAAGTATCATCCGCAAATAGTACTGTTTCACATAAATTATTCGCGTAGTTGGGAAGGTCATTTATATAAATTAGAAACAGCAATGGGCCCAATATTGATCCCTGTGGCACACCCATATTGATGGGGGCTCCAGTAGATTCAGTTCTATTAATCACTACTTTCTGAGTTCTATTGTACAAATACGATTTCATAAGACTAACTGATTTATCAGAGACACCATAATGTTCTAGCTTCTTTAATAGTGTTTGATGATCAACGCAATCGAATGCCTTAGAAAGGTCACAGAAAATGCCAATTACATCTTGCTTTTCTTCCCAAGCATCAAGAATATGTTTGAGAAGTGCAATTCCAGCATCAGTAGTACTTTTACCCTTGGAAAAACCAAACTGATTTATAGTATAAATAAAATCTTCATAAGAATAATTTCATATGGTTATAACCGTCATGAATATGTAGTAGATTTCTTTTTCTTTCGCAGGACACTAATATTGATAACAAATTTTATTTAGGTAGGATTTCTTCTGAAAGAAGGTAAGTAAATACTCGTAAGTAATGGTCTTTTACCTATCCCTTAATAAATTTGATATTGTACTTGTTGCTAAGTATTCATTATTGCTAAATATTATATTAGTTTATGTAATTTATTAATATTTTTCACTATGACGTATTATTTATACCTTTTTAACTAGTCCTCAATAGATTTGGAAACATCATTTGACTTGTTAGACTTGTTAATTTTTTTTTGAAAACTACTTTTAATTTTAAACGTACCTAACTAATTAGCTATTTTTTAAAAGACTATTTTTTGTCTTCAGTTTAGTACATATTTGTCTTTGCTATTAAATTAGGTATATTTAGGTACTTTACAAGTAATTTATAACTATGTACTTATGTTCTATCTTATGATCGAAAATGGATTTGAGTTTCGAAGTGACAACATTTTATTTATGAGTATGATTCAAGGTATGATTTTTTTTTATAATAAGTATGACAATGACAAAACAAAAATTAGATTTCATTACTTTGCGTACAATCATAATGAAAGATTATATTTCCACTCTACTTTTTTTTACGAATAACATACTTATATTTTATTTATGTATAGTTTTGTTACGTATAGTAAGTAAATAAACGCTCCGATATACCTTTTATTAATTTTTGTAGTGAAATTATTTTCCTTATGTTTTAGGAGTGAAATTAAGAAAAGATTTTATGATCAGAAATATTGATTACGTAGGTATATTTTGGTACTATTGAAAAGACAATATTATTTTTCAACACACTTGCTCGTAAAGCTGTTGTAATTCCACCGGTTTTAAATATGTAAAGCGGGTCATAAAAAACGCGTGTGTTACCAAAGCAAATAGTTAAGTTATAGTCCATACAAATTCCATAACAGTTTTATTTGCCAATTTCAAACATGGAACTGATAGCTGCGCAAAAATCCTTATGATCTACACAAAGCAAAACCATAGCGCGATGTAACTAGCTACAGCGCCATCTATTGATGATCTAGAGGAACTATAATTCTAATATGGACATTAATGTTCTATGCAAGGCAAAACCATACCGCGAGGCACACGGGTACAGCGCCATCTATTGTTAAGTTAAGAACTAATAATTTGTACTGGCGTAAACACTGTTGCTATTCAAATTTCGAACTAATCGCCGCGCGGCGCCAGTCAGTAGACAGTGTGCATTCACAGATTGAGTTTATTTAAAATAAAAAAAAAACAGTTTATTCGGTAATTTAAAAACTTGTCTGCATGCTCTAGCGTCTTTGCCAACATTTTCACGCAGCCACGGCAGAAAATAATCCTCGCGCCATTTTTCTCAAATTTTCTTTTCTTTGTACTTGTATTGTGAATATCTAAAAATGACAACTTTCAATAATGAAGATGAGCAATATATTACTTATCAACTCCACCGGATATACTAACAGAAGCGCGAACCGCATGCGACAGCTTGCTGCCGTCAATATCCAAGGACAGATACATAACCACGTATGAAAATTTCTTGAAGTGGAAAAACATGAAAAATGCCAAGTCATTTTCCAAAAATGTAGTTTTGGCGTATTTTTTTTTCTGTTTCCTCGCAAATGTGTTGAAAAACGTCGTACGATATACGTGCGTATTGGTTATAACATGCTCGGCTCAATTACGCCCTCGCCTACGGCTCGGGCTGAAATTCCGCCTCGCATGTTATAACCATCTTTACGCACTAATATCGTAATGTACTATTAACTAAAAGTACCTATTATTATTTTATATATTTTCTTCATATTAGTGTCTTAGCATTTTATTTTAATTACAAATGAGTAATAAAGTAAAATTATTTTTCGTTTCGTCCTGAATTTGAAGTTAACTTATTTGAGTTTAATTTTAATATCTACACGAATCATTTTAATAGGTACAAATTATCATGTGACAAAATTTATTGTTAGAAGTGATGCAATCATATTGTTTTGATAAACTTAACGAACAAGGTATTGAATGCCTTAGAAAGGTCACAGAAAATGCCAATTACATCTTGCTTTTCTTCCCAAGCATCAAGAATATGTTTGAGAAGTGCAATTCCAGCATCAGTAGTACTTTTACCCTTGGAAAAACCAAACTGATTTATAGTATAAATAAAATCTTCATAAGAATAATTTCATATGGTTATAACCGTCATGAATATGTAGTAGATTTCTTTTTCTTTCGCAGGACACTAATATTGATAACAAATTTTATTTAGGTAGGATTTCTTCTGAAAGAAGGTAAGTAAATACTCGTAAGTAATGGTCTTTTACCTATCCCTTAATAAATTTGATATTGTACTTGTTGCTAAGTATTCATTATTGCTAAATATTATATTAGTTTATGTAATTTATTAATATTTTTCACTATGACGTATTATTTATACCTTTTTAACTAGTCCTCAATAGATTTGGAAACATCATTTGACTTGTTAGACTTGTTAATTTTTTTTTGAAAACTACTTTTAATTTTAAACGTACCTAACTAATTAGCTATTTTTTAAAAGACTATTTTTTGTCTTCAGTTTAGTACATATTTGTCTTTGCTATTAAATTAGGTATATTTAGGTACTTTACAAGTAATTTATAACTATGTACTTATGTTCTATCTTATGATCGAAAATGGATTTGAGTTTCGAAGTGACAACATTTTATTTATGAGTATGATTCGAGGTATGATTTTTTTTTATAATAAGTATGACAATGACAAAACAAAAATTAGATTTCATTACTTTGCGTACAATCATAATGAAAGATTATATTTCCACTCTACTTTTTTTTACGAATAACATACTTATATTTTATTTATGTATAGTTTTGTTACGTATAGTAAGTAAATAAACGCTCCGATATACCTTTTATTAATTTTTGTAGTGAAATTATTTTCCTTATGTTTTAGGAGTGAAATTAAGAAAAGATTTTATGATCAGAAATATTGATTACGTAGGTATATTTTGGTACTATTGAAAAGACAATATTATTTTTCAACACACTTGCTCGTAAAGCTGTTGTAATTCCACCGGTTTTAAATATGTAAAGCGGGTCATAAAAAACGCGTGTGTTACCAAAGCAAATAGTTAAGTTATAGTCCATACAAATTCCATAACAGTTTTATTTGCCAATTTCAAACATGGAACTGATAGCTGCGCAAAAATCCTTATGATCTACACAAAGCAAAACCATAGCGCGATGTAACTAGCTACAGCGCCATCTATTGATGATCTAGAGGAACTATAATTCTAATATGGACATTAATGTTCTATGCAAGGCAAAACCATACCGCGAGGCACACGGGTACAGCGCCATCTATTGTTAAGTTAAGAACTAATAATTTGTACTGGCGTAAACACTGTTGCTATTCAAATTTCGAACTAATCGCCGCGCGGCGCCAGTCAGTAGACAGTGTGCATTCACAGATTGAGTTTATTTAAAATAAAAAAAAAACAGTTTATTCGGTAATTTAAAAACTTGTCTGCATGCTCTAGCGTCTTTGCCAACATTTTCACGCAGCCACGGCAGAAAATAATCCTCGCGCCATTTTTCTCAAATTTTCTTTTCTTTGTACTTGTATTGTGAATATCTAAAAATGACAACTTTCAATAATGAAGATGAGCAATATATTACTTATCAACTCCACCGGATATACTAACAGAAGCGCGAACCGCATGCGACAGCTTGCTGCCGTCAATATCCAAGGACAGATACATAACCACGTATGAAAATTTCTTGAAGTGGAAAAACATGAAAAATGCCAAGTCATTTTCCAAAAATGTAGTTTTGGCGTATTTTTTTTTCTGTTTCCTCGCAAATGTGTTGAAAAACGTCGTACGATATACGTGCGTATTGGTTATAACATGCTCGGCTCAATTACGCCCTCGCCTACGGCTCGGGCTGAAATTCCGCCTCGCATGTTATAACCATCTTTACGCACTAATATCGTAATGTACTATTAACTAAAAGTACCTATTATTATTTTATATATTTTCTTCATATTAGTGTCTTAGCATTTTATTTTAATTACAAATGAGTAATAAAGTAAAATTATTTTTCGTTTCGTCCTGAATTTGAAGTTAACTTATTTGAGTTTAATTTTAATATCTACACGAATCATTTTAATAGGTACAAATTATCATGTGACAAAATTTATTGTTAGAAGTGATGCAATCATATTGTTTTGATAAACTTAACGAACAAGGTATTGGAGTCTAAGTGTTGTATTTCGATATCGGTAGATTACAAAGAAGTAGCGCAGTTGCACTAATGCAAGTTGATATTTAATTTAGGTGAAGCAGTAATATAAATCTTGTCGCAAAATATCACACGGGTTTGCTAGTCAAGCTGTAATTTAAAACATTGTTATTGTTATAACATTGGAAAAGATAACGCGTGTATTAACTTCAATGGAAAATAAAATTTTATGGAACTTATTAATTTAGGATGTGAAAGTTTCTTTTGAGATAAAAATGATTGAGATAGTATGTTTGTGGAAATTATACTTGAGGTTTGAAAGGAAAAATTTACGAGGAACAGTTTGAAAGCAAGTCTATGATGACTAGAATAAAGGAAAGGTATAGGTTTTTATAGGTATTAGGAATATTGTAGGAAAGTTAATGTAGCTGTATTAAAAATCTTTTTGTAGCTTTTTAGTTTGCAATTAGGTACAGCAAGGTTTAGGTTAGGTAATGTGATGCGTTTTTTTATGTAGGATTTGGAATGATGATAAGGATTTATTTATAGAAGTTAGGGAATATACGGTTTATAAGGTTTCACTTGCGATTGGACTGATCACCCAAAAGCGATGAATCTCTTATTTACTTTATATTCAATTTAGGATTGTTAGTTTGTTTGATAGGTTTTTGGAATGAAATGGTTAATATAAAAGCTCGATTATACGGTACACATTAAAGGAGAGGTACTATAGGGTTCAGGTCCTTCAGTTGCATCAAGGTGTGAACGAGATTCCCCTTTGAATCCTGTTTGGAGACCAAATTAGTATGTGTCTTAATTCATGACCCTATTAAATAATGGTACATACGTGGGGTGTCAGATCCTTCTAGTCGATCATGGTGCGAAACGAGATTTCCTCTGTGAGATTTGTTGGAGTCCGAGAACTTAAAAAACTGCCCCCATTAATAAGTGAGCTGTGGCCACAGCCCAAAATGCCAATTGTCCATTTTTATGTGTTATGATGATGAAGTCGACTATAAATAAATATGATAAAGTATGTACCAAAAAAGCGAACAGTCGATTTACGACGAAACTTCAATCTTTTAGTGGTTTTGACCAGCTACTTTGCACTTATTGCAAGCTTATCAAATAAAGAAATTTACGATTATGTATAGATAAAGTCTTATAGCAGTGTACTGCAGAGGAAAATTACAGTGTTTATTTGTATATTTTTGTTAATAAATAATTTCCGGAAAGCCGAATTCCAAAAGTGATGGTCAGAGCTCTCTTTGAGATACAAAGTTATCATTATAATATGTGAATAACTTTTTTTATATATTTTCATTGGACAGCTTATATGGTCTATTAGTGCACCTCAGAAGAAAATTGTAGAAATTGTGTGTTTTAATAATTATACATTTAAAATAAAAACGGTTCATTATACGTTTTTAAATACAGCTTTTCTATGAGAAAAGGTCGAATTTATTATTTGAAACTACGTTTTATGTATCAATAAAGGGTTAAAAAGTAATATACAATTTTTATTTGATCAATTTACGAGGCTAGTTATTTAATACCATTTTTTAAAGATAACCTATATAATCACGCGCGCGAAGATCGACGAGTTAGTTCGCGCCGGGTCATCCCAACGGTAGGATGTATCGCTCGCTTCCCGCGCGCCGGGTTCGGTGACCGACCATCTCCATACGCCCGCCCGAGAAATGAGAAATGTACAGTGCAACTGGTGCAATTTGATACTTTTGTGACTGTAACTATTTCTCAGTTCCAATAATGTTTCTTTGATTTATAGTAATGTTGCTTTGAGTTATAGTAATATGTAGTACTGTAGCCCGCGGACATCTAAATCACCAAAAAGGTTACCGCTTGTCTTTGTGTTATTGTTATAGATTTTGCAATATTGTATACTAAAACCGAAGTCTTAAAGATCTTAACCCGCCGTAACCATAGACAGTGATAAATCTAAAATCTCCATTTATGTTAGTTATTTACTTTCGAGGTTACCGCATTGTTTCACAATTGTCATGGTAAACAGATTTGTTCAATTACTACACATATCAGTAAGACCAGCCGTCCTCAACCTTTTTTTTTGTGGGGCCACAAACACGTTTCGATCTTGAGGCGCGGGCCGCAAAAATATTTAGGTGTCAAAAAAACATATTGAAAAAAGAAAAGGTGGTCACAATAGAGCCAACTATACAATACATGATTTTGTTACCTTTATAATATTAGTTATGATGAAGAGTCATGCAATATAGACCAAATTTTGAAAGAGCTAACTTTGAAAGAACTAACAATAACTTTTAAAACTTAGTCAAAGTTTTAAAATTCCAAGTGGGCCAATCACAAAGGCCCGCGGGCCGCAGGTTGAGTATGGCTGAGTAAGACTATGGAAAGTCACCATACGCAAGACCAGTCTGGCCATTTTGATAATAATTTAAATTTTAGAGTTACCGTTTCAAATTTATACTAAAGATAATAGGCCCTCTGAACAAACCATAGACCAATTTTAAGACTGTTTCTGTGGCCGGTTTAGATTTTAAGACCCATTTGGTCCATAAACAAAAAATGCAAAAATTAAATAAAACGCATTTACTTAACTTTCTACTACAAAAATTCACAGATCTCGTGCTTTTCACGACCTTCTGGTACATTGAAAATGAATTTATTGAGTTTTATAAAAAATATATTCCTTTGTTTGAATTAGTACTTACAATACTTTAAAATCACAGCAAATTTTAAAGTGATTCGTGTGTATGAAATTCATATAAAAATATTTAATTGTTATAAACATAACTATTTTATTGAAAGGTATTAACTATAACCCAAAATTATATAAAAAAATCTAAGATTTATTTTCAACTACGTCAACTCAGTGACGCGACGCGCATCTAAGGAGCGCGCTTTCCGAAATTGCGCCAACACGCTACATATTGTAGCATTTGTAGCCCTCGTTGAAACGCGTCTTTTGATTTGAAGCTTCAACCATTCATGTAGCCTTAAAACTTACGACACCAAGGCGATGTCGCACTCTGAACGAAAATGGGGGCTATAATGAAGCGATCAAAAAAACATCAATGTTAAAGGTTAAGCTACAGGGCAAACCCTTAATCCGATCGTCTTTGTTTTAAGCTCAAATTGTAGCTGATTAAATTTTTCAGAGGAGATTTTCTCAAAATTTTGATATCATTCTTCGTTTCCAAAATATCGAACGCCAAATTAAAAAATCGGAAACAATGAGATTTTTTTCCACTATTTCGGCCATAATTTTTTTCGTTTTTTATTTTCTCGAATAATTCTTTTTGCACCTTAGCTCTAATTATAAATACGCGTCTTTTGAGTCTTTTTGAATATCATATCTTCACAACCTTCTGAGATTTATGGGGATCGCCCATTTTCCGTGAAATCGGAGCCTATACTGGAGCGAACGAAAAGACATTTTCCATGTCAAAAAATGAAGGTTAAATGGGTATTTCTCAAAATAATTGTACCGTAACGTGCATGTAAAACGCAGTTACACACACGTTTTGTTACGAACAAGTACAAAATGTTACGTTCATGTTGACATTTTAATATTTTTATGAAAAACAATGAGATAACAATTTTACAACATATTATCAAGTAGTATTCCTTCATTTAAGCAAAAAATAATCAAAATAATCAAAAATACATAATTTCGTTCTGAAAAACAGGTTACGCCGAGGTTTTTGACAGTTTTTGAAAAAAGAACCACAGTGCCATCAAACTTTACAAGAGAAAGCTGCTCAAGGTCGATCCTCAAAATGTAATGAGGACTATCAATAATGATGGTCTGGGTCTTGGCTGGGTTAACAGTAAGTCCAAATGATTCACTCCAGTCGCTAATAAGCGCAAGATCAGAATTGGTAGCCGCTATTGCACTTGAAAGTTCTGATAATGGTGCTTGAGTGTAGATCTGCAGATCATCAGCATAGAGGTGATGGGAACTTGAAAGTAATTTTTTTATTGAGTTAATAAAGATAGAGAAGAGTAATGGAGATGAGACGCCAACACCCTAAGGAACTCCGGCGTTGATGTCACACCATGCAGAGGAGGAATCTCCAAGGTGGATGCGTTGCCGTCGTCTTTTTTGGGAGAGGGATAACATTTGCATCTTTCCAAGATGTAGGAAAAACACCAGTTAAGATGGAAGTATTCAGGATTTTGCTGTAATATGAGTAGGATAGCTATTAAAGGATAAATAAAAAAATAGAAATAAGATTTTGAAAATTGAAAAACCTAGCAAGTACACCGGAAGAGCCTAAAAAACTATTTCAAAAACATAGCAAGTAACATGACAACTTTAAAAACCTAGCAAGGGACGTCCCTTGCTAGGTTTTCAAAGCTGTCATGCGAGTTATTGAGGATCAGATATATTTTTTTTATGATTAATCGTTTGAATTTACTAAATCGTAATGAATATGAATGATCCGGGGCCTCGGCCACCTACTCGTACCGTATAGACACACGCACACGTTATTTCATGAATTTCATTGCCTTTATGCACCCGTTTTTTTTAATCAAAAATGAAAATCGTTTCCTATCAATTATTTTTACTTAAACTTATTACTTATTTAGTTTGATGTAAAAAAGTTTTTTTATATCAAACTAAATAAGTTTTAAATGCGTAAGGCGTAAGCCGTAAATGCATTTTAGACGCATTTACGGCTTCGGTATTGTTCTTTTAACACTCTTGTAGTCTTTACTATTTATAATAATAGTTATTACTAACTAACAATAACCTACAACGTATTGACGATTTAGAAATGCTTATTGTGTGAGCTTATTTGAATAAAGAATTTTTCACTTTTATTTTCACTTTCATTTTCACAAACCCAACTAAACTATTATGTTGCCTCCGGCTTCGTAAAAATAAGTTACCGTGGGGGAAGCACATCCGAGTACCTCCAAAGCTCCTAGGTTTTCCCTCATGTTCTTTTTTGTAATCTTAAGCCAAACACATTTTTTTATGTGTTTACCCATACTTCCGGGTCGTTCCCGATGTTTTTCTTCCTAATCATTTCGCGTACTCCGTTCACATATGCATTTTATTTAATATGACAATTTGCAATGCCTATTGAAATAATGCATACTAAAAAATAAACTCAAAGTATCAACATTTTTGTTCACGCCCGAAGTCTACACTCGAACTAGCGCTTACGCACACAGACGCATTTGCATCTGTAGTTGTTATTCTCTTGCCTCTCCCGCGCAGAATTTGACTTGCCTTATTTTGACTGCGCGCTCTTAAATAAAAATGAAAGTACGCCGGCGCCGGGCGAATTAAATGTGAGTACCTAGTAGGTGATATGTGTAAATAAGTGTACCGATAGGTGTTATTATGAATTATGGAGATATAACGAGCAAGAGTAGGATTTAAAGTGGAGTAAAAATATGAGAATATTGTTTTTGACAAAGGATAATTTAGATAAGAATATTGAGAGATAGGAATATTGAGAGATAGGAATATTACAAAATAGGAGGTTATGTGATAAACAATAAAGGTTTGAGGATATTTATATTGGGAAGATGAAATGAATGATTATAATTTGATTAAAAGGTTTGTAGGAAGGAATATTTTGTTTGTAAATGTGGTGATAAGAATATGAAAGATGATTTTTAAATAAAAGGGAATAATTAATGTGAGGAATGATTACATAGTGAAAGTTTCATTTAAGTGTGTTAGCGAAAAGTATCTTAAAAAGTTTTATTTGTGAAAGAGTAAAGTATAAATAAGTACTTAAATAAATGTAAAGTGATTTTTAAAGTTCAATATTTCATTCAGTTATCTTTTTCAACTATTGAATAAAAGAAAAGAGGTTAATTTAAAGGAAAATATAATGTTTTCTTTATTATTATGAAATATTAGTCTGTGCAATCTACTTATACCAGTCCAGTATAAATCAGAAACTACATTTATAATTTACTTGAATAATATAATACTATTATTATAGTGTCTCTTTTGTACTTGAAATTTAATGTCGATTTTTAAAAATGAAAGTTTAAAGAAAATGTTAGGTTTGTCAGCAACAGTGACATTAGTGAAATAATTTAGTAATTAGCTTATTTTTATTTTTAAGAATAATGTATAAGATATTTCGCGTATGATTTGTAACTAGGTAACTAAATCTATAATAATTAGGAAAATATTACGTAAAATTATTTGAAATAAAATAAAATCAAGAATACTAAATCATGGATTCCTAATAATGTTCTATTATAATACGATTTAGATTTTCCTGAGATGTCATTTACTTAAAAAAAAAATATTTTATGTAATAGGTAGGTAATACATTAGGTAACACATACCTACTCTTTTATTTACTTAACACTTTGTTTTGTTTAACAATTTAATTTCTATTTCTGCAGATACCCTTTTATTGATAAAATGTGCAAACAAAAACTATAATGTGAGGCGTTTAGAATAATATACTTAATAAGAAATTGACAAAAATGTAGATTTTGTAAGAATTGCTGCAACTTAAATAATTAGTTAGGTATTTCCAAACATTATAATGTTCATGTTTCAATGCATTTTAAAGTAAATAACTTGTTTTTTTTATCGTAATACCTCTAATGAATCTACCTAATAATTTTAATATGAATTTATATATTTCTAATATTTTAAATAAACAAATTTTGTGCTGAAAAATAATATTTGTGAAATGTGTTGTTAAGAAAAATATTATTATTTGATCTTCGTAATTTGTTTTGAATGAAAATGTAGTACTTACTTACCTTATCAAAAATTTTAGATAAAACAATGTACTTACTAGTTAAAAAAAATTTCTTTTACTATATTTTTTTTTCTTCTTTTTTAAGGGGGGAGGTGTAGTGTGTGTACGAATATGTCTAACACACACATCTCTCCTCATATATAAACTCATAACAGTACTCCAATAAAGGAGTTATTGATCGCAGTCAGTCTATTATTTACATCCCGAACCGCCACATCGCATTTTGAAGGGCAAATAGAAAAAAATATAATTACGTTTTTTTTTCTGAGGTGAAACTGTTCTGGGTTCCCAGAAAGCATAAAAGCCTGAGGGCCTAGCCAAAGTAACATTGGCAAATCTTCGTTATCGCTTCGCTTCCGAAACATGTATGGGATTGACATAAGGTTTCGCTAACAATCGAACAATTTTAAAACGTCAAATCCATACATTTTTCGAAAGCGAAGCAATTACGAAAATATAGGAGTGACTTCAGATCGAAACTGAAAAAGTTTTTGTTAGAAAAGTGCTATTATTCAGTGGAAGAGTTTGTTAACAATGGCAATACTATAGGTACATAATGTGATAAGTATTATGTTTTAATTTAATTTAATATCTCGAATTGACGCTGTAATTTTATTTTATTTTTATATTTATTTATGAATGAATTGTATCTGTTTGACATTTATTTTATTTTATATTGACATTGTACTCAGTTGATAATTTTTTTTTAGTTGACATTTATTTTTAATTAGAATGGACGTTGCAATTTATTTAATTAATTTAATTTGATCATAAATGTACCTAATTGTATTGTGAATGTACGTAATTGTTATAATACTTATCTAAATTCTATAAAATTAATAATATTCAACACAATGTATATTGTATGGAATAAATGAATTGAAATTGAAATTGAAATTTGCAATTGTTACTTTGGCTAGGGAGAGGCAGTAGGGTTATTCACGATTGTCGGAAATCTACCCGAAAGCATTTGATTCGAATCCGTATGCTCCGATATTACAAAAATATAGCTATTCACAAATACGACTGGCATTCGATCCACTTTCCGACGGGAAAGCGCAATGCGATATAACGATCTTATTTTCTACCTTATACTACCTAACTTTGTAAATGCATTGGGCTTTCATGTCGGAAAGTGAATCGAATGCCAGTCGAATGTATTTGTGAATTGCTATATTTATGTAATATCGGAGGATACGAATTTGAATCGAATGCTTTCGACTAGATTTCCGACAATCGTGAATAACCCTACTGAGGGCCTAGCCAAAGTAACATTGGCAAATCTTCGTTATCGCTTCGCTTTCGAAACATGTATGGGATTGACATAAGGTTTCGTTAACTATCGAATTATAAAACGTCAAATCCATACATGTTTGGAAGCGAAGCGATAGCGAAAATTTGCAAATGTTACTTTGGCTAGGGGGTCTGCGGGGCTACTCAAATGGCCACTTTTCTATTCGTTCGCTAACTCAAAAATTCAAAATAAGGCATAAACTCCAAAATTACGTGTTGTAGGCTTGTCATTCCATACAATACAATAATGTCTGTGATTTATATAAACTTGCGACGTGTGACTTGATCGTTTAATTGCTTATTTTTAAGCTTTAAGTTAGCGAAAGAATAGAAAAGTGGTCATTTGAGTAGCCCCGCTGATCTCGGAATTAGCGACTCGAGATTTCGCGTTCTATCTAACCGTCATAAAGTGTGTGTATGTATTTTTTACGTGTCGCTTACATAATTCTTTTTTTCGTAGTTTCGGATGAAAAAGACAAATCCGAGATGGGCAACGGAATGAAACGGCGCTGCAAACGGCGGCAGAGCGAGGCGACCCTGTTCGAGAGAGACAGCGATATGCGACCGGCCTTGTTGAACAGTCTTGGAAACAGGTTGTTTTATTTCTTCTTATCATCATGAGGTCTAAGTGCTCTTATAAATGGGCGGCACGTTGTCGATACATGGGCGACACGTTGTAAATACACGTGCGACACGTTGTAAATACACGTGCGACACGTTGTAAATACACGTGCGACACGTTTACATTTCATTTATTCATTTTAACAATTGGTGAACATGCTGACTTACAGTTATACCAAGACGCCAACATGTTGTAATTATTATTAAGACATAGAATTATTATAAGTACAGTAATTTGTTAATAATTAAAATAGCAATTTATCATCTGTCAAAGAGTTAACTTAAATGTCAAACAAAATTAATAATAATAATAAAACAAATTACATAATAAAAATATAAAGATGTCAAATAATAAACAAAACAAAACACACATATCTACTTAAAACTAACTTAGACTAAAATTGTAAATGTCAATAATATTATGATGTCATTAAATACTAATATAGTCAAAATTATTAAGATGTCAATTGGTACAAAAAAAAACAGAACAGTAATATAAACAGGCATACGCTAAAATTACAAATGTCAATAATATGATGTCATGGATATTACTAATAAAGTCAAAAGAAATTTTTGAGATGTCAAAATGGTGAAATGGTAAACGGAACAAAGCACCTATTAAAAATTAATATAAATTACAATAACAATAATGTCAATAGATTATAGTGTGATGTCACAAAAATACTCATTAAATTCATTCAAATAATCAATTTAAAATTCATTCATTAAATATTTAAGAGCCTTTCTACGCAACTGTCCAAAATGGTCGGCAAATAGGTCAATACTATAGTCATGGGCGAGCATATCTCCAATAAGGCGTAAAGCACGGGTAGTGGGTGCGTTCGCGGCATACTTGGTGCGCGCCTGAGGCCGCTGCAGCAGGCGAGGCCACCTCCGCGGTGCCACCGTCCCCGCCTCGTCCCAAACCAGTCTCTTGGGAGCTAATAGCCCCACTTCCCTAAGTACAGTTGGGTTATCTACTTTGTTATGTATTATAGCCAGATAATACATCAAGAGCTGCATGATTCTCCTTAATTTCAGGGTATCCATGTCAACCATACCTGTCACAAATAGAGACGGATACAAGAACGGATAGTAACCGTACCTTTTCTTGTACAGCCAACGAGCGTACTTCCTTTGCACCCTCTCAATCATAAGGCAATACTTATCCTCATATGGATTCCAAACAATCGCACCAAACTCAAGTTTGCTGCGGACATGAGCATTCTACAGCACCGTAGCAACTCTAGAATCGTCAAACTGTGCAGAAGTCCTCATTATGAAACCCAAGATTTTATTTGCAGCCTTACATATTGCTACCACGTGTTTGTGAAAGTCCAGTTGTGAGTCCATTATTACACCTAGATCGCGAATGTCGTTTACTCTTTCCATAGGAGCGTCATAAAGCTTATAAACGTTATTGAGAGGACAATGTTTCCGTGTGTAAGTTATTATTTTACATTTCTCACTATTGAATGGAAGATGATTAAGCCTACTCCATTCAGCTACGGCACTGATATCAGCCTGCAGAGCATCAAAATCTGACGCTTTAGCAACTCCTAAACACAATTTGAGGTCGTCTGCGAACAAAAGACACTTAGAAGAACCTACACAGTTTGGCAGATCGTTGATGAAGATGAGGAAGAGCATTGGTCCTAAGGTACTACCTTGGCTTACATCGGATCTTGTATAGTAGTTACTGGACTCAAAACCATCTACCCTTACAAACTGACACCGATTCCGTAGGTAACTGGAAAAAAATTCAAGGAGTTTTGGTGAAAATCCGATTAATGCCAACTTTTGCAGTAAAATATCATTATCTACTAGATCGAATGCTTTTTTTAAAATCAAAGTAGGCAGTATCCACCTGCCTACCAGCATCCATTTCAGCATATACATAGTCCACATGGGCCACAAGATTAGAAGTTGTAGAACGGGCCACGCGGAAACCATGTTGACAATCATGTAAAGAATTTTGAATCTGCTTATTAATGAGGCAGCTTAATATTGTTTCAAAGATCTTGGGGAACACTGATAGCACAGCAATCGGTCTAGAGTTAGAAACATTGTTACTGGCATCACCCTTTGGGACTGGTGTCACTCTTGTTATTTTCCAAGCCTCGGGATACACTGAGCGGCTTAAGGTAAGGTTAAAAATATACAAGAGTGGCTTTAAAAACGCAGAACTACAATCTTTTGCGACAAATACTGGTATGCCATCGGGTCCACTTGACGATCTCGGCTTAAGGCGCTTTACTGCTAGTTTAAAATCTGTCTCGTCAATCTGCCCGATAGTAACACAAGTTGCATTAGCACTCGCATCCGCAGTACGGGCCGCTTCTGTGGGACTCAATCTAGGTTCATCATTACGGAATACTGAACTGAAGTATTCAGCAAAAGCGTCAGCAGCAGCCTGACCTTCCACCTGCTCACCACCATGCAAATAAGTACCTACAGGACTACGATTTTTCTTCTTATCTTTTACATATGCCCAGAATTGAACTGGGTCGTCAATGATATTATTTTGCGTCAATTTCAAATGCTGCTCGTAGGCTTTGTCAATTAAATTTTTAACATGCCACCTATAATATTTGAACATTTCTCTATTAAATTCTTTTCCTTCAATTTTGTAGCGTTTTAAATGCGAGTATTTCAGTTTGATATAATGTATTATTTCATTTGTATACCATTTCGGATATATGTAATTATTATTATGTCTAGTATGTGTACATTTGAGAGGTACAAACCTACTTATACAACTGTGTAGTTTATTGTAGAAAAGTTCAACAGCTAGGTCTATATCTTCTACGGCAAGCACGTCCGCCCAATCCATCTCACCAAAAGCTGCATATAGACTAGAATAGTCAGCTTTACGCCAATTCCAATCACGCGAGGTCAGGGCGGGCCGAGGCGAGTTGTAAATTGTTGTAAATACACGGGCGACACGTTGTCGATACACGGGCGGCACTTTGTCATACACGGGCGACACGTTATCGATACACGGGCGGCACGTTTTCATACATGGGCGACACGTTGTCGATACACAGGCGGCGGCACGTTGTCGATACACGGGAGGCACTTTGTAGAAACAGACAGACGCGGCGGAGGACTTTGTTTTATAATATGTAGTGATTTCTTACACTAATCATACTGTTTTCTATTATTTCCACCAGTCTCACGCCGAAATTGAAGCCGTCCCGCAGAAAGTTACCGCTACTGGCGTTCCTGTCTTCTTTAGCCCGTCGCAAGCGGCGCATGGACCACGAACAGATTCAGTACCTACAACACCTGGAGAGCGCACTCAACACCTGCACTTACAGAGAGTCCTGCCGCTGCTTGGACTGTCAGGTGAGCCTGAATAGTTTTATCACATACTTACTTTTGATTTTGGGTTTTAAGGGCAAAAACCACAGGACAAGAAATTTTCTGTGGTAACAAAACTTTCGTGCATTTGGGTTTTTAGTTTTTACAGAGTTAAAAAAAATAAACTAGATTCCTTGATTGTGAAACCTTATATGCAAACATAATAGGTAATCATAGCATCATGAGAATAAGAGATATCGTAGATCAAAATTGAAAGGGTTTCGGTCCTTGAGTAAATCACGAACAAATTCAGTACCTACAACACCTGGAGAGCGCACTCAACACCTGCACTTACAGAGAGTCCTGCCGCTGCTTGGACTGTCAGGTAAGCTTTACAGTTTTATGTTTTATTCCTTACGACCAGATTCAATAAACAGTTTTATTACATACTTTTGGAGGTATAAATCAAGAACAGATTCAGTACCTACAACACCTGGAGAGAGAGCGCACTCAACACCTGCATTTATAGTCTTAACAGTTTAATGTTTTATTACTCACGAACAGATTCAGTATCTACAACACCTGGAGAGCACTCTCAACACCTGCACTTACAGGGAGTCATACCGCTGCTTGGACTGTCAGGTGAGTTTTAACAGTTTTATTCCTCCCGACCAGATTCAGTACCTACAACACCTGGAGAGCACCCTCAATACCTGCACTTACAGGGAGTCCTGCCGCTGTGGACTGTCAGGTGAGCCTGAACAGTTTTATTACAAACCTACTTTTGCAGGTGTAAATTTGTATCCCTAAATCGAAAGCAGAATAGTTTTGCTCTATTGCAGTTTAAACCATTTTAAGTAGTAACAGCGATAACACCTTTACCGTTATTGTGTATACTTTCTACTATTGGATTATAATAAAGTTCTTCCAGCTTCCACACAATTCTTATGGGCCTTCCACATGCGCCGGCCCGGGCGGAAGGATCATGCGGAGAGGCGCGGCCTTCCGGCCAAATATCTATGTCGTATGTGTGTAGTAGGAAGAGGCGTGCCTCTCCGTACGATCCTTCCTGCCGGGCCTGCGTGTGTGGTGGGCCCGTTAGGGTGTTTATAATGTTCCTATAAGCTGGAATTTTAATCATTTGGGGTGGTTCTAAAGTCTGTCCATCCTTACTTGTCTTATATGGTAAACAATCTTCACCCAACTCTTTATTGAAATAATCATTTATAAAATACAACAAATGGTTTTCCACACATAGATTACGAAATAAATTGTTAATAAATTAACAACAATTTCATAAAGTTACTTACATATTTTTAAATAATGATTTAAGTTTAAAAGACGTATGACAACTGTCAAAAACTGTAAACTAAATAAGACAAGTAAGGATGGACAGACTTTACTCATGATTACTATGGGGCCAACTCGAATATCGCAAAAAATGATCAGCTGACTTAGGTATTGCACTTACTTAGTAAGTAACAGCTGATTTTTTTCGCGTTATAAGAGTTGGTCCCATAGTAAAAATTGATTGTACTTAGTCAGTCTTGTTTTCTTCGGTACTTCAAGATTAAAATGACCAAAAACTTCGTCGTCCACTGAGAATCTCATAACTTCCTCCATTTGGGACGATTATTCCAATCGTTTAACTACGATTAATTGAGTACAATTACTTTAATTGTAGAGAAAATAATAAAACGATTTTTTAGTACTTCAATAATATATTATGCGAGTCAAAAAATTATAACCGCAACTTTACAACATCACAAAATCTTACAAAAAAAACGATACACAAGTCCGCAACAAAATCACATAGAAATTGTGTTAAATGTCAATAATGTTAGTATTTAATATCTGCATTAACTTCTAAGAACACTAAATGGTTAACCATTCTCACTTCAATGGTAACATGCACATTATTTTTTATTTACATTTATTTTTATATTTTATTCAATGTATGATCTTGAATAGGAAGCTTTATAATTTCTAAGGGCAGGCACATACAGTTGAACAAGACAACAAACTGGATAAACACGGATTTTTCAAATGTTTTACAATATTAAAGCTGTGTCTAACATATATTATAGATATTTTATTAATTTCCTACATATTTAATTATAGATCCCCCTGGGTCTTTGTGAAACAAATATTTTTAACATTAAGATAGTAAAAAAAAGTTTTATAATCCTTACGAGTGTGGCCTGCTTTTTCACAATTTACTATAATAATTTAGACCTTTATGAAATGTGATCCTATTTAATTCTTAAAATTCTTTGATAAATTATTATGTGAAACATACATAGTAAAAAAGCTCAATTTTAATAAAAAAATACAATGGAAGCACATATAGTCTGTTTTTAGGACACAATTTTAACGTACAGTCTAGCTTAGCACATTGATACAATCTTACTTCACATAAACAGTAAAGGCAAAAATTGTATTAATCACCTATAGCACAGAATACATAATAGTACCCTATAGTTGGTCTGAAATAAAGGCTATAATAGGCAACCTTGTGATGCTGGCTGTACATTATATAAAAGAATGTCAAACTATAATAAAAACCTTTTAATAATCCCAATCATAAAACCCAAAATTTCAAAAAATAGGAGAATCTAATTTTAATCAAAAATTAAATGTATGAACTGAATATACTTATAGGTAACTATGTATAAAATCTTATTTTCCTTCTATTTTTAATTTGCAATAAAACAAAGTTATTCTGGTGGTCAGTTAAATAACATTTTAATGAAATGTTGATGTCAATTTGATTGTTAAACTTTTAATATTAATTTTAAACTCAGCATTTAGATATATTTAAAGCTTTTGAATAGCATTTATTCCTAATATTGATCAGCACCTTAATTTATACATTACTGAAACTGTGTTAAATCATGCAGTCAATTTAAACAATACAATAATAATATAAAACTAAAATTAGTCACAAATGTAAGTAGTTTTAGGAGCTTTAAAACATTTGCAGAGAACAATGTAAATAAGTCATTATAGTATAGTCACAGATTAAGTTAATATTTATTCAAATTGAGTCAGTTTAAATGGTTTGATCAAAGCTCCTTAAACAAAATTAATATTGAAATTATAGAATTGTAATAGTTAAACAAGTCAGGTACTAAAAAAAAAGATTATTCAACAAATTTGTCTATGTCGTATTCTAAGTGAGTATCAGTTTCTTCTTCCGGCAGTTTGCTCTTCTTCCGTTCACCCAAGCGAACGCATTTTAAGCAAAGCTGCCCCTTCCTCAACCAACAACCTCTGTGATACATAGAATTACATTTGTCACACAATATCGCTCCGCTATCGAATGGGTAAAGGATTTCGTTGTTACCGCAAACTTCACACAAGTAGCCTTTCCCCGAACACAAGGCACAGCTGGTGATATGCTTACGGCAAACCTCTGTCAACTCGGTTAGTTGCGACTCAAGTGAACCGTCATTTATAGCTTCCAGGTGCCCCATACTGTATTTATTATTGACGTCACCCAATTGAACAAACAATGGTGATAATAAATGTGTCCCCTCCGGACATGCGCAGAGGTACCGTCTCATCCACTCTAAATCCCTCCTCATTTTATGTACCCATTCTAACTCTGCAATAAAAGTGAAAAGTCTAGGGTTTATGCTTTCTATGTCGATGTACGGTCGACCCCAAGACAGGTTAAGCATCTGAAAAGCTATTCGTGAAATATACCTTTTCTCCCAATCCCAATTGTGTATCACTCGAGCCGGAATCGAACACATATCATTCCAGTGGCATGTGCTACAGAAGTAAAGGCCTGTGTAGTCGCATAAACGAGGTTCATTCCACGAATCTTTGAACGTCAAAGATGTATGGCATTCTGCACACTTGTAATTCTGAGCAGCGAGCCCTTTTTCAGGGCATATACTCATCTCAAATTGTCCTCTATCTGTCATAACGACATGAGCACACATCCTACATACCTGATCAACGCATTTATAATGACAAATATAGTTACAGTCATTACATTTATATGAACTTTGGACGATACTCCAAATAACTCCACTACAATGATCACAGTACTGTTTGCGATTGTTTGTGTTCGTTTGCTGCTCGAAGTGATGACCTTTTATGGATACTCGAGGCTTCAGTACCCCGTCGCACTCTTTTATGTCTTCTAATCGCAATCTCAACTCTACTAAATACCTTACTAGCCATTTCCGCTCTTCAGAACACTGGGGGGTGTTTAAAACTAACTCTTTACACTGTTTCACTGCCTTTTCAAGCTCTTCTCGCGTCGCAGTACTGTGGATCTTCAACTTTTTATTAGATATCGACTTTGGTATATAGTTTGAGTCGCAACTATCGTCTGCAGAAACACATCCTGACGTCGATGACGACACGGATGAGGTGGAAGCCACTTCGACGCTCCGCGGGCTGCAGCAGATCAAGCTATTGGTGTATTTTGGCGAGTCATTAGCTAACGCTGCAGCCATGATAAACAACAAAGGATTTGCGTACAATTTCACACTGCACTCTTTACAACATAAATTCTCGAGCGTTTGGGGACGACACTTTAGTACGCGGTTCCTACCGTCACTGATTACGTATCATTAATTATTATTAGTCATTACCGTGCGTTCTTCTTCATTGTTTTGGAAGATAAAAGAATTTTTAACTAAAAATATTATGTCGTCATATTTGACAGGTGAAATGTTTATTTTGCGCGCAAGGTTGGCGACATTGATTTGCTTTAGTAAATTCCGTTCCGTTTCACCCCGACATTGTTATGAAAATTGGAAAAATTTAGGTTACTTGTTACGAGGAGGTTGCAACTGGATTGATTTCAGTTAAATACACTATAAATTCATGATTTTATTTTAAATAGGCAATTATTTATTATTAATTTAATTTATTGTATTCGATATGAAATATTTAAAAAAACTCGTATGCCAAAAGGAACGTTTTCCTTTGACAGAACGACGCAGGCGTACCAACTTAACGATTTTTTAGAACGTAAGTGGCAAAGATTATTTATAGGTATTATATGGTATTATACGTAGAAGGTCAAACTAACTAATGAAGCAGGAAAATTAGTAACTTTTGTTCACCAATTTTAATTTCATAGTTGTCATATTTATTTTGGTAGATGATTATTTGTATAATTTATTTGCGCGACTGTAGTATACCTATTTTCAACTACATTCAATTAATTTACAATCTCTAACAATCGATACCTACCTGCGCTGCGTCTACTTTCTTCATGATCAAAGTAAAATAACGTTAATTTAGGCGCATAAAAGGAAAGTAAATAGTGTTCCGTTCCGTTGTTTCCTTATATTTAGCAGCGGAAACGTAGTTTCGAAACCATGTCAAAGATACATTATTTGGATGTACCTACTTATTTCATATTCTCTACCAATAATTAATGGCACATTGCTTATCTACTGCTTCCCGTCGAGCGCATGTTTGAAAATTAATTAGATATAACTGGATAAATGTACTTTACCCGCAGATAAAACACGTCGCGCCACTACATGACTGGTACGGTTGGGCCAAAAATACTTGAATACTTTTAGTACCACGTCACACCAAGTGTGGTTGTTTTGTAACTTAAGTACTCAAGCTTTGTTTGGTGTGTCACAGTCCTAAACTGTTAAGTTACTTCGGCGCTAGCTGTACTTATGATTCATATCAATATTGTGAATTAGATCAATGTGTCTGCGTTATTTGTTGCGATGACGTAATGTAAACTCTTGTATGATGTTTATATAAAATAAATAAACATTAGTATACATTACCTAGTAGCCTGATAGTAGGTAGGTACTTAGTCGTACGTAAAAATTAACCCGGTTTTCCCAGGATGTGTGCATATAAATATTGTAACTTCTGGATTTTTGTATAACTACTTAAGTACCTACCTATTATTGGAATACTTTTTTTGAGTAGGTGACTAAAATCCCATCTCAAATACAGATTTGCATACAAAACAAACAGATTTTGATGTTGATGGCCGTTTGAGGCACCTTGAACTGACCCAGAAACAAAACTAGTTACCAGCTTATTATTATCATGGTATTAGTACCTACATTACAGGCGAGCATGGGAAGTTATAATTTACATTGAGAGGAAGGCTTTAATCATTCGAGGCAATGTAGGTAAATTTCTTCCCGCACAAGGCATTGTAGTGCTATTGAGTTTTGAAGAGATTGGGTTTTTTCTGGGGTGGGCACCAGACTGTTCTGGGGTGGGGGTTGGGCGTGGCCCACAACCCCTCCCCCCTTCTACGCCAATGACTACAGTCTGTCAGTGACATTAAAAAGTAGCAACACTGTAGTGTCGTCTCATTTCAACCATTATGTTGGTTGACTTTTTAATATCATGATTTTATAGACAGACTGTACCTGGCTTTTTTTTAACATAATTATTATCTTTTCTGATTGCAGAGTCGCTATTTCGATTGCGACGAGAGTGAAGAGTACAGTTCTGATGAGAGCGAGAGCCCAACGCGATACATCACGCCTACACCGGTTGTGCATGAGTATGTGGACGAGGAAGATGACGAGGTCTGTAATAGTCCATGAAATCTTTTTTAATTATATTATAAATAGGTAATCCTTAGGCGACGGCTACACGCTCAGTAAATACTGTGATCCATCGCCATAGAGTAAATTTTAACCATGGAAAGTAATTTGTATGGAATGTTCAATATTTTACTTTCCATGGTTAAAATTTATTCTATGGCGCTGATTACCTCCATCCTCTAGCTAGGAAAAAAAAATATCTAGAGGTGAAAGTGTAGGTACTATCGACAACACTTCCGTTTTACCACTCCTAAGATTAACAAACGCTCGCACGCCCCGCCGCGCCGTCTCTACTTTTTCTGCAAAGTGGTAAAGCACATGAGTTGCCGATCGTACATTACACGAAGCTAATCTTTCTTTTGATTAATAACACAGAGGTCCTACAAAGGAGACAAGTTTAAATATAGTGTGATGTTTTAGGCGACGACGGCTACACGCATGGCATGGTAAATACTGTGATCCATTGCCATAGACTATTTAAACCATGGAAAGTACAATATTAACCATTCAATAAAAATTACTTTCCATGGTAAAAATTTACTCTATGGCGATGGATCGCAGTATTTACCATGCGTGTAGCCGTCGCTTTACAGAGGGTACCTAATTAATTTGTTTTTGACATAGAGAATGTCTCTCAATTTGAAAAAAAAACAGTTCCTATGACAAAGTACTAAAGTGTTATGTGACTTAAATTGCTGACGTACACCATTAACCCCCAGGTGTTCGTAGACACAGTACCAGGAGACAACACTTCAACAGACATGTTGATCGAGGGTAAGGAGCCCGTCAAAATGTCCGTCTCATCCGACGAGGTGGAGTTAGACGAAGACGATATGCAGCTGGAGGTTGCAGCTGGAACGCCTGTACTGCTTAACTACTTACTAACTCATCCTATTACTTGCGCTATACAATAATTTTGACTTTATTACGACAGTCTTACTGTTATTGTTTTATGTGCCTTTTCAGTAACGAAAGTTCGCTTGCTTTTGAGACAACTAAGTATCTATTGTCTAAGTTAAGAAATCAAAATATTACAGTACGCGCAAAATAACTTAGCGGCTCGGAAGTTAACTGCAAGTGATATTTTGCGCAGGATAGGTACATGTCGAGTTCCATAGTTCAGAGTGCTTCCGCCCGGGCCCCGTCCCCGCGCAAGCCCTGTATTCGTCTACTGCGCAGCGTTCCGCGCTAAGTTCAGAACCGCCAAGTTATTTTGCGCATACTGTACCTACCTTTGTTTGAATATGTAGAGGAGTTGAGGCATACATTTTGCAAAGACACATTTACATACATACCGATGAAAGAGAAAATGCCACTTTTATAGAAACGCTATATCGTGACCTATTTTTGCATGCGTTTTTCACCTCAATTTTCGCTGTAAGACTTTTAAGTATAACTTCTATACACATTGACATTTGTTTCGATTGTTATTTAAAAGTAGTAAAGATATTATAAGATAATTAAGTCTAAGATTTAATGAAGTCTTAAAAGAATGATTACCTACATCGATAGGTTAATGTGTTAATTGATGTCATTAGGTTATATAATATAGACTAATTATATTCTTTGGACTAAAAATTAAGAAGCTTTCTTCAGCAAACTGGATAACAATCTCTTAAAAAAAAAAGAAGTGGATTTTTTAATTAAATTCATTATATATATAATAGTAGCTTTCGTTTTGAAACAGCGAGTTATTTTAAATGGGTATACAGGCTCGGTCTGAGGGGGGGGGGGGGGGGTCACGGGGGACATGACCCCCCCCAAAATCGTAAACGTCAAATAGAAATCTTCTATTTGACGCCTTATTTAGCAGTACCGACAGTAGGGCGATGCAAGCGGTGTGATAGCACTGAGCGCCCTCGTGTGTGGGGCGCCGAAAACGCCCGACCACCGGTCGACTATCAATCGTATATACCTGGTGATGAGCGACCAAGCGACGAATAAAACTGGCAAAAATCGCACTGCGCGGCTATTTTTTAATATAAACAAGCAAGATTACAAGATTAGTAGATGAAACTGACTAAAAAACGCGCTGCGCGGCGGTTTTTTTTACTGAAATAAGCAAAATTAGAAGATTAGCAGATGAAACTGACTAAAAACTGCGCTACGCGGCCATTTTTTTTTCCACTAACAAGCAAGGTTACAAGATTAGTAGTTGAAACTGACTAAAAATCGCGCTGCGCGGCCTTTTCTTTTACTATAAACAAGCAAGATTACAAGATTAGTAGATGAAACTGACTAAAAAACGCTCTGCGCGGCAGTTTTTTTTTACTGAAATAAGCAAAATTAGAAGATTAGCTGATGAAACTGACTAAAAACTGCGCTACGCGGCCATTTTTTTTCCACTAACAAGCAAGGTTACAAGATTAGTAGTTGAAACTGACTAAAAAAACGCGCTGCGCGGCCGTTTTTTACCTAACAGGCAAAATTGAAAATCTTGTAATCGCATATAGGGGGCGCCCGTAGAAAGCGCTGGTAGTGCTAAAACCGGCACTGCTTCTATAAATTTACAAAATTTATTAGTGACCCCCCCCAAAATTTCAGGCTGCGACCGCGCCTGGGTATATCAGTACTAAAACCGTCCTAATCTCATTTAAAAGATATATTTCGCCATCAATTTCACTGCCATGCTTCAGTGGTGGTACCTATGTACTTGACAGGTTTAATCGAGCTTTAGTGATACGAAATGTTATAAATATGTAACGTCACATCACATTGAAAATAAATAAAATAAGCTATAATGTTTTGGATGAATAAATATAAATAAATAAAAATAAAAACTTCAGAATGGCTCCGTCGCAGAATGTCCCTCTCGCGTAATGTCCTCTGGTCGCAGAACGTCCCTTTCGCAAAATGTCCCTTTCGCAACACGTCTCTTTCGCAAAATGTTCCTTTCGCATAATGTCCCTTTCGCAGAATGTCCCTTTAGCAGAATGTCCCCATTGTAGCAAAATATATCACACTCTCGCCAAATTGCCATTATGTTCAAAATTTTCTATGAAAATCAAAAAATTAAAGTCATATATGTAGGTCATTATGTATATTTAATAATAAAAAATCAGTAAATATGTTTATTGTCTGTCGAAACAGGTAAATACGCATATATTTAATTCAACTTATCTAAGGGCGTCCCAGAAAAACCTACGCGGACCAAATAGAGGTTATTATAAAAAAGGCTGGTGTACGCAGTGACAAAAACCGCAGGGCATGTATGAAAAGAGTGATGGATATGAATGAAGCGAAAGAAGTGTGCAAGGATCGTAGCAGGTGGCGATCCATAGTCTCTGCCTACCCCCATGGGAAACAGGCGTGAGTGTATGTATGTATGTATGTATGTAACTTATCTAACAATACAAACAATTTAATTTTTTTGTTATTTTTTGCATTCATAAAGCTATTTTTACCCTAGAAAATAATGAAATACCAGGGGGACATTCTGCGAAAGAGACATTTTTCGAAAGCGACGTTTTGCGAAAGGGACATTTTGCGAAAGGGACGTTTTGCGAAAGGGACATTCTGCGACGGAAGGTTCAGAATAAGCAAGTAGGAATTATTCCACTTTGCTCCACCAAGGGGACTGCCTCAAAATGTTCAGTGGTGCTCTGCTCCACTATAGTGGGGAATTTTCTACAGCTAAAACTGTAGTGGCAGTCCACTTTGCCCCCTTGGTGGGGAAAAGTGGAATAATTCAGCAGGTAGGTATACAAATTTATTATTTTTAATTCTATGTATTATTATTATAGTACCTAGATTTAAGTGAATGAATTGTCAGTATTATCTCATTTAGCCAATTTTAGAATGTCGAATCGAAGTTTTTTAGAATAATGTGAAAATTGTGTATTTTAGTCATAGTTAGTTAGAAGACAGTTGACGCACTCGTAATAGGTATATTATGTTCCCGAACTGAGGGCTTTTAGTGCTGCACGTTAGTTTAATCTTTGATGTTTCTTCCTCGTTCTATTTCATAGAATTGTCAGTAGGCTAGAGTGAGACATAAGAGTCATTGGAGCCGTTCAAATATTACGTAAGCAAATTTATTACAATTATTTATCCCCCATCCCCCTTGTCAGCAAATCTTTTACCCCCTACCCCCATGCTTACGTAAACATAAAACATAGCGCGCGGTAATTCCCCTAATCGGTTCTAAAGCGAGTGCCTAAACGTACGCATTATTTGCGGGAATCCCCGAAAATGCGTTTCGTTTTCAAGCATAGACAATGAGAGGGTTGCCATTCGTGTATAAAAATAAATAACTTCCGATTACGTAATTCATCTAGACTCCTCTACCCCCCATGTCATCTAAAATAAGCAAAACAAAGACTCCAATAGTGCTTACGTAATAGGTACTTGAACGGCCCTATTTTTCTACCAGACAAATCTTTAAGTCATCGATCGCCATCATTTTAACCATGGGAAGTAATTTGTATGGAATGTTCGATATTTCACTTTCCATGGTTGAAATCTTGAGTGTAGCGAAAAATTTTCTAAGTCTATGGTTAAAATGTACTCTATAGCGATCGATGACTCAGAGAGCTGTTGTCTGGCAGAATGCAACCATACGTACGTATGACGGTATGATCGACAACTCACGTGCTTTACCACAAAATTGTGTGAGCGCGTATCGCCCTGCACGAGCTAAACGTGCAAGCGGTTTTAAATTTTATTTAAAATCGCTTGAAATGTTGTCGATAGTACGTTATTTCGCCACTTTTGTTTTTAGGACACGGACAAGCAATAAACAAACTTCGTTGTTTTTCTATTATTATATTAACCACTCGATTGCTTCGCGGTACTGTAGTACCGCAAGCAAAAGACGGTCCTTTGTCGCGCGGTGCTGTAGGACCGGGTCGACCGCTGTTCGATTTCTACCAATTTGGTAGGTTTTTTTTAGGCGGCCACACCAAAACCTCTTGGGCTGATTTAGATTATGATTTTGGCAACACTAATATCTCAAAAAAAAGTAGAAAAGGCCTGTGATTGGTTGAAAAAAATAATTTTGAAGAGTTTCACGTCAGTTGACGCCATACTTGTTTTTTCTGTGTGAAGTGCTCTAATTTGATATGCCGTAAGTATTTTGTTAATTTATATTTCTGTTTGATGTCATATATTAAAAGAATCGTCATATCGTGATTTATTCGATCATATAAACATCTCGTCACAAATTTAATGTCTAGTGTTAAAAATCATAACAAAACCGTAGCCCGGTAAATTTCTTGATGTATTGTTTCTGTTTACAACAACATTATGTTATAATTTAGATTGGTTAATCAAAGAATTATCCGAAATAAGATAATAATACTATTAGTGAACAGTTTCAAAGTGGTTTCAAAATATAACATTCATCTGTTTACACAGGATGATTGATGCAACGCAAAATAGTGAGTTTTTATTACGCCATTATCCACGGTCAAGGTAACAAGGTCCTGTGGGACCTTGAAACAAACTAGCATTTTGGCAGGGCTGCCTCACACGCTTATTATTTTCATATTAGGTTGTGTTTATGTTGTTTTTATACATTACCTAGTGAATGTTTTTTTGGTTTTGGTGTTGGTTATTGTGATTGGTGTTGGGTGTCTAGTTATAATTTTTTAGTCCACATCCATTTTATATTTTATGCTGTGTACAGTGAAAATCGAGGAGAGTGAGGCAGGGGACGAGGAAGAGGAGAACTATTAAAAAAAATGTGACTATAAAATTAAAAATATAATAAAAAAAAATTAAGTACCTACCTAGTTTTATTTAATGTGTGCGACAACCCTGAACTAAACTCGGCTACGCGCGGCCATCTTGGCAGCGAACGGCCCGTACGCCAGCGCCCGGCAGCGCGGAATTGGATTATTTAGATCGAAATTTTACATACATTTCGGAAGAATCTTTCCTATGTATTGCATACTGTTAGAAACTGCAGGTTTTGCTCTTTCTGTACATATAATTAGTACAAGATAATCTTGATCCAAGTTTAACCAATCAACGCTTGTTACAAAAACACAATTTTATCATTTATAGTGGGCCGCTTTAATGTTATAATTTTTTACAAAGATACTTTTCTTCAAGAGTCTCATCTTTTTTTACAAAATATGAAAGTTGAAATCTGTATCTTTCTAAAGTATATTTTATTTTTGTCACAAGCCTTCCACAATTGGAATAAAATACTACGAAACAGCGCTTAGACTCAACAGCGAATTAAGACGCGCAGTAAAAATTTGTGCGATATACAAACATTATTAAGACCGTTGAATTGCTTCCAATTCATAAAAAAAATGGCATGTACGGAAAGGGGTATTATTCTAGTTTTTAATTATGTAAAAAAAAACACTAGTTATCGATTTAGATTTAATATTAAAAATCAATTCCCATTACAAGTCGTGAATTTTCTCTTTAGCTAAATTCACGAATTTTTTAGAAATTATTTTACCATTACAGGTACTCGTTTTTTTTTCAATACTTATAGCTTCATCCATTACCTATACGAAATAGAACATTATTTGTTCGTATACAAACAGGAACGGGTCATAAAAACGGTTTTAACGCAGCTGTGCAAGTGCACTGCTGTAACGCAAAACTGCGTGACAAACAAGGAAATTGCGCGCCGGCCGCGCGACAAACGAGTGGTTAAAGATCAATAGATCGTTAGATATCTAGTTTTCACTAATGTAAAAATCTTCACTAAATATGGCCTGAAATCGCGCGGTAGGTAGGTACATCATACATACCTACCTACATATTTATTTTATTTAAAAAATGGCTTTTCCTGCTGATACGTTTATCTTAAAAGTTGCTTAATGTAATAGGATTTATTACTTCTACAAAAAACTTTGATAGTATTAGATAGGGTATTAAATGTTATTTATAGCAGTTAAGTAAATGTTCATACGGTTTACGGATCTCATTTTATGTTATAATTAATTCTAAGACTAATATTGTAATTGCTAAGATTAGGTAAGTATTAGGAGCTTGAGAAAAAATTCAACACAAAAAATCGGTTAAATGGAAATAATAGGTAGGTAGGTATCAAACGCAGTTCCTTTATATGGATGTAGGACATGGGGCCCTATTTTTGAATCGCTCGGCTGGCGTCGAGCGCTCGTTTCTACTGATTTTCGTTCGACATCTCATACATTTGAGTTAATTTGTCGAACGAATTTCAGTAGAAACGAGCGCTCCATGCTAGTCGAGCGATTCAAAAATAGGGCCCATGGAGCTTCTCTTTAGAATTTTTTATTATTCTTTGCCTATAAATTGTAGTTACCCAATAAAAATAGTAAATATTTTAAGCTATTTTATGCCGTTTTAAAATGCAAGAATAACACAGTCTACGCGGGCGTGTTAGAAAGTATCTCTTGGATCTAGTTGGTAAAAATTTTCAAAACGGGTACAGTGGGCCCTATTTGTGAATCGCTCGGCTGGCGTCGAGCGCTCTTTTCTACCTACAGGGGCCCTATTTTTGAATCACTCGTCTCCAATCGAGCGCTCTTTTCTACTGATTTTTGTTCGACATTTGACTCAAATGTATGGAGATGTCGAACGAAAATCAGTAGAAACGAGCGCTCGACGCCAGCTGAGCGATTCAAAAATAGGACCCCTGATTTTCGTTCGACAGCTCATACATTTGTCGAACGAAAATCAGTAGAAACGAGCGCTCGATCGATCGATTCAAAAATAGGGCCCAGTACGAGGCACGTATCTTGAAATTTTTTCGACGGAGTGGGGATAAGTTCGCGCATGTGCTCTTGTGAGCGACCAATAGCGCGCGCTCCTCTCCCGCCGCCCGCACCCCTCACCGCTACGCATCCCCAAAATACGCGTTCCGCGCAATCCCCACCCAATTTCAAGATATATGCCTCGCACTGTAATGAATAGTAGAAAATCCGAGCTATTTTTTACCGCCTAAAGATATGAAAAAATCTTCAATGGTCGTGGCAGGAATTACAACACAAACTGACTGCTATAGGTACAAAAGGGTTTGGATTATACACTATGAGGATAGGTTGCATTAGGGTTGCCAGATCGGAAGTCCAAAATATCTGGAGAAATATTGAAAATGTCGGGATATTGCGGTTGTTGTCGGGCGAAATAAATATTTAAAATAAAAATGTAACTTAAATGCCTGTAGTTACATATACAGTAAGAAAACGGCTGCGTAGCGCGATTTTTAGTGAGTTTAATCCACTAATCTTGTTTTTTATTTAGTTTCATCCACTAATCTTGTACTCTTGCCTTTTCTATAATAAAACGGCCGCGCAGCGCGATTTTTAGTCAGTTTCATCCACTAATCTTGTACTCTAGCCCAGTTTCATCCACTACCTAATCTTGTACTCTAGCCTGTCTATAGTAAAATAAAATGGCCGAGCAGCGGGATTTTTAGTCAGTTTTATCCACTAATCTTGTAATCTGTGGTTTCATCCTAGAAAATTATTGCTTTCTAGAGAACTTTCGGAACAGCTGATTTTCCGGGAGATTTTTAGATTTTTCGGGAGTCGGGAGATCACTTGAAATTCCGGGAGAATCCAGGCGAATCCCGACCATCTGCCAACCCTAGTTGCATAGGCAGTAAAGGGCGCCACTATCGTATTTATTAAATAGATAAGGAAGCATTATTTAATTGAATTATGTAACGCCAAAGATATTATTTAATTTATAAAATGTTTATTGCATTGTATTTTATTATAAGTATGTATACATATGTATACAAACCTCCTGTTTATAAATAGTTATTGCAAATATAGCCTATTTAATAACGTGACAATTTGTCAATAATATTGTCATGACAATTTGGGTTACATTGTGGCGTAGCTATTGAGTAGTTCGTTCTATTTTCTAATTCGTTGACGCAATGGAGATGAAATTGTCACTCATGACAGGTGAAAATTGTAATTTTTATTGTTTTTATTATACCTAACAATGTATATTATTTTAGCATTTTGCATGTATTGCATTTTTGCAGTAACTCAAAAGAAATAAAACGATACGCTCAGAAATTAAATTCCATTTATTTTGTTGAAATTACATAATTTTTCCAAGTTAACCAACCAGGCATTTTATTTAGGCAGTTCGAATCCTTTTAGAATCAATGTTACAACACAAATTACTCTTTAATGAGAAACTAAAGGAACTTCCTATGGAAAATGCCATGTGTACCTACCAAGGGCAACAGCGTCGCTTAACCTCTCCTAAGGTTAAAATGGTTTGTCCGCCGCGCCGTCACAACATATACCGTTTAGTCGCATAATGCCTAATTCTCAAAATGGCAACCGAATCTTAAAAGGACTAATTCGCAAAATAGCTATATTCTCAAAAGGAATAATTCGCAAAATGGCTAATTCTCAAAAGGACTAATTCGTAAAAATTGCTAACTTTTACCAATGCATGACAGCACAAACAAAACATTTTATTATGTTTATGGATATTATTATTGCCAACAAAAACTGCTTTTTATTTACATTTAAAATAATATAATCAGTTTTTGTTTTGTTTGTTTGATTGTATCTATTAAATGCCAAAAATTTTGTATTTATTTTAATTTTTAATAAAAGAATCAGCTTTGTTTACACTTCATTTCTAAAAAGAATATCCTTAAACACAATAAAATGTTTTGTTTGTGCTGTCATGCATTGGTAAAAGTTGGCCATTTTGCGAATTAGTCCTTTTGAGAATTAGCTATTTTCCGAATTAGTCCTTTTAAGACTCGGTTGCATTTTGCGAATTAGGCATTATGCAGGGGCGATACGCGCGCACACCAATTTTGTTGCTTTGTACTGGTTAAGCGACGCTGTTGCCCATAGTACATTAAGTAAAGTATAATAATTAATTATTAATGTATTTACAATGGTGCTTGGTCAAAATATTGAAGTAATTTTTTCAATATTTCAAAAACTTTCAAGACATTATTGAGATCCAAAAAATATATATATATAAAAAACAGACCATAAAAATGAATAAATAATGAAAAATATTAGAAAAAATCGGCTCACCCGTAGCAACTTAGACGGGATTCGAACCCGCACCCTTAGGAATCCGGCCCAATGCACTACCAATTATGCTACCAAGCCGCTGAGGGATGTGGCGAAATTTTCTAATACTTTCCACGCTTCCGCTGAAGATCAGCGCCATCTCACCAATGTGAAGAGAACTACTTCGACATTCGGTTGTAGCACCTATTGCAGGTGCCAGACAATCAATTAAGGTGAAACAGTACAATTTTAAACTTTTAGATTTTTGCATTCACAATGCTATTTTTATATTAAGATGAATAAATAATGAAAAATATTAGAAAAAATCGGCTCACCCGTAGCAACTTAGACGGGATTCGAACCCGCACCCTTAGGAATCCGGCCCAATGCACTACCAATTATGCTACCAAGCCGCTGAGGGATGTGGCTAAATTTTCTAATACTTTCCACGCTTCCGCTGAAGATCAGCGCCATCTCACCAATGTGAAGAGAACTACTTCGACATTCGGTTGTAGCACCTATTGCAGGTGCCAGACAATCAATTAAGGTGAAACAGTACAATTTTAAACTTTTAGATTTTTGCATTCACAATGCTATTTTTATATTAAGATGAATAAATAATGAAAAATATTAGAAAAAATCGGCTCACCCGTAGCAACTTAGACGGGATTCGAACCCGCACCCTTAGGAATCCGATTTTTTCTAATATTTTTCATTATTTATTCATCTTAATATAAAAATAGCATTGTGAATGCAAAAATCTAAAAGTTTAAAATTGTACTGTTTCACCTTAATTGATTGTCTGGCACCTGCAATAGGTGCTACAACCGAATGTCGAAGTAGTTCTCTTCACATTGGTGAGATGGCGCTGATCTTCAGCGGAAGCGTGGAAAGTATTAGAAAATTTCGCCACATCCCTCAGCGGCTTGGTAGCATAATTGGTAGTGCATTGGGCCGGATTCCTAAGGGTGCGGGTTCGAATCCCGTCTAAGTTGCTACGGGTGAGCCGATTTTTTCTAATATTTTTCATTATTTATTCATCTTAATATAAAAATAGCATTGTGAATGCAAAAATCTAAAAGTTTAAAATTGTACTGTTTCACCTTAATTAATTGTCTGGCACCTGCAATAGGTGCTACAACCGAATGTCGAAGTAGTTCTCTTCACATTGGTGAGATGGCGCTGATCTTCAGCGGAAGCGTGGAAAGTATTAGAAAATTTCGCCACATCCCTCAGCGGCTTGGTAGCATAATTGGTAGTGCATTGGGCCGGATTCCTAAGGGTGCGGGTTCGAATCCCGTCTAAGTTGCTACGGGTGAGCCGATTTTTTCTAATATTTTTCATTATTTATTCATCTTAATATAAAAATAGCATTGTGAATGCAAAAATCTAAAAGTTTAAGACCATAAAAATTTTACACGTCTAAGAATTATGCTGAAAATACAGGAATCATGTTTTGTTCTAATAAATAATAAGACCAAAGACACCAATTAAATCTATCTTATACCGAACACGTTCTAAATCGAGCGTTTCTTATAAAATCTACGAATTTCATCTAATATACATCTTAGTTTAAGCAAATCTAAACGTTAACTCTAAGACATAGAGTTGCCAATTCATTGCATCTTAGTTAAAACTATCATTTAGTACCAAAAGCTAACTAAATATTTAATTTTCAAAATTTTCAGAGCCTAATCATATAAATTATCAGTGGTTCTCAAACTTTATTCCCATCTGCCCCCTTCAAGCTCCACCACCCCGGGGTGATGGTTGACAAGTGGCGTCACCACCCTGGGGCCGTACCGGCTAACGCATCGAACTTCGGAAAGTCTGCCGAGTTTCAAATTGAAACAGATAAATCGAGCCCCAATCGGGCCAAAATGGCGAACCTCAATCCATGATGTCACACGAACATCGATTTCTTCCAAATTACGTCAACAAATGAAATTCCTTACTATGGTTTCTCAGTTTTAAATTGAAACTCGGCAGACTCACCGAAGTTCGAAAGTTTGCCGGTACGGCCCCTGGTGGTCGATGGCACCTTTTTATTCCCACCTGCCACCTTCAAGGGTGCCTTGCGGTGGTCGATAGCACCTATACAGGGTCATTTTTAGACCCCTTTTCAAATTTTGTCAGGTCATTCTATAATAGCAGTACAATCAATTTATGAAGTAAAACAAAAGTATTTTTTTTACATTTTTACCCCAAACTTTTTCCTACACAAATTGAAATTGTTGTCACCGTTTGCGCGTCACACGGTCGACCCGCGCGAGCCCCCCTCCCGCCAATCGCCTTCCCCCGCTCGCGTCCCGTTCGTGACGGTGAGCATGCGCGCCTAGATTTTTAGGATATAAAAAGTGGTTGAAAACTGTGAATTTAAAAAGAAATAATTTATAATTATCTCACCTAATTTTTTTTTATTACTTCCTTGAACTATTATTTGATTTTGTAAAGGGGTCGCAAAATTACCCTGTATATTCCCATCTGCCCCCTTCGTAGTTATAGTATCCTGGTGGCAAGTTCGAAGGGGGCAGATGGGAATAAATAGATGCCATCGACTATCGGGGTGGTAATGCCACCAATTAGTGCCAACCACAACCCCCATGGCACCCTCGAAGGTGGCAGATGGGAATAAATAGGTGCCATCGCCCACCAGGGTGGTGATCGCCACCTGTTAGTGCCAACCACCACCCCGGTGGCGGCGCTTGAAGGGGGCAGATGGGAATAAGGGTTACCGTAATAATATTATAGTTTTTTTTTAGTGCCATCCAATTTCATTAATGTACGCACCTTAGACAGTTCATCAACTTTTATGCCTTTGTAATAAAAGTCAAAATCTTGTCAAGAGTCAACATATTAATGAAAAAAAGAGAAAAAAGTACAATATTGCCAACGTAAATCATCGCATTTTTGGATATTCAATTTCAATTACATATATTTTTAACGTCTAATATATTCGACGTTAAGGTATTCCAATTTCATCTCTCTATCCATACAGATAAAGTTGTTTTTTGCTAACAATAAGTGAATACATCAAATCAATCTATATATAAATTGTGCAATTATTTTATACAGGTACTTACAGATTATCCCAATCATATGGAATATTTAGAAATTTGCTGAAAGGCTGATTTTAAACAATGTAGAATTTCTTCATAGAAATTTCAACCTAAACGACAATAGCTTACAGTTTATTATCAAGAGGTTTTAATGGCAGAATTACAGAAAAATCCCGCTTGGTGGCGCTGCTGTATATGGAGATCTTTTGTATGTGTGCATATGAGTTATGTTACCAGTTATTTTTCAATTATGGTCTAAAATGGTTAATAAATAATTATGATGGAAGTTGGACAGTAAACGAATTAAAGATTGAAGAAAACCAAACTGTTTTGGAAGAGAAATTGATATTTACGAAAATTCGCTTCCAACATCCAAAAATTTGTAGCAAACAACAAAATGACAGGTCTACATCTACACTAGCGCCAAGTTAGCGGTAGTGCGCCGACTGGTGGACGATTTGCGAATCAGCAAAATTATCCTGTTAGGCATCATGATATTTTAGTTTACTCAAATCGCCGATAGATGTAGCTATTTCATTAAAATTACAAATTATACAAAATGGTTACAATTTTGCATATTAATTTATACATGACTTTCAGCAAATTCATGAACCAGGTTTATCTTAGGCTTATTACTACTAGTATTTTAGTCTACAATTACATGAAAAACCAATTTATCTACTTATCTAACTGACACTAAAATATCTAAATCACTTTATCATAAGGTAAGTTTTAAATCGACAACTTTATTTAACGTTTATCCACCCTGAAATAGCCACCCTAAGGTGGATACTCTATCCACCCTGGGGTGGATAATCGGAATATACATAATATTTTACTTCCGATTTCCCCCCGCCTGTGTACAGTCAAACATCTACATTTAGTTAAGATTTTAAAATGTGCGAAAAAAACGCACCGTTCTTTTCTATTAATTCTTATAATCATTAGACTTTATAGAGAAGAACTGTGGGTTTTTTGTGCAGCACAGAAATTTAGAATACGATTGCAAAACATTAGAAGAGACGAATTTATCCAAGATTCACAATAGGGAACATGCATCAATTTGATTTTGTATCAAAATCAAAAGTATAATGCGTGAGATAATCAACTGTAGTATTAAAACTTTTCTCTTGCGTTTTTTTCTCGTGATATAGTCACTTGAAGTTAGCGCGCAGCAGCACCCGCCGAAAACGCTCTATACAAAACGGTCAACATTTGTGACGTCACTCATGTCACGATTCAGGCGCATTATTATGGAGCTAGCCAAGAATTTTCAAATATCTCCTTAAATATTGCGTTTAAGTACATATGTGTCATACAAAATATTATTTCTTATTCGATATTCTATCCGACTGTTAAGAGCATTATATCCAAAAATTTAAAAAAAAATTCGCTATTTTCACCTGTGTGATAAAACTAAAATATTATATTTTATTTATTATTTTTCTGTTCAATCATGTTTTTATAGGTGTCCGCAGCGATCAAGCTCAAATTTATTAAAATCGGTGACTTATGCATGTTCCTTATTACGTCTACTCGACTCATTTCCTGGTCATAGATAATTTTATTCCACTGTAGACTGTACGACGACAAAATATCTGTGCTGTGCAGATAACTTTAACAGCTTTTTTTGCTTAGACAATTTTGAACACTTTGACTGCTTGTATATGATATGAAACAATGAGTGCTTAGATATTTTGAACACCTTGTGTGCTTACAACAATATGATGATTCTAACTGCGTAGATCAAATAGAATTTTTGTTTTCAGATCATTTTGACTACTCTAGCCGCTTATATCATTTTGACGCTGACTGTACTTGGGGTAAAAAGTCGGAAGAACAATCAGATGTGAATTCCGATTATCCCACCCCGTCAAGGGTGGATAGATGGACATGTGTTTTCGAGTATCCACCTTAGGCTGTTTAAGGGTGGATCAACGGAATACGCCAACATTGCAACAGCTGAGAACGCACGTCGATGCCATGGAGTGGTTTTCTTGCTTTTATGAAAGATGTTTAAAAGAGATAGAGCAATGGAAATATGCTGTGTGAGTAGGGTTACCGGACCTATAAAATCCGAACAAAAAAACATGATTTCTACTAAAGTCTTGACAAAATTTTAAGTAGATTTGGTGTTTTATAAAAAAACCCTGTAGTATTGTTAGTTCACTCGTAATTTTTTTTTCGTACTAGGCTGTTTGCCTGTTTAGTGAGGTTTTGGCGAATGAGGAAAATATGCGGAGTAAAACTGAGTGATAGAGTGAGCAATGAGGTGATTCGCAAAAAGTGTGGTCTGAAAGATGATATAGTGACAAGAATTGAGAAAGGAATGCTCCAGTGGTTTGGTCACTTAGAGAGGATGAATGAAAGGCGAATTACGAAAGAGATATACTGTGCGAATGTGGAAGGAACGATTGCACGAGGGCGTCCCAGAAAAACCTACGCGGACCAAATAGAGGTTATTATAAAAAAGGCTGGTGTACGCAGTGACAAAAACCACAGGGCATGTATGAAAAGATTGATGGATATGAATGAAGCGAAAGAAGTGTGCAAGGATCGTAGCAGGTGGCGATCCATAGTCTCTGCCTACCCCCATGGGAAACAGGCGTGAGTGTATGTATGTATGTATGTATGTAATATTTTGCGAATAAAGGTTTGCAACTGCTATTTTGAATAAAATATTTATGTGATAAGTATTATGAATCTCAACTTAATTTTTATAAATGTAAATGAAATAATGAATGGTTTTGAAACTAAGCTGCGACGTAGCATAACGAATACGAATTTTGTATACATCGAAATGCCAAGTATTAAAGATAATCAATAGGTTTGGTTTGTCTACGACATTCCAATTTCAATTTTGACATTTCGATATACGTGTTAAGGGGATGGCAACGCAAAGCTAATTGTAGATGTCGCTGCGTACGCTTGTCCCTAAGACAGTACTTTTGATTGGTTAAAATACGTCACAAATGACATTTGAAACAACCAATCAAACGATTTTGGTACAAGCGTTTGTGGCGCCATTAGTTCCTCAGTTTGCATCCCCATTGAATGAACAAAAATTGGAAAAACCGTTTCTTCGGACCATTAAACTGAACAACTTTTACTATGGGGCCAACCCTGAAATCGCGAAAAAAAATGTTGTTTTGTACAAAAAATAATAACGAAAATATCAAAATGTGTAAAACAGCAGATTTTTTTGCGATTTCAGAGTTGGTCCAATAGTAAAAGTTGTTCAGTTCGATGGGCCAAAGAAACAGTTTTTCCATTTTTGGTTCATTCAACCTTGTATGCTGAAACACAGACAGACAAGACAATCAAAGTGAAGTTGTGTTGTATTTTTTTAGTTTGTTCTGATAACTTACTTTAGTTTATGGCGGTAGGGTCAGTCTATAGAATATTATAGAAAACAATAGTTATATTATGGTATATTTTATATATTTGCTAGTCAGAATTATGTCATGCGGCGGAGGTACAGGTTTTAATTGAGCAAAAAATTTAGTTCATGATATTTTGTATACAACAATATAACTTCGTTTTGGGTAAAATATTAATAAGACATTATTCATAATGTCCAGATAGTTGATGACTATTTAACAGGGAATGATAACGTTATTTCTTACTTTTTTACCGTTAATTTTAACATTAACGTTATGTCACTAAATAATGTTACTTTAGATAACGTTACATTGAAATTAACGTTATTTCAGTAAATAACGTTAATTTTCACGTTATTTCTTACTTTTTTACCGTTACTTTGAAATTAACGTTATTCCAATTAATAACGTTACTTTTCTACCGATACTATTGTACCGGTAAAGTTTAACGCTATATTTAACGCAAATTTTACCGGTACAATATTTGTAACGTTATTTTTACCGGTAAATTTACCGATAAAATGTTTTAACGGTATTCTTAACGTTATTTTTTAACGGTACTTCAATCCCTGCTTATTTAAATAATTAAATTGACCGGATATTGTATAACACTTCCGTTTATTGAGGTCAATAATAAATGACGGTGTATATTGCGTATTAAAATGCGAATACTATTTTAAAAACAATAAATATTTACGCCATTTTGGATACGAGAAAAAATTATAAGGTAAGATATAGTATAACTGCTAATGTTTGTGTCATAAAGTTGTATATTAAATATCATTAAAATAAATTATAAATAAACTACAACTAAATACATTGAATTGGGGGTAGGCTAATCAATTTGGTTTTGTAATTTCTTGTTATTTAGTTGTTACAATTACGACTAATTTATAACTAACATTCTTATACCAACACTTATTTTTACATTTTCCATTTTCAAATTCATACATATTAGTGCAATAACTATAAGTTAAATTAAGTTACAATTCAGACATAATTATATAAAAAAACCTGAATTATACAAATTTTGCCTAACATTTCATTAAATATCTAGGCAAATTGTATTGAGTTAGTGGCAGTTAATATCAATATTACTGTCAATTTCTTTTATGACGTGTGATGTAATTTATGTTAAATTAGGGTGCTTACAGAATGGGTGCATCCCAGCATGAATCGCTGAGCCATCGATGACCATAGAGAATCAGCGATTGGTCTGCTGGAATGCACCCAATGCCTCAAACTATCGCTAACAGACACATCTGTAATCATAAATTAATGTTTTTTTACCAACTTTTTCTATATTTATCATTTGCTTTGTTTGTATCATCGTAATGCAACATATATTTTTTTATTCTGACATCTCATAATTTGCCTAGACAATTTACAAAATGGCGGATCAACCGACCAAATATGTACAGTTTCAATGACGTTTAAATAGCAACGACATGATTTCACCTTAAGAACTTATTGGAGCTCTTAAGTATATTAAGGACTAAAGATGCGACAGAATTTTGTCGCTTAAAAAACACGACTTTGTCTTGTCGTAGTTAGTATATTATTATTTTTACATAAGAATGTGAACTACTTGTTTTAAGGGTTTTCTTTACAAAACTGTGAATTGTAATTTAAAATAAGTACATAAATATCGTAATGTAAATAAATACGCAGTAATTTTTAAGAACATTGTTATATAGGGTGACGTAAAACTTTGCTACACAAAGGGAAAGTGTACCTTGAATATTGATGTTAAGAAATTGTATTGAAAGAAGACTTCATTTTTAATAAATAATTGGAACTGCATTAAGAAAATTATTTTTGAAAAATCGTCTGCCACCAAGAATTGAACCGACCAAATATGAAAAAAAAAAACGATTTTTTTAAGGATATACTGATTGAAAGGGTTACATTTTTGAAAAATCGTCTGCCTTAACCAAGAATTGAACCGACCAAATATGAAAAAAAAATCGTTTTTTTTACGATATACTGATTGAAAGGGTTACTCGTTAGGATTATTTTTTCTTGAGTAACAATATTAGAAAACGAAGACCATGTTTAACATTTAAAATTATTTTTTTACGTATTGAATCAATTTGTATAGCATCATATGCTATTTAAAAAAAATGTATGCAAGTGTAATTATTTTTAAAAACAAAATGAAGTTTTCTTTTAGTAAAATTTCATATCTTCAATATTTAAGGTACTCATTTAAAATTATTTTTTTACGTATTAAATCAATTTGTAAAGCATCATATGCTATTTAAAAAAATGTATGCAAGTGTAATTATTTTTAAAAACAAAAAGTTTTCTTTTAGTAAAATTTTCTATCTTACTTTACCTTTGTACTTTACCTTTGTGTGGCAAAGGACACCCTTTAATAATTTTTAGTTCACATTCATACCTAAAAATGATACATTTCATTATACAAAATGTTACAAAAATCCGTCCGACTTAATCGACAAGGCGTTCCTAACGGACATATTTCTAAATATTTTTACTATAAATTACGATACATTTACTCCCAAACCTTTAGGCGATTTCCGAAACGAAACTTACACACTTACTTTGTTATTCATAAAAAAAAAATCAAATGAATAAGCACATTCGAGTTAAAAAGGGTTTGTCTTTTTCTTTCGTATTATAAATCGAGTTTGAACGAAGACACAACACATTTTAACTAAAATAGGTTTGTTATGCATTTGAATATTATTCATGAATAACACAGTTAAAATTTATTCATATTACAGTATTTTTTTTAATTAAAAAATTAATTTGCACCTTTAGAAGAAAACTTTTCTTCATAGACAATGAAATCAATGTCCGAACTAGAGACGACACTAACTGTTATAGTCTTTGTCACATCTATCATCGTGGTCCCAGTATTTATGGTTCCTGGGTACGTCTGAAACGTGTCTTTTAGGCGGAATCTTTACAACAATCTCCCCGTTAGATTCACCGCTGTTACGTCTATTTAAAGAATTCCTCGGTCTGGATTCTCTGGAACTTCTGGAATCGGAACGGTATCTTTCACCCTCTTTTTTATCTTTGTCTTCTTCATCTTCGTTGTCTTTGGAACGTTGTCTAGTCCAATTCCGTTGTCTATTCCTATTTGGGTCTTCATTCAAATCGCTCTTTTCTCTACGCCAGTTTTCAACCGGTTTTCTTGGATTTTGGGCGTTTTTCTGCACTTCATTATTAACTCTTTCAGGTTGTCTTTCCGTTTGTGGAAATTGGAACGTATCTCCTTGTTGATTAAAGTTCGTATTCGTTTGATACTGATTCTGTATATAAGTCCCATCGCCTTGCTGTAAATAATTCACCAAATTCTCTTGAAAATTGAACCGGTTCGGTGGAGGATAATCCGGTACGGTCACCGGGAAACTTTGTACGGCCGGTGGTAAAACTGTCGGGTTGAAAACCGGTTCTTCTTCTTTCTCCTCTTCCGTTTGTCTCCAAGAGTTCAAATCGTATCGTTTACTTAAACTTGTTTTAGCTGAAGCCGACCAAGTTTCAAAATCCGTATTCAATGACTGTTCTTGCCTTAATAAACCTGCCCCTGCCCCTAAAATAGGTCTTAATTTAGGTTTAGTGTCAACATCATCGTTCAAACTCAATTGAGAAATGTTTTGAACTTTGTCTTGTATCGAATCGGTGCTGACATCTGAACGAAATTCCTCTTTTTCAGGACTCTTTTTCCAGGAACCGTAGCTAACTTCACTGTAATTTTCATCGGTCGTCAACTCTAAATGTGAAGCGTAGAACTGTTGTAAAGTGTTCGGTAATGGTAGGAATTTGTTGAGGCATAGATCGGATGATAGAAGCAGCCATATTATGCTGACTGGTGGGGGAGAGAGAAGTCTGAGTCGGATAGAGATGGATAGATCGTCTAGTTCTTGTGATGTGTGTTGCGAGAGAAGTTCTCGTCCGTTTTGCATTAACTGGAATAAAAATTAAAAGTCATACGGTCGAATACTCAAGAGGTTTATTGTCTTCTTAACTTTAAGGGAGCTGTCGGTTTCATAGTGTTCTTGTCAAATCCGACAATTTATTTGATATTAAGGTTTTATTTTCTTTGAATATTTTTTTATTACGCTGTTTATTTAGTGTTTATTTACAGGGTATAAACTGTGGCCATATTTCTGTTTTAATAGTGATGACTATGTTTTTTTACGTTAATTTTTTATTTTAGATTTTTTAGGACATAATTTTTTTCAAATAACAATTAACTAATATTCACCTGTGTTGCCTAATATCGTCTAAAGTAAGAAGTAGCAATGCCCTTATATTACACTGTAGTATGTGTACTTGTTGATATATTTTTTTATAAGTAAAACCTATCAACTGACTTTAACCAAGAAGTCCAAGTCCTATAACAATGCCTTATATTTTTTGTTATGTTGATTTTTTTCAGATTTTTTTATATTTTTTTTTATGACTGTTTATTCCAAATTAAAATCTCTGGGGCCGCGCCGCTAATACATAATATGTGTAAGTACTTTAGTTGTATATTTTTTTTATTACTAAAATTAATCTTTCAACTGACTTTAACTAATAAGTTTAAGTCATAAAACAATGTCATACATTATTTTATGTAATGTTTTGAAAAAAAAATTTTTTCTTTATTCAAGTTTTTTTTTCGAATAACAATTAAGTAATATTCACCTGTGTTGCCAGACTCCTGTGCGCCCTAATATCGTCTGAAGCTAGCAATGCCCTCATGTACTGTAGTAATGGGGTCGCTATCGCTATGTGTACTTTAGTAGTTTATATTTTTTATTAGTAAAACCTTTTACATTGACTTTAACCAATAAGTTTAAGTCATAAAACAATGCCATAAATTATTTTATGTTGTATTTTGGAACAAACAATTTTTTTTGAATATTTTTTATTCATGTTTTTTTTCGAATAACAATTAAGTAATATTCACCTGTGTTGCCAGACTCCTGTGCGCCCTAATATCGTCTGAAGCTAGCAATGCCCTCATGTACTGTAGTAATGGGGCCGCTAAAATGTGCACTTTGTTTCCATTGCAGAGTCGCGCTTCTGTAATAAAAACAAATAAGCTTTGTTAAAGAAAAGTGCTTGGAAATGTCTTTGTAAAGACCTATTATGGACACCACGCACGTACAGGTTTGATGAAAAAAATTTTTTTCAGTTTCAGTTCATGTATGGAGAGCCCCTTGAATCTTTTATTTTTGTGTAAAAATCGTATAGCGGTTTTCAGAATACATTTACACATGGCTGTGACATACGGACGGACAGACAGACAGATATGACGAATCTATAAGAATAAGAGTTCCGTTTTTTGCCATTAGGCTACCCTAAGCAATTGAATACACATAATGTTTTATTTTTTGTGTTTACAAAATGTTTTTGTTAACTTACGTAACCAAATAAAGTTTTATTCATTCATTAATTCAATGTGTTACCTGCAAAATAGTCTCCCATGAGATTCGCTGCATTGATTAGGAACTGCGGGTTTGATCTCTCCAGCACATCCAATTCTGAAAGAACAGACAATATTGTCAAGTCACCACATTCAGTAAAGTTCAAAAATATGGACATTATTAGTAGAGATGCACCGGACCCTACTTTTGCCGGGTACCCAGCAACCGAGTACCCGGCGCAAGCTTATGCCGGGTAGCAGGGTACCCGGCAAAATTACCCGGCATGAGAAGACGTACATTTCACTTCCACTATAAATCTCTTTAAGTTAAGGCCTATAATATAAGTCACTGCCTTATTATAAAGAGTCTCCCGATTAGATATTTAACCGCTCCCGCCAGCTCCGTATATAGTGAAACGCCTCGTTTCGGAGGCTGGTAATATCTACTTATGAGAAAAAGCGCAACAGATTTAACCCAGATCGTGCTGGAAAGCTTCCATTTCTTCACCATAATTTACCTCTTTTGAATTATGAATATTAATTCTTCTACTGATTCATGTTTAATTGGAGTAAATGTCCGCTCTTGAAATAACTTTTTTTTAATTTTATCCTAGACCCGGGGCCGTACCGGCTAACGAATCGATTTTCATAAAAGTCTGCTGGGTTTCAAATTAAAACAGATAAATCGAGCCCCAATTGGGCCAAAATGACGAACCCAAATTCATGATGTCACACGAACATCGATATCTTCCGTATCACGTCAACAAAAAGTACAAAACGAAATTGCTTACTTTGATTTCTCTGTTTTAAGTTGAAACCCAGCAGACTTTTATGAAAATCGATTCGTTAGCCGGTACGGCCCCAGATCCTGAAAAAGTGTCGGATCCGCCGGGTACCGGATCCACACCGGGTACCCGTCCCATCTCTAATTATTAGTCTAAAAGGACATTTTAATTAACGTAGTGTGAGTTGCACCAAAACGCTGTCAAAGTTAAAGTTATCGTCAAATGATAATGCTACCTACTTGTCACGTCAAACTTGTCAAAGGACATCATGCTGGCTGGCAACCTCTTTTTTTGGCTAACTTGTGCTTAACCGGTACTTTAACAAGCTTGTTATTTTTAAAGTTAGATGGTGCAACTGAGCCTTAAAAGAGTGTTCTACCAACGAAGGTGGGCCGATTTTTGTAATGAGTGTATAATACACTCACTTGAGAAAGTTCCTTACATGACCACATTCTGCAAAGTCCCTCTTAATTAAAAGAGGCTCCTACAGCGGCTAACTTGCGAACCGTGGTCGAGTTTAGTAACATTACTATAGCATATCAATCATTAAACTACATTTTACTCACTTGAGAACGTTCCTTGCATGACCACATTCAACAAAGTCCCTCTTAATAACTGTTGTCTTTGTTGTCTAGTAAACGAGGCTCCTACGGCGGTTAATTTGCGACCCGTGGTCAAGTTTAGTAACATTACTATAGTACATCAATCATTATACTATATTTTACTCACTCGAGAACGTTCCTTGCATGACCACATTTAACAAAGTGCCTCGTAATAATAAAATTGCTAAGTAACACAGAAAAAATTGCTAAGTACACGGATTTGTCAATAGAATTAAAAACACAATGGAAAGTTAAATCAGTAAAAACTATACCCGTAATTATATCCAGCACAGGAATTATACCGAAAACATTACACACAAGTCTTAAATCACTCGACATGCATCCATTAACATATATACAAATACAAAAGGCTGTCATTTTGAACACGTGCAGGATTGTCCGTAAATTTTTATCCGCAGATGAAGACACATGATCTAGGAATACATAAATATGGACACAATCATCACACACACACTCACACACTCTCTCACACACACATACATACAAACACATTCACACACATTCAGAAACATCACTACCTATTTATTTAAACATGCTATGCTTGGTCAAAAACCCGCATAGTTATGTATTTACCTCAGTAATGAGTGAAAAAATAAAATAGAATATATAATAATAATAATAATAATATAATCTTTATTTCAGACAAACGTCCATATCACACAAAAACATACATACACGTCAAATACAAAAATATTAAAAATATATAATATAATACAAAACAAAAATATAACGAAGACTTAACTAAATACATTTCAGGTTGTACCCTTTTAGGTCGACGTCTGCATAAGTCTATCTGACAGGCTTTTGATGATACAATTTTGAGACGTGCCAACTCTGGACATAAAAGATGCGACACCCTTCCTCTGGATGGCATTAAACGTGTTGACTCGCGCCTCCATGAACATTTCAGAGGCGCTGCACCACCGCTTTAGCCCCATTAAATAGCGAAAGACGTTGTTATACGCTACTCTCATGCCGCTGTGTGCTTTTTTCGTGTAATTCGTCCAAAGTCGGCACGTGTAAAACACCTGACAGAACGTCTGAAATAGGGTAACCCTCACGTCAACGAGGCTTTGCAAAATTTGCGGGCAAGCATATTTCCCACCACATACAGAGCCCTTCGTCCCTTCGTTCGTAATAACTGTTGCCTTTGTTGTCTTGTAAAGGAGGCTCCTACGGCGGCTAATTTGAGACTCGTGGTCGAGTTTAGTAACATTACTATAGCACATCAATCATTAAACTACATTTTACTCACTCGAGAAAGTTCCTTGCACGACCACATTCAACAAACTACCTCTTAATAACTGCTGCAGGCGCGGTCCGAGGGGGGGGGGGGGGTCACAGGGGACATGACCCCCCCCAAAATCGTACATGTCAAATAGAAAAAGCTTCAAAAAATTAACAAAAGAGCAATTATTATTATTAGTGACCGACCCCCCCCCCAAAATTTCAGGCTGCGACCAGCCTGAACTGCTGCCTTTGTTGTCTAGTAAAGGAGGCTCCTACAGCGGCTAATTTGCGGGTTATGGTCGAGTTAAGTAACATTACTATAGCATATCAATCATTAAACTACATTTTACTCACTTGAGAACGTTCCTTGCATGACCACATTTAACAAAGTCCCTCTTAATAACTGTTGCCTTTGTTGCCTAGTAAAGGAGGCTCCTACGGCGGCTAATTTGCGGGCCGTGGTTGAATTTAAGAGGGCTGCTGCTCTGAGTGTGGCGAATGCTTGTCTGTGAACAAATAAAAAGATATAAAAATTGTCTCTTGTCTTTGAGTTGTATTATATTTTGTCTTTCTGCTAATCTGGTAAGGCTCCGTTATGCGGAATCACTTGTCTCAGTCTTTTTCTTTACGTGTAAAGAGTATGGAAAATAACCTCACTTCTGTACTGCGGGGGGGCTACTCAAATGGCCACTTTTCTATTCGTTTGCTAACTTAAAAATTAAAAATAAGCCATAAACACCAAAATAACGTGTCGTAGGCTTGTCAATTCTGTACAATACAACAATGTCTGTGATTTACATAAACTTGCGACGTCTGACTTGATCATTAATAGGGAATATGCATAATTTTTTTTTTTAATCTTAATCAAAAGTATAATGCGTGAGAAAATTAACTGTATTATTAAAACTTTTCTCTTGCGTTTTTTTCTCGTGATATAGTTACTTGAAGTTAGCGCGCAGCAGCACCCGCCGAAAACGCTCCATACAAAATGGTGACGTCACACATCACGTTTCAGGTGTGTTTCGGCGCATTTAATATGGAGTTAGCCAAAAATCTTCAATTATCTCCCTAAATTTTGCGTTTAAGTACATATGTGTCATACAAAATATTGTTTCTTATTCGATATTCTATCTGACTGTAAAGTGCATTATATCCGAAAATGAAAAAAAATAATTGTTATTTTTCCCTGATTTCATCGTGTGATAAAACTAAAATAATACATTTTTTTTATTTTTTTTCCTGTTCCATCATGTTTTTATAAGTGTCCGCAGCGATCAAGCTCAAATTTATCAAAATCGGTGACTTATGCATATTCCCTATTGCTTATTTTTAAGATTTAAGTTAGCGAACGAATAGAAAAGTGGCCATTTGAGTAGCCCCCCTGTTGCTATGTTTTTCGTTGTTTTTTCATCATTATCTTTAGCACAATAATCTTTCTTGAAAAAAGTTATTGGAGCAACTACATAATACGTTAAAGTGTATTTTGATGTAGAATTCAATACGTTTCCGCTATTATTTACGCCAAAAATATGACCCGCGACAAGCGCTTTTGATGATATTCTGTTTTTTTTAAATCATCTGTGAGGTTTATACGCAATTTAATGCTTGTAGCTACTAGATAATCTCTTTAGCATGTCGTATGTTTTATATTGCGGCTATAACTTTACGTTTTCTATATAAAAATATGGCCCGCGCAAACCATGTTTTCCTATCATGCGTCCTTAAGAATAACAGAAGCTAATCTGTTCTGTCTTTCTGCGAATCTGTTCTGTCGTTCTGCTAATCCGTTCTGTCTTTCTGCTAATCTGTCATACTACTAATCTGTTCTGTCTTTCTGCGAATGTCATGTCAATATCACAGAATACATAATAGTACAAAGTACAGAAAATTCACTCCGCATAGTCATGTAAATAAATAGCGACTCTTGCGCAAACACAATAAAGTGCAATTCAGATCGCACACCGCTTCCTTGCCTACAGATATATTCACCTACAGGTTGCCTCTCTTTCTATCGCGTAGCTCTTACCTCTTCTAACAACTTCAGGGTTGTCTCCTTCAACAATGGAAAATCTATTGTCTCATTTTCTGTGCTTGAAGGATTAAATACTTTATTACAAGTTTTGTGTTTATAATGTGTACTAAAATGTGAAAAAAATTACGTTTCAAATAATAGTATGTAGTTGTTACACCTACTTATCAAAAATGGGTAAGTACTCATAAAAAATACGAGTAAAATAAACAAAATATTTTTTTCCTACCTTTTAGAATCTTACGGTAAAGTGAAAAATGAAAATTTTGAATCCTTCTGTTTATTGCGACAGCCGTCCACGCAGCAATATTATTAGTATTACGATTCTCCATTATTTACAAAATTATAATAGTAGGTAGGTACGGTACAGTGCTGGGAGCAATAAACAATGACCGATTGATCGTCATAGAGGCACAGAATAACGCGCGCGTATACTCACAAGCGCGGCGGCCGCCCTGACTGATTTGCAACTTCAAGTTGTCGCGCGCTGTAGGTACTTATCGCGGTAGGTATGAGCGAGTGACGGATGCCTGTCAATATGCACCATCTCACATTACGCGTTTCAGACGTTTTGCGATTCTTTCTTTTTGTGTTTTAATCATTTTGAGAATAACTCCTGTATGGATATCCATATATCTCTTATACAGAGACTGAACGAAAAGTGGGAGAAAAAGCAGCCCTTGACGAATATAATCCAGTTCCTCTCGTAATCTCGTTACAAGGTCTCCCGCTTAGGGTTTGCGAACCGATGGCGTAGATTCTTTGACATTCACATCAATATCGGCGTAAGTAACGACGCATTGCTTTGAAAATCAAAATAAGTTGACATTGACAACCACGACTAAATGAGCACACGATTCGGCACACGAATTCGCGCGGTGGAGTGAGCTAATTGATTGTGGGGCGGAGCGGAGAGTTTCCTTTCTGTACGGTAATACTTATATCTATTCTGTGGTAGTGGAAAAGCGGAAATGTTGTCCATAGTGCACAGAAAGCAAATGATTTAGGATTTAAATTAATTACTAATTAAAATTAAATAATTAAATTTTCGATCTTAAGTGGCCAATAACTATAGTGTTTCCCCTATGTGTGTTTAAGTTGCTCATCTTGCAACGTGAAATCCTACTAATATTATAAATGTGAAAGTTTGTGGGTTTAGATGTTTGTTCCTCAATCACGCAAAAACTACTGAACGGATTTGGTCGAAATTAGGCACACAGATAGTAAATAGCCTGGATTAAAACAGAGGATACTTTTTATCCTGATATTCCCACGGGAACGGGAACCACGCGGGTGAAACCGCGGGCGGCCGCTAGTGTCTAATAAAATTTAGTAATAAAATACTTACTGCAACCTCGTTTCGTCGGAGCACATACTGGTGATCGTCGATTCGAAGTGTCTCAGCTTACGATTGAACTGAATGCCATCTTCGCCCAGCGAAAACTGTTCTAGCTGTAACAATATCAGTTTTTAGATTGCAGTGCGCTTATAAATTAAGGGCCCTATATCCATGGGCAACAGCGTCGCTTAACCACTCCTAAGGTAGGTTTAAAGACATTTAATCTCATACAAACATAAATGTTCACTTATAATGAGATACAAAAGATACTTAATATTAACATCGTGCGTCTGGCGCGTCGAAATCAAACAAAACACTAAATTATTCGTAATAAGTAGGTAGTTACAATGTGCACACGTATTCTTTTAGCTTGGATTTGAATGAGTTAATGTGATTACATTCTTTTATTTTGTTAGGCAATTTATTGTAGTATTGGACACCTTCAAATATTGTTTTCTTACCGTAATTTGTTCGTATATTAGTTAATAGTAGTTGATGTTTATTTCTTAAATTGTGTTTATTTTCTTTTATGTGTAGTTGTATATTGGATCGGATAGAATTATTAATAATTTTCCGTATAAGAACAAAAGTGGAATAAATCCCTCAGGACGACTTTGTCATTTTCTTAAACTTGACAGTTTCCAAACTTGTCTCATTATGAACTCGGCTCTTTCTAAGTTGGTCTCTTTCTTAAACTTGACACTTTCCTAACTCGTCTTATTTTTAACTTTTCTCTTTCTTAGTTGGTCTCTTTTGCAATATTGACACTTTCCTAACTCGTCTTATTTTTAACTCGGCTCTTTCTACAATTTTCTAACTCGTCTCATTTTTAACTCGACTCTGTCTCTTTCGCTGTTTTTCCTCTCTTCTTAGCCGTGGTCCACCGGATCATTTCACCTAGGTGAACCACGGACCATTATTTACAAAATAATGTTTTGATATAAAATAAAATAAATAAAATTCAGTCAAAAGGACCAGGGCAACATAACTTAAAAGGAGTTATTTCGATTTATATTTTTGAAAAATTATAAACCTAATAAAAACGTGTTAAAATGACGAAGTCATCCAGACAAGTTTAAGAAAGAGACCAAATTAGAAAAAGCCTAGTTAAAAATGAGACAAGTTAGGAAAGTGTCAAGTTTAAGAAAATGACGAAGTCATCTAGGAAAGAGACCAACTAAGAAAAAGCCGAGTTAAAAATGAGACAAGTTAGGAAAGCGTCAAGTTTAAGAAAATGACGAAGTCGTCCGGAAGGCAAAAGATATAAGGTTAAAATCGCTGTCACGCCGCGCCACCACTATACGTTTAGTTTGTGCAGGGGCGATACGCGCGCACACCAATTTTGTTGCTAACTGGTTAAACGACGCTGTTGCCCATAGTACCACAAAGTGGCGCCCCCATTTTAATTAAATTTATTGCTCGCTAAGTACATAATGTATCGAAAATTTACAACACATAGTATCGAAAATTTGCAACACATTAGTATCGAGATAGTCATCTAGAATAATTTGTACATAAATTGCAATTAAATAGATTCAATGACCGAATAATGAATAAATAATTCGCTGTTTTTGTTTATTTTGTCTTTATCATAAATCATTTGGCCAACTACACGCCGCATTTTTTTTATTTAGCCAGTTGTATTTTTTAATCCACAAAGTGCTTGGCCTTCACTTCACCTGATGTTAAGTGACGATAAGGCCGAAGGTGGAAGCGCACTACACCCGGAATCCTCATCACTGAGGAACTGGCTATCTTACCTCTAACTGCCGGAACACAATTTATTTTTTTAATTGTTGTTATGGCGTCAGACTTAGGTAAGATGGTGGTAGCTAGCCAGGCGGACTTGAAATAAGCCCAAACAACTAAACCGAAATGTATCTCCCTCTTGGGAATCGAACCCAGGGCTGCGTTTTACAGGTGTGAACGAACCACTAAACCACAGAGGCGGTAATGATTTCCGTTTTTTTTGCATTAAAATTTATCACAATGCTAAAGACTTAGACTAGACTAGATATAAGCTCTCATGTTACTAACACATATGGATGTTTTTCCGATTGTTTTTTACTATTACTATTAAAGAAAAACTTACCAGCACCAATAATGGTCTGTACTGTTCATCTACAGTGAGCAGTTCCTTCAAAGAGCTTTCTTCATCAGGCGTTGCTTGGTACATCTCTTTGCTTATATCTTCTTTTTCAGTATCAACCTCCTTCAACTTATCAGCTTTCACTTCACGAGGTTCTGGAATAGAGGGGGTCACTATTTTATCTATAACACAGTCCTCGGACGCCATTTGACACATCTGCACCCGACGGCGGCCGCAGGTGTACTGAAGAAAAGGGGTTTGTTTGTGCACTAGAGATGAGCGTTGAATAGACGGACTAGTTCAATCAACCGGTCGACGTACATTCAACGGATAGACGGTCCACGCTTCTCCGATCGACTAGTCGAATTCGTGGACGGCTAAACGAGTAGACTCTGTTTTCGTATCAAGGCACAAAGAGACTTCGACGCAAAAATTTGGTCGTTTATTACTAAACTTCGTTTGGCCGACGATCGGTCGTTGACTGTTCTCTTCGTTGAATGAAACGTAGACAAGGATGCCGATAGGGTTATTTCGCGAGCGCGAAAGAGCGAGAATGCGTGGGACTGGACGGTCGGACAATTTTGCGCACTGTTGCATGAACGATGTCGCTTTTTGGCGTTACCTGCGCGCGCAGAAAACTTATTAAGATTGTTGCAATGAGGTACGGGGGCGGCGTCGGAGTACACTTGCGTGCAAGAGAAATCACCTAACTTACTTGTTAAGTTGTTCCATGATTCTTTTATAATATAAGTTTCATACTAGTTTCTTATTCTTATTTTATATTATACTAAATTAAAGTCGGCTTTTTCAACTGTAGACCAAATGGCTGACTATAATGTCAAAGATACAATTATTTTTTATTAAGAGTTTATTGTTGTTTATATGATTCTGGTTTAAATTAAATTAAATCATTTCATTATTCCTATTCAGACAGACCTAAGCCTGTAAAAGGATGAAGAGAAGATCATATTTTCATTAATTTTATTTCATAGACAGAAAGTAAAAATTACTATAATATATTTTATTAAATATGAGTACAGATACCGGCATATAAATTGGCAAGAGAAAGTTGAGACAAAAGATGCGCAGTAGCTACAAACACTAAACTCCGCGCATCTTCTGTCTCAACTTTCTCTTGCCAATTTATATGCCGGTATCTGCTTGTACTATTATGTATTCTGTGGTATCTCGAAAATTTTGATTGTTTTGATTTTTAATACATGATATTTTAAGCAAATAAACATTTTTCGGCCTGTCTCTAGCGTTTAAAAGTAACGATAACAATGTAGAAAAAACTCGGCAGTATGCGTTGTATGTGCACGCACTATTCGACGTTCGTCGTGACCCATTCAATACACCGCGTCTAAACTTTCTGCAACGTCTTACGTCTAGTCTAGGTAGGCAAATAACCTAGGTTGACCCGTGGACTAGTCGACGATTTCAACTAGTTGATCGACTAGTCGATGAACGAAATTCAACGGTCTAGTTTCGTCGACGATAAAAACGTCGACGACCCATGCCTATTGTGCACCTGCTATTGTTTTTTTTTTGCAAAAATGTGGCTTTGGCCGTTTGCGAGGGTGCGGTAAGAAGAAAAGGAATGTAATTGAACAATAAGTGAAGTTGTAAAAGTTAAAAGTGTGAATGTTTTTTTACGTAAGAAAAAACAGAACTCGTACAAACTTTTAGTTTGCAAGTTGAAAAAGTATTTAAATAATAGGTCTACCTATGAAATTGCCGTATCGCAGTACAGACTTTTTCAAACAAAAAAAAAGTTTAAATTCAAATTAATTTTGTTTTAAAAATATGACATTCTATTTACAAAATCAGTCTTTTGTTTATTGATTAGCGTTGTATTTTCATTACATTTCAACATTTTTCCTCATAATGGATACTTAGAAATTTCGTGTAATTATGGAATATGAGTTCCGTCGTGGCACCAACGCGGCACAAACGACACGTAACATCAACGACGTTTACGGAGAGAACTGTACAAACGAACGTACAACCCGTTATTGGTTTGCTCGGTTCCGTTCTGGGAATTTTGACTTGAAAAATGAACCTCGTGGTCGTCCGGAAACTTTGGTCAACAATGATGAATTAAAGGCGATTGTGGAAGCAGATGAATCGCAATCTACAGCTGAGCTGGCAGCAGCTTTTGATGTTAGCATCAAAACAATATTGGTCCATTTGCGACAGATTGGCAAGATAAAAAAGCTTGATAGAGGGGTGCCCCACTGCTACTTCACGACAACGCGCGACCCCATACTGCACAACAGACCGTCTCTAAGCTGCATGAGATGGGTTTGGAAGCTCTCCCTCATCCGCCATACTCACCAGATCTTGCGCCTACCGACTATTACTTTTTCCAAAATTTGGACAACTTTTCAGCGGGAAAAAAATTCAATTCCCGAGAGGCAGTACAAAACGCCTTTGAAGAGTTTGTTGTCTCCCGTCCAGCTGATTTTTTCAAGAAGGGCATCCATAAACTGCCACAGCGTTGGCAAAGATGCATTGATTGCAGGGGTGATTACTTTGAATAAAATAAATAAATAAGTTCGAAAAAAAAATACTTTAACTTTTTTCAAACAAAACGGCAATTTCATAGGTAAAGACCATATTATTCACAAGTTTGAAAATAAAATAAGACATGAATGTTTATATTCTTGATGTTTATATGTTTATATTTATATTCTACATATAAAACAAGCCGTGCTAATGGTTGGGTTGGAATTCAATTTTTGTTTGATAATAATTTATGATTTGTCCAGCAAAATTACAGGGTCATTTTGTGTTCACCATCCAAATTTTGAGGATGTGTTCATGAAACTGAACAAATTTCTCTAAGGAACCCGTGGTCAGATATGTAAAAAAACGACTATCCATACAAATCAAAGTGATCACTAAAACGCTAGTTTTTTACATTCTCTTTGGAGATCACGAGATCAATTTAGTATGGGATGAACAAAATTTTGTGGCGAAATTCGACACATGTTTCTTAGAGACAGTTGTTTAGTTTCATGGACTGGACACATCCTTGAAATTTGGATGGTAAGTTCAGAATGACCCGATATTTTGATTATCTTACTAATCATACTGAATAGGTAGTCGTGTTGAGAACGCCCGCCAGTCGATTTTCATACAAACGAGGTAACTTTGAAGCCTTGGTTGTGCGCCAGGGATTGACCTAGCGATCTGATGATGGCTGTCGATGGAGCTAATGGAGGAGATCCAGATCGCTATACAGACCCACCTGATCTGATCCGATTTTAATGAAATTTCATACACAAGCAGAATACATTGGTCTAAAAAGTTGGTTGAAAACTTTTTTCATAAATAGTGTTATAGCTAAATTAGACCGATTTTAAACTTTCCGACCTCCGTGGTCGAGTGGTTCGCACGCCGGTTTTCAAGGCGTCACCATCTCTTGAGGTCCCGGGTTCGATCCCCGGCTGGGTCAATGTAGAAAATGAACTTTTCAATATTGTCTCAGGTCTGGGTATGTGTCATACCACCGTTGTTTCTGATTTCCATAACACAAGTGTTATAGCTACTTACTTTGGGATTGGAGCAATGTATGTGATGTTGTCAAATATTTATTTATTTATTTATTTCCATAGAAACAGAAATGACAAATCATCTTTTTTAAAATAAGATATTTCAAAAAAAATTCAACTAACTTTTTAGACCATGTATCCTGCTTATGCATATAAAGTTTCATGAAAATAAAAATAGGTTCATTCATTTAAAAAAATTGACTTTAAAGTTTGTATGAAATGCCATAAGGAACGACGGACTACGGGGTAAAAGCTTTATTTACCTATTCACGTGACTCAGTGCTATTCAAACAAATCGCCAGTCATATAATTTGATGACGTCATCGCGTGGGATGTCCTTGCTTACGTCACGTGTATAAAGTATTTATGATGCTTTGCTTACTTGTGACGTAGGTCATGCTAATCTTAGCGTTCTTTGCGAGATTGTTGGCTACATTCATTCATGTCAAAGGGAGCCTGATGACGTAGGCAGATGGATAAGCAGCGGTTCCTAAATTCTTTTTGGTTCACCGTTTTTGGGCGGAAGCGGAACCCAAGCTCAAGCAGAAGTAAACTATTGTATCTGTAACATTGTTTTTTTTACGTGAAATCACACCATACTGAGGCTTTTTGGCTTGGTGTTCGCATCTTGTAAGTATAATTTGACTTTAAAAGAAAGATTTTTTAAGATAAAAATATTTATTAAGTTAGAACAGTTAACTCTTGAATTTTCGCGGAACTCCTAGAACTTCTTACGGAACCCCAGGGTTCCGCGTCACCATTCCGGAACCGGTGGATTGGATTAGCGCATTGGCCCTACGATTGCGGAGGCTAAGCAACTTTCTCTTGATTTTGACATCCGTACACGGCACAGTAATGTCGATTCGACATTGTTACTATTATAAAGAGGCAATATTTACTTAGGCAGTAAGATGCCACGCGACTACACAGGCGGGCGTGTGGCGTCCCTCTGCTCACTTGTTCCGCCGGCGGAACGGCTAGCGGTAGGTGCTTATCGCGCGACCTTGAGCGAGTGAAGGAGGCCTGCTGGGGCCTCGTGGTGGGTTATGCCCCATCCTCCTTATTCATCCATAAGATATGCCTGAGCTGAGCCATAACAGTACGGGGGCGAATCTCCAGACGTTTGAACATCGTCATACTGATTGACAGAGCGAGCGCGAAGCTCGAGCGAAGCGGCCGCGGGCCGCATTGCTCCGAAGTCTACCTTTAGGGGACAACTATGCTTGGCTCTCCGGCAGTTTTTAAATATGCTTAAGGCGCTTTCCTAACCGAAAGTGGTCCGCGGTGTATTTCCTTTAATATTATAATTCAAATAAACCATTCTAATAAAACTTTTCGTGGTATTTTGAGGGGGCCCATAGTCTAGTATTTTTAGACAAAACGTAACGTAGAAAGCAAAACTGCTAAAAGTAGCCCTTTTTGACACCTTTGATATCAAGCTAGCGCTAGCGGCTTACATCTTAGAAGCTTCCAACTCTGCTAGGTCGCCTCCCGGTCTCGGATCTCGAAGGTGGTACCTATGTGGTATCCTAGGTGAAATCTAGTGTATATAATGTGGGACTTCTAGGGGACAGCACGGCTAGTGTCCTGGTAGCTTCCAACTCTGCTGGGTCGCCTCCCGGTCTCAGATCTCGAAGGTGGTGCCTATGTGTATCCTAGGTGAAATCTAGAGTATCACCAATCTAGTGTGGAACTCCAATCTGTGTAGGTATACTTTAAAGTGACACCTAGTGTATGTAGTGTGGAAAGTGTACCCTATCCTAAAGCAACGCAGGTTTGTGAACCTGTGTAGGTCTAGGGTGCCATTTAGTGTATGTAGTGTAGGACAATAACCTGTAGCTCTAGGGGACAGCTCGGCTAGTGTCCTGGCAGCTTCCAACTTTGCTGGGTTGTCTCCTGGTCTCAGATCTCAAAGATGGTGCCTAGATATATCATAGTGTCCTAGGTGAAACCTAGTGTATGTGGTGTGGGACACTAACCTGTAGCTCTAGGGGACAGCTCGGCTAGTGTCCTGGCAGCTTCCAACTCATGATGGGTCGTCTCCTGGTCTCGGATCTCGAAGGTGATGCCTATGTGGTATCCTAGGTACCTAGTGTATACGTAGTGTGGGACACTAACGCTTAGCTCTGGGGGACAGCTTGGCTAGTATCCTGGCAGCTTCTTATTCTGCTAGGTCATTCCCCGGCCTAGATATCAAAGGTGGTGCCTAGATATATTCTAGTGTCCTAGGTGAATAGATATATCCTAGTGTCCTAGGTGAATAGATATATCCTAGTGTCCTAGGTGAAACCTAGTGTATGTAGTGTGGGACACTAACCTGTAGCTCTAGGGGACAGCTCGGCTAGTGTCCTGGCAGCTTCCAACTCTGCTGGGTCGTCTCCTGGTCTCGGATCTCGAAGGTGGTGCCGCCCCGTGTACCCACGACCGCGGCCCGGTGTGGACATCGTGTTCACCTTTGAAAAGTAAGGTCAAAATGAAAGTCAAAGGCCAAAATTGGTTTATTCAAATAAACTTAATAATTTAGCACTTTTCAATCGTCTATATTTTCCTACCACCCGTAAAAAAATCTGGACTTTTTTAACTGACAAGAAGAACGGGCGCAAAAAACTTATCAGCATTAACAGGATGTTTCCATTGTAGTCATTTATACTAATCCACATTGAGCCTGCGTGGTGGGTTATGGCCCATCCCCAAATAATAAGCTATTTTAAACAGGGTTCGAAAATATCCGATATTTATTATAAATATCAAAATATCGGATATTTATGATATATATCCGATATATATCAAAAATGTGATATATATCCGATATATATAAAAATGTGATATAATATCCATTTTGTTTGACAGCCACATTATTATTTTATTGTATTATTCATGTATACTGTTTGCATAATTATGTGTTTTATATTATAAACATAATTTAAGAAAACTAGAATATTTTTGTTTTATTTAGGTACTTATTTGACAAATTAGTTAAAAATTGGGAAAAAAACATTAGTATCACTATTATGAGTGGTGGAAAATGTGGAGATAATATTATTGGATTTAAAAAATATATGCATTACATTTTTTTATTTAATTTCTTCATTTTCTATGATATTTATATTTATTACTCACCTCGCTCTCCACACACGTCCCACATCAATATTATCTAATTTTTCTGGTATTTATACGCGCGAAATTCAAGTTACAATTGCTATATACAGCAAAACAAAACAATAGCATGTTTTAACTCTATATCAACGCCATCTAAGTTGGCCATGCTATTTATGCCATACAATAGCAAAAATCTGTATAATAATGTGAAATTTTTAAACTATTTTTATATTGATATATATCACAAAAATTAGTTTGATATATATCGGATATATATCATGATATATATCCATTGATATATATCCTTGAACCCTGATTTTAAATCATCAATTCTTTTACCCTACTTTTTATGACGTCTTTTAGCTGACAAGAAAAATGGGTGCATAAAACTTATCACTTTTATCAGATGATAAATAAATATATTGTTTCCAGACCTTACTTAAAGGTACACAAACAATATGGAACACACAGGTATGGGGCCATCCATAAATGAGGATCAGTAACGATTTTTTTTTAATGGCTAATTAGAAAGCTAATACCACCATATGATTAACTGTGAAATTTTACGAGAAGTTATAAGAGCTAAAACACTGATTTTTTGGGGGTCCCTATGACGTCATCGCGACGGACGCGAACCTTATGTCGTACGTGATAAACCACATATTGCATTGAGCTTGGCATTTTCTTCAAACCCTTTTAACTCAACCATTTCTAAACGGATTTCAAAAATTCTTTCACTAGGTTTCATAGCTATCAATATGTGTTTATATCTTGGACGAATCAACCACTGGACACGTAACGTAAGAAAAATGTATGAAATCACGTTCAACCAATTTTTGCGGGGCGAGGGGGGATTACACTTGTCAAATAATGACAATGTTATAGGGTGATTTAGCCGGTTTTCGGCCATAATTGCCGGCCAAATATTATGGATTGTGAAACTCGTACATTAATTCTGGGCCAGGCGGCCGATAAGCAAATGACCTTCCAGAAATGCATTTCGTCACCCGGCCATCAAATTTAAATGTATCACACCGAATACTTTACGCATTTAAGTGAAAATAACAGTGCTAAAACTAATTTACCATACTCACACTCAATTGCAAGAAGCTTAACTTTATATCTTCTTTAGCTAATGCCACTTTATCGCTAATGAAATCATTAACATAATGATTTCATAAGTTTGTTACATCAAACTACTTTAGGCTAAAAACTTAATCCTTTAACTAATGAGAGCCTTAAACATTGTTGCCAATAATAAAGTTAAAAAATTAATGGGATGACCGAATGGTTGAGTTTTGTTTTGAAAAGTATTCGAAGTTTGTATATAAAATGGCCAAAAAAACGCGTTTGACACATAGTATGGTTTGACAACTTATTTACCTAACCTTTGAATAAAAACTCAATATTTAAAACTGAATGTTTTTTTTATTTCTTAGTATACCTACATATAAGAGAAAAATCAACATCTACATACTAGGAGAATATTGTCACGATATTGAGTTTACAAGGGCTGATCGCACAGATGTGTCATTTTGATGTGATGTACCAGGGGCAGTAGAACTGTCTTTGTTCGCCAAATCAGCTAGTCCCATCTGGAAGGACCCTGTCGCGAAGAACCGCAAAGCGATCTGAAGCTGGATAAGACCACAAACGGCCTTACTCTTCAGGGTTTGTGGCTCCAGATTGAGGCAGTCTTGAAGCAGCAGCACTGCCTCCTTTGAAATTCGGGAGCGCAGACGGAATTTTTCTCCGTCATGTTTTTCGAATAAATTTATTGGTGGCGACAAGGAACATCTTCTGGATCCGATAATGACGATAGGCTGGTCGGTCAACGACGTATTTAGCGAAAATACAAAGTAAACACGATGTGAAATTGGTTTAATGGCCCGTCATCGACCCATTAAAAATTATACCTCTTTTCTTTCCTGCAATACTTTAATGAAACATTAGGATTTAAAGTGGCACTAAAAAGATAAAAATCTTTCTTGCAATTGAGTGTCAGTAATAAAAATTATGTGTATCAAACCGTAAACAATATTGTAACTTACCTTCCAAAAAACTCACATGCACAACTTTTTTGCTACTTTAACGTCACACCTACCGTTCGATTTTCGCCCTTCTTACCCACGACACTACCAAGGCGCACTACTGGTAGTGTCGTGGGTAATTTTTTTCCCTTCTACACTACCGGCCTAGTAGTATCGTAGGTAAATAAATATATGCATTCCCCACGACACACTACCATTATAAACTTAATTAACTTCTTTAAATCACATTATCAAAGTACCAGGGTAGCATAGATTTAGAGGAGGTCAACATTTTTAAACATAATAAATAAAATTGTTGAAGTCCTCATCCGCGCGACCTTGAGCAAGTGAAGTAGGCCAGGGACCCTATTTTTGAATCGCTCGGATGGCGTCGAGCGCTCGTTTCTACTGATTTTCGCTCGACAAATCAACTCAAATGTATGAGCTGTCGAACGAAAATCAGTAGAAACGAGCGCTCGACGCCAGCCGAGCGATTCAAAAATAGGGCCCCTGGTTATGTTTCCGAAATGGCCGAAAACCAAAGGGGGCCGGCAAACCGGCTAAGTCACCCTACTTTGTTTATATACCAAATTTTATTTATTTTACGGAAAATAGCTACTATAATAGGTTGAAATTGTGCTTATGCGTGAAAAGAAAGATTTCTTGATTGCCCGCTATTTTTTTTGCTGAACAAGACGGAGCATTTTGCCCATTTTTGTACCAATGTTTCGCCACGAGCTCTAGCATAACACTGACAACGCAATATCGTTTACTGAGGCTATCGGTCACAGTAAGTGGCTAAGGGGTAAAGGCGAATGTGGCTGTCATTTCGCGTCCAGTGGTTAATTCGTCCAAGGTTTATATTATATCAATAAAACTATAGGATTCAAACCTGTTACTGATCCTCATTACGTCACACGAATTTCATTATACTTGTGCCTCGTCCTTTGAGATTAGTATACTTACCTTTTTACCTTTACGATTATATACTATGTAGTAACGCCTAAGTGTTGCCACTTCCAGCACTATTTTAGAGATGTTGCGTCATTTCCGGTCTAAATATAGATATATTAGACTGAAAATGACTAACTTTTTAATACATTTCCGGTTGAATGTCAACGTCAAAAAACGGAAATTATGTTTTCCCGCCAATACCCACTCCACCTCCTAGCTCGCAGGCGCCATTGCCGTCATTCGCTTTTTAGTGCTCAGCCACTTCGCACGTGTTACAAAAAAAAAAAAATTGTGTTAAAAATGCCTAAAAGGAAACATAACGATGATTCGTTTCAATATTTAGCCGATAAAATCAAAAAGTTAGAGAAAAGGTTAAAAGTGTCAAATCGCCATCGTCAGCGATCGTTATCTGAATCAGATGATGATTCAAATAGTTCAAAAAGTGCGTCTACAGCAAGCTCGAGAGACTCATCACCTTCTGCGCCACCGTATTCGCCATTATCAGATCGAGGTAAGTTCAAGTGAAAGTTAAATTATTATGTGCTTATCACACTATACTTACGCCCATGGCGTCAAGTCAATGATAAGAATTGTAAATTCAGAATAAGTATTAACCCGATACTCAATCCTACACCCATGGTGTAAGCCAGCCAGTCTTCGAGACTGATGCGAGGTTACTTAAATCTCAAGGAATGTAACTACATTCGGCATCCATGATGCACATATACCAGTCTTTCTGACTGATGCGAAAGTAACAACTTTCAAGGAATGTATTCGCGGTCTAACGCCACTACATTCGCATCCATGATGCAAAAATCAGTCCTTGCGACTGTCGTGGGAGTTATCCTCCACAAACACTATACACGGAACTATCCGTCGTAGTCCACCCATGGTGGACCCTCAATAAAGACCTACGGTCCAACAATGGTTTACATCATCACTGTAAACGTTGTATATAACCAACACATTTGTGTAGGTTAATTATTTTAAAAATGATCTTAAAAATGGCAAATCTAAGCCCAACCCTTGTTTTAGATCACAATGAACAGCAACCGGCTACAACGACGGAGCAAGCAACCACTCCGTTGGTGTCTGTTCCGGAACCATTAGTTCCTGGACCGGCGGCGCCGCCACAAAGTGTGATCGATGAACCTGCAATCGTCGAAAAGCATGATGATGTCACCGAAATTCCCCCGACGACTTCAGAGCCAGGTTTGGACCCTGACATTCTTGATATATTAGGCACAGACCCCTCACGTGTTGAGGAATTTGGCCCAAATATCAATGATGAACTAGCAAGTCGACTTAGCTTCATTGCTACACACGGTCTTGAAAAAGAGAACCGAAAACAATTGCTTCAAAAATACCCAACACCGTCAAACTGCAAAGACTTGCCTGCTCCCATAATTAATGCCGAGATCAAGGCTGCAATTCCAGAATATGTTCTGAAAAGAGACAAGTCGATTGAAATCAATCAAAAACAAATAGCCGCAGCAATAACAGGTGTTGGTCGCATTATAAGCACTCAAATCTCATGTAGTGACAGAGACAATGAATTGCTTAAAAATCTTATGGATGTAAATAGAATTTTATGTGATGTCCAATATTTACAATCTAATGCACGGAGAAATTATGCTCTTAATTCCCTGAAAAAAGATTTGAAAGAACAACTTAATAGTACCAAAATCGACGGATTTCTATTTGGCAAAGACCTGGCAGAAACCTTGAAAAGCGCAAAAGCAGTCTCAAGATCGTCTACCGACTTAAAACCAGACGTCGCAAGAAAAACAAAACAAGCCAGAAATTTAAACCGCAAGTCGGGTCCCGGGAGTCGAAGGGCGGCACCGGGCCCTCAGCGTCACCAGCCGCCCACCACGACGCGACCGATGATGAACTACCAGCCAGCACCACCGCCACCGCCGCCAGCATCGAGCACGCGCGGTCAGTCCTCGGCGACGTCATCCTATCGGCCCAGACAGACGAGGAGGCGCTAGGTGCTGACAAGGTACGCTATGCAGGCAGGCTGCATCACTTTTACAAACAATGGTCGCTTATTACCGAGGACCAATCAGTGCTCTCATGGGTTGATGGATATGAGATCCAACTCTTAAATCCTATAATCCAGTCCAATCCACCGATTACAGAAATCTGTTCAAATTCAGAAAGATTGCAATATCTCGAATGTATACAACATTTACTTTCAATCGGAGCCATCTCCGCCTGTACACCCTGTAATGATCAATATGTATCGCGCGTTTTTTTAGTTCCAAAACCTAACGGAAAGATGCGATTTATTCTGAATTTGAAAAACTTGAATAAGTTTATCGATGTTAATCATTTTAAACTAGAGGATTTGCGTACTGCCCTTAAATTAATTTCAAAAAATTGTTTTATGGCAACTTTGGATCTCAAAGATGCATACTTCTTAATTAGAATTCATCCTAATTCAAGAAAATATTTAAGATTCATAATTATGGATAAAGATGATCCCAATAGTAAACAAATGTATGAATTTAATGTTCTGCCATTTGGTATCACTACAGCCCCTTATGTGTTCACAAAACTCATGAAACCTGTAGTTAAGTTATTAAGGTCATGTGGATATTTATCCTCTATATATCTTGATGATTTGTTTTTAACAGAACCAACTTATTCGGAGTGTTTGGAAAATGTTAAGGCAACAAAGAGTTTGTTAGAAGCCCTTGGTTTTCTAATAAATGAAGAAAAAAGTGAATTCATCCCATCTATGCATTGCAAATATTTAGGGTTCGAAATAGATTCGTATAAATGGTGCATATCCTTACCACAAGAGAAACGAAATAGAATAGAAAGGGAAATTCTAGAAATTAAACAGTTAAGAACTTGTAAAATTCGCAAATTTGCACAATTAGTTGGTTTGCTAGTATCTGCTTGTCCAGCAATTGAATATGGGTGGTTATACACCAAAGAACTCGAACGTTGCAAATATCTTAACTTAAAAGGTCATGATGATTATGACAGAAACATGGTTATACCATTTTCCTTACACTCTGACTTAGATTGGTGGTTAAAAGTCATTCCGAATTCAGTACAAATGATAAAAGAGGATAACTATTCTATGGAAATATACTCTGACGCATCAACAACGGGATGGGGAGCGGCTTGTGATGGTCAAACAGCTAGTGGCCAGTGGTCAGAATCGGAACAACTTTTACACATTAACTACTTGGAACTCTTAGCTGCATTTTTTGCGCTAAAAGTATTCGCTAAGTATAGCACAAACTATCAAATACTTCTACGCGTAGATAACACTACTGCCGTGAGTTATATAAATCGTATGGGTGGGGTACAATACCCTAATCTCAACAACATCACAAGAAGTATTTGGCAGTGGTGTGAACATCGCCACATAACCGTAAATGCTGCATATATAAAATCTTCCGATAATGTCATTGCTGATCGCGAATCAAGACGCTCACATCCTGATGTTGAGTGGGAACTTACGTCTACGGGATTTGACATAATAACAAAAAAATTTGGATACCCTCAAATTGATTTATTTGCAAATCGAATTAACAAAAAATGTGATATTTATGCCTCCTGGAATCGCGACCCAGATGCTTACGCCATTGATGCCTTTACCTTTTCCTGGAACAACAGCTTCTTTTACGCCTTTCCACCTGTTGCAATTATATTAAAAACATTGAGAAAGATTATATCGGATAGAGGTGAAGGCATCATGGTTGTGCCATCGTGGCCGACGCAACCATGGTACCCGTTATTCCGTCGCCTTGTAGTATCAAAAGTAGTTCAGCTGCGTTCACCAGATTTTAATGTCTCTCATTCCAGAAAAAACATTCACCACAACCTTATCCTGGAGGCCGCGATCTTATCCGCGCGGGGCTCTTGCTAAGAAAAGTGCCATTAGAGGCTATCGATATAATGCTGGCATCCCTATCAAGTAATACTATGAAACAATATGATTCATGTTTACGAAAATGGTTTTACTTCTGTTCAGAAAACAAAATTGATATCTATAAACCATCAGTTCCATCTGTAATTAAGTTTCTTACGAATACCTTTAATGCTGGTAGCCAATATCATACAATTAATTGTTATAGATCAGCAATATCTCTGCTAACAGGGCCAATAGAAGATGATTTGATTGCGAGATTTTGTAAGGGTGTATACAAACTTAGACCTTCTTTACCACGCTATAACATAACGTGGGATGTAAATGTTTTATTAAATTACTTGTCCTCTCTTTATCCTCACAATGAGATTTCCTTAGAAAAACTATCAAAAAAATGTGTTACACTCTTAGCTATCGTAACTGCACACAGAGTGCAAACCTTATCGAAAATTAATAACATAATTTATTTACAAAATCAAATAATCATAAAAATTCCGGAACTGATTAAAACCTCTAAAGCTGGTTCTCACCAACCAGCTTTACACTTACCTTATTTTGAAAACAAAGTCTCTATATGCCCTGCAGCAACATTAATTTCTTATATTAATGTTACTAAAAACCTTAGGAAACCTGATGATAATTTGTTAATTAGTTTTAGATCTCCTTATAAGTCTGTTTCTTCTCAAACAATCAGCAGGTGGATTAAATCCACTATGAAAGACAGTGGAATCGACGTATCCATCTTTTCTGCTCATAGCACTCGCCATGCAGCAACATCATCTGCTTATAGCAATGGGATTAACATTGACTTAATCCGGAAGACAGCAGGCTGGAGCGGCAATTCCTCTGTCTTTGCGAAATATTATAATCGCCCTATTGTGAGTAACAATGATTTTTCTTCGCTAGCAAGAAGTCTAGTTTTAGTATAAGTGATCAAGTAATCTAAATTGAATCGATTATTCTTTAATGAATAGTATGTTATTGCATAACTCATGCTTATATATTTTGTTCAAGCAAAATAAATAATGATTATTAATGATTTTGCTGTCTCACTGATGTTCATCTATTATAATTTGGGTAGAATAAATATTTCCTTTCTCTCAACATCTACATAGTATATAATCGTAAAGGTAAAAAGGTAAGTATACTAATCTCAAAGGACGAGGCACAAGTATAATTAATGATTAAACGAACTTACCTAAGTGAAGTTCGATCATAATTATACGAAGTGCCTCGTCCGAAGAGATTAGTATGCAAACCCTCCCTCCCGACAAACTATTTACTTAAATAGTTTTCCCGTTAATAAGGAAATATTTATATTCTCTAAACTAAATGACGGCAATGGCGCCTGCGAGCTAGGAGGTGGAGTGGGTATTGGCGGGAAAACATAATTTCCGTTTTTTGACGTTGACATTCAACCGGAAATGTATTAAAAAGTTAGTCATTTTCAGTCTAATATATCTATATTTAGACCGGAAATGACGCAACATCTCTAAAATAGTGCTGGAAGTGGCAACACTTAGGCGTTACTACATAGTATATAATCGTAAAGGTAAAAAGAAGTATACTAATCTCTTCGGACGAGGCACTTCGTATAATTATGATCGAACTTCACTTAGGTAAGTTCGTTTAATCATTAATTATTTTTGACCCCCCTCCCTGTCCTTGTCACAGCTGGTCACATTTGTGAGACCTCCCCCTTTTTTTTTTGTTGTTGTATCAAGAGGAGAATGCAGTCTTTACGCATACCAAGACCTCCCCGTTCCTAGTGTGTCGTCACATATTTTACAAATTTACTCTAGAAATAATTATTGAATTAAAACAGCAGTTCCGATTCTTTTGATTATGATTTTTTAATGTGGCGTCACACAATTTTGGGTCCGTCTCACCCCCTTGTCACACAATGTCACACTTCGTCGACCCCCTCCCTCCCCCTTAACAAGTGACGTAATTTATGGATGGCCCCTATACAGGTAGGATGTTAATAAATAAATATTGAACAACATCATATATTTCTCCGATTTCAAAGTAAGCAGTTGTTATGGTTATCAGAGATAATGATTGTATCACACACACACACACACAATGATTTTTTCTAAATTAAACACAGCCTGGCCTCGTACCCAGAACCTTAGAGATGGCGACAATATTAAAACTGCTGTGCAAGCCACTTGATTAAAAAGTTATCGATCACATGATCAATAACTTTTTAATATGGATACGTATTTCGTATTTTTTTCTGATAAATGGATGAATAACATAAATGTTTTCAATTTGTTGACTCTCATTGAACAAAGCAATAAGAAACCTCATCATAATCAATGACAAGATTTTTAAAATGTTTTTGATAAATTATTCTAACATAGCTTAACATGTCAAGCACAGAAAACACACAAAGATATTTCATAGATGGACATCTATGTCTCATGTGGCCATCTCACATTTAATTAATTCAGAGGTTTATAAGGCAATACTAACCAAACTCTGTTTAAAAAACAAGCACAGCAATTATTACTGTTATTTTCAATCTATAACATTGGTAATTTTTACTACACCAAGACATGACGTGTAAAAAATGTTGAGATTGTATCTTGCACTGGTAGATTTTCATTTACATTTACACATAACTGTTTATGTATTATGAAATTATTATAAACAAACTACATGTCATAAGTAGAACATTGAGGATTCCACAACTTTGTGATGAATTGTCAATGCTTAGAATTTACACCTGTTGAAGCACAAAGATTTTATATGGATTTAACAATGAATGTAGACGCGAAATAACTCTTAGTTTTAAGCTAAAGGCGCATGTTACAATGCCCTTGAAGATAGTTTGTAAACAATACAAGATCAACATACGCATAATACTATTTCAGAAGACAAACAAATACACAAATATTACTGACTAAAATCGAACAGGAAAAATAGCAATGACATTTACAAAACTAGACGTCGTCCAACATCTGATTATAGCAAATTACTAAGGAAACACACAAAAAAACATAAAACAAGTTTTATTTAATCGGCTCCCAGTCATAATTTAGATAAATTAAGTATTTATTTGATGAAAATAGCATTGTTCCACCGGTAAATGTTTAGAGAGACAAATTACAAAGCTGCCAAAGAATAAACGCAACGTTTAGATATGGTAGTAATTATATACTGAGCACACATGAAATACATTTTATTATTAATATTTTTGTATTAAACTTACCAAAAATGCTGTTAAAATAGATCCAGGAGTTATTTATTTCCTAGTTGTTTAGTCGTGTAGCAGTTGTCATCCGTTTCAGTGCCATATTGGCGAATAGTGCTGCGAAAATAATGCGCATAGCATAGACAAATTATTTACGATTCAATATCGGTTATTCTTGAATTTACTAACTTCGAGCAACAAAAGGCTTCGTTGTAGAAGCCCGTCTTACTCTAAGGCCGCGTTCCGAATCACGCTTACAGCACTGTGAGCGCGCTAACGCCCGGTCCAAATCATGCTTACAACGCTCACGTAAGTTAAAGTGACGTCACAGATGACGTCATAGCATGTGCTAACGACGCTCAGCGTATTCCACCAAAGCACTGTGAGCGTAGTCGGTGTAGCTGTCAAACTTCCTTGTCAAAGTTCATTGTTGACAAATAATACGTGTTACACGTGGTTAAATTGTGAATCGTTGTGGATGTTGTGGTCATTATTTGTGATTTTTACAAAAGATGACTGAATTTATTGACCTGCAGGTGTTTTGTAAAGATACGAACGAAATAATGATATTAAACTGATGTTGAAAGAGCTAGCAGTGGTAAGAAGTATTTTGAAGCTTTGAGAGTTTAAAATTGGTTAGTAAATAATTGGTCTCAGTGAAGGAACTTAATTCGTATTCATTAGTGCCTTTTTATTTACCTATCCCTTAGAATAAATATTGACTTTACCGAGATTAACCCATTTGAGGTTATGTTGTTCTATACAATCCAATGTTAGCGGTGTTAGCGCTCTCACAAGCGGTCCAAATCAATAGTATCGTGAGCGTGCTGACAGCGTGCTAATGATTCGGTCCGGCTGAGAATGACGTCACACGCTGTGAGCACTGTTGGCGTGATTCGGAACGCGGCCTAAGTTTGCTAAGGTTGAGCGTGGGAGTTTTTGGCGCCATTTCGTCGAGTTCTGTGAAGGAGGATCTCCTTGCTTGACTTTATGGAGATCTCCGTTCTAAGTGTCCGGACACGAAAGTGGCGGCGGCCGAGCGGTGGCGGGGCGGCGCGGCAGCGGAGCGGCGGCGGGGCGGGGCGATGAGAACGTGGGCACGAAACATAGCGGTCGGTCAGCCGCGTTAGTAGTGTTGTGACAGATGGGCTAAATACCATTAAGGTCCCGTGGACCTACCGATTTGACCTACTGGTAGGACCACGGTATACCACTATGTACTCGTGGTCCTACTGGACTAGGGCTTTTTAGAATATCGTAGTGACTAACCTAAATTGTATGTTAAAGAAACTTCTTAAAGTTTTTTATTTCTATTGATGTGTCAAATGTGATGTTGCTATGGAAACAATTTCTTGTTAAATCAATACCGAAAAATATTCAAAGGACGATATATATAGTAATATAATAAGTCTATGATCCTATGTCTAAAAATGTTATTTAGTTCGAAAAAATGGTCTATAGGCGTTAACTAGTTTCAAAATCGGATCCTTTGCTCATCTTGTGTTTTTTAAATGATGTCCAAGATGCCAACATCCATACTAACCCTATTAGATATATTTATTTTAAAATATTTTTTATCTAAGTAAATTGCCCAATGTGAATGTTTTGGTTTAGCTGTAAGTTCACATTGTAATAAATAAATTAATAATAAACAATAATAAATAGGTACCTACTTAGTAATCAAACAGACACTATTATATTTTCAACACAACACTACTGTAATCGCGGGCTACCAAATCAAACAAGTTTGTTCATTTGTTTTCGTCGCTCTCCTCCCGCCCGTGCATCGCTCGTCGCCCCGCTCCGCCACCGCCCGTTTCGTGCGCGGCTCCATACTGTGCCATACTGTTGAATGCATCGCCGCCGCTCCGCTGTCGCGCCGCCCCGCTGCCGCCCCGCCGCCGCCGTTTTCGTGCCCGGACACTAATTCTTTTATATACTCTCTTTGGTTCCGTTTTGTCACTTGGAAAAATAAGAGCTTTGATAAATAAAATACTTTGATGCGAATTCAGTTTAATGTTTTTACTGTTTAAATATTTTTCTTCACATGGTAGCAGAGCGTAAAGATACAATACGCATCAAAGTAGGGCTAGAAGCCCTCGACAAAGAAAATTACGACACCTGGGGGGCTACTCAAATGGCCACTTTTCTATTCGTTCGCTAACTTAAATCTTAAAAATAAGCAATTAATGATCAAGTCAGACGTTCGCATGTTTATGTAAATCACAGACATTGTTGTATTGTACAGAATTGACAAGCCTACGACACGTTATTTTGGTGTTTTATGGCTTATTTTTTAATTTTTAAGTTAGCGAACGAATAGAAAAGTGGCCATTTGAGTAGCCCCGCTGGCGTAAACACGCCAAAGCATACTTAATTAAAAATAAGCTATGGAAAAATGTGTCCGAGTATCCGAAAAATGACGCGACGCAAGCCCAGCTTGACGAAGTCGAACTAGCGAAATCAGAGCTGTTGCTTCTGATAGCACCTGGCGAACTGAGGCAAATAAAAAATTGTAAATTTGCTAGAGATGTCTGGATAACCCTCGAATCGATTTATGCAAGCAAGGGTCCCGCTCGGAAAGCTACTCTTTTAAAACAGTTATTCTTAGCAAAATTGGATGAAGGCGTTGATATACGGGAACACCTAAATAGAATGATGGACACAGTCGATAAATTAAAAGACATGGACATAGACATCAACAGTGACCTACTTTCTATAATGATGTTGTACAGCCTTTCTCCCGATTATGAAAATTTCAGAACTGCAATCGAATCACAAGATTAACTGCCAGACCCTGATAAGCTAAAGATTAAAATCATCGAAGAGAGCGATGTGCGTTGCCGTGATGTTCCTGGTACAAGCAATTCCAGCAGCACTGAAGAAGTATTCTACGCTTTTTGTAAAATCTGCAAGAAAAAAGGTCATGACACGTCAAAATGGTGGTCGAAAAATAAAAATACCAACAAGAAGAACAGAAAACCTAAGAAAATTTCATGCAAACCAAACAAAAGCGAAACAAACCTCTACAGTTGCTACTCAATTAACGAAAAAGCAAAAGAAAGCTGGATTCTTGACAGTGGGTGTACATCGCACATGACTTTTTCGGACAAACCCTTTGTTAAAATTAATAATATATCAAAGACTCTACGACTAGCGTCAAAAGACCAAACTGCAGAGATAAAAGGATCAGGGGGTCTATTGCCCAAGTGTCGTCGACTTCGCCGTCGGCTTCATTTGACAGATGGTTGTAATACATTGCTACTTTTCTTTGGTAAGTTTTTATTTGTACCAAAAAGAAGTAGCAATGTATTACAACCATCTGTCAAATGAAGCCGACGGTGAAGTCGACGACACTTGGGCAATAGACCCACAGGTCCTGCAGAAATTGAAATTAAAGAAGGAAGAATATCTTTAACAGATGCGCTTTATGTACCAAGCTTATGTGCAAATCTCCTTTCTGTTGGAAAAATTACTGATAAGGGATTGTCTGTCTTATTTAAGAAGGATAAAGCAATAATTAAAGATCATAAGCGAAAAGTACAAATGGAAGCAATCAGAGAAGAAGATGGTCTTTATTACCTGAAAACTAAAAATAACGATGTTAGCAGACATAAAGCTAATGCTGCAGAAGCAGAATGTAAAGATGATAAAAAATTACGTGACCCATCAGATATTAAGCAATGGCACTGCAAAATGGGACATATGAACGAGAAAGACTTGAAGCTCGCCCTGAAGAATGAAACTTTGATTGGGTTAAATTTTGACAAGGACAGTTCTTTGGGAGAATGCGAAATATGCATACAAGGAAAACTCAGTAAAGTTCCCAGCAAGCCATCGGACAAAAATACCTCACGTACGACTGAACGCCTTGAAATCGTCCATAGCGACGTATGTGGTCCATTCAAGCAACCTTCCCTGAATGGTAATAGATACTTCGTAACCTTCATCGATGATTACAGTAGATACTGCCGCATATATTTCATTAAAAATAAGAACGAAGTGTTGCAAAAATTCATGGAGTACAAAGCAGAAGTCGAAAACTTTACCAAAAACAAAATTAAGTGCTTACAAAGCGATAATGGCACAGAATATCGAAACCGATAATTCGACCTGGGCTACTATTGTCTAATTATAAAAATCTATCGCAATCGCTTTCATTTGACAGATGGATGTGACACATTGCTGCACTTCTTTGGTAAGTATTTATTTGTGCCAATAAGAAGCATCAATGTATCACATCCTGAAAGCGATTGCGATAGATTTTGAAATTAGCCCCCTGTTTCGGAAACAACACGGGATAGCAAGAAGGTTGTCAGCTCCATACACTGCTCATCAAAATGGCATCGCGGAAAGGAAAAATAAAACACTAATTGAAAAAGCAAGATGCATGATGCTGGGCTCAAAAGCCCCTATGTTTTTATGGGCAGAAGCAGTTTAAACTGCAAATTATTTGTCGAACCGGAGCATTCATCAAAGTATAGACAACGAAACACCATTTCAAAGATGGGTAGGAAGAAAACCCTGTGTCAACCATCTATACGAATTTGGTGCTAAGGCATTCATTCTGAAGAAAGGTAAACGTGAAAACAAATTTGAATCAAAAGCTTTACCTGGGATGTTTGCTGGCTACTCCGAAGTCTCAAAAGCATTCAGAATCTATGTGCCATCAAAGAAAAGTACAATGGTTTCCAAAGATGTTCGTATCCTGAAGAAAATGTTTTACGAAAAAGAACAAAAATTCCCCACACCTCTTCTCGGATCACAGACCAAACAAACATGATTTATTTTATGACATCGTTGAAAATGAAAACCAAATTGACAATGCAGAAGTTTTTGATGAACCTAATGAAAATGAACCATTTTATGACCCCGTCGAAATCAACGAGAATGGAGAAACGCTATTAGATCAAAATCATGAAATAGAATCTATTGTCGATGGATCTATACATGAGCAAGAGGAACGCAGGCCATACAACCTCCGTAATAGGTCGGAGATAGCGACTCCGAAAGGGTTGGAAGACTATGTTTTGGCAGTGATGAATATGGATAACGACACAGAACCTCAAACATTTAAATCTGCTATGAACAGCAATGAAAAAAATAAATGGTTAGAAGGCATGCAGAGTGAAATGAAATCATTGAATGAAATGAATACCTGGGAACTAGTCGACCTACCTCAAAATCGCAAACCTTTGAGCTGCAAATGGGTCTACAAAATTAAAAGAAATCCCGATGGCTCTATCGAGCGTTATAAGGCAAGATTAGTAGTTAAAGGATTTTTACAAAGACCTGGGATTGACTATCAGAAAACGTTCAGTCCAGTCGCCCGACTCAGTACGATAAGAGCTGTCTTAGGAAGAGCCGCTCAAGAAAATATGGTGCTTCAGCAATTTGATGTTTCTACAGCATTCTTAAACGGTACTGTAAAAGAAGAAATCTATATGAGGCAACCAGAGGGGTTTGATGATGGTACTAAGAAAGTATGTAAACTGAAAAGAAGCCTTTATGGTTTAAAGCAGGCTCCACTATGCTGGAACGACTGCATATCAGAGTATCTAAAAAGTTCAGGTTTCAAGCAAAGCACTTAAGATCCTTGCCTCTACCTACGTGAACAAGTTTTGATTGTTAGTTGCTTCAACCAATGAACAGTCTGGAAGAGAATTTTTAGAAGAATTATAAACCAGATTTAAAATAACTACAATACCGGCTTCGTATTTTTTAGGACTTGAAATAAATAAAACATGCGAAGGGAAAATAACTCTTAACCAAAAATCAAACACTGTAAAGATTTTAGAAAAATTTGGAATGGCCAATTGTAAGCCGACTCCAACCCCAGCAGTGAAATTTGACAGAGATGAAGAAGATAATGATTTAGATTCTTCTTTTCCCTTTCGTCAAGCCGTAGGAGCTCTAGCGTACCTGATGGTCGCTACAAGGCCTGATATAAGTTATGCAGTAAGCGTTTCATCAAGAAACCTAGAAACACCTACATGATGTAATCAGAGTCAAACGAATCTTTAGATACTTTAAGGGTACCATAAACAATGGACTTGTTTTCGCAAAAAGCCGGGAAAAGAAGCTAATATGTTTCAGTGACGCTGATTTCGGTGGCGACACCTCTATGGGACATTCAACATCGGGGATGATTTTCTTGCTTTCTGGCCCTATTATGTGGAAAAGCCAGAAGCAACCAACAGTTGCAATCTCGTCAACGGAGGCGGAACTTGTTGCCTTAACTGAAGCTGCGAGAGAAGCTTTATGGCTGTTGGCAACTGGCTGGTGGATGGGTTTTATAATACCATGTATTATGTATTTAAGTTTACTCTTTTCTATAATGTCATGTCATGTCAGATTGAAGAATAAAAGTGTGATTGTCAGCGACTGGTTTTCTTTCTGTCCACTTATCGATTATTTAGAATGGCTAAAAGAACTTCTTTTAGCTTAGTTGGTGTGATTGAAAAGCCAGTCATTTACGTCGACAATGAGTCTACCATCAAGCTCTCTGAGATTCCACCTTATGAGTTCCACAAAAGAACGAAACATATAAAAATTAAGCACTTCTTTATTCGAGAATGTCTGCAAAATGGAGACTTCGTTATCAAGCAAGTCCACAGATCTTCAACTGGCAGACATGTTTACAAAGCCACTATTTGGACCGAGGTTAAACATGCTCTGCCACAGAATAGGACTGCAAGACTAAATTCCAAAGAAAAAAATAATGCGGGTGTGAAGGAGGATCTCCTTGCTTGACTTTATGGAGATCTCCGTTCTAATTCTTTTATATTTATTATTTTTTTTATATACTCTCTTAGGTTCCGTTTTGTCACTTGGAAAAATAAGAGCTTTGATAAATAAAATACTTTGATACGAATTCAGTTTAATGTTTTTACTGTTTAAATATTTTTCTTCACAAGTTCGGTTTGGTGTCTATTTTAATTATTTGCAAATTGATTCATAGTAGATATTGTGTCCTAAAATTGGTGCAGTTTTGTGGTACAAGTGTCTACGCAACTGAACAATATGTGGGATAATTCAAATAGGCGCGATCTTGGTTGTGTGAAGCTGAGACCTTTATTGTAGTGGCTGCTACCTCGGCAGAACTTTCCGAGTAAACTGTCTTGATATACTTGTTGCCAAATGCTCCAAGCAGCATTAGAATGCAATGCACCCGCATCGCATTCTAATGTAAACTTAAACTGAAACAATACCTACCACTGAACTATTAAACACTTGACACTGGCAAAAATTACTTCCAAGAGGAAAGTAGATTGCCAAAATAAAAATAGAAGAAGAAGTAGGCTATATGTCCGCGCCGCCGCCGCGAAATGTCGGTTACGTCGTCCAAAAATTTTATATTCATGATTGAATATAAAATAATCTAAATAATCCTAAAATTCCAGACATTTGCTAACCCCGGAATCCTGAAGGTCGAAACAAATTATCGGACGCAGCTTACGGCCGCGGCTGATCTGAGGTGTGCAAACTATCGGATGTAGTAGGTCGCGGACGTAAACATAGACTAATATGACGTCATCGGACGTCCGATAGCTATCTGGCACGCAGGATGTTATTAGAGTGTGCACACTTATCAGCCGCGGCAGTAAGCCGCGTTCATAAGCCGCGTCCGATAAATTGTTTCCACCTTGAGGCGACGACGAATACTCGCATGGTTAAAATAATGTGATCCATCAGTCAGTATTCAATCAGGGGGCTTACCATCAGCAAATAAGAAAACGTTCAGTTCAATAGCAGGCCTTAAACAAAACTGCTTAAGGCCTGCTTTCATACTAATCGTTGAGGTCGTAGTACGAAAAAGTAAGGCGGTTCAATATAAGTCCTGCTATAAGAGCTCATAGTAAGGCCCCAGAGGCCTATTTCATAATATGAAATAAGGCCTATTCACCATAGTAGTAGTATATAACGGAGGAGGACGATTATCTTCGTTTTCGTTACTCATGTTGCAGACAGAGTGCAGATAATAAAACAACCACTTAGAATAATGGTTCCTTGTATTTTTCAATCTAAACTGAACTTGATAATAATAATTCGTACAATCCAAATCAATTCCACAACACAGATTAGCTTCCAGCGTGACGTTTCCTTATGTCACTATTTTGACATTGACGTGTGCACAGAGTAAATTGGCGCCGCGCCGTATGTATTCTGTGGCCGCGCCGACACGGCCATTCTGACGGGTTTACGCGTCCTCGTGTTCATTATCTAGAAAGATAAAAATTGCCAAAGTATTTTACAGGCTCGGCCACACCTGACCAGAGAGAGAAGATCAATAGAGATAGGTTACCTACTAGGTTAGATAGGTACTTCGTATCTCAACAGTCTTATTTTATTAACATAATTATTGTACAACTGGGTTCAAAACCTAAAGTCACTAAACCAGCGATTAAATCCACTAAATCAGCAACTCAGTAATTGTCAGTCAGTCACTTAGCCAGCGACTAGAGCTACTTAACCAGCAACTATGTTATTGTCAGTATGCAGCGACGAGCCACTTAACCAGCAACTCTGTCATTGTCAGTATGTCACTTAACCAGCGACGAGCCACTTAACCAGCAACTCTGTCATTGTCAGTATGTCACTTAACCAGCGACTAGAGCTACTTAACCAGCAACTCTGTCATTGTCAGTGTGTCACTTAACCAGCGACTTGATTCTTATTGTTTGTCATTTACCCAGCAACAAACACTTTGACACTTCACCAGCTTCCTCATTCGCAATGCCAGATGTGCACCGCGCACTCAATACAGATACTGCACGAGCTACGGCTACAACTGAAAAGCGAGACTTTGAGGTAGTGAAACCAGTTAATTCATATCATAACATTGTCTGTATGTTTTTGTTTTGTCTTTTTTTTTTTTGTAACGAAGTTTAACTGTATCTCTATCAAATCAACTTAAAATGGTCATACAACAAAAATTCACAATCATTTCAAATAGTCCTATAATCAGTATGCACACACTCAAAAAATATTATTATTATTATTTTTTCACAAAATAAAATGTAATTTCTCATGTTAATCGGATAAATCAATAGGCATCTCGCTACTTGGCATTTTACGCAAACGATCATGTGAATACTTGTAAGATCTGCTGCAGGTTAGGGATTTCAACACATAGCGGTCTCCATCTAATAATTCACTTACTACAAAAGGGCCTTTAAACTTGGGATCCAACTTAGTTTGATTACGCTCCTCATTTTGTAACAGAACATAATCACCAATGTTAAACTTATAAACTTTAGCTTTGGAACTATCAAATCTTGCTTTGTCATAAAAAGAATTTTTATCAATATTGTGTACTGCCTGTTCGCGCACGTCATCAATGTTAATTTCCGGATCATTATCATTGGCAAACAACAGCTCTAAGGGTCTAGCGACTTTACCAATTAACAATTCAAGCGGACTTGATTTAGTAACTCTGTTCATTGTACAGTTCATAGCTAATTGCACGTCTGGAAGAGCGTCCTGCCATGACCGTTCCTTGCTAGTTTCCACAGCTGTCAACATACCCTTGAGGGTGCTCATCACACGCTCGACTTGGCCATTTGCTCGAGAACTACCAGTAGCAATTAAATGCAGTTCGATACCATGAGATTGACAAAACTCTCTGAAATCGGAACTGGCAAAGCATCTTCCTTGATCAGCTATAATACGCCTGGGGGCCCCAAATAAGGAAATGGTACTTTTTATGGCTCTGATACTATTTACGGTATCGATGCGTAAAGTATGATGCAAAATAACAAATTTAGTGAATGCATCAATTACGACAAAGACATATTCCTTTTTATCGTTTTTGCCACTAAGTTTACCTGTGGCATCGATATGCAATGTATGCCATGGGATAGCAATTTTTGGTATTGGATGCATTTCTGCCTGAATCTTTCCGGATTGTGATTTTGATATTTTGCATGTCACACAGTTATCAACAAACTTCCTAACAAATTTTGTCATGTGCTCAAACCAGTAGAGGTCATAAATTTTCTCTAACGTCTTCTCCCATCCAACATGCATTAAGGATTCATGTGCCGTATTTATAACAGACCAACGTAAGGACCGAGGAACAATAGGCAACCAACGAGTTCTATTATTACGCTGGACTTTCCTGTATAGAACTGATGACCTAACCTCATACGTTTTAGCCACGTTTCCGTCCATTTTGTCATTACTAAGGTCCTGAATTAACTTGACGATCTCGGGATCTCTTTGTTGTTCTGCTTTCAACCAGTGCTCTGGCAAACTGGCAATATCTACTCTCCTTTGTTCTACCTTTCCAAAAGTTACAGGCGGGAGGGGATTTCTAGAAAGGAAATCAGCATGACACATACTTTTGCCATCCCTGTATATGACTTCGAAGTCATATGCTTGTAAAAAGGCCCACCACCTATGCACACGTGGGGTCAAATCGGCCTTTTTATGGGATGACTTTAAAGCATTACAATCTGTAACTATTGTGAATCTATTTCCATGTAGGTAATGCTTAAAATATTTTACTGCATTCACAACCGCTAACGTTTCCAACTCATAAGAGTGGTAGCGTGACTCAGCGGGAGCGGTGCGTTTACTAAAATAAGCAACCACATGGTTCTTTCCTTCTCTTTTCTGGATAAGGACGGCACCATAACCAATTGCACTGGCATCTGTGTGGAGCTCGACTGGGTAATTTGGATCAAAGATTGCCAAGACAGGCTCACTGGTAAGAATAGTGATTATTTTTTGCCTGATAGTTTCATGCTCTGATTTCCATTCGATATTACCTTTGACCGAAGAAGTGAGAGCATTTAAGGGAGCCATAACCTGAGCAAACCCTGGAACAAATTGCCTAAAGTAGGAGGCAAGTCCAATGAATTGTCGTAGTTGTGTAACTGTTTTAGGTGGAGGCAAGGCTGCTAGGGCCTCAATTTTCTTAAAATTGGGCCTAACTTCTCCACGACTAACTTCATATCCAAGGTATTCTACCCTCTCTTTCATAAAAGAACACTTACTCAGCTTAAACGAAAATCCAGACTCAGAAAGGACGCTCAAGACTGTACGTATTCTTTCTAAGGACTCGTCAATGTCTGAATTACCTATAATAAGAATATCATCCATATAAGCCACGACATGGGTATTTGATAGTGAACCTAATGCCTTATTGACTGCTCTTTGGAACGCAGAAGGTGCATTACGAAGTCCAAATGGCATAGTTAAGTATTCATAATGACCCTCTGGTGTAATAAACGCAGTCTTTTCAATTGACTCGGGATGAATCGGCAGCTGATGGAAGCCAGCAGCCATGTCAAGAGTTGTAAAATAATGACAACCATGCAGTCTATCAATTTGATCCGAAATAAGGGGCAGAGGGAATCGGTCTGGCACAGTATTATTATTTAGCTCTCTATAATCTATGCACATGCGGTCAGAACCGTCCTTCTTTTTAACGAGCAATATGGGGCTTGCAAAAGGTGACGAACTCGGTCGTATTATTTTAGCCGCAAGTAATTCGTCTACCTTCTCTCGAACAACAGCACGTTCTTGTGGGCTTAATCTGTATGGTCTACGACAGACTGTTTTATGTGGGTCAACTAACCGGATAACTACGGGGTCAGTGTTGGCAGGACCGGAGGGAGTGCCGTTTACAAAATTATCTTTGAACTCGTTTAAAATCTCTAGTAACTTTGGTTTAAATTCATCAGAAATATCAGTATCAATATTGTCAAAATTAATAGACTTTGAATTTATAGTATGGCATGAGTTAACCGTCAGATTTTTAGTAAAATGAACACTATCAGATTTTAAATGAACTTCTAAACTCTGCGATAACACATCGTGCCCAATCATAATATTATGCCGCAATGATTCATCCGGTAAAACATGAAACAAAATCTCAAGAACAATATCGTCAATTTTAACAACACTTAAAATTTGTAAAGTGCTATAAACGCAACTATGACCAATACCAGTCATTTTAACAGTACTGTGAAAACGTTTGCCATGAAATTTAGACGATATTGACTCTTGGATAAGAGAGCACTCTGCTCCAGAGTCGTAACAAAATGAAAAGAACTCACTGTTGTGCTGTAGGGTTCCTTTTGGGGTCTCTACGGTGCACACATCCACTCGTCGTTCCGCAGGATTGTTTTCAGTCCACGAACCGGGCTTGTTCATATTCCTGCTGCTCAGCCTCGAACAGCGTGAAGCATAGTGGCCAGCACCGCCGCAGTTGTAACAGGTGATAGTAGTAGAAGACAAAGGCTTCGAAACGGCAACAGTCTTGTTCAATTCACTGTGTAAAGCTCCAAGATTACGATTATCCTTTCTGTAGTTGTCCTTTTTGAAGCGGCAAACAGACACATGATGGCCTATTTTTCCACAATGTGTGCATTTTACAATTGGGGTAGGTGTCAATTTGGATCGTTTCAAGTCATGCATTTCATTTTGGTTATCGTTTGTAGGTGCAGATTTTCTTTTTAAATATGATAAGGCCTTCAATTCTTGTTGCATTTTGTTCCTCGTACCGATTTCAGTAGTGAATGCGAGTCGGTTCACGCGTGGTTCAAATTGCGATATGTGTGACATTATTGTAGCCAAGGCAATTTGCTCAGTACTCATCTCCTTCCAACGAGCTAATAAAACATTTAACTGAGTAGCTGCGTAAGTAGCCAGGCACTCACCTTCTTTAGGTTTGCTGTTAGACAAATTGATGAGCGTAGCTGCAGCAGTCTCTGGACTATCGTAACGAGATGTGAAAGCTTCTTGGAAATCCTTCCATGTCATTCCTGGGTACGATATCTGGGAAAGCCACGCAGAAGCGGTTCCTTTCAATGCTTGGCTTAAAGCAATCATCAGAGAAGCTCCATTTAACGGATAATCAGCCATACAGATATCGGCAGTGGACAGCCAAGCACGCGCATCCACGTTGGCCTCCGGATTAAATTCTGGTAAATGCACACTGCTAGGTTTTGTTCGATCATTTGAACTTGAAGAAGTTTTCATCGCTTGTATAAGAGCAAGGAAATTTTGATTTTGTTGCTCTAATAACATGCGCCATTTGTCGTCAGGATCAATTGTTTGTGCCTGGGCGCATCCCACGTCTGATAACGGAGGAGGACGATTATCTTCGTTTTCGTTACTCATGTTGCAGACAGAGTGCAGATAATAAAACAACCACTTAGAATAATGGTTCCTTGTATTTTTCAATCTAAACTGAACTTGATAATAATAATTCGTACAATCCAAATCAATTCCACAACACAGATTAGCTTCCAGCGTGACGTTTCCTTATGTCACTATTTTGACATTGACGTGTGCACAGAGTAAATTGGCGCCGCGCCGTATGTATTCTGTGGCTGCGCCGACATATATATATAGGGGTAGAATTATGTTTCATAATAGGGGGCCGAAATTGAAATGCTTTACTGTTTCATACTATGACCTCTAAGGTTAGTTCAAAAGCAGGCCATAAGCAGTCCTGTTTAAGGATGGCTTTTGAACTGAAAGGCTTAACATTTGCATGCCAATGCTTGGCGAAATATGTATGCTCATAATTTAATCCTAACATCTGTATTTACCATGTTTCTTGCAAATAAATGAATTTGAATTTGAATTTAAGGATGGTTTCTTATTTGCTGATGGTAAGCCCTCTGATCAAATACTGATGGATCACAGTATTCACCATGCGAATAGCCGTCGCCTGACAGAGACCTAAAAATCCTGACATGTCAGGACAAATCTTTAGGTTTGGTAACCCTACTTGGATGAAGCGTTGCAGTATCGTTTTAAGAGCCGTTTACACAGATCAAGCTGTTAAGTAATTTAGTTAAAATTAACTTGTCGGCCAACTAAATTTTCACGTGTAAACAGCTTATTAAGTAGTAAGTTGGCCATTTAGTGGGTAAGTGATAAAGTAAATAGAATCTAGCCTATTTTTTAGGCAAGTAACTGCGCCGCCCACACCGCATGCTCCCCGCTTGCTGGGCGTGGCCACGCGCTGTACTTGCCACTTTGCTGCCGATTCGCGGAATTTCTCCCGATTTCAGGAAATTTGACCGCAGTCGGGATTAAATGGGGAGGCGAAGGCAAAGTGAATTACAGATGGCGCTTCATTCTTTGGAACAATTGTCAGTTTGAGCTTATATTGTCTTGACTGTGTATTACGTGATTTTACTTTCTTAGATTGTATTTTTTTCGGTTTTGCGGACAAACAATGTATTCTATGCTAACTTTAGCTAGTATAAAAGAAGAATTACGGAAAAGAAAAGCCAAAACAACAGACAAGAAAGTTTATAGCAATTTACAAAAAATTGCTAACAAGCATTACATTTCTTTAAATTTCGTGTAAGATTTACAAGTAATCTTTTTATTTCAGATTAGAAGCATATGATTTAAATTTTAACAAAGCAACTGAGTGTGAATTTCCGTGTTTATAGTTGCCTGATGATGCCTTCTGTGCAATAGTAATTTCAGGTTTCTGTACTGGAATTTCTGTACCATCCAAAATTACACGAACCGTTTTATTATATTTATTTTATTATTCTAAGTTTCTTGAATGAATCTGGCATATAAAATTCTATTAATTCTCTGTTTGGCCCCAATATTGGGCTTATTCCATATTTGATATACCTATCAAATTCATCCAAGTTATAAATATGTTAGAAACTGCTGAGGTGTAAATATTAAAGAACAAAGCTGTTATAATTCAAATGTTGTTTTATTTTGGCGAAGCTTCATTAAATTCATGAAACATTCCTTTTGATTTATAATGTTTCTCAGGCTCAGCAAAGGAGAAAATCGAGGGAAAAGCATCTTTTTTTTGATATTTTTTTGCCCAATATTTTTTTTGTTACTGGGAAATCGATGAACTCCAATATTTTACAAGTTACATGCATAACAATGCGGCATTTTCTCAGTATAAAATTAAAAAGTGCAATACTCCAAGAGATTCCCATATGTTTTGACACTTTCTTTGAGGCGGCCCGGTACCAAAGACCAGACGCCACCTATCGGGATAAAATTGCGCTTTTCCTCCCCATTGGGAATCGATTTAATTCGGTACTTTTCGGGTATTTTGTACGTATTTATAAATAGAAATTATAATCAAATATTGAATGGTATGGTAAATGCGAATATGGGAAATCAAATTTCAAACGTCTATAAATGTCTATAATGTCGAAAATCACTTGCACCCGTTTTTTAACTAGTGAAGTTTAAAAACCGGTGCAAGCAATTTTCAACTTTATTGAAATGTTTCAAAATATCGGTTTTCAATGAAACAGCAAAGTAAGCGAACGAGAATATGGGAAAATACTACTGAATTTCAAACATCAATAAGGTCGAAAATCACTTGCCCCTGTTTTTTAATTAGTAAAGTTAAAAAAACGGGTACGAGCGATTTTGAACTTATTTCTGGCTTGACATTCGGGTATTATGGCCCTTCGTAATCGGCAACACTGGGCACACTGGCTACTTACTACTTAAACTATGTGAACGACTTTTCACTTTAACTTAAAATTAAGTTGCCCATTTAGTTACTACTTAATCGCTTGACCCATGTAAACAGGCCTTAAGTTTTTGGAAAAAAGTTTTGGTACGTAGGTATGTTTTAGTATCGTGGGAGGTGGAAATTGGGCGAGAATCCGTGATTCACAAACGTTGGAAACATCTCGTATCAGATGTTATGCTTTCCATATTTACTCTATAGTTTCCGTAACTTTTTTGACAGTTCATTTCAAAACGAAGACTAGATTTATGGATTCATGCTCGTTCCGACAGTTATTTGCTGTCGGAAATTAGAATGCTGATCAGATCAATTGGGTGTGTATGGGGATCTGAATCTTCTCCATTCACTCCTTGGATGGCTATCATCAGATCACACCACGTTTAATCCTGGGCGGAGAACCAATGCTTCAAAGTTACCTCGTTTGTATGAAAATAGACCTCTGTAGTACTTAGTTTTGCAGGCCAGTGTAATATTATAATATTTTCAGGTAAAGTTAAAGTGATATTATAAACGTGTTTACCATTTAATTTATATTCACTATACCCCATAATTATTTGTATAATAATAAAACCAAGATATACTTTTATTAAAAAAAAAACTTGCATTGAAAACAACGTATTGGATTGGAAGTTGCTTGATCTGTTTGATCAATATTTTTCAATAAGTACTTACGACATAATAATTTAAGAAAATATTTTAATATATTTTATATATCGTTTAAAATAGTTTAGATAAATCAAACTCTTTGACACTAGACGCAAATCGTCTTTTTTTAAATTGTTCAATCGAAAATGAAAAATCGAATGGTTCGCTTGCTGTCAATGAGTGACCATAGAGAAATTACCGGTTTTTCCTGATGCAATCACTGGCGGAAAACCGATCGAAAAAAATGACATTTCAGCATCGGGGGTGAAATATGAAAAGGAGGCTTTTCATTTTCATTTCTTCAGCTCACGGGTGGCTATTGGGAATTTGTGATTTTCATGAACTGTGTAGACAAATATTTACTACAAGCAAAGCAACGATCGAAAGTTTAACTATCTTTAATTTAATAATAGGAAGTTACCAATTGTTAACCAGTGTTTTTCCTTCATCGCACTTAGTTCAATCGTCCCTGCGGTTGTTTCTGCTGTTTTTATAAAAATAAAATATATCCAACAGTATTTGTTTCACAAACACAGCGTGCAAACTATAGAACACAATTTTCTTTATCAAATTAGGGTAATTACCCATTTTTAATTAGCCTCTCCCTAATTTAATTACCAAAAAAAGGTCGCATTAAAAAATAAAAAATAAAAACGGCGAAGGTAAACATGTCAGAAGGACAAGGTGAACCGAATTTGATTAAAAAGGATATTGTGGTGTCAGCTACTGTGCCCAGTGATAGTCCAGTGACTGACCCTGGGCATGCTAGAGGTGGCCCTCCTGAAGGCACAGCCAGCAAGTTCGAAGGTCAGCGCGCGAAGTCAAGTGCCCTGAAGAAATCTGCTCGGTATAGAAGCAGATCCTTATCGGCTTCCTCGGCAGACTCCTACAGTTCCACATCCTATACAGGTGAGGAATTTAAAAATAAACTTATTTTTTAATTTTACAGGAAATGGGAAAATATGCTATAATAATTACCCAATTAATTTTTAACACAAATTTTTTTTCAGTTATTAAACTCACTCTACCTAGTTCAGTTAGTACCTATCTAATGGCATTTCAAATAAGTACCTATTTAGTATAGTATTATATTATCTGTGCTATTTACCTACTTTAATTAATAAAATAGTCAATTTTTCACTGTAAAGACTAAGTGTAGCTACCTACTAAACAAACATGAAACAATTTGATATCCACAATACTAAATAATACTAGAAAAAATACAACTAGACCCAAACCATTCTTGGATGGGAATTGAACCCGCAACCTTATGGATGTCCGGTCCAATGCTCTGACCGCTAAGCTACCGAGTCACTGTGACTGTGTACTGAGGGACTAGGTAGCTCAGCAGTCAGAGCATTGGACCAGACTCCCAAAGGGTGCAGGTTTGATTTCCGGTCGAGAATTTATCTGGTGCAAGTTATATTTTTTCTAGTACCTATATTATTTAGTATTGTATAAAAATAGCATTGTAAATGCAAAAATCTCAAGTTTAAAATAATCTTTTTATGAAAAGCTTTTATTTTCTACTCTACGCTATCATATAAAAATATTGTGGATCTCATTAAAAACTGATCTTTTGGTCATTAAGCATAGCTTTGCCGTAATAACACTAAATAATCAGGTGCTTCTAAAGATTTTCTGAAGCTATGTGAGGGTTTGAAAATAGGGCCTATCTTGTCTGCATGTTTTAATTTACATTTATTTATACTTGAATACAACCAACCTTAGTTCGTTGCAACCAACAAAATATACACATATACCATACAATACTGTAATACATTCTCCGTCGAAACTTAGGTGCTATTTCAATTGTAGGTTGCCACAGCATATATGCATTTATAAAATAAGAAAACTAAATAATTAATAGGTAAATAAATTAGATTAACTTAACGAATAATACTCATACTTACAGTAAATAATCGATATATACCTATATAAAACTCTAAATTGATTGATTAATTGTTGGGATAAGTTTAGAGCCCTAATGGCTGAAGGTAGAGTCTCCATTTTTGGAGAGTAGATACCTTTCATGATGTAGATGAGCACTAAGGAGGGATTTTAGAAAATTCCCGTTATACAGGGTGCTACAGGTTGTTCAAGTTTGTATGAGAATTTGTATAGGGTTGAAGGTAGAGACACCATTTTTGGAGGGTAGATACTTTCATGGTGTAGGTGAGCACTATGAATGGGTTTTGGAAAATTCCCGTTATACAGGGTGCTACAGTGTGTTCCAGTTTGAATGGAGATTTGTATAGGGCTGAAGGTAGAGACAACGTCTTTGGAGGAGGTTAGATACCTTTCATGGTGTAGGTGAACACTAAGAAATGGTTTTGGAAAATTCCCGTTATACAGGGTGCTACAGCGTGTTCCAGTTTGAATGGAGATTTGTATAGGGCTGAAGGTAGAGACACCGTCTTTGGAGGAGGGTAGATACCTTTCATGGTGTAGGTGAACACTAAGAAAGGGTTTTGGAAAATTCCCGTTATACAGGATGCTACAAGGTGTTTTAGTTTGTATGGGAATTTGTATAGGGTTGAAGGTAGAGACACTATGTTTTGAGAGAGATACCTTTCATGGTGTAGGTGAGCACTAAGAAAGCATTTTGGAAAATTCCCATTATACAGAGTGCTACAGGATGTTCCAGTTTGTATTGGGATTTGTATAGGGCTGAAGGTAGAGACACCATTTTTGGAGTGTAGATAGATACCTTTCATGGTGTAGGTGAGCACTAAGAAAGGGTTTTGGAAAATCCCTATAAGTATAAAGGGTGCTACAGAGTGTTCCAGTTTGTAAAAAATTTTTTTGGGAAAATTTAAATATGTGAAATGAGGTTTACTGATAAATACCTAAGGTATATTGGTAATCCGTGACTTTAGAAATAAATGCACAACTATCTTAATCACGCGAACGAAGTTGCGGGCAAAAGCTAGTAGTAATATACAATTGAATTACTTATATAAATTAGAGCAATTACATTTAAAACATAAAATTACTTAAAAGCAGAACTGAATTGGAATGCTAGCAAATAGAAGTTTATTTTCATTATACAATTATTATAAATAAAAGTAATTTAACATTTAATTGAATTGATAATTTTCTTTTTAAAAGTCAACAAACTACTACTAACAGATACTGTTATTGACTACAGTACGAGGCAAATATCTTGAAATCAGGTGGGGTTGCGCGGAACGCGTATTTTGGGCATGCGTAGGGGTGAGGGGTGAGGGGTGCGGGCGGTGGGAGAGGGGCGCGCGAACTTATAAAAAATTTCAAGATATGTGCCTCGTACTGTACTTGGTACTACTAAGTTATGGTCACTTAGGATTTCTGTTTGAGAGGGGCTTAGTTTGAATGTCTTCTGCCTCGCAAGCTTAGAGGCCGTATTACAAGCTCTTAAAACTTGCAAGGTTTATATTTTTTCTGTAGCATGACATCTCTTTCTCTCTGTATAACAAATAAAAGAGACAGATTGTTAGCCAGTTGAAAAACTGTCTGGAAATAAGAGGCCTCAATACGCTCTCAGACCTTGTTGGTTGATTGTGTGTAGACCTGGCAAAGCCTGACCTTGAATATGTGTCAAGAATATGTCGACTGTCGAGAACCTCCTCCTTTTTTGAAGTCGGTTAACATGCTAGATCCGCCACTGCTGTCGTTTTAGCCGAAGTGGGTAGATCAGAAGTGTACATAGTATATATATAGTACAGGGCCCAACACCGATCCTTGAGGGAATCTCCTTTTTCTTTCAGTTTAGACAGATTTATGGCTGATTGACCTGACAACAGAGGGCAGATGCACCAAATAGTGCTTAACTTTCTGTACCCAAAAGCTAGAATGTGATTGTCTCAAAAAGATTTAACTTGAAAAAACAATATTAGTCGTATGTTAAAATTGCGGACGTAGTTATTACTATGCAAAAAGTAACTCGCAAATTCTAGGTACCTATAATATTATCTACTACAGATTTATAGGTAGGTACCTATAACCAGTTGTTAAAGAAGGGATAACCGTCTAGGGATTCTCAGAGTGCGAGACTCAAATCTCGTTTATTCCGGGTTATTTGAACTCAGCATAAAAAGTACCAATTTTACTATATTTTAGATGCGAAAGTTTGTCTATGTGTGTGTGTGTGTTTTTATCTCTTCACGCGTGTGCGTGTTTTTTATATCTTGCATAAGGGCTGGTTTACATTATCTTAATCTTTAGTAGAATGCTTTAGTAGAAACATGTAAACGGTCGTCTTAATGACTAAGAGCGAGTATCGTTATAGTTGCCTTTCAACTTGAATCAAGATTATTTTTGTTTCAAGTAGCACTCCCTGTAGGCCCTGTCCTCATTGGCCATCGGTCGTGCGATGGTGCGTCCGTCCGATGAAACTGGTCGTGCGACCGTGCGATCAAACTTAGTGATATCTATTGAATGTCCTTATTGACGGTCGCGCGATCATGCGATGCGACCAAATTGTCTATTGTTCAGTTTCATCGCACGAGTGTTTTAGTCAAATGACACTGTACTGGAAGAAGTGTACACGCTCACTGGAAAGGCACCAAAACTACTAATGCACTTGCATTCAAGTACGTACGTACGACTCGTCGCACTCTACTAAAATAAGATAGCTAATGTAAACCAGCCTTTAGTTGTTAGTAGAGTGCGAGTCGTACTCGAATGCGAGTGCATTAGTAGTTTTGGTGCCATTCCAGTGAGCGTTTACATTCTTCCAGTGGAGTATCATTTCGTCGTCAGGATGGACGAACAGCGTCGTGCAATACGTGCGATTTTACATAAAATTCACGCGTCTACGAGGGCTTTTCAAAGTGACATTTAAAAAATAAAAATAGTAACTATTTGCCTCACTCTGTTGATACTCTTCGAAGCTTAGTAAAAATCACATGAACACACATTTTTATCAACGCCATCTATCGAGCCTACAGTTTTTTGTCATTGTGAAAAGTCCTCGCTACTAAAATGACGATTTACATGCTTCAAGTAGCGAGGAGAGTGTCGCGCGGCGGATGAGCGGGCGCGCAGGGGGTGCTACTGGAAAGCGATTCTATTTTGATTCAAATTGAAAAGCAACTAGAACGGACTCTCTTTAGTCACTAAGACGACCGTTTACACGTTTCTACTGATGCACTCTCCTAAATCACTATATTAAAGGCTGGTTTACATTATCTTAGCTGTTGTACCAACTTGGTAGAGAGTAGACGTACATACCTATATTGCCTGCTGTGTTTGACGTTCTTTTAAAATCAACGAACATGCCAGGCAATGTATGTACCTCTACTTTCTTAGCGGTTAACGGCCATTTGCGATTAGTTTTATGATGTTTACAAATTACACGAATTTTTCTAACCACTTGAAGAAAAGTTCTACCTAGTCATCGAAATACTAAGTATTATTGAGTTACTAGCGGCCGCCCGCGGTTTCACCCGCGTGGTTCCCGTTCCCGGGGGATCATGGGATAAAAAGTATCCTTTGTTTTAATCTAGGCTATCTACTATCTGTGTGCCAAATTTCAACCAAATCCGTTCAGTCGTTTTTGCGTGATTGAGGAACAAACATCCAAACATCTAAACATCCAAACCCACAAACTTTCACATTTATAATATTAGTAGGATTTAGGGATGTACAGGTTGCACTGGATGTATTTTCCTTACCAAAGTCAAAATCGACGTATTATCTCAAGAGATCCCTCGCGTTCACAATCTACATAGTATGACAGTACATGGAGCTATTTCAAGGTCTGACACGCACCCAATGAGATTTTTATGACGGGCCGTTTCACCCTCGCTCGATATGAGTATTTCGTTTCACGCAATATGGAATTTAGGCTTTATAAACCCAAGAATAGAAGAGTAATGTCCCCAAACCTATCTAATAGAAGAAGAAATTAAATCAAAGTTCTTATAGTTTTTCTATCTCACGAAGTCGGTCGGTTCGGCTATGAATGTAGGCGTGCACATGCACATTTATGATAATGTGCGTAAATCGAGAGCATGGCAGAGGCACACAAATTATTTTTCACTCCTCTTGCTCAAAAAGTCCGTCATTGTAAGGTACAAGAGTCAGGATAAAATAGCATAAATACCCCTAGGGGATAAAGTTTTTTCTTTTTTAATGTTTGTCTATTACCAATGAACCTACTAAAACGAAAAAGTCTTTATTCATAATTACGAATAAAAACTCGCTCGATTTTTGAAAATGGAACTAAAAGCAGCGATCTTTCCGGTGAAAATATCATAGACTTATTTATACTCTGTGACTTTTAGTTTAACATGCGTGCATTGTGTTTTTTAGCTGCTACAGTAGAAATTAAAAAAGGCACTGGCGCGAAATCTTTAGAATTTTTCTCTAATTCCAAACAGGGAGCTAATTGTCTAATTTCAAAAATCTATCGCAATCGCTTTCATTTGACAGATGGATGTGACACATTGCTGCATTCCTTTGGTAAGTTTTTATTTATGCCAAAAAGAAGGATCAATGTATCCCATCTTGAAAGCGATTGCGATGGATTTTGAAATTAGACAATAAGTACCCTGATTGAATTGTGTGACTGTAAGTAAGTAATAGGATAGAAATAATTTTAATCTTTTGCCGTCAAGCACAAATCATTTATTTAAATACTGTATGAAAAGTTTATGAAGTGGAGGATAGAAAAACGAGTGGATTCGTTTACGGAAGTATAAACTATAGGTATTTAATATTGGATTTTATTTTTTCGCAATCGTAGTGAAAAGTAGAGTGTAACACACGACGCTAAAACCCATTGTAACTCGGTTTCTATTTATTCCCTCGCTAAAGCTCGGGAATAAAACTACCTCGTATGCAATGGGTCATTTTAGCGTCTTGTATAACAATCTACTATTAGTGTTCCCCATTCCGTAAGCCACGTGCACATGCACATTGTTTTAGTATGCCTCTGCCATGCTCTCGAGGTTACGCACACTAAAATATGTGCATGTGCACGCCTAACAGCATTCATAGCGGCCAATACTCTAATAATTTTATAGATTTTATCAGAATGTAAGTATAACATTCTGATAAAATTTTGCCTTTTTGATTTTGCTCCCCTTTGCTTTCATAATATTTATTCATAAGATTTTTTTTTAAATTCACATAAATTATCAAAAATTCAATGACTCAATCACATTTTTGTTTTTATTTTAAACTTCCATACAGTTTTCAAGGTCGCAAAACAGCCCTTAGTGATATCTGACTCACAAGAAATCAAACTTTGAATTATTTCCAGGCAAAATTACCTGACTACGGGACAGTAGATATAGAGAGAGACGCGTTTATAAGCTCTGATGAAAACATATTTACACAAAAGATAATTCGTAAAATTCTGCTAAACTTGTGTACAGCAATTTTTCTACCCAAGGGCGAGAAATGAGGACATTCGTTGTTTATACCAAGGTAATGCGACGCAAATATAATTCATTTATTCGGTGATTATCATTATTCTTCTTATTAGGGTAACTAAGGCTGATGATGTTATTTAGCTTGTCAAGTTTTTGTAAATATTTAAATAAAAGGAGGAACTGACTGAGACAGACAGTGATATAACACCGTACAGGCCAAAGTACACTGGGTCGCAAAGAAATCGGGCACCGGGTCACCACGTTATTTTCATACAAACGAGGTAACTTGAAGCCTTGATTCTCCGCGAGGTATTGACCGACCTGTAATCTGATGAAGCTATCCAAGGGGTGAATGGAGGAGATCCAGATCGCTATTCGCTATACACACCTAACTGATCAGAGCCTGTAGCCAATGTCACATTTACAAATTTTCGCTGTCGCTTCGCTCCGAAACATGTATGGATTTGACGTTTTAAAATTCGATTGTTAACGAAACCTTATGTCAATTCCATACATGTTTCGAAAGCGAAGCGATAACGAAGATTTGCAGATTTTACTTTTGCTAGGGGGTCTGAGGGCCTAGCCAAACTAACATTCGCTAATCTTCGTTATCGCTTCGCTTTCGAAACATGTATAGGATTGACAATCCCATACATGTTTCGAAGCGAAGCGATACCGACAATTTGCAAATGTTAATTTGGCTAGGGGCTTTAGCTTTGATCAGAATATATGTAATGTTAAGACTTATCAGTTTTAAGATTTCCATACATTTTAATGTAATTTGATCATATCAGTTGAGTGTGTTTAGTGATCTGAATATTCTCCATTCACTCCCTGAATAGCCTTCATCAGAGATCACATCACAGCTCAGTCTATCCTTAGATTTTGATCTGCAATATCTAGTATTCTCATGATGATTATTATGTTTGCATATCAAATAGGGTTTCTCTATCAAAGAATCTATTTATCATATTTTTATTTTCATTCTGTTAATACTAAAAACCCTAACGCACGAAAGGGTTTTTACCCTTAAAACCCTATTTATCCGGTCCCTGCTTCAAAGTTACCTCGTTTGTATGAAATAACGTGCGTGGTGACGTGGCCCGGTTTCTTTGTGGCCCAGTGTAGGTATTAAGATTAGGAACTTGTTTTGTTTAAGGCACTCCGCTGCGTAAAGCGGGATCCCGCACACGGCGCGGGAATATAGATTGCTGGTTTTTTGACGGACAGATGATTACAGTGCATGAGTAAGCTCAATACTCAATACTCAATACTCAAATCATTTATTGCATTCCACAGTGTTACAGTAGTTCTTAATTATAATATTTTAGATCACTATGGACCCTGTCGGGCACAACAACAATAAGTAATAGATAGCAAACACTTATTTATTATTACTTAAACATTATTATATAAATCATACTTAATGAAGTTAATTATATCTTAATTAGTTAATTATGTTTGTTTCATTACAATAGGAGTTATTTACTTAATTAATAAAAACTAATCTCTAATCTATGGTGTTGTTCTTCCTGCCACGACCATTGAAAATTTGCTCATATCTTTAGGTGGTAAAAAATTGCTTGGATTTGCTACTATTTATTACCCCTGTTTTGAATTTTTTTACCTACTAGGTCTAAGACATACACTGGTCGTGCTGGAAAGACCACGTGTTCTATGATCTTGATATTACGAAATTACAAAATGGGTGTAAAAAATAGTAAATATTCTAAACTATTTTATACCGTTTTGAAATCCCTGAATAAAAAATAGTTTAAGCTTGGTCGTGCTACAGAGGTATTCTTACCAGCACGACCTTCGTATCTCTATGATCCTTAAAGTAGGAAATTCTTAAATAGGTAAAATAATAGAAAATATTCTAAGCTATTTAATGCCGTTTTGAAATGAAGGAATAACACGGAAGTCTACGTGGTCGTGTTAGGAAGCATTCTTTTCAACACGACCAGTGTATCTCTTAGATATAGTAGGCAAAAAATTTCAAAACAGGGGTAGTAAATAGTAGAAAATCCAAGCTATTTTTTACCACCTAAAGATATGAGAAAATAATCAATGATCGTGGCAGGAAGAACAACACAAATTAACACAATCTATGTCGCTCCGCGCGCGTGTCCCGCTTAACGCAGCGGAGAGCTTAAGGATTTGCCTGTAAAATATAGCTGAGCAATAAAAAAGAGATCTTTGAAAATTCGTTCCATAATAACACGTTTTTATTAGGTCGCTTTGTTTTAATATTAATAGAGTCCTTGACCACTTGACTTCCATGCTGATCTCGGAAACCAAAATGTTCATCATCATGATATCAGTCGTAAGACACCCACTGCTGGTATAGGCCTCCACCAAGGATCTCCACGACGATCGCTCTTGCGCTGCCCGCATCCAGCGGCGCACCGCAACCTTCACCAGGATCGTCAGTCCATCTTGTATGGGCCCTCTGAATATAGAGAGATAGGGTTTCACCCATCATCTCGTGCCATCTTCATACTGAAGTTAGGCGGTCAGTAGACAATAGTTTTTGCGATCCCATGTAGCATCTTTTAACTGACGATAGCCAAGTCCAGTCCATTGTCCAGCCATTTGCGTCTCGGACACCCCGGACCTCTCTTTCCCGGAATTTTGCCTTCGAGGATTAGCCGTGGGAACCCGTACAAGGATTAGTGATGTACAAAACTCGAGTCGTCGAGTTCTACTTTTGAAGACTCGAGTCGGATTGGCAGGACTCGGTGAGCTCGGTAGGCTCGTAAGCCCGAGCCTAGCCAAGCAACGAGCTCTCTAAACCACGCCTCGAGACTTCAAAAGAGTTCAAGTCTTCAAAAAAGAGCTCGAACCTATCAAAAGAGCTCGAGCCTTCAAAAACGCTCGAGTCTTAAAATGAACGCGTAATGCCTCATAAAAAGCTTACAGTTTATGTTTTTATACTGTAATATCTCCGTAAATAATAATATTTACAGTTTTTTTTTCGGAGATGTTAAAGCCGAGCCTATCGAGCTCACAGAGCCTAGAAAATCTGACTCTAGTTTCCAAAATTAGAACTAAAAAAATTGAATGTCTTATGTTATAAAGAGCACCGTAGATGCTTAATCTATTGTGCTTTAGCTTTACATATCCTCATTCATCAGCAGCCCATCACAAATAAGTGCGCCGAAAAAGACTCGAGCCGTGAAAAAGCCTCAAGATAGACAAAGCTCTCAAAAAGGCTCGAGCCGTGAAAATGAATCGAAATCGGCCGAGCTCTGAAAAAGACTCCCTAGTCATCGAGCTTCATACAAACGAGGCGAGCCCTGTCGACTCCGAGCTCTAGAAAAAAGGACTCGGAGGACTCGAGTCTTGTACATCACTAACAAGGATCCTCTGCACGTGTCTGAAAAAGGCGACCTACCGTTTCATGACTGTAGACGTCAGTATATCTTTTGCAGTAATATCACCTGTATTAGTTTAAAAATTAACTTCAGATATTGGCTTTTAAATTGTTGTTTGTGAAAGAATTAGCACCTGTAAGTTTTAAGATCTTAAAGAAAACATGCTGCTGTTATTGTATCCCTCATGCTTACACTATTCCCGAGAATAATTTAAAAGTGCTTACACGTTATCCTATTCCCGGGAATTCCAGTTTTAAAGAAAAAAGTTAGGTAGGTAGTATCGAAATTTTTGTGTTTTATATGTTCAGGCGTAATCTAGGTTCAAGTAAAGATTTTTGTCGGTAGCGAAAGTAGCGAAATACATCGCCTGTGCGTCTCGAATGGGGAAAATTTTAGTGATGATTAAACATTTACCGTCTTATCACTATTATTTATTCTGTGTCTTATTCAGAGATGTTTCACAAAACTGGGGTGCAAGACTGTTCTAACAAAACCTGGGTTAATGCTTGTAAATCAATCACAATGCACCTTTTAATCCTTAAACGGTGGGACTAAACGTTAAACTGTGTCACTCTGAATACGATTTGCGCTAAAATGGCGTTAGTCCGCAGTCTAACGCCATGTTAACTTTGGCCCTAGTTTAACGACCGCACTCTGAATAAGACAGCGTTATTTTGTACCCTTGAGCTTAGCACACAAAATATTCTTTAGAATCGATCGACCATATCGTTTTTGGAAACGTTAACTTTAATTTAGAATCTAGAGCACTTCAAAAGGTGCTAATCACCTCAATTATTTTTTCTTAACTACAAGTTTCGCACTGCGGTCAGTACTGATGCCATGTTTTATGTTACGTTATGCAATATGTATGTGTGTGAGCGCAGTCGTGCACCATGCATCAATCAATTTGTAGCGGACTGTAGGATGTTGGTTAATTGTGGACAAGGACTTTTATTATTAATTAAGAATTCAAATGTTTTTTTTTAACAAATAGATCATTCATAATAACTTCGGATAATTATTATAAGTTATAACCCGTGAAAACCACCACTTTTTTTTCTATTCATCATGATAAACAGCAAAGTCACAACAACCCTAGATGCAAATATACTATTGTTTTCAATAATTAATCCCATTAATAAGCAAAAACAAAACACAATTTAGGTCTAGGGTTGCCACTATGCGGTATATCATATTTTTTTTTTAAAGTGGTGGTTTTTATATGTTACAATATTTTTTCGGGGTTGTAACTTGTAATGTATGGTACCTTAGCTACAGTATCTACCATATTCAGCTTAATGAGTTTTTTTGTAACACGTATATTTACAATTTGTTTGGACTCTACTGCCAAAACAGTTTTCCTTTCCACTTGGTTCGTGTGGAATAGTCGTGATTTTGGCGGGAATAAAAGAGCTCTATATTTTTCTCCAAGGTCCAATTTCAATAGAATTGTTCAGCGCAGCGTTTGAGGCGTAAAAACGTAATCTCCATCAGCCATTTTAATGTCCCCACTGCTGGGGCACAGGCCTTCCTTATAAGGAGGACGGGCCATAACCCACCACGCGGGCCCAATGCGGATTGGTGGGTGTTAACGACTGCAAATGCAGCCGGGACCAACGGCTTAACGTGCCTTCCGAAGCACGGAGGAGCTCGAGATAATAAATTTTTGGTCACCCATCCCATGACCGACCCTTGCGACCGTTGCTTAACTTCCGCAATCGCTGGGCCAGGCGCTAAACCACTGCGCCACCGAGCTCCTCGTAAACGTAAAAAAACGTAATAAACACAGATATTTTCGCAAGCACGGAGGAGCTCGAGATAATAAATTTTTGGTCACCCATCCCATGACCGACCCTTGCGACCGTTGCTTAACTTCCGCAATCGCTGGGCCAGGCGCTAAACCACTGTGCCACCGAGCTCCTCGTAAACGTAAAAAAACGTAATAAACACAGATATTTTCGCAAGCACGGAGGAGCTCGAGATAATAAATTTTTGGTCACCCATCCCATGACCGACCCTTGCGACCGTTGCTTAACTTCCGCAATCGCTGGGCCAGGCGCTAAACCACTGCGCCACCGAGCTCCTCGTAAACGTAAAAAAACGTAATAAACACAGATATTTTCGCATTTATAATATTAGTAGTATTAGTACGTATACTAGATCAGCGGTTCCCGAATTATTTTTGCTTTTTTCACCATGTAGCGGCATCTACCGTACCGCCGCACATACCACACATGGTTGCAACAAGATTTATCACCATGTGACTAGATGGCGCTAGTGTCGTATAAACACAAAGATTAGTAAGGAACAGCAACTCGTAGAATGGAAAAATATATGGAGCAACCTACATCTCGCTGACGAAGTTTTCTCAGCGAAGCAGCATACCTATATACAACTGCCAACCATCATCGGTTGGACCGCGGTCCCCGGGCTAATACTACCCAGCCCGGAGGAAGATCTTCCATTTGGCCTTCCTACTAGTGGCTACCTCTCTCCATTCCATACTTACCATAACTACCTACTTCATTTCCTAAAACCACTTTTGGTCGGACTTTGAACCCCAGCTCGAATAAGAAGTAAACTGTAACATTGTTTTATTTTATTTACGTGAAATCATACCATACTGAGGCTCTTTAGCTAGGTGTTTGCATCTTCCTAAGATAAAAATATCTATTTAGATAGAAGATAAAGATATTTACCTTCTTAACTCTAGATTTTTTGCGAAACCCCTGGGAGCCTTTCACGGACGGAACCCCAGAGTTCCGCGGAACACCATTCGGGAATTGCTGTACCTACTAGATAAGTGTTTTTAGGGTTCCGTACCTAAAGGGTAAAAACGGAACCCTATTACTAAGCCTCCGCTGTCCGTCTGTCTGTCTGTCTGTCACCAGGCTGTATCTCATGAACCGTGGTAGCTAGACAGTTGAAATTTTCACAGACGATGTATTTCTGTTGCCGCTATAACAACAAGTACTAAAAACAGAATAAAATAAATATTTAAGGGGGGCTCCCATACAACAAACGTGATTTTTTTGGTGTTTTGTGCTCGCTATTAATAACGACTGCAGGTAGACAGTTGAAATTTTCACAGATGATGGATTGCTATTGCTGCTAAAACAAGAAATACTAAAAACAGAAAAAAAATATTTAAGGGGGGCTCCCATACAACCAACGTGATTTTTTTGCTGTTTTTTGGTACGGAACCCTTCGTGCGCGAGTCCGACTCGCACTTGGCCGGTTTTTAGAGAAAAGATGTTACTTATATTTTATGCATCAGAATTCGCCTCTATGGTCAAAGTGCTCGCAGACCTTTGCATTTTAGCCGTGCCAAAGTTTTCCCATTACTGCTAAGCTATAATAGTACCTACTCACTAGCGTGTGTACTCCTAACGTAAATAGTACGACGACCCTTTAAACAACATAAAATCGACAAAAACGTTTCAATAAGCAGCAATTTTGCATGACCTTTGTCAAAAGTTCAGTAACCGTTGAAGGATATTTATTTTATTGTTTGTCAAAATAATTTTCGCATTAGATAGGCAGGCAGGTAGGTATACCTACCTCCCTACTACAATACATAGTATTGGTGGTATTGAATGTCTTTCACTTTCAAGTTGTATTTATACAATACACTTATTATTTAACCGCCTATGTGGTCTAGTGGTTGACCCACCCGTGTAAGGATCTCCGCTGCGTTAAGCGGGACACGCTCGCGGGGCGACATAGATTAGAGCTTACTCATGCACTGCAAGCATTCTGTCCGTCAAAAAACCAGCAATCTAAGTATATTCCCGCGCCGTGTACCCGCGGCGGGATCCCGCTTAACGCAGCGGAGTGCCTTAGACGCAAGGGTCCCAGGTTCGATTCCCAAGAGGGGGGTATAACTTGCACCTTGGTTTGGTTGGTGGTAGGGCTAATTTCAAGTCTGCCTGATTAGCTACCACCATCTTACCTAAGTCTGGTCACTGGTGCCATAATAACAATTTAAAAATTGTTGCGTTTAGCAGCTTAGAGGTAAGATAGCCAGTTCCTCAGTGGTGAGGATTCCGGGTGTAGTGCGCTTCCACCTTCGGCCTTATCGTCACTTAACATCAGGTGAGGTGAAGGCAAGCACTATCCCGTTATTCCCGTTGTGCATTAAAAAAACACTCGTGAAAAAGTTATGGAATTTCAGGTCTATTTCATACAAACGAGGTAACTTTGAAGCTTTGGTTTTCCGCCCTTGATTGAGGCTCTCCGCTGTGTTAAGAGGCATATTACATTTCGACTGTGATTTTTGCGTAAAATGACCAATTTTGGCGTTGCCGATCTCAGAAACAAAAATACATTAACACTTTTGACTTATTGAATGGTGCAGAATAGCTATTGGAATAGTTCATAGCGGCCTCGCTTTTTTGAAAATTTGCTTAACTTTATAATTAAACCCGAAATTGCAGATAAAGATTTTAATAAAATGCGCGAAGGCACTTTTTTGAGCTCATGGATTGAACAACTGTGCTAAAGAATTGAAATAAAAAAAATTGAATGTTATCTCTTATATAGTCGAATAGTTCATAGCGGCCTCGGAATTTTGAAATTATGTATGGAATATGTGAAAAAAAATCCCAATCAAAAACCATAAAACTCCTAAAAAAGCTCAGAATTAACTGTGGATTTCTCCTAGATACATTATTATTATTACGTAAAAATTATATCATAATAATCTTAACTTCGTAAGTAAATCAAATTTCATACTTTTATTTGTTGTTTGTACTTGTTTGTCTTTCTGTGTATGTTCAAAGTTGACTCTAAGAAATCGTTCACCAACTTTCATTTTCCTTTCTAACCCTTTAACTTTCCAGTGAATCATCATATTACTTTTTTTCGCGGACACATATAAATGTATTTAGTAGACCCAAAGGTTTCTCTAGGTTGTATCGCTAAAATCCGTCAAAATCAAAATTTCGACGAAAAAATGTGATAGGGCCCTTAAGCGGGACACGCGTGCGGGGCGACATAGATTAGAGCTTACTCATGCACTGCGCAAGCATCTGTCCGTCAAAAACCAGCAATCTATATTCCCGCGCCGTGTACCCGCGGCGGGATCCCGCTCAAGGCAGCGGACGGCCTGAACGGAGTGAGATCTGATGATGGCAATTTAAATAATGAACGGTGGCGGCCCTTAATGCTAAGAAACCTAACAAATTAGATGACTCTAGCTCAGGGTTGAACTTGGCGCACAGAGAGTAGACATTTTGTCCGAAGGACGAAATGTCCATCGTCTGAACGCGCCCCGCCCTTATAGCTGTTAACAAAGTCCATTTAGGAGGAGTCTCAGTTTATTATGATCCAACGTATGGCACTAAAAATAATGAGGAACGTGCCGTCTATATTTTCAAATTGATCAGTGTGTGTATACCTTAACATTTTGTAAACAACACTAAATTTGCGCTAATTTTGGAGATCAAATATTTGTGTTCAGGTGCTCACGTGTGTGTATTTAGTGGTATTTATATCTATTTTCATCAACAATCCGAACCAACTTTGGTAGCCTTTGGATGTAAACAATCAATATGCGTAAAATATATTGAAAATGGGCAATGTCAACGATTGTTGTCGTAGTAAAACAATAATTTACTTAAATTCCTGAGAGTTGTTAGCGTACCGTTGAAAATCACAAGCTGTATCAACAAACATGTTTAAAAATAACAGACATGCGACTATATTTCTTACTTGCTGGAAATAAGAATACAATTTGCAGTTAATTGTTTGCGAAACACCTTTCCATACTTGTTTAGCGCGTCAAATCTTGGGTTTGTGTGACTTGGTCACAGTTTTCTTGTTGGTTACGCGAGACGAACGTATTCGAAAATCAAATTTTGAATTTTATATATCAAATTCTTTTTTTAAATCTGACCTCAATTTTTACACTAGTGCTGTGACAGTGCGCAATTATCTATCGATTTTACCGGTTCGCGGAATCGTGTTTTCCTTGAATTTTCACCGGTGGTGTTTGACCTGTGTCCTGGTGCATTTTTTATTCATTCGGTCATTATTTGTCACAAACTGATTCAATGAAATTGATTGGTGCAGGTTTTTGATTGCGTAGTGACGCAGTCAAACATCGATGTGATTGATTTTCAGTTGATTTTTTTCCAATGAGGGCTATTCAAAATGACAGAAAACTGTAGGCTCGAGATGGCGTTGATAAAAATGTATGTCTCAATGTATTTTTTTTACTAATCTTCGAAGAGTAGGTACTCAGGTAGGCAGGTAGATGTAACCCTAAAATGTTTATCTTTGGGCAGCTGTCAGCCAGCGAGCGCTTACTTTGGTACAGGCCGTCGTTTATTTTGAAAAGCGAATTCTGACACTCCATCAACGCCATTTACGCCATCTAGTGAGGCAAATACTATTTTTATTTTTTAAATGTCACTTTGAAAAGTCCTCATTATGTTAACGTATTTCATGGGTTTTTTTAGTTAGTTAGAGATTGCATTATTCTATAAATCCATAAACTTTAAACTTTTCATTTTAAGTTTCGCTATTTTCATAAAATGTTTAATTCTGTAGCAACTGACGTTGGCAATATTGGCTTATTCAATTTTACTACTATAGCGGAGAGCATATCAAATAAAATAAAACCATATTATGAAAAGTTTTGAGAGTAAAAAATATCAAATCGGTTTAGAAAAACAAAACGTGCTCTAGGTAAAAAATTCATGTAAAAAAAATATCGCCATATATGATTCTTAGTGCTATGATGATGGTGCCGATTGGTGCTACAGTATACCTAGGTACATCCTATATCGTACTTGTATAGTCAGCAATGAAAGAAGCATAGTGGCTGGTTTACATTATTTTAGCTTTTAGTAGAGAGTAGAGGTACATTGCCTGGCATGTTCGTTGATTTCAAAAGAACGGTAAATACAGCAGGTAATGTACGGTCAGCAATGAAATTGGCTTAACACTTTAGTATTGTGTCAAAGCAACTTTTTCGGTTAATGTTTCAAACTGTGAGGCATCTGTCAAAAAACAAAGTTCTTAAGTGTTAAGCAACTTTCATTGCTGACTGTACGTCTACTCTCTACTAACAGCTAAGATAATGTAAACCAGCCCTAACATAATACTTTAGTACTTTGTCAAATTATCATTTTTGATCAATGTTATAAACTGTGAGACATTCTGCCAAGAAAGTTGGTATTTCAAAGGGATGAAGTGTTAAGCGCGTAAAGCGAGATAGTAATGAGAAAACGAAACGCGCGGGAGCGAGACCGATTCAGCAGATTTGGCGCAAAAATCACTACTTAAATCAATTCGTAGTAAATAACTATAGCGATTAAAGAGAAATGCTTTTACACGATTGTGAATATTGATGATACAAATTATTTAAAGTAATTTCGACTTGAATACCTGATGTGTTTCTAAATCATTTCGAACTTAAGAATTTTTAAGAGGTACCTATTTTTGAAATTAAAATGCGTGTTTCTGGTTCGATAAAGTGTCTGGAGAAAGATATATCTTAATTTCAGATCTCTAGGATCTTTCCGTGACCAACGGAAAAAGTGTAAATTTTATTGACGTATCCGCGACTTAAGCGACTTTTGTTGTTGCTGACCGTCCAACACATTTAATTGAGTACCTAGTTAGGTAGGTAGTTGCAGTATCAATTCCAATAAAGGTAACTCGCACGATCATAGTGATCGCTGGATGTCCGTGGGTTCGCAAATGGCCGTAGTTAGGTATAAATAACTGACCTACAAATGTCAGGCTTGGACTGTATGCAGCAGCCCGTATCAATGGATTGTGGGACTTGGGCACTAGGGTTGCTAGATTTGGCGGCATGAATTTAAAATTAGGACATGACGAGCAATTTTCAATTTTAATTTTTAATTTCAATTTTATTCTAGTTTATTTCAATTTGATAATAATAATGAACAACATGTTTTTTTATTTAAATTTAAGTAAGTGAATTAATTTTAAATGCTTTAATTTTTGTTGGTGATTCAATTTATTATTGTTATTGATGTTTCTATTTAATTAAACAGATTTATGGGTATTAATCCTGAAATAAGTAATTTATATTTATATTTTATTTATTAAAACTTGTTATAAGCATTAAGCCGTCGTAGTCGAGTGGCTCGTACACTGGTCTAAGGTGTCGCTAATGCCGGGTTTGGTACCCGGTTATCAGCAAAGCCGCGAGCAAAAGTTAGTATTTCATAGACTACATTAGTCCAATACAAAATTGATCTAGATCGGAGTTATTTTTTGCTAAATAGGGAAATCGTTTTATTTCTTTTGAATCTGTTAAAAAATAAGTGATAAGTATAGGTAGCACGCTTCGCTTAAAACTGCGGAAACCTAATAAAAAAAATGTTTTTTTGTATTACCGGTTAAATCAAACCGAGTAATAGCGGGCAGCCATTTCGGCTTTAATTGTCCTTTTTTATGTTAATGCTATATTGTAGAACTAAAAATAGATGTTACCAACTGTCTATTTTTAATATCCATCCAAATGCTTTTTTTACTTTTTGCAAAAACTAAGTTTCTGTAAAAGAATCAAAGAAAATTGTACGTAGACTCGGGTAATCGATTTGAAAGGCAATCATATTAATTTTAGATTTTGACTGCTTAGGTATAGTAAATTATTAGCACCAAAAGTTTCTCCTTAAAATATTGATAAGTGTATGTAATAAAAATAGTGCTGGACAGTAAAAATAGTGTGAAACTTTAATGTCAGGGATATTGAAGAAAACCATGACCAACGACAAACTGTTGAAGAAGCGACATTCGGTCATCTCTGGGAAGAGCGACTTTTGTAAGTACTACACACCATCAAATCAAATCAAAATCATCTACTTAATAATTTTACAACACAACATTTGAATGCCAAACAAGGTACGGGATTCGTTCGCAAACCCTGATGTATGATTCAAAACGACCGGCGCGAGTCGGGCCGCGCCGGAGTGCATTTTGCAATCTGCTGAACGAAATTTAAGCTTTTATACAGGCAATTAAGTTCTATATTTGGTTGGAATTTACGCAACTTGCACCGCCCGCACGCGCCGGCACCCGGTCGGCTCAGTTCGCAGGCGTCGGCATGCCTCTACATCGGTCCGCATATTTTAGCAGCCGGTTGACTCTGCTTGTACGCCGCGTCAGCCGATTGGCTGCTCTAGGTTGCCGACGGACCCGGTGACACGCTCCTAGAAGAGCGTGCCGACAGATGCGGACACGTGCCGACGGATGCGATCGCATGCCGACGGATGCGAATGCACGCTGACGGATGCGAATGCACGCCCACGGATGCGGACGCATGCCGACAGATGCGGACGCATGCCGACGGATGCGGACGCATGTCGACGGATGCGGACGCATGCCGACGGATGCGAATGCATGCCGACAGATGCGGACGCATGCCGACGGATGCGCGTGCGTGCTAACGCACACGTTCGCATATGCTGCGAAGATGCGGCCCGACTCGCGCCGGTTAGTTTGAATCGTACCTAAGCGAGACCTTATTAAGAGAATAACCGTCAAAAACTCGCCAAAGGACTGCTTTTTTTAAAATTATTAGTTAGTTTTAATTTATTTCCTCTCTACTCCCTAAGATCAATCAGGTTTTCTTTTCACTTGACTATACTATAATCATTAACTGCGTTATAATAATTCAACTTCTTTAAAAGTACACCAATGTTGTGTGCAGTATCTGAAAACGATCAGCCTTGAAATGAAAACGCTCATAAACCTGTGATATGGTTACGTATTATCGCAAACACGCAAGACGAATGAAGGGAAACTGATAAGATTTTTTTTATATCTTTTATTCACAATTCAGTAGCTTCTTAATACTCCGGGCTACTAATATAGGGTGGCCCCGTTACCAAACAACCTCGTTTCCACAACAACAAATGTGTACTTAAAAGGTGAGACGTGTAGACACGTCTAACACTATGAAAGAGGGCTTTTCAAAGTGACATTTAAAAAAACTATGAATAGTAATATTTGCCTCACTAGATGTTCTTGATGGTCAAGTGAAGTGTTAACATTGGCTTTGAAAAATTAACGGTATGTGCTTAAAAAAGTTTTCCTACGTTTTCTACAGTTGACACTTGACTTTTTATCAACGCCATCTATCGAGCCGAGTTTTTTGTTATTTTGAAAAGCCCTCATTGAAACACGTTTCATATGAACTTTAGCCCGGCTCCAGTCGAGTTTCGGTTGAGCTTTCCGGTGCCATCTACTCGAACGCTTGTCTATACATGAAGTCTAAATAAATGTATATATAAATAAATAAATAAATAATTGAGCAAACCTTTATTTTTTCCCCCAATTTCTCGAGTCGTAGGTTGCATTCAAAAGGGTTTTTAAACAATAACATAGCAACCTTTTAAAACAGCTCTTAATATAGACGACCGAGTTTACATAAACGACATTGTTTTATTGCAAACTCCGAACTGTTTACACAATTTAACTGGAGCTATTTTGGAAGCAAGGTCGGAACATTAAAACTTTGCACTTGACCGTCTTTACTTGTTTAACTGGCTTATGAAGGTAAAAGCTCTTGATCTTTCTACACATCTCATGATGTACTTAGCAGTGGCGACTTGGCGAGGGGTCCATAAAACCCAATTCCTATCGGCTAACCTTTTAGAAACCCCACACCATCGATCCACTATGCAGATCATAACATTGTTGTAGAACGACTTACATTCACCATAAGGGGCCATCCATAAATTACGTCACACGAATTTCATGTTTTTTCACCCTCTCCCCCGTCCTTGTCACAGCTACTCACATTTGTGAGGCGCCCCCACCCTAGTGTGACGTCACATATTTTACAATTTTATATCTAGAAATAATTATTGAATTAAAATAGCAGTTCCAAAATTTGTTTTATTTTAATTTAAATGATTTTGAAATGTGACGTCACGAAATTTAGGACCCCTCCCACCCCCTTGTCACACAATGTCACACTTCGTCTACCCCCTCCCTCCCCCTTTACTTGTGACGTAATTTATGGATGGCCCCCAATTTCACCCCTCGCCATTGGTACCTACTTAGCTTAGATTCATGCTTAGGTGATCATTAAGCTTTGCTGTGCTGTCTGTCACATATAACCTACATTAACCGGAGTTTCCTGAAAGAACCGGTTCTTCCGTTCGGATAGATACTAGGAACCGAACCGGATAGCTACCCGGTTCTTTTGAAATATTTTATCACACGTCGTCGTTTCGGAGAGATCCCTTGTCTTGTAAGACTTTCGTTAGGATGCAAGAACCACTTTGCGAGTGCGTAAAATGGCAGTAGAAAATTCCATACATATATTTATCCCGAGCAACACACAACATCATTAAGTAGTGTAGTCACTACTCAAACCTTTTGATACCCAGTCTATTGACGTAGTGTCCAAAGAAGCACCTATCATGGTCCAAAAAACGAGGTCTGGTATTCCGGGAGTAACACTTGCTTACGTCACTATCCTGTTGCGTGACTTTATACTAACTAGTAAAGAATGAAAGATTTTTTCTGTCACACTCATTACAAAATTATTATAGTGCATTTGAATTGTGATTTGTTTCTCTTAGCAAAGGAAACAGTTCAAGTTAAAGATGAATGGACGTAATTTTAATACCTATAGCGGAGATGACGTAAGCTAGTGTTACCCACGCGACTTCCTCTGTCTCGGAATGCTATACCTCAACCCTCCATGTTTTTATTTAAAAAGATATCTATCATTTATCTTCTTCATTCTATTCATTGCTTCAAATCAACTGAACCTCTTTCTCTCTCCAGGGTCATCATCAGATGAAGATGAAGGTGTACAACCCCATGAAAAGGCCATCGCCGCGGGCCAAGCCAACCCCCCGTATTGCGTGAGGAACGTTGAGCAGCACGCCTTCGGGAGGAGAGAGATAGAAATAGCGGAGCAGGAGATGCCGGGCATCATGGCGTTGAGGGCAAGAGCGAAGGAAGACAAACCTTTAAAGGACGCAAAGGTATTTGGGATAAATAATTTGGTTAGGTAGACATGCGACCGCCCTCAACTTGGATTTTGTTCCAAACCCTCATACTGCGTGAGGAACGTTGAGCAGCACGTCTTCGGGAGGAGAGAGATAGAAATAGCGGAGCAGGAGATGCCGGGCATCATGGCGTTGAGAGCAAGAGCGAAGGAAGACAAACCTTTAAAGGACGCAAAGGTATTTGGGATAAATAATTTGGTTAGGTAGACATGAAAAGTCAACAAAAAACAACAAAAAAGTCTGGAACGGGTGGTAGGAAAATATAGACGATTCAAAAGTACTTAATAATTAAGTTTATTTGAATAAAGCTTATTTGACTTTGACTTTGACTTTGACATGCGACCGCCCTCAACTTGGATTTTGTTCCAAACCCTCATACTGCGTGAGGAACGTTGAGCAGCACGTCTTCGGGAGGAGAGAGATAGAAATAGCGAAGCAGGAGATGCCGGGCATCATGGCGTTGAGAGCAAGAGCGAAGGAAGACAAACCTTTAAAGGATGCAAAGGTATTTGGGATAAATAATTTGGTTAGGTAGACATGCGACCGCCCTCAACTTGGATTTTGTTCCAAACCCTCATACTGCGTGAGGAACGTTGAGCAGCACGTCTTCGGCAGGAGAGAGATAGAAATAGCGGAGCAGGAGATGCCGGGCATCATGGCGTTGAGAGCGAGAGCTAAGGAGGACAAACCTTTAAAGGATGCAAAGGTATTTAGGATAAATAATGTAGTAAGGCAGACATGCGACCGATCGCAAACTCTGGAGAGGTTTCAGCCTCAGGTCTCTATCGAATCAAAAGCTTTCTTATAGTCCACGAACGCCAAGCAATATGGCGGATTAAACTCATCGGTCCTCTGTATAACCTGCCGCAGCGCATGGATGTGGTCTATGGTGCTAAAACCTTTTCGGAACCCAGCTTCTTCGGGAGGTTGGAAGTTTGGAAGTCGTCGAACCTGCGAGCGAGACGATTCGTAAGGACTCTCGAAAACAACTTATAGATATGGCTCAAAAATGAGATGGGTCTGTTGTTCTTCAAGAGGGTCTTGTCACCCTTTTTAAAGAACAGAATCTTCAGGAGGTTGGAAGTCATTGAACCTGCGAGCGAGACGATTCGTAAGGACTCTCGAAAACAACTTATAAACATGGCTCAAAAGCGAGATGGGTCTGTAGTTCTTCAAGAGGGTCTTGTCATCTTAAAGAACAGAATCATTTCGCTTAAGTTCCACGTCTTCGGCGTCAAATTTAATTTTATTATACCTTTCACAGATCGTAGGGTGCACACACATAAATGCGCAAACGGCGGTTCTGATAGAAACCCTGGCGGCGCTTGGTGCGACAGTTCGTTGGGCTGCGTGCAACATTTACAGCACGCAGAACGAAGTGGCGGCAGCTTTGGCTCATGCTGGTAAGAATTTAACTTTTTTTCATACATCAACAATGGACAATCATGAGATTTGGTGGTTGCGAGGAATGTGAATGTTGTGGTCTAGTATAGTTATTTATTCTCAGGAAGAACGTTTTGCTATTTGCATGTGTTAGGCGTGCACATGCACATTGTTTAAGTGTTCGTCTAACACCACAGAATAGATAATAGTACTAGCGTACAGAAGTTGTACTCCGCAAAAACGTTTAATTAATTGTGACTCTTGCTCCGACACAATAAAGTACAATTCAGGTCGCACAGCGCTCTATTCGCTCCAAAACATTAACTTAGTAGTTGCTTCTCTTTCTATTGCGTAGATCTTATCTTTTCTGACGTATGAAATTTGTTCTCTCAGAGGACACCGAGCGACAGAGCCCTGCTAACACTAAAACAATGTGCACACTAAAATAAAGTGCATTTGCACGCCTAACAACATTCATAGGGTCGAACGTGAGATTGAACAACTTTAAGTTTTTTTTTTAAGTTTGAACTCTTAACTAAAACTATTTCTTGAAATAAATTTCGTCTTTATCACTTAACATTTTACATACTACCTAAAACATTTTTTTTGTTTCTATACGTAAATTGTACGATGCTACCCTTTATGCTGATAACACTTTGCTAAAACCACAGCCCTCAATAAAATCTTTGATTGCTACTTTCTTCTGGTCTTCCTCAAGGGTATGCGATATTCGCATGGCGCGGCGAAAGCGAGGAGGCATTCTGGTGGTGCATAGACCAATGCTGTGCACCCACTACGACCTGGCAACCCAATATGATACTAGACGACGGTGGAGATGCGACGCATCTGATGTTGAAGAAACACGCGGCTGCCTTCAAGCATATCAAAGGTAAGTTAAATTAAGTGGGGAAGTATTTCCTCTTTGTTGCTTTTCCATCTTCCCCTTTTCTAGTGTTGGTGTGTGTTCTCTGGTGGTAGAAAGATCCCCTTATTTTTTGCCTTACATTTTCTCAGTACAATACCACTAGCACAGACATATATCAGTAAATAAAAGCACGTAAAAGAACTCGATACATTAATTAGCTAAGGAAAATTTAATTTCGCTTTTGGGCGATATATCTACCTATAGCACTGTACAAATTTACTCTAACCCCATACCCCCCATAACCGTAAACCCATACAAAATTACTCTTATCGCTTTTATTACGCGCATTTTTTTACATCGGCCGTGGTCACTGCGGCTGTCTGGGCCCGATTAAATAACGTGACAAGTTGTCACTTGTCATGACAATTTTATATCCATTGCGTCAACCAATTTGACAATAGAACAAAATAGGTACTCCGCACCGCAATGTAACCCAAATTGACATAACAATTTGACAGGTGACAAATGGTCACGTTTATTAAACACGGCCCTGAAAGTGTATAAATAATCCTTTTTTCTGTTGTCCAACCTAGGTATTGTAGAAGAGAGTGTGACCGGGGTTCATAGACTGTACCAACTGAGCAAAGCTAACAAGCTGTGCGTGCCAGCGATGAACGTCAACGATTCAGTCACCAAGACTAAGTTTGACAACTTGTATTCTTGTCGGTAAGTAAATAATTGATCTATGAGAATACAATATGAGTGGTATGAAAGGTGGAAACGTACCCCACGCCACGTGATGGCACGTTAGAAGCACACTTGTCACACGCCTCGCCACGTGGTGCGATGCATCAGATGGCGTTAGCGATAGAAGCTCACTGGGCTAACGTAATGACACGCTCCCTGATGTGACGTTACGTACATCGTGATAATACGTTAGAAGCACACTTGTCACACGACACGACACATGGCGCGATGCGTCAGATGGCGTTAGCGATAGAAGCTCACTGGGCTAACGTAATGACACGCTCCCTGATGTGACGTTACGTACATCGTGATAATACGTTAGAAGCACACTTGTCACACGACACGACACATGGCGCGATGCGTCAGATGGCGTTAGCGATAGAAGCTCACTGGGCTAACATAATAACACGCTCCCTGATGTGATGTTACGTTCATCGCGATGATACGTTAGAAGCACACTTGTCACACGACATGACACATCGCGCGATGCGTCAGAACTGTAGGGCTTGAAAATCGGAGTATTTTTCAGCTCCGGAGTTGGGTTTCGATGTTCAGAGTTTCAACTCCGGAGCTCCGGAGTTCCGGAGTTTTCAGTCTCTATTTAAATAAAATTGCAGTGATATTTTTAGCGTGTTTAATACAGGTTATTAACTAACCAAAAATCAATATATACTTTTATCATCGAAAAAATAATAAATTGAATCACTTAGGTACTTACTTGCTTATTGCGCAAATAATTCGACTAAAAATACATTTAACTTACATTTCACGCCACTCAAATTTGCCGAGTGTTGGTTCATCATCATATCAGTCACACGACATCCACTGCTGGTTATGGTCTCGCTCAAGGATCTCCACAACGTTCGATCCTGCTCTGCTCGCATCCAACGGCGCCCCGATAGCCTGCGACCTTCACTAGTCACCAGATCGTTGATCCACCTTGTCAGGAGCCTGGGGCTCTATTTTTGAATCGCTCGTATGACATAATTTTGTCGCATGCGACTTAAGTCACACTCGTCTTCCAAGTCGCATGACGTCGATTTTCCGTTTTTTTGAATCGTTCGTTTCCGTGCTGCCAACATAATACGAAATGTTGGGTTTTATCCGTTCCACGCAGAATTTAGAGAAAACAGGTAACTACCACAACGAAAACGGAACGTAATATCCATGTTTCTATTGGCTGTTAAACAAAAATCTTTGCTTTTAAGTAAAAAAGAATATCGCTCGCCGTGCCGTATCGCTCGACTGTAAACGAGTGGGTAGGGGCACTCGTTGCGGTCGAGCGATTCAAAAATATGGAAAGTCAAATGTCGAACGAAAATCAGTAGAAACGAGCGCTCGACGCCACGTCGAGCGATTCAAAAATAGGGCCCCTGCCCACGAAGCGTTTTGTGTTCGGTCGCCATTCCAGAACCTTTCTTCCCCAATGGTCATCAGTTCTACTTGTTAAGTGCCCCGTCCACTGCCACTTCAGCTGATCAATCCTTCGAGAGATGTCGGTTACTTAAGTTCTCCTACTGATTTCTGATTCGATCACGCAGGGAAACGCCGAGCATGGCTCTGTCCATTGCACGCTGGGTCGCTAGGTGACCTTGTGGCTTTTTAAGATACCCATAGTTAGCGAGCACGTTTCACTGCCTTAAGTCATCACTGGCAACACACGCTGATCAAGGTCTTTCGTCTAGAGACACTATAGTAAGTTTGACGTGAAGATTTTTTAAAGCTTCCTGAATGCTGCCCATTCGAGCTAAATTGAACGAGAGATATCTTCCTCCAAGTTGTACTTACTTAACTGGACTGTCTGTCCTACGTCCTACTAGGTAATGGTCTAGAACAGGGGTCACCAAATGGCGGACCGCGGACCGCGAGAGCACAGGAACTTACAAAAATACCTACTTTAAGTATCTAATAATTAAGTTTCTGTAATAAATATTCTTTTCTATAAAATGTTGTGCAGACCGCGATGGTCATTTCATTTCTTAAAACGGACCCCGAACGAAACTAATTGGTGACACGTGGTCTAAAACTTCGAGTACCTATTGTGTTTGTTCCCAACATGAAGGAGTGGGTAAATACAACATTCGACATGATTTTTGTCTTATGTTCATGTTCCATCCATCCATCCATGTTCATCCTAAGAGCCACTCTTTCGGAAAACACTACGGAAATATTCGAGCATTACGAGTATGTTCAGGTTTTACAAGGTCTCAGTCGTGAGAACTGATCTGCAAAATGAAGGTGTGTCAGGTACTCGCCATTAATGTTGCTGCCCAGTCCTTTACAGTTTAAGAGCTTATGCCATAAGCTCTTAAACTGTAACGTCATTTCTCCAAAACTGTTCACAGCTGCTATGGAGAAATGACGTCTCCCTCTTTCACACATCGCTGCAGTTGGATTGGGATTTGAGCTCTGGTTCTGTAATCGGATCGACATGATGGCTTTTTCGTATAAGTACTTCAGTCAGCACCTCGCTACACCTGTAGTCCACTTGGCACCTCTGAAGAGACTGCAGCACCGCCCAGGGGTATATGACCACGGGCGATTAAAATTTTTTTCTAACATTATTTTTGAAAATCGAAACTCCGGTTTTGGTTGTGAAACTCCGGTTTTCAAAACGATGCTGAAATTCTTCGAAACTCCGGAGCTAGACCAAAACCGGAGTTCCGGACTTCAAGCCCTAGTCAGAAGGCGTTAGCGATAGAAGCTCACTGGGCTAACGTAATAACACGCTCCCTGATGTGATGTTACGTTCATCGCGATGGTACGTTAGAAGCACACTTGTCACACGACATGACACATCGCGCGATGCGTCAGAAGGCGTTAGAGATAGAAGCTCACTGGGCTAACGTAATAACACGCTCTCTGATGTGATGTTACGTACAGCGTGATGATACGTGAGAAGCACACTTGTCACACGACACGCCACGTGTCGCGATGCGTTAGATGGCGTCAGCGATAGAAGCACACTGAGCTAACATGATGACACGCTCTATGATGTGATGTTACGTACATTACATTTTTAGGGAAGCGTCAGTCGTATGCGAATACGACTGACGCTTTGCTGTCACGAAACGAGCGATCGTTTCGTGCTTCGATATTTTTATCGATATCGAAAACACCTTGCATCCTTACTGACGCAACACTCGCGTCATAAACAACGTCAATTAACACGCAATCAGACGCATACGTTATGGGGTGTGTTCACGTCAGCGAAGTGTTATAGTACTCTGCCAGTGACGTAACTCCAAAAAATACGTTGTTAACTTTTTCAGAAATATACTAATATTATTTTTTTCATTTTGTCAGGGAAAGTATAATAGATGCTCTAAAAAGAAGCACGGATCTAATGTTCGGCGGTAAACAGTCACTGGTTTGCGGGTACGGGGAGGTTGGGAAAGGTTGCTGTCAAGCCCTGAAGGCGTTAGGATGCGTGGTGAGTACCATTGACCTCTATATTATTATTACACTAATAATATAGAGGTCAACTGGCTGCTGTCAAACTGTTCTTGTGCCTATTTGATTTCCGCCATTTTGGCGCTGTAGGACGTAGCGTGAGTGGGCATAGCGTGAGGGACATGGTACTAAAGTCTGGTGTCATCATGGCAACCATTTTCATTGTAGTTACGTCAGATAGTTCCTTAGACAGACTCTAGAGGCGTTTCAAATAGGCACAAAAACTTTGCTGTCAAATCATACAGACAGCCAGTACAGTTAAATAGGAAAAAAAAATCAGGTCAGTGGTGAGTACTGACCATGGTAATAATAAATAAAATAAAATAAAAATAGTTTTTATTTCCCAAATACAAATAATAGTTTGTGAGACCGCCCCAGAAAGTAATGGAATACTTGTGTTGGGGGTGTCTCGCTCATACCTTAGGGGGTGTCCACATTCGCCAACTTCCTTTTTAGCCAAATCATGATTTGCCAACTCCTGATTCGCCAATTCCTGATTCGCCAACTCCTTATTGAGAATCTGTCATTTCGGTCGCTCGAGCGTTTATGCTCTAATATTTTTGACGTTTATTTATTACAAAATATATGTAAATATTATGTGGGTATTTAAAATAAAAAATAAAATAAATTCAATATTAGAAAAACGAAATCAAAGAAACAAAGTTGTCAATAGTTAATCCAGAATAGTCCTCGTCTCTTTGTTATCAAATAAATCGCAGATCTTGTGCTCTTTTGGTATCTTAATTAAATATAATATACATTGAAAAGGAATTTAATTAATTTTATAAATAGACTAGCGACCCGCCCTCCCTTCGCTTGGGTTCCTTCTTTTTGCGAAATGCGACCATCCCGCAACGACGTAACGTAAGATCCCGAGCTGATTTTTTTAGTAGGTGCATATAAAGCTTAAGTATTACTGGCAACAAAAATTCGTGCGCAAACTGAACACTTTTTAAAAATAAATATAATTCAAAAACAGCATTTTTCAAAAAATCTTCAAAGTTGTTAATAATTGCCATTTTATAAATAGTCCAAAATAACCATAATTTAGTAGTACAAAATACAATAAATAAATAATTTTAAAAGAACCAACGACAAAAGACATATTTCAGTTTTTCTGTTTTTTGACCCTTTCCAAACAGCCAACTTTAAGATTTTTTTTCTCGACAACTGTCCATATTTGAGCTGGGGTTACTTCTAGTCAATTGATCAGCATCTAACTACGTCAATCTGCGGGGACAGTAAAAATGTCTGAACACTGTACGTACTAGTACTTATATCTATTCTGTGTGTGGAATAAGTCACTATTTTAAATATAAAATGTCTTTTTCAGGTGTATGTAACAGAAATAGACCCAATATGTGCATTACAAGCTGCAATGGATGGCTTTAGAGTTCTTAAGATAAATGAGGTAATCATTAGTAATCATATTTTATTTCTAGTATAATACTAATTAATTACTAGACTCCAAACAAAACAGCCTAAATTTTGCTTAATAATGTCTGAATCAGGGGGGTTTCACTCCGCGCTTAAACTTTTATATTAGCGTACTGCTCGCGGCTGACTCAGTCGAGCCAGCGCGCGAGGGGTGGCGCGTGGCGGTTGAGACAGAGCTACGCGACAGAAAGAGAAGCGCTTCGGAGGCGCTTGTAATAATAGGCACGCAGCGCTGTGCAATTTGAAATTGTACTTTATTGCCGTGCAGCGAGGGTAGCTTATTATTTGATTGTCCTCGCGCGGATGGGCTTCTGTACGTTTAGTACTATTATTATATTGTGTTGTGTCTGAACTGAATGGTATTTCAATAGTACATACATATTGCTTTTTGTGTTTAATAATAGTCACTCTGACTTTGACTATTTCCAGGTGATCAGACAAGTAGACATAGTCATCACGGCCACGGGAAACAAGGGCGTAGTCACCCGCGAACATATGGAGAGGATGAAAAATGGATGCGTAGTATGTAATATGGGACATAGTAATACTGAAGTTGACGTCCATGCACTGCGTACGCCGGATTTGTTATGGGAACGAGTCAGGAGCCAGGTGGGTAACATTTATTCCCCATAACTATTGTAGACGATGACTAAAGTTGACTATGACTACTGTAAACTATGACTAATGTTGACTATGACTACTGTTGACGATGACTATAGTTAACTATGTGACTATTTTTGACTAGGTGAGTATGCGACTATTGTTGACTGTGATTATTGTGGATTATAAGCAAAGGTCGGATTTGCGGTGGCAGGAATACAAACTTGCTAGTGATTACCAAATTATCGTAAATGTATTTATAGGTACATCGATGTTTTGAAAATATTTTTGAAGTGGAACTTCTTTGATCGCGTCTGTATATATTTTTTGTATTTTACCAAGGAGGATGTATTTCTTAAAAATTTGACATTCATTTCACTCACTTTGACTTTGCTATCTTTGCATCAAGAAAAACTGCAGTGAATTTTATTATTTATACATTTCACGATTTTCACTTTTCATATAGGTATTATGTAGGTAGGTAATTTCTACTATTTCAGACAGTAAGTCTATATATCATGTTACTTAATTATATTTTTATCGATAAATTACATAAATAGATAATCAAGTTGTCCTCGCACTATTAAACGTCATTTTATTCGTGCCACCGCAAGTCCGGGCTCTAATTATAAGTGACTATGGGATGAAAAATGGAAGTGTAGTGTGCAATAATGGGACATAGCCATAATGAATTGATGTACATGCGCTGTGTACGCCGGATTTGTTATGGTAACGAGTCAGGAGTCAGGTGGGTGGTAACTTTTTTTATAGCTATTGAAGACTATGACTACGGACTGTTGACTATGACTATAGTTAACTTTGTGACTATTGTTGACTAAGAGAGTATGCGGCTATTGTTGACTGATTATTGTAGACTAGGATGAAAAAATCATGTGTACCTATAGTGTGAAATAATGGGACATAGCAATACTGAAGTTGACGTTCATGTGCTGCGTACACCGGATTTATTATAGAATTGAGTAATGAATCACATATGATTACCAAGTTCATGAATCAAATATGAGCAAAATCGCATTTGATTTCAAAAGTTTATTTTGATTGGACGTAGCCTGTTAATTTTGTTTAAGATAACATTATTTTTCCTTCTTTACAGGTGGATCATATAATCTGGCCGAATGGTAAACGCATAGTTCTCCTAGCGGAAGGCCGCCTAGCAAACCTGTGTTGTTCCTCGCTGCCTTCGTTCGTAGTGTCAGTTACGGCGGCTACGCAGGCGTTAGCGCTCATCGAGCTGTATAATGCGCCACAGCACCGATATAAGGTGACATATACATTCATACTTTAGACACAGATATAGACACTGACACCTAGACACGGACACAAATACACATAGACACTGACACAAAGACAAAAATTCAGATAAATACATACAGACACAGATAAATAAACACAGACAAAGATAAATAGACACAGATACATAGACACTGACACATAGGCACATATACCCACAGACACAAAAGCACAGATCTACACATATCGACAGACACACACACATATAGACAGACATATTTCAAACCTGTGTTGTTCCTCGCTGCCTTCGTTCGTAGTGTCAGTTACGGCGGCTACGCAGGCGTTAGCGCTCATCGAGCTGTATAATGCGCCACAGCACCGATATAAGGTGACATATACATTCATACTTTAGACACAGATATAGACACTGACACCTAGACACGGACACAAATACACATAGACACTGACACAAAGACAAAAATTCAGATAAATACATACAGACACAGATAAATAAACACAGACAAAGATAAATAGACACAGATACATAGACACTGACACATAGGCACATATACCCACAGACACAAAAGCACAGATCTACACATATCGACAGACACACACACATATAGACAGACATATTTCAAACCTGTGTTGTTCCTCGCTGCCTTCGTTCGTAGTGTCAGTTACGGCGGCTACGCAGGCGTTAGCGCTCATCGAGCTGTATAATGCGCCACAGCACCGATATAAGGTGACATATACATTCATACTTTAGACACAGATATAGACACTGACACCTAGACACGGACACAAATACACATAGACACTGACACAAAGACAAAAATTCAGATAAATACATACAGACACAGATAAATAAACACAGACAAAGATAAATAGACACAGATACATAGACACTGACACATAGGCACATATACCCACAGACACAAAAGCACAGATCTACACATATCGACAGACACACACACATATAGACAGACATATTTCAAACCTGTGTTGTTCCTCGCTGCCTTCGTTCGTAGTGTCAGTTACGGCGGCTACACAGAGCGTTAGCGCTAATCGAGCTGTACAACGCGCCCCAGCACCGGTATATGGTTGTAACGAGGCCGTGCCGAGCTCCTTCCCCAACTAATTTTGCAATTTCAAATTATGTAAGTTTTTTATTTTTGTTCCGAAAGACATAGGTACTTCAAATTGACTGTTCGCTGTCTAGAGACTTGATTTTTTTGTCAACAATATAAAATCTCAACTGTGAATAGCTGCGAAATTAATACATAATACAAATGCAACTGTGCCGTAAATAAGATGTCCTTCTTTAAATTGATCGAATACAATCGTTGAATCGGAATTATATAATCTACCTACACTGGAGCCTGGTGTTTCATTGCTCCCGTAAAAAGGTGACATATACATTCATACTTTAGACACAGAAATATAGACACTGACACATAGATACAGACACAAATATACATAGACACTGGCACATCGTTACAGAGACAGATAAATATATACACAAACACTTACACATAACTATTTTTTTAATTCATTTTTTTCTTTCTTTTTTTTGTTAGATACCTTCAGACACAGATATTTAAACACTGACAAATAGACACGGTCAAAATATACATAGACACTGACACATAGACTAGACATAGACACAGATAAATAGACACAGATACACAAACACGTGGACATAAGTACTTTTATTTTATTTTCCTTTAATTCTTTCTTTAGATACGTGTACACAGACATTTAGACACAGACAGAAATACAGTCACACGCAAATAAACATACATAGTCATATAGACACAGTGTCAAATATATTTAGACACAAACACAGATACACGACAAAGATACATAGACACAGGCGCATAGGCATAACACACCAACTTCACATAGACATTAGTCATAGACACATAGACAAACGTCAAAACCACACAGGTCAGGCACAGACCCACACACACATACACACAGATACTTATACAAGCAGCTGTACAACTCGCCGTAGCCCGCGGGCTGATTATCTAATTAAAAACCACCTAGCGACTGGTTGCAGTTCACAGATGATCGTGATCCATTGCTTCTTCTTTTTGGGTTAAAAAAAACATACCAAAGAAAAGTGGCAATGTATGTCAAATGCAACCGGTCGCTAAATAGTTTATTTTTAGATAATCAGGGTGCCGGTCTAAGGTGACATACATAGACACAGACACAGACACGCACATAGAACACATATTCTTGCGCTTATCGAGCTGTAGGTACAATACAATACAACGCGCCATGTAAATACAGAGACATGGCCACATAGGCACAGTCACTAATATTGTTGATTTAGGCAAACAATAGACATAATATCCCTCGGATTTGTCATATTATGCTCGCCTGCAGAATTCATCTTTTAATAAGTATTAATTAAATGAATATTTTTTTCCATCCACAGGCTGACGTATACCTATTACCAAAGAAAATGGACGAGTACGTAGCAAGTCTCCATTTACCCACATTCGATGCCCACCTCACCGAACTGACGGACGAGCAAGCTAAGTACCTAGGCCTCAACAAAGTTGGTCCCTTCAAGCCCAACTACTATAGATACTAGCAGCGGATGTAGTTACGTTAACGTAGCGTTGACGAATCAGCCGCCATGTTGGAAGTTTAAACAAAATGAAGTTTCGACAATTTATTTATTTCGAATTAGTTTGACTAGTGAAAGTGATAGTTGTTGTTTTTTTTTAGATGAAAATTAAGTCATTTGAAGTTGGTCATGTCAGTCAGTCGACCAAGTTACACAGTCGGCCATGTACGTCCGTAATGTTAGTCAATCAGTCAGGTAGTCAGTCATGTTTGTTAGTCAATCTGTCGTATTAGTAAGGCAGTCAGTCGCTCTAATTAGTCAGCCAGTCAAATTAATATCTAGCTAGTCTACACTTGCCTACATTCGATACCCACCTCACTGAACTGACGGACGAGCAAGCTAAGTACCTAGGCCTCAACAAAGTTGGTGCCTTCAAGCCCAACTACTATAGATACTAGCAGCGGATGTAGTTACGTTAACGTAGCGTTGACGAATCAACCGCCATGTTGGAAGTTTAAACAAAATGTTGTTTCGACAATTTATTTATTTCGAATTAGTTTGACTAGTGAAAGTGATAGTTGTTGTTTTTTTTAGATGAAAATTAAGTCATTTGAAGTTGGTCATGTCAGTCAGTCGACCAAGTTACACAGTCGGCCATGTACGTCCGTAATGTTAGTCAATCAGTCAGGTAGTCAGTCATGTTTGTTAGTCAATCTGTCGTATTAGTAAGGCAGTCAGTCGCTCTAATTAGTCAGCCAGTCAAATTAATATCTAGCTAGTCTACACTTGCCTACATTCGATACCCACCTCATTGAACTGACGGACGAGCAAGCTAAGTACCTAGGCCTCAACAAAGTTGGTGCCTTCAAGCCCAACTACTATAGATACTAGCAGCGGATGTAGTTACGTTAACGTAGCGTTGACGAATCAACCGCCATGTTGGAAGTTTAAACAAAATGATGTTTCGACAATTTATTTATTTCGAATTAGTTTGACAAGTGTAAGTGATAGTTGTTGTTTTTTCAATGAAAATTGAGTCATTTGAAGTTGGTCATGACAGTCAGTCAGTACACAAAGTTAGACAGTCGGTCATGTATGTTAGTAATGTTAGTCAATCAGTCTGGTAGTTAGTCATGTTTGTTATTCAGACGGTCATGTTTGTTAGTCAATCTGTCATGTTAGTAAGGTGGGCAGTTGCTCTAATTAGTCAGCCAGTCAAATTAATATCTAGCTAGTCTACACTTAGGTACCTACATTCGATACCCACCTCACTGAACTGACGGACGAGCAAGTTAAGTACTTAGGCCTCAACAAAGTTGGTGCCTTCAAGCCCAACTACTATAGATACTAGCAGCGGATGTAGTTACGTTAACGTAGCGTTGACGAATCAACCGCCATGTTGGAAGTTTAAACAAAATGAAGTTTCGACAATTTATTTATTTTGAATTAGTTTGACTAGTGAAAGTGATAGTTGTTGTTTTTCGATGAAAATTAAGTCATTTGAAGTTAGTCATGTCAGTCAGTCAGTCGACCAAGTTACACAGTCGGCCATCCATGTACGTCTGTAATGTTAGTCAGTCAGTCAGGTAGTCAGTCATGTTTGTTAGTCAATCTGTCATATTAGTAAGGTGGTCAGTTGCTCTAATTAGTCAGTCAGTCAAATTAATATCTAGCTAGTCTATACTTGCCTACATTCGACGCCCACCTCACCAAACTGACGGACGAGCAAGCTAAGTACCTAGGCCTCAACAAGTGGGCACGTTCAAGCCCAACTACTATAGATACTAGCAGCGGATGTAGTTACGTTAACGTAGCGTTGACGAATCCACCGCCATGTTAGAAGTTTAAACAAAATTAAGTTTTGACAATTTATTTATTTCGAATTAGTTTGACAAGCAAAAGTGACAGTGGTTGTTTTTTAAAAATGAAATTTAAGTCATTTGAAGTTGGTCATGTCAGTCAGTCAGTCGACCATGTACGTTAGTAATGTAAGTCAATGAGTCAGGTAGTCATGTTTGTTAGTCAGTCGGTCACGTTTGTTAGTCAGCCGGTCATGTTTGCTAATAAGTCGGTCATGTTTTTAGTCCATCAGTCATATTAGTAAGTCAATCAGTCGCTCAAATTAGTCAGCCAACTTTGTCAGTCTGTCAATTTAAGTATATCTTACTAGTCTAAACTTGCCTACATTCGAGGCCCACCTCACCGAACAGACAGACGAACAAGCAATGTACCTAGGCCTCAACAAATTGGGACCGTTCAAGTCCAATTACTATAGATACTAGCAACGTTAATGTACTAGCGTTGACGAATCGACCGCCATGTTGGCAGTTTAAACAAAATGAAGTTTCGACAATTTATTTAATTCGAATTAGTTTGACAAGTGAAAGGGACGATGGTTGTTTTTTTAGGAATGAAATTTAAGTCATTTGTAGTTGGTCATGTCAGTCAGTCAGTCGACCAAGTTACACAGTCGGCCATATACGTCAATAATGTTAGTCAATCAGTCAGGTAATCAGCCATGTTTGTTAGCCAAACCAAATATTTAACAAGAAAAAAAATTGCATAGGTATGTAAAACTACATTGGGTGCAAAATGTCGAATCTCTTATCCTTGGCGATCGACCTTAAAACCGTGTGCATCGTTCTGGCAGCGCCACGGTCTCCGATTTGCGTGAAAAAAATTCACCATGTAGGCCGACTTTTTCCCAGTCGGGAAAAAATACGTTTGATTTTTTCCCTCCACTGGATCCGAAGATATACGAGGTTTTTTGTGGCGCTGCCAGAACGACGTCGTTCTGGCAGCGCCACGGCTATATCTCATTAATTACAAATGCTAGAATAAATCCGATTACATACAGATTTTTGGCTTTTTTTTCCATTTCACACAAGCTAACATCCACCCGTGAATGTCAACAGATTCAGGAGTAATCGTGGGTCATTTGTGGCGCTGCCAGAACGACGTCGGTGTGGCAGCGCCACCGCTGTATCTCAGCAATTCGTTTTTTTTCCTGGAAACGGTGTGGGTATATATTTAATACCTTCGTCATAAGGCACGGCAAAAAACGAATTTCTACATTTCATCGTGGATTAAGGATTTTATAGGCTTTGAGAAATTCTTACCTCAAAAAAAATTTTTTTCGCTCTAACGCCTTTAATTGATGTATTAAATAACATTCGCGCATTCCCTTATCTTCCTATAAAGGGAAAAAAATAAACCACCATCGCAGCATTAGCCGTTCCAGAGAAATCATAGGTTTAGATTTGGTTCATACATTAGGCATCGTTCCCGCAGCGCCACACCCAGTACAACATGATCCAGGGCACCTGTCGCCAAACTGAGTATGCCAATATTTAGTACCACCATAGCGAACACGGAAAAAAATCTGATAACGTGTATAACACAGCTACTTTCCGAGAAATAAGCCATTGATTCAATATGCCATACAATTGGTACATTCGAGTAGAAAAGTTTTAAATTGCTTTTTATTTTAGCATTTTAAGTATCGGATCCGGTGCCCAAAACCATTTTTTACTATACACGGTGTTTGGTAATAGCCTTATAAAGCCGAATATGGTACATTTAAATATTTTGTTTATTAATTTTTGTATAAAAAAACAGCTGATTTTTTTTCGCGATTTCAGAGTTGGTCCTATAGTAAAAGTTGTTCAGTTTGATGGCCTCTATCTACAATATTCGGCTTTATAAGACTATATTACTAAACACCCAGTAAAGATAAACTAAACGATCGTTCAGACAATGCTTGATAAGCTTGTAAACGGTAACTGTAACTGCTCAAACATCGCTTCTAGACTATAAGAAAGGCTTGCAGAAACATTTTTATTATAACGGTTAAACCGGTTTTATCGAAAAATTGCGTTCCGGTGCGGAACGAAATAGAAGCGATACTTTAAACCTAAATAAACCGGTTTATTCCTTGGTCATCGCCCGGGCAGTCATATCATAGGGGATTCTCAGAAATCGTCAAAAAATCATTAGGGTCAATTCAAGTTGGGAGAGCGCAGCGAATTTTGGTACTTCGAAATTTTCTAAAAAATGCTAAAGACAATATGGATGATAAATTTTACAAAATGCGCCCCACGTTTTTAGGTTTAAAATTTCTGTAGGTAGGGTTATAAATGTGTACAGAAGAATTTATATTTTTCTTTTTAGTCCGTTTTAATGTTTTAATCCAATTTTTTTTTGTAATAATTTAGTCCGTTTTAAAAACGTGTTTTTTTTAAAAGATTTTTATATTTTTTTTAAAGAAGAAATAAAGAAAATTTCGAAGTACGAAAATTCGCTGCGCTCTCCCAACTTGAATTGACCCTTATGATTTTTTGACGATTTCTGAGAAACCCTATGATATGACTGCCCGGGCGATGACCTAGGAATAAACCGGTTTATTTAGGTTTAAAGTATCGCTTCTATTTCGTTCCGCACCGGAACGCAATTTTTCGATAAAACCGGTTTAACCGTTATAATAAAAATGTTTCTGCAAGCCTTTCTTATAGTCTAGAAGCGATGTTTGAGCAGTTACAGTTACCGTTTACAAGCTTATCAAGCATTGTCTGAACGATCGTTTAGTTTATATTTACAGGGTGTTTGGTAATATAGTCTTATAAAGCCGAATATTGTAGATAGAGGCCATCAAACTGAACAACTTTTACTATGGAACCAACTCTGAAATCGCGAAAAAAATCAGCTGTTTCATACAAAAATTAATAAACAAAATATTTAAATGTACCATATTCGGCTTTATAAGGCTATTACCAAACACCGTGTATAGAAAAAAATGGTTTTGGGCACCGGATCCGATACTTAAAATGCTAAAATAAAAAGCAATTTAAAACTTTTCTACTCGAATGTACCAATTGTATGGCATATTGAATCAATGGCTTATTTCTCGGAAAGTAGCTGTGTTATACACGTTATCAGATTTTTTTCCGTGTTCGCTATGGTGGTACTAAATATTGGCATACTCAGTTTGGCGACAGGTGCCCTGGATCATGGTGTACTGGGTGTGGCGCTGCGGGAACGATGCTTAATGTATGAACCAAATCTAAACCTATGATTTCTCTGGAACGGCTAATGCTGCGATGGTGGTTTATTTTTTTCCCTTTATAGGAAGATAAGGGAATGCGCGAATGTTATTTAATACATCAATTAAAGGCGTTAGAGCGAAAAAAAAATTTTTTTGAGGTTAGAATTTCTCGAAGCCTATATTAATAATTACTTAATCCACGATGAAATGTAGAAATTCGTTTTTTGCCGTGCCTTATGACGAAGGTATTAAATATATACCCACACCGTTTCCAGGAAAAAAAACGAATTGCTGAGATACAGCCGTGGCGCTGCCAGAACGACGTCGTTCTGGCAGCGCCACAAATGACCCACGATTACTCCTGAATCTGTTGACATTCACGGGTGGATGTTAGCTTGTGTGAAATGGAAAAAAAAGCCAAAAATCTGTATGTAATCGGATTTATTCTAGCATTTGTAATTAATGAGATATAGCCGTGGCGCTGCCAGAACGACGTCGTTCTGGCAGCGCCACAAAAAACCTCGTATATCTTCGGATCCAGTGGAGGGAAAAAATCAAACGTATTTTTTCCCGACTGGGAAAAAATCGGCCTACATGGTGATTTTTTTTCACGTAAATCGGAGACCGTGGCGCTGCCAGAACGATGGACACCTTAAAACCTCTCGCGATCGACCGGTCGATCGCGATCGATCGTTTGGGCACCTCCGCTATAGATATATCCTACACACATCAAACATGTCTAGGGATAGCATTGAATGTACTAACGTTGACGAATTTGCAGCCATGTTAGAAGTTTTAACAAAATGAAGTTTTGACAAATTATTTATTTCGGGTCGTTTTGACAAGTGTCTGACAGTTTCGCAGGTTTGCGTATTTTATAAAGAAGTGGTTAAAATCTCAGTAATATACCGTACTGCGTCAGTTTATTTCAAATATAGATTTGGTTCAATCATTACAGTCGGTCGATCATGTCAGTTCGCCAGTTTTGAGCGTGGTTTGAGTGAAATTTCGTCAGAGAAAGTTAGTCAGCCTTGTCAGTGATGTCAGTTAATAGGCAGGTTGTCATACCAGTCAGTCAGTCAAGTCAGCTGTTCTGTGACCTAAATAAGTGTCTCTTGTTTATTGCAACTAGCAATCTGTTAGGAGTAAGCCAAATGACAATAAAATACAGAAGACAATATATTTTTAATGCATGTTTTACAACAAAATGTGCATTAACTATCTAAAATCTTGAATTATGTATGACTTTGAAGTTGTCTTCTCGTAATCGTGTTTCAATATCTATGTCATTCTTCTTTAGGATGCCTTTCCATCAGATATGCTAAATATATCTCTTAGAATGTTGATCAGGGGCCGTATTATGACCTCTTATTTCCTGGCAGTTTTCTGACTGGCTATCAATCTATCTCTTTTATTTGCTATAGGACGAGAAAGAGATGTCACTACAGCAATTTATAAACCTGGCAGGATTTAAGAGCTCGTAATACGGCCTCAGATCAGTTGGGTGTGTATAGCGATCTGGATCTCCCCCATTCACTCCCTGGATGGCCATCATCAGTACCCTTAGCACGAACAGCTATCGAGAAAAATAACGCGCGTAAAATTACTCGACAGAGAATTCTCTATGGAAAATTTAATTTCGCTACTCGGCGGTAGATGGCGCTGTACTAATTTTTCATACAAAATTGCACTATCGAATGATTTTACGCGCGTTATTTTTTTCGATAGCTGTTCGTGATACGGGTACTGGTCACAGCTAGGTCAATCCCTGGCGGTGAACCAAGGTTTCAAAGTTACCTCGTTTGTCATCTTACTAATATTATAAATGTGCAAGTTTGTGAGTTTGGATGTTTGTTAGGTACTCAATCACGCAAAAACGGCTAAACAGATTTGGGTGAAAGGCATGCAGATAGTTTATAGCCTGGATTAAAACCTAAGATGCTTTTTATCTTTATATTACGTAATATAAAGACGTCTTGTCAAGTTGTCTTATAATAATTCATAGACAATATGAGTACTTACACGTTATCTATCATTCGAAATAAATAAATTGTCTATCTACAAATAGATTTGTAGATTTTATTAGTCGCTTGTGATTTGAAAGATGGGAATGTAAAGAGTTGGTTATTTTTTGTTATTTAGTTAAATTATTATTAATTTATTGATTTTGTATCAATTACCACTTTATTTTACAAAACAAAGGATGATCTGTACCCTTAGCACGAACAGCTATCGAGAAAAAAACGCGCGTAAAATTACTCGATAGAGAATTTTCTATGGAAAATTTAATTCCGCTATTCGGCGATAGATGGCGCTGTACTAATTTTTCATACAAAATTGCACTATCGAATGATTTTACGCGCGTTATTTTTTTCGATAGCTGTTCGTGCTACGGGTACTGACGACTGTCTTTGACATAAAAAAGTCATAATATAAAATAAAAATGTTTTAAGTCCCTCCTTAATTTATTTTAGAAATATTAGTCATTATTTATTTAATTTTTTGTCTAATATAGGCCTAATTGTTCACCAATTTATGTTTGGTTTCGCCAATGATACCAAAATTATAATAATTTGTTGTTGTAAAAGTGTACCTAATGTAATTTCATGAATAATTTTAATTCCGAAAAGATCTGTAATATTTGTCAGTATTGTTTGTGTATGTATTTGTTACGGCTAATACACATGAGTAAAGAAAAGGACCAGATACAAAGCTTCTTAAGAACGTGAAATTCAAACTTGCAACTGACAAAACAAGCAATGCCCATAGATTGTCCACTGGCTGCAGTTGTCAAAACAGGTTTTTTCCGTACGCGTACGCGTACGCGACAAGTAGCGTTGCCAACTTTTTTTGCATCAAATATAGTAGTTTCAAGATTTTTAGTGTAAAAATATAGTAGATGGCGAAAAAGTCCAAAAATATATAGTAGGTTGCCGGAGTTATGGAGGATTTTAAAGAAGTTGCATTTTTCATACTTAAATATTAACATTTTCATAATTTATTCAACAACCATAAAGACAAGTGTTTAATCACAAAATGATTATGCTATTACTTATGTGCATAGAAATAATATTTTTTATTGCTTTTGTTAAATTTTTTCACTAGTAAAAATATAGTAGTTTTGCCTACTATATATTTTTTCAAAAAATATAGTAGGCGAGCCCTCAATATAGTAGGATACTATATTATATAGTAGGGTTCACAACCCTAGCGAGCGGCCAGTGGACACGCACACATGCCCCGCGTGCTTGTAGTAGTGCAACCGATTCGCGCGGCTGTATGAAGCTTTGTCTCTGGTCCTTTTCTTTACTCATGTGGCTAATACCCGAAATGCGGCTACACCTAGTTTTAGCCGGCTAAAACAGTCTGGGAGCCAGCTGCTGGAAATGAGCCTCAAAATTCCAGCACCAGCCCTAGATACTTCGTTGTGGGGCGCAGTCTAACCACCCCGTAGATCGGTTACATTTTTACGTTTAACCACAGAATAGATAATAGTCCTAACGTACAGAATTTGCACTCCGCAGAATCGTTTAAATAAATAGCGACTCAGCCCCGACACAATAAAGTGCAATTCAGGTCGCACAACGCTCCCTTCGCTCCAAAACATTAACTTAGTAGTTGTCTCTCTTTCTATCGCTTAGGTCTTATCAGGGGCGGATCTTGAATTTGTGGGGCCCTGGGCTAATACTGCTTACGGGCCCTACTTTATTACTCAACTAATTGCCATTTTGACAAGAAACTGTTTTCTGTAGTGATGTAGGTATATGTAATGTAATATATGTTAAGTACAGGAAGAAAATAGAAAAACAAAATATTTTTTGCTTCCTTCGGTTAGATTCTCTTCGCATAAAATACCTTCCTTTACGTTTGTTAATGGATTTATAGCTATTTCATTCGCGTTTATATGTTCTGATTTAAAAAGTTTCAATTTTTGCGCATTTATTTCTTTCTTTTTCTCGACCAAACTGTAATTTTCTTTTTTCAGCTCCACTTTTATATTTTCTAGCAAACATATTGTAAAATAAGATATTTTTCCTGAAAATAAACAAAGAACTGGATAGAACTTTTAATTTTAATACCTACTTTGTAATGAGTGTAGCAATTCACAAATTATCATTAAATATCGAACAAGTTCGATTCATTTAGTTTTGAAAACTGAAATAAAAATAAAAAGTTATGTTTTATAATTCTTTTTACTTACCTACTGCCTATTAAAAGTAGGAAGTCTAGTTATGCTGAATACTTTCAATTTTAGTAAATTAAAAGAAAGGTCCGGTCCATATAACTTTTTCTATCACTTAGTAAACTAAACACATGCACTAAACACATTTCTAACAATAACAAAGTCAATTCGTTAATATAGTCGACGATAGCAGAAGTGCGTAAAAATAACAAAAATGCAAACGGGCGATAAGCGGAGGGAAGTCCCCAGTAATAGACAATACACGTAATACACCGACCGAAAACAAGCGACAGGGAATTCCCCGTTCCGTTTGATAGATACGCACACGGGTTGATTGATCGCAGTGTTGCCAACCTCATTAGGTAATATCCGATCATAATCGGATTTTTTAATTCTAGATAATTTTATTATTGACAATATCGTCTATTGGTTTCAGTTCGGTTGGGGGCCCTCTTTATTTGCGGGGCCCTGGGCTGCAGCCCAAAAAGCCTTTAAGTAGATCCGCCCCTGGGTCTTATCCTTTCTGATGTATGAAATTTGTCCTCAGAGGACACCGAGCGATTCATTCTCGCGCGCGGAGTGACAGAGCCATGGTTTAACCAACAGCTATCAGCTACACCTCGTTCAAGACGGCTAAACTAGGTTTAGCCGCACTTCGGGTATAAGCCGTAACATATATACTATATCATATTGCATTTTGGTGGTCATGCTTAAGGGCATATTAGGTAACACATAAGGGTAATTCATGTATGAAACTCAAGTTGAAAAAAAAAGTCGAAATGAAAATGTATATTTTGAATTGTGCTTAGCTGTTAAATGTCGGGAGAATATGAAAATCATGTTAGGAATCTAATTCTTTTTTATTATAATTTAAATTACAGCCATATCTTGGAAGCGGAGGAGTTAAATAATATGTAATCTTCAGTTACCATTGCGAATTTAATGCGCGTTGATACATTCCAGCCAAAGTTCGTTTAGTAGCATTTCAGTAAAATTGTTTAAAAGGTTTAAAATTTACTTTGGCCCCTAGATAAGAAATAATGGCACGACAAAGTCCCAGACAGTACCCCTAGCATGAACATCTGTACCCTTAGCACGAACAGCTATCGAAAACATAACCTCTCCTTACAGTCGAGTAAAAAATAACGCGCGTCGCGCGTAAAAACACTCTTCTTCTTCTTCTATTTTTATTTTGGCAATCTACTTTATTCTTGGAAGTAATTTTTGCCAGTGTCAAGTGTTTAATAGTTCAGTGGTAGGTATTGTTTCAGTTTAAGTTTACATTAGAATGCGGGTGCATTGCATTCTAATGCTGCTTGGAGCATTTGGCAACAAGTATATCAAGACAGTTTACTCGGTAAGTTCTGCCGAGGTAGCTACCACTACAATAAAAGTCTCAGCTTCACACAACCAAGATCGCGCCTATTTCAATTATCCCACATATTGTTCAGTTGCGTAGACACTTGTACCACAAAACTGCACCAATTTTAAGACACAATATCCACTATGAATCAATTTTCAAATAATTAAAATAGACACCAAACCGTACTAGACAAAATGGCGTCAAAAACTCCTAAAAACACTCAATGAGTAATTTTGTATGCAAAATTCGTACAATGCCATCTGTCGCCGTAAAGCGAAATAAAATTTTCCATAGATAATTACTCTACTTTTATGCGCGTTTTATTATGATTTTTTCGATAGCTGTTCGTGGTAAGGGTACTGTTATTAATAAAATAAGCCGTAATTAATATTAGGGCTTTTATCACTACTGTAAACATCAATAGAGTACAAATAGTAGTCATGTAGTTTTTTTGTTAGACACACATCACATACACCCGACCGACGCACGAAGATATGACGTTTTCCGATGAAATTTTTACTAGTTATTTAATTTATTTATTGTAAACAAGCAGCTTACAAAATAATAGCTAAAATATACAAGGTGAAAGAAAACCTAATAATCAGCATCCTTTTATAGGATTATTTTGCTAAATAGTTTTTTCTAAAGAAAATGAGTTTGATAAACGATGGCGTCATTACAGTCGAGTTTGTAATGATATTTAGTAATGGCTCGCTTAGTTCGCTTGGTTTTCTACCTGTGCCGTGGTTCTTTCAGAAAAAATAACATTTTTTTTTGCTTTCCGATTTTTACCTTTAAAGGATGCCAATGATTTGGGTTTGTTGTTATTCCATTTTGTCACTTCGAAAAATCTACCCTAGGGTCACTACGTGGAAATGTATATCCGAGAATTTACCCTAACCCATTATTTAAGCTTAAGGTGAATCCTCGGACATGTATGTCCGTGAATTCGCCCTAGGGTGACAAAGCGGAAATGTTTCCGCTTTGTCACCCTAGGGTGAAGTTCATGAGGTTTTAAAATGGAATAAACGTTGGATTTCACCATAATCTACAACCTGTTAACGAATGAACCAAAAATTAAAAACTGTTTCTTCGGACTATTAATCTGAATTAACTTTGTACTATGGGACCAACTCTGAAATCGCAAAAATTAAAATCAATTGTTTAATACAAATTAATAACGAAAATGAAAGAAAAATGAAAAGAGGAGCTCGATGGCGCAGTAGTTTAGCGTCTGGCCCAGCGATTGCGGAGGTTAAGCAAGTTTCGCAGGGGTCGGTCATGGGATGGGTGACCAAAAATGTATTATCTCGAGCTCCTCCGTGCTTCGGAAGGCACGTTAACCCGTTGGTCCCGGGTGCATTTGCAGTTGTTAACACCCACCAATCCGCATTGGGCCCGCCCCTATCTTCCTTATCCACCCATAAGGAAGGCCTGTGCCCCAGCAGTGGGGACATCAAAAATGGCTGATGGTCAATAACGAAAATATCAAATTGTATCAAACAGCTGATTTTGTTTCGCGATTCCAGAGTTGGTCCCATAGTAAAAGTTGTTCAGTCTGATGATCCAAAGAAACAGTTTTCCCATTTTTGGTTCATTCATTAACACCCTGTATAAGCAGCTTTAAGAGTTACCATGAGTATATTAGCCAGTAATCAGTATTTGTTAAGCCTTGATTGGCTTTTGTTTGTATGATTTGTGTACGTGTGTGTAAGTACGGGAGATTCACACCATACATAATAGAGATAAGAACATTCTCTCTAAAAAGAGCAGTTGGGTAAAGTGTTAATTTTCTCAATTCAATTTTGAACCTTACTTACATCTGCTTAAGGTATGACATCAATTGGTGAATTTGATTTGATTTGTGTAACATTGTAACATTTATTTTAGTGTTATTTATTATAAGTAGGTTACAGCTATCATGAATATTGTACAGATTCCGGCAAATATCTTGACGCTCTTTCGACGGAGTAGGGATAATTTCGTGCATCTGCACTTGCGAGCAACCAATAGCGCGCTCCCCTCACTCTATGTACCAACCCTTTTAGCGTGCGTTCACACAGCAGGTCCGTATTTACAGGACGGATTAACGGATCCGTTGCTATGGACTAGCTAGCCCCGGAAATAGGATCCCTTTTGTTAGTTAGCCATACTATCATTATTAACAGATCCGGGCACTTCGCAGATTTTCAGTAGTGGGGGTGGGACCAAATCCAGAGCTCTGTAAATTGTATACTTTCAATCACTTTTCATCCCGTTTGTTGCTCAACCACTCCCACCACTGAATATCTGCGAGATGCCCGGATCTGTTAATAATGATAGTATGGCTAACTAACTAAAGGGATTTCGTCGCTCTGTAAATTGTACACCTATTTTCGGGGCTAGCTCTTAGTATGCTATGGATCACATACGGTTCCTGTTGTATATACGGTACTGTGTTGTACAACTACATACGCCATCGCCGAATAATAACGTATCTGATAAAACCGACCTGTAAAATGGATCGGTATTTGTATTGGATCCGATATACTGGTGTTCTGTGTGAACCATAGCCGGATAAAAACGTTTTCGATAAACAAAACGGATCTCTACTGTGAATTAAAAAATAATTATTTTATACTTAGGCAACAGCGTAGAATTGCATTTTATTGTAACTTTTAATTTGGTTAATTGAAAACAAAACAATTCTATTATTGTGGTGTGGACTCCCTAAAAAGCCTAAAGCAGCTGGATGTATAGTAGTGTAAAAATAAGGGTATTGTTGCCATGTTTAAAAATAAAATGGTTAGAAAAATATGTTGTTTTCATTTACTAGAACAAGATTGTTATGTGGTAATTAGTAATGTAACTGCTACAGGTTTTCGGAATATTCTATCACAATACCTATAGATATTAGTTTTTAACTAATATCTCAGTATACTGTGATTAAATGGTCTTAAGTTTCGTTTTAAAGTTAAGAGTCAAAGGAATAGATGAACTAATAATGGATTCGTTTTTTTTTTAGATTAGGTACCTACCGTCAATATATTTAAGTATATCAAATTATTATTCTGAGTAATTTTAGAATTGTTTCCGTAGCGTTTTGTAACAAGAATTGGATAAAAATCTCACACAGATATTATCTAGAATGATATCGAAATCGGCAAGTTATCGATTTGAAAATCTATGCAAGTGCAAAATAAGATAGGTTAATTAAATTAAAAATCTTTGCTGCTTAATTCAGTAGCGTAGGGCGCCAGGCATTTTTTAAGCTTTTGTTTAGTTTAATGGACCTTTATTTCTAAAAGTGGCCACTTTTTGCAATAAAAGTCCATTAACCTAAACGACAGACTAGTAAATATTGTTTAAGTGATAAAAATTACCACAAAGCTTGTTCGGAGTCGCCTTTATAGCACTACGAATCTCGTTTCAATGGCGGCGCTAGTGTGCAGTACCCTTAGCACGAACAGCTATCGAAAAAAATAACGCGCGTAAAATCATTCGATAGTGCAATTTTGTATGAAAAATCAGTACAACGCCATCTACCGCCGAATAGCGAAAATAAATTTTCCATAGAGAATTCTCTATCGAGTCATTTTACGCGCGTTATTTTTCTCGATAGCTGTTCGTGCTAAGGGTACAGATTGCGCCATCCTAGCACGCCCGTCAGTACCCGTAGCACGAACAGCTATCCAAAAAAACAACGCGCGTAAAATCATTCGATAGTGCATTTTTGTATTGGAAATTTGTACAACGCCATCTACCGCCGAATAGCGAAATTAAAATTTCCATAGATAATTCTCTATAGAGTAATTTTACGCGCGTTTTTTTCTCTACCTAGCTGTTCGTGAGGGTACTGAGGCGAGGGCTTAGTGAGAGTTGATGTTTTCACTTTTCGCTATCGAAAACTATCGTTTTGTCTCTTTCACTCGCATTGACTATGAGCAGCATATCCGATAGTTTTCGATACCTAGTGAAAAGTGAAAACATCAACTCGCACTAGGCCCTCGGAGTTTTAGTGAGTATTCCCCCCCCCCCCCCCCCGTGATCCCACCCAGCCTCTAGTGGCTCGGTGTGATCGCGGGAGGCGGTCGTGGAGGGCGGCCGCTGGGCTGGCGCCATCGGCAATAGTTATTATTGCTGATGGCGCTAGCGTCTCTCCTCCTGGTGAGCCTCACATACGAACCCCCTGTTCACCTACAGGGGGGGGATGCGTAAAAGCAGTTTCTCCGGTTAAAAAAAAAAGTCAGACTTTTATGTGCCAGCACCCTTATGGAAAGTGGAGACTAAATGAAATGACTTCAAATCGATTGTTAGACCTTATCACCACTCATTAAAGCTTCGTTTTCTTTAGAATGCACGTTGCGTCAGTATAGAGTGTTAGGTATGTAATAACAATTTGTACTTTTGTCTTTTGATAATCAAATGAAATCTACAGATAGTAAAGATTATCAATTTTGATATAAAAGGAATTTTAATTTTATTACAGGATGGGATTGGCCTGGCACCAGAAATACGTTTTTGCCTCGATAATGATCAACTTTACAACAACTTTATATGGAGAGGGTATTTAGTACTTTGCACTGAGTAGGTATGTATGATATGAATCATAATTAAGTCAATATCATCATGATCATGACTCATTTAAATGTCCCCACTCTTGAGGCAGGCATTCAGGTATATCCTAAGCACGAACAGCTATCGAAAAAAATAACGCGCGTAAAAATATTCATTTATTTTGTATGGATTGTATGCGATTTTTTTCTCGAATAATGTGTATGGAAAACTTCATTTCGCCTTTCGGCGGTAGACGGCGCTGTACAAATTTCCCATACAAAATTGCCCAAGCGTATGTTTTTACGCGCGTTATTTTTATCGATAGCTTTTCGTGCTAAGGGTACTGATGAGACTTCATTGTGATCTGTGGGTTTTTATTTGTTACAGACTTGCTTTTTAACTCGCAAATATATTTTTTTCTCTCTCTAATAATCCTTACTTCCTTACTAATATTATAAAGGCGAAAGTCCGTTTGTTTGTTTGTTACGCCTTCACGTCTTAACTACTGAACCGATCGTCATGAAATTTTGCACACACGTTGTTAGGGGTACAGAAAAGGACATAGGGTATCATTCATCCCGAAAAAAAGTGTTGTTCCCAAGGGATAGCAAAAAACCTATCCACGCAGACGAAGTCGCGGGCGGCCGCTAGTAGGTCTATAAATGATTAGCGGATAATAACAGGAATAAGGGGAGACCCCTTTTAATTCTTCAAAAGAATAAAAATGGAAATAGTCACTCAAACAAAATGTCACCAAAATTATACGTGAAATACGTACTAGGTAATCGATTATCGTACTGCATTCATTACCGATTCTAATCTATTTTATAAGGAGATCAATCAAATCGATAACAAAATGATGTAAGTCTGATAAATTACTGCATTTGATTAGTTTTATACAAGGTTAGCAAATAACTAACGGCCCTTGATAGTGAGCGGTCACCGACTTTACCGTGCCGACACAACAGAATAGATAGACACTACAAGCACATTCTATAATGTGCTTGTAGTGTCTATCTACAAGTAAAACTGTGCTACAGCTATGCAATGCAATTCTCTAAGCTCAAATATTGTAACAGCCTTGTGTGCAGCGGCTGTGACTGCAGTGTATACTAGTTTTTTTTTTTTTTTTGAGCCCTTCACCTAAGGCGATCCAAGCTACCCTCCCCCGCGGGGGGGGGGGGAAGGAGGCGGAAAATCCTCATTGGATACCACCTAGCCGGTTGCTACCGAGCTAATCTGGTTATGTCAGACTCGACTGACTAAAAACCGCCATATATTGGTTACGTGCCCGGACAGGCGACGAACCTTCAACCGAGGCGACTGCCCTCCCTCAGGGGAGAGGACAGCGCAGACGTCACATTTCACCTAAGTGATTGTGCGTCGAGAAGTCGAGTACAATTAAGCTGACTCCCTGAGGGGGATCGATCAGCCAGAGCGGACGGGAGTGTATACTAGCGCTACAAGCACAATATATAGAGAGAGAGTACAGTAGTTAAGCTTAGCACTTGCGCGCTCGAGCAACGCACACATAGAAATACCGGAATCTCAAACCAATCTCAAACCAGTTCGAGTACGTGACGCAGCGGTGAGAGCTGTCTTTGTGTGTGTGCGAAGCTCGAGTGCCCGTTATACCTACTAAGCTTAACTTTTGTCAGTTACTCTCTCTCCCCATTTTGCCACAAGACTGTAGACGTGATACAGCGAATTACTTAATTTGACAGTTCAAGTATGAAAATCGGAATTCTGTAAGCAAAACAGCGGTAACATTGCTGTGCAGCCTCGACGAACGCCGAGCAGCATTGACCTTGAACACCTGCATCAATTTCTTTTAGGTCGGATGACTGACCGGTCCACCTCAACTCGGATTTGGCGGTTCTGGAGGAAGTCAGCAATCCAAGTGCAAAGGCCAACAGAGATACCCTATGAGTAGGGTTACCATTGCAAAATTTGAAAAGTCCTGACAAAAAGCCATTTCAATAATAGTCCGGACATTTTCACAGACAGATCCAGACTCCATACATTTTGGGACTTCTCTTTCGAACACTACTGCTACGTAGGTTTTTCTCGTATTACACCGCCTAATCTCAAAGCCGGACAAATCGCAAAGCTGGACAAAGTCCGGACAACAGCCTAAAAGTCCGGACATGTCCGGACTAATCCGGACGGATGGTAACCCTACCTTGGATTGCTGACTGCAGGTATAGATCGGAAAACACGGCCGAGACCACTAAGGTCTTCTTCCCTGATGGGGTGGCGGCTTACAGTGTGGTGAGGAAGATGTCCATTGATCGACTGGCGGCACAAATACTGACTGGCCACGGAGGGTTCTGTGCATACCTGCACAGATTCAAACGCAGGGACAGCCCTTCCTGTATTTGTGACCCGGTCGCGATCGAGGACATCTTCCACATCATACTCGACTGTCCAGTACACAATGTCGATAGGTACACTCTGCAACAGCAAATTGACACGAAACTGAGTAAAGACACCCTGAAGGAAATTATGAATAATAAAAAAGAAAGAAACCTATTTATGGAGTATGCAAAAAAAGTAGCAGAAATTGTGATTAATAGAAATAAAGATTGACGAGATAGGAGACCCAAATGACAGGAACCCAATATGTTAAAGCCATAAAATACAATATGTATAATTAAACTGTAATACAGTTAAAGATACTTAAATGTAAGTATCTAAGCAGAAGCAACAGAATGTACAAGATCTATAGATATTAATAAAATAAGGAAACAAGAGAATAGAAATAAGTTTAATATGCTTAAAAAGAAAGGATATGTTAACATAAGGTAATGCAGTAATAAATAAATATGTAATAAAAAAAAAATATATATATAAAATTCAAGCTAAGCATATTACACATCGTGTAATTAAATATAATAAATACAATGTAAAAAAAAAATTAACAAAGTAACACATGTATATTTAGAATATAAGAAGAACTGTATTAGCAAGTAAGAGAAATTGTAAAATGAGAAAAGAAAAAGAATAGTAACATAAAAAGAATATGAAATAAGCTTTAAAGCCGAGATAAAAAAAAAGAGACAAAAGCAGAAAAAAAAAAAGAATGGCAAAAAAAGGTCCTGCCAAAAAGCGGGGAGCAGCCGCAAAAAAAAAAAAAAAAAAAAAAAAAACCCAACCAATGAGGGAAGCTTACCTATTATATAGGCTGTAGTGTCAGACCCTATCAAAGGCTTTGGAGATGTCGAGCGATATAGGGCAAGGACTTCGCGGTGTTTATCAATAGCTTTATCCCAAAAAGGTTGGTATATGACACGAGAAGGTCTCCAGTCGAAGGGTGACAGAAATTTGATTCGGCTGTTTTGGTTAGGGACCAAAATTTTAGACTTCCAGATGGATGGGAAGAAAGTTTGGCTACAATGCGGCCAATGTGGTCAAAGCGTGCCCTGCGCAACATCCGTTTACTAGACTTAGCGGCTCGGTTAGGTCTTCTTCATGGTTTGAGTGTCCGTTGATTTACGTGCTCGAGCATCAGCCCAGGCTAAAAACATAACTCTTTCTGCGCTTCAATGCACCAAGGGCATTGCTTAAGCACTGTCCAAAGTCACGCACGAAATAGAGGCGTTTCGTTATACAATGTTCGCTTAGCAACGTGTAACCAAAATCGCTTTTCAAATCTTTCTGGACAAGGTCTTAGGGCGCAGATTACTCATGACAATAGGCAAAAGCATCTCCTCAACCTCGGCAGATGCTTACATCCTGCAGTGGACAATAAGGTGTCGTATTAACTTATTCATCATCATCATCATCATCATCAGCCTATCATCCCCCACTGCTGAACATGGGCTTCTCCAAGTTCACGCCACCGAACACGATCCGCGGCTACTCTCATCATCTCATATGGCCGGCCGACTTCCACTTCAAATTGCTAATCCGGTAGGCTATGTCGATCACCTTAGTTCTTTGTTGGATCACCTCGTTCCGGACTCGGGGCCCTATTTTTGAATCGCTCGACTGGCGTCGAGCGCTCGTTTCTACTGATTTTCGTTCAACAGCTCATACATTTGAGTTGATTTGTCGAACGAAAATCAGTAGAAACGAGCGCTCGACGTCAGTCGATCGATTCAAAAATAGGGCCCCTGATCTCTTAGAGAAACATCGAGCATAGGCCTTTCCATAGCTCGCTGCGCGACTTTAAATTTGTGAACCAGCCCTACACTCTACAGTGAGTGTCCACGTTTCGGCTCCGTATGTCATGACAGGCAGGACGCACTGGTTGAAGACTTTCTTCTTTAGACTCTGTGGTAACTTATTCATCGGCATTATGCAAACGTATCTTTAAAACTATCTAACAAAACCAAATCATTAGATCAGTCGCATTCGGCGTACATTAATCACTCAAAAATTCGATTTATCTTAGATACTTATTTCATTACAACTGATTTCCGAGTAAATTGAATTGCGTACCTAGTTATAATCTTATCATATCACGCGTACTTATGCTAATACAAATCCATGACATTCATTGTTATGTTACAGTTTAATGGCTTTCAGGATGCCGTCATACTTTGGCTTTGAAACAGCGCTGTCTTTTCTGTTTTTTTATCTGTAAGTAGGTAGGTACTTACCGACATTAAAAAGCAAAATATTTTATCCAGTCCAGTAATCTTGGATCAGTTGCAATTGCGATGACAGTCGGTCGGCGGACACAAACATAGCGAAGCGAGAAGCACTGATCTACCCTTAGCTATCGAGTAATATAACGCGAGTAAAATTAAGCGTAGAGTAATTTTCTATGGGAATTTGTACATCGCCATCTACCGCCGAAAAGCGAAATGAAATTTTTCATAGATAATTACTCTATCTAGTACTTTTACGCGCGTATTTTTTTTCAATAGATGTTCGTGCTAAGGGTATTGTACCCTTAGCTAGCACGAACAGCTATCGACAAAAATAACGCGCGTATAAACATTTGATGGAGAAATTTTGTATGGGAAATTTGTACAGCGCCATCTACCGCCGAGAAGCGATATGTGATTTTCCATAATTACCTACTCTCTCGAGTACGCGCGTTTTTTTCTCGACAGATGTTCGTGCTTTATCACATCTATCGAGAATCGAGAAAGTTCTACAAATCGAGAAATTTCTACGTGGCATATAGCTTGAAATCGGGTGGGGATTGCGCGGAATGCGTATTTTGGGCATGCGTAGCGGTGAGGCGCGCGGGCGGCGGGAGAGGGGCGCGCGCTATTGGTCGCTCACAAGAGCACATGCGCGAGTTTATCCCCACTCCGTTGACAAAATTTCAAGATACGTGCCTCGTACTGTACCCTTAGGATGCCACCAATGCCACGTAGAAGTGTTAGTGGATGGAACATCCTTAGGTTTCAAAAAAACAAACAAACAAAGGGAAGCCTTCGATTGTGACGCCTCATTGATGCAGACGGACGAAGACAGAACTACCTAAGTAATTAGGTGATAAATATAATTAATTATATGCCTAGCCTCGCTTTAAGCTGATAAACAATTTTATAACATCTACTTTCGGCAAGGTTTTCTAAAGCTTTGTGCAATGCTGGTAGACTGATGCGATACTAAATCATACCAGTTAGTAGGTGTTGCTCAAAACTCTATCTCTGAGTGGGTTAAGTTCATCCCCTTAAGATCAAAGTTCCCGATTTTACTATTTGGGGAAACCGTTTCTTCGCATCAAACTAAACAACTTTTAATATGGGACCAGGGGCTGTATCGGCTAACGCATCGAACTTCGAAAAGTCTGCCGGGGTTCAAATTAAAACAGATAAATCGAGCCCCAATCGGGCCAAAATGGCAAACCCTGATTCATGAGGTCACACAAAAATTCCTTACTTCGATTTATCAGTTTAATTTTAAACTCGGCAAATTTTTCGAAGTTCGATTCGTTAGCCGGTACCGCCTGAAACTCGGCAAATTTTCCGAAGTTCGATTCGTTAGCCAGCTCTGTAATCGCGAAAAAAAAAATGCTGTTTCATACAAACATTAATAGGTTCCTAACGAAAATATTAAAATGAATGAAACAGCTGATTTTCTTTCGAGATTATAGAGTTGATCCTATAGTAAGTAAAAGTTGCTCTGTAGGTTACCTAGCACGCACAGTAACCGAGAAAAAAAACTCGCGTAAAAGTACTCGATAGAGTACTAGAGTAGGTTATCAATGGAAAATTAAATTTCGCTTTACGGCGATAGATGGCACTATACAAATTTTCCATACAAAATTACTCTATCGAATGTTTTACTCTATCGAATGTTTGAAATGAAGTGAAACAAAATTACTCTATCGAATGTTTTACTGTCAGTAAAACATTCGATAGAGTAATTTTGTATGGAAGTACAGTGCCATCTATCGCCGTAAAGCGAAATTTAATTTTCCATCGATAACCTACTCTAGTACTCTATCGAGTACTTTTCCGCGAGTTTTTTTTCTCGGTATTAATTGTCCGAAGAAACAGTTTTCCCATTTTTGGTTCATTTATTAACATCCTGCATAGGTTTTACCTACGAAACATATTATACCTAATGCTTAATTATGAAATGTTGTAGGTAATACCTACTTATTTAGTTTTATGTTTGTAGAATCGCATAGAAACTTTTTCCTTCCTAATCTTTTGTATTTATTAGAGCTCAATATAAGTATTTGTTAGGGCTAATAAAATGAATTATATTCCTTAATGCGTTCATAAAATCAGAAACACCGTACTTAATACAATATTGTTCATAATTATGATAACATTTATGGCATCATTATTTCTGAAGGTTCAATAATGACGTATCAATAAGATATCAAACGTTTTCCACATTTTCTCGGGAGGTAATGTTCATCACATGGTTTATCGTAAGTACTTATAACAAAACTGTCAAAATGAGCTCAGAAATAAACTAAAATTAAATATAGTCAGGTGGGGTAAGTGAAACATACTTTATTTTTATTTAACAAGGTGTAGTAAAGCTATAAAACTCGCAATTAAAGTAGCTGTATAGGCAATGTACTCCTAATGAAATCAGCATTTAACGGTATGAATATAAATATCTAAAGACTTGCATTAAGCAACAAAATCATGAAAAAGATAAGAAGTGTTTCACTTACCCCTGACAAGGGGGAAGTGAAACAGTGGCCAAAATAGCTTTAAATATTGTGTCCATTTAATTAAAAACAGGACAAAAGGATCATGTTTAACCGTTAATATCCAAAATATATCAAATTCTCATAAAATAGGGTCCAGTTTTAAAGATTTATCAAAAAACATCGTGTTTTGCGTTTTGACATCTAATGAATTTCTTTTTGGTTTACTAGCTAGGTTAATGATCGCAGCGATATCTGTGTTGTATTAAGGGAAGTAATTCGTCATTCCTGATTTATCGACACATAGCTATGAGAATAAACTACCATAGTTTCTTAGATATGGTTGGGTGTTTCACTTACCCCGGTGTTTCACTTGACTATACTTAAGTTATTTATTTTGGAAAAAGTTTCATAAACTCTAAACGCTAATAACTGTACAAACACACAAAACTAGCATACGTTTTGTGTGTTTGTTGAGTTATTAGCGTAACATAAAACGCTTCAGTCCAAAAAATCCACCCCTAGGGTGGCTATGCGTAAAAGTATGTCCGAGAATTTACCTTAAGCTAGCGTCGATATGGGTTAGTAGGGTAAATTCTAGTCCATACATTCCCGCATAGTCACCCTAGGGTTGATCAGGGTGACAAAATAGAAAATTCGAGTTTAGGGAAAGTAGCACCTCGTGAAATTGGATTTAATTTTGTTTCTTGTGTGCAACAACAACGCGCTCGTAAAAAACGACTACGATAAGTAGGTACTTACCTTAAACTGGGATAATTAGCAACTTACATGGTGAATAACAACAGTGACATTTTCGATAGAAAAAATATCAAAAATTCAAAATGAACCGCTTGGGCCTGTCCATGAAAATTTGTCATAAAACTAATAAGGTAATTTTGAATTTATTTTTTTATATCGAAAATGTCGCTCTCAACCACGCAAGTTGCTAATCACCTCAGTTTACCGGTATACAAAATACAAATACCTACAAATAAAATAAGTGTTATTACAATCCAGATATTTATTACTTTGGCGTTTGTAGATAGGTAATCCCTTCATCGCAATTAAATCTACATCAATATACTATTAAAATTACAACTTAATTCAATATTAGTGTAAAACTAATGGATATACATAGTAAATTATATCAGATACAAATCTAAAAATGTTTTATTACTTTACCAAGTATAATATTTAAAGTAAGTAGGTATATCATAGTTTTTCATTATAATTTTTTATCTGCATATTTTTTTGATTTATTTAATTGCAAAATCGTGTTGTACATGACTTTTTATCATATTAAATACTTTAGATCTTGATTTGTACATATTTTTGATAAGATTCAAACATATTATTAATGTACTTTTGGCTAAAAACAATGCAATTTGTCCGGCAATGAGGTTATCTTGATTATTGTAAATTAAGATTGTGAAATTAATTTGGTAAATGGTGAAGTGAAGATACTTACAACTTTTTCTATTTACATTTTGATATGTATTTTTTGCAAAAATCAAATGATATCATCCACGTTTCATACATTTTTGGTCCTAATATGAAAGTGCCGGCAAAAAGACAAAAGTGCTTTATTCTGATAGATTTTGTCCATCTAAGCATTTTTATTATGGCACCCTGTACTGTACCACCGCTTCACATTTGTGTCAAAATGTATGAAAAGACAAACTTTTTGAATTCAATTAAAGTCAAGTACAGCGGTGCTACAGATTCGGTGCCATAATAAGAAATGCTTCGGCGGACAAAATCTATCAGAATTTGCTTTTCGGCTGACTTTTTTACATTTGTGCCAAAATGTATGAAAAAACAGACTTTTTGAATTTTAAACTTTTAGATTTTATGCATTCACAATGCTATTTTATATTATAGTACATTATGATATAAGTGCGGTAAGTTGAAAATTACAGCTGAGGCGATATTGCTAAGCTAGACAAGAAAGCAGAGGCTGTAATTATCAAAGCGCACGTATGTCATACGACGTTTTAAAACATATTTGCGAGGAAATAAATAAAACTCGGACTTTGCATTTTTGCTTGTTTTCCATAATGATGAAATTTTGATACACTTGTACTATCTATCGGTCGATTTTTCTGCCTTTCACTTCGATTGTGAGGAAATCAAACAACAATAAAGTAAAAAATTTAGTGACAAATTATATTATTTTGGAATGTGCTCATCAAGGCCTTTCATTTGATACCCATATTCAAAATCGAAAAAAAAAATTTTTTTTTCTTAAATTTAGTGACAAATTATATTATTTTGGAATGTGCTCATCAAGGCCTTTCATTTGATACCCATATTCAAAAATCGAAAAAAAAATTTTTTTTTTTAATTTTTTGTCACAAATTATATAATTTTGGAATGTGCTCATCAAGGCCTTTCATTTGATTCTTTTTTCTAATATTTTTCAATTATATTAATAATCTTAAGACTTTTTGAACTTATTTAAAATCTGGTATAGCGATGCTTCAGCTTCGGTGTCATAATAAGAATTGCTTAGGTGGACAAAATCTATCAGAATAAAGAAGTTTTGCTTTTCGGCCGGCACTTTCACATTTGGACCAAACTGGATGATGTCCTTTGAAAATGTATTTTTTATACTTAGATTACCTAATAAACACAAGAAAATGTATTTTTTTTTTAATAAATAGGTAGGCTACCCACATAAAGTAATGAAAATGAAACTTCAGTACGATTTTTGAAACATTTTTTTGTGTGCACACTTGATTTTTTTATTAAAATAAATGCTTTAATTAAGTTCTTATTATATTATATACTCTGTAGATAAGTATTATTTACTAGATGAAAAAACTATTTTGACGTTACAAAATCGGCATGCAACCGCCATATTTAATTTAAAAAAAACTATAGCCAGTGTCATTCGGGATTATGTATGGATTCTAAAGATGCCACACATTCATACCTACTTACTTGTATTTACATACATGAAGCACACAATACACTCCTGTTTTGGGCAGTCATGTGAAAATAGTTCCTTTCATCTTTTGAATCGACTATAAAAAAAGGAATGGTCTCCTTATTTTATATTATTGTTTAAATAATTTACAAAAAATATCTATCATTCAGAATGATTCGTCAAATACGAAAGGTCAGTGTAGGTCTCTCACCTCATATTAATTCTATTATAGCAAGAATTAGAATGCCATTCACTATATTATTATCGCTAACTGTTACAATCATAGACGCCTAGTTAGAAAACCAGTCGTTCGTACTTGAACTTGAGTATCTACCAATGATTTAGCACATCATAATAACTTTGACCTAACGTGAATCTTTTATTTCCGTTTCGACTGATTTTAGATCACGTCAGATTTTTGTTTCTCCAGATTTTTGTTTCGTCAGAATAAGTACAATCATAACGAAAATCTGTCAAAACCTGATTATGGGGCGAACACATTAGCAAAATATGTACACTCGGAAACAAATGCAAGTCACCCACATTTATTATGATAAAACGCTTCTGTACCCTTAGCAACAGGGTAAAAACATTCGATAGAGTTACTATCTATGAAAAATTACCTCTTGCTTTTCGGCGGTAGATGGCGCTGTACAAATTTCCCATACAAAATTACTCTATCGAATGTTTTTACGCGCGTAATTTTTATCGAGATGTTCGTGCTAGGGGTATAGTTCAAACTTCCACCCTAGGGTGCTGACTACGCGGAAAAGTATGTCCGAAATATCACCCTAAGCTAGGGTAGGGTAACGAGGGTATGACCGAGTCCAACATGCCGTTTGGTATGCGTAAAGGTTGCATTCTCCTCTTCATACAACAAAAAAAATGGTAGGGTAACTAGGGGTACTTTGTAGTTTTTCATAATATATTTTTTGTGGCGGTTTTCAGGGTTTATAATGCATTCCGGGGTATTAATACACATTGTACCCTATTTACCATATTCGGCTTTAGGGGTTTTTGTAGCACGTTGTATATGGCGGAAGTTTCTAATAGAAATGAGATATCAAAAGCGCCATTCAAATGTTTTATCTTCATGACTCATTTTGAAATTGATTTACCTAATCTAAAGCAGGAAATGTAACGCTTCCTTTGAACATGTAAAATATTTTTGTTAATTACCTAATAATAATTGTTTTTTTATAGGATGTTGTTTTATTACAACAGCTTTAATATAAATAATGTAAAACCAGGGTACCTAGTTATTGTCTAATTTTTAAAATCTATCACAATCGCTTTCATTTGACAGGTGGATGTGGCACATTGCTGCATTTCTTTGGTAAGTTTTGATTTGTGCCAAAAAAAAGCATCATCCTGAAAGCAATTGCGATAGATTTTGAAATTATTTAGACAATAAGAACCCTTCATATCAGCCGCACGACACCCACTGCTGGGTATAGGCCTCCCCTAAGGATCTCCACGACGATCGGTCCTGCGCTGCCTGCATTCACTGGCTTCCCGCGACCTTCACCAGATCGTCGGTCCACCTTGTCGGGGGCCTACCCACGGAGCGTCGTCCGGTGCGCGGTCGCCATTCCAGAACCGCCCCGCCCCAACGGCCATCGGTTCTTCTCGCTATGTGTCCCGCCCATTGCCACTTCAGCTGAGCAATCCTTCGAGCGATGTCGGTTACTTTAGTTCTCCTGCGGATCTCCTCGTTTCTGATTCGATCACGTAGGGAAACGCCGAGCATGGCTCTCTCCATTGCACGCTGGGTGACCTTGAGCCTCCTTATGAGACCCATAGTTAGCGAACACGTTTCACTGCTGTAAATCATCACTGGCAACACACACTGTTCATAGACTTTCGTCTTGAGACACTGAGGTAAATCGGACGCGAAGATTTTTCGAAGCTTCCCGAATGCTGCCCACCCGAGTTGGATTCGACGAGAGATCTCTTTCTCGAAGTTGGACCTACCTAACTGGACTGCCTGTCCTAGGTATACGTAATAGTCAACAACTTCAAGTGTAGTGTTCCCAATAAGAACCCTACCCCCCATAAATATAATTTATTGATTTATATTTTTATAGTAAAACCAGCTGCTTTCATTTACATACTTTAAAACAATCATGATAAGTAAGTAGGAGTTAAAAAAATATATTTTCTACGGTCCTAAAAAAACAGGTAATTCGAGTCTGTAGATGAAAAACTCATGTGTCTTTCGGGAAAACCTCGACAAAGATTTTAAGACAAATGCCAAGCGGAAGGATACTATTTATTGCCTACATGTGTACGTAGCATTTACTGCAAATTTACTGGCAAAAGTTGTCAAATCGAAACATAGATAGTTAAATTGGTTTACCCATTTATTCCATATGGTCGCCATCCCAAAAAAATATGACTATCTGTACCCTTGTCCCTTAGCACGATCAGCTATCGAAAAAAATAACACGCGTAAAAATCATTTTTTAGAAAAGAATTGTATGGGAAATTTGTACAGTGCCATCTACCGCTGAAAAGCGAAATTTATTTTTCCATAGATAAATACTCTATCGAATACTCTAACGCGTGTTTTTTTCTGGATAGATGTTCGTGCTAGGGGGAATTGGACTACGTCTGAGAATTCACCCTAAAGCTAGGGAAGAAAATGAGTTAGGGTAAATTCTCATACCTACATACTTTCCCGTGGAAAATCCAGCCTAACTATTAGGTTTACCTTTTTATTCTGTGCTTGGGGTGACTACCCAAGGGTGGAATTTTCGGGGTGGCGAAATGGAATAACCGAGTTCGACTATTCACTAGACTATAAAATAGTCTTGCTGTTCTCATTTCCTCGAAACGTCTGAAAGCGCGAAAATAAACAGTTGTTTCATACATTTTGATATTTTCGTTGTTATTTATAGGTACAACATCTAGACCCACGAAACTTGCCCAAAATTTTGATTTTATCAATTAGGCCCTTTGTGTTGAATTTTTGTTTGCTTCTTAAGTGGCACATTATAAAAGTGGACCTTAATTTATTTTTAACCGTAAACTACCATCATTCTTGAAAGAAAAAACCTAAAAAGGCCATAACGTATAATTACAATAGGTAAACGTGCAACTCAAAACATCTCCGATAAATGAGTCATTCTTCGAATCCATGGACCCATGCATCAGTCAGTACCCTTAGCACGAATAGCTATCGAGAAAAAAAATGCGCGTAAAAGTACCTACTCAATAGCGTAATTATCTATGGAAAATTTCATTTCGCTTTTCGGCGGTAGATGGCGCTGTACAAGTTTCCCCTACAAAATTACTCTATCGAATGTTTTTACGCGCGTAATTTTTTTCGATAGCTGTTCGTGCTATGGTTACTGGAGTACATCCATCGCTAGAGACGAATATTAGCTTTTTATTATTATTATTATTATTATACGACTGCCCAAAGCAAAAAAGAGTATGTTTGTGGGTATGTGAGTTTCTTTATTCCACCATAACTTCTAAATGCCTGAACTGATTTGGATAAATGGGGTATCGTTAGAATCCTTACAGCATCCCGAGTTACACTGGCTATATTTTTTGAAAAAAATCAATATGGCGACTGTACGATGCCATTTTCAAATGGGAAAAAAAAATTCTTCAATTATATCAATTTGGGCTTCAAATGAAAGGCCTTGATGAGCACATTCCAAAACTATATAGTATGTCACTAAAATGTGTGAAATAAAAATAAATAAATTAAAAAAATATTAAAAACACGGCTGCCCTGCCAAATACGAACTAAAAAGTTAAACAACAAGTGTCATTGCAGTCGGGAGACCTCTTTGATCATTTTTTTTCATAATAAGGTCCCCCGACTGCAATGACACTTGTTGTTTAACTTTTTAGTTCGTTTTTGGCGGGGCAGTCGTGTTTTTAATTATATTTTTAATTGCTAGTATAAAATTAAGCATATAAAACGGGATGGTAAATCTAAATAAAAAACAACAGCGGTGTTAATACAAAAGATTGATAAACTGTTTAAATATGATGCTGTCACTTTTTTGACAATATTGTTTGAAAGAAACAGCATCTCATTTAAACAGTGTCTAAGTTAAACAGGTGTTTAAAACTCTTTTGTAATAACACCGTAGATATTTCATATATTTTCTACTAGCGGCCGCCCGCGACTTCGTCTGCGTAGAAAGTTTTAATTGCTATCCTTCGGGAACATTTTTTTTTTGGGATGAAAGGTACCCTATGTCCTTTTCTGTACCCCCTGACAACGTGTATGCAAAATTTCATGATGATCGGTTCAGTAGTTAAGACGTGAAGGCGTAACAAACAAACAAACTAGTAAGGATTATTAAAACACTTAAAGTTATAGTACAGTAGCCCATAATGCATTTAAATTACGAAAAAGGTTACCGCTCGCCGCTGTGATATAGTTATTTATTACGAAATTATAGATACTTTAACCCAAGTTTCACAGATCGCAACCCGCCGTAACCTATATTTGTATATCTCCAAAAATGATATTTTTTTATTTTTCAAGGTTTACCACATGGTTTAGCTATTGTCGTGTTCTACAGCTTTGTTTGATTGCCACTTATAATAGTAAGACTATGGAAAGTGACCATACACAGATTTAAGACCAGATAAAGTCCATCCGTTTTCATCTGGTCTTAAATCTGAGTGTGGGTACTTTTCATAGTCTTACTATTATCGGTGGATATCAAAGAAAGCTGTAGAACACGACAAGAGCTAAACCATGTGGTAATCTTCGAAAAATTAAAAAATATCGTTTTTGGAGATATACAAATATAGGTTACGGCGGGTTGCGATCTGTAAAACTTGGGTTAAAGTATCTATAATTTCGTAATAAATAACTATATTACAACGGCGAGCGGTAACCTTTTTCGTAATTTAACTGTATTACGGGCTACTGTGCTATAAGAACAATGTTTTCTTGCATTTAACAGTACTATATAAACCTATTTATTTAGGTTTTACCAAGCACTGGGATTCATCCTCTTTATAAACAATTAAATTAAAATAATACTAACGTGAGTTAAAACTGTTTAAAAATATTTGATTATTCACTACATACTTCTGGTTTAATTTAAGATGGAACAGAGGGCCTACTGCAAGTTGATGTTTTCACTTTTCACTATCGAAATCTATCGCATACGCTGCTCATAGTCAATGCGAGTGAAAGAGACAAAACGATAGTTTTCGATAGCGAAAAGTGAAAACATCAACTCGCACTAGGCCCTCTGAGTTTTTATGAAATTACTCGTCAAGTAAGTGATTAATCTTAGAACTATTTAATAAATTGGGTTAGGTAACATACTAAGTAAGTACATAACATACTAAGGTAAGTACATACATAATATTCTGAAATAATACAATATTATTTCTACAGCACTAAAAATAAAACATAGCTCACTGATCTAACGCATCGATCCATGGATCTCAAGAATGACCCCAATAAGGAAATCTTACAAAAAGTTTAAATATGTGAACAACACGCTGAGTATAGCATAACATAAGACAACGGCCATATCATCTTATCTAGTTATTAATTATCTATCAGATATTAAAGGGAATCGTACAGATTTTTATATTTAAACGGTTTGCGATCGCTCGTGAAGACAGTACATACCACCGTACTTGAGTGATAATTCCATGGGATTTAAGTGTTATGTGATAAAGACAGGTGCGTGTTTATAGGTGGATATTTTTTTTTGTGAAACGGAAAAGATTTTTTGTCGATAAGTGTCTTTGATTTGGTAAGTAATATTTCTGTTAATTTTAAACACTTAATTGCATAGATTTATCAAATTTTGTTTTCATTTACAATATTAACGAAATAATACCAAGTAGTAGCATGAATCGAAAAAAATAACGAGCGTAAAAACATTCGATAGAGTAATTTTGTATGGGAGATTTGTACAGCGCCATCTATCGCTGAAAAGCGAAATGAAATTTTCCATAGATAATCACTCTTTCGAATGTCGCGCGTTATTTTTTTCAAAAGCTGTTCGTGCTAAGGGTTCAACTAAATAAAATAAAAAAAGGAGATGTCCCAGCGTTGCCCCAGTTTCATTTTATTTAATTACTTTCGTAATTAAAAAATGCTACTTACATTTTATTTAGGTATCAAGAATTATTTTATATTTAGAAAAACAATTACAAAAACATTAAGTTGTTTTTTGAAATACCTGTGATTTAAAAGCGTTTTAACTTAAAAATCCCACTTTTTAATGCAGAAAATTATTATCAATCTGATTCTAGAGTAAAATACCTACTCTGACATACTACTTTGATTAAGACGCGATAGACTTTCATTTTTTGAGAATGGTGGGGCAAATGACATAGGCGCGATGGGACATGTCTTTTCACAAAATATTTTAATAAATGTTAAGTTAACTATGTTAGTACTTATATATAATCACAACTATGCCGAGATATGTTAATTGATTTAATAACAAACAAATTATTGTGTAAATTAGTTGAAATTATCATTTTTTTAACATTGTTTGTATCTCTTTGATATTGATTGAGACTTAATAATTTACAAGATATTTATATCAAATTAATAATAATCTTGGCAAGGTATTTAGATAATAAAACATAATACAATACAACGCATATATACGTTTCATTACAAAAATATTATCCTTGAAACTTTAAGCAAAAACTTGGGTAGAAAAACTTATTATGATATTAAAGTTACGTTACCTAATAATTACGCAATTATATGTTGAAATAAAAGACTTTTTAACGGATACTAGCGCGGTTTTATTGAAAGTACTTTGGTAATTAGTTGGTATTTGGTTTGATTTTTGATTTTTCCGACGTTTCGGCACCTTTGCAGCTGCCGTGGTCACGGGGGACCGTTAAAAAGTCTTTTATTTCATGTCTAGTGAGCGCGTAAGCTTGAGAAGTGAATACAATTATATGTTTTTCTATAATGATACCGTGAACCAAGAATTGCAATTTGGATGCAAAGATATATTTTTTGAATCTTGTGGGTATTTCCTCACATCTTGAGCTCTTCGCTCGATGCTCGAGAGTTCCCCTCCCCAGCGATTGCGGAAGTTAAGAAACTTTCGCAAGGGCCAGTCATGAGATGGCTGACCTGAATTTTATTCTGGAATATACCTCCTTGCTTCGGAAGGCACTTTAAGTCGCCGGTTCCGGCTAATCCCAGTAATCCGCATTGGGCCCGAGTGGTGGTTATGTTATGGCCAAGTGGGGACATCAAAAATGCCTGATGATGACGAACGGAACTCTTAGATGAGAACCTCTCTTCTGTATGCAACCCTAGCACGAAAAATCCCGCGTAAAAGTACATACTCGATAAAGTAATACAATTGTCTATGGGAAATCCCATTTTGCATTTCGTCGGTAGATGGCGCTGTACTTTCCCATACAAAATTACTCTATCAATTTTTTTAAGCGCAATTTTTTCTCGATAGATAAATATCGATAGAATGCTACGGGTACGCGAGCTCCAGACATAAGTAAGTTTTTTGATAAGGACTTATACGAGCAATGTTTTTCATTGTCACTAAAAAACTACCTACAAATTTTCATAAAAAAATTCAGCAATCTACTTCCGGAACATAAGCTCTTATATCTTATAAATGAGCAAGGTACATACTTAGCTTATGAAATTAAACTTATTTAGCTGTTATCCTTTAATTAAGGCTCGGTTATGCGGAAACATTTGTCTCTGTCTTTTTCTTTACGTGTAAAGAGTATGGAAAATAAGCTCACTTCTGCACTTTTTCGATGTTTTTCGTTGTTTGCTAAAGAGCAATTATCTTTCTTGAATAAAATTTATTGGAGCTACTTCACATTACGTTAGAGTGTAATTTGATGTAGAATTTAATATGTTTCCGCTATTATAATAATAATAATAATAATATTCTTTATTGCACACGAAAGAGATCACAAACAAAGAAACAGAGAAAAGAAGAAAGTACACAATAGGCGGCCTTATTGCTAGACAGCAATCTCTTCCAGGCAACCTTGGGAGAGAGAGATATAAGATACAGGACAAACAGGGAGTGGGTGCAACTATGTAGAGGACAAACTAAGTAAATATATAAAATAAAATAAATAAAAAAAAGAAAATTCAGGAAAATGGAAAAATAATAATAAATATATTAGTGAGGAATAGAAGAAAGGAAATGACTCCTTACTTGAATGCGAAAGGATCCAAGAGTTTGAGCCTTTCTGATACCTTCTGGTAGATTGTTCCAAAGATGGACTGCATGAACAGAAAAGGAATAGGAGAAGAAATCAGAGGAATGACGCGGAAATTCAAGAGTGAGGTTAGAGGAAGAACGCAAGGTACACTGCGTGGACGAGGAAAGGAATGAGAAACAATCTTTTAGGTAAGGAAGGAGGGGAAGTTGGTAAGAAAAGTATAGAGTAGAGAAGGGTAGAAAGAGTGTGCAAGTCCCTGCGCTGGCGAATAGGAAGCCAGTTAAGTTTGGCGCGGAAGTGTGACACATGGTCAAATTTGCGAAGTTTGAAAATAAACCTGATACAAATATTCTGCAGACGCTCAAGTTTATCGAGCAGTTCCTCCGACAGATCTGTGTAACAGACATCAGCGTAGTCAATAATGGGTAGCAGGAGAGATTGTGCCAGGGTAATTTTGGTGCTGGTAGGTAAAAAGTTGCGGAATCTGTTAAGCGAGCCGTACGCAGCAAACACCTTTTTTCTCAATGTTTCTATCTGAGGCCTCCATGATAGTTGCTGATCAAAAATAATACCTAGGTTCTTGACGGTTTTGGAGAACGGGATAAGAGTGCCATCAAAATAAACTGAAGGAAGCTGTTCGAGATCAATCCGTGAAACGAAATAAGAACTGCCAATAATAATGCACTGAGTTTTCGCCGGGTTGACAGTCAGACCAAAAGATTTACTCCAGCTGCTGATTTGTGATAAGTCGGAGTTGGTAGCCGCTATTGCCCGAGAAAGCTCAGACAACGGTGCTTGAGTATAAATCTGTAAATCATCAGCATATAGATGATAGGAACTGAAAATTTATTGTGTAATAGAATTTATAAAGATGGAGAAGAGAAGTGGAGATAAAACGCCACCCTGAGGAACGCCGGCATTGATATCACACCACCCGGAGAAAGAATCTCCGATTTCCGCCAAAAATGTGAACCTAGGCAAGCGCTTTAGATGATATTTTTTTTCAATCATCTGTGATTTTTATACGCAATTTAATACTTGTAGCTACCAGACAATCTCTTTAGTTTGTCGTATGTTTTTTTTGTAGCTTCAACTTTAAGTTTTCAATATAAAAATATGACTCCCGCAAACCATGTTTTCCGATAATGGACCCTTAAGTTATGCTTCTGAGAAATAATGTTATCTATCAACAATGGACTTTCCTCGTGTTGAAAAACATTTGTTTGTAGTTATGATTAAAAAAATCTTATCAACACATTAGATCTTAAATTTTTGCTATCTGATTTAATTAGTGGCTACTGAATAACTGAATTAAAAGTAGTTAGATACGATTATAGGTATATCGTAAGTATAGGTATCTAAATAAATTAATATAAACGTAGATATTTAAATAAGTAATAGACAATTAACACCACGTCACTCTGATATAAAAAAATTGGAAACTAGGATAGATACCTAGTACCTAACCATAAACAATCAAATCCAAAAAAATACAGAAAATACTCAATAAAATACTAGAAAAAATTCGACTCGTACCAGATCAATTCTCGGACGGGAATCGAACCCGCGACCTTTGGATATCCGGTCCAATGCTCTGACCGCTGAGCTACCGATTTAGTATTGTATAAAAAATTGCATTGTGAATACAAAAATCGCAAATAAAAAAAAAGTTAAGTTAGATTTTAAACATGGTCCATGGGTATCGAATCTGGGAATTAGTGCTAATAAGTAGTTACTACTAACCACTCGTCCTCGGAGGTCGTAAACAAATCTTTAATTAGTTACCATGTAAACTAAGTGTAATTAGGTAAAGACGAAACATTTCCTATCTTTTTCTTCTACTAGGGGTACCCCTACGTACGAACATCTATCCAGAAAAAAAAACGCACGTAAAAGTACTCGATAGAGTAATATCTATGGAAAATTTCATTTTGCTATTCAGCGGTAGATGGCGCTGTATAAATTTCCCATACAAAATTACACTATCGAATGTTTTTACGCGCGTTATTTTTTTCGATAGCTGTTCGTGCTAAGGGTACTGCTTGTTGTTTACTACTTTTTGTGCTCGTAGGTACATATTTTTTTTCTAAATGTTTTCAAGAATGACTTGATGTAATTTCAACCCAACTTTTTAGGTCTTTGATTGATATAAGTACTTATTTATCTACGAGGGTGGTTTGATAAGTCCATGACTTTTTAATGAAGAAAGACTTTTTTTCGGAATATTTTATTTTATTTCTCTACATAATCTTATTGTAGCTCTGCGTATTCAGCCCAACGAAGTTCCTACCTCTTTAACCCATTATTTTTTTCTTTCACCACCTGAAAACTGGTAACTGAAATGAGGACCCATTTCAGACACCACCTTTTGGCTTGATGAAAATCTTTGCCCGCCAAGACATTTATCAAGACATTTATTCATGTTTGGTATGAGAAAAAATCTCACTGGGGTTGAATCTAGAGAATAGGAAGGATTCATCTTCATTCGATGAGTTTTGATGTCATGAGTGCCGCCGAGAGAGTCGACAGGGTCATTAAGAAAAGTTAGAAGTCGCTTTAGCTTTTTGTTTCCAAAAGTAATAATCTTTTGCCGAATTTGAAACAAAGTAGTGTAAAGATGCCGTTATATGCCTTAAGGAGTTTCTTTTTAAGACACAAAAATAAATTATGAAAAAAAAAGAATTTCTTCTTTTCAAAGTCATGGACTTATCAGACCACCCTCGTATAATAGCTAATGTGCATTATGGTTTTTATAAAAGTTTTCAAATAGGTAATTCTAATTTTGACTAGTCTAGTTCTTTGATTTATTTGTCTAGCGGCCGATTTCAATAATCTATCTTCAATAAGAAATACGGCCTACTATGGATCTGTTACTAGGCACCTGTTGTTATTTCCCGTCATTTAACAGAAATATCTAGGCATGAGATCTTTAGTAAGCCTATCTCTTACTGAGGATATATAGGTTATTGAAATCGACTGCAGATAAATACCTGAATGTGCTTTTCATATAAGTAGTTAGGTATACGAGGTCTGTCGTAAGGTTCTTAAAGCAGTCAAAAGCTGTGACTTCATGTAGGTACTTACCAATGAATGAAGCAGCCGTTAATATTTTCAAATATTTTAAGTCGGAGTAATAAAAGCTTTTTATAAACCTTGTTAAAAAAAAGCTTCTGTTTTTCATTGATCTTCAAAATTCATTGATAAAAACTTCCTTGCTAAAGAGCAAGGAAGTTTTTACTCGAACCCATATTAGATTACCATTAGTTAGTTCGCAAAACACCATGGAAATCGGTAAATCGTTATATAATTACTTCGTAAGGTTTATTTTAATTGAAAACACCGTTTCCGACATATGAAATCATCAATCGTGATAACATGATACTTAAGTACAGACAATCACATCAAGTTAAACATTTGAACTGCAAAACATATTTTATTACGTAGGGCATAAAGATGGTTTCAGGGTCAACGTGTTACGTCTGATGTGCCGTCGTGTGTACCTAATTGTTTACACGCATGCCGCGTGAGCTTCTGCGGAAACCTTGATTTTCGTTTTGTTAACGGCGGGCTGATTATCTAATTAAAAACCACCTAGCGACTGGTTGCAGTTCACAGATGATCGTGATCCATTGCTACTTCTTTTTGGGTTAAAAAAAAAAACACACCAAAGAAAAGTGGCAATGTATGTCAAATACAACCGGTCGCTAAATAGTTTCTTTTTAGATAATCAGGGTGCGGATCTCTGCCAATAATGTTTTAATTAAATTGTACTAATGCGTTTTTGCGTTAAGTAATACCTACTGCCTTAAGTTTTCTCAAATTCTATGCCTTTTACAAAATTGTCGAAAGGTGTGTAACTACGTGATTCACATAAGTTTTCCCTTGAAACTGATTTTTAAAATCATTTATTTTTATCATATCACTAAGCAAGGGCGTCGCCAAGGGTGGGCAGGGAAAGGCAGCTGCCCCCCCCCCCCCCTCCTAGAGGTTAAAAATGTAGACAACTGCAAAGTAACCTAAGTCTTTAAGCTGTGTAATTGACTTATGCTTTTCCAATAAATCCCGCATCGCAAAACTTGTATAAATTCACAGTGCTCTTGACTACGGTCAAGGTAGGTACACCTACAATTAATATTTTTTTCATCCTCTTTAATATTTACTTGCCCCCAGACCACGGGCTGGCGACGCCCTTGTCACTAAGGGTACAGAGGAGACTGTACCCTTAGGTACTATTGTAATTATTATATTCTGTGCCCTTATCACGAACAGCTATCGAAAAAATAATGCGCATAAAAACATTCGATAGAGTAATTTTGTATGGGAAATTTGTAAAGCGCCATCTACCGCCGAAAAGCGAAACGAAATTTTCCATAGATAATTACTCTATCGAGTATATTTACGCGCGTTTTTTTACTCGATAGATGTTCGTGTTAAGGGTTACTGTACCCTTAGCACGAACAGCTATCGAAAAAATTACGCGCGTAAAAACATTCAATGGAGTAATTTTGTATGGAAAATTTGTTAGCGCCATCTACCGTCTAATAGCGAATGAAAATTTCCATAGATAATTACTCTATCGAGTACTTTTATTGCGTATTATTTTTTTCGATAGATGTTCTTGCTAAGGGTACAGGACATTGAGTTCTATATAAGGTACTGGCACCCTGTAAGGCCCACCTAATTTCAAAACCTTGTGAAATCGTCAATTTGGATATTATAAAGAAACAACATAAATATAAAACTAGGGTGTTTAATTGAAAAATACAATTTATAAAAAAATGCGATATTATTTCAATGTTAATAGAAAAAAAGAACCATTTAAAAAAAGTCGATGTTGGGCCATCTTAGGAAGGTGGTTACCTAACAAGGCCCTTAATATATTAATTTAAATCTATGCTTTACCAATATCTAAAAAATTTTTTCTTTTAATACTGATCGAGAAATACAGTTTTTTCATATAAAACAAATAACAAAAGTCTAAAATATTACCCATATTTTGGCTATGGGCCATCTTAAACCTATTAAAAATTAAAGTTATTAAAAAACGACCATAAGTTTTATAAAATTGAATAAATCACACAAACAGAAATCAATCCGACTAGTAGGTAACAAAAAATAACCAAAAAGTTCTTTTTTGGTGGTTAATTTTCGAATCCCTTGGTACGTGGGCCAAGTTAGGGGTATTGAAAAATCGACTTACATTTACTTTCAAAAAACCTAAAACAAAAGCATGAATCCACCAAAAAAAGTAATTTAATTTATTATTTTGATTATAATGACCTATAATATATTTGATAATTGAATTTAATGCAAAAAAATAAGCATTAGAAAATCATAATTTAGTAACAATTAAAAAATCAAACTATTCAACACCAAATTCTTAACCAACTATTTTTTTATTTATGTTATTTATTTTATAAATTGTTTTTATAATACTTAAAACACTTTTAATTGGAAATAAAAAAGTGGGCTATCTTTTGGACCAATGGGGTGGGCTTTCATAGGAAACTTTACCCTAGTTCAATATAAATTGTAATAAAAAGCAAGAAAAATAAGAAATTAATAAAACTTACCGGTAATTTAATGGCAAACAGATTAAGGATGTAGTTTTACTTGTTAAAACAAAGAAAATCTACTTATTTTTGCAAATTTTTAATAAAGACTTACTCTTCTAAAGTTAGAAAACGTGTACTGGTTAGACGCAATACAGCAAACTGTTTGCCATCCTAAAAATGCCAGCTTGTTGATAGTCGGATGAAGTTGCAATATTGTTTATGGCTGCAGTCGCATACACCCACATTTTTTTAATTAGATTGGACAGCCATAACTGTTATTTTTTAAAGGTGGGCCATGATAAGAGCAGGGCCATCTTTGGTCACAGTACCTTATTCCACTAGACTGGCTGCTGTCAAACTGTTCTTGTGCTTATTGGATTACCGCCATTTTGGCGCTGTAGGACGTAGCGTGAGCATAGCGTGAGGGACATGGTACTAAAGTCTGTGTCTAGAGAGAACCATTTAGTTCCGAGTTCCTTAGACAGACGCTAGAGGCGTTTCAAATAGGCACAAAAACTTTGCTGTCAAATCATACAGACAGTTAAATAGAAAAACAATTTTTTAGGTCAGTGGTACAGAATGAATAAAATTCTAGTAATTATTATTATTGAAATTTCAACATCGTTAACTATTTACTACCTAAATATTTAAATAAGTTCCTACTCGTAATATTTTCGTAAATCTGAGAAACGTGAGCGTGAAGTTTATAAACTTAAAGTCTCTTAACTTCACTATAACAATAATGAAGTACGATTACACTATGAATAAATTATAATTTTTGTTACGGAAGTCCATGTTTTTGATAAACTACCTATTCAAAAGCAAGATATTTATCCCTAAAAAAACTTAAAGTTCGGTTTAGTGATGTTTGTGGAATTTAAGATGAAAAAAAAACCGGCCAAGTGCGAGTTGGACTCGCGCACGATGTGTTCCGTACCAAAAAACGGCAAATAATCACGTTTGTTGTATGGGAGCCCCCCTCAAATATTTATTTTATTCTGTTTTTAGTATTTTTTTGTTATAGTAGCAACAGAAATACATCATCTGTGAAAATTTCAACTGTCTACCTGTTCTCGTTACTAATATCGAGCAAAAAACGGCAAAAAAATCACGTTTGTTGTATGGGAGCCCCCTTAAATATTTAATTTATTCTGTTTTTAGTATATCTTGTTATAGCAGCAACAGTAATACATCATCTGTGAAAATTTTAACTTTCTAGCTATCACGGTTCATGAGATACAGCCTGGTGACAGACAGACAGACGGACAGCGGAGTCTTAGTAATAGGGTTCCTTTTTTTACCCTTTGGGTACGGAACCCTAAAAATGACCTAATTAATTAGCTTATTCACACGGACCACGATTTGCCTAAAACACAACCACATCGTTTGTGTGTGTGTGGGTTGGGTACAACTGTACCCTTAGCACAAAGCTATCGAAAAAAAATATGAGCTTAAAAATATTCGATAGGATAATTTTGTATGGGAAATTTGTATAGCGCTATCTACCGTCGAAAAGAAAAATGAAATTTTTCATAGATAATGACTTTAACGATTACTTTTTTCGCGCGTATTTTTCTCGACAAGATGTTCGTGCTAAGGGTACTGGGGTGGGGGGCTACTCAAATGGCCACTTTTCCATTCGTTCGCTAACTTTAATCTTAAAAATAAGCAATTAATGATTAAGTCAGACGTCGCAAGTTTATGTAAATCACAGACATTGTCGTATTGTATGGAATCGACAAGCCTACGACACGTTATTTTGGTGTTTATGGCTTATTTTTAATTTTTAAGTTAGCGAACGGATAGAAAAGTGGCCGTTTGAGTAGCCCCGCAGTACCCTTAGCACGAACACCTATCGAGAATTTAATTATGTGTGGAAAGTTTTATATCTCTTCTCGGCGTTAGATGGCTCTGTACGAATTTCTCATACAAAATTGCTCTATCGAATGTTTTTAAGCGCGTTATTTTTTTCGATAGCTGTTCGTGCTATGGGTTGGGTACTGATTAAATGATTTGAATGAGAGTTTTAAATATTGGTCTTGCATTGGTGTGTCTGTGTGGCTGTGTGTGCGGGTGTGGAGGGTGCGAGGTCCAGTACAGTGACTGGGCATACAGGCGGTACTACTACGGCCTCAGGGGCGGCAGGCGAATGATGCCAGTGGTGTGACATTCGTGTCTCGCATTGGTGTGTGGGGGTGTGGAATGTGCGAGGTCCAGTGCAGTGACTGTATATACAGAGGGCCTAGTGCGAGTTGATGTTTTCACTTTTCGCTATCGAAAACTATCGTTTTGTCTCTTTCACTCGCATTGACTAGGAGCAGCATATCCGATAGTTTTCGATGGTGAAAAGTGAAAACATCAACTCGCACTAGGCCCTCAGGTGGTACTGCGGCCTCAGGGGCGGCAGGCGAGATGCCACTGGTGTTACATTCATGTCTCGCATTGGTGTGTGGGGGTGTGGAGGGTGCGAGGTCCAGTGCAGTGACACTGTGGCCTGAGGGGCGGCAGGCGAGTGATGCCACTTGGTGATTTAAACGTCTTTAGTATTATTTTTTTATCAGGTGATGAGCGCGTTCGTTTACCGATAAAGGCATGTAAAATCCGATCGCAAATTATTATAACATTATTATCAGTGAAGGCAAGTAGGTAATAGAATTATTTTAATTAACAATAATGGAGTTGTAATTTTATCTGAACAACGAATGTTTGACAAAATTTTTTATCTATCAGTTTTGTCAGTCGAACTCATGATCATAAGGCGTTGGTATTGATTTTATTTTGTTAAGCGTAATAGTCAAATTATATATTTTCTTGATTGTGGAATGTCATAGGACAACTGCGAAGCTAAATACGAGCGATCGCACAATAATTTGTGTTTTATTTCAAATATTCCTACTATTATAAACAAAGTACAATTAACTACATACCAACCTATTGATAAACCAATAAAAATACCTATAGAAAAATGTTACCTTATATAGAAAAATAGCTTAGTTTTTCTTGTTTGGTGAGTCAGGTTAATGTGCAATCACACAACAATAATATTTGTATAAAAAACAAGATTACATAAACGGACCATATACCTACCTACCAACCACACCACAAAAATATGAATATGACACATGACGTGGGCTTTGTTAAGAAAATAAAAGTTTATTTTCACGGACCACGTTTTGCCAATCCTCAATCAAAATCTGCAACGATACTTTACTTGTTATTCGTTATTTGCTTACTACCACAGACCATAGGTCAGTACCCTTAGCACGAACAGCTATCGAGAAAAATAACGCGCGTAAAATTACTCGACAGTGCAATTTTGTATGAAAAATTAGTACAGCGCCATCTACCGCCGAATAGCGAAATTAATTTTTCCATAGAGAATTCTCTATCGAGTAATTTTACGCGCGTTATTTCTCGATAGATGTTCGTGCTAAGGGCACAGACCATAGGTCTGTGCTTACTACTTAAATGCGTTTCATCGGTTTTTAGGTACCTATACCGTTATGTTGGTTTTCCGAAAATCTATTCAAATTAAGACGGCAAAAGGCAAAGAATTCAAATTACAATGACGGTACTGCCATGCCAACATAACGTCATAGGAAGAATCCGATGAAAAGCATTCTAACAATGTGGTATGAACAACATAGACACGTGTGGTGTAAATAGACTCTTGAGAATTTAGGTAGGTTCAGATAAGTTACTTTTCCACTTATCAATATTTTCCTTTAGGAAGGAAAATATATGAATGAATGAATGAATGGTCATGTTTGTTTTGTAATACCCGTTAGGTATAAAAAAATTGTTAAAGCATTATTCACTGTAGGCATTTCTTAGAAATAGCTATACACTACTGAACTATAAGTAATTAAGTAATACCTCAGCGCTAAACACTTGCTGCCTTATTCAGAGTGCGTTCGTTAAACTAGGGCCAAAGCTAACATGGCGTTAGACATCTCTGAATAAGACAGTTGTAGTCGTAGTAGCACTTGTGTTAAGGAAATCATAGATAAGGGTGGTTAGACAAACACAGACCTAAGTCAGCATAGAAAAGTAAGTTTTCTAAATTGATCCAGCTTAGGATCAAACCCAAGACATCAGAGATGATGACAACATGAAAACCGGTGTGCAAACCACATGACCATGAGGAGGTCGTCCTCCTAAACGTTGGGACTGCAAAAAATCAAATAAAAATAACCAGCCAAGTGTGAGTCGCATTCGCGCACAATGGGTTCATTACCAAAAAACGGCAAAACAATCACGTTTGTTGTAAGGGAGCCTTATTTAAATATTTATTTTATTCTGTTTTCAGTAGGTACCTACTTGTTGTTATAGCGGCATCAGAAATACATCATTTGTGAAAATTTCAACTGTTTAGCTATCACGGTTCATACTCAGTTCAACCCTTAGCACGAACAGTTTTTAACGTTTTTAACGCGCCTTATTTTTTTCGATAGCTGTTCGTGCTAAGGGTACTCGACTACATTTTGATAGGTATGCATTCCAATAAGCGCCGTCTGATATGAATCATTCTTAACTACATAGATAGGTATTAGAAAAGAAATGATTTTGTGTCAGTACGTCGAACTGTCGAGTGGCCTTTAGAGGTCAACGACAGACCCAAACTTATGTGAGTCACACGTCTAGTCAAATTATATCGAAAAATCTGTCTGTTCGTCAAAGATAATTTAATGACGACACACTGTAGAGTAAGATTTCCAGAGTCGTCAATTTACATTTTTTATTTTAGGGTTCCGTTCCTCAAAATAAGAGAAACCTTGTACATTGAAAATGGTATACAATACCTACCTACATCAAATAAGGATATAAACAAACATCCATAGCTCGGGACTTTAGTAAGTACTTCTAGTAGCACGAGCATCTATCGAGAAAAAAAACGCGTCATAACATCCGATACAGTAATTTTGTATGGGAAATTGTACAGCGCCATCTATCGCTGAAAAGCGAAATGAGATTTTCTAGAATTACTCTATCGAGTACTTTTACGCTCGTTATTTTTCTCGATAGCTGTTCATGCTAAGGCTACAGTGCCCTTAGCACGAACAACTATCGAAAAAAAATGACGCGCGTAAAAATACTCCATACAGCAAGTTATCCTTTAAAAAGAAGGTTCACGCTTTTCTTTTAGAAGACTTATAATGAGCATAATGTGAAAATCATCATCATCAATTTTGCTTTACTTTTTATTATATAATTATTCTGATTTGTTGTAATAGGTATATATATATATATATATTATATGTAGGTATATATTGTATTTATCATACTGTATGTATTTTATTATATACTATTAAATGTACCGCTTTCGTGCCTATCTGTTCCCTAAGGGTTGACTGGGAGAGAATGCTTTTAGCATTAAGTCCGCCTTTTGTACATTCATTTATTGTAGTACAATAAAGTGATTAAATAAATAAATAAATAAATAATTTAGTATGGGGAAATTTGTACAGCACCATCTATCACTGAAAAACTAAATGAAATTATCATAGACAAATTACTTTATCTAATTAAGTACTTTTTTGTGCGTATTTTTCTCGATGGCTGCTGTATCCTTAGCACGAACATCTATCGAGAAAAAAACCGCGCGTTAAAAGTACTCAATAGAGTAATTATGTTATATTTAGTTAACTTTTTAAAGGGCTTCCCTTAGTGCTATTCTTCTCTGCCAGACACCAAACGGCTAACATCCTTTTTAAATGAACATTTTTTAATAAATGTAATTTAGGCAGACACTGGTTCGAAACATAGTCTTAACCACAATACCTCTATATTGATAGAATATTTCGGCGAAGTGAAGTGACTGGGATTTTTCAATTATTAGTGTTAAGGATTCTGCGGAGTGTGCCACTGTGCTAGTACGGTTGATGTTGGTTATGTTAAAATGTGAATACTTTATTTCCTATTTGTCTGTTATTAATAAAATAGTGAGTAAATATTAGTGTAAATTAGTGAGTTTTATAAGGTGATTATTAATCCTATCCTACTAATATTATAAATGTGAAAGTTTGAGGGTTTGAATGTTTCGACGTTTGGATGTTTGTTCCTCAATCACGCAAAAACTACTGAATGGATTTAGTTGGAATTTGGCACACAGATAGTAGATAGCCTAGATTAAAACATAGGATACTTTTTATCCCGATATTCCCACGGGAACGGGAACCACGCGGGTGAAACCGCGGGCGGCCGCTAGTCCTTACTTCCTTACTAATATTATAAATGCGAAAGTCCGTTTGTTTGTTTATTTGTTTGTTTGTTTGTTACGCCTTCACGTCCTGACTACTGAACCGATCATCGTGAAATTTTGCATACATGTTGTCAGGGCTACAAAAAAGGACATAGGGTACCCTTCATCCAGAAAAAACGTATTGTTCCCGAGGGATAGCGAAAAAACTGTCCACGCAGACGAAGTCGCGGGCGGCCGCTAGTACTAAATAATTTACTAGAAAAAAATCGACACATACAATTTGACCATAAAGAGTTGAAATTAAATAAAATGGAACTAAAATTTTTCAGTACAAAATTTAGTAAGTGTTGCCAATTTATTCGTGAATTTGACGTGTTTACATAGAAAGTGGCGCCCTCAATTTTTGTCAACTCTTTATGGTCAAGCTGTACGAGCCCCCCTAGGATGACCGACGAAACACGATATATTATATCGCGTGATATAGCGTTTTATCGACACCCAACTGTCAAAATCCATTGTTTTTTGACAGTCAAACGTGATAAATCGCTATATCATATCGTGTTTCGGTGGTCATGCTGTAGCAGTACCCTTAGCACGAACAGCTATCGAAAAAAATTACGCGCGTAAAATTACTCGATAGAGAATTCTCTATGGAAAATTTAATTTTGCTATTCGGCGGTAGATGGCGCTGTACAAATTTTTCATACAAAATTGCACTATCGAATGATTTTACGCGCGTTATTTTTTTCGATAGCTGTTCGTGCTACGGGTACAGATCATATTCTCAGGCGGGCCCGCGACCTTTGAAGTCTGGTCCAACGCTGTTCCGAGCTACGAGTCACTACACTAGTGGCATTGTCGAAATTTTAAAAACTAAAATACATTCTGTGTACCAAGTATCGGGAAATTGTCAATAAAACAAAAAATCAAATTATATTATTCATCTAAATTTATTTTATCGCCTTCAAAGTAGGCCCCATCGCTTGCAATACAACATCTCCACCGCTTCACCCAGTCTTCCATACATTTTTCATAGGCTATTTGCGGTATGGCCTTTAGCTCATTCAGCGAATTTTCTTTTATGGCTTCTATCGACTAAAAACGTTTTTTCAACTCAGAAAGTGAAATTTAACTTGGGAAATAAAAAAAAGTCAGACGGAGCCATATCAGGTGAATACGGTGCTTGGTCGAGAACTTTTGTTAAATTTTTCGTTAAAAACTCTTTCACTATAATGGCTGTGTGTGATGGTGCATTATCATCAAAATCGCCGAGGACTCAAAACTATCACCAACAAAAAGTGTAGTTTAAAACAAATTAAATGACAGATCCCGCTCAAATTGCGCGCTTAATCAGTATAGTGATCTTGAATCGGTTTTAGAATCTTTGGGTTCTGAGTATGCACACCACATCATCATGGGTGATTTCAATACCGATCTCCTAGTTCCCATCTCCCCTCGGTCCCAAAAACTCCTGGATATAATTAAGTCGGCCAGCCTCCATGCCCTGCCTCTACAAGCCACTCACCATAACCTTAATGGTGATGATACACTGCTCGACTTAATTCTCACATCCAACCCTTCCCTCGTCCCATCACATGGTCAACACATAGCTCCTGGTTTCTCCCGTCACGACCTTATTTTCCTATCCTATGTCCTGAAACCCCCGAAACCTATCCCTAAAGTAATGCACAGGCGTTGTTTTGCGCGGATTGACCTCGTCAAATTGCAGAATGATGCTTCGGAGATCGATTGGGACCCTCTGGTTAATGCAACTTCTGTTGATGATAAAGTCCAGCTGTTCAATGACACCGTATTAGCCATTTATAATGTCCATGCGCCCATCAGAAAGATAAGACTGAAGCGGCCACCAGCGCCTTGGATGACTAGAGGTATTCAAATGGCGATGAGGCGCCGGGACAGGGCTTTTCGTAAATTTAGGAGAAACCGCAACGAAGAAAATTGGAATCTTTTCAAAGCCGCCAGAAACCGGTGTAATCAGATGATACGCAACGCTAAACGCCGCCATATTCACAACAACATCTCCTCCTCCTCTTCTACCGATATCTGGAAATTCCTTGGAACTCTTGGTATTGGCAAATCGCGACATTCAGACTTACCTAACACTATTGGTCTTGAAGATCTTAATCTCCACTTCACCACTAACTCATCGAAACTCGACCATACGGCTTCATCCCGTACTGTTGCTTCTATAGGTAGTCTAACGCGTCCCAACATAACCCCGTTCCGTTTTTCTCCAGTGACCGAGGAAGAGATCAAGAAGATTATCCTCTCCATAAAATCCAATGCTGTGGGCTATGATGGCATAAGTCGCCGTATGATAGTTACATTATTGGACCACCTTTTACCTGCTATCACCCACATCATAAACTTTTCCCTCGATTCTGGTATTTTCCCTAACCTTTGGCGTAAAGCCTTTGTCCGTCCTCTCCCTAAAGTTCCTAATCCATCTCATCCCACCCAATTTCGTCCAATCTCCATCCTTCCCTTCATGTCCAAAGTGCTTGAGGCCTGCGTCCACAAGCAGTTCTCCCACTTTGTATATCAAAATTCCCTCCTAAGTCCCCTGCAGTCTGGCTTCAGACCTGGACACAGCACCTCTTCTGCTCTCCTCAAGGTGACTGGCGATATTAGGGCAGCGGTTGAGGACGGTAAAGTAACCGGTTTGGTTCTTATTGACTTCTCCAACGCCTTTAATACTGTCAGTCACGACATCCTTCTTTCCATTCTATCCCATCTTATGGTCTCTGATGAGGCACTGGATTGGTTCTCCACTTATCTTCGGGAACGCCAGCAAGCGGTGCAGTTCAATGAGACCACGTCATCGTGGCTTCATTTAGATACTGGCGTGCCCCAGGGCGGCATACTTTCTCCACTTCTCTTTTCAATTTTTATTAATTTTATCACACACAAACTTCAGTGTTCGTATCATCTTTATGCTGACGATTTACAGATATATGCCCAGACACGTGTTGATGACCTTAATGATGCCATCGATGCGCTTAATAGGGATCTGAACCATATAAAGTGCTGGTCTGAGAGTTTTGGTGTTGCTGTCAATCCCGCCAAATGCCAAGCTATGTTGGTGGGTAGTCCTCGTATGATATCAAGAGTTGACTCGACTAATCTGCATCCTATTGTTTTCGACGGTACTTTAATTCCTCTCAGCCCCAGTGTAAAAGATTTAGGATTACATATCGACTGTAGGTTGAACTGGCAAGTTCAAGTATCAAACGTCTGTCAGAAGGTTACTGGAGTATTGCGCTACCTTTACCGCCTCAAGAATTTCTTGCCAACCTCTATCAAAGCAATGCTTGTGCAAACCTTAATATTTCCTATTATCGACTATGGTGATGTGTGCTACCTCGACCTGAATGCAGATCTACTAAATAAGCTCGACCGTCTTCTGAATAACTGCATTCGATTCGTCTATAATCTACGTAAGTATGATCATGTGTCCGCACACCGATCACTGCTCAAATGGTTGCCCATTAGGCAGCGTAGAAGTATGCGGGCCTTGACCACTCTTTTTACTTTGTTAAGCTCTCCTAACGCTCCCCCTTACCTTACTTCACATTTCCAATACTTAAGTACTTCTCATGATAGGAACCTTCGTTCTTCTTCCAACCGTTTACTTAGCTGTCCTTCTCATCAATCTGATATTATTCATTCTTCCTTCTTCATTTACCCAATTCTTCTGTGGAATGCGCTTCCTTTAGACATCAGAATGTCCACCAGTCGATTTGCTTTTAAAACTAAGTTGCGCAAATTTCTTACTGAGCAAGCAGCTCGCTCTTAGATCTCAGTAATTGTCTATAACGTTTAGTTGTATATATATTTATATATATATATTATAATTGGTATATATTAGGTATTTATGTATGTAAGTATAGTATATCATATTGGCTATATATAATTATTCTGGTATTTATTACGTTGTAAATCTTAATAATTCTTTTGCTTTTTTTTGTCCTACACTGGTTGTGCACCCTACCACATCACTATCTCCACATCACCCTAAGGTTGACTGGCAGAAAATGCCTAAGGCATTAAGTCCGCCTTTGTACAATGTGCATAAAGAATAAAATAAATAAATAAATAAATAAATATAGTGCTACCAACATGCAGTAAAAAAATTATAACGACCTCTTTTACGCGGGTCTTTTTTTATTGACATATTCCCGATACTTTTTACACAGAGTAGTATGTAGATAATACACATAGTAAATTTTTATGTATATCTAAAAATTTAACGGAGATATCAGACCACGTTTCTAAATATGTGTATGTGTACCTAGTTAAAAGTTAAAAATGAATAGTTTGAAAACATCGGAAAAACATCTTGATTAATCGGCAAACTCACAAAAATAGCAAGACGCGTGGCGTAGATTCATTCTTTTCATTATTTACGTAGGTAAACAAGATAGTCTATCTTGATTACACGCGTGTAATTCTATGATTAAGCTTTAAATCCAGTACCCTTAGCACGAACAGCTATCGAGAAAAATAACGCGCGTAAAATTACTCGATAGTGCAATTTTGTATGAAAAATTAGTACAGCGCCATCTATCGCCGAATAGCGAAATTAAATTTTCCATAGAGAATTCTCTATCGAGTAATTTTATGCGCGTTATTTTTCTCGATAGCTGTTCGTGCTAAGGGTACTGTACCCTTAGCACGAACAGCCATCGAGAAATCTTACGCGCGTAAGAAAATACTACTCGAAAACGGACTCGATTCGAAAGCTAGCAAAATCGGCAGCACGAATTTTACAGAGCTGGCTAACGTCAACTCGATAGTAGCGATAAATAAAGCTAACCTGACACAATCCAATTATCAATCCAATTGAAGCAAGGTGCGTTCAAAAACCATGTTGTATATCTATGTAAATCATAAATATGTAAATTAAAATTCAATCAAGTTGTTTATCATCATAATTTTACATTTATTATTCTTATTATTAGTAATAAAACTGTTAACAATATTAATTTCATTTAATAACTTAAATTAATTTGCAAATATTATAATAATTTTTAAAATGTTCATGATTTTGCCCATGCTTTTGAACGGTCATTGCACCTTCCCGTGATTGGTTTGAAAAAGAAGAGTGTCTCTATTCTTTCTCTCTTTCTTTCTCATCCTGTGATTTAATGAAAAATATAACCTCAAATAATAAAAAGCCGTGAAGCATAGATATAGTATCCGTGAAGCCATTTCTTTATTTTGTTTATGTCTAAAATGATTTATCTGTGTCGGCTAATAAATAATACAAATTGCGAGGAAATGATATTATGACCTAGGAGTAAACTACAATGTTTCATAGTTTCATCAAATTGTTCTAATTGAAGATTTTTTATGAACTTGAAGAATAACAATGGAATATCGTCAATGAATAATAAATTGTTTACACATAAACAATAAAACCTTTGGACGTGCTATGAAAATATGTGAATTTCATCGGAATTAGTGCCTAGTGTTTGAAGATTCGACAAATTAGAGACTTTGTTAAGTTTGCATTGTTATACCTAGTTAGTTTTCATCATAGTTTTATGGTCTTATTTTTTTAATATCTACTTAAATAAAACAATAATTAGTTAACTGTATCCAAACTGTATGATGTGTTGTCTGAAAACAAATATTATACTTATAACACCGTATTCTATAGTTTTATTTGAGTTTTGTAGGTAAGTTCTAAAATATTGCTAAAATAAAGGTATGGAGGGTGTGGGGGACACCGTGGATAGCGTAAAATGACGAGATTTTTATTTTACAAATTTCTATGTTTAATGAGAACAATTTAAGTAATATTGCCTGTGGATAATTCAGTGGACATTTCATAGTTCTCAAATTTAATTTTTGTTACTACATAAATGCTTTTAAAATTTAATAATAAATAAAACAAAGTCACTCGAAAAGTCTCTCACTGAAAAAATGTCAGTGAGTAAGTTGTCGATAGCCAGCTTGCGAGTGTCTCGATACCGTATGTCAAAAGTGGGTTCGTGCTACCGATTCCCATACAAGTTGTAACTTTACTATTCGAACTCGATTCGAAGGCTGCTCGTTACCTTATGTCAACATGTTTCGTGCTTCCAAATCTTAGTTCCGTTTACGGACGTAGTGGCGCTGTACAAATTTCCATACAAAATTCTAGGATTCGAGTAGTTTTACGCGCGTTATTTTTCTCGATAGCTGTTCGTGCTAAGGCTACTGTGTCGGCTAATAAATACCTAATACAATTGCGAGGAAATGATATTATGATGACCGAGGAGTAAACTACAATGTTTCATAGTTTCATCAAATTGTTCTAATTGAAGATGTTTTATGAACTTGAAGAATAACAATGGAATATCGTCAATGAATAATAAATTGTTTACACATAAACAATAAAACCTTTGGACGTGCTATGAAAATATGTGAATTTCATCGGAATTAGTGCCTATAGTGTTTGAAGATTCGACAAATTAGAGACTTTGTTAAGTTTGCATTGTTATACCTAGTTAGTTTTCGTCATAGTTTTATGATCTTATTTTTTTAATAATTAACTGTATCCAAACTGTGTGATGTGTTGTCTGAAAACAAATATTATACGTATAACACCGTATTCTATAGTTTTATTTGAGTTTTGTAGGTAAGTTCTAAAATATTGCTAAAATAAAGGTATGGTGGGTGTGGGGGACAGCGTGGATAGCGTAAAATGACGAGATTTTTATTTTACAAATTTCTATGTCTAATGAGAACAATTTAAGTAATATTGCCTGTGGATAATTCAGTAGACATGTCATAGTTCTCAAATTAAATTTTTGTTACTACATACATGCTTTTAAAATTTAATAATAAATAACACAAAGTCGCTCGGAAAGTCTCTCACTGAAAAAATGTCAGTGAGTAAGTTGTCGATAGCCAGCTTGCGAGTGTCTCGATACCGTATGTCAAAAGTGGGTTCGTGCTACCGATTTCCATACAAGTTGTAACTTTACTATTCGAACTCGATTCGAAGGCTGCTCGATACCGTAAGTCAAAATGTTTCGTGCTTCCAAATCTTAGTTCCGTTTACGGACGTAGTGGCGCTGTACTAATTTCCATACAAAATTGTGAGATTCGAGTAATTTTACGCGCGTTATTTTTCTCGATAGCTGTTCGTGCTAAGGGTACTGAAATCAGTAAAATTTTGGGACTTAATTAACTGTACATACTCTATTAAAATAGGGAAGAGATACCTACACTCATTTAATTTTTAGATACACTTATTAGTATTTAACCGTGTATACTTACACAAACTTACTAATCTCCAGTGGGGCTACCGGCAAAAACATTGAAGTTCATGTTAACTGTAATTTGACAGATGGATGTAATACATTGCTGCTTTTATTTGGTAAGTTTTATTTATGTCAAAACCAAGCAGCAATGTATCACATACATCTGTCAAATTACAGTTAACATTAACTTAATTGTTTTTAGCCGTTAGCCTCGCTGGTTTAATACTTAGAGCCAATTTCACCATTGATTTTAAACGCGCTTTGTCAAAAAACAAGTTTAAGGCTGTCACTGTCATAACAACTAAGTAAAATTTGTTACAAAAATGTACAATTATGTTATAAACAATGACTTGTTAAATCTTGATTCAATTTTTTTAATGACCTGGTGAAATTTATTTTTGGAATAAACGGGGAACAGGGTATGAAACTCGACACTTAAACTACATTACGTAAAACGTGATCTTATTCGCGTTTAAAATCAATGGTGAATTTGGCTCTTAGTTCTTTTACTTATTTTGTTTATTGTTAGGTAAAATATACGATTTATTTATAATATTGCGAAATCGACGTCGATATCAGTCAGTGAGATTTATAGTTTTTTTTATCAGAACTAATAGGAAAATCACGAATAAGTACTTATCATTCAATTAGATTGTTAAGTCTCTGCTTCAACCCATGCCTATCTTTCGATTATCATGTAATCTATAATCGTTAGCTTACGTAGGTATATCACTTCCGGATAAAAATATCTATCTATTCTATTCATTCACTAATGTCAATTACTTACACGAAGTTCAGCGTCGGGTATAAGCCATCCCCAACCAAGGATCTCTAGTACGCTTAACACGAACAGCTATCGAAAAAAATTACGCGCGTAAAACATTCAATAGAGTAATTTTGTATGGGAAATTTGTACAGCGCCATCTACCGCCGAAAAGCGAAATTAAATTTTTCATAGATAATTAGCTATCGAGTTCTTTAACGCGCGTTGTTTTTCTCGATAGATGTTAGTGCTAAGGGTAGGACGATCGGTTTTGCGCTGCCTGCATCCTGCATCCAGCCCAACTACGAAAGAAGAATAGCTATACCAATTCAAAATTGGTTGTTCAGATTACTTTTGGTTGAGTTAATAACGTCATGAAGCACGAACAAACGTCGTCCGGTTATTGGTCGATCCACCTCGTCCGCTACCCGCACGAGCGTCGTGTGCAAAAAAAATGCATATCGTAAAAGTATTTAAAAATCTAAAAAAAAGTGGCTTTGTGAGGGTTTTATCATTTTTGGACTTAAGAAACAGCAAAATTTTTTTTTTCGGAGAATTGCAAAAAACTAATCCGATAAAAATCTGTATAATTAATTATCGAACCTACTTTAATTTTTGGAGAATCGGTTTGAGAAACTGTACAGGAGAACAGTCCGCAGCACGAACATCCATCGAGAAAAAAACGCGCGTAAAAGTACACGATAGAGTAATAATTATCTATGAAGAAATTTATTCCGCTATTCGGCGGTAGATGGCGCTGTACAAACTTCCCATACAAAATTAAACTATCGAATGTTTTTATGCGCGTTATTTTTCTCGAAAGCTATTCGTGCTAAGGGTTAAAGTACCCATAGCACTAACATCTCCCTTATTCCTCGGAGATAACCATGGCCAGATAACTGGTTATCGAGAAAAAACCGCGCGTGATTTTGTATGGAAAATTTGTACATTGCCATCCACCCCGAAAAGCGAAATAAGATTTTTCTTAGAGAATTACTTTATCGAGTACTTTTACGCGCGTTTTTTTCTTGATAGAAGTGATGGACAGCCGGACAGAGATTACCTAATGAAACGCAACTCGCAAACGCAAACTTTTTGTCCTAAACAACAAACGCATTACTGTTAAATGGCATAGGTAATCATCATTTAGCATAATATTTTATACTTAGCACAATTTCAAAACTCCTAATAATAATATCATAAAGCTGAATTTTGTAAAGCATAAATATTGAATGGCATAAATTTCAAAAAGCATTAATATCAAAACGCATATTTTTTTATTGGCATAAGTATTGTCTAAAAAGACTCGTGTTACATTATCTAAGTATTTTCTACACAGTAGGTACACAGTAGAAATGAAATAAAAGACTTTTTAACGGATACTAGCGCGGTTTTATTGAAAGTACTTTGGTAAGAGTTGGTATTTGGTTTAATTTTTGATTTTCCCGACGTTTCGGCACCTTTGCAGCTGCCGTGGTCACGGTAAGCTTCAGTCCCCCGTTCCTTCACCACGGCAGCTGCAAAGGTGCCGAAACGTCGGGAAAATAAAAAATCAAACCAAATTCCAACTATTATACCAAAGTATACTTTCAATAAAACCGCGCTAGTATCCGTTAAAAAGTCTTTTATTTCATGTATAGAGAGCGCGTAAGCTTGCGAAGTGAGAACACAGTAGAAGTTTTATGCCTATATTTTCTTATTAAATGATTACCTACCTATAAATATCTGATTTTCTTTCTCCACAGAAATGTACAAAGCCCTCCTCCTGCTTCTGCTCGCGGCGTCGACATCAGCTTCCCCCGACTGCTCCAGCGGCCTGCACCAGCTGCTGCCACACGAGTCGGACTGCAGCCTCTACTACCAGTGCGTGCACGGACAGAAAGTTGTCAGGCCCTGCGCGCCTGGCACGCACTTCGACTTCGAATTACAGGTATAATTCTTATAACTTCTAGACCAAAAGAGTTTAACTTGAATCAGCATCTACCAACTGCTCCAGCATCAAGCACCAGCTGCTGCCACATGAGTCAGACTGCAGCCTCTACTACCAGTGCGTGCACGGACAGAAAGTTGTCAGGCCCTGCGCGCCTGGCACGCACTTCGACTTCGAATTACAGGTATAGTTCTTATACCTTCTAGACTTGACCCAAAGAGTTGATGACTTGAATCAGCATCCACCGACTACTGCAGCGGCTACCAGCTGCTGCCACACGAGTCGGACTGCAGCCTCTACTACCAGTGCGTGCACGGACAGAAAGTTTTCAGACCCTGCGCGCCTGGCACGCACTTCGACTTCGAATTACAGGTATAGTTCTTATACCTTCTAGACTTGACCCAAAGAGTTGATAACTTGAATCAGCATCCACCGACTACTGCAGCGGCTACCAGCTGCTGACACACGAGTCAGACTGCAGCCTCTACTACCAGTGCGTGCACGGACAGAAAGTTTTCAGACCCTGCGCGCCTGGCACGCACTTCGACTTCGAATTACAGGTATAATTCTTATACCTTCTAGACCAAAAGAGTTTAACTTGAATCAGCATCTACCAACTGCTCCAGCATCAAGCACCAGCTGCTGCCACATGAGTCAGACTGCAGCCTCTACTACCAGTGCGTGCACGGACAGAAAGTTGTCAGGCCCTGCGCGCCTGGCACGCACTTCGACTTCGAATTACAGGTATAGTTCTTATACCTTCTAGACTTGACCCAAAGAGTTGATAACTTGATTCAGCATCCACCGACTACTGCAGCGGCTACTAGCTGCTGCCACACGAGTCGGACTGCAGCCTTTACTACCAGTGCGTGCACGGACAGAAAGTTTTCAGAAACTGCTCCCCTGGCACGCACTTCGACTTCGAATTACAGGTATAATTCTTATACCTTCTAAACCAAAAGAGTTTAACTTGAATCAGCATCTACCAACTGCTCCAGCATCAAGCACCAGCTGCTGCCACATGAGTCAGACTGCAGCCTCTACTACCAGTGCGTGCACGGACAGAAAGTTGTCAGGCCCTGCGCGCCTGGCACGCACTTCGACTTCGAATTACAGGTATAGTTCTTATACCTTCTAGACTTGACCCAAAGAGTTGATGACTTGAATCAGCATCCACCGACTACTGCAGCGGCTACCAGCTGCTGCCACATGAGTAGGACTGCAGCCTCTACTACCAGTGCGTGCACGGACAGAAAGTTGTCAGACCCTGCTCCCCTGGCACGCACTTCGACTTCGAATTACAGATATAATTCTTATACCTTCTAAACCAAAAGAGTTTAACTTGAATCAGCATCTACCAACTGCTCCAGCATCAAGCACCAGCTGCTGCCACACAAGTCGGACTGCAGCCTCTACTACCAGTGCAGTGCGTGCACGGACAAAAAGTTGTCGGGCCCGGCGCGCCTGGCACGCACTTCGACTTCTAATTACAGGTATAATTCTTATACCTTCTAGACCAAAAGAGTTTAACTTGAATCAGCATCTACCAACTGCTCCAGCATCAAGCACCAGCTGCTGCCACATGAGTCAGACTGCAGCCTCTACTACCAGTGCGTGCACGGACAGAAAGTTGTCAGGCCCTGCGCGCCTGGCACGCACTTCGACTTCGAATTACAGGTATAGTTCTTATACCTTCTAGACTTGACCCAAAGAGTTGATAACTTGATTCAGCATCCACCGACTACTGCAGCGGCTACTAGCTGCTGCCACACGAGTCGGACTGCAGCCTTTACTACCAGTGCGTGCACGGACAGAAAGTTTTCAGAAACTGCTCCCCTGGCACGCACTTCGACTTCGAATTACAGGTATAATTCTTATACCTTCTAAACCAAAAGAGTTTAACTTGAATCAGCATCTACCAACTGCTCCAGCATCAAGCACCAGCTGCTGCCACATGAGTCAGACTGCAGCCTCTACTACCAGTGCGTGCACGGACAGAAAGTTGTCAGGCCCTGCGCGCCTGGCACGCACTTCGACTTCGAATTACAGGTATAGTTCTTATACCTTCTAGACTTGACCCAAAGAGTTGATAACTTGAATCAGCATCCACCGACTACTGCAGCGGCTACCAGCTGCTGCCACACGAGTCGGACTGCAGCCTCTACTACCAGTGCGTGCACGGACAGAATGTTTTCAGACCCTGCTCCCCTGGCACGCACTTCGACTCCGAATTACAGGTATAATTCTTATACCTTCTAAACCAAAAGAGTTTAACTTGAATCAGCATCTACCAACTGCTCCAGCATCAAGCACCAGCTGCTGCCACATGAGTCAGACTGCAGCCTCTACTACCAGTGCGTGCACGGACAAAAAGTTGTCAGGCTCTGCGCGCCTGGCACGCACTTCGACTTCTAATTACAGGTATAGTTCTTATACCTTCTAGACTTGACCCAAAGAGTTGATGACTTGAATCAGCATCCACCGACTACTGCAGCGGCTACCAGCTGCTGCCACATGAGTAGGACTGCAGCCTCTACTACCAGTGCGTGCACGGACAGAAAGTTGTCAGACCCTGCTCCCCTGGCACGCACTTCGACTTCGAATTACAGATATAATTCTTATACCTTCTAAACCAAAAGAGTTTAACTTGAATCAGCATCTACCAACTGCTCCAGCATCAAGCACCAGCTGCTGCCACACAAGTCGGACTGCAGCCTCTACTACCAGTGCAGTGCGTGCACGGACAAAAAGTTGTCGGGCCCGGCGCGCCTGGCACGCACTTCGACTTCTAATTACAGGTATAATTCTTATACCTTCTAAACCCAAAGAGTTGATAACTTGAATCAGCATCCCCCGACTGCTCCAGCAGCCAGCACCAGCTGCTACCACACGAGTCGGACTGCAGCCTCTACTACCAGTGCGTGCACGGACAGAAAGTTGTCAGACCCTGCTCCCCTGGCACGCACTTCGAGTTCGAATTACAGGTACCTATAACGCTGCATTTCCACCATAGATGTGCGAGGATGCTTACCGAGGGATGTGTTAGCAAAGAACCAATAGAATCGCTTCATTTACCTCGCCTCGATCAGCACGGCTCTGGTGGGAACGCCTTAGCTGAGAGAGGTTTTTGTACATACAACAGCGAGGGATGTATGCGAGGAATGTGTCAGAATGATTTTGTTTGCGAGAGATATGGGCGAGGGATGTGTGCTATGGATAGAGGCGAGCAACACCTCACCTCGCTTGCTCGCATCTGAAAAGAGCCCGCTACACATCCTCACTTATCTACACGCTGTTTCACAGCTTCGAACGGCTCATCTTCCTAGCACATCTCTGGTGGAAACATCTACACCGCTTCACAGCTTAGCTACACATCTTCGCACCGCTCATTTTCCTAGCACATTTGTGGTGAAACACCCACACCATTTCACAGCTCCGCTACATATCCTCGCTTCGCTCATCTTCTTAGCACATCTCTGATGGAAACACAGCATCGATGATTAAGCATGGATAGACAAAACCTATTTCGAGCTCGTCATGCTACAGGATAATAAATGCTTTATTTGCCTTTCAAATGTCGCTCTTAATTTAAAATAGGTGGAATAAAAAGAATTGTTTACTTTTCAGGTTTGCAACTGGCCAAATCTAGTGAACTGCAATCATGGGACGACCACAACCACACAGAAAAGCACAACCACCCTAATAACAACACCTAGTTCCTTTGAGCGACTGCCTAACGGTTGTCCCGCTGACTTCAGCATACATTACCTGTTGCCTCACGAAAATGACTGTGCTAAATTCTACTCGTGCAGCAATGGAAGGAGAATCTTGATGAGATGCGCGGCTGGCACACTTTTTGACTACAAGTCACAGGTAAATTTCATCTTTAGACTATGATCACTTTTGATGTTAAACTCGCACCACAACTGACTACGTTAGGAATTTTTTTTAGATTTTTGCATTCACAATGCTATTTTTATATTAAGATGAATAAATAATGAAAAAATAGTGCATTGGGCCGGAATCCTAAGGGTGCGGGTTCGAATCCCGTCTAAGTTGCTACGGGTGAGCCGATTTTTTCTAATATTTTTCATTATTTATTCATCTTAATACGTTAGGAATGATAAATTCCTTTATTGATTAATCACATTTATAGACTACAGGCCCATGTCCAAAATGGATGGGTCATATGAACCACCAGGTGACGTATATAGGACGATATAAGAGCATAAAATAATAAGATTCAGCACTATGCCGTCACTTGTAAGCTGTACAAATGAGTCCAGCATTTTTACCATCGATAGATCCATGAAAAATAATAAGAAAGCGCGCAGTGCCGTAAAAAAATGGTGCGCCACAAAGTCGTTTTATTTTTATTTTCTGACAATTTCCAGGGTAAATTTGATCATTTCATTCTGTACGGCATCAGTTTCATACTGTTTCAATACAGCTTCTAATCCATTATTCCGCAACGCCGTACAAAAATCATGCGACAAGGGGAAACAATCTAGGGTTGCAACCCCCTCTCTTTTCGTGGTCCGGGGTTTACCGACTTTGTGGCGCACCATTTTTTTACGGCACTGCGCGCTTTCTTATTATTTTTCATGGATCTATCGATGGTAAAAATGCCGTACAAAAATATATGACCAAAATGTACTCACTCTACCTGCACTTTTGAATTCTCACCAGCACTCAGTTGGACAGCTTACAAGTGACGGCATAGTGCTAAATCTTATTATTTTATGCTCTTATATCGTCCTATATACGTCACCTGGTGGTTCATATGACCCATCCATTTTTTGGACGGGCCTGTAGTCTATTATATTTTTCTTTTAAGATCTTTGTCTTTTGTTTTGATTTCATGACCTTATTTATTTCAGATTTGCGATTGGCCTCATCTAGTGGATTGTACTCATGGAATAACAACGTCGACGTCTACATCGTCACCAGTGACTACAACAAGTACACCAGTGATTTCAACATCATCACCAGTGACCACAACATCGTCACCAGTGACTTCAACTACTACACCAGTGACATCATCACCAATAACTACAACATCATCACCAGTGACTACAACATCATCACCAGTGACTACAACAACATCACCAGTGACTTCAACAACGTCACCAGTGACCTCAACAACGACGCCATTGCCTACCACTACAGCAGAAGTGTCAACAAAAACTACACCTGGTGATAAAGATGAATTAACTACAGTTGATGCTGAAGAAGATTCACTAACTACTCCTAGCGATGAAATTGAAAAATTACCCAATGGCTGCCCTGTAGACCATAACGTTCATTTACTGCTTTCCCACGAGTACGATTGTTCAAAATTCTACATATGCAATCATGGACAAACAGTATTGTTCACATGTCCTGGCGGAACACTTTTTGATGAAATACTACAGGTAAATTTATTAATTTATCAATAATTTAACTTCGTATAATAGTAATGATCCATAAATACCTTTGTAATTTCATAAAAAAAATGTGTTATTTTACAGGGCTGCAATCATGATTACAAAGTAGAATGTAAACCTACTACTGTTTCATCAACTACATCGTCAACTACTCCGATTCCTACATCTACTTCCTCATCTTCTGTGATAACAACATCAACGAATTCACCAGTAGAAGATATTACTACAACTGTCTTACCAACGATAGAATCTGGTTCTACAGCAAGTGCTGTTCCTGAATATACAACAAGTAATCCAACTGAGACTACAGGAAGCGAAAGTCATACTGATGGAACTATTACTGAGTTGAATATTAAAACTACAAATAATCCTACTACAGAGGTTAACAAAGATAGTACTACTAACGGAATTGTAACAGAAGAAACGACCACAGAGGGTGGGTTAGATATTGAAACTACTGAAGGTGTTACAAATGAAACACCCACAGAGGAAACGACAATAGATGAAACATTTACAACGAGTGCCAGTGAAGATATCACAACGAGTGATTCAATTGATACTACTTTAAGTACAACAGAAAGAACTACAACTGAATCTGATAGTACAAGTGATTATTCATTTAAAACTACAATTGAAAACGATGATGAAGCCATAGACACTAAGCCTACTACAGTTGTAACAGAAAGTACTACAAATGGTATACTAACAGAAGAAACAACTGCAGACACGCCTACAAGTACAATAGAAGACGAAACTACTATCGATATTATTACAGAAAGTACGACCAAAGAAAGCACAGACACAACCCAAGATGATTTCGTAACTACTCCAGTAACTAAGCTTACAACTTTAGAAGCTACAGAAGGTAAGTTCATAATAATGTTCACCAACAAGCAGTAAAAGTTTAACGCTATTTATTGGCACATCTCATAATTATTGGTAGTGATGCGTTCAATTATTAGCACTTGGTCGGATTCGCAAAACGTCGGTTTCCCATTTTTACGGAAGACAGTCTTAAAGATAAGATTCTCAAATAGTACTTGGTCGGATTTGCAAAAGGTAGAAAACTCATTTTGCATATTTGTAGCTGATGAAGCTTTATTTTATTTATTTTCTTTGAGAATCTTACAGCACCATAAAATATAGAAATAAATAGATACTTAAAAGCTAATTACAAGCTTTCACAAATAAAAGGGATAAAAGGTTTGACTATCGCAAGTTATGTAAGCTCTCTAGGCGGTGAGAGCTGTGTTGTGTGGGGTCACAAATGTACCTAAATAAAATAAACAAATAATAAACAATGTAAACTTAATATTATTTTTATGAAAAATATTTTAATATTTCAGGTACAACCACAGACAGAGCTCCTGAAAGCATCGGAACCACTTTAGAAAATGATGGAACGACTCTTTATTTGACTACAAAGAATACCGAGGATATTGGTTATACAACTATAAAAAATGACGAGAATACTACCCCATCTAGTGTAACGGCAGATGACAGTACTACAGAGCAAATAGTTACCAGTGTCATTCCAGAAAGTGATACTACGTTTACTCAAGAACCGACCGAGGCAGGTGATAGTGACCAAAGTACTGACGCAACAACACCTAGCATAGAAGATATTACACAAACGGAAAAAGATGATTATGTAGTAACAACTGGTTTCACTACAACAAAGGCTTCTGCTACAAGTAGTGAATCTAGTGATTCGGGTCAAACCACTGTACCAGATACGACTACAACATCAGTGACGCCGCCACTGATCTGTCCTCCAGGAACATTTGGAAATGTACCACATCCGGAACTGTGCAATTCCTTCTTTATGTGTGCTGGTGGAACGGCCATACAACTATTCTGCACAGAAGGTTTCGAATTTGATCCCCAGTCGAGAGTAAGTGTTTAAAAATCTATTTTTACCATCGCCTCTCGAAAAAGTGCGTTTAATTCAACGATAAGAGTGAATAATACACCGAGTGAATAAAAATAATTTGAATTTGGAACAAGAAAAAAGTGCTGAAAGTACGTACTGGCTGCTATGGAGCTATTCCATAGGGCCATAGAAAAAAAAACGAAAAAAATATCCCGCCAAATTTAATTAGGTTCTTTTTAGTGTCTTATCTTTGGGTTCCTTCTTTTCTATCTATTAGAGGGAGATTAAATGTTCAGTCTTGCATCAGTCCATTCCATCAGTCTGGTACGATATTCAGTCTGCGAAATGCAAAATCTATACAGACTGATGAAATAGACTGATGCCAGACTGATCATGTAATCTTCTCTCTTAGCGTGGTTGTTTTATGTCATTGGAAAACTTCTAATTTCACTATTATCTATGTTTAAATATTAGCGATTACCCTAATAATAAAATGTGATAACGATAAAGAGGCGCTCGACGGCATAGTGGTTTAGCGCCTGGCTCAGCAATTGCGGAGGTAAAGCAATTTTCGCAGGGGTCGGTCCTGTGATGGGTGACCAAAAATGTATTATTTCGAGCTACTCCGTGCTTCGAAAGGCACGTTAAGCCGTTGGTCCCGGCTGCATTTGCAGTCGTTAACACCCATCAATCCGCATAGGGCCCGCGTGGTGGTTTATGGCCCATCCTCTCACCCATAAGGAAGGCCTGTGCCCCTGCAGTGGGGACATTAAAAATGGCTGATGGTTAATTATAAATACTATAAGTACTGCTAGGTATTTCTTTTCTCACAGTCAATGGTATCAAGTAGAGTACACAACTCGTGAAAAATTTTTTTCATCTCGGTCCTTTGTATCCCTCGAACTAAATTTCGTTTTTATTCACTTGTTGTATAATCTACTATTTTTAGATTTAAGTATACAAAATATCATCCTACTTTTTCAATCAAATATTAGTAATTTATCTCATTTTCTTACAGTCATGTGTCCCTATTGCTCCTGGCGGATGTACTCTTGGACAAATTACCACGGAATCCCCTGATTGGACCACAACAAGCTCAGGAACAACTGATAAGGATGAAGATAATTCAACTGCAGACTACTCTACAACTTGGAGTAGTAGCACTACCATCAAAGACGATGAAGAATTAGTTACAACTACTAGCACTACACCTGCAAACGATGTAACTACTGAGATTGATGAAGAAACTAAAATAACAGAAAAGGCAGAAACTACTACCATAAGTGACATAACTAGTGAAGATAATTATGGGACAACGCCAATAGATGAACAGGAAATTTCGACAGTTGGAGAAAATGAGTCAGAAAAACCTACTACAACATATACTATTACTACACAATCACCAACTACTGATAAAGTTACACTAACTACTAGCGTCGGAACTGGTAATGAACAGACGACTCCGGTAACTGAAGGGACTAGTACAGAGAACAGTGCGACAACACAAACAGTTAAAGACGATAATGATGTAACAACAGATTCTACTACGGAAAGTATTCTTTCTACAACTGCTTCTTCAGAAAATGATGGAACTACAATCAAAGACGCAACGACGAGTTACTCAGAACAAACAACTGCAGTGAATGATGCAACTACAGCGTCAGTAACGCCACCACCGATTTGTCCTCCAGGGACGTTTGGAAACGTTCCACATCCTGAACTATGTAACTCATTCTTTATGTGCGCAGGAGGAACAGCCATACAACTTTTCTGCACAGAAGGCTTCGAATTTGAGCCTCAGTCGAGAGTAAGTGTTAGTTTAAGTAGAACTTTGACCTTGGACTGACAGAGACTGTTCTATTTTTCAGTAAGTTATATTTGATAATTTGTTTTCTTACAGTCATGTGTCCCAATCGCTCCTGGTGGATGTACTCTACCAATCACCACGTCGCCTGATTTGACTACTTTACCAAGTAAAGGAACGACTGAACAAGATGAAACTGAAACAACTCCAAGCAGCTACACCACAACATCAGGACCTGGTACTGTTGATGCAGAAGATGAAGAATTAGTTTTAACTACTACAACATCTGAAAAAGACGTATTTGAGACAACGCCAAGAAGCGAAGATGAAGGTACTACAAGTGGAGAGAAAGAGACAGAGCAAGCCACTACCATAGGATATACAGAAGTTACTGAGTATTCAACTAGCGTCGGAACGGGTAATGAACAAACGACTCCGGTAACTGAAGGGACTAGTACAGAGAACAGTGCGACAACACAAACAGTTAAAGACGATAATGATGTAACAACAGATTCTACTACGGAAAGTATTCTTTCTACAACTGCTTCTTCAGAAAATGATGGAACTACAATCAAAGACGCAACGACGAGTTACTCAGAACAAACAACTGCAGTGAATGATGCAACTACAGCGTCAGTAACGCCACCACCGATTTGTCCTCCAGGGACGTTTGGAAACGTTCCACATCCTGAACTATGTAACTCATTCTTTATGTGCGCAGGAGGAACAGCCATACAACTTTTCTGCACAGAAGGCTTCGAATTTGAGCCTCAGTCGAGAGTAAGTGTTAGTTTAAGTAGAACTTTGACCTTGGACTGACAGAGACTGTTCTATTTTTCAGTAAGTTATATTTGATAATTTGTTTTCTTACAGTCATGTGTCCCAATCGCTCCTGGTGGATGTACTCTACCAATCACCACGTCGCCTGATTTGACTACTTTACCAAGTAAAGGAACGACTGAACAAGATGAAACTGAAACAACTCCAAGCAGCTACACCACAACATCAGGACCTGGTACTGTTGATGCAGAAGATGAAGAATTAGTTTTAACTACTACAACATCTGAAAAAGACGTATTTGAGACAACGCCAAGAAGCGAAGATGAAGGTACTACAAGTGGAGAGAAAGAGACAGAGCAAGCCACTACCATAGGATATACAGAAGTTACTGAGTCTTCAACTAGCGTCGGAACTGGTAATGAACAAACGACTCCTGTAACTGAAGGGACTAGTACAGAGAACAGTGCGACAACACAAACAGTAAAAGATGATAATGATGTAACAACAGATTCAACTTCGGAAAGTATTCTTTCTACTACTGCTTCTGGGACAACGCCAATAGACGAAAAGGAAATTTCGACAGTTGGAGAAAATGAGTCAGAAAAACCTACCACAACAAATACTGATCCTACACAATCACCAACTACTGAGAAAGTTACACTAACTACTAGCGACGGAACTGGTATTGAACAAACGACTCCGGTAATTGAAGAGACAAGTTCAGAGAACAGTGCGACAACACAAACAGTTAAAGACGATAATGATGTAACAACAGATTCCACTACGGAAAGTATTCTTTCTACAACTGCTTCTTCAGAAAATGATGGAACTACAATCAAAGACACAACGACAAGTTACTCAGAACAAACAACTGCAGTGAATGATGCAACTACAGCGTCAGTAATGCCACCACCGATTTGTCCTCAAGGAACGTTTGGAAATGTTCCACATCCTGAGCTATGTAACTCGTTCTTTATGTGCGCTGGTGGAACAGCCATACAACTTTTCTGCACAGAAGGCTTCGAGTTTGATCCTCAATCGAGAGTAAGTGTTAGTTTAAAATAAAGCTGAAAGCTTGAATTGACAGAGCTTTTTCATGCAATTTTTCAGTATGTTGTATTCGGATTTTTTTTCTTACAGTCATGTGTCCCAATCGCTCCTGGTGGATGTACTCTACCAATCACCACGTCGCCTGATTTGACTACTTTACCAAGTAAAGGAACGACTGAACAAGATGAAACTGAAACGACTCCAAGCAGTTATACTACAGGACCAGTACCAAGTACTGTCAATGGAGAAGATGTAGAAATAATTTCAACTACTACAACACCTGAGAAAGATGTATATGAGACAACGCCAATAGAAGATGAAAGCTCTACAAGTGGAGATAAAGAAACAGAGCAACCTGCTACTATAGGAGAAAATGAAGTTACGCAATCACCAACTACTGAGAAAGTCACATTAACAACTAGCGATGGAAATGGTGACAAACAGACAACTCTAGACCATGAAGAGGCTAGCACTACCGATAATAGTATCACAAGTTTTAACCCAGATAACGAAACAACGGCTACTCAAAAATCAACAACAGCAAGCTTTGAAGAGACTACAAAAACAGAAAAATATGATGTCAAAACAACAGCTAGTTTTACAACGAACAGTATTCTTTTTACCACTGATTCTTCAGAAAACGTTGTTACTACGACCAAAGACGCAACTACGACTGACGAAGTTGGTGGCACAGACCAAACAACTCAAGTGAACGATGCAACTACTAGCGACGGAACTGGTATTGAACAAACGACTCCGGTAAGTGAAGAGATTAGTACAGAGAACAGTGCAACAACACAAACAGTAAAAGACGATAATGATGTAACAACAGATTCCACTACGGAAAGTATTCTCTCTACAACTGCTTCTTCAGAAAAAGATGGAACTACGATCAAAGACGCAACGACGAGTGACTCAGAACAAACGACTGAAGTGAATGATGCAACTACCGTGTCAGTGACGCCACCACCGATTTGTCCTCCAGGAACGTTTGGAAACGTACCTCATCCTGATCTTTGTAACTCCTTCTTCATGTGCGCGGGAGGAACTGCTATACAACTTTTTTGTACAGATGGCTTTGAATTTGACCCTCAGTCGAGAGTAAGTATTAGTTAACTTACCCAACCAGGTTTTTATTATATAATTTTGGGCATGCAATCATACATTTATGTAATCATACCATAATTTTGTCAAATTTTCTTTCAGTCTTGTGTGCCTATAGCTCCCGGTGGATGTTCTCTTGGATTAATGACTACGGCGTCTGATTTGACCACAACACCAAGCATAGGAACGACTGATAAAGGTGAAGAAAGTTTCTCTACAACTTCAGTTCCTAGTACTAACAAAGCAGAAGATGAAGACGAGGAACAGATTTTAACAATCACAACACCTGCAAATGATGTAACCACTGAAATCGATGAAGAAGTGAAAACAACTCTTGGAGCTGAAACCACTACTGCAAATGATGCCTCTACTTCGGACAGCGATGACAACCTCACTGATACGATAACTACAACAGAAAAATCAACAACTACTGATGATATCCAAACAGAAAAAACAACTGCTGGTAATCCAGATATTGAAGAATTAACAACAACAGAGAAAGATATCACAACAGAATTAGTGACAGAAAAGTTTACTGTTGAAAACGGTGACATCGAGCAAACAACACAAGTGGCAGAAGCCACAACAGTAACGCCAGCGCCAATTTGCCCTCCAGGAACATTTGGAAATGTTCCTCACCCTGACCTGTGCAATTCCTTCTTTATGTGTGCTGGTGGGACAGCGATACAACTGTTCTGCACAGATGGCTTCGAGTTTAATCCTCAATCGAGAGTAAGTTTTAAAGTACCTACAATAATAAAGTATGATAATAATTTAGTAATTTTGGGCGGTTGACATCCCAGTTTCTACAATATTAAAAATATAATAAGGCCCTGTCCTAATTGGCCATCGGTCGTACGATGGTGCGTCCGTCCGATGAAACTGACCAGTTTCGCACGACCGTGCGACCGTGCGATCAAATCTAGTGATATCTATTGAATGTCCTAATTGACGGTCGCGCGATCATGCGAAACTGGTCAGTTTCATCGCACGATGAAATCGCAACGCATGATCGCACGACCGATGTCAATTTTATTAGGACAGGGCCTTTGAGTGCGCTGCACTATCAATATTTTTATTATTTCAAACGTTCCATTTAGAAGGAAACATAATTGTGGAGACATTAGGAATTAAATAAAGATTTGATATCAAGTTCAATAAATAAAATATGAATAATTTTTCTTATTAGAAAAAGATATGGCAGAAAATAATTAAAACAAATTGAACTTACAGGTACCTACCTACTACAATGTGATTCATTATTTGACAATGAGGATCAGTAACAGGTTTGAATCCTATAGTTTTATTGATATAATATAAACACATATTGATAGCTATGAAACCTAGTGAAAGAATTTTTGAAATCCGTTTAGAAATGGTTGAGTTAAAAGGGTTTAAAGGAAATGCCAAGCTCAATGCAATATATGCTTTATCACGTACGACATAAGGTTTGCGTCCGTCGCGATGACGTCATAGGGACCCCCAAAAAATCAGTGTTTTACCTCTTATAACTTCTCAAGTTTAAGAGATATCGTAAAAATTTTTTCACAGTTAATCGTGTAGTGGCATTAGCTTTCTTATTAGCAACTAAAAAAAAATCGTTACTGATCCTCATTACTGTAGTCCGCTGCAACTTCACTCGACAAATGTATGGTGCGGACAGATTAAAATCACGGTAAAAGAAATCTATTAAAATACACCACAGTCCACAAGCACTGTACCCTTAGCACGAACAGCTATCGAGAAAAAAAAAACGCGCGTAAAATTACCTACTCGATAGAGAATTATCTATGGAAATTTTAATTTCGCTATTCGGCGTTAGATGGCGCTGTACAAATTTCCAATACAAAATTGGGTGCACTATCGAATGATTTTAGGCGCCTTATTTTTTTCGGTACAAGTACTTATAATTTCATTGTTTGGTTGTTAGCGGAATTTTCATATAGGTAAATTGCGTTTTCCTTTTCCTACATTTTCTACAGTTGGCACTTTCTGTTTATCAACGCCATCTATCGAACCAACAGTTTTTTGTCATTTTGAAAAGATCTCGTTGCGTTAACCTTTTAATCCGTTTATTTTCAGTCGTGCGTCCCTATTGCTCCTGGTAGATGCACCCTAAGCACAGCCACCACGTTGCCCGATTCGACCACACCTAGCATAGAAACTACTGATCGAAGTGAAACGGAAACAACTCCTAGTTCCATTACCACAACACCAGAAGATGTGACTACTGAAGTTGAAGATACCAAAACAACAGAAGGCATTCAAACAACTACTGTAAGTGAGGAAGACGATAAAACAACGGCAATATTTGAAGAGGAAAGTTCTACAGGAGTAGATAACGAATCAGAAACAACCACTCAGAAAGCATCAACAGAAATAGATACAGAGAACCACACGTTTGATAGCGATGACTTAGAACAAACAACACAAGTAGATACAACTACAGTGGCTCCACCTATTTGTCCTCCAGGGACATTCGGCAATGTTCCGCATCCTGAGAAATGTTCCTCCTTCTTTATGTGCGCAGGAGGAACAGCCATTGAACTGATGTGCACTGATGGATTTGAATTTAATCCTGAGTCGAGGGTAAGAAAGAGCACAATAATATTATTTTTATATTGAAATTTGATTCGTGACATGTAAAGTCTAAAAAACAATGGTTACAGTTCCTTGGCAACGATTTAACTGAATTGACAGGACTAAATTAAAGGACATGTCCTAATTTGGGCCACGTCTATGTACACCACCCTCAAAGATGGAGAAAAATATGCTGATTCTGAGAAAAATACAAATAATTTTATAGAATGCATGGTTAAATGGTTATTAATAAAAACAGATCAATATTTTTTACTTGAAATAAAGCGTCAAATATGGCAACTCTCCGTTAAAAAGCCGTCAGTGGGCGCATTCTGCCAGACAAATCGTGGAGTCATCGATTGCCATTTTTAACCATGGAAAGTATAGCGGTAGTGAGTGTTTCTACACGGTGCAAGTAGCCCGCGCAAGTTGAGCACTTGCGCAAGTTACATGCCCCGCGTGGAAACACGTAAAGCGGGTCTAGCTCCATAGCATTGTACACCCGCGCAAGTAACCCGTGCCTCAACGTGCGCAAGATACATGCACCGTGCAGCACTCTTATCGCGCGACCGACGAGCGAGTGTAGGAGGCCTGCGGCTTGATTGCTTTGTCTATTTTTTGGTTTATGACGTCAGTGCACTGTCCATCCTTGTCATCGTGTTATGATATGACAAGGACGGATAGAGCATTGCTTTCGCTTTGAGATAGGCGGTCTAGCTGCCGGTATTGTTCAATATTTTACTTTGCATGGTTAAAATGTACTCTCTATGGCGATCGATGACTCAAAGATTTAACTGGCAGAATGCGCCCATTGTCATTGAGTTCTACCTACTCTCCTAACACAGACGTATAAGAAGTTGTTAACATCTTCCGCCATGATGCTTTTTTTATGCGTTTTTGCATTTTGTTTTATGTTCCTTCCAGAAAACAAAGCGATTTTAAAGAAATTGAATGATTAGAAACTGTTTATCGTGTCTTTATCTATTTTTTGGTATACTGTACAAAGACGTGGCCCAGACCTCATACATTTTTGGACATCACCTTTAGTTTTCCATCCTTTTCATTCTGTATCGAAAAGACAAGAATAAAATGCTAAAATTAAGTTTATATCTATTGAAAATCGAATCATTTAAGCTTTGATTGTATACAGTATTTTGGCTTCAATAATGTTTCAACTTTGTATTTTGGTCATGAATTATTTTTTTAGATTTTACTTCAAGTATTATTATGATATTTGCTAAGTACTATGGGCAACAGCGTCGCTTAACCAGTTTGCAACAAAATTCGTGTACGCACGTATCGCCCCTGCACGAACTAAACGTATGTGACAGCGGGCGCGGCGTGCAAGTGATTTTAACCTTAGCAGTGGTTAAGCGACGCTGTTGCCCATGGTACTCTGACTTCATCTATGAAACTCAAATTCTATTTTTCGCAGTTGAAAAAAGTAGAAAAAAAATGAATTTTCCGTCTTTTACCTAGGTACTTGGGCATGAATCCCTAAAAATGTATTATGTGTCATTTTAGCTTAACATTTTAGTTTTATTACATATCTAAAAGTACCTAAGATGTAATTTAAAAAGAAATATTTTTCTTTTTTCAGTCGTGTGTTCCAATTGCTCAAGGGGGCTGTACTTTAAGCACCAAAGATAATGCAAAACTATTGAACAATCCATTGTGTCAAGGCAAATCAGGAAATGTACCACATCCAGAAAAATGCGATTCTTTCTACATGTGTGAAGATGGCGTTAGCAAACAGTTATTCTGCTCGAAAGGATACGAATATGATTCAGAAACTAAGGTTAGAAAAATATTTTAAATATTTTGTTTACAAGGCAAAAAAACTCAATCAGAGGGCCTAGCTAGTGCGAGTTGATGTTTTCACTTTTCTGTATCGAAAACTATCGGATATGCTGCTCATAGTCAATGCGAGTGAAAGAGACAAAACGATAGTTTTCGATAGCGAAAAATAAAAACATCAACTCGCACTAGGCTCATCTAAGCTCTTAGCATCTACCCTTAGCACGAACAGAGGGCCTAGTGCGAGTTGATATTTTCAATTGTCGCTATCGAAAACTATCGTTTTGTCTCTTTTACTCGCATTGACTATGAGCAGCATATCCGATAGTTTTCGATAGTGAAAAGTGAAAACATCAACAAAAGACGCGCGAAAAGTACTCGATAGGGAACCAATTATCTATGGAAAATTTCATCTTGCAATTCGGCGGTAGATTGCGCTGTACACTCTATCGAGTAGGTACTTTTACACGCGTTTTTTTCTCGATAAATGTTCGTGCTAAATACCCTTAGCACGAACAGCTATCGAAAAAAATAACGCGCGTAAAAACATTCTATAGAGTAATTTTGTATGGGATATTTGTACAGCGCCATGTATCGCCGTAAAGCAAAATTAAATTTTCCATAGATAATTCTCTATCGAGTAATTTTACTCGCGTTATTTTTCTCGATAGATGTACTATGGGCAACAGCGTCGCTTAACCAGTTTGCAACAAAATTCGTGTGTGCGCGTATCGCCCCTGCACGAACTAAACGTATGTGACAGCGGGCGCGGCATGCAAGCGATTTTAACCTTAGTAGTGGTTAAGCGACGCTGTTGTCCATGGTACGTGCTAAGGGTACAGAAAAAATAGGTAAATACTTTACGACCGTTGCAATATAAAAATGACTTGATATAGTAAAACTAAGCAGCGATGTATGTACCATGGGCAACAGCGACGCTTAACCACGGCTAAGGTCAAAATCGCTTGCACGCCGCGCCGTTACAACCATATGTTTAGTACGTGTAGGGGCGATACGCGCGCACACGAATTTTGTTGCAAACTGGTTAAGCGACGCTGTTGCCCATAGTACCTGCTACAGTTTGTATTGGTTCTGTGGTTACTAGGCACAGCTAGCTAGCCTATCTAACAGCTCCTGAGGGCCTAGTGCGAGTTGATGTTTTCACTTTTCGCTATCGAAAACTATCGTTTTCTCTCTTTCACTCACATTGACTATGAGCAGCATATCCGATAGTTTTCGATAGTGAAAAGTGAAAACATCAACTCGCACTAGGCCCTCTGATGATCTAAGTACCCCTAGCACGAACATCTATCGTGAAAAAAAACGCGCGTAAAAGTAGGTACTCCATAGATTAATTGTCTATGAGAAATTACAGTTCACTTTTCAGCGGTAGATGGCGCTGTACTTTCCCATATAAAATTGATCTATCGAATTTTTTTACATGCGTTATTTTTTCCGATAGCTGTTCTTGCTACTAAGGGTACAGTACCCTTAGCACGAACAGCTATCGAAAAAAATAACGCGCGTAAAATCATTAGATAGTGCAATTTTGTATGAAAAATTAGTACAGCGCCATCTACCGCCGAATAGCGAAATTAAATTTTCCATAGAGAATTCTCTATCGAGTAATTTTACGCGCGTTATTTTTCTGTTCGTGCTAGGGGTACTTAGATCATCAGAGGGCCTAGTGCGAGTTGATGTTTTCACTTTTCACTATCGAAAACTATCGGATGTGCTGCTCATAGTCAATGCGAGTGAAAGACGACGATAGTTTTCGATAGCGAAAAGTGAAAACATCAACTCGCATTACGCTCTCTGTCTGTACCCTTAGCACGAACAGCTATCGAGAAAAATGACGCGCGTAAAATTACTCGATAGAGAATTCTCAATGGAAAATTTAGTTTTGCTATTCGGCGATAGATGGCGCTGTATTAATTTTTCATACAAAATTGCACTATCGAATGATTTTACGCGCGTTATTTTTTTCGATAGCGTTCGTGCTAAGGGTACAGAGGGCCTAGCCAAAGTGTCATTTGCAAATCTTCGTTATCGCTTCGCTTTCGAAACATGTATGGGATTGACATAAGGTTTCGTTAACAATCGAATTTTAAAACGTCAAATCCATACATGTTTCGAAGCGAAGCGATAGCGAAAATTTGCAAATGTTACTTTGGCTAGGGGGGCTGATATATTAGATAAAAACGATTTACCTATAGCTCAGGGACATGAAGATTCTATTGTTGATTTTTTCTAGTAATATCATTTATCAAAATAGCATTTTGAATGCAAAAATCTAAAATTAAATATCATTCACTAATAAAATGTTTTGCGTGGTTTTGTTTCAGAAATGTCGACTTATCTCTTCTAACGGCTGCACAGCGAGACAATAGAAAGAAGGATTTTCGAGCAAGATCACATATTATCAGTATTTAGTAAATGTTCGAGTCTGCCATAATGTGATATCTTAGGATTAAATTATACTAGAACAATATTTTGCCATTTTTTAATACCACCGGCTGGTTGTGTTATGTAGTCATTTTATTTATTGATTTATTTTTAAATGGAAATATATTTTTATTTTGAATTAATTTGCGTTAATTATTAACATCTTTTAAAGAGCTTATTAGACCTTCCTAAATAACGGATCCGATATTCAGAGTCCGATTTAGGACGTGCTCGCCAAAGCTCCTGATTAAGGCGACTACATATTTTATTTTATATAAAAAAATGGTACATCAACAGCAAGACATATTGATCATTTCTAATTTAAATGCAAAAAATATATTAATATAATTGAAAAATATTAGAAAAAATCGACTCACCCGTAGCAGCTCAGGCGGGATATACTAATCCCGCCTAAAAACTGCCTAAAGTGGCCACTTTTTGCTAATTACCACTACAACGAACTATATTTTAACTACTGACTGGCACTTTTCTGAAAAATCAGGAATTTTGTGCATACCCTAGATAGGCATCCTCCCTCATGTAGATGGTATGGTAATTAACCCTATATTGGGGGTCCATAGGCGTGCGCGATTGCTTAGGGCACCAAGTAGTCTTAATCCGGCACTGATCTCAGGTATGATCTCAAGATAGCTCTCAACATCGAAAGTGGTTTATAAATACGGGCCTGCCTTCTTTATCATTCACAAATTTTGACGACCTCCGTGGTCGAGTGGTTTGCACGCCGGTTTTTAAGGTGTCACGTCACCATCTCTTGAGGTACCGGGTTCGATCCCCGGCTGGGTCAATGTAGAAAATGAACTTTTCAATATTGTCTCAGGTCTGGGTGTGTGTCATACCACCGTTGTTTCTGATAACACAAGTGCTATAGCTACTTACTTTGGAATTGGAGCAATGTATGTGATGTTGTCAAATATTTATTTATTTATTTATTTACAAATGCGAATCACAGCCTAGCTAGACTGAACAAATGAAATTGAATTGAATGGGGAATGTCCGAAAAAAATCAAATTGGCTGAATATTTTTCTATAGGTAAATGTATTCTATTACTAAGGGACCTTATTCCTACCTATAGAAAAATATTCAGCCAATTTGATTTTTTTCGGACATTCCCCATTGTGCTAAGTGTGGCCTAGTCTTATGAAGGTATTTTTAACACAAAATAAAAAACCCAATTTTAAGTAACAAAGTTTTATTTCTCTCAATCATCATCGTCATCATCATTATCGCTATCATCACCCTGTTTCTTCAACTTAACTTCTAATTCTTTGGCGGGATTAAATACACCACCTGTCTGAGTGTTGCATATAAAACAGCGCGTCGATTTCTTGTAATTTTCTAAGGCACATTTCTCGCAGAAGTAATGTTTGCATCTGAAATGGAAGAAAACAAAATTATAAAGAAAAAGTGTTACTGGTTTTATCTTAATTAATATGGGGCGGGAATGAAGCTTATAATAAAGTGCGTTATGTGGTATTTACATTAGTGACTAAAGCCGTACAACTTTCGCCGCACGGCGAAAATCGACCGTGTAATGTAAATAGTAATTTGGCCTAAGCCGCAGGTGACTGAATATAATTATATGATCCGGTGGCCAAAACTGGAACTACATTTATTATAAATATATGGTTACATAAGGTTACGTCGTCAACTACATAGACGACAGCGACGCCATCACTTGTGATTCAGTTTTGGAAGCAACTTACTAGGTGACAAAAGTTGACCGTCACAGGTGACTAAAATCGACACATGTAAATACCCCATTATCAACGATTTTTGACGCACGCGACTAAACGATCACACGATTCAGCACATGAACTCGCGCGGTGGGATGAGGTAATTGATTCTAGTGCGGGGCAGAGAGTGTCCTTTCTATACGTAAAGTAGGGCCACTTTATTTGTCAATTTTCGATTCATAGTGAGGTGACCGTAGGTGTTCATAGCTTCAAAACGTCGATTAAAGTGAATGAATCGATACAGACTTCAAACATGGGATATGAATTCAGTTATTATGAAAAAGTACTTATGAGTATACTATTTAATTTTAACTAAAATGATATTATTTCTTGCTTTTTATAGGCAGGTTTTTTGAAGTAACAAAAACGTTACGTTTTTAACGTAAGTGACCATAAATATTAAACTGATGTTCTTATTTGAAAATATAAAAAAAAACCGGCCAAGTGCGTGTCGGGCCACGCGCCACAGGGTTCCGTAGATACCTTATACCGTACCATATTTAATACCACTTTCATTTTTCGTCTGCAAAAATAACTTTGTTTTTTACAGTGTTGGTATGAATGACAAAGTTATATTTGCGGTTTTGGAAAATGAACTAAGTGCATATATCTCAAAAACTGATTACTATATCACATTCAAACCAATTTTCGTCGTCGTTCATAAGATCTAGATCATAATATTTTTTTTAGATTTTTCACTTATTTCAAAAGTTAAAGGGGGGGGACAAACATTTTACCATTTTGGCGGTGTATACAGCGGCGGCGGTTTTCTTTATTTTTGTATTAAAATCGTTAAGCGGTTAACAGAATACATCTACCTACCAAGTTTCAACTGTGTAATCTTAATACTTTCGGAATAAAGGCTGTAACATACGGACGGACAGACAGACAGACAAACATAACGAATCTATAAAGGTTCCGTTTTTTGCCATTTAGGCTACGGAACCCTAAAAATGCTAACAAAGCTAATGAAGATTTGAAATGACTTTCAAGTATCTACCTACGATAAATAGTGGAAATAAAAATTAATGTCGCGTGCTGCCAATTTCTTAAATAAAAATTTATATTATTCATTTATGGTGAGAATATTCCTTCACGAGTACTCATTGCATTCAACTTTCGATTTTTCGAGTTTTGGGTAACATCCCTAGTGTTTAAAAAGAAAAAGTTTTCACTGACATAACATTGTAACGACGTTTAGTTTGATTAAAACAAAAATTGTTTTTTATGTTTAGAATGGTTTTTCAGTGAAAATAAATCAAAAAGTTAATTTTTTCGGTCAGTTTACCGTAAATATACATTCGTAATTGAATAACATGAAGTAATTGTGCTGTTCTAACATATAAAAAAATATATTATATTTGATGCCCGCCGTTACAAGGTTACGTTGAGGAATTTTGATGAAGTGTCAAATGTGGCCTATTAAAGTGGCCCTACTTTAGTACTTATATCTATTCTGTGTGACTAAACTGTGTTATGTCGCGTCTACATTACCGCGGCGCGCCGTGGCCCGCGCGCAAGATCTGCAAACGTTCAGTTGAGCCGCGCGGTTTGCGGAACCAATGGAAATGGCAACGCCAAGCTAATTGTAGATGTCGCTGCGTACGCTTGTTCCTAAGACAGTAGACGTTCAGAACAAAATGTATGGAAATATAGGCAGGTATTTATTTTGTGTTTTTTTTACCGAAATAGACCCATTGACCCAAAATGGATATAAAACAGTATTCTACAATGCAACTGCCGGAATTTAAAGCTAAATTAAGACGTTTATGGTCTTATAAAATTTATATTTTTTTTCTATATCCAGATTTTTCGGAAAGTTGTAAGTGCCAAGATTTTTAAAGCTTAAAAACGATTTTTTAAGTAAAAGTCCTTTGTTTTGATAATAATTTTCGTGGAACTATCGTACGCAGCGCCATTTTGACAGTTGCCTTCCCCGTTGCCCCCTCCACGTCAATGTTGATGACAGACTGCCGCGCGTTCATATGAACTTAGCTTTAGTTGCCGTAGTATGTCTACGAGCTTAGTTCACTTATTTGGTGACCACAGGGCTGGTGAAACTGGTTCGGCATATGAAGCACCTGAAGGGCAGTTCGTCAAAATGTACTAGCCATAGCACTGCAATACAAGTTTACTTACTTGGTGACTACAGGGTTGGTGAAACTGATTCAGCATATGAAGCATCTAAAATGGCAACTCTAACATATGTACGAGCCAAAGCACAGCTAGTTGCCGTAGCATGTCTACGAGCCGTAGCACAGTAGCTGTAGCACAGCTAGCTGCCGTATTACAGTTACCTGCCGTAGCACAGGAAATTAGCTTAACCGTAAAACAATACAATTATTTTACTTACTTGGTGACCACAGGGTTGGTGAAACTGGTCCGGCATATGAAGCACCTGAAGGGCAGTTCGTCGTCGGAGTGTATTTCATAGTCGGAGTCTCCGGCGGGCGGCCGTAGTCGTATTCCCTTCACGCTCCAGCTGCCAGCCGTGCTTACAGTAAATTTCTGTAGCACAGCTAATTGCCGTAGCACAGCTGGCTTCCGTAGCATAAGTAGCTGCCGTAGCACAATAAGTTGCAATAGCACAGTAAGTTACCATAGCATACCTATAAGCCGTAGGCCCGTAGCACTGCAATACCGTAGCACAGTGAATTGCCGTAGCCGTAGAACAATACAAAATTTTTTACTTACTTTTTGTGATGACCACAGGTTTAGTGAAACTGGTTCAGTAAATAACAACTTTAACTATCTACGAGCCACAGCACAGTAAGTTTGCCGTTGCATGTTTGTCTAGCTTAGGGTTGCCAACCCTACTATATAATATAGTATCCTACTATATTGAGGGCTCGCCTACTATATTTTTTGAAAAAATATATAGTAGGCAAAACTACTATATTTTTTCAAGTGAATAAATTAAACAAAAGCAACAAAAATATATTACTTATATGCACATAAGTATATACACATAAGTGATTGCATAATATTTTTTGTGATTAAACATTTGTCTTTATGGTTGTTGAATAAATTGTATGTATAAAATGTTAGTACTTACTTAAGTATGAAAAATGCAACTTCTTTAAAATTCTCCATACAAAACGGCAACCTACTATATTTTTTTGGACTTTTTCGCCATCTACTATATTTTTACACTAAAAATCTTAAATCTACTATATTTGACCCAAAAAAAGTTGGCAACCCTAGTCTAGCTAGACATTGTCAACCTACAATATACAAGTTAACTTACTTGGTGACCACAGGGCTGGTGAAACTGGTCCGGCATATGAAGCACCGGAAGGGCAGTTCGTCGTCGGAGTGTATTTCATAGTCGGAGTCTCCACCAGCGGCTGTAGTCGTATTCTCTTCGCGCTCCAGTTGCCAGCCGTGCTTGTAGTCCGACCGGTCGTGGAGGAATTTGCATGAGTCTGTGATAAAAATAATATTGAAAGGTAAGTACTGGCTTTGGATTGGCAAATAAAAATTGGTTTTAGTAAAATACGAAACGTAACTGTAATGGTTTAGCTGCTATAGCTTTGTGATATAGTTACAGAGCTAGTGACAAAATACTGCAAAATGTACCTCAAGTAGGGTTGCCAACTTTTTTTACAAAATAAAAAGTATATTAAGGTCGGAAAAGAAAAATAAACAGTATTTTAGAGAAAAGAACAGTATTTTATATTTTTAGTGTTTTTAATACATATTTCTTAGTTTTTATCGCACAACTTATCAATTTTGTGTCACTTTTGTTTGAAAGATATATATTCGATCATGTAAGAAGCGAGGTCTGCGCTGCACCGCGCGCCTATAACGTAGTTTGGGCGTTTACTTTTTAAACAGATCTATGGATACCAGTAAAGCTTGCTGAGAACAGTATTTTTGTATACTTTTTGTTTGTTCAACAGTAAAAAGTATAATGCACTGAAAAACAGTATAATACTGTTTTTAACAGTATAGTTGGCAACCCTAACCTCAAGGCCCATCATTCAGAGTTGGAAATAGGTGCTGACTCATGTACAGGCGCGGTCGCAGCCTGAAATTTTGAGGGAGGGTCACTAATAATAATAATTACTTTTTTGATAATTTTTTGAAGCTTTTTCTATGTGACATGTAAGATTTTGGGGGGGGGGAGGGGGGTCATGTCCCATGTGACCCCCCCCCCCTCGGACCGCGCCTGCTCATGTACACCCTAAACACTATAGGTATCATATTAAATGATGGGCCTTGAGAAACCTCTTGTATTTTGTTTCTCTCCTTTGTTCCTCATGTAAAGAGGAACAAAAGGAGAGAAACAAAATACAAGTCACTCACATACATGTCACTCGACAATAAGGCTCTGTTTGGCCCCTTCAGGTACGGAATCCTAAAAAGTGGTATTTCAGTAAAAAAATAAAGATTTAATAAATGACACATAATTTATAATATTTTTTACCTCCAAATCCGCAGAAACCGGTTTCCTTATAATCCTTACAAATATCAGGTTGATAGTCCCATCTGCAAAAATAAATTATATGTTTTACAATAATAAAAATGCTTTTTAAACATATTTCGCAATCTTATTCTAAATTTTTTGCAAAACTAATATAAAAAATATGCCACTTTTTTTCATAGTAACTCTAGTCACTTATGAGATTACAGTTAATCACTGATAAAGGAAGCTAAGCAACTTTTATAAAGGCTGGCTTTCGGATGGGTGAGCTAACACACTAAAGTCTGTCCATCCTTACTTGTCTTATATGGTAAACAATCTTCACCCAACTCTTTATTGAAATAATCATTTATAAAATACAACAAATGGTTTTCCACACATAGATTACGAAATAAATTGTTAATATATTAACAACAATTTCATAAAGTTACTTACATATTTTTAAATTATGATTTAAGTTTAAAAGACGTATGACAACTGTCAAAAACTGTTTACTAAATAAGACAAGTAAGGATGAACAGACTTTAGTTCGTAATTTAACTTAACAGATTCTACAAATTTTTAAGTACCTATACTACAGATAAGATACCTGACAGTAGCTCTTAAGTTAGCAGGCGCTCTGATTGGTCCTTTCCTGACCAATCCTGAGCTTGCATTTCCTGCCGCTGTGTCTCTCTTCTTATAATACTGGGCGTAGTTATTTATACCTCGATATACCTGAAAAGGGTTAATAAAATAAATGGAAAAGTTTAGGCATTTATTTAGGCAAAGAAATTGAAATGCTACCGCAGAGTATATAGTATTATATTATGTGTGACTAAACGTTCAGAAGTCCATCCGCGCGAGGACAATTAAATAATAAGCTACTCTCGCTGTACGGCAATAAAGTACAATTTAAAACTGCACAGCGCTGCGTGCCTATTATTACAAGCGCCTCCGAAGCGCTTCTCTTTCTGTCGCGTAGCTCTGTCTCAACCGCCACACGCCACCCCTCGTGCGCTGGCTCGACTGAGTCAGCCGCGAGCAGTAACTTAATACAAAAGTGTATGCGCGGAGTGAGACCCCCCGCTACTACTAACTTATTAAGACAAAAAGTCACATTAGTTCACAATAAAGAAGTGATAAGGAACTTAACAAACAAACAAAGAATAGCGCATATCATCGTGCTCAAAATATTTTTTTTTTGGTCGGTAGCTCTAAAAGAAAACCCTTAGATTTTATTATTGCATTGTCTATCTGTGTACGTCAATTTGTGTTTGCCTGACTGTCTGTCTTTGTTTGATTGTATCTGTCTGCCTACCTGTGTCTGTCGCATTCTGATTGTATCTATCTGTCTGTCTGCCTGTCAGTTAGTGTCTACCTGTCTGTGTCTGCCAGCTTGTGTCTGGTTATCTGTGTCTGTCGGTCAATAATTCTTACCTTATCATCGGCCTGTCCCTGCAACTCTTAGTTTATCTTTTGTACTTTCTCAAATATAGCCTGTGCATCTCTATCTTTTTCTGTGTCCATTTCGTATGTGGTTGTCGCGTCTGTCTGTGTCTGGCTGCTTGTGTCTGGTTATCTGTGTCTGTCTGTCAATAATTCTTACCTTATCACCAGCGTGTCCCGGCAACTCTTTGTTTTGAATGAAATGGTTCCAATCAAGGTCACTGATCACCCGTCCGGCTTCGTTGGTGTCCCCCCTTCTAAATAACTCTTTGTTTGTCTATCTGCCTGTCAGTCAGTGTCTACCTGTCTCTGTTTATGTCTGTCTGTCTGCTTGTGTCTGGCTATCTGTCTGTCTGTCAATAATTATTACCTTATCATCAGCCTGTACCTGCAACTCTTTGTTTGTCTATCTGCCTGTCAGTCAGTGTCTACCTGTCTCTGTCTCTGTCTGCCTGCTTGTGTCTGGTTATCTGTGTCTGTCTGTCAATAATTCTTTCTTACCTTATCATCAGCCTGTACCTGCAACTCTGTTTGTCAATCTGCCTGTCAGTCAGTGTCTACCTGTCTCTGTCTGTGTCTGCCTGCTTGTGTCAGGTTATCTGCGTCTGTCTGTCAATAATTCATACCTTATCATCAGCCTATCCCTGCAACTCTTCGTTGATCTTCTGTGCTTTCTCAAATATAGCCTGTGCGTCTCTATCCTTTTCTGTGTCTATTTCGTATGTGGCTGTCACGTCGGTCTGTGTCTCCCTGCTTGTGTCTGGTTGTCTGTGTCTGTCTGTCAATAATTCTTACCTTATCATCAGCCTGTCCCTGCAACTCTTCATTAATCTTCTGTGCTTTCTCAAATATAGCCTGTGCGTCTCTATCCTTTTCTGTGTCCATTTCGTATGTCGCTGTCGCATTCTCGCGCTGTTGCTGCACTGATAAGGTTGTGCGATCTGGTTTTTTCTAGAATAGAAAAACATAGTGGATTAGATAGACGATAGAAATAGATTACAATAAAAAAATACAACATCTTAAAATATTACAGTTATACGAGGGTGGATTGATAAGTCCATGACTTTTTAACGAAAAAAGACTTTTTTACCATCGCCACTCTAAAAAGTGCGTTTAATTCAACGATAAGAGTGAATAATAAGCGATTTTATTCACCGAGTGAATAAAAATAATTTGAATTTGGAACAAGCGTGCATCATGAATTCGTACAAAAAAGTTCCAATACCTACTGGCCGCTATGGAGCTATTCCATAGTTACACAATAAAATTAAACGAAAAAAAAATATCCCGCCAAATTTAATTAGGTTCTTTTTTGTGTCAATTTAATTAGGTTCTTTTTAGTGTCTTATCTTTGGGTGCTTTTCTATGTATTAGAGGGAGATTGAATGTTCAGTCTTCATTCTATCAGTCTGGTACGATATTTAGTCTGCAAAAATTCAAAGTCTATACAGACTGATAAAATGGATTGATACCAGACTGATGTCTGATCATGACTGTAATCTCTCTCTTAGCGTGGTTGTTTTATGTCATTTGAAAACTTCTAATATCACTCATGGGTCGGTCATGGGATGGGTGACCAAAACTGTATTATCTCGAGCTCCTCAGTGCCTCGGAAGGCACGTTAAGCCGTTAGTCCCGGCTGCATTTGCAATCGTTAACACCCATCAATCCGCATTGGGCCCGCGTGGTGGTTTATGGCCCATCCTCCCACTCATAAGGAAGCCTGTGCCCCAGCAGCGGGGACATTAAAAATGGCTGATGGTCAACTATAAATACTAAGTATAAAGTACTGCTAGAGGTACCTATTTGTTTTCTCGCAGTCAATGGTAAAAAGTAGAGTACACAACTCGTGAAAAAAAATTTCATCTCGGTCCTTTGTATCCCTCGCTTCGCTCAGGATTCTACTTTTGAATCCCTCGCTACGCTCGGGATTCAATTCTAGAATCCTTCGCTACTCTCGGGATCCAACTTAGTCCCTCGAACTAAATTCCCTTTTTATTCACTTGTTGTATAATCTACTATTTTCGGAATATTTTGTTTTATTTCTGTACATAATCTTAGTGTAGCTCTGCTTATTCAGTCCAACGAAGTTCCTACCTCTTTAACCCATTATTTTTTTCTTTCGTCGCCTGAAAACTGGTAACTGAAATGAGGGCCCATTTCAGACACCACCTTTTGGCTTGATGAAAATCTTTGCCCGCCAAGACATTTATCAAGACATTTATTCATGTCATTGAGATCAAATCTTACTGGGGTTGAATCTAGGGAATAGGAAGGATTCGCATCTTCATTCGATGAGTTTTGATGTCCTGAGTGCCGCCGAGAGGGTTGACAGGGTCATTAAGAAAAGTTAGAAGTCGCTTGAGCTTTTTGTTACCAAAAGTAATAATCTTTTGCCGAATTTGAAAAAAAATAGTGTAAAGATGCCTTAAGGAGTTTCTTTTTAAGACACAAAAATAAATTATGAAAAAAAAGTATTTCTTCTTTTCAAAGTCATGGACTTATCAAACCACCCTCGTATGCTAGAACAGCGGTTCCCGAATTCTTTTGGCTACGGAACCCTTTTTGGTTGACCGTCTTTAGGCGGAACCCTAGCTCAAGTAAGAAGTAAATTAACCAGGGTTGTGACATTCAGGAACAGAAAAGCCGGGACAAGGGTGCGTAAACCGAAAAAAAAAACTGTTTATTTTCTAAATTTAGGTACGTTGAAATCATTAAAACTGGCAGTAAAACTACTGTCAAGTCTGGTAACTGGTAAATGAACGACATGTTGAATGTATGTGAATGTTTGTAATTAAAATACTTACCTACTTAAAATCAATGGAAACAAACGGGTGGATCAGCAAAGAAGAATAAAATAAAAAGAGGAGAACTACCTAACTGAAGGGAAAAAAATACTTTTGATAATGTTTTAGGTATTTTCCATGCATATTTTCTATTGCTACGGGCCTCTCTCATAATTCCGCATCATTTTTATATTTACTTAAGAATTCGTAACAAGACATGTCTTTTGCAATTCTGCTTTCATTAAATCTAAGTACAGACAGAGCAACGATTTCTGACATTAAAACATTTAAGCGCCATATGGGAAAAACCTCGCTCAACATAAGCATTATGAATAAGAAGGCATGCTTAAAGCGCGAGATACAACGCACAATTAGGCATTTAACTTGTTGTCCTTTATGCTTTTAACATATGGACCCATTATTTATTAACACTTTGATTTTGATCGCCGTGTTATCATCAAAAATCTGGTCAAAACTAATGGAACAATATCATCGAAATCGGGACTTTCTTTATACCTAAACTCTTGAATTTTCGCGGAACCCCTGAGAGCCTCTCACGGAACCCCAGGGTTCCGCGGAACCCCATTCGGGAACCGCTGTGCTAGAAGATCATAACCCTATGTTGACACATCATTTTTAAAGTTTTAAGCAACTAAGATTTAACTCTTCGAAAACAAATAGATTAAGTACTTTAAAAATTAAATATTGATACAATATTTACCTTCTCTTCATCATCACTGCTGTCATACTCATTAGTTTGCGGTTTCTTAGTCTTCACCCCACCCGTGGTCTGTATATTTGGGTTAGCTTTCTGCGGACGCTTGTGTGGTAAAACTACTGTTGGTTCGGAGTCCGAGCTGCTTGTTCCTGAAAAATTATTGTAACATTTAGCCTAGTATTTTAAAGGGTTATGATGAACTTGGAAATGACCTATGTTGCGTTATGTAACAAAGGGTAAATAAATGAATGAAAAAAAATTTTAAATGCCTGTTCATACAGCAATTGTACAGGTCCGTTTTATCAGATACGTTTTTATTCGGCGATGGAGTAGGTATGTAGTTGTATGAGCCTGATTAAACAGAACACAGTATATCGGATCAAGTAAAAATACCCATCTGTTTTAGAGGTCTGTTTTATCAGATACTTTATTTCCCAAGGGATAGAAAAAATAACTGTCCACACAGATGAAGTCACAGGTGGCAGTTATAGTTTGAGAGGTTTAAGGTCTCTGCCCCTTCACCATTTTATATCATGGCCATACTATACTCCAGCCAACTCGTGGAAAGAATGTTTAATGACAAACCGTTGCCTAGCAACCAATGACAGGCATGTATTCAAAACCTTTTTTGATACAAACTAGTTTAAATAAAATACAAATTACTTATTGTACAACAAATACACAGAGGAAATAATCACTACGTTTTAAACAAATAGACAGTCATATAAATGCATAAGTAGGTACCTACTGAATACGGCGAAATAAAACAAGAAAGTGGTCACACTTAATGTCAATATCGGTGTGATCACAGAACAAATATAGGTGTGATCAAGGGTCATTTTATTTACCGTTACCTACTCACACTATATAACTCTTTTCTAAAAGTGTGATGAAAAAGAGATCTATAGTGTGACTAGCACTGACTAACAGTAAGTAAAATGATCTATGGCCAAAATGATGATGAATCAAAATGAAACTGTACACTTGGTTTTCATGACATGGGTTAGTCATGAAAACAATGTGTACAAATTCATTTTGATTCATCAATTTCACTAGATAAGACTTCATTTGGAAGGATAATACAAATCCAGGAAATGTTATTACCGCCAGCTCATAATGCATGCTATTCATGCAGGGAATCAATTAAAAGAAAATACGAGTTTTTAAATAATTTTTGTTTTAACACAAGAAAATAGAGGTTGTGTGAATTAATCTAGTGGTATGTGTAACAAAAACAATCATTACTAAACATTTATAGTGTTAAGTGCCCTAATTATGTCATTAAAATGTTTTTGAGATGTTTTTATCAAATCAAAGTTATGATAACCCTAATACAGTTTGTTGATAAACATTCTTTCCACGAGTTGGCTGGAGTATAGGAACATAATTATCTTTGCATGCTGATCAGATCAGTTGGGTATGTACAACGATCTGAAATTCATCCATTCACTCCTTGGATGGCCGTCATCAGGTCACAGCTAGGTCAATCCCTGGCGGAGAATCAAGGCTTCAAAGTTACCTCGTTTGCATGAAAATCAACTGGTGTCCTTAATTATTTGGCCACCACTATATCTATCTAGTAAGTTATTGGGTGTAATCCGTATCTAGTTACACAGTGCCTTAATCTGATACCTGTCTTTCAGCTAAGAAGTAGTGGCTACAATACAACACTTCTATTTTAATTGAATGAAAATATAACCTCAAAACCTCAATGTTTTATGCAGTCAAGAGTCAACTTCATTGAAATTTCGGTACAATACCTTCTGAAGAACTTGAAGCTTTTCGTTTGCGACCACCTCTGTTCATTAAATTGCGTTTTTTAAATGTAGATGGTATCTCAACCTCTGCATCAGACATTGTTATTTTTATAGAAATTACACTTATGAAATTTTACTACGATTAATTAAAACTTTGACAACAGATCGTAAACTCGTAATATTCACTTGAAATAATTACATAGCAAGCAAGCACAACAGAGTTGGTCTAAATTTTATTTCGATTATTTTTAGCCATTCACATCGTAAACACGAAATTGTGTTTCTGGTCACTTAATTAAATCTCCAAATACACCACAAATACAGTTAGATTTAGCACTTCTTTTGGGAAACTCGAGCCAAATAGGCAAAATTACAAAAGAAAATAAAGAGAAAGAACACAGGCTTTCTGACTGACATGACAGTGACGGCCGCCGTGACAGTGAAATGACAGTTCAGTTTATTTATTGTGATTTCGAATGTGATGTGATGATGATGAATGAACAAAACAAATAAAACCCAACACAATTTGAAAGTTAATAATAATAAATAAGCAGCACATTTATAATACAACAGCCAAGCCTTAGTAAAAACTTACCCAATTCATTTCTTTCCCGACAGATTTTCATCCTACGTCTTCTTATAACATCTCGCCGAATCCTTTCTAACTGCCTCCTCCTTCTCCTTCTAATTAATAATAGGACAAGGAGTGCCAATCTTACCGAGTCCATTATTTATTAACTTACCTAAATATTACAATGTGTACTTACATGCGAACAAAAACAAACATAAAAATAGTTGTTGTTATCGTTAAATAATGTCAATTTGACATTAGTTGCTGTTTTTAACTACATTCTCTTAAAGAAAAAGCAAAGGAAATTACTCAATACAGCCAAGTCTGTGACTTTTCTTGGAGTTTTTGGCGCCATTTTGTCGAGTTCTGTTCGGTGTAATCATAGACTTAGAAAATTTCGCTATGCTCAAGTAGACGGACAAAGGTGCGAGTGAGAAACCGATTCTTACGGCTTATGCGATGTGCGAGAAGGAGTAAAAAAAATCTGACAGCTGAACCTGGTTTGACTTCATTTATCATCGTTTATCACCTTGGTGAAAAACGTCAAAAAGATTATTTTGTAATTTTGATCGCGATCGGGTCGGTTTGGCTCTCAAAGTTATATAAATCAATAATGGTGTCGTGTTCTTTACTGGATTGTAATGTTACTTACAACAATAACCCAAATAAACACTCATTTCACAGGTAAATATGATTGTACTATTACCATTTTCATAATTAATATTTTAGTTGAATATATTCCCAAACACACTAAGTTATACACTAATATGATGCTATTAAACGCCTATTTCTTAAATAAAGGCTGATTTCTGAACATTATGTGTTAGATAAAAAGATATTATGTCCGTGAACTTGAGAAAATAAGGCGTAGATATTGATCAAAAATTATCGATATCGATACTCATGTCGATGATTTCCAATATAACTTTGTTTGTCTTTGTGAACACTGACAGTTTTATTTAAAGCTGCTTGTAACCGACAGTTTTCATATGGTAAATGGGGAATGTCCGAAAAAAATCAAATTGGCTGAATATTTTTCTATAGGTAGGAATAAGGTCCCTTAGTAATAGAATAAAGTTTCATAATTTTCGGGTGCGTGAAACAATTTTAAAAAATCAAAGTCTCTTCGACTTCACAAATGTATAAAAGTAACAGCAGAATGGAGATTATACCTTTGCCACCACCTGCCACAACCACAACATGGTATTAAAAAAAAAGATTCAAGACAAAATGTCAAAACTTTTTTTTTTAAATACGTGTAGTGGTTGTGGCAGTTAGCGGCAAAGGTATAATCTCCATTCTGCTGTTACTTTCATACATTTGTGAAGTCGAAGAGACTTTGATTTTTAAAAACTTTTTTACCCAACCGAAAATTCTGAAACTTCTTTCTATTACTAAGGGACCTTATTCCTACCTATAGAAAAATATTCAGCCAATTTGATCTTTTTCAGACATTCCCCATTATACCAACTTAAGTACTAATTTAACAATTATTTCCAGGTTTTCTGTAAATCCAGTGATTAAATTAAACTGGATAAATGTCATAAATAAATAAGCAGGGAGCCTCAAAGGAGACCTTAAGAAATTATTTAAATAAAATGGTTCAAAATCTTGTTTGTGTTTTATTTATTAGAGCAATAATACATTATGGGTATCGACAACCTAAAATGGACTTCAGTGCATCTCTAAAATCACGCACACGTTTACATATTTACAAACACTGGCTCAACTCACTTTTGGTTTCGCAGCCAAGTGAACTCTGTTCGTCTATTCCAGTGGATATTAAGTTTATGGGTGTAATTGAGTCTTAAAATTAGTGCAGTTTTGTGGTACAAGTGTCAACGCAACTGAAAAATATGTGGGATAATTGAAATAAGCGCGATCTTGGTTGTGTGAAGTTTAGACTTTTATTGCAGTAGTGGTGGCTACCTCGGCAGAACTTACCGAGTAAACTCTCTAGATATACTTGGTGCCAAATGCTCCAAGCAGCATTGGAACGCGATGCACCCGAATTCTAATGAAAATTAAACAATATCTACCACTAAACTATTCAACACTAGAAGAAAGTAGATTGCTAAAACAAAAAAAAAGAAGAAAATTGTCTATATGGAACATTTAATTTCGCTTTACGACGATAGATGGCACTGTACTTTCCCATACAAAAATTACTCTATCAAATGTTTTTGCGCAGGTTTTTTTTCTCGATAGCTGTTCGTGCTTAGATTATCGTACCCTTAGCACGAACAGCCATCGAAAAAAATAACGCGTGTAAAAACATTCTATAGATTTTTTTATAGAAGTACAGCGCCATCTACCGCCGACAAGCGAAATGAATTTTTCCATAAGCGACGGCTACACGCATGGTAAATAGGTTGAGTCTGTCTAAAAAGTCTGTTTACATGAGAATTATTAAATTAATAATAAAAACTTATACTGGTAATCCTGTTGGTGCTGTCAAAATTCTAATGGGGAGGAAAAGCGCAATTTTATCCCGATAGGTGGCGTCTGGTCTTGGTACCGGGCCGCCTCAAAGAAAGTGTCAAAACATATGGGAATCTCTTGGAGTATTGCACTTTTTAATTTTATACTGAGAAAATTCCGCATTGTTATGCATGTAACTTGTAAATTATTGGAGTTCATCGATTTCCCAGTAACAAAAAAAATATTGGGCAAAAAAATATCAAAAAAAGATGCTTTTCCCTCGATTTTCTCCTTTGCTGAGCCTGAGAAACATTATAAATCAAAAGGAATGTTTCATGAATTTGATGAAGCTTCGCCAAAATAAAACAACATTTGAATTATAACAGCTTTGTTCTTTAATATTTCAACCTCAGCAGTTTCTAGCATATTTATAACTTGGATGAATTTTATAGGTATATCAAATATGGAATAAGCCCAATATTGGGGCCAAACAGAGAATTAATAGAATTTTATATGCCAGAGTCATTCAAGAATCTTAGAATAATAAAATAAATATGATAAAACGGTTCGTGTAATTTTGGATGGTACAGAAATTCCAGTACAGAAACCTGAAATTACTATTGCACAGAAGGCATCATCAGGCAACTATAAACACGGAAATTCACACTCAGTTGCTTTGTTAAAATTTAAATCATATGCTTCTAATCTGAAATAAAAAGATTACTTGTAAATCTTACACGAAATTTAAAGAAATGTAATGCTTGTTAGCATTTTTTTGTAAGTTGCTATAAACTTTCTTGCCTGTTGTTTTGGCTTTTCTTTTCCGTAATTCTTCTTTTATATGAGCTAAAGTTAGCATTGTTTGTCCGCAAAACCGAAAAAAATACAATCTAAAAGTAAAATCACGTAATACACAGTCAAGACAATATAAGCTCAAACTGACAATTGTTCCAAAGAATGAAGCGCCATCTGTAATTCACTTTGCCTTCGCCTCCCCATTGGGTTGCTAAACTTTTTCGAAGAGAATTGTTTTATATATTTTTTTGATAGCACAAGTTTGAAGAATAAAGAAAATAATATTATGATTTTTTTATTTCACTTTGTTAATCAAATATAAAATATTGCAATTAAATAAATCAAAACAAGGTAAGCTATTAAGAATTATATTTTTTGAGTAAGAAGTGCCATACATACAGACAATATAAAACAGATCTTTTATATACGAGTTATACGACGCCCTTAATACAAGCAGACAGAAGCAGACCCATTCCCACTGGCAGCACCCGTTCACGAGCATTACGCATGAACCAGCCATCGCTTCGCTCAACCATATTTGAGGGAACGTAACGACCCGCCTCACACGACACCACCGCAGAAATGTTTGAAGTGAGCATGACATACTAAAGCTACCCATATCAAGTCGTCGAGTCAAGAAGCCAGAAGTACGTTTTTAAGTAGGTAGGATACTTCTCACAATTTTATACTTAGAAAAGAAAATCACGATTCGAGTTTAATTAAAGGACTTTTATCGAAGCTGAACACGAAGTTCCATTGCATTTACTGATAAAAAGCTGATTGACAGGACAGATTTGACAGAAAGTGACAAAGAGTAATCCAATTATTTTACTCTTTGGTAATCATTAATCACGACCTAATGTTGTTGTTTGTTTTTCAGCTTATTTATTGTGTTTTTCTTGTTCAGTTATGGGAAATGGATCAGCTTGAAGAAATCCATTATCCAGCTTATTACGCCGATGAAGTACCTACACTGCTTTGTTCCGTTTTGTTTGAAATATAGATGTGACCATCCGCAGAACACATTTTGTACAATTCCCATACCTTTGAAAGAGACGACGAAAGAGAGAGTGGTGCAGAGGATAAAACATGAATTGCCTTCAGAGAGCTTTATACGTTTGTGATAATCACGTAAATATATGTATGTCTACAAATTTACAAAAGAGTTATTTTATTTATTTTAGCTGACTGTGACTAACATGACAACTAGTTGACATTGCCAATGCCAAACTTTTCATTTTTTTTATTTGAGCAAAAGCATTACGCATACAGCCGTAAAAGTGATTTATTGTACTATCTTGTAAATTTTAATTTTAAATTATTATTTAAATTAAAATGAAGTATTATAAAAATTCCGCAATTGGTTATTCCTGACTCCAAAGCCAAAAGCTACCAGAAAATATATAATTCACAACAGTTTTGAAAAAGTTTACCAACCCAATTGTAAACATATTTATTTATTGAGATGGGTATTGGTGGGGTGGTTGGGGATTTAGGTGGGTAATAATAACCTTTGAAATTACCCATGTAAACAGACTTTTAAGACAGACTTCTACTGTGATCTATCGCCACGCCCAGTTATGTGTTGCCACCATAACGATTTTGTCGCTAAAAGTGAATTTACGATAGTACCTAATTGTAGGACTCGCTCAATGAGCGAGTGTGTATAAAGGGAGGCCTGCGGCTGTGGATATAAGGGAGCGCCTGCGGCGCCCCTTTATATCCGGCGCCCCGGGCGGTCGCCCGTGCTCGCCCCCCCCCCTAACGCCGGTACTGGCCACGCCATAGAGTAAATTTTAACCATGAAAAGCAATTTGTATGGAATATTCAATATTTTACTCGTAAAATCATTCGATAGTGCAATTTTGTATGAAAAATTAATACAGCGCCATCTATCGCCGAATAGCGAAATTAAATTTTCCATAGAGAATTATCTATCGAGTAATTTTACGCGCGTCATTTTTCTCGATAGCTGTTCGTGCTAAGGGTACTGTTACTGTACCCCTCCTAGCACGAACATCTGTCGAGAAAAAAACGCGTTGAATTATTCGATAAAATAATTACCATCTTTATAAATTTCCATTTTGCTTTTCGACGGCAGATGGATCTGTACAAATGTCCCATACAAAATTACAATCGAATGTTTTTACGCGCCTTATTTTTTCATGCTACGGGTACTATTCGTGTTGATTCGAGCTAAGGGTACCCTGCCCCAGTCATGCACGATTATAATAGAAAGAAAAAAAAGCAAATACATTATTTGGAACCACACAACGATACACAATTTAAAACAAAAAAAGAAAGAAGTACCTAAATAAACACATACAGATGCATGTGGCGCATCGTCGCGTGATGCCAAAATGTGCCAAGCTCAGTTAAGCAGCAAGCAAGCAAATAGGTATGTACCTACCTACCTTATTTATGTTATGATTTTTAAGTAGGTACCTACCTACTTTGATTATTATCCTTACTAATATTATAAATGCGAAAGTCCGTTTGTTTGTTTGTTTGTTACGCCTTCACGTCTTAACTACTGAACCGATTATCATGACATTTTGTATACACGTTGTCAGGGGTACAGAAAAGGACAAAGGGTACCTTTCATCCCGAAAAAAAGTATTGTTCCCGAGAGATAGCAAAAAACCTTTCCACGCAGACGAAACGAAGTCGCGGGCGGCCGCTAGTATTGTTATAATTATAACCTTAGCAGGCTTTGCTTAGTTTGGAACCAAAATGATTGGTGTGATGATTTTTCTACCAAATTTATAGCTGTTATGTAACAATTCTTTTAATTTTCAAACTGTTTATAATTTAATTTAATTTTAATTTCTGGTATGAGTCATTCCTATAATACCTACTCCTATATAATTTCCTGCCAATATATTACGTAGCACGGGATACCAACACAAACATTAAAAAATTCTGCTCGTAACTAGGTACATTTACCTACTTTGACACGCAACATGAATTCCTTATACTCTACAAACCGGCACTGTTTGGGCACGAAAAGTAACATCTTACACCGTCCTAAGTGGAGATATGTCGTTTTAAACATTCACTCGAGAAAATGGTATACTACTTTTGCTCCGAAACGCTTACGGAGAAGAACGGCGTAAGTGCATACGATTATAGCGAAAGGATACATCCTTTCAATCCGTTCAGGAACTGTGATCTCGTTTAAAAATAGTATACCACTTTTACGCCGTCACAAGCTCAGTTTGATAACGACGTAACTCCGCATAGATTTGTTAGAAAAAGCACTTTTTTGCGATTAAGATGAAAATGTGACCGTATTAAAAAGAATGCGATTTTGTCGAAAGCGTCTAAAAGATTGCGCTTTCGATTACGAGATAGTAATATTTATAGTTTAAGTAATGTTTTCCTTTTCCCTTTTAACTACTTATGTTAAGTTTCGCAATGTTTAGCAAAGTGTATCACCTCACTCCATAGTCGTACAATTTAATAAGCGAACACGAACGAAAGAACAAACAACATCAAAATGATTAACAAAGAAACATTTTAATATGTATAAGCACGATAAGATAGTTACTGACTGTAGCACGCAATATAAACTTGAACTCAGCTAAAGTAGCAGTGGGCTGGACACATAGCGAGAAGAACTGATGGCCGTTGGGGCGGAATGGTTCTGGAATAGCGACCGCGCACCGGACGACGCTCCGTGGGTAGGCCCCGACAAGGTGGACCGACGTGAGGGTGAAGGTCGCGGTGTGCCGCTGGATGCGGGCCAAGCAGGACCGAGCCAAGTGGAAATCCTTGGGGGAGGCATATGGCCTGCAGTGGGTGTCGTGCGGCTGATATGATGATGAATATAACTTGAACCCAACTTGGTTTTCGCACAAAACGGTGCTAAAATATGGGTCAAGTTATTTTGCATCTACTGTATTTAGGTACTAGTACCTAAATACAGTACCGATTCTCGTATCTACTGTATTTAACCGAGTAACCGATTCTCGTATATACTGTATTTAGGTACTAGTACCTAAATACAGTAGATACGAGAATCGGTTTGTATGGACCCTTCGCCTCATGCACTACCCTTAGCACGAAAAGCAATCGATAAAAAAACACGGGTAAAATTATTCTAGAGTATTATTATAGAGGAACCTATTTCGGGGACTAGTCTCTTCCTTTAAGTTATAAAACTTTATCCTAAGCCACTTATTGTAAAAAGAGAAAATAAATGCTTTTTATTATTATTATTATTAGAGTATAATTCTGTATGGGAAATTTGTACAGCGCCATTTTCCAACACTTTCACCCTATAATTGATGCGGTGTCCTGCTAGGTAGTGTGCTAGGGCTACTATTATTTTATCGATAAAAAAAAAGGAACAAGAAGAATTGATGTGATATAAATGTAAATTAAGGTATAATCCACGCGCGATGAGAATGTGATGGAACCTTGTCAAACTGAAACGCGTACGGTACGCTGCCTGGTCAGCCACAGGGACATCCAAAACGGTGCCACGCATCCGCGACTTCAAGTAAGATAACAATAAGCTGATTAATTACATTAAAATTAATTTTCGATTCACTTTGACAAGCTCCCATCCCATTCTCATCGCGTGCGGATTATAAGTTACTAGCGGCCGCCCGCGTATTCGTCTGCGTGTACAGTTTTTTTGCTATCCCTCGGGAACTATACTTTTTTTCTAGATGAAAGGTACCCTATGTCCTTTTCTGCACTCCTGACAACGTGTATACAAAATTTCATGATGACTGTACAATTTTCCCATACAAAATTGCTCTATCGATCGTTTTACGCGCGTTATATTTTTCGATAGTTGCTTGTGCTAAGGCTATGTTTACATTACGCCAGCAGCTCGGCCCTGTAAACATTCCAGTAGACATTACGTGGTGTATTTGACGTTCTTTTAAAATATCGACGAACTCGCTACTCGACGACTCGCTACTCGACTTGGTCGTCTACTTGACTTAATGTAAACATAGCCTAAGAGTACAGCTATCACAAAAAATTACGCGCGTAAAAACATTCGATAGAGAAATTTTGTATGGGAAATTTGTGCAGCGCCATCTACCGCTGGGAAGCAAAATTAAATTTCTCATAGATAATTATATCGAGTAGGTACTTTTATACACACATTTTTTTCTCGCTAGATGTTCGTGCTAGGAATCCTTAACTGTACCCTTAGCACGAACAGCTATCGAGAAAAATAACGCGCGTAAAATCATTCGATAGTGCAATTTTGTATGAAGGGTACTGTACCCTTAGCACGAACAGCTATCGAGAAAAATAACGCGCATAAAATTACTAGATAGTGAATTCTCTATAGAAAATTTAATTTCGCTATTTGGCAGTAGATGGCGGTTTACTAATTTTTCATACGAAATTGCACTATCGAATGATTTTACGCGCGTTATTTTTTCGATAGATGTTCGTGCTACGGGTACAGAGTACCTATACGTCAGTATTGGTTTTAAATATACATTTACGTAATACTTTAACTGTTACTATTTTTTATGTTGTTTGTACCACTACTATCGGCAATCTAATCAAATTAATCCATTATTTTTTAAGCAATTCACTCGATAAAATCCAATATTATTATAACTGTACAAATTATAGACATCCTCTTTATGGTTCCGTACTCGAAGAGGCCAAACGTCACTCATGTCACAGAATAAAAAAATTCACAGATTTTACAGTCCCCGCAAGAATCGGAGCATTGAAAATGAACACAAAAATTTACAAATAACCAAAATCAAATCAAATGCAAAGTCCTATATTATATTTTTAAAGTTACCTAGGTAGTACCTATTTATTTTTACGATTGTGACACTAGGCTCCACCTCGTGTCACAAAAGCGCCCGCTGACTGCCTCGACGCGGCCGAAATAATATTAACCAATTTCCAAAATTCCAACGAATGCACTTCTCGTCTACTTCTGCATCTTTTAACACTATTACCATGACGATCGGTCAATAATCATAGAAGCTACATCACTTTTTATGTACGGAAACAGCTGTTTTTCTACAATTTTAAATCAAAAGGGACCACCAACAGGTCACAATTATAAACCGATTTTCAAAATTATTTAGCCATTTGATAGCTAAACTAATACCCTAGGACCCTTTTTTTCATTTTTTCTTAAGTCGGTTTTTTTTTTAAATATTTACAATTTAGTAAAAAAAATACCCCAAAAAACCCGGAATTTTTGGAATTTCGCAAAATTCCAAAAAAAGTTACCAGTAGATTTTCAAAATTCAAACATTTACACGTGTCTCGATAAATTCCTCAACTTTTGGTACTATTTTCATTTCAATCCTCCCAAAATATTCGGAGATATGGCCAAAAATACGTCTTAGGCGATTTGCATCTGATAACCATTTTCAATGGTAATATAAGTCCTACCGTACAGAAATGAAACTCTCCGCCCGCCCCGTAATCAATCAATTACCTCACCGCGCCCCGCGATTTCGTAGGCCAGTTCGTCTCATTCAATGTTGCATTCAATAGCCCGAGACTTCTCGCACACAGTTGCGCGTGTGCAAAAACGTCACTGTGTAGCGTCTGTGTAATAATAGGTAGTTGAAACGCGGTGTTTGTATAGAGTGCCCCGGGGTGTGTTCATGTGTCCGTCTGTCGTCTGTCTGTCTGTCCCTCAGTCGTCTGTCACAAACCTGTAGCAGCTAAATTATTGACGCTATAATCTTCATATTTGCACCAAAGATTAACCCTTGATCTGCGTTTTTAAAAGGGGGGTGCAGAAGGCAATATGCCGCCCTCTAAGAATCAACAATTTTCAACAAATCTCTTTTTACACGACTGCCCAAAAAGGAGTGAATATGTGTTTAGGGTTCATGTATGTTTGTGGGTATGTCAGTTTCTTTATTCCACCATTACTTGTAAATGCCTGAACTGATTTGGATGTATGGGGTATCGTTAGAATTTTAAATAAGTATTTTTTTAATTTTATTTATTTTTTACTTCCCTCATATTCATTACATACAAACCAACTTAATTTTGCGGTTAAACGCGTAACACAAACCTTGCCCCTCAATCTTATCACTATTTGGTACGGAACCCCAAATGTGCGATTTCCGACACGCATATGGGCGGTTTTTGATAATATTTTGGTAGTCTAACTTCAAACGTAGTGATGCTGATGATACCTATGAAGCTATTTTTAGGGTTCCGTAGGTACCTTAAAAGGTAAAAACGGAACCCTTATAGGATCATTTTGTTGCCCTCTGGCTGTCTGTCAGTCAAGACCATTTATGTTGGAAACACGTGGAACTATCGAGTTGAAATTCCCTTGAAGCTATGAAAAAAAAATATTTTTCTAAGTTAACATAAAAAAAGATACGGTCGTTTATGCCGCAAAGAAACGCATATTTCGATACTCTCAGGGAATCAAATTTTATTTATCTTACTTTCCGTTGACCTAGTACTGTTTGGCAAGTAATATTGTCACTACAAGTACAAGGAAAAATCTGTAAACTATTATATTTGTAATGGCATGTCAAAAAAATTATCCCGATTGGTGGCGCTACTGCTGCTGGAGGTCTTTGTAGGGGAATTTATCCCCAATTTTTCCATTTATTTTAAACTAGCTGATGCCCGCGACTTCGTACGCGTGGACTTTATGACTTCGGCGTATGCATATAAATGAACTATAGTAGTTACATAAGAAAATACTTGTAGCAGTGTTATGGTTCTGCATCAGGTGTTCCAGATCTTCGATTTTTAAAACTCAACAAAAAATGCTCATCAGGCTGAACAACTTTTGCAAAGATGTAATTTTTATATTTTGTATAGTTTATCTGGACTCTGGACCATTACATTTCTACATCAGGTGTTCCAGATCTTCGATTTTTTCACCTCAACAAAAAATGCTCATCATGGTGAACAACTTTTGCTAAGGTGTCATTTTTATATTTTGTATAGTTTAGCTGGACTATTATGGTTCTGCATCGGGAGTTCCAGATCTTCGATTTTTATACTTAAACAAAAATGCTCATCAGGGTGAGCAACTTTTGCAAAGATGTCATTTTTATATTTTGTATAGTTTAGCTTGACCATTATGGTTCTTCATCAGGTGTTCCAGATCTTCGATTTTTGTACCTCAACAAAAAATGCTCATCAGGCTGAACAACTTTTGTTAGGGTGTCAGTTATATATTTTGTAAAGTTTAGCTGGATCATTATGGTTCTGCATCGGGTGTTCCAGATCTTTGATAATTATGCCTCAACAAAAAATGCTCATCAGGCTGAATAACTTTTGCAAATATGTCATTTTTATATTTTGTATAGTTTAGCTGGACCATTATGGTTCTGCATCAGGTGTTCCAGTTTCCAAAGTCAATTATACCCTAAGTTATTCCCAGGCTATATAACAAAAAAGTTTCATTCGAATCCGTTCCATATTTCCGGAGATTAGCGTGTTCAAACAGACTAACAAACAGACAAACAAACAGACAAACAGACACACTTTTTTTTTCAAATTCTTACTCTATTACTATGTCTCCATCGCGCCAGATATATATATTTTTAAATATATGTAATGTACAGACACACTTTTTCTACTGTTTTATTATATGTAAGGATTATATTTAAAAAATGATAGATACTAATAAATAATTATTATGGAAGTTAGACAGTAGACGAATTAAAGATTGATAAAAACTAAAATGAGTTTGAAGAAAAATTTATATTTAGGTAAAATCGCTTCCAACATCCAAAAATTGATAGAAAACTCATAGAAAACAACGAAATGACAGCGTCATGAGAAGAAAAACGCCTGTAGAAGTGCTCGATAGAGTAATAAATTTATCTATGAAAATTTTCATTCCGCTTCTCGGCGGTAGATGGTGCTCCCTTGTTTTCGCATAATGTTTTTATACCTAAATTGATTTGGCATAACGGATTCGGCATAATATTTTTTGTCATAATAATACTTTGGCATAATTGTTTTTGGCATACTATTTATATAAGCATAATAATCATTTAGACTAATTTGTTTTCGCCTAATATTATATAGACATAATAATAAAAAACAATAAGAATAAATATTTTTACGTACTTATGTATTTTCTTGTAAAAGGGTATGTATTAAAATGCCGAAAATTTATAACACATACGACCGAAATATCGACGTATAAAACACCTATTTTCAAAATACCGGAAATCCTAAATATCGATATCCGATAGACCGTAACTTAAAAGATCGATTATTAAATGACCGATAGTTCGAAATCCCGAAAGTTAAAATGCCATTCGTTCAAAATTCCGAAGGTCTTTTAGGTGCGACGACGAGCTAGCGTAGCGAGCGAGGAGAAGGTTAAGTTACATTGTGACCTACAACGCACGAGCCGAGCGAGCGAAGTGAGCGTGCCGCGGCAGCGGCCGGCGAAGTGCCAGAACCGACCTGCTGGCATGTAACCCTCAATATTAACCTTCAGTGTTTTAAGCTTCGGGATTTAGTATTTTTGTTAAAATGTCCTTTCGTGATTTTAAACGTACGGCCAAACAACCGTTCGACCATTCGATTTTCGATGTTTCGTCCATGGGTCTTAAAAAATTCGGTCATTTCAACTTCGGCATTGTAAATTTATACATACCCCTAGCCATGCATGTGACAAACAATATTTATATTTATTTCAAGTGGAAATTTTTACCAATAGCTTTTATATGTGCAAGTTTCGAAGTGTATTCTTTGTTTTGTTTATAAAAATATGCGTTAATAACATTATGCGTGTTTAAATTTATGCTAAAGAATAATATGCTTAAACATAATTATGCTTAAATTAGTTATGCCTAAAAAAATTATGCATAAACTGTTATGACTAAGTAATATTATGCGTAAATATCATTCGGCGAAATCATATTATGCTATGACATATTATGCCTTAAAATTTTATGCAAATACATAGGGAACCGTACAAATTTCCCATACAAAATTACTCTATCGAATGTTTTTACGAGCGTTATTTTTTTCGATAGCAGTACCCGTAGCACGAACAGCTATCGAAAAAAATAACGCGCGTAAAATCATTCGATAGTGCAATTTTGTATGAAAAATTAATACAGCGCCATCTATCGCCGAATAGCGAAATGAAATTTTCCATAGAGAATTCTCTATCGAGTAATTATACGCGCGTTATTTTTTGCGTTATTTATAGGCACGTACGGCGTATCAAGGAGCTGTTACTCCATGCCTATCAAAATATTTTACAAGATTCCTGATAACTTTAGAGATCTGCCTTTTAATCTATTTAAATCTAACTATATTAAGAACATGGCTAGTGACAAACTGTTTTTATACGATGACTGAATTTTTTAATTTTAAATGCTAATAATTTTATAAATTTATAATGATTTGACTTGTAAATTTAAATTACCTATATTAATGTTTGACATACTATATTTATAATTATTATATTTTGCATCCCAGCTCCTGGTGAATGTGATGTGACAATATGAAATACATATATTAAGACCCTTATGTACCGCATTCTAGCAAATAATATAAATTCTTGATTCTATCATTATCTAATTTACTTAAACTATAATCTAATCTAGTTTCATACATAAACTATAATTACCAACCTATCAAAACAATTCTAATACATAATAAAATGTTGTAGGTATTGCGAATATTTCAGATCTTCGATAAAATATTGACTTATTTTGTGTTGCAAACGTCGTCAGTATCTAAACTTAGATAAGGGTGTGGTTCGAGAAATTATCTTATTGTTTATTAAGCTAATTAAAAACATCTTTGTGACGTAGAATATAAGTATTATTATACATAAATAGGTAGGTACTGATAAAATTATAAGCGTGACGTTAAATTTGATCTAATTTGACTAACTTACTTAATGCCATTCTAAAATGTTTGTTACTGAAACAAGATCAAGATCAATATCTTTCATCTATTCATTTCATATAGGTACAACTACATTCACTGCCTACCTGCTTATATTAACTCCAGCATAGATAAATTGACAGAATTACATTTAATTAAGGCCCTTACAGCCATCCACCAGTGCCGCTTATTAATTTATTTTTATTTTACGTTTATTTTTATATAACGGATTGCTGGTACCGACACTGATGTATGGAAGTAAATCTTGGGTATGGCGGAAGAAGAATGAAAGCAGAATAAATGCGGTAGAGATGCGATCGTTGAGGAAAATATGTGGAGTAAAATTGAGTGATAGACTGAGCAATGAGGTGATTCGTAAAAGGTGTGGTCTGAAAGATAATATAGCGACAAGAATTGAGAAAGGAATGCTCCGGTGGTTTGGTCACTTGGAGAGGATGAATGAAAGGCGAATCACGAAAGAGATATATTGTGCAAATGTGGAAGGAACGATTGCACAAGGGCGTCCAAGAAAAACCTACGTGGACCAAATAGAAGTTATTATAAAAAAGGCTGGTGTACGCAGTGACAAAAACCGCAGGGCATGTATGAAAAGATTAATGGATGTGAATGAAGCAAAAGAAGTGTGCAAAGATCGTAGAAGGTAGCGATCCATAGTCTCTGCCTACCCCCATGGGAATCAGGCGTGAGTGTATGTTTATTATACGTAAACCAGGTCAATATTTAAAAAAAGGAAACAACCATGCCCTCTTTGATTGTCTCTAATATTTTTTGAATAACTCTTCAAGTTTTCATTCTTTCTGTAAGTTTTAAAATCTATTTAAACCAAAAGTTATTCAAAAAATATTAGACACGATTTGGGAGGGCATGGTTTTTTAACCGACTTCAAAAAAAAGAAGGTTCTCAGTTTGACCTGTATGTAATATGTATGTATGTATGTTTATCCGCGATTATCTCACGTTTGGCTGAGTAGATTTATATGACTAAATAATATACCTACCTATAATACAGAAGGTACATACACTAAAAATAAGAAGGCTTATAGAATAAAAAAAGGAAGTTGTACTCCAGCCGAACCCGGCTTCAATAGATGTGTTTTTATTATTACAATGATAATGCGTATCTACTACTGATTTGAATATTATTTCTTACTTTTTAGAGGTAGGTTTTTTTAAGTCAGTTTTTGGTTTTTATTAATTTTTTTAATGTTGACTTCATTTACGTGTAAATTAAATGTTTTGGCGGCGCTAGTTGACCGCTATATAAGGGCCTTAAGTGTATGAAAAATTATGTTCTTTGTCCTTAAGATGTCAAGTGCATTGCTCTCCTACATTGTAATCGTCAAGAGAAAATTATGAGTCCCTAAGTAAGTATAAAGTCAGTGCCCTTAGCACGAACAGCTATCGAAAAAAATTACGCGCGTAAAAACATTCGATAGAGTAATTTTGAATGGGAAATTTGTACAGCGCCATCTGCCGCTGAAAAGAAAAATGAAATTTTCTATAGATAATTACTCTTTTTTCTCGATAGATGTTCGTGCAAGGGGTAAAGTAGGTACCCCAAAGCCCTTACCACGAATTTTTGAAAAAAAAAAATTTTTTTTAATTTACTAAAACAATATTAAAAACGCGTTCAAAGTAATAGTATATAATAGTACTGTATGGGAAATTTTATTTCGCTTTTCGGCGGCAGATGGCGCTGAACAAATTTATCATACAAAATTACTCTATCGAAATTTTTACGGGCGTTTTTTTATCTCTAGATGTTTGCACGAAACAAAGAAACATTTTTGGTTCGTATGTGATTAGAGATGGGCAAAGGATCCGATTTTGACCCGACTGCTGTTTTAACCCAGTTATCGTCCATAGGCCATTTTGTTGAAATAAGTACTAGGTACGCGTTCACTTCACCATTGCCGTTACCTCTAGGCCTGCTTCATCATACCGCATCCCCTACGTCGCCCTCCCGCGCGCCTCCCCAGGCGACGCCGGGGGCGCGGTATGAAGAAGCGGGCCGGGAGGTACCGGCAATGGTGAAGTGAACGCGTAGTAAAATCTTTAAAAATAAGAGATATTTCGTCTTATGAATAATTTTCTGTATCGATTGAACAAGAAATTGTTTCCATAGCAACGTCAGATTTGACATATCAATAGAAATAAAAAGTGTAAAAAGTTTATATAACATACAAAGTGTTTTTTTTATTGGATTTAAACCCTGTGGTCGGGATAAAACCGGCTCTTTTGCCCATTTCTATATGTGATTGCGTGTGATTTTTGACCTACCAGTTTGGGCAAATCTGTCCCCTAGGGTCAAAATAAACCGTTTAATCACTGACTGAAGGTGAAATGTGTTTTTGTAAGGAATTTCCCCAATGTTATCAAATCAATACAATATTCGAGATATTTCAGTAGGTAGGTGCCTATTAAAGATAGTGCAACAGAAAAAAAACAAAAGCCAAACACCCCATCTTGTGGTCTTTGGCATTTATCATTTGTTCACTTAATTATACCTACAGAGTTATCGCTAAAAATACACTTATTTTATTACTAATATCTTGTTATCTGCATTTAATAGGTGCAATTTTTATATAAGTACTACATGCTTTATGACACACCCACTGTTTAAAAGAGTTTGATTTAAATATTTAAGAAACATTTTCTAATGCCTTGGTTACACGAGCTTAGCTCTTTACTAAATGCTTAGTGTTTGTGACTAGACTTGTCATTAATATATTGCGTGTAAGCATACTGAAAAGCACTAGTAGCTAAGATCATGTAAACATGGCGTCAGGTTATTTTTTATCGAAAAAAAAACAAAAAAATTGACTTCAAAAAACCTGCCTCTAAAAAGCAAGAAATAATATTCAAATCATTAGATACGCATTATCATCGTTATAATAACGATGATAATGCGTATCTAATGATTTGAACGTACAACGGGAACGGAAAGTACAACTTACTTTTTTATCCTAAAAGCCCCACCCGACTTCAAATAGACGTTATTATAACGATGATAATGCGTATCTAATGATTTGATTATAATTTCTTGCTTTTTAGAGGCAGGTTTTTGAAGTCGGTTTTTTTGTTTTTTATGTTTATTTTTAGTGGAAGTACCTTCTGTATTAGGTAGTGTAGATGTAATATTAGGTAGAAAAATCGGCTCAGCCAAACGTGAGATAATCGCGGAGAAACATACATACAGATAAAACTTGTTTTTTTTGAAGTCGGTTAAAAAGACTACATTAAAGTTATCCCTTTTCCAACACAAAAAACTTCATCTAATTCGATTCATAAAAAGTCGTCAAGGTAGTTAATGCAAAATCATAGTATTTTCAGGATTACTTGAAAACTACTGAACCGATTTAAAAAAAATGGGACCATCTCGCAAGAATACTCAATCGAACAAAAAAATAATCATCAAAATATGGACCGATTTTGATGTCGAAGATACGCGCGAACAACGATAAAAAAAAACATACTTTATTAATTGAGAACCTCCTCCTTTTGTTAAAGTCATTAAAAAAGAGAATAAAAAAATACTGAACAAAAACGACAGTAATTTATAAAGTGAAACCTCTGTTTAAAATAAAACTCTAATATCTAGCTTGTTTACTACACAGATGATTACGTCCTTTAGAACATCCCCTTTCTCTGTCAATATAAGTAAGCAACGCGCGAAAACTGCTGTCATTCTATGATAGTCGATGCGCGCGCACAGTTTACCGCGAAACGCGATTTTTCACGCAAAGGCATAAACTATTTTAAAGCCAACCTTTCTAGTGAAGTGCAAAGAGTTTTTAATCAAATAACATTATACAAACTTTTTTGTTAGCTGCAAATTTTGTTGTTTGTTGGGTTTTCTCTCCGGCTCGAGAGTATTCGACGTGCAAAGAGATATGTGAGTAAAGTGTTATATTATTTTTGTATTATTAAAAGGGTGTTGTAAACAAGTTCAATGAGATATTATAATATGGTTTGTTCCTTTATCAGAATGACCCCATGATGACCCGATCCAATCGTTCTAGATCGAAAACCGTTTACTAATCGAGAATTCTAGTGGCTAGAGCTTGTTAGAATTAATTTGAACTAGTTTTTTTATTTTCTTATTTAATTATTAAATTTAATTGTAATGAAACAAAATATGTAATTCAAAAATAAAAATTAGAACAGTTTTAAGATTATTTGCCGATGAAGTACTGAAGCAAAACAAATCTAGGTATATCAAAGTGATTAAATTATTTACAAGCCCGAATTATTACAAATGTGTATGACTTGTATGGTCCTTGCAGTACTCGTAGCACGAACATCTATCGTGAAAAAATACGCGCGTACAAGTACTCGATAGAGTAATTTATATACGGAAAATTTCATTTCTCTTTTTGACGGTAGATGGCGCTGTATAAATTTCCCATACAAAATTACTCTATCGAATGTTTTTACGCGCGTTATTTTTTGCGATAGCGTTCGTGCTGGTACTGGAGGGACATTCTGGGACACTGAAGTGATGTATAATGTCTGAGTCGAAATATGTTAGTAGGTATTCTTTCTCCAATGAGCTTTAATAGAAATGGTATACTTACATACAGACACACATTAAAAAATATATAAAGCTGATTCATTTCTGTTCCCCTAGCACGATTATCTATCGAGAAAAAAAATGCGCCTAAAATATCTCAATAATTATCTACTGGAAATCCCATTTCGCTTTTCGTCGGTAGATGGCGCTGTACAAATTTCCCATACAAATTCTATCGAATTTCTTTACACACGTTTTTTTCTCGATAGATGTTCGTGCTCGGGTACCTATACCTACAGCCAGAAAAAACTAAGTCTATTTCATTCACAAAATATTTTTTATCACGTGATTCAACAATGTTGTCATCTTTTAGCTTTTAAACATATATTTCTGTTCACACAGTTTCTATTTTCCGATGTAAATAACACTAAACAGCTAATTACCCAGGTTTGCTTCTAAAAGCAAACCCCAATTAGAAATAAAACTAGGTACAGGTTTAAAACCCGTTTAGTCGTTTGTATATTCAAAGGTTCTTAAGCCTAGGACAACGGCATCGTTATTAATGCTAAGTGGAAATACTTATATACAAAGGTGTGTTTGTAGATTTCATTCATTTAGACCCTTAGCACGAACATAGCTATCGAAAAAAAACGCGTAAAGTTACTCGATAAAGTAATTATTTATGAAAAAAATTATTTCGATTTTTTGTTGGTAGATGGCGCTGTACAAATATCCCATACAAAATTACTGTATCGAATGTTTATACGCGCGTTATTTTTTTCGATAGCTGTTCGTGCTAAGGAATGACAAAGGGCAAGACTATGAGTTAAAAAACCCATGGAAAATGACACAGGCAAAAACTTGTTGAACCTAGTTCTTTGCGTAGGTATATAGATTTTATTTCCAATCCTCAAAGTTTGTGCCCTTTATCATGTTATCTAATAGCATTAGATACTATCTTAATCTTACTATCTAATTTTTGCTAATGGTATTTTTATAATCACACTATTCGCAGTTATTTTGCGAATTGTTTTAGACTGCTTGCTAGATAATGCGATCTAACTTTATTGTCAACTAGCGGCCGCCCGCGGTTTCACCCGCGTGGTTCCCGTTCCCGTAGGAATATCGGGATAAAAAGTCTATGTTTTAATCTAGGCTGTCTACTATCTGTGTGCCAAATTTCAACCAAATCCGTTCAGTAGTTTTTGCGTGATTGAGGAACAAACATCCAAACATCTAAACATCCAAACCCACAAACTTCCACATTTATAATATTAGTAGGATTAATTAGAAAATAATTGCACTATCGTTGTTATATTTGCGTAGTAGCATAAAATATACATATAAAGTATACAGGTACCCTTAGCACGAACATCTATTGAGAAAAAAACGCACGTAAAAATACTCGATAAAGTATATAAGGGAAGTTTCATTTCGCTTCTCGGCGGTAGATGGTGCTGTACAAATATCCCATACAAAATTACTCTATCGAAGGTTTTAACGCGCATTGTTTTTTTCAATAGATATTCGTGCTACGGGTATAGCTTAGGGGCCATCCATAAATTACGTCACGCGTTAAGGGGGATGAAGGGGGTCGACGAAGTGTGACATTGTGTGCCAAGGGGTGGGAGTGGTCCTAAATATTTTAACGTCACATTTCAAAATCATTTAAATTGAAATAAATCAAATTTCGGAACTGCTTTTTCAATTCAATAATTATTTCCGATCTAAAATTGCAAAATATGTGACGTCACACTAGGGAGAGGGGGGGGTCTCACAAATGTGACCAGCTGTGACAAGGACAAGTGTCAAAAATCATGAAATTCGTGACGTAATTTATAGATGGCTCCTTATGTATCTCAGTTTCATGAAAAAACACATCCTGCTAGATTGTCACGTGACTTTAAAATCACCCTGTAGTGTTATAATGGCTATTTTATAAACAAGGCGAGTGATAAGTCAGTAGTCTTGTGTATAATCGTCGAGATATTTACTTCCTACGTCGCATATGGAGCTTTCCGCAATACGTTATGTAAATTACTGTTAGTATTACGTACGTAGGTAAGATGTGATGGACGAAGATGTTATTATCAATCAAGATAAGTACTATATTTTTCGTAGAACCATCGTTATCCATGGTAAAATTGTATATTTTTAATGGAAATTCTTCTTATTTATTGTCTACCTTCCCTTTAATGACCGAGCGTCCGCGAAGTGCGAGCGAAGCGTCTCTGCTTCAACTTGGGCAAAAATGCATGTCCTGCTGTTCGGACGTCTATCTGTTTGTTTTCCTCTGCAGTCGCATTTGTCTAGCGATTCTCGTTGAAATTCATGAGCAGATTCGATAATTAATATATAATTTTTTGGTCGATTAAGTTATTCGTAAAATAAATATTTGAGCCGTTTTGAAAAATGATTAAAAATAACACAAACCTTTTTTTTGTTACCGATGAAAAGCAAATTTTGTTGTTTATTTTTAGAAGACTATTATTTGTTTTTTAATTCGGAAAATATGTTCTGTGATATGAATGAACATTGACTCGCGAGGTTTACCTACAGCTCACAAAGTATTCAATATATTGTTTAAAATGTATGTACATACAAATTAATTTTGCATCATTGCCTCAGCAACAGATTCTCTGATGATAATAAATTATTAAGACTTTATTTATGTAGGTACCTATTGACATACAAGTTAAAAGTTTGCAATCAATTTAAGCCCGAGTAACTGTTAAATTAAAGCATGTTTTCGTATAATTTGAGTACCATTAATGCCGCAAATGTTATCCAATGCAGTTTATAAATTCTTCAATGAGCGATTTCAGCCCATGTCGCTTTATTATTAAAGTATACTTTAGTGTACAAAGGAATTTATCATTACGTTACTAGGCCATCAAGAATCTAGTTTTTCTCTCAGCTTATTGGAATTGCCTTTTAAATAAGCATCTTGCAAGGATCAAGCTAGAGACTGACTTGTAAACTTTAACAAAACAGTCGTAAATTACGTCTCGTAATATCTCATCATAACAGCCTATTAAGCTAGGGTTTCATACGATAGCGGTGCCGTCATATTACGGCCGTAATATAGCGGCGTTGGATGTTGTCTATGTAAACAATACGGCGCGGTTTCTGACGTTACGGTGTCGCTATATTGTTTACATAGACAATATTCAACACCGCTATATTACGGTCGTAATATGACGGCACCGTCATTCTAGAAAACCCTTGCTTTACAGTACTTACCCACCCATAGCACGAACATCTATCGAGAAAAAAACGTGCGTAAAAGTATTCAATACAGTATCTAACTATGGCATGTATCTATGGAAATATTTGCCTACCCCAGAAAAATCCTTTCCCCCTTCCCCCCAAGCTTTGCCCCGGAACTGTCCCCCTGGAGAATATCTCAAGATAGGTACGCCAATGGTACTGATGCCTAGAATTCAATTCATTGATCAATCGCTGTCTGTTTTTTTCAGATTTGAAGAATGGACGTTGAAAATGCAAACTGCAAGATGCGCGTCTCTCAGTGCACTGACATGGAGATCATACCGGTAGAAAGACCACTGAAAATCACAGAGTAAGTTTCACAATTACGTATTTTTCAATTTGACGATTGCATTAAACATAACAGGGAGAAAAAAGCAGTCCTTGGCGAGTTTTTTTTGCGGATTCTTCTCGTTAGTCTCTCGCTTAGGGCTTGCGAACTGTACCCTTAGCACGAACAGCTATAGAAAAAATAACGCGCGTAAAAACATTCGAAAGTATAATTTTGTATGGGAAGTTTGTACAGCGCCATCTACCGCCGAAAAGCAAGTAAGTATTGAGTATTGAAGTATTGAGTATAGATGTTCGTGCTAAGGGTACATAATATGTATTCATCGCCGAGACAATGAAGATAAGTATTCACAAAGATGGTAGTATTAACAAATACATAATATTTACAGAGAAATCACAGGCCTAGAGAAATTGGTTGAAGAGCTACACAAGGTGTTTTCACGGAACCATGTCAATGTACAGGATGTTCAAAACCTGATGGCCGGATACAAGTCAGACCTGAAAGATTGGAAGAAATTCGCCAAGTTCGATCGTTTCCGGTAAGATTTTTAATTATTTCTTGATCGCCTACCAATACCGCGTCGTAGGTTGAGGCGCATTTTTCTTATGCACCCATTAAGACTTGGATGTAACCATGCTCAGCAGTGGGGATATAAAAAAATGGCTGATTCCGCTTGCTCTTTCTTTTCTTTCTTTCTTTAAGGGTCATCCATAAATTACGTCATACGAATTTCATGATTTTTGACACGGCTGGACATGTGACACCTGTACCTCTACCATGAGTTAGTACAGTAAAATTGGCTGACGTAACTAATGTCGTTACGTAAAATCCGTTTCCACAATAGTAAACGTTAAATCGGTACCATGGGTTTCACTTACGTTTTACGTTTAATGTCACGTGAAAACCACACTGATTACAGTAAAAGCTAACTTCAGTGTAGTTAGGGATGTAGTCTGTGGTGTGGTATCTACTCTGTGATATAGATCATTGACAAGTGTTTTAGTTTATTTGGTCTGTGATACTCGAAGATGAATGCAATACGACAAAATTAAAAAGGTTATTTTTCTGTTGCATATTGCAAGAAAACACGTAATTCTAAATTTGGCCGTTAAACTTTATTGATGGACAGAACGTCACCGCTGTTTTGTTGGTTGGGTTTGTGCTGCCTTTGTATTATTATAAATACTATTATAGTAACGCAAAGTAAAGCACATAAAACCTGAAAATGTAGATCATGATCTTGGTTTGAGTAGGTTTATTAAAAACCCATTTACCTTACCATAATATAACCCAACCTACTTACTTTTGTTTCCAAGGATACCCCTTGATATGATTGTAAATCGCTATTTTCTCTGCGAATATAACAGAGGTAAGCGAAGGCTTCTTTCGATAACCTATATAGTGTTTTTGCAATTTTTTTTCACTTTTGTACACGACAATATACTTGTTTCGCATAGCCGCATCATGTTCTCTTAGTATAGAAACTATTTTTCATAAGCCGCTTTGGCTTCGGCAAACATCCTCCAAGCGAAATATTGTCGAGCAGTCATTTTATAGAAACGTAAAAATACTTCTCACTTAAAAAATTCAGTGAGAGAAGTAACCACATTAGTTACAGTAATTTACTGTGACATCTGACAAATTAGTGACTCATGGTACCGATTTGTATGCAAAATGCTACGTTAACTACACTCTCTACGTAAACTGAAACTAATGTGGTAAAGTAAATTTTAGCCTTCAACTCATGGTACGGATTTTAGTTCCGCTACTGTCCAATAGAGGCGCTGTACAGATTCTCATACAAATTGTTTTACGTTTACTGTACAGTAAACGTAAAAAGAAACTCATGGTAGAGGTACAGGGCACATTTGTGAGAGCCCCCTCCCTAGTGTGACATCACATATTTTACAATTTTACTTCTAGAAATATCTATTGAATTGAAGTTTCGAAATTGGTTTTATTTCAATTTTAATGATTTTGAAATGTGACGTCATGAAATGTAGGACCCTCCCACCCCCTTGTCACACAATGTTACACTTTGTCAACTCCTCCCTCCCCCTTAACGTGTGACGTAATTTATGTATGACCCCTTATCGCTAAGATCTGTATGTCCTATTATATTATTATTATAATTATTATATCTGTACCCTTAGCACGAACAGCTATCGAGAAAAAAACGAGCGTAAAATTACTCGATAGAGTAATTTTGTATGGGAATATTGTACAGCGCTATCTACCGCCGAAAAGTGAAATGAATTTTCCCATAGAGAATTACTTTATCGAATACTTTTACGCGCGTTTTTCGCTCGAGTTGACCCGGGCTTGTATGTACGTAATATGTCTGTGTGCGTGCATGGAAAATCGCATTTTTTTCCAAATGGCTCTTTTGTACCCGTTCAGGAACATCTATCGAGATAAAACGCGCGTAAATGTACTGTAAAATACTACAGTAAAGTATTAGAATAAAATAATTGTCAATGGGAATCTTCATTTTGCTTTTCGGCGGTAGATTGCGCTGTACTTTACTATATAAAATTACTCTATCAATTTTTTTGTATCGCGGATCGTGCTACGAGCACAGTATCCTTAGCACGAAAATCTATCGAGAAAAAAACACACGTAAATGTACTCGATAGAGTAATATTTCTGTATTGAAAATATGATTTCACTTTTCGGCGGTAGATGGCGATGTACTTTCCCATACAGAATTAATGTATCGAATGTTATTACGCGCGTTATTTTTTTCGATAGCTGTTCGTGCTACGGGTACTGTACCCTTAGCACGAACATCTATCGAGAAAAAAAACGTGCGTAAAAGTACTCGATAGAGTAATAATCTATGGAAAATTTCATTTCGCTATTCGGCGGTAGATGGCGCTGTACAAATTTCCCACCTACAAAATTACTCTATCGAATGTTTTTACGCGCGTTATTTTTTTCGATAGCTGTTCGTGCGGGCCCAGCTTACTATTTGTTTCTAGGGACATAATAGGGTAAGGTTAGCAACAAGCAAAAAATCAAAACACAACACAAAGACACTGGAAACAATAAAAAAGATAATCGCTTACAGATAATCGTGTCATATGATCGATAATTCGATGGATCCTTGATCTAATCAACTAATAATAATTAATTACACGTTCGAAGACCTGTACAAACAACTGTTCAAAATACTATCAATTAATATGGAATATTAATCTTCTTTATTATCTGTATGCATTTTAAAATAAGTATTAATTATTATGATGAGTAATTTAGGCTGGACTTAATTCAAGAAAAATAATTTGTTTTAGTTTAATGCATTATAAATTTGATTTAGCTCAATTTGATAAAACTCTGTAGGTACAATATTGCCACTTACGATACAAATACATAAAATTAAAAACAACAAAATTTGAGAAAACTGCTGGAGTAGCATTCACAGGTTTTTAAAAGAAAAATATCCAATTATGAAAGAAGGTAGAGAACATCTGAAGTGTTTTGTTTAAAATGTACTGTATTTTATGGAAAACTCTAAAAATCCTGAGATTTCCTGAGATTTTCAAAATCCGGCCGCAATCCTGAGAAACGTCCAAAAATCCTGAGATCTCAGGACAAATCCTGAGATATGGTAACCCTAAACGTATTTAACAAAGAATAATATAGAAACAGTAACTACCACCTGCTTTTTTCGGAAGTGTTCCTTTTATACACTGTATATTTCCAAAAATCCTTTCTTGAAGGCAATGCCGAATTTAGTGTAGAAAAGAGGTGCATTTTCTTCGCGCGGTCTTATTATTTTGATTTTTCAATAATGTAAAAACAAAATTGTGGAATTCTGTACCCTTAGCATGAACATCTATCGAGAAAAAAAAACGCGCGTAAAATTACTCGATATAGTTATTTATCCCATCAGGGGGCCTAGTGCGAGTTTCGTTAGGTATCGAAAACTATCGTTTTCTTTCTTTCACTCGCATTGACTATTAGCAGCATATCCGATAGTTTTCGATAGCAAAAAGTGAAAACATCAACTCACACTAAGCCCTAGGGCCTAGTGCGAGTTGTTGTTTCCACTTGTCGCTGTCGAAAACTATCGTTTTCTCTCTTTCACTCGCATTGACTATGAGCAGTATATCCGATAGTTTTCTATAGTGAAAAGTGAAAACATCAACTTGCACTAGGCCCTGAGGTGCTACGGGTGGTCGATTTTTTCTAATATTTTTCTAATATATTAATTATCTTAGTATAAAAAAATAGCATCATGAATGCCTAAAATCCGGAAAATCAATAAAAGTTTTATTGTTTATTTATCATTGGAAAGTTCCACAAAACTCCTACCACCTCGGATTATAAAAACAAAGTTATCAAAATACAATTTAAAATCCAAATTGATTTTTGCGTCAACTATTTTATTACTTTTATCTGAAGATTACTATTGTTTTCTGTAATGTTCGACGACCCGTGGTCACTTAACACGACATACTGACTTGGAAACAGTTATCTACAAGATAAGTTGTTTCGGTACGAAACGATCAAGTAGGTATGGGGATTTTTGTTCTACTTATTTGATATTTTTTTTATAACAAACAAAGAAATGGAGATACTCTTTTGTTTTAGTTGAAAATAGCTCACTTAATACCTAAAAAATAAATAAGTATTAGAAAATTCGACTCACCCGTAGCTTTTAAGATGCGATCCGAATCTAAACCTTTACGAATCCATGAGTCTCACACTTCGTCGTTTTTTTTCCGAGACAGTTAAAGACAGTTAAAAAACTTAGAACCAATTTCATAAACTGAATTTTATACTTGAAAACAACTCGTCCATAACAGCTGAAAATCGCGCCTACGAAATTTGCACATGAGCTAGGTCCCCAATAATTCCTTCACCTCACCTGATGTTAAATGACGATAAGGCCGATGGTCGAAGCGTACACACCCGGAATCCTCATCACTGAGGAACTGGCTATCTTACCTCTAACTGCCGGAACACATTAATTTTTAAATTGTTGTTATGGCGTCAGACTTAAGTAAGATGGTGGTGGTAGCTAGCCAGGCGGACTTGATATAAGCCCTACCACCATTTTTACTCTGTAAGCCAGCATTATTTCCTCAATGCGAGGAGGTATCCCCCGATATTTGAAAGAATCTTTTCAGATATTTGACAGATTCAATAGGTACCTTTTTTATTATGAATAAGAAACTCTAAATCTAAAGCCACTTTTACTATTTTCAGTTACACGCGCAACCTAGTGGACAGGGGGAACGGGTCGTTCAACATCATGGTGCTTTGCTGGGGTCCCGGGCACGCCTCCGCTATACACGACCACGCTGACTCACATTGCTTCATGAAGTTACTCCATGGAAGCTTGGAGGAAGTCAGGTAGTTAATAGTCTACTATAACTCATAAAGAAGGATTTTCTTTCTGGCCGCACGACTCCTACTGCTGGGTATAGGCAGGCATCACCCAAGGATCTCCACTTGGCTCGGTCCTGCTTGGCCCGCATCCAGCGGCGCACCGCGACCTTCCCCCTCACGTCGGTCCACCTTGTCGGGGGCCTGCCCACGGAGCGTCGTCCCGTGCGCGGTCGCCATTCGAGAACCTTTCCGCCCCAACGGCCATCGGTTCTTTTCGCTATGTGTCCCGCCCACTGCCACTACAGTACAGCTGAGCAATACTTTGAGCGATATGTCTTATATGGCATGTATAGGTCCCTAATGACTTTAGGGGACATGTTGCGAAAAATGTCCCGCAACATTGGCATCGACATTTCCCTTTCAGATGTCATGTAATTGACACGCAAAATGTTGCGGAACACGGGATTTCAAAAAACGAGTGTATAGCTGGTTATTTTGCGGGACATTTTATCCCCTATTGTATTTGAGGCTTAATGTGTAATCGAACAAAAAAAGTTTTAAAAACGATTACATCTTGACTGTTTACAAATTAATAATAATAAAAAAGTCCGCAACCTCATGAGACCGGTCATGCAGTAAAACTTTTCCGCACAGCATCAGCTGATATTATTAACAACTAAGTTGAATAAAACGTCTGATAACTAGAAACATCTACTTGCATCAGTCATGTTTATGAATTAAACTAATAAACATTGTGACGCTGAATGCATAACCAAAACATTCTGGACCTTATCATCCAATGATTAAATATAGAAATCCCAATAAATATTAAAGTTTCTTCATCTCAGACCTTTTAAGTTAACTTGTCCCGGTTTCTATAGCAACAATCCGTTTTGTTTACGGACGGTAGAATTCTGTTTCTACCCGAACAGCTGGGTATCGAAAAAAATAACGCGCGCTTTTTTCTCGATAGAAGTTCGTGCTAAAGGGCTGAACACGAACAGCTATCGAGAAAAAAAAACGCGCGTAAAATTACTCGATAGAGTATTTATCTATGGAAAATTTAATTTCACTTTACGGCGATAGATGGCACTGTAAAAATTTCCTATACTTTATTTACCCTTTCGAATGTTTTTCGCTCGTAATTTTTTTCGATAGCTATACTCGTAGCACGAACAGCTATCGAAAAAAATAACGCGCGTAAAATCATTCGATAGTGCAATTTTGTATGAAAAATTAGTACAGCGCCATCTACCGCCGAATAGCGAAATTAAATTTTCCATAGAGAATTCTCTATCGAGTAATTTTACGCGCGTTATTTTTCTCGATAGCTGTTCGTGTTAAGGGTACTGTTCGTGCTATAGGTACTACTAACATTAACAAAAACAAAACCACAGAATATTATGTAAGCTGGAGAGAGAAAGATATTTATCTAACTTGTATTTTTTTATATTTTCAGATACGATTGGCCATCCACAGTCGAGCCAGAAGTGAGACGAGTTTTAAAAAACAACAACACAGAATATCGCTGCTGTGCTAAAAGTAAAAAAGAAATCACTGACAAGATGGCTGACCTTGATATCAAATGTCAGAATGAAAGATGTCCAAATTTTAGTGGGAAGACAAATCAAAATGGCGCTTTACATAACGAAGATGAAGGCTATGATGTGGAACAGATGGAAGAAATCGGTCGAACGAAGCTTGAAGTTAATGATGTCTGTTATATTAATGGTAAAAAGACTTTATGAACAAAGAGCGGCCGCCCGCAGTTTCACCCGCGCGTGGTTCCCGTTCCCGTGGAATATCGGGATAAAAAGTATTTTATGTTTTAATCTAGGCTATCTATCATCTGTGTGCCAAATTTCAACCAAATCCGTTCAGTAGTTTTTGTGCGATTGAGGAACAAACATCCAAACCCACAAACTTTCACATTTATAATATTAGTGGGATTTTGTTTCTTTAGAGGGTCACGCTATCCTGTACTTGTTATCACGAACAGCTATCGAAAAAATTACGCGCGTAAAACATTCGATAGTGTTATTTTGTATGGGAAATTTACAGCGCCATCTACCGGTGAATAGCAAACTAAAATTTTCCATAGAGAACTACTCTATCGAGTACTTTTATACGCGCGTTTTTTTTCTATAGCTGTGCGTGCTAAGGATACTGAGGGCCTAGTGCGAGTTGATGTTTTCACTTTTCACTATCGAAAACTCTCGTTTTCTTTCTTTCACTCGCATTGACTATGAGCAGCATATCCGATAGTTTTCGATAGTGAAAAGTGAAAACATCAACTCGCACTAGGCCCTCTGATGTGTTCAAAGCACTCCTACTTTCAAGGTGGCAACTACTGGCAGGTATTCATTTAGCATGCCTTGATTCTAGCAGGATTTTTGATCACTTTGAATCATCCTAAATACTTCTCTTTATATCTCCATAGATAATAATTATGACCATGAATGTACTAGCCAATGGAATCCTAGGTACTGATATTATAAATATGAAAGTTTATGGGTTTGAATGTTTGGTTTGTTTCTCAATCACGCTAAAACGGCTGAACAGTACCCTTAGCACGAACAGCTATCGAGAAAAAAAACGCGCGTAAAATTACTCGATAGAGAAGTCTCTATGGAAATTTTAATTTCGCTATTCGGCCATAGATGGCGCTGTACAAATTTCCAATACAAAAAGGCACTATCGAAAGATTTTACGCGCGTTATTTTTTTCGATAGCTGTTCGTGCTAAGGGTACAGATTTAATGTAGTTTATAGCGTGGATTAAAACATAGGATACTTTTATCCCGGTCAACGGTTCCTTAGGGATTTCCCGAATGTCCACGTGGATGAAGTCGCTTGTGGAAGCATTATATGATGAAAGTCATTTCTATATGATGAAAAATTTTTGACTGCTATGGCCTTTAAACTTCGTATTGTAATTTCTCATTTGCAGACGCCCTAGGCCTCCATCGTATGGAGAACCCCTCTCACGTGGATAGTGCCGTCTCCCTCCATCTGTACTGTCCCCCGTTCGACAGTTGTCGGGTGTTTGACGCGCGCACCGGCAAGCCCACCGAGGTCAAGGTCACATTCTGGTCTGTCAACGGGAAGAAGGTCAAAAGTGTTAGTATTGAAGTATGTTAATTAAAGCTCATTATCATTATTAGCATCGACCATTTAATGTCGCAACGGTAAGTGTTAATAACTTTGAATGCCTGCAGTACTATGAAAAGAGAGGATGTCATAGGACATGTTCTATGGAGATATCATAGGTAATCATCTCATCATCACATCAGGCATTTTAATGCCCCCAATTGCTAGTCACAGGGGTTGTATTAAAAGCTTTCAAAACTTGACAGTTTTCAATCATCAATCAATCAATGCATCTTTTCTCGCTGTACATCAAATAAAAGAGACGCATTGATTTGATAGCCATTCAGAAAACTGGGCAATTGGGCATCCTTATGAATAGACAAAAAACCACTGTAGAGATCATAAGTCCATGATGAGGATCAATCGAGTGGTAGAGTTTTATCGATACAGTGTAAAAAAAATATAAAGAAATTTTGGATAGGAGAGCACCATTTAGTTACTGCCGAAAAGCAAAATGAAATTTTCCATATATAATTACTCTTTCGAGTACTTTTACGTGTGTTTTTTCTCGATAGCTGTTCGTGCTAAGGGTACTGTACCCTTAGCACGAACAGCTATCGAGAAAAATAACGCGCGTAAAATTACTCGATAGAGAATTCTCTATGGAAAATTTCATTTCGCTATTCGGCGATAGATGGCGCTGTATTATTTTTTCATACAAAATTGCACTATCGAATGATTTTACGCGCATTATTTTTTTCGATAGCTGTTCGTGCTACGGGTACTGAACACATTGTCATAGCTATGAAACCCAGAATTTTTGAAATACGTTTAGAAATGCCTAAGTTATAAGAGTTTTAAAGCAAAGCCCAGCGCACTGAAATATGTGCTTTATTACGTACTAGGTAAGGTTCACTGGGTGTATTATGACGTCATAATTTACCTCCAACTCCAAATAATAGTTTTCCAGTCAGTATTAACTTCTCAGGTGATTTCACATTTATTCAATCTGGTATCATAAGGCTATTGTTAAAGTTACTAAAGAAATCGTGATTGATTCTCGATTAACGATTGCAAATGCAGACGAGACCAACTGCTTAACGTGCCTTCAGTACCCTAAGCACGAACAGCTATCGAAAAAAAACGTAAAAAGTAATTTTGAATGGGAAATTTGTACAGCACCATTTATCGCCGTAAATCAAAATGTTCCCATAGAGAATATTCTATCGAGTACTTTTACGCGCGTTTTTTTCTCGATAGCTGTTCGTGCTAAGGGTACCCTTAGCTATCGAAAAAAATAACGAGCATATATACATTCGATAGAGAAATTTCGTATGGGAAATATGTACAGCGCCATCTATCGTCAAGCAGCGAAATTAAATTTTCCATAGATAATTACTCTATCGAGTAGTTTTTACATGCCTTTTTTTCTAGATAGTTGTGTGTAGGTTACCCTTAACAAGAACAGCTATCGAGAAAAAAAATGTGCGTAAAATTACGCGATAGAGAATTATCTATGGAATTTTTAATTTCGCTATTCAACAGTACAAATTTCCCATACAAAATTGCACTATCCAATGATTTTACGCGCATTATTTTTTTATTCGTGCTAAGGGTACAGTACCCGTAGCACGAACAGCTATTGAAAAAAATAACGCGCGTAAAATGATTTGTACCCCGTACCCAGTCCCTTAGTACTGAATAAAGGCACCGATAGTTGATATACCCAGCAATCGGAGGCTCCTTTTAGAATGAGTAAGATTTCAAACAGTGATTTAATATACAAAAAAATCATTAAAAGTTAAAATAAAATATACGTGTCCTCTAATTTTGTATCTACTTTATTTATACAAAGTGAAAACGACATATTATATTTTTGAAAGGTCGTCCATTATTATTGCATAAATATTGCAAAAGTTTATTATTGCATAGATGAAAATTTGTGATGCTTTTTTTAAATAATCAATATTTTTAAAACTAAAACTCTTGTTATTTTATAACTTGCTACCCATACAATCATTATATTATCACTAGTTTTTGCTTTATCAAATAGGAGTACTTAGCTAAAACTCCTGATTATTTTTGAATAGCAAATTCGGATAATATAACATTTTCTTTGTGTTCTGTCTACAAAACAAAGAAATATATTTTCTGTGGTTCTGTCTGTTTGTTTAAAGTTATTTTGTCTATGATGGCATTGGCATTATATCTCATTCAAGAGAGCGTTCTAGTTTCCATCAAAACAAGTAAACAAGCAAAGTAGGTATAGGTGGGTAGTATATTACCTGTCTATACTTAGTTATACTTTATTTTTTTTTCATATCACAAAATAACTTAAATTCACCAAAATCTGTCTTGGTTTCTGTACTACATGTTTTTATTTTATTTTCTCAGGTAATCCAGGCAAATGAAGCAGTTGACAGCCAATAAAAATATCAAGAATATGTTTGACATTCCAGTATATTTATGTAAAAAAATAATTATAAGCTCTAAAAAATTTGGTATAATAAATTATTTTTATTTTGAGAAATATTCTATAAGTGATACTACGTAATATCATAAATATGTAGGCATATTATAAGTGGCTGAAAATTATTAACAATGTCAAAATTGTATACATAAGTATTTACATTATTATTTATTTTCTATGTGACTATTGTACAAAAGATTAAATACATATTTTATAATACATTAGTGGTGTTTTTCTAATATATGTTTGATTTCGTTATCGACCTTATCCCAAGGAACAAAGAGTTTTAATCCGTTTGCTTCAGCTGTCGATTGAATTTCATCCCTTTCGCAATTGGCATTGCAAATGAAATCACAAGTGGCTGTCTGAGCATTGAAATGGAGACCTTCAGAGCAGACTACTAGGACAGATTTTACTCCATCGCATCTCCAGAATTTGTCGCAGTCGGTATCATGAGCCCAGGGAAGGATGTTGCATTCCTCCTTGCATTTGTTATCGTTGCTTTCGCTGCCATCTCCATTACTGCCGTCGCCATTGCCGCCATCTCCGCTGCCATTGTCTCCGCTGCCATTATCTCCATCTCCATTGTCTCCGCCGTCGTTGTCTCCGTCGCCGTTGTCTCCGTCGCCGTTGTCTCCGTCGCCGTTGTCTCCGTCGCCGTTGTCTCCGTCGCCGTTGTCTCCGTCGCCATTGTCTCCATCACCATTGTCTTCACCGTCGTCACCACCATCCTCGTTGCCACCATCACCATTATCATCTTCGCCTTCGCCGTCTCCGTTGCCTCCATAGTTATCATCGCATCCAGCATTCCATGGCCAATCGCAAACCTAGAATGAGGTTAATAAAATATGTAGCAAAAGTAACAACAACAACTTTAAGACTAGCAAGGTTCGAAAACTAAGCATTTAAATCTGATTGGAGCCACTAAACGAGTTCAAGAAGTTGACCCGATTCTCTTTTATAAAAGACAATATTTTAAAAGAATAAACTATGTTGGGATTTACACCATGAACCTGTTTATTTTTCAGACTTTTTATATAGTGTAAATCCAGACATCGTTTATTTTAATAACGTCAATAACCATCAAAATTTAAAACAAAGAAAATTATGTCTACGTCTTGAAAGGTCAACAACATATTGTTAATAATTTAGTTCTAATAATACAAATCAGTTGATTTTTTTACTTATTTTTACAAGGTCGATATTTACCTGCTCAACGGGATTGAAATGAGTCCCGGCAGCACATTCTGTTTCCACCTTTTCACCAAAGACGCAGTAATAGAATTTGCTGCAGTTCGCGTGAGGCAGCAGCTGGTTTACATCAAAGTCGGCGGGACAGCCGTTGGGTAGAGTGCCTTCATTGCCACCGTCTCCGTTACCACCATCTCCGCTGCCATTGTCTCCGTTACCACCATCTCCACTGCCATTGTCTCCACTACCATTATCTCCACTGCCATTGTCTCCGCTGCCATTGTCTCCACTACCATTGTCACCACTACCATTGTCACCATCTCCGTTGTCACCATCTCCGTTGTCACCATCTCCGTTGCCACCATCTCCGTTACCATTGTCGCCAGCGGATTCACAACCAGCATTCCATGGCCAATCACAGATCTAAAATTACACATACCTAAATCAATAATAAGTACAAAACAGATCGGTCAGAAAATCAATTCGCTTCCAAGATGATACTTTTAACTAAGTTGAATTCAACGTCAATCAAACTATCACATTGGTCGAATTTAGTATGCAAATAAACGTAGTAAGTTTTTGCATTTAAAAAGTAACAAGAAACTTTGTATTGTTTTATTTTAAACAGGTTAAATTTAGTGATGCCCTCTATTACCTGTTCAGCAGGATTGAAATGAGTTCCTGGTGCGCATTCTATTTCCACCTTCTCACCGAAATTGCACTGGTAGAATTTGCTGCAGTTCGCATGCGGCAGCAATTGGTGGACTTCAAAGTCAGCGGGACAGCCGTTAGGCAGAGTGTCTCCATTGTCACCATCTCCATTGCCATTGTCTCCGCTGCCATTGTCACCACTGCCATTGTCACCATCTCCGTTGCCATTATCGCCAGCGGATTCACAACCAGCATTCCATGGCCAATCACAGACCTAAAATTACACATAAAATAATAATGATTTCGTCATTGAGTTGCTTTTATGGATCAATTCGCTTTCAAAATGATACTTTTAATTTAGGTGAATTCAACATCAATCAAACTATGCCACTGCTCAAATTTAGTATGAAAATCTACGTAGTGAGTCTTTGCATTTAAAAAGTAGCAAGACTTTTTGTAATGTTTTCTTTAAACAGGGTAAATTTAGTGATGCCCTATATTACTTGTTCAGCAGCATTGAAGTGAGTTCCAGGTGCGCATTCTCTTTCCACCTTCGCACCAAAGTTGCACTGGTAGAATTTGCTGCAGTCCGCATGTGGCAGCAATTGGTGGACTTCAAAGTCAGCGGGGCAGCCGTTAGGGAGAGTATCTCCATTGTCACCATCTCCGTTGCCATTGTCTCCACTGCCGTTGTCACCATCTCCGCTGCCATTGTCTCCGCTGCCATTGTCACCATCTCCGTTGCCATTATCGCCAGCGGATTCACAACCAGCATTCCATGGCCAATCACAGACCTAAAATTACACATAAATTAATAATGAGTACAAAACAGATACGCCAGATAATATTTTCAACGTTACAAAAATGATAATAATTTTGTTTTGATACCATTTCAGATATGCAAGAAACTCTGCAATATTTTGTTATTACAATATATTTTAGTAAATAACAAAATATTCCAGAGTTTAACCGTAAACGTAAACATTGCCATAAATTACCTGTTCGACAGGGTTAAAATGAGTTCCAGGTGCGCATTCTCTTTCCACCTTTTCGCCGAAATTGCACTGGTAGAATCTGCTGCAGTTCGCATGTGGCAGCAATTGGTGGACTTCAAAGTCAGCGGGACAGCCGTTAGGGAGAGTGTCTCCACTGCCACCGTCTTCGCTGTCACCATCTCCATTGTCTCCGCTGCCATTGTCACCGTTGCCATCACCATCTCCGTTGCCATTATCGCCAGCGGATTCACAACCAGCATTCCATGGCCAATCACAGACCTAAAATTATACATAGTTAAAATTAATTCCTTTTCGTCATTGATTTGCTTTTATGAATCAATTTGCTTTCGAAATGATATTTTATATCTAGATAAACTCAACGTTAATTAAGTTACGCCATTGGTTTGCATATAGGTAATGTGCAAAGCTACTTTAGTGAGTCTTTGCACTTAAAAAAACGCAAGAAAATCCGTAATGTTTTGTTTTAAAACATTACGGAGTTATGTTTTGTTCTCTATAGCTACCCTGGCTATTTAGATAGATCTTAAATTACCTGTTCAACAGGGTTGAAGTGAGTTCCGGGAGCGCATTCTCTTTCCACCTTCTCTCCAAAGTTGCAGTAGTAGAATTTGCTGCAGTCCGCGTGCGGCAGGAGTTGGTGGACTTCGAAGTCAGCGGGACAGCCGTTGGGGAGCGTGTCTCCGTTATCTTCATCATCGCCATCGCCATCTTCATTGCCAGCGTCTTCACAGCCGGCGTTCCATGGCCAGTCGCAAACCTGCAAGAATTATTTTTAAGCTTAACTTAGCTGCATTTACCATGCTTAGGTAGTGTCGAAGCTAAGGCCATGATCATGAACTCCCTTGGCAAGATTTGAATTTGGCGTCCCAAGACTTATTTCTAGGATCATGAGCGTCCCTTGTAAGATATTGCGCTCTAAGACATATTTATACTTCTACATATATATTGCCCAGCTGAAGTGGTAATGGGCGGGACACATAACGAGAAGAACCGATGGCCGTTGGGGCGGAAAGGTTCTGGAATGGCGACCGCGCACCGGACGACGCTCCGTGGGTAGGCCCCCGACAAGGTGGACCGACGATCTGGTGAAGGTCGCGGGAAGCCAGTGGATGCAGGCAGCGCAGGACCGATCGTCGTGGAGATCCTTAGGGGAGGCCTATACCCAGCAGTGGGTGTCGTGCGGCTGATATGATGATGATGATGATAACATGGGCGTACCCAGCATCAACTTAAGGGTGGGGCAAAAGTAAGGAAAAAGTAATAGGAATTTAAAATGTTTGTTTAATGATTGATCTTATATCAATAAGGACTTGCAAGGATTCCGGCTTTTGGTTGGTATGGTTTGGACAAAATAAATTACAATTAATAATAGTGTAACCTAGTCAAGAAGGCGTGCGAAGCGCACCGCGCACTGAGAGCCGTATGGCGATGATGGTTTGGACAAAATCATTACAATCAATGATGGTTTGGCGCGCTCCGAGCTGTGCGGTGATCATGGTTTGGACAAAATCATTAGCATTAATGATGGTGTAGCCCAGTCGCGGCGTGCGAAGCGCACCTTGCCCCAACGTGGGTACGCACATGGATGATGATATATATTTATGATAAACGAGTAATTCTTTACGGGAAATCTCATTTCGCTTTTCAGAGGTAGATGTCGCTGTACAAATTTCCCTTAAAAATAACTTAATCGAATGTTTTTACTCGCGTTATTTTTTTTTTCGCGCGTTTCGATAGGTATTTGTACAGTAAGCGGCACGCTGCGCTGGGATTCCATAAAGTGTAAAATTTACTCAATCAATATTATACTTAAAAACAAGCAGATTAAAGTCCAAAATTCATTGAAGATTTTTGACAATTTTGTATAGCTCGATGTGCTGCTTACCGTACATAAGACATAATAGTAGTACTTTTAGTTTAAAAATATATGACGTTGTTTTTAAATATTTTTTAATGCCTAGTACAGTAGCAGACAAATCCATTCAACTAACATAGCACTAATCGAGGTTTAGACTAGCAATAAACTATCTTGCCAGATGTTGATTTCTGCGTTGTTGCCACTGTCAAGTGTTAACGGTGTGGTAGCTTGCCACACCCTGTTGCCGGAACTTGCTCGCTCAAAAAATTGCAGGAAGAACCTGTACCCTTAGCACGAACAGCTATCGAGAAAAATAACGCGCGTAAAATTACTCGATAGAGAATTCTCTATGGAAAAATTAATTTCGCTATTCGGCGGTAGATGGCGCTGTACTAATTTTTCATACAAAATTGCACTATCGAGTAATTTTACGCGCGTTATTTTTCTCGATAGCTGTTCGTGCTAAGGGTACTGATTGCTAGTGAAAATCGCACTTTAGGTACACATGTTTTATTTTGTTAAATAAAAAAGTACCTAGATAACTTTTAAATTTGTTGTGCAAGAATATTTACGATTAAATTTATTTTTAAAACAAATAAATTGTTAAGGCTGATGATGAATTTCATTCATATCAGTTTGACTAACCCGAGATATGTTACTGCAAAAACGAATTAAAGGATTAGCAATCGATAAAACTGCGTGTAAACATTATCTGTGAAGTGATTAACTATGTGTAATTTTATAGGTAGATACGTAAAACAGTTTCTTGTTTGTTGCCACTTTTTCCGTAAAAGATAATGATGATATTTAAACTTGTAATCTTTTGGGTAGCTACGTACCATGGGCAACAGCGTCGCTTAACCACTCAGGTTAAAATCGTTTGCACGACGCGCCGTCACAACATACGTTTAGTTCGTGCAGGGGCGATACGCATGCACACGAATTTTGGTGCTAACTGGTTCAGCTACGCTGTTGCCCATAGTACCTATGTCATTTAATTACGAGTAAAATGGTAGTAGTGGTATTGTACGCGTATTCCCATACAAACTTACTCTATCGAACTCTTTTTACGCGCGTTTAAGCATAATCTGTGAAACAGCAGGTACTTAAATTATTATTTTAGGCCTATTATAAAATATCAAGACACACAAAGATCAAGTTCTATAGCTATCGTACTCTGATAATATAGATTGAATAAAAATATACCTACACACCTAGGTAATTTACCGGCGTGCTGTTGTGCAATTTTTTTTATCTCCTTTTTTATTATGCCATAAAATTGATAGATAGATAAGTAAGTAATGCACATTTTTCACATACTAAATCGCATTTTTGAGACTTAGGTATCCTGTTGGATATCGCTTCTGCTACAGTAAATATTTCCATAATTTATTTACCATCATTTCATCATACATCCATTTTTATTATCGCCCTAAGATTGCGGCAGTTAAACAACTTTCACAAGGGTTGGTCATGGGATGGGTGACCAAAAATTTTCTCTAATTCCTCCGTGCTTTGGAAGGCACGTTAAGACGTTGCGTTACGACGACGTCCCGGCTGCATTTGCAGTCTTTAATACCCACCAATTTGCATTGGGCCCGAGTGGTGGGTTATGGTATGGCCTGCTCAGAGAGCCTAGTGCGAGTTGATGTTTTCACTTTTCACTATCGAAAACTATCGGATATGCTGCTCATAGTCAATGCGAGTGAAAGAGACAAAACGATAGTTGCGATAGCGAAAAGTGAAAACATCAACTCGCATTGCGCTCTCTGTACCCTTAGCACGAACAGCTAACGAAAAAAATAACGCGCGTATAAACATTCGATAGAGTAATTTTGTATGGGAATTTTGTACAGTGCCATCTATCGCCGTAACGAAATTAAATTTTTTATAGAGAATTCTCTATCGAGTAATTTTACGCGCATTTTTTTTCTCGATAGCTTTCGTGCTAAGGGTACAGTACCCTTAGCACGAACATCTATCGAGAAAAAAAATATTTTTTCTTCTCGACGGTAGATGGCGCTGTACAAATTTCTCATACAAAATTACTCTATCGAATGTTTTTACGCGCATTGTTTTATTCGATAGCTTTTCGTGCTAAGGGTACTTACTGCTCATCCAGCCATAAGGCAGGCCTGTACCCCACCAGTGGGGACGTAAAAAAGGGTTGATTTGCGTTCTTACCTGTTCTACTGGATTGAAGTGTGTGCCAGAAGCGCATTCTCTCTCAACTTTCTCACCAAAGTTGCAGTAGTAGAATTTACTGCAGTTTGCGTGAGGCAAGAGTTGGTGCACTTCGAAGTCAGCGGGACAACCGTTGGGGAGGAGGTCTGGGTTTGGGCTGGTTGTTGGGGCTTGGGTGGTTGTTGTAGTGGTAGTAGTTGTGGTAGGTTCGGGGGTAGTGGTAGTTGTAGTAGGTTCGGGGGTAGTGGTAGTTGTGGTAGGTTCAGGGGTAGTGGTAGTTGTGGTTGGTTCAGGGGTAGTGGTAGTTGTGGTTGGTTCAGGGGTAGTGGTAGTTGTGGTTGGTTCGGGGGTAGTGGTAGTTGTGGTAGGTTCGGGGGTAGTGGTAGTAGTGGTAGGTTCGGGGGTAGTGGTAGTAGTGGTAGGTTCAGGGGTAGTGGTAGTTGTGGTTGGTTCGGGGGTAGTGGTAGTTGTGGTTGGTTCAGGGGTAGTTGTAGTTGTGGTAGGTTCAGGGGTAGTGGTAGTTGTGGTTGGTTCAGGGGTGGTGGTAGTTGTGGTTGGTTCAGGGGTAGTGGTAGTTGTGGTTGGTTCAGGGGTAGTTGTAGTTGTGGTAGGTTCAGGGGTAGTGGTAGTTGTGGTAGGTTCAGGGGTAGTGGTAGTAGTGGTAGGTTCAGGGGTGGTTGTAGTTGGATCAGCTTCAGTAGGTGGACTTCCAGGAAGATTGCAGTTTGCTTGTGCTGGGTGCACGCACACCTGTAACGAAAAATACACATTTATTATTAGATTTTTGCAGAACAACTTCAGATGTTGAAATAATTGAACTCCAGTGCAGTGGCTAGACGTGCATGCAGGTGGTAATATTGTGGCCTTAGGGACGGTAGACTAGTGATGCCGCTACATTAGGGTGTGAGACACTAAGAGAGAGGCGTTTCCCTGCGTGAACGAATCAGAAATGAGGAGATCCGTAAGAGAACTAAAGTAACTGACATCACTCGAAGGATTGCTTATTTAAAGTGGCAGTGGCCGGGACACATAGCGACAAGAACCGATGGCCTTTGGGGCGGAAAGGTCCCGGACAGGCGACCGCGCTACGGCCGACGCTCCGTGGGTAGGCCCCCGACAAGGTGGACCGACGATCTGGTGAAGGTCGCGGGAAGCCGCTGGATGCGGGCAGCGCAGGACCGATCGTCGTGGAGATCCTTGGCCAGGGCCTATGCCCAGCAGTGGGTGTTGTGCGGCTGATATGATGATGACGACACTTAGAAAAATAAGAAAAAAAAATGTTGTACCTGTATTTCGAAGGAGAATTCCGTGCCAAGAGCGCAGTCTCTAGGAGTCTCCCATTTTTGACCGTACTCGCAGTAGTAGAATTTCGTGCAGTCGTACTCGTGGGGTAGAAGCCAGTGGCTTTGGTCTGGAGGGCACAGGTCTGAAGGGACGAAGGAGCGCGTCTCCAGGTCGCTTGGGCGACCGCGCGCTAACGCAACGGTGGCGAGAATGAGGAATTTACCTACGGAAGAGGGGAATATCGTTTCAGAAAACATTTAGGCGGCCTACGCACTGACAGGTACCTAGATTAGTGCCTATATATGTAACTTAGTAAACGAACTTTCATGAATTTCCACAACCGGCCGCACCACGTTAGGTGCTGCAATATATCCAGGCGACTACCTAGAATGCATCGTAGGCGCGAGGCTTACAACCAAAGACTATGAGACCAAGGCGACTATCCTAGCGACTCGCTTACCAGTGCGGTCACCAAGTAACCTGGATCTAGGCACCAATCTAGCCACCTGTGTCGGTGCGTTCGCAGCCTTAAGCGTGGGCTACATGATGGCAAACCCTTTTGAGCGAAGTACCTAAAATGCACGCTTCCTATGAAGCAAAATGCCTAAAGTCAATGTCTAAAACTCAGGATGCCTATAATGTTTTAATGTCTATAAGGTTTTAATGTCTAGGAAGCAAAATGCCTATCTTGTTTAATGTCTACAAAGCATTAAGGGCCCGTCGAACTACCTATTTGACCTACTGGTAGGACCTCGGTATACCACTATGTACTACGAAATCCTAATGTAATATTCAGTCAAAAGTACCAGGGCAACAAAACTTACAAGGAGTTATTTCGATTTATATTTTTGAAAAATTAAAGAGCTAAAGGATTAACACATATCTTCGCGGTACGAAATCAAAATAACTCCTCGTAAGTTATGTTGCCCTGGTACTTTTGACTGTATATTACATTATTTCGCAATTGAATATAAAATTTATTTGAAATCAGGATACTAAATTTAATAAGCCCTAGTTAGGCATTTCGATTCTTAGGCATTAAACATTGTTTGTCAAAGTAAATTGCAGGCAAATTCAGTTTTTAGGCATCGTGCATTTTAGGTACTTCGAGTTTCAGGTATCTCGCGTTTTAGGCATCACGCAGCAGTGGCATCGTGCGTTTTAGGTATTTCGCTCAAAAGGGATGGCAAACAGCTGCCTGATCTTGCTAGTGCAGCCATGTTGCGGTTGAAATTATTGAGGTATATATATATATGAGGTATTTTAGGTTTGGAATAATCGTTCTTTATTTATCTATCGATACGGACACTACGGTATTCTAAAAAGCCCTAGTCCAGTAGGACCACGGGTACATAGTGGTATACCGAGGTCCTACCAGTAGGTCAAATAGGTAGTTCGACGGGCCCTTAATGCTTTGTAGACATTAAACAAGATAGGCATTTTGCTTCCTAGACATTAAAACCTTATAGACATTAAAACATTATAGGCATCCTGAGTTTTAGACATTGACTTTAGGCATTTTGCTTCATAGGAAGCGTGCATTTTAGGTACTTCGCTCAAAAGGGAACATTTTTTTTGTCACTTTTCGACCCTTGGCAAATATTTTTAGTTTCTTTATTAGAACACTCCCTTAAGTTAATTAAAACGACTACAAAATAATGGTGTATACATTATTGGTAGGCTCCTGCCGACCTAGCATACGCACCACGACCACAGTACCTACCCTTAGCACGAACAGCTATCGAAATAACGCGCGAATAACATTTAATTTTGATACCTAGTCTAATTTAGCACGGGTACAGCACCATCTACCGCGGAATAGCAAAATGAAATTTTCCATAGATAAGTATTCTATCGAGTACTTTTACGCGCCTTTTTTTCTCGATAGATGTTCGTGCTAAGGGTACTGGTACTGTGCCCGTAGCACGAACAGTTTTGAAAAAAATAACGCGTAAAAACATTCAATAGTGTAATTTTGTATGCGAAATTTGTACAGCGCCATCTACCGCCAATAAGCGAGATGAGATTTTCCATAGAGAATTCTCTATCGAGTACTTTTGAGTGCATTTTTTTCTCGATAGCTGTTCGTGCTAAGGAGAAATATTTACGACGACTATGTGGGGAAAAATTTAGTTGTGGTGCACGAGGGAGATGAAACCACACCTTGTTTGGCACTTACAAAATGGTTTCAGTTAAGTTTTTTTAATCTTTAAGTTTAGTTCTTGCTTATTATACTACCTACGTAAGATTATTATCGAAAAAAATACAAACACGATTTGATGCAGTGATAAAAGAATTACAAGTTGTATGCATGTTTAGTGTGTTAGATACTGATCAGTATTTTGGATATCAGCAAGATACACGATCGATTATTTGTACTTTATATTAAGGATGCATAGATTGCTTTGCGATTGTACACTGACCATAGCTTTGCACGTAGTCCCTAAATAATTAATATAACTTGGCACCTTTAGGTAATTTTAGAAAAAAGTGTTGTCATATTTGTTTTTATGTTTACCACTTACCACTAGCTGCCTGTCTCTAAATTAATTGTACCAAGTGAAAAAACCACTAGGGTAAACTATACAATGATTGGCACCCGAAGCGAAATCTTTCCTTAGTTGATTAAATTATCTGTGACATAAATTGGTGTAATTCACGACTTTAAAAAAATCTGTAGGGCTTATTATTACAATAACAACGAAAAAAAAAACTAAAGTTTTTATGAAAAAATAATCAGAAAGCTTCTAAAAACATCGAAAAGTATAAGTAGTCACTTAGATTATCAATTGTTTTTAATATCAAATCAAATTATCAAACTTTTAGTACAATCCTTGGCACAAACTTACTAGTTATTGGCACTTAACAGAGTAGTAGGTATCTTCTTTTAAATGTTAAAGTGCCAATCATAGTAGGGGTGCTAAGACAAGTAAAGCTTACCCTATTTGTAAAAACAAATTGTTTTATATTTTTTAAGTTTGATTTCTAAATGATCCATTGTTATAAATTAGTAAATGTAGGTATTTCAGACTTACACGTCACATAGGTATCACTACATAATATAAATCAAAGTCGCTTACCGCTGTTTGTCCCTATGTATGCTTAGATCTTTAAAACTACTTTATGGATTTTGATACGGTTTTTTTAATGGATAGAGTGATTCAAGGGGAAGGTTTATATGTATAACTAGCGGCCGCCCGCGGTTTCACCCGCGTGGTTCCCGTTCCCGTGAGAATATCGGGATAAAAAGTATCATATGTTAATCTAGGCTGTCTACTATCTGTGTGCCAAATTTCAACCAAATCCGTTCAGTAGTTTTTGCGTGATTGAGGAACAAACATCCAAACATTTATAATATTAATGTATAATACATCGCACGGAAGCAAAGCGACGGCAGTTCGCTAGTTTTTTTTATAAATACACCTAATCTACCTACACTATGTTTTCACAATTGTCACTCAATAGAACACTTTAATTAATAAAGAAATAACATACCTAACATTGACGTTTTGTGCTATTATATAAAATTATATATTTACTGCACTTGTCAGGTATATAAGTTGGTACTATGTTGATTTGTTTTCAGTCCCACGTATATATATTTCTTGCCATTTGTCATTATCTTTGTTTTATCATTTCGTTGATAAAAATGTTCATTCTTTTCCGTTTTATGGTAAAATAGAAGCGGCAGCGAGGGCGATAGTGAAAGCAATTTTAACAGGGTAGGTACCTTCTTATTTATTTTTAAGTTCATTTTAAAGATAATTATAATTTATAAATATTGTACTCTTCTTCTTTAACTTTATTACTTAAGGTTACCTGGAAGAGATTATTACTTAGCAATAAGGCAGCTTTGTGTGCTTGTTCTGTACCCTTAGCACGAACAAACAGTTATCGAAAAAATAACGCGCGTACAAAACATTCGATAGAGCAATTTTGTATGGGAAATTTGTGCAGCGCCATCTATCGCCGAGAAGCGAAATTAAATTTTCCATAGATAATTCCCTATCGAGTACTTTTACACGCGTTTTTTTTCTCGATAGATGTTCGTAGGGCCTTTTACAAAAAAGAATCACGATAGTCGGACGCAATTCGTCGTTTAATTTACTTAATATTGAACTTTATTCGTGAGTCCATAGTGCCACAGAGTCGGACGAACATCGTACGCTTATCGCGATACTCTTTTGTAATAGGCCCTCTGTTTGTTGTTTTTCCTTGTAATTTGACCTGTCTTAGTGTGCAATAAAGTGTTTTAGTATTGTTCAGAACGCTTCGACTAAGACCCACTTTTAGCACGAACATCTATCGAGAAAAAACGCGCCTCTATAGAGTAATTATCAATGAAAAATGTAATTTCTCTTTTCGGCGGTAGATGGCTCTGTATAAGTTTCTCATACAAAATTAATCTATCTAATGTTTTAACGCGCGTTATTTTTTTCGATAGCTGTTCGTGCTAAGGGTACAGTACCCGTAGCACGAACAGCTATCGAAAAAAATTAGTTCACCAACTACTTTAAAGCTCCACATATATCTGTGGCTCATACAGCCCTTGAGGGATATAGTTTTCTTATTAGTGGGTAAGGAGGATGGGCAATAAGTGCCATAACCCACCACGAAGGCCCTACGCGGATTGGTGTGTGTTAACGTCTGCAAATGTAGCTGGGACTAACGTTTTAATGTGCCTTCCGAAGCACGGAGGAGCTTCAGATAATATTTTTTTTGTCACCCATCCCATGACCGACCCTTGCGAAATGCTGGGCCAGGTGCTAAATCTCATCTTAGTGGAAAGTTTCTTTATTCTCTACGGTAACATACTAATCCTTAATTCATTATCTTTTCAATTCATTGTTCATACGATTTAGTTTAAAAAATGTCTTTCATTAGTCCGACATCCCTGGATTAGCCGAAACTAAATGATTAATGATTATTAAGTAATGATGATTATTCGTTTATCGTCATTTAGAATCGACAGAACTATGTGACGTATCGATTAATCGATATTTAACAAATGAATCCGGATTATCTTGCTGTTTGGGACTGTGATTGTGATGTAAGTAAACTGTAGGCAAAGCTAGGGGTGTAGTTAGTATACGAACATTTAATATAATTAGTACTTTTGTATTTAGCGGTTGAAATCTATTCTATGGTCATAGTTCGTCTATAATAATGATAAGTTTAAGAAAAAATTGCATGTTTTAATTTTTTTTAACGAAACACAAGTTCTTGTAATTAGTAATCTTGTAGTAAGTAGTTATAGGTACCTACTAAAAAAAGGAGAAAATCAGTTCGACAAACAGACTTAATCCTCGATCAGTAGCCTTAGCACGAACAGCTATCGAGAAAAATAACGCGCGTAAAACTACTCGAATCCTACAATTTTGTATGGAAATTTGTACAGCGCCACTACGTCCGTAAACGGAACTAAGATTTGGAAGCACGAAACATGTTGACATAAGGTATCGAGCAGCCTTCGAATCGAGTTCGAATAGTAAAGTTACAACTTGTATGGGAATCGGTAGCACGAACCCACTTTTGACATACGGTATCGAGACACTCGCAAGCTGGCTATCGACAACTTACTCACTGACATTTTTTCAGTGAGAGACTTTTCGAGTGACTTTGTATTATTTATTATTAAATTTTAAAAGCATTTATGTAGTAACAAAAATTAAATTTGAGAACTATGAAATGTCCACTGAATTATCCACAGGCAATATTAATTAAATTGTTCACATTAAACATAGAAATTTGTAAAATAAAAATCTCGTCATTTTACGCTATCCACGGTGTCCCCCACACCCTCCATACCTTTATTTTAGCAATATTTTAGAACTTACCTACAAAACTCAAATAAAACTATAGAATACGGTGTTATAAGTATAATATTTGTTTTCAGACAACACATCACACAGTTTGGATACAGTTAATTAATTATTGTTGTATTTAAGTAGATATTAAAAAAATAAGACCATAAAACTATGATGAAAACTAACTAGGTATAACAATGCAAACTTAACAAAGTCTCTAATTTGTCGAATCTTCAAACACTAGGCACTAATTCCGATGAAATTCACATATTTTCATAGCACGTCCAAAGGTTTTATTGTTTATGTGTAAACAATTTATTATTCATTGACGATATTCCATTGTTATTCTTCAAGTTCATAAAAAATCTTCAATTAGAACAATTTGATGAAACTATGAAACATTGTAGTTTACTCCTAGGTCATAATATCATTTCCTCGCAATTGTATTATTTATTAGCCGACACAGATAAATCATTTTAGACAAAAAAAAAATAAAGAAATGGCTTCACGGCTTTTTATTATTTTAGGTTATATTTTTCATTAAATCACAGGATGAGAAAGAAAGAGAGAAAGAATAGAGACACTCTTCTTTTTCAAACCAATCACGGGAAGGTGCAATGACCGTTCAAAAGCATGGGCGAAATCATGAACATTTTAAAAATTATTATAATATTTGCAAATTAATTTAAGTTATTAAATGAAATTAATATTGTTAACAGTTTTATTGTTAATAATAAGAATAATAAATGTAAAATTATGATGATAAACAACTTGATTGAATTTTAATTTATATATTTATGATTTACATAGATATACAACATGGTTTTTGAACGCACCTTGCTTCAATTGGATTGATAATTGGATTGTGTCAGGTTAGCTTTATTTATCGCTACTATCGAGTTGACGTTAGCCAGCTCTGTAAAATTCGTGCTGCCGATTTTGCTAGCTTTCGAATCGAGTCCGTTTTCGAGTAGTATTTTCTTACGCGCGTAAGATTTCTCGATGGCTGTTCGTGCTAAGGGTACTGTACCCGTAGCACGAACAGCTATCGAGAAAAATAACGCGCGTAAAATTACTCGATAGAGATTTTTCTATGGAAAATTTAATTTCGCTATTCGGCGATAGATGGCGCTGTACTAATTTTTCATACAAAATTGCACTATCGAATGATTTTACGCGCGTTATTTTTTTCGATAGCTGTTCGTGCTAAGGGTACAGATGAGAAGATTAAGCCAATACGATCAAACATTTCCTCAATAAAAATGTATCTAAAAATATGTTCATATTTTCCTAGAATATTTCTTTCTAATAATAAAATCCCTGTATCATAATTTTTTATCTATAATCACGGCTGTATTTAATGCAAAATATACCTATTACACTGAATAATATTATAATCCATAATCCAAGATTAGTGGCTATCGTGAAGATAAAATAAATAAGGTACATGCGTAATTATTTTTTTTGGTATTTATTTTTAAGGCATTATGTTGTTTTCATTTCTTGAATATAAAAAATAAAACTTATCGAAAATATCGTATACAATGCGGTTAAAGTGATGAAAGACAGTGACCCGCGGCAATTTCAGTCGAGTGTATTGTAAGAGAAAATTTAATAGAAAAAAATACATAGTTTTGTACCGCAAGCGCTCTAACAGGTATCGAAAAAAAACACGCGCGTAAAAGAACTCGATAGAGTAATTATCTATGGAAATTTCATTTCGCTTTTCAGCGGTAGATGGCGCTGTACAAATTTCCCATACAAAATTACTCTATCGAATGTTTTTACGCGCGTAATTTTTTTCGATAGCTGTTCGTGCTAAGAGCAATGTACCCGTAGTACGAACAGCCATAGAAAAAAATAACGCGGGTAACAACATTCGATAGGGAAAAGAATGGTCATTTCTTTTGTACAAAGTTAAATTATAGCATATGCGGCCGCGTGGGCATTGAAGAATTAATAAAAAAGTTCTATTATACTAATAATAAAAACCTAATCTGAGTTTTAAACTAAGTTTTGCAATTTTACCAGCAAATTATGACATCTTTCGGGAAAACGAAATCATTCGAAATTTCACTTCGGATGCTTTCGAAAAGTTCGTCTAGAGGTAGCACATTCCACCAATATGAGTTTGTTTCGCTATTTCATTACCATTAAAGCGAAGAGATGGCGTTGCTTGCTTTTCCAATGTTGCATTAGATGGTAGGTACCTGCATATCAATAAAAACCAAAATTGTGAAAAATGGAAAGCTTTTGAAACAAAATGGGTTTATGGGTAAATTCGTAAATTTCTCTTTGAGAAAATAAAAACCATTTTGTTTTGCTACTCGCCAATAGATGGCAGTACATGTCAAATGCGTATGCATCAACAACTATGCACAATATATCAATTAGGTATATTATTTATAATATTTATATTAGAAACTTTCCTTTATTTAATATATGTGAACTTGGCCACATCACGTATTGTGTTATCATAATAACAACTATTTTTATCTTCGCATTCGCGATCAAACTAGGCACGATTTGATTAGGATTTTAACATCACTACTGTTTTTTAATTGATTACGATCAGCATCACCTGTTGCATGATTATTATAAAACTAACACTTAATCAGTTTCTTTTATACCTAATAGTTGTAATAATACTGACAGAGTAAAGAGCCATGCTCGGCGGGCGTTTTTCCGCGTGATTGAATGAATGTGCGAAAAAAACGCGTGTAAAAGTACTCGATAGAGTATTCTCTAAGGGAAATATCATTCCGCTTTTCGGTGGTAGATGGCACTGTACAAATTTACTCTATGAATGTTTAAAACGCGTGTTATTTTTTTCGATATCTATTCATGCTAAAGGAGATCCGTAGTAGAACTAAAGTAACCAACATCGCTCGAAGGATTGCTCAGCTGAAGTGGCAGTGGGCGAGACACAGCGTGAAGAACCGAGAGCCATCCATTACACGGTAGGTTTTTCTGTCAATTTAACCACAGCCACGGCCGTAACTGACGATTAACCTACCGTGTAATGGGGTGACTGATGGTTGCATGAAGTTGATTTCTTCTTTCCATCAGTCAATCAGTCAAACGTAACTCATGACTGATGGAATTTGACTGACGCTTGCATGAGCATGTAATGGCCGCCTAGCCGTTGAGGCGAAAAGGTTTTCGAGTGGAAACGCGCACCGGACGACGCTCCATGGCCCCGAAAAGATAGACCGATGATCTTGTGAAAGTCGCGGGAAACCACTGGATGCGGGCAGCGGAGGACTGATCATCGTGGAGATCCTCGAGGGAGGCTTATACCCAGCAGTGGGTGTCGTGCAGTTGATAATGCTGAAAATGCTGTCTGCACTGTCTATTGATATTTTTAGTATGCATATAATATAATAGGGAATATGCATAAGACACCGATTTTGATAAATTTGAGCTTGATCGCTTCGGACACGTATAAAAACATGATGGAACAGGAAAATAAAAAATAATAATGTGTTATTTTAGCTTTATGACACGATGAAATCAGGGAAAAATAACGTTTTTTTCACTTTCAAATATAATGAATTTAACTGAATATCGAATAAGAAATCATTTTTATATGACACATAATATACTTAAACGCAAAATTTTGGGAGATAATTCAAAATAATTGAAAATTCTTGGCTAACTCCATAGTAAACGCGCGCCTGAAACGTGACATGTGACGTCAATATCATGTCCGTTTTGTATGGAGAGTTTTCGGCGGTTGCTGCTGCGTGCTAACTTCGAGTAACTATATCACGAGAAAAAAACGCAAGAAAAAAGTTTTAATATTACAGTTGATTTTCTCACGCATTAGACTTTTGATTTTGAAAAAAAAAAATTGATGAATATGCCCTATTGCTTCAATTTTGCTCATGTCTGAACTTGTCTTATGGTATACCTATTTAGGCAAGAAATTATGCCATAGTAGCTCCCAGAGATTAAAATTTAGACAATGTTTTTATTTTCAAATCATTTCTTACTTTCACAGCACAGCGGGTAGATTTATTTGGATTAATTTTGTAAATAATAGTTCAGAAATCAACCTAAAATCAGAAATGTGAAAAATAAAAAAAAATTATAACAAGATGCAGAACATACAATAGTCTTGAAAGAGTTCTATCTTTCCATGTTTGAAAACAATACGAATTGTAATTCTATAAGCGCGAGTCAGGACGAGGGGGGGGGAGGAGTCAACCCCTGGAATAATATCTTAATCCAATCCTGGACAGATGTTTACATCGGAATCTCATTATGATAGGGTAAATCCTACTATTGCTTGCTGTCATCTTTAAATTTTGTATCAACTTTTTGATTTGTCATAACGTGTCTCTTATTGAAATAAAAGACTTTTTAACGGATACTAGCGCGGTTTTATTGAAAGTACTTTGGTAATTAGTTGGTATTTGGTTTGATTTTTGATTTTTCCGACGTTTCGGCACCTTTGCAGCTGCCGTGGTCACGGGGGACTGAAGCTACTCGTGAGCCTACCCTCAAGCGATGAATTTTTTTTTTAAGACGTTCAGAAATTAATATTTTACAATTTTATTTATCTTTTTAATTGGTTTAAGTTGATTTTGTGATTTAATTAATGCTAAAGAGAGAGAATCTACTGAAACTACCACCATTTCACAAAATTGGGAGGCCCCTCCAAGAAAGAAATGGCGAAATAAAACTTGGAGAGGAAAGCCGACCTCCGTCTTTTATATTTATTAATTTATTTGCAAAAGGAACTAACCGTATCATTAGATCTTGCAGTGTGTGTATGGGGCTTCAGCTTGTGAATGATGGGGTCCCAAGCTGGTGGAATTTTCCAACCATCATCTCTATTGAAATTAGGATATTTATTTATTTCGATAGCCTCGCGGAGCATTCTAGGAATAAATCTACGTTCCTTAGCAAGGATTTGGGGTTTGTCAAATCTAATGTAATGGTTGGGCCCCTCAAAAAAAAAAAAAAATCAAAAATCAAACCAAATACCAACTAATTACCAAAGTACTTTCAATAAAACCGCGCTAGTATCCGTTAAAAAGTCTTTTATTTCATGTCTAGTGAGCGCGTAAGCTTGAGAAGTGTCTCTTATTTTTTTTGTACGCTGCATTAGGTACTCAATATTTTGTGATAATGTGTCTGTTATATAAAATAAAAAACTAGTGACTCTGGGAGCAGTAGACCTCGCGTTAGTGTCATTTTTGAAATGGCCGAAATATGATTTTTCCACATATCCTGCGCCATTGAGAAAAAAATAAAAAAAACTGAATAGACAAAAAAATACTGTCTATTAAACCTGCTCACAAAATTGCCTGAGAATCGGTTGAATTTTTTTAAACATTACGAGAATAATGAATGGTAGAAAATTATAAGTCCGTGGCAGGTACGCTTAAATTCGTATTTGATTGAATCAGGCGTCACTTGGCGGAAGTCCCAAACCATTTTGGAAAAAGAAATATATGTAGCTTACTTCCGCAAACAATATATGCAAGATGCACCGCCCGCCCGCCCGCAAAAATATGCACAAGCACACCACAAAATATCAGTGCACAATATTTGCATTTAGCAAGACAGCAACACACCTTGCACCTTCACCAATAAGGCTACTCTACACGTGTTTCGCCCCAACCCGGGGCATCCTCAGGAGTTAGATCGTGCGTACACCAACACCGATTGTGGTGTGCATGTGCATATTTTTGCGGGCGGGCGGGCAGTGCATCTTGCATATATTGTTTGCGGAAGTAAACTACATATATTTCTATTTTCAAAACGCTTAAATTCGATTAAAATAAAAAAAATATACAGTGCTACAACACTTTCCATTTGTTCGAATTACCATATACCTAGTCATCGTGCCAAACATTGATTTATTTCCCCAATATAATTTCTACCAGAGGTGGTACAGTAACTGTGTCGTTTACCCTATACCAAAGTGTGGATTCCGGATTTGTGTCGTCATAATAACGGATTTATTCAATGAGTTGATTCTGAAGTATAACAAATAATAATATAAATGCATTTGTTTACTGCTCGCCTTCAAATAGTTATTTTTTGTTGGTTTTGTTTTTGAATTATAAAAGTTTTGTGTCTAATATAGTTTTGTCTACCTACTTTATTTTTTCCTAGAATTTTTTCATTATGTTTTTGTGAAAATGTATGAACATAATTTTCATACATTTTCACCAAATGTCATTAGACAAATTATTGAAATCACATCCACCCCACCGTAAGGCGATATGATATAAACAATTTATCACGTTTAAATGTATATACAATTAATTTTGACAGTTGAGTGTCGAAAAAACGCTTTAACACGCGATTCAAACTTTGTGTTTTTGCTTTTCTTATAAATGAATTTAAAAATTGTTGATTACCTACTTTTAGGGCCAAACTACTTTTTAACACGTTTTCATTAGGTTGCTTTCTTGTAGTACCTTATGTTATAATACTAGCGACCCGCTTCGGTGTAGTGTGGAATTTGACACCATGTATTATACATATAAACCTTCCTCTTGAATCACTCTATCTATTAAAAAAACCGCATCAAAATCCGTTGCGTAGTTTTAAAGATTTAAGCATACATAGGGATATAGGGACAGAGAAAGCGACTTTGTTTTATACTAATAGGTAGTACAAAGTGTCAACGTCACGCATTACAAACTTTTAGCAAAAAAAGTAAAAAAAAGAGCAAAATAAGGGTGATCGGAGGGGTTGTAATAATAACTTAGCCAAAACTTATTATTTCGCATACCTATCGTAAATGGGATAAGTTAGCATAGTGTTCAAACTAATATTAACTTTATGGTTCAAACATAAGTTCTTACCTACATACAAATTATGATACAAGAGTGTTTACGGTTTTTAAATGAACAAAGAAAATGCTAGTATGAAAATTGCAACTTTTTGAAAATTCTCCATACAAATCGACAATTTCATAGGTAAAGGACCTATTATATCTTTGTGTACCTGTGTATCATGACACCGGTTAAAATGTTCACGATATTTTTCTAACACGAGCATGACTTCCCAAGCTGCACCGATATTTGTATTCAGACGGCTCACAGTTTTCTTAAATGGAATTTAAAAGCTTGAAATGTTTCTCGCTGCGTTATGGATGTGTTATGTGCGAGGGAACCAGGCACGCTGAATATTAATGCGCGAAATGTAATTGGAATACAGTTTTACGAGTATCCGTCTTTATTACACTACTTTTGAGCTTTGGGTGTTGCTAGTTTTTTTATTTCCTTATGTTTCTGACTCTTGCGTCTGGGATTAAATTTTGAACAAAGAAAGGCCCCAACATTTTCAATTGTTTTTATTATGCAACATTGTACGAGTATTGTTAAAGCCAAAAACATACATCTTGGTACAACATTTTTTTATTTTTTTGTCTGGGTTGCTTATGGTAGTGTTAAGTATTTGATTTACATGTTACAGTTAAAGTGCGTAAATCAGTTAGAGTGCACATTAACTAGTTAATCTGCAGATTAACTGGTCTAGTCAGTTAATGTGAGAAAAATTGTTCCATTCTTACATTAATTAGGTAATCTGCAGATTAACTCTTATCTCACGGGCAAAGGATGCTCAGTGTTTACCTAGGTATGTGATCAATGCAGAAATAAAAATATATGCAGGAGAACCAACATCCTTCTAAGCAACGCGCAGCTAAAGTGGCATATAGCGAGAAAAACTGATGGTTGTTGGGGCAGAAAGGGTTTTGGAATTACGCCCTTTATCTGATGAAGTCGCTCCATGGGTAGAAAAGTTGGAGTAACGATCTGGTGAAGGTCGCAAGAAGCCGCTGGGGGTGGGCAGCCCAAGCACAAGCGTCGTGAAAATCCTTTAGTATCATGAGACCGGTAATTCTCTGACTAGATATATAGCTGTAAAATGTTTTTTTTATTTTTCATAATGAAGAATAACAGCGATTTTGTTTAGTGACTTATCTAATTAGGACCACATGCACAAACGTGAAGAAATTTTCGCGAAATCTCTTAAAACAGAAAAGTTATACGGCCTAGAACAATGTTATTTTGTGTTGTACGATGACATCATTGGTCATACAGGTGAGCCTTACGTCTTGCATTATAAAGCACATATTTAAGTGCGCTTGGCATTTCCTTCAAACCCTTATAACTTTGAAACTACTCGCTTGATTTAAATGAAACTAAAGCATGTGTATTGCTAGATATTTAGCTACATGGTCATAAAATTTCAAGTGATTTAATAGACCCAGTAACATTCTCCATTATAGTGTCAGTGATGTGTTGCATGGCACCGTCCCGCGTCTCTCGCGCGCAATCAGACCGTGACTGCGATAGATTCCCCGTTTATCCTCAACAGGGGACTTACACGCGTTTATTGTACAACTGTTAGTATAGTTATGTGTTGGATTTATGTTTTCATAGCGAAAATATAACTGGAGTAAGAGCCTTTACTCATTTGTCGGCGCAACATCGGTACGACACAGCATGCTCGGTATACGCGGTATATACCGAAAGCTTACTGGACGCCTATACAACGTGTTTAAAAAAACCCCTAATTCCGAATATGGTAGATAGGGACCATCAAACTGAACAACTTTTACTATGGGACCAACTCTGAAAACGCGAAAAAAATCAACTGTTTCATATAAATTAAGCGCCCATGATAAAAGAACATATGGTTTGCGCGTTCCATATTTTTTATATAGAAAACGTAAAGTTATAGCCACAAAAAAACATACGACAAGCCAAAGAGATTATCTAGTAGCTACAAGTATTAAATTACGTATAAACCTTTAAAATCTTTGACGACCTCCGTGGTCGAGTTCGATCCCTGGCTGGGTCAATGTAGAAAATGAACTTTTCAATATTGTCTCAGGTCTGGGTGTGTGTCATACCACCGTTGTTTCTGATTTCCATAACACAAGTGCTATAGCTACTTACTTTGGAATTGGAGCAATGTATGTGATGTTGTCAAATATTTATTTATTATTTATTAAAAATCTAAACTAAAGATAATGACGAAAAACAACGAAATACATCGAAAAAGTGCAGAATAATTTCCATACTCTTTACACGTAAAGAAAAAGACAGAGACAAATGATTTTGCATAAGTGCGCCTTAATGACGTAAATATCGAAATGTATAAAACAGCATATATTTTTTTTGCGATTTATGGTCCCATAGTAAAAGTGGTTCAGTTTGATGGTATCTACCATATTCGGCTTTAGGAGTTTTTTGTAACACGTTGTATTTTAATAGAGCGTTACTCATTACCGCACCGACAAATTGACAACATTTCATAATTTTTATCCTATGTTTTTATTTGTTATTTAGAAATTACTGAGAGACCTTGTAAAAAAAGTCAATTAATGAAATATAGGCGTCCAGGTATTTTGGTACGCTTTCGCTTACCGCTTTCGCTTACCGCTTTCGCTTACCGCGTATACCAAACATGCTGATGTCGTACCTCTGTCGTGGCTCTTTACTCTAAATATATTTTCGCTATCTTCTTCTTCTTCTTATCGAGGAATAGTGGCCACCTCTGGTGTTAGAGTTTATCAAGCCGCCTGTATGGCCTCTAACTTGGCTTAACGACTGTTATCAGATGACAACAGCCGGGGCCGACGGTTTAACGCACCCTCCGAAGCACGGAAGCGCTCAGTTGTAATGCCACTTTAACGGTCACCCATCCGACACCAGGCCGGACCGAGGGTTGCCTAACAAACGTGATCGAGTACGATCAGTCTGTCAAATTCCGACATAAGCGCTTCAAATTCGCTCTATTCGCGCTTTAGATTTTCGCTCTGAAAATATCACATGTCATACCATTACATATCACAGTTATACAGAGGTAGTAATAACAGTAACCTTTACCATATAAAGCGTAAATATGAATAAATTTTAAAATAGTATTAATTATACATAATTAAACTAATTACTTGTGTATTAAAAATATGAAATTAATAAGTTTCGGTGTTTAGATGTTCAAAGTGCAAACAAATGAAAACGTGTCGCTTCACCACTTGTAAAGAAACGCTGAAAAAAAATTTCTAAGCAGCCTGCCTAGCTGCCTAGCATGACCGATTTATATCGCGTGATATATAATAATAGTAATAATAAGTTTATTTCATAAAAAAGTTTACAAAAAACTTACAAATTAGGGACACTTAAAACATATTTTAACAAAATGTAGTTAATTGGTCATGCTGTTGTCCTTACTAGGGCAATAAAATGACCTGTATGAAGGACATCCAGACAAGTTTACAAAAGGGACTAAGAAGTTGTTGGAGAGAGACAAAAGTAAGTTTTTTTATTTATTTATTTATTTAACTATCTTTATTGTACAATACAGAATGGTACAAGAGGCGGACTTAATGCTAGTAGCATTCTCTACCAGTCAACCTTTGGGAAAAACGATATTCGCGAATGCGGTACAGAATATCTACATATACATACAATATAATTACAAAAATATAGATTATATACATACCTACATACAATAATACATATAATAATATACTATATAATATTATATAACCAAAAGGAGTAAAACACGATGACATTACTTTATTTTATTTTTATTTTATTTATTTATTACACAACACAGATTACAATCATTACAAATCAATAACATCAACTGTTCTGAAATTCTTAACTAGATTGCAATCCAGACAAATGTGTACAATAAAAATTAAGTGAGAGCAAAAATGTATTAGATTAGATTGGTGAGATTAACATAAGACAATTTGTTTTAAATTTATGTGCACACAGACTCAGCGCCTATGCTGGGTCCGCCTTATTTGGTGTGGAGTAGAAGATATCCTTTAGGGTTTTAACGTAATCTGTAAATTTAGGAGTAAATATATGAAGTTGAGAGTTGTCTTTTGCCAAATCATTATACTGACGAGCCATCCTGACCAGGGGATTGTAATAGGAAATATTATTTTTGTAGGTTTGCAAGACAAATAGATTAGTTTTATTAGACCTGCGCGCGCTGTATTTAATATTAAAAGTTAGTTGAGATAATAAATCAGGGGCATCTATAAAAGAGTGTATAATTTTATAGAGATAGATAAAATCGAAATACATACGACGTGCTGCAAGCTTCTGAACATTAAACCTGACCAACCTGTCCTCGTAGTTGCGAATAACACGTCCGAGCTGTTGTCGGTAACACAGCAGTCTCAAACACTTTCTCTGCACCTTCTCAATTTCGTCAATATGTACTTTGTAGTAAGGCGACCAAATAGGGCTGCCATACTCCAAGACGCTTCTGACAAGGCTGTTAAAAAGGTACAGCAGGGAACGAGGATTTTTAAAACCCTTAGTAGATCTAAAAACAAATCCAAGAAGTTGGTTAGCCCTTGTGGTGACGTATTGATAGTGTTCACGGAATGAAAGTTTTTCGTCAAATAGAATGCCTAGATCTTTAGCAATACTTGATCTTGTAAGAACCTGACCGTCAATCAAATAATCCCCAACGATCCTGTCACGTTTGTTACTAAATGTTATAATAAAGCATTTGCTAATGTTAAGACACATATGGTTTGTTTTACACCATTCAGAGACAGTATTCAGATCTTTTTGCAAAGTAATGCAGTCGCTAGCAGAAGATATAGTGTTAAAAATTTTCAAGTCATCGGCGTATAACAATGCTTCGCAAGAAAGTTGTTTGACAAGATCATCAATGAAAATAACAAATAAAAGAGGCCCCAAGTGTGAGCCTTGAGGCACCCCAGACGTCACCTGTATTGGAGATGAGGTAAAACCTTTTAGAGCTACCAATTGACTCCTTTGATTGAGGTAAGAAGTTATCCAGCGAAGCAGGCAGCCATGAATGCCGTAAGAAGCGAGTTTGTTACAAAGCAATCTGTGATTTACTTTATCAAAGGCTTTAGAAAAATCTGTATAGATGGAATCAACCTGACCACTTCTAGCAAAACTCTGGCAAAGGTAGTTCTTGTATTCTAAGAGATTGGTGACGGTCGATCTGCCTTTAACAAAACCATGCTGTTTATCTGAAAGTAAAGGTTTGACATGGTTGTATAAATGACTGTAGACCAAAGATTCGAATAATTTAGCGAAACAGGATAAAATACTTATTGGTCTATAGTTTTCACATCGAGATTTATCTCCATTTTTAAAAACGGGAATTATGTGTGCAGTTTTCCACTGCTTGGGAAATGTGCCAGAGTCAAGAGATTTATTGAATATAATGCATAGGGGAATACTTAACTCTTTAGCACACCGTTTTATAAAAGATGCAGGTAGTGAATCGGGTCCAGCGCCTTTGTTACCATCGATTTGTTTAATCTTTCCTATTATATCCTTTTCACTTATACAGATACGAGACAGTGAGTTAGTACCTCGGTCCTCATGAGTTTCGACACGTTGACTTTTCACACTATGAGCAATTGTCAAATAATTTTTTGTTAGTAGTGTTTATGTAGCATTTTATCGACACTGAACTGTCAAATTCCTTTGTCTTTTTGACAGTTACCTAAACGTGATAAAACGCTACCGCGATATAAATCGGTCATGCTAGGCAGGCTGAGAACTTTAGCGGAAACAACATCACCTTTATATTTTACAATAGTAATAACCAAACTTATTGCCACACTAAAACACGAGAATACAACTTCAGTGTATAATAAAAAAGGTGAAATTAATAAGTTCGGTGTTTAGATGTTCAAGTAAATCCGCATGTAAACATTACATTTCATGTATGTTGTTCGAGATCACGACATGTTATACTAGCTTGAGGTAGGAACGATTTGAATTGGTGTGTGTGTGTTAAATAAATATTTTATTCAATTATTTGTTTGAAAACCACAACAGGGGTCGGTCCCACAAATTGAGAATGCTTGCAGTGCATGAGTAAGCTCTAATCTATGTCGCCCCGCGCCAGGATCCCGTTTAACGCAGCGGACAGCCTAATGGAGTGGCACTAAAATTCCCACAATTACATTTACGTTATATGGACGTCATTGGTCAATTCTTAAATAATATTATAGTGGGACAAATAGTCCCTAGTCTATAGAGAAAAATTTAAGTCTCAGTATAACCATTGCAATTGTACCTAATGGGAATAGTGGAACCGACCCCATAACAGCGTAAACATTTGTTTTAGGGATCATTCACACAGGTCAGTCACGTCAGTCACGTCTCAGTCACAACAACAATCAGTCAAATTTCAATACAAGTTTTGACTGCAAGTCACGTGACTGTCAAAACTTGTATTGAAATTTGACTAACAGTTGACGTGACTGAGCTGTGAATCTGTGTGAAATGAATGATCCTATTATTAAGGCCAATTACAGGTTTTCTATAAAATTACCTTTCTTAGTATACATTTTATTAATCAAGTTTAAAGTAAGTAACAGAATATGATATGAAAAGAAATATGCCACAAAGTTGAAATCAACACTCTGTAAGTAAAAGTTATACAACGTGTTAAATTAATGAACTAGACATGGGAAAACTTTGTTTTCGGTCCATCAAACTGAACAACTTTTACTATGGGTGGGACCAACTCTATATACATTTTGTTATTTTTGTTATTATTTTTTGTATGAAACAGCAGATTTTTTTACGACTTCAGAGTTGGTCCCATAGTAAAAAATTATTAGTTTGATGGTCCGAAGAAACAGTTTTCCCATTTTTGGTTCATTAATTAACATTCTGTATAGTTTTTTTTTTGACATTTTTGGAAAAAAAATGGTTTCATTAGTAAAATACTCACATAAAGGGATTTAACCGTTTGCAAAATAAAATGCTTAAGCTCATTACACAAACATTTCGTTAATGTTTTTCTCTTTCCCAATAACGAAAAAAGAAAAAATCTAACACCGACCAATGCTCTACGTCCTCACAACAGATGACAACATAAAAAGCCACAATCGTAAAAATGGTGTCTTGTCTCTCTCCAACACATTACCCATCGATACCTTCATATATCGAAATGTGAACAAGGCATGAGAGGTAGCGATTTTATTTTCACTGATAAAAAAACAGTGGGAGTCTTGGCCGTTGAAGAAAAAGATATTAAGATCGGTTGTGTGACCGCAAATGGCACCCTCAGAGGTTTTTATTTAATTAGTTATTAATAGAAAAGGATTTTAATAATGTTTTACGTGGAGTTTTTAGGGCCCATGGTCTAGTATTTTTAGAAGGTATCATTATTCAACATGCCCTCGTAGTCATTCGTAGAAGTAGATAGCAAATGTGTCAAAAACGTCCACTTTTAGCAGTTTTCCTATCTACTTCTAGCAGTGACTACGAGGGAATGTAACGATACCGTCTATACTAGACTGTTGGCCCTAAAAATTCCACGTAAACATGATTAAAATTGTGATTTAGAATTATAATATTAAATAAAATTTACCGCGGCGCCACTTTCGCTCAGGGTGCCAACACTGCCAACTTAAAGAAGCTATATAGGGTTATTTGTAAAAATCCAACAACCTCGCAGGAGTAGATTTCTAACACCATAAACAACAACATTTTGTTCTACGACTTTTCCGAAAACAGAAAAAAAAACAACTTTGTATGCTAAACTCGATCAGCTGTTGAAACATTTGTTTGGTAAGTCGAATTAAAGGAGAATGGCAGGTGCCCATATATTTTCAGAACCACATAAAGGCTTAGCGTGCCAAGAAGTAAATAGCATGACTTTAATCCTCTATTAAAGCCTAATTAATTATGTAATCGTAAGATACACTTTAAAGCTGGGGATAAAAAGTTGATTTTAAAACTTAACCTCAAAACAGCACCTAGTAGGCAAACCAACATGGGCTGTATTCCGAATCACACTTAAATCGATGACAGCGCACTAAAATGCGTTCCGAGTCGGTGATTTTGTATGGGTTTGACAGATAACGTGAGCGCTGACATCGATTTTATCGTGATTCGGAATATAGTCTTAATAACATTGCCGTTCTTAGACTGCTGTCATGTTGGCTGTCCTGGATATATATATTTACGTGAGTGATTGGTTCCCTGTCTTTTTTTCTAGAGGGGCCAATATAACAATAATAAACCAAACCTCACAAAAGCGTTTTGTTTCAGATCAATTGCGTTTTGTTTCTAGCTAAGAAGAATATTACTATCATGTTTTTCTAAATGTTGCCTTCTTCTTTACGAACACTTTAAATTGAAAAGTAACCACCAAATTATGACCTTTAAATCTCATAAGGTCCGAATTGGGCACGCTCAGTATTTATGAATTTGGAAAATGGTTCCCAGTTTGCCATTCTCCTTTGTCTGTTTTCGGAAAAGTCGTAGTTGTTGTTTATGATGTTAGTAATCTAGGTACTCCTGCGGAGTTATTGGTGCTTTACAAATAACCATGTATAATCTGTTTGCGGAGAAATGATCGATAAGTAGAAACCCTACTCCACTCTATACTAAAATGGCAATTCTACTAAGATATACGTTAGGAGAATAGAATTACTGACTTTTTTCAATCCCATAATAGGTGTCTTCATACGATTGGTTTACCGATCCCTTTCACTTTTATCGCATGCCTCAAGTCAAGACATTCAATAGCGCACGCTGATCGTGCGCTTTCGCTCTCCTCTTGCACTTAGAGGCATGCCTCAGGGCAAACATAGCGCTTGCAATATCTTCTCAAAAAACATCAAATTTGTAAAGCAGATAAACGTGAAAGGGCATGGTCTGAAGGAAATTAATATTGCATGCGTTTGATGCAAGTGGACTTGAAAGTTGAAGCGACTCGGTGAAGACAGACTAATACACTGTCATTCTATTCTTCTTTAACGAAACTAAAATCTGCCGAAACGAAAATAAAGGCATAAATTTTAGAAGTCTGGGCATTTTAGTAGAGGGCACAGTAAACTGACCCAAAATTGCGGCCTGCTACAGACGGCCGCGAGATTGTTATATTTAGTTGTAATATAACATTACTTCAAAGGATTGGCAAAGATCTTGAGCTCATCAATACCGTCGACTGCCGCAACTGACGTATTTTGGTCATAAGAAAAATGATGCCAAAAATGGCCGGTAAACGAAGAAGGAAAAAACGCTACCGCTTATAACTTGTCCTACATTATTTGTAGGGTAATACAGCCAGATAGGTCCCCTCACCTTTGGGGTAAACCACGCATTTTACGACGTACAGGTTACGACAAGGTGATCCAAATAGGCCAAAATTGGTTGTCGGGTGATATGGCCTCTGGGCCATAATTGAATTGTGCACATGTAATTTGGTACGGTTATACCATGTGATAGTGTGGCGCAAATTGGTTTGTTTTTCTATTTTGTTTATAAGGGTTTGAAAGTGAAAGTGAAAGTGAAGTGAAGTGAAAGTGAAATATATTTTATTTAAATAAGCTCACATAATAAGCATTTTTAAATCGTCAATTCTTTTACCCTGCCACCCATTATGACGTCTTTTAACTGACAAGAAAAATGGGCGCAAAAAACTTGTCAGCTTTATCAATCAGATGGAACGATATTTACAAATATGTATATCGTTTCCAGACTTTATATTAACAAAGATTAACAAATAAATAACATTATTGAATTAGCTCATTTCTTAATGAGTTTCAAATTTCTTAATCAATTTACAGATTTTAAGCTAAATTCAAAGTTTGAACTTGTTATTCAGTCTAGGCTGTTACAATAAATAAAAATAAAAGAAAAACATACAATTCAATATGCATTAAGATAGGTAGTCAGAAGCAGACCCATTCCCACTGGCAGCACCAGTTCCCGAACATGACGCATGAACCAGCCATCTCTTCGCTCAACCATATTTGAGCCTCATACGACACCACCGCAGAAATGATTAAAGAGAGCATGACATACTAAGACTACCTATGTTAAGGCATCGAATTGAAAATTTATATCCAAAAGCTTTTCATAGGTCTTTCACTAAACTACTGACTATAGAAAGTAAAAATATTGCAATTAAATAAATCAAAACAAGGTAAGCTATTAAGAATTATATTTTTTGAGTAAGAAGTGCCATACATACAGACAATATAAAACAGATCTTTTATATACGAGTTATACGACGCCCTTAATACAAGCAGACAGAAGCAGACCCATTCCCACTGGCAGCACCCGTTCACGAGCATGACGCATGAACCAGCCATCGCTTCGCTCAACCATATTTGAGGGAACGTAACGACCCGCCTCACACGACACCACCGCAGAAATGTTTGAAGTGAGCATGACATACTAAAGCTACCCATATCAAGTCGTCGAGTCAAGAAGCCAGAAGTACGTTTTTAAGTAGGTAGGATACTTCTCACAATTTTATACTTAGAAAAGAAAATCACGATTCGAGTTTAATTAAAGGACTTTTATCTAGACCTATGAAAGAACCCCGGACTTTTTCTAATCAATACTGAGGTATTAGAGTAATAATTAACAATACAAAAGCTATATAGATATAATAGATCTGCCCGGACCACATCGCCGTTTCTATTTCAATGAGCGCCTCACACGCGCAAACCGCGCGCTGTTCCGACAGGCACGGGACGTCGGCGCGCGGCTTAGCTGGCGCTTCGTCTGGACGCGGGATGGCAGAATCTTCGCGAGACAACACCCCGGACAGGATTCTCCCCGGCATCGCTTGCGCACCCAGGCGGATCTGGTCAGAGTTTTTGGGCAGGGTGCCGTTGGCTCTACTGCTGCTAACGTCGCCTAGACCTAAAATATATCGTATTATGAACTTTTGTGTTAAAGATACAATCAATTTATTAAGTTGGCAACAGAGTGCAGCATCTATTTCTCATTTCACGCAGCTAACTCTAACAGTATTAATATTTCTATACTTTGTTATATTTTTATGTGTCATGTGTATTTTCTGTAATAATTTGTTTTGTGCATATACAATGCTTGCAAAAGGTATTTTGTCCGCCTCAATTAGCTTAGCTTTATCGCTCTGCCGACATGCTTTGGTATCAGCCTATATTCTATCTAACCCTCTTGTGCTTTCAGACATATACACCTTGTACTCAAACAATAATAATTTTACTAATGTTTGCTTTGCTTATGGTTCATTATGTTACGCCTTATATGTGCTACTAAAATCAAAAACCAGTGCTATTTGTTACAATCCATATATTCTCTTTATACATCACAAACTCCAAATACACAAACACCTAACAATCAAGCCACATACTAGGCCGCATACTTCACATGCTGTTGTTACAACAGTACTTATAAATCAAGAGAAGACTATACAATACTTTTTCATAAATGACTAACCATACAAATTTAAAAGTTGGTCTATTCAATGCTGGGTCCTTGAACACTGGACACGAGGAGTTCATTGCAGCCGTTGAGGAACTGGCACCAGATGTATTGGCCATAAACGAAACCTGGCTAAGACCAGGTCATAGCGACACGGCACCAAGACTTCTTAACTACAAATTGTACCATACTCCTAGACTGCGTGGTCGTGGCGGAGGGGTGGGGTTCTACATCCGGAGGGGACTGAACGCTCGCGCATGTTCACACTCTCCCTCTGAGACAGTTGAGCAAATGTGGCTAAAGGTACGGCTCTGTAATCAGGACATTATCATTGGCACTGCTTATCGTCCGCCAAAACAGGACATGAACGTTTTTTTTGAGGCTATTACTGACTCGCTGGCTTCCCTTCCCAAACAAGATGGCCTTATACTACTCGGGGATTTTAACGTAGACCTTCTTGATTCTGGTAGTGGTAAGGTTAGACTTTTTGAGCAATTCTTAAGCAGCACAAATTTGAGGCAAATTGTCAACGAGCCAACCCATTTAACTCAGCATGGTTACAGCCTCATAGATGTCATCTGCACTGACATAACAGTTCTTAACATCACAGTTAAACACACTCCAGACCTGGGAAGGCATGCTATGCTTACAGCAGCTTTCAAAGTAAAAAAGGAAAAGCCATCACCACAGTGGGTAACTTTTAGACCCCTCAAAAACATAGTTCCTGAGCTTTTTACTGCTGACCTTGACTCTATTAATTGGGACCACTTCGAACAAACAAATTTAAGTGTTGATGCATTGGTTGGAAACCTAACATCTTCTCTCAAAGCACTTTTTGACCTCCATGCCCCTGTCAAAACAAAAAAATTCAAATCTCCACCACATCCCTGGATCACTGACACGGTGAAATCAATGATGCGCGTAAGAGATGCTTATCATGATAAACACAAAAAACACAAAACTCCATCCTCCAAATGCAGCTACATTTTTATGAAACACCAAGTGATTGAAGCCATTGAGCGTGAAAAGACAAGCTATTTCACGATTTTTATCAACAGCAACATACACAACTCCAAAAAGTTGTGGCAAAACCTAAAGAAGAACATACTTCCAAACAAAAAGGCTACAAATGATCTGCCACCCTCGTTTGATAACCCCGACGCTATCAATAGACACTTTCTCCAAACACCAGGTGAAAACTATTTACCCATCTCCCACCTCACCTTTTTTGAACATCATAGGCACACCGCAGCTGGGTATTTCAAACTTCAACCGGTTGACGAGAAAGTGGTTCTCAAAGCCATCAAGGGTCTTACTTCAAATGCCCAGGGAGATGACAATATCTCATTGGAAATGCTGCTGCTTACATTGCCGCAGTCATTAAAAGCAATCACCAACATAATTAACCGCTCGATAACAGACAGTACTTTCCCAGCAGATTGGAAAAAGGCTCTGATAAAACCTTTACCTAAAACTACCCAGCCCTCATCCTTGAGCGAGCTTAGACCCATTAGTATACTCCCCTGCACCTCTAAAATTTTAGAGAAAATAGTGTGCGATCAACTTACCAAATATCTCGAGGATCACGATTTACTACCTCAACTACAATCTGGCTTTCGCAAGGGCCGAGGTACTGCAACTGCTCTCTCAGATGTTGTTGATAACCTCCTCGCCGCACAAGACCATGGAATGGTCAGCGTGTTGATACTGTTGGACTATTCCCGCGCTTTTGACTGTATTAACACATCCTTACTGTTATCTAAGCTGGCTTACTACGGTTTCGACACAAGCGCTATAAGATGGTTCTCCAGTTATCTCACGGACAGAACTCAATATGTGGAGCTGACAGCGGCTGATGGGAGAAAATCACATTCTGCGGCTCTTCCAGTCCTGAGAGGGGTGCCGCAGGGTTCCTTGCTCGGCCCGATCCTTTTCATTCTTTACACTGCTGACGTGATTGACTGTATTCGAGAATGTCGATACCATTTATATGCGGATGACATACAACTCTACTACTCATTCAAGCCATCTGAAACAAACCACGCTGTTGAAAGAGTGAACGAAGACCTTGCACGAATTTCAAAGTGGTCGCTTTCCAACTGCCTTGCTCTGAACCCACGAAAATCAAAACTGCTTTTAGTGGGCAGCAAGAAAAACATTAAAAAGTTCAATGGTACAACACTACAAATCCACATAGATGGAACTACCATTGAGCGGGTCGACAAAGCCAAAAGTCTTGGACTCACACTAGATAGCAACCTTAATTTTGAGACACACATATCTGAAGTCACACGTAACTGTTTTTACAGGCTGAAAATGCTCTACAAGATCAGGCCATACCTATCCGAAAAGCTCAGAATAACACTTTGTGAGTCTTTAATTCTATCCAAGTTCAACTACTGTGCCACTGTCTATGGCCCCTGTCTTCTCGCTAGGTCAGACCGGCTCATACAGAGAGTACAAAACGCATGCGCGCGTTTTTGTTTCCATATTCCGCCACGAACACACGTCAGCCCTTTTCTAAACTCAGCAAGCATGCTTAAAATGAACGCACGTAGGAAGGTCCTTCTAGCTTCCCTTTTGTTTGGGTTAATCAACACAGGCAAGCCAAATTACCTCTTTGCTAAGCTGGAGCCAGCATTTACCCATAGTAGGTTCTTAAAAAGATCGTGCACTCATGTCTTCTCTATACCTAAACACCACTCTTCGGCCTTTCGTGGATCTTTCAGATTTGCCGCCTCGATGTGCTGGAATGACATTCCTCCTCCATACCGAGATCTGAGAACAAAGCAAATGTTCAAAAACTGCCTAAAACGACACCTTATCTCATTACAACAACAAAATCACTTATAGGCACACTTCACCAAACAAACACCCACCTTTGTTTATTCTCGTCAGGCTTGACAAAATATGTCTGTCTAACACTGGAACTCGAGGCAGACGGCATTTCCTTTCCTTTTCTTTTCTTTATCATAATAAATCGTTGTTCTTACATTTTCATATAGGTATAATAGCAATGGCCAAGCCAGCTAAGCCATAGAAAACATTTAGTGCGCACTTTCTGTAGACAAACAGCTGTTATTTGTAAAATATTGTTTATTTATTGCTTCTTTTTGTTTGTTAGGAATAATTTTTCATAAGTTCTTTAGTTAGTTTCTGTTAAATGTATTTATTTTGTGATTTGTTTTGTTTGTCAAATTGTACATTTTTCATTTGACAGCTCGAGTCTGACAGCTCACAGCCACAGATCAAAGACTTCGGTTCAGTTACCACAGGCTATAATAGTCACTAGCATAGATTACATTTTAATTTTACTTTTGTTGCAATACAAATTTTCTTTCATTGTATTTTATTAATTTGTGATTGTTTAGCTTTGTCTTGTGTAGTTTTATCTAAGTATTTTATCTTGGACGTGTCCGTGCGCACTAGTAGGCCCTGCCAGAATACCAGCGTTGCCGCAAGGCAACACTATGCTGAGGCAGGGACCTTTTTGACCCAAGGGCCACAAATGTATTTTTTTTTTCTTTCTTCTTTTTATTGTTCTGTGCTATCTGTGTACCGACTTACTATAACATCACTGTTTTGTTATTTTTTGTGTTGTGTGGTCTTTGGTTAAAATAAATACTTTCTCTCTCTCTCTCTCTCTCTCTCTATGCCCATGCCTTTTTATCCTTCAAATAATCGTCAACAGTGTAATAACCTTTACTCATTAAATTGGATTTAACAGTATTTTTAAATTTTTCCAAGGGCAGTTCTGTGACTTGTTCTGGTATCTTATTATAAAAGGTAATACATCTACACAAAAAAGAGCTTCCGGTTTTATGCAGTCTGCGCCTTGGAACAGCAAGTTTGTTCTTGTTTCTTGTATTGAGTTTCTTGGTTGAGATGGAAATCCTGTGCAATACTTTTCCTAATAGGATTTGTATGAAAAAAATACAAAAATATTAAAAACACGACTGCCCTGCCAAAAACGAACCAAAAAGTTAAATAACAAGTGTCATTGCAGTCGGGAGACCGTTTTGTGGAACAATTTTTGATCAAAGAGGTCCCCTGACTGCAATGACACTTGTTGTTTAACTTTTTTATTCGTTTTTGGCAGATCAGTCGTGTTTTTAATTTTTTTTAATTTTATTTATTTTTATTTCACTCATTTTAGTGACAAATTATATAGCTTTTAAATGTGCCCATTATGGCCTTTCATTTGATGCACATATTGTAATAATTGAAAAAACAAAAAAAAAATTTTTACACATTTGAAAATGGCGTCGTACAGACGCCATATTGACTTTTATTTTTAAATTATAGCCAGTGTCACTCGGATGTTATGTAAGGATTCTAACGATACCCCATACATCCAAATCCGTTGAGCCATTTAGAAGTTATAATAGAATAAAGAAACCCACAAACATACATGAATCCTGAACACATACACTCCTTCCTTTTTGGGCAGTCGTGTAAAAAATCAATTTTCATTGATCACTTTCAAAGTTGAAAAGTTTGTTTATTACACTATGTTCACGTTTTCAGGGGTACAGTACCCCTAGCACGAACTTTTATCGAGAAAAAAACGCACGTAAAAGTACTCGATAGGTACAGTAATTATCTATGGAAAATCTCATTTCGCTTTTCAGCGGTAGATTGCGCTGTACAATTTTTCCGTACAAAATTACTCTATCAGTATTTATATGCGCGTTTTTTTTTCTCGATAATTGTTCGTGCTAAGGGAAAGGACCTAGAGCATCTGTCATCCAGAAAAAGTAACTGTTCCCGAAGGATAGAAAAAAAACTGTAGGGAATTAAGGACACCAGTCGATTTCCATACAAACGAGGTAACTTTGAACTCTTGGTTCTCCGCCAAGGATTGACCTAACTGTGATCTGATAATGGCCATCCAGGAAGTGAATGGAGGAGATTCAGATCACTATACACTCCCAACTCATCTGATCAACATTCTAAAAGATATAAGGATATGTTTTAAAACGCGATACCTACTAGCATAAAAATGTATGGTATTCCTGAAACTGAAAACTCTGATTCTTGTATCTCTTAGAATACTGATCAGAACAGTTGGGTGTATATATCTGAATCTCCTCCATTCAGTCCCTGGATGGCCATCATCAGATCACAGCTAGGTCAATCCCTGGCGGAGAACCAAGGCTTCAAAGTTACCTCGTTTGTCTGAAAATCGACTGGTGTCTTTAATTATCCGGCCACCACCGTACATAAAGTCGCGGGTAACCGCTAGTTAGTTAACGGGTAAATAAGTTACTATGAATGGAATTGTAACTTAACCGATACTTATTTTTTTACACTTAACACATGTAGCATTAGTTAGTTGAGTGAGTGTTTAAAGATTAGTGCATAAAAGTTTTAAAACATTGGCGTTCATGGTTTTTAAATAAATTAGGACAATATTAGTATTGAAAATGCAATTTCCGTGACCACTGTAACGGTTCAAAACTGAACATGCTATTTTGTCTCAAATATTTTTCGAATTTTGTTTCATATTGAGCATAATATTATTTAACTATCGAACAAGTTATTATAATAAAGAGTAGTTCAGGTTTTGAGTTAGCAATAATGTCGGAAGTTCTTTTAATCTTTCACGGCGCTAAAATTCAAATATTAGTCTCTGTGTAGGTAACGACGTTAATAGGCTTAAAATTTATTTATATTTATTATTGTTTATTTATCAAATTTCATTAGAGCCTCTCGAATATCATTATAATAGTTTATTTTAGAAGATTACTTAAAAAAGGATTGAATTCGGTGTTAATTATTTCTGTAAGTTGTCAGTAGTGTCACACCACGTGATGTGTTTTAGCTAAAGAACGAAATTAAATATAGTAGGTCATTCCAGTGGATCAATCGATGAGAAATCGATTGCCAAATGGTAACTGAGGGTCGCAAGGCAAGTCCCATACCTTTTTGCCAAATCATAGTTGTAAATTTAAATTTTGTTTTAGGAAATACTAGACATTAGTTAGATTTGGGGGATAAATGCAAGTTTAGTTGGCTTGGAGAATTTTTTAGCGGATCTAGTACATTTTGTTAATCGTAGGCGGTATTTGTTTAAATTAGGGTATTTTGTTATACCATGCCTTTGCTTCATGACACAGTTAAATTGGAGATTTTAAATTAAAATGGAAGTTTAATTTGATTTTATAATATGGTTTGATGTTCAGAGATAATACAGAGAGAAAGAAAAGAAATGAAACTATGTTTTATTCTGGGCGGAGTTTAGTTGACAGTTTAGTGGTAAATTGAAAACTCGAATTGTGAAATAAAAGGGAGATAATTAATTAATAGAAATATTGTAAGGGTAAATCTAGAAATATTATTAAAAAACATAAACAATAGTTATTGAAGGTATTTCATGGGAAAATGTGGATGGAGCCTAATAAAGTTTGTCTTGTCGTTGGGTGTTGTACGAAGAAAGATTGATATGAAGTTTCTTCGAAAGCGGGATTTTATGCTGCAGGTTTATAATTCAAATGAGGGTAGGCATTTAGAAAATGTAAAAGTAGTCGGATGAGTGTTGCCAGTTAGGGTTTTTAAAGTACCAACATTGTGATGTTAAATTGATCGGAAATTTTAGGTTTAATTGGACCGAATACTTAATGGAAAATGTTGTAATACGTATTTTAGCAAATTGATTCTAGAGGTTATGATATTTTGGGGAAGGCGAGATAAAAAGATTGAAAAGTTGGATTCTAATTATAGCATATGGGAGGTTCAATTTGTTGTGAATATAAGATTCGTATTGATCAGAGTTCTATGATTATAGTACAATAATTTCATATGATTCTGGATAAGTACGCTGAATATTATTCAAAGTTGTCAATTTTGTTAGAAATGATGTAAGGGGGAAAACTTGTTGATTTATTTATGATTGAAACGTTATTTCATACAATTGTATGAATTGCTTAAATCAAATGTAGCTGAAATGTCAGTATAGAGAAATATTTAGGTAACAGATTAATTTTAATTTGGTTACAAATGGAGCGTCATTGTGCGCTTGAGTATAAAGAATCTTGAAGATAGAAGGTTATTAGTTAGTTGAATTGTACGTTGAAATTATTGATTAGTATAGGGGTTCATTTTGTAAGATTAGTAACTTAAATATTATATTTACAAGTTGAGTAAGACAAAACTGAATTCTCCCCGTTTTTGAGGGAGAAGGGAAAATTTTAGGAATAATTTATGTAAAGTAGGGAAATGAAGGTAGGTAAAAAAGATGCTTAAATCGTGTGGGGTGAGGTTCCTGGAGTGAGTGAATGATTTTGGGGGGTTATAAAAGACGTGGCTCGAGGGAAATCGCTCTCTTTACTTTCCTCGTCGTCAACGTAGCATCAAGTGGAACCTCGGTAGAAGCCGTCGATACCCCCTTTGTAAGATAGCTTCGAACAAGTAGTATTTTTATAACGCAAGAAAACAGCAAGAAGTCAGGAAGAAAGTGTTTAATTGAGGTTTTGACGTATAGGTCCGCAACCGGGTGCGAGGCTTTTGCATATACGCTTTAATTAGGGCTTATATGGTATAAGTAAGCTTGAAATTAAAGTAGGTAGATTTTGTTTGCGAATTTTCATAAAGTAAAGTAAATTTCCCAATAAATCTAAGAATTTTCCGAATCAGATTTGTTTGAAATTTATATAAGCAGTTGGGAAACGATAAAGGGGGGTTTGATTTTGAATAAATATCATTAGTTTTGTGTCTCTAAGGGGCGTTCTGTCAATCCTCAAGGGGTTAGGTAAAATAGTCTGGTATGTGGCGTATCAGACGGGCATCAAAATTTCTAGATTGCCTAGCTAGTCACATAAGTGTACCGAATGTGTCCCATCTCTAGCAATCCGACGGTCCGAAAGGAGTTGAGAATCTAATTCCGTGCTAGCGTTGGTGTCCCGAGAATTCGGTATACTTATTCCGCTGTAGGTGCCTATTTGTTCCCTCCCAATCAAATTTGGCCACGTCCAAGCTGTTAGGAGAGATTTAGGCGAGTCATGCTTGCTCACGCTTTAGAGATTCGGGGCGTCGGTGATGAGGTAAGCATCACAAATATTGCATAGGAAATCTAAATTTAGTCGCTGGTAGGCAGGTAAACTCATTAGGTTTATAAATTCATTGTTAGGTGCGTAGGAACAGTAGGTTAGGTTTGCATCTCAAGTCGGGAGGGAAACTTGGATGCTGGTAAAAGATTGGACGTTCTCAAGTAGGTCGAGCTGTCAGCAAGGTAACAGCAGTAACGTTAGATAAGCTAGGAACTCTTATATAGGCGAAGGAGAGGTAGGTCAATTCGCAGTGTATCAGGTTTAGGTAGGCCGCAATTAGGTTGGTGCATGACAAAATGGCGGTCGCGCGAAACGTAGGCAAGTGGTGTCGAGAATGGTATCAACAAGATGGCTGCCGCAGGTCATTCAGTGGTACTTAGGAACTTAACTAGGAAGTGATGAGGTAGGATGATTTAGGAACGGAATCTAGGAAGCGCAGAAGTGTTAAATATAGTGAACGAAAGGTTATGTGAAATTACTGGGTAGAATCCGAAGGGAAAGTATCAATCTTCCATAGTAGGCGCCTTAACAGGGATCTATTAAGGCTATGACTCAGTGTTGTGAATAATTACTACGATGCGCTCAATTGAGTAGACTTCGCAAGCTTCAGTAAGTACCCACAAGTTGACCGATCCGAAAATATCAATCTTCCATAGTAGGCGCCTTAACAGAGATCTATTAAGGCTATGACTCAGTGTTGTGAATAATTACTACGATGTGCTCAATTGAGTAGACTTTGCAAGCTCCAGTAAGTACCCACAAGTTGACCGATCCGAAGGAAAAGTATCAATCTTCCATGGTAGGCGCCTTAACAAAGATCTATTAATGCTTTGACTTAGTGTTGTGAATAATTATTATAATGTGCTCAATTGAGTAGACTTTGCAAGCTTCAGTAAGTACCTTCAGTTTGATTTACTATTAATTAGAGCTAGACAAATTCTTCTGTTAATATTGGATAATGATTTAATAGTGAAAGTTGAATCATAAATAAAGAATAATTATTCATCCTTGACTTGGATTGGTAAAATTGAACCTGTTTTCAATTGGTCGTTTACAGTTGAGATAATCCGTTTTGGTGATTGTGGGAGGAATACTAAAACAAGATCTGGGCGTATGGAATAATCCCGTGTTACCATTAGACTAATGTTGAATCACAGTTTATGGAACACTAGATCATAGTTTGAGTAAACCTTTCAAATTAACAGAATGAAGGTTATGACTAACAGTGAGATAATACTTTGAAAAGTATCTACCTACTATGAAAATATTATATTATTTAGTGAATACATTAAATTCTCAAATAATAAGCTCAACATATTATCTGAGTTCAAATATTACAACTAGTTTCAACCAACTCAATTTGAGGATGAAAGAAATAGAATTTTATTGATATCAAATATTGCATAGTCTACTCAACATTTAATTGAAATATCGCCTTTAACTTTAAATGAAATGAACTGAAGTCAATTCGGTTTATGGTTGTATATTTATAATCTAGCCGAGATTAAAGTGTGAAAAATCCTTCATAGAGCTTTATTACCTTGTTTAGAATTGTCTTTCCTTCAGAATATGAGAACTATCAGTGTCCCAAGTAAATGGATAGTAATGTTGTGTCCATCTGTTATAATGTTAAACAATCATACTAGAATTATTTATTAAAGAAAAAAAAAAATTGTAATTCAGCCATCACAATTGAAGGAGAATTCTTCATTGTGAAAACTGATAGTTCGCTTGGGAGCATTTTGCTCCGTCCTCTTTTGTTGAAACAGACTGACAAAGACCAAATACCTTAATATAATAAACTTACTAAGTAAATTTATCATGAAAAAAAATATGGCTGGCCAGAAGAGGATTGCCCAATTCCGGTGTCGAGATCCATTGTATAAAGCGGGGCGGTGCTTGTACCTTAGCTGGCAAAAACACAATTGCATACTCACTACTTGTACAATAACTTAAGAAAGTAAAAGAATTCTTATTTAATAGCGCTGAAGATTTTATTATACTTTGATCTCAGGCGACTAAAACTCCTTAACTTACCTGAAATAATCTCTCTTATCTTAATGAATTAAGTTGACAATAGATAATTTACATTATTTAGAATAACGTCATACATGACCTATAAATTGACACTTGGCAGCGGAAGAGAATTATCCAAATTTAACTTTTCTCTATAACCCGACTTACCTATTTTTACCTTACAGTCTATTATGGTTGAACATACCCTCTTTTACCTTATACCAATACTCCATTTAACTCATAAATTCACTTTGATCATTTCCTATCAACGTAGGTTTATTTCTCTCATACTTACTTCATCAACGGAACGTAGTTGGGAACGCTTTCCTCTCTATTTATAGTATTCCCATTTTTGACACTAAAGAGCTATGGGGTTTCCCTTGGCAGTATGACAAATATTAAGAATTAATATGAAATTAAAGTAAACTCACTTAGGAAAAATACAGACTTAATTTCTATTTCTCTGGTTATGTCAATAGAGCAATAACTTTCATTTAGTGGTATTTTCATTTAGAAATAAATGTAATAGCAGGAATAATTAAGACCTAGTAATAACAGCTCGGTGGCGCAGTGGTTTAGCGCTTGGCCCAGCGATTGCGGAAGTTAAGCAACGTTCGCAAGGGTCGGTCATGGGATGGGTGACCAAAAATTTATTATCTCGAGCTCCTCCGTGCTTCGGAAGGCACGTTAAGCCGTTGGTCCCGGCTGCATTTGCAGTCGTTAACACCCACCAATCCGCACTGGGCCCGCGTGGTGGGTTATGGCCCATCCTCCTTACCACCCATAAGGAAGGCCTGTGCCCCAGCAGTGGGGACATCAAAAAAAGGCTGATGGACAATAAAAGCGAATACTTCTATTGGAAAATGAAAATCAATACTAATCACACTTTTAAAAGAATTTGGGTTCACTACTTATCACATCCAGGGTTCCTCCATTAGACATTCACAGGCCCTCTCAGATCACACAAAGCTTGTTAGTAAGGTTCTTTGTAGGTTAGTTAAGGTTGAACAAAGTAAACTTAGTTAATTGCATTTTGGAGGTTATTTAATCCAGTAAAATTAGGTTCCAATAGTTTAGTTGTAATCAACGGTGAGTAGTAAGCGGATTTTGATTGTCCTCCTGTCCTGTAGGTTATTAGGTTTCCACTTAGGTTTTAGTCTCTTTCATAGGCCGTGATCATCTAGTTCCTTTGTAGTTAGCCGGAAGGTTACATTTTCGTGGATACGTGATCAGGATTTCATATTATTATTGCGAATCTTCAGGTTTTGTGTGGTTTGGGAGTGAGTGACTGTTAACAAGTGAGATTGTGACAGTCACATTTTGTTGCGGTGAAGTGGGTATAAAGGTTTGATATGTTAAAACACTGATTTTCTTTTCCAATGGTTGTTAAGATATTGTGCTGGTACGAGCTATGGCGTTTAATTTGTCACTTTGGCTGGTCCTTGAAACTTTCGTTTTGCGAATCATTTGTAAGATCTTAGTTAAATATCTCTGAAAACAAATACACAAATAACCACTGTTTTAGGACAAATTTTGTAAAATATTTTCGATACATATAATGTTTTCATTGTCATTATAGTGCTGCCAAAACTATCGACGCCTCTGATACCTTATCGATATTTACGTAAACTATCGACACTTAGGTTAACTGTATTGCATTTGGTTCTATAGTCATCTTACACACTACGTTTGGTTACAATGATACAATTATGCAGCTAAATTATTACTTGTTCATACAGTATAGTCTCGGTTAAGGTAAATTGCGTAGTTAAGCAAATCGTATCGCGATAGCTTTTTTATTGATATACACTATCGATAATCGATATAATTATTTTCCCAGTTCCGGTCTATCTATTCAAGTCAAATTTATTTTACTCTGTTCAAAGGTCCGCATCAAGGTCCGACCGAATCCACTTTCGGCCATGGACCGAGACCGATTTAAAAATTGAATTTTGACTCGGATTTTATTCACTGATATGATTAAGTTAGAAAAAAAAGGGACTTTTTTATAGATTACCACATATACGATTTTAAATGTATAACTAAGGACAACGAGAGCTTTGCGGTTTCTTATCAATCATATGTCAATACGCATCAATATTGTCATGAGGTGTCAAAGATGATTGACAAAATAATAGCATAAATCACTTTGGGGATCAATACTTCCAAACTAATGACCTTGAGGGAAAGTGAAGTAAAAAACTACAACGTTATTTTTAAAGACACGTTATAAAAAATAAATAAAAATAAAACTTTTGTTCTTCTTTTGTCTATACCTAGGAAATAAAGTAGTTCATAGGATATGTTCGATTATAAAATTCTAGTCTTGTTAAATTGATGATTGCGAAGTAGGATGACGGTGATAGGTGGACTGTCAATTGAATTTACGGCTATAGCGAAATCATAGGTGCTTTGTTGTGTCAAAGCTTATGGTCACACGTGTGCACACTTTTATTTATTTTTTATCATTCGTAAAATCGAATTAATTGTTCAAAAGTGTGGTTGATAGGACACGGGATTTATAGTAATTTTAGTAAATGTATACGCACGTGTGCGTAACATTGTCTGTGTAACTTTTAGTAATAATGTGTTGTTACGTAAATGGCTGAATGTGAATAAGGTCAGGAACGCGGCCAAAGAAATTACTTGTTATCGATTTCCGAACGAAACGTCAACTTGGGTATATTCCGGATCGCGATAAAATCGATGTCAGCGCTCACGTTATCTGTCAAACCCATACAAAATCACCGACTCGGAACGCATTTTAGTATGCTGTCATCGATTTTGGTGTGATTCGGAGTGCAGCCTTTGACAGATTCCTACTCCTTGATTTTAATGACATATATAATGAGTTTTTGTTTATGCCAATAAGGTTAAATTATATTTTGTAAGATTTCAGCGTTAATTAACAGTGAAAAAGATAAGAAGGGTGTTAAAGGGGAGCGATGAGAAAACGAGTAATCCTTTGTTTGTGTTGTTTCGTTAATCGGTGGTTTTTTTAACAAAAATAATTTGCTATTGTTGAATATTCTCATACTAGCGATTCAGATTGTAGTTTGAGTGGCAAAGTGCATTGGAATTTTTACATTGAACTAATGAAGAGGTACATAATTGTGTTCTCGAGTTGAGGTCAATGGTTGTTAGCTCTTTATTCGGTGAGTAAAATTTCAGTTTCAGTCATTTCAGTTAACTAGAATAACATGTAAATACCATTGCAAAGAGAAAGATTCAATTGCGTGTTTACAATTTGATTGTGTGATAGGAAATTGATAATGGCAAGCTTGATATGAGATTAGGGGTTAGTGACTGTTACTTTATTAATAACTGTACGATAAAGGGGACATAAGGGTAATGGTGGCATATGCCAATGGAAAAGTAACTATGGAAGTAGACATGCAGAAGGTTCTGTCCATAATTACTTTATAGGTATACGATAACCGATTAACTCTAAGCAATTGATAGGGATTAACGTTTTGTCATTGGCAGTTTGAGAGATGAAATCCGTCGTTGCCTTTATCACGTTTGTGGTTAACTTAATATTATACGATTGATGCGTTAGTTAATAGGAACGGCAGTAAAGTTTAGTAATACTGAAGTTGTGGAGAAATTTAGGGTTAGTGAGTGTTGTAAGATAATTCTAGATTCAACTTACGAAGTACACAAAAAAATTTTATTAGCGTATAATGTAAAAAATAGTTTTAGAGTTTGGGTATTATCGCTAATTTCTGAATAGTAATAGTGAAGTTAGAGGGATATTAGCAGCATAAAATGATGGGGTCGTGAAATATTTTAATAAACTTAAAATTGAAACTAGAAAACTTAGTATGTGGTGATTAGATTTTAGTTTAACTTAGTAACCTACCTTTGAGATTGTACTATTGAAAGGATCGTGATCGTTTAAGATTTGAGTTAGTCATTTATAGATTATCATTTTGAAATATTTATCCGAGGTGAATTAATTTTGAAACTAATCGTCGTGACTTTCGAAAATTATCTAACTGGGGGTCGTTGTAGAACTAGTTACTAAGACGTTTTAGTTGTGGAAACAATGTTGAGGAAGTTGGCTAGGGAGGTATAAAGTGTTGGGATTTAATGATAAAAGGAGAGTTTAAAATATTTAAATCATGTAGAATAGTAATGGTAGCAAAGTATGTGATTGACGTTTTTCTGAGAATTAGATATTTAATTCGAAATGATTAGTTTCAACATTTACATAAGTCGAATATTAGGGAGCGTGGTTTTGTGGAATCCAAAGCGGTGGATTTTTTTAAACCAAATTAGTACGGGTACTATATTTTAATTATTTGAAGATCTGACCTTACAACAAGAAAAACAAGGAGAGTTGCAAGAGCCATCGTAGAATTAAGTTTCTTTAGGGTAAACCGGGTAGAGTTCGGACTCGAGTACTTGTTATGAATCATTTGATTGGATGAAGTAAAGGTAGTTAAAAGATCTAACCTAAAAAAAAAAAAAAAAAAAAAAGATCAGTTTCAATAGCTATTGTAGAAATTAATTTTCATTAGGGTAAACCAGCTATAGTTCGGACTAGTTTCATTAGGGTAAACCAGCTATAGTTCGGACTCGAGTTAGTCGCGCGCTCGAGTGTTATGAATCATTTGAGAAGTAAAGGTAGGGTTAGGGTATAGTTAGCCAGAGGTTTTAGTTCAATTCAATCCTAGACTAGTGGTGGAGATGTTAAGGTTAGGAATGGAGTATTGTTTGGTTGATACTAACATTTATGTAAGTGCAATTTTTGGTGAGGAGACTACAAGTAGAATTGAGATGCGGGTATTTAAGTCGGTATTGTTAGTTTAAATATTTCGTACATGATATTCGGCATGGTGTTGACTGGAAGGAATTGAATTTTGAGTTATTTATATATTCGGAATCAGCAGTTTTTCTGTACAATCTAGTAAAATTGTCGTAGCCTTAAGTCATTTGGATTGCATTTTGAGATGATGTTGTTTGGTACCGGGGCAATTAAAACATAAGTTAGTGTTACATCTCGAATTAACACACCAAATTAGAAAATCCTTACTAATATTATAAATGCGAAAGTCCGTTTGTTTGTTTGTTTGTTACGCCTTCACGTCTTAACTACTGAACCGATCATCATAAAATTTTGCATAGGCGTTGTTAGGGGTACAGAAAAGAACATAGGGTACTTTCATCCAGAAAAAACGTACAGTTCCCGAGGGATAGCAAATAAAACTGTCCACGCAGACGAAGTCACGGGCGGCCTCTGGTTATTTATAAATGTGAGCGTATTAACTGTGACTTGGTCCCGTTTTGCCCGTCAATGTAATATAAAATCAATTGTTATTTTGAGTTATTACTGTTTTGCTGGTTTTGGCCTATACCTAGCGGTGGATGTCGTGCGGCAGATATGATGATGATGATTACTGTTTTGCTTGTTTATTTTAAATTTAGTACTTTTTAGTCAAATACTCCTTGCGCTCTAGAACTCTAGGTGGTTTTAGAAAGTAGCTTGAATATCCTTATATATTAATCCTAAGACTTTATTTTTAAATTATACAAAATAGAATAATGTAGCTTTTAACAATATACGATCAGGCTATAAATATTTCACAGTCAGGAACTAAGATTTTCTAAATCTTTGAAACACTATATCTCAAAGGTAAGTTTTTTGGGTTGAGACTATGTCGGATGTCGTGTGCGGTTTGTTGGAAGTCTTGTAGCTTAACTAGATACAGGTAGTGATTTAACATGTGTTTCGGAGCTTTACTAGTTTTAGGTAGTGGTATAGAAAGTAGTTTGGAAGATCTTTGGTATAGTTTAAGAGTAGAATAGTTTAAGACTGTAGGTATAGGTTATAAAAAGAAAAGCCACCAACACACAATTTCTTTTCCGGGGGGGATTTTTTTTGATTAAATATAGGTCTAGGCAGTCGTTAAGATGATAGAGATCTAGGTAGTTGGCAGGAGGTCCGACTGTGTTTAGGCAGGGTTATGAAGAGGAAAAGGCATATACAGTTAAATACACCATAATTAAAATTGATAATGAGTCAGTTACATGAAATAAGTTCATATATAAAGGGGTAGTTTAAAGTTTTACGTTAACGTAAGTTTGAAATGCGTTTTGATAGAGTTGATCGCGAAAAAAAAAAAAAACACCTTGTTTAATGTGGGAGGAGTGTAAAGCGTAGTGTATTAAGTGCGTGATATAAGATTTTTTTTCCCTTTCGTAATGTGTTTGAGATAATACTTTATTGCAAAGTCTACATATAATTTCATCGGGTGACAGTCAGCGTATTGAGTCTAACACGGTATAATTAATCTCTATACAATTTAGTTATTTATATTTGCATTCAGGGTGTAGTTATGATATAATCTTAGGTGGCGTGAATGTAGGCTAGTGAATGAAGACAGTGAATGCAGCGTAATAAGAACAGATGAATAGAATGAGAATCTAACATAGGTTATGAGTATGATTGGAATATTAATTTTAAAGGTTGATTAGAATGAGAGTTAGTGTGAATTAAGAGTAGATGCTAAATTTAGATTCTATATGGAGGGCTTTGGATTATAACATATGTGAAACCTGAATGCAAGCTTTATTATTGATTCAAGAGATAAGACCATCACACTGCTTTAGCGCTTCGTTTGTGCTTGCGGCCGGACTGGCGTTCTAGAGTTGACAACTTGAATTTTGTACAGTAGGACTTTTGGTGTTAGGATAGAGAAAAAAAATATGAGAAAAACGAACACTGTTGATGTTTGTGATTGTCCTGGTGTGAACAACTGTCCGAAATTCGTACTACACAAGAAGCTAAGAGCTATGAATTGAACTCGACAACTGCACACTCTCCAAGGCGATATTAGGGTTGTTCTAGAGTCTTAAGTAAGCTTTTGGAAATATAGGGTCATTGTATAGGCTCACTTCGAACCGACGGAGTAGGCCCTGTTGGCAAGAAAGGAGTAATACTTGATTGTGGAAGGGTACAATGCACAAATATGTAGCGTCATACGCAGACTTTTTCATAAGGTTAGAAAAAGACTTATTTGTCCATGTAGGCTTACTAGGAGCTGTGGATTCACAACCCACACCTTACCGTGATTTCGTACGACTCTGGTGTTGAATATGCATAAGACGGAATTGGCAAAAGTAACATAAAACTTAAAACTCGCTTGATAACTTTTCAATATTGTCTTGGTTTAAATACACTCTACAATCTAAATCTCATTTACATTAGGGTTCACCCAACAATTCTTTGATCTTGGAGAAATAATAATGGATAGGGTTATTAAGGGGATGGGTTTTTTTTATACAAAAGGGATGTATGAGTAAAAATTGAGGAATAAGAGTAGAGGCGGAATAAATATTTGAGAATTGAGAAGGAAAATCCTACTCCGGATCCAATACGTAGTCTTGTCACCTGTGCAGGATTTTGGGGTCGAGCTGTAACGGTTCAAAACTGAACATGCTATTTTGTCTCAAATATTTTTCGAATTTTGTTTCATATTGAGCATAATATTATTTAACTATCGAACAAGTTATTATAATAAAGAGTAGTTCAGGTTTTGAGTTAGCAATAATGTCGGAAGTTCTTTTAATCTTTCACGGCGCTAAAATTCAAATATTAGTCTCTGTGTAGGTAACGACGTTAATAGGCTTAAAATTTATTTATATTTATTATTGTTTATTTATCAAATTTCATTAGAGCCTCTCGAATATCATTATAATAGTTTATTTTAGAAGATTACTTAAAAAAGGATTGAATTCGGTGTTAATTATTTCTGTAAGTTGTCAGTAGTGTCACACCACGTGATGTGTTTTAGCTAAAGAACGAAATTAAATATAGTAGGTCATTCCAGTGGATCAATCGATGAGAAATCGATTGCCAAATGGTAACTGAGGGTCGCAAGGCAAGTCCCATACCTTTTTGCCAAATCATAGTTGTAAATTTAAATTTTGTTTTAGGAAATACTAGACATTAGTTAGATTTGGGGGATAAATGCAAGTTTAGTTGGCTTGGAGAATTTTTTAGCGGATCTAGTACATTTTGTTAATCGTAGGCGGTATTTGTTTAAATTAGGGTATTTTGTTATACCATGCCTTTGCTTCATGACACAGTTAAATTGGAGATTTTAAATTAAAATGGAAGTTTAATTTGATTTTATAATATGGTTTGATGTTCAGAGATAATACAGAGAGAAAGAAAAGAAATGAAACTATGTTTTATTCTGGGCGGAGTTTAGTTGACAGTTTAGTGGTAAATTGAAAACTCGAATTGTGAAATAAAAGGGAGATAATTAATTAATAGAAATATTGTAAGGATAAATCTAGAAATATTATTAAAAAACATAAACAATAGTTATAGAAGGTATTTCATGGGAAAATGTGGATGGAGCCTAATAAAGTTTGTCTTGTCGTTGGGTGTTGTACAAAGAAAGATTGATATGAAGTTTCTTCGAAAGCGGGATTTTATGCTGCAGGTTTATAATTCAAATGAGGGTAGGCATTTAGAAAATGTAAAAGTAGTCGGATGAGTGTTGCCAGTTAGGGTTTTTAAAGTACCAACATTGTGATGTTAAATTGATCGGAAATTTTAGGTTTAATTGGACCGAATACTTAATGGAAAATGTTGTAATACGTATTTTAGCAAATTGATTCTAGAGGTTATGATATTTTGGGGAAGGCGAGATAAAAAGATTGAAAAGTTGGATTCTAATTATAGCATATGGGAGGTTCAATTTGTTGTGAATATAAGATTCGTATTGATCAGAGTTCTATGATTATAGTACAATAATTTCATATGATTCTGGATAAGTACGCTGAATATTATTCAAAGTTGTCAATTTTGTTAGAAATGATGTAAGGGGGAAAACTTGTTGATTTATTTATGATTGAAACGTTATTTCATACAATTGTATGAATTGCTTAAATCAAATGTAGCTGAAATGTCAGTATAGAGAAATATTTAGGTAACAGATTAATTTTAATTTGGTTACAAATGGAGCGTCATTGTGCGCTTGAGTATAAAGAATCTTGAAGATAGAAGGTTATTAGTTAGTTGAATTGTACGTTGAAATTATTGATTAGTATAGGGGTTCATTTTGTAAGATTAGTAACTTAAATATTATATTTACAAGTTGAGTAAGACAAAACTGAATTCTCCCCGTTTTTGAGGGAGAAGGGAAAATTTTAGGAATAATTTATGTAAAGTAGGGAAATGAAGGTAGGTAAAAAAGATGCTTAAATCGTGTGGGGTGAGGTTCCTGGAGTGAGTGAATGATTTTGGGGGGTTATAAAAGACGTGGCTCGAGGGAAATCGCTCTCTTTACTTTCCTCGTCGTCAACGTAGCATCAAGTGGAACCTCGGTAGAAGCCGTCGATACCCCCTTTGTAAGATAGCTTCGAACAAGTAGTATTTTTATAACGCAAGAAAACAGCAAGAAGTCAGGAAGAAAGTGTTTAATTGAGGTTTTGACGTATAGGTCCGCAACCGGGTGCGAGGCTTTTGCATATACGCTTTAATTAGGGCTTATATGGTATAAGTAAGCTTGAAATTAAAGTAGGTAGATTTTGTTTGCGAATTTTCATAAAGTAAAGTAAATTTCCCAATAAATCTAAGAATTTTCCGAATCAGATTTGTTTGAAATTTATATAAGCAGTTGGGAAACGATAAAGGGGGGTTTGATTTTGAATAAATATCATTAGTTTTGTGTCTCTAAGGGGCGTTCTGTCAATCCTCAAGGGGTTAGGTAAAATAGTCTGGTATGTGGCGTATCAGACGGGCATCAAAATTTCTAGATTGCCTAGCTAGTCACATAAGTGTACCGAATGTGTCCCATCTCTAGCAATCCGACGGTCCGAAAGGAGTTGAGAATCTAATTCCGTGCTAGCGTTGGTGTCCCGAGAATTCGGTATACTTATTCCGCTGTAGGTGCCTATTTGTTCCCTCCCAATCAAATTTGGCCACGTCCAAGCTGTTAGGAGAGATTTAGGCGAGTCATGCTTGCTCACGCTTTAGAGATTCGGGGCGTCGGTGATGAGGTAAGCATCACAAATATTGCATAGGAAATCTAAATTTAGTCGCTGGTAGGCAGGTAAACTCATTAGGTTTATAAATTCATTGTTAGGTGCGTAGGAACAGTAGGTTAGGTTTGCATCTCAAGTCGGGAGGGAAACTTGGATGCTGGTAAAAGATTGGACGTTCTCAAGTAGGTCGAGCTGTCAGCAAGGTAACAGCAGTAACGTTAGATAAGCTAGGAACTCTTATATAGGCGAAGGAGAGGTAGGTCAATTCGCAGTGTATCAGGTTTAGGTAGGCCGCAATTAGGTTGGTGCATGACAAAATGGCGGTCGCGCGAAACGTAGGCAAGTGGTGTCGAGAATGGTATCAACAAGATGGCTGCCGCAGGTCATTCAGTGGTACTTAGGAACTTAACTAGGAAGTGATGAGGTAGGATGATTTAGGAACGGAATCTAGGAAGCGCAGAAGTGTTAAATATAGTGAACGAAAGGTTATGTGAAATTACTGGGTAGAATCCGAAGGGAAAGTATCAATCTTCCATAGTAGGCGCCTTAACAGAGATCTATTAAGGCTATGACTCAGTGTTGTGAATAATTACTACGATGCACTCAATTGAGTAGACTTCGCAAGCTTCAGTAAGTACCCACAAGTTGACCGATCCGAAAATATCAATCTTCCATAGTAGGCGCCTTAACAGAGATCTATTAAGGCTATGACTCAGTGTTGTGAATAATTACTACGATGTGCTCAATTGAGTAGACTTTGCAAGCTCCAGTAAGTACCCACAAGTTGACCGATCCGAAGGAAAAGTATCAATCTTCCATGGTAGGCGCCTTAACAAAGATCTATTAATGCTTTGACTCAGTGTTGTGAATAATTATTATAATGTGCTCAATTGAGTAGACTTTGCAAGCTTCAGTAAGTACCTTCAGTTTGATTTACTATTAATTAGAGCTAGACAAATTCTTCTGTTAATATTGGATAATGATTTAATAGTGAAAGTTGAATCATAAATAAAGAATAATTATTCATCCTTGACTTGGATTGGTAAAATTGAACCTGTTTTCAATTGGTCGTTTACAGTTGAGATAATCCGTTTTGGTGATTGTGGGAGGAATACTAAAACAAGATCTGGGCGTATGGAATAATCCCGTGTTACCATTAGACTAATGTTGAATCACAGTTTATGGAACACTAGATCATAGTTTGAGTAAACCTTTCAAATTAACAGAATGAAGGTTATGACTAACAGTGAGATAATACTTTGAAAAGTATCTACCTACTATGAAAATATTATATTATTTAGTGAATACATTAAATTCACAAATAATAAGCTCAACATATTATCTGAGTTCAAATATTACAACTAGTTTCAACCAACTCAATTTGAGGATGAAAGAAATAGAATTTTATTGATATCAAATATTGCATAGTCTACTCAACATTTAATTGAAATATCGCCTTTAACTTTAAATGAAATGAACTGAAGTCAATTCGGTTTATGGTTGTATATTTATAATCTAGCCGAGATTAAAGTGTGAAAAATCCTTCATAGAGCTTTATTACCTTGTTTAGAATTGTCTTTCCTTCAGAATATGAGAACTATCAGTGTCCCAAGTAAATGGATAGTAATGTTGTGTCCATCTGTTATAATGTTAAACAATCATACTAGAATTATTTATTAAAGAAAAAAAAAAATTGTAATTCAGCCATCACAATTGAAGGAGAATTCTTCATTGTGAAAACTGATAGTTCGCTTGGGAGCATTTTGCTCCGTCCTCTTTTGTTGAAACAGACTGACAAAGACCAAATACCTTAATATAATAAACTTACTAAGTAAATTTATCATGAAAAAAAATATGGCTGGCCAGAAGAGGATTGCCCAATTCCGGTGTCGAGATCCATTGTATAAAGCGGGGCGGTGCTTGTACCTTAGCTGGCAAAAACACAATTGCATACTCACTACTTGTACAATAACTTAAGAAAGTAAAAGAATTCTTATTTAATAGCGCTGAAGATTTTATTATACTTTGATCTCAGGCGACTAAAACTCCTTAACTTACCTGAAATAATCTCTCTTATCTTAATGAATTAAGTTGACAATAGATAATTTACATTATTTAGAATAACGTCATACATGACCTATAAATTGACACTTGGCAGCGGAAGAGAATTATCCAAATTTAACTTTTCTCTATAACCCGACTTACCTATTTTTACCTTACAGTCTATTATGGTTGAACATACCCTCTTTTACCTTATACCAATACTCCATTTAACTCATAAATTCACTTTGATCATTTCCTATCAACGTAGGTTTATTTCTCTCATACTTACTTCATCAACGGAACGTAGTTGGGAACGCTTTCCTCTCTATTTATAGTATTCCCATTTTTGACACTAAAGAGCTATGGGGTTTCCCTTGGCAGTATGACAAATATTAAGAATTAATATGAAATTAAAGTAAACTCACTTAGGAAAAATACAGACTTAATTTCTATTTCTCTGGTTATGTCAATAGAGCAATAACTTTCATTTAGTGGTATTTTCATTTAGAAATAAATGTAATAGCAGGAATAATTAAGACCTAGTAATAAAAGCGAATACTTCTATTGGAAAATGAAAATCAATACTAATCACACTTTTAAAAGAATTTGGGTTCACTACTTATCACATCCAGGGTTCCTCCATTAGACATTCACAGGCCCTCTCAGATCACACAAAGCTTGTTAGTAAGGTTCTTTGTAGGTTAGTTAAGGTTGAACAAAGTAAACTTAGTTAATTGCATTTTGGAGGTTATTTAATCCAGTAAAATTAGGTTCCAATAGTTTAGTTGTAATCAACGGTGAGTAGTAAGCGGATTTTGATTGTCCTCCTGTCCTGTAGGTTATTAGGTTTCCACTTAGGTTTTAGTCTCTTTCATAGGCCGTGATCATCTAGTTCCTTTGTAGTTAGCCGGAAGGTTACACCACGGCAGCTGCAAAGGTGCCGAAACGTTGGGAAAATCAAAAATCAAACCAAATGCCAACTAATTACCAAAGTCCTTAAAAAAAAGCGCACTACTATCAGTTAAAAAGTGCTGTATTTCAAGTCTAGTGAGAGCGTAAGCTTGAGAAGGGAATATGTTTTATTTCAAAAGCAAATTCTTTAAAATTATCCATACAAAACGGCAATTTCATACCCTCCAAAAAAGTGAGCCGATTTCTTTGAAAAAAAAATGTCAAGCTATATAGGTATTACAAGATATTTTCAAGTTGCTTATGTATTTTTTTCTCATAGTAAAGCACATAAAGGAAGCATTGACATTTGGCATGTTTACTTAAGTTAAGTACCTTAGTTACCTTTTATTTTCTGGGTTGAAAGATTATAAGTGGAAGCAACATAGTATGTTTATATGTTGTTTGTGTAATATGTTGTATATGTATGCGGTACGGGCGAGGATGTAAATGTCGGTCGGTGTAAATAAACAACGAGTTGCGGAGGTGCACGAAAACAAGGTAGGGTTGTCAAAAGTATATGTAGCTATTTATTTATAAAAAATATATATACCTAAGAAAAAATAGCACTGGATCATCCAGTGTGGATGTCCGTGGGTAGGCCCCCTACAGGCAAACCGACAATCGGGGCCCTGCTTAATAAGATTACCAATATAGTAAATTTCAACGATCGTTTGGTGTTCGTTGCGTCGCCTATTTGAAACTTGAATATACTCACAGACACCGCAATATATGCGAATTACCGTAGAAAATTACAAATTGTGATTTTTTATGAAATAGGCCCCTGTTGGTTGGATGCATGCAGCGCAGAATCAATGGAGTGGAATGCAGGGGACGAACGGTGCAGAAAGGGGCATAATAATGTCCAGGAACAAATTTTCTTGGAAGTTTTCAAATTATTGATTCTAAAAAAATATTATTTTGTATGTTGGAGAGCGACTAAAAATAAAAATATTCAATTAATAGACTGAAAAGTATATTTTTTAAATTTTCACTCTATTAATTGAATATTAAGAGTTTTGTGAATGTTTTTTGGTAAATTATTACCAAAGAAAAAAAAAATAGAAAGATTCTTAATTACGAAGTTTATATAATACGATTTATAATTATAATTGTTTAATGAAAAATTCTGAAAGAAATCTAATAATTTCAGGAACTTTTCAGTTTTCACAAGAAAATCTATTTCTCATTATTTTTACCTTCTTTAGCATAAAATAAAGTTTACCTTTTTTACACAGTAGAGGCAACCCTAGCAGCTAATATGTGAGTGACAGATGGTCATAAATTACAAACGCGAGGGTCGGGGGTCAAATGCTGTGGTGCTCCTTCGATTCCCAGCGAATTTTATTGACATTTCTTGTTATGACCAAGATATTTATACGATTCCGATGTCGTTGCTGGTGTTTGAAGCTGACTTTAGCGTGGTTATGGTTAAGATGGGTGACCGCAAAAATAGTTTCTTTTTTTATTAAATAAAGACGTAATAATTTTGTTTGGGACGTTTTGTCCTATAACGTTGTTAAGTTGTTAAAATACGCATGTTTATCATTTAACATGCATAAAAATACATAAAACTTGTGTAATGAGGGCTTATGTAAATGAATGTAAATCTTTTTAAGACGTTTTTCAAAGATATATAATCAAAATACAAGGGCTCCATCTCATTTTTTTAAACTTCCACACTGTTTTTAGGGCTATTAGGTTTAGAACCGAAATCGTTTTAGGCTGGCCCCAGGCCCATGGTAGAACAGCAAAGCAAAGAAATGAAACCGGTAGGTCTGGGGCCAGCCTTATTGTTTTAATGGCATCTTTTGTTGCCCAATATGACCGTTCTAGGTCCCCCCCAGCGGAGTTGCGATTAAGTGGTGGGGGAGTGACATGAGAACGGGTAGTCCAAAAATGTGAATCTGGTCTTATTCAATGCAGGATTAAATGCCCTACAACTTGTACGAAGGACAGTTTTTGGTATTGTAAGTCCTTTTTCAAAAAACCGCAAAAATACCCCTTTTGAGGTACATTTTTACCTCCCACCACTTAAGTACAACTCCGCCGCACAGTGGTTCCAAATTTAAAATAAGTGGACACAGGACCCGATGTTGGCGTATCGAGCTGTTTTTTTCCTGGCTTATGATAGGAAAACCTAGGACAGTCATATTGGGCAACAAAAGGTGCCATTAAAAAAATAAAACCGAAAAAGTTTTTTGTTTTAAGGTGCTCCCTCACCGGGAGCATTCGCGTGTAATGTAACGTTACAGATTTGAGCATTACATCAGTGAAGGAGGAGAACCGAGCATTGCAATGTGCACCTTGTAATGATACAAAACGGGCATACATCAGTGAAGGAGGAGAACCGAGCATTACAATGCGCACCTTGTAATAATACAATGTGTAATATCTTGATACAACTTGTAACATCAATGCGTACCTAAGTCGAATCAATAATATTACATTACACGCGAATGCTCGTCAGTCAGGGAGGTATTATTGTAATGTAATGCTCAAAGTCGAATCTATAATATTACATTACACGCGAATGCTCATCAGTCAGGGAGGTATTATTGTAATGTAATGCTCAAAGACGAATCTATAATGTTACATTACACGCGAATGCTCCCGGTGAGGGAGCACCTTTATTCTACTGACCTCAAAACTCCTTGAATTATTTCTAAAATTATCTAATAACTGGACTACTATTAATAATAGCTTATTTCCTACCTTTATATAAAAAAAAACAGCGCATTAGTTTTAATACTATAAAATGAAAGTTTTTTCTTTCTTTCAAGACTTTGCTTCTGTAAACAAAGCATAGAAAAGATTCTATAAGAGCTTTACCAAGCAAAACAAAATGTTTAGTTAACAATTTTTTTGTCAATGAAAAACGCAATAAGAAAACACTTCACATCATAAGTTGTAATTCCCGCACAGAAACTTTATTTGGTCCGTTTAAAACGTATACTAATATGTTTACGGCGGCTATAGCTCAAAAATAAAGTACCAATAAAAAAGGGAGGTGGAGGATCACTCAGAGAAGTAGCGTGTTACGCCTATTACTGAATGTAAAGGGATGACAGTAGGGTAAAGAAGTCGGTGTGTCTATTCGATCAAGAATATCCTAGATTAACGCTTTACGAACTAAAACAGGGGTCCAATCGTGCTAATTCTGAACGATAAAACCAATCCTCGGACTACAGGTAATACCTTGAGCGCAGCGAAAATTTTTTTTTAGGGTTCTGTTAAAATAATAAACTGCACTTGATTTGAGCGTTTATTTGTTTCCACAAATCACATTTAATTAATTATATTTGTAAAGTGAAAAGACATCTTGATTGACCATAGAGTAGCGCGCGTAAAGCACTAGACAGATGACAGCACAGAGTAGCATCAGTGCAGATTATATAGCACACAGAAGAAATACCAGAACAGGTTCCGTAGCCTAAATGACAAAAAACGGAACCCTTATAGATTCGTCATGTCTGTCAGTCTGTCTGTCTGTCCATCTGTCTGGCCGTATGTCACAGCCACTTTATTCCGAAAGTTTTAGGATTACACAGTGTAGGTAGATGTATTCTGTTAACCGCCAAACGATTTTAACACAAAAATAAAAAAAAATAAAGATTAAGGGAGGGCTCCCCATACATGGAACTGAAACTGAAATTTTCTTTTCTTCAAACCAACACGTGCGGGGTGTCTATAGATAGGTCTTTAAATGGTATTGAGGTTCTTAAGACAATATTTTCTCAAAGTCAACCGTTTGAAAGATAAACACTGCCCAAGTGATAAAATGTGTGTCCCCCCCCTCTAACTTTTGTAATAAGAGAGTGAAAAATCTAAAAAAATATATGCTATAGATCTTAATTAACACTTTCAAGGAAATTAAACTTTGGTTTGAACGAGATATAATAATTAGTTTTTGAGATATAGGACATTTACCAAAACCGCAAATATAACTTTGTCATTCATACTAACACTGTGAAAAACAAAGTTATTTTTGCAGACGAAAAATGATAGTGGCATCAAATATCGTATGGTATAAGTATAAGGTAACTACGGAACCCTACGGCGCGTGGCCCGACATGCACTTGGCCGGTTTTTTTTGTATGGGTAAGTTCATATTATGGAGGTCCAATGGATGCTAGAGCTAGATCCACTAGCGTATCTTTGCTACAAGCATTATTGCTACGAGTAGTGCTACGATTTTTGCTACGACCGTAGCAATAACAGATCAAGAAAACACTTAACCTCTCTGTGGTAACTGGTAATAGCAACATCATACAAAAGCTCATTTTAATTTCCAATTTGTTATGGACTAAGAGCTGGCCCCGGAAATGGGTGGACAATTTACAGAGCGACGAAATTCCTCTAGTTAGTTAGCCAAACTATCATTATTAACAGATCCGGGCACCTGGCAGATTTGATATTACTATCATTGCAGTAGCTTTATTATTCTTTTACAAAAAATACATGATTTTGCACCAATATTCCAAAAACACAAAATATCTAATTATGCACCCTAGAACCAAACCAACATTTAAAACGATTTTCAAATAAATTATTATCGAAGAACAAATAATGCCTATTATAATTTATTAAAAAAAATACCCCCGACGCAGCGGAAAGAGGGGTGTTATAAATTTGAAGCCCATGTCACTGTCTGTTAATTTAATCGCATTTTTTACTGGTATTTTTTATACACTATGCTGATACGAGGTAAGCAATAAAATTATATTTGATATGTTACAGTTGCCGCTAAAATAATTGCAGGCACCGGTCCCTCCAGGGGATCTTATTGATGTGTACTTCAACCGTGGGAATGGTTTATTCGGTTTAAGAGTATTCGAGAAGGTTTTAATGCTATTTGAAACAAAAAAGTTTTTCTTTTCCTAAAAAGACCCTAGTTAAGTGCCTCAAAAAGAAAAACGAGACACTTGGTTGTCTGTCCGGCTAGTATGAGTTTTTGTCGAGATCATTTTTTTACAAGAACTTATCATTCAACCATCCCCTAAAATCCCCTCTGTTGAATAAATCAAAAATCATGAAATTTTATAGAAGTTAGGTGTCACAGCACAGGTAGATGAAAAAAAATACGTAAAAATAAAAAAAAATATGAATATGGAACTTTTGCGCGTTCGCATTATATTTATTTTCCATATTATAAGTTACATTAATTTAGAATTTCAGAGATATAATTACGAGTACCTATGTACGAGTTAAGGTGTAAAAGCACTAAAATTAAGAATCGCCTAAGTCTTTTCTTATCTACAACTCGACCAAGATAACTAGGCGAATGACAGCTACATGACGGCTAAGTTTATGACACCGTTTTAATTTGGTCGTGTTGTAGTTAGGAAAAGACTTAGGCGATCCTTAAGTTTAATGCAATCGGGCGTAAGATAGGTACAGTCGAGTTTAATAATTTGTTCTGTGTATACAGTATAGCTCGATTTAGGTTAAAGTTCTATTTAAACCTCTTTACGTAAAAAAATATAAAAAAAATATAATGACAGAAAAAGCAAAGCTATCAACAAACTATCAATCAACTTCTGAAATGTCAATCAAATATGGACGCAAACTACAAACGGTAAGTTGATTCTTTACTTTACTAAGAAGTCAGATAAAGAAATAAAATTACCCTTGATTGAGAATGGTTTTAGATCTTTAAGTTTTTGTTACTAGTTTTAATTTATCAGATAAAAGTTTATTGAACCGATGCGTTGCCGACGCAACGCTCTGTCGACGCGTCGCTGCATGCGGGCAGTGCAGGACCGATCGTCGTGGAGATCCTTCGGGGAGGCCTATACCCAGCAGTGAGTGTCGTGCGGCTGATATGATGATAAATACTTTTTATGAATGCCATTTTACGGGATGTTTCATGTTTCTCAAGAATAATCTTTTTTTCAGGAATGGCAAGAAATCTGATAAAGAAACACAATCACCTGTTTTAAAGGTATTCCAGGATATGATGCAAAAAGAGAAGAAGTATGTATATTATGGATTGCATTTAGACACTTTTAAATTTTAATTTTATACTAAATAATAAACTTACTAGAAAAAATGCTATTCTCTCGACCTTTGGAAGTCCGGTCCAATGATCTTTCATACTTAAGTATACCGAGTCATTATTAGTGGCGTCGTCGATTTTTTTCTAGTATATCCTAAACCTATAGTCCTATAGTTAGTATCCTATAGTTTTATTGATATAATAAAACACATATTGATAGCTATGAAACCTAGTGAAAGAATTTTTGAAATCCGCTTAGAAATGGTTGAGTTAAAAGGGTTTGAAGGAAATGCCAAGCTCAATGCAATATGTGCTTTATCACGTACGACATGAGGTTTGCGTACGTCGCGATGACGTCATAAGGACCCCCAAAAAACAGTATTTTAGCTCCTATAACTTCTCAGGTTTAAGAGATATTGTAAAAAAAAATTCACAGTTAATCATGTGGTGGCATAAGCTTTCTAATTAGCCACTAAACAAAAATCGTTTTAAGGTTCGCGTACGTAGCGATAACGCCATAAGGACCCCCAAAAACAGTATTTTAGCTCCTATAACTTCTCAGGTTTAAGAGATATCGTAAAAAATTTTCACAATTAATCATGTGGTGGCATAAGCTTTCCACTTAGCAAAACAAAAATCATTACTGATCCTTATTATGGTTTCAGCGATTCGGAAAAGTCAAACTTGTTGAAAGAGAAACGGGACAAGAAGAGACGTCAGTACTCTGGGTTGCGGATGAAGTCTGAACATCAAAAGCAGGTAAATTACTTAAGGCTCCTATATAACCCAAAGTGGCGCCCTTATATTAATTGCTTGCTAAGTAATGTATCTGAAATTCACATGTACATATTAAAGGGAAAGTTCTATAGTTTATTAACAAACAATAACCTAAGTAAAATATAGTTCGTTGTAGTAGTAGGCATTAACGTATTTAAGAAAAAACTTGCTCAGTATATTATCAGTACTCAATAATTATGAAAATAGTGCGTTAAACGGGACTGTGCATTGAATTGTTGGATTCTACTGTGATTTAATTGACTTTTACTCAGCTTTGTTAGTAAGTACCTATCTGTTTTGCTTTTGCGACCAGTGGCCTGTTTCTCGAAAGCTACAAGCCTTGTAATACAAGTGTGTAACCATAGAAACGCTTGTAAAACAACAAAATTACAAGCGTAGCGTTTCACGAAACTGTACTTTAAACATATGTAGAATAAAATATTTTACAAGTGATCAACTTCACAAGCAAATATTTACACGTGTAACGGTAATTACGTTTCTCAAAAAATTACGTTGACACTTGTAACTTGTAACTTTCAGAAATTTTGCTAGCAGTGTCGAGGGACTCTTAATGTTTATCTACCGCTAATAATATAATAGTAAAAACAAAACGAGCGGGTCAAAATCTTATACCTTCGGTATTTAAACATTCTACATGCTGAAATTATAAATTATTGTCCATTACATAAAATAAAAAGGGAAATGATAAAGTGGTGACTGCATCACACTCGTGATGTTTTATACAATATGTTTGAAACAAAATATAAGGGAATTAATTAATTAGGTGGCTGGAAATAATTAAAGGGGGCTGTTAGTGGGATACATAAATACTAAACTCGGCAGCGGTTTGTTTTTTGGGCGACAAAATAACTAAAGGGGCGACAAACTGTGGATTACAAAAATAAAATAAAAAGCTCCAGTGAAAATTCTAAATGAGTGACAAAAATACTGAGATGGTATTTTTGTCATCTTGAAAAGGATAATAGTCACCTTTTTTATTTAAATAAAATATAAATGCCAAATTTTAAATGTATTGTGTGCCCTTAGGTTGTTACCCAAATAGTAATTTGATCGTCTGTTCTGAATTACTAGTTACTCAATTTGTATTTTAAAGTCGCCATTTTCAACATTTGTAGTCGCCCTCAGAAACTGAAATTGGAATTGTACGCTATATTCAGTATATTTTATACCCATAATGGAAATTTATAGTTACCCGATGAAATACTACCCAAAATATAATAAGTCCATGGTTTAAAACTTTATGCAACGATTTCAATAATGATGAAGAGTCTGTGAAAAGTTCTCATACTCGTAAATTTTTCAGAGAGATCATCCAATCGAACTTGTGAAATGGCATATTATTAGTAGTTATTTTACAAGACTTGTAATTTTTTTGTGAAACACTTTTTACAGGAACTTGTGTTTTTACTCTTGTATAATACCAGACTCACAAGTTGGCGGCCATTTTAGTGCTTTGATAGTTGTCAATTTACTGTCTTTAAGAGACTGTCAGCGACATTGACAGATATTTATAAAATATTTTTCTTATCAGCCAGTGCATTTGTCATTATTGCAATCATATATCAACTATTTTGTTACTGAAAAGAATCATAAGAGTAAATTTTGTTCAGTGCTTGTTATTTTCCTTCGTGAAACAGAATTTACAAGTCCTTGTGACATATTGAGGCTTGTAAACTTGTGAACTTGTGACTTTCGAGAAACAGGCCACAGGAACTGTTTAGTCTTTTTATTTATAATGTTCTCATGTAAGTGATGTTATGTCTTTATGAGAATAAAGTTCTATAAACCTATTAACGATTATGTCCTTAGCGAGTAATAAAAATTAAGATGAGGATTGGTGGGTCGTTAATTACAATTGCAGCCTTCCGAAGCACGGAGGAACTAGATATAATAAAGTTTTGGTCAGCCACAGCCATCCCATGACCGACCCTTACGAAAGTGGCTTAATCTCCGCAATCGCATCTTGGCATCTTTGGTGTGTATTGCACATTAAAAAGGCGACTGTATTGCGCTTATGACACTCATAAGTGCCTACTAATGAGTGTCATATTTAAATGCTAGTTTTTTCTGAGTGGACACCACGTCATCAATCAATTTATGTCTTCCCTGCTTAGCCCATCTTTAGGGTAAAAAGGAGAATGGGCCATAACCCATATTGTGGGCTTGTTATCGTTGTCCCCCTCTTTGTTCCCCACTGGGGGATATCGGGAAATAAAGTATGGGTGGTCTATTCCCGTTGTCCCCAAGGATATCGGGAAGAAATGTATGCTAAAAACTTTTTTCCCCGATATACCCCAGTTGGGGACAAAGTGGGGGACAACGGGAATAGGCCACATTGTGAGCTCAATTCGGGTTGGTTGGTTTCTTATGATTCAGAACGTCACATTCCTATCATTTTATTGCAGAGAGGCCACGAATCAAGCAGTTCTGAAATGCAGAAGCGAATGAACGCCACCGAGTATAAAGACAAAGACTACGCTTATTGCAGGGCTCAGACTATTGTGCGTATTAAAAAAAAATATCTGTTATTTTTAAACGAGGCATGTTAGTACTATATGTATTCTGTGACGAGACTCTCAGACACATCATCATCATATCAGCCACACGACACCTACTGCTGGGTATAGGCCTCCTCCAAGGATCTCCACGACGATCGGTCCTGCGCTGCCCGCATCCAGCAGCTCCTCGCGACCTTCTCCCTCACGTCAGTCCACCTTGTGGGGGGCCTACCCACGGAGCGTCATCCGGTGCGCGGTCGTCATTTCAGAACCTTTCCGCCCCAACGGCCATCGGTTCTTCTCGCTATGTGTCCAGCCCACTTCCACTTCAGCTGATCGATCCTTCGAGCGATGTCGGTTACTTTAGTCTCAGACACATAATACTAATAGTTTCCTCAGACTTCGTGCGTGATTGCACCGGAGTTCCATATTGTAAAAAGTTTCTGTCAAAAATGAAATTTTTGATACAAGCTTGCCGACAGTACTCTGTCCGCTGGCTACGAGGCCAGCTTAAAGCTTAAAGTGACATCTAGTCAAAATTTTGATAACTAGCTGTACTAGATAGAAATTACTCTCTTTTGCTGTCAAAATGTAACACGTTTGTGATTTGATTACAGACGGACACCGGACAGGTGAAACTTTCTAAAAAAACATGGTAATATTATTGAAATTATATTTTTTACTTAATTTCAGCCTTTTCAAGATGAGAAAAAGGAGAGTTGGTGGTTTTGGGGGGTAAGTCGGTTTTATATTGTTTTTTTTTTATAAAAGTCTAGAAAAACGTGAAATTTGCATTACAAAATTGTCTTTTCCCTTTATTTCGTCAATTTCTTTTTTTTATTGTTTTAGGGTGAGGCCGAGAAAAAGCGCTCAGAAGACACATGCTCCTGTGTGTCATGCGCGTAAGTTGAAAATAATGTGTTCACGAGGCATATATCTTGAAGTTTTTTTCGACGGAGTGGGGTAAGTTCGCGCATGTGCTCTTGCGAGCGACCAATAGCGCGCGCCACTCTCCCGCCGCCCGCGCCCCTCACCGCTACGCATGCCCAAAATAAGCGTTCCACGCAATCCCCACCCGATTTCAAGATATTTGCGTCGTACTGTACTATGTGTTAAAAGTTGGTCGTGTGTTACAAAAGCAACTGCGGTGTGGTTGCACCACAAATAAACTGAATAAAATATGATATTTTGAGATTCGGATTATGTATTCCGTGATTCAGGCACAGAATAGATATAAGTACTACGTACAGAAAGGACACTGGCCGCCCCGCCCCAGAATCAATTACCTCACCACACCCGGCAAGTTCATAATTATGCCTAATCGCGTGCTCATTCGTGTTTATCAACGCATCGTCGTAATTTTATATACCAAAAAGTTCGAATTATGAATTGAGCGCCGAACTGCACGGCCCTAGACGTTGCGCGTGTACGTACAAAAACTTCATCTGACGTCATCTGTTTATAATAGGGCGGTTGTATGGAGTGTCCGGGGTGTGATTCGAGTTCAAATTTAAACATTGTTCCTTATTTTATAGGTTGAAGAAAATCATCAGCTCAGAATATACATGTATGGCGTGCCTGGGTGTGGTGTTTCTGCTGTCTGTGGTTGCCGCGTTTATGCTGGTCTTCAAGACTGGGCCGATAGCACATGTGATTTTTTAATTTATTCTTCTTCTTTGCGTAGCGACTCTGGTATTATTAAATTTGTGAGGACCAGAACTCAGCCACCGATATAGCAGTGTGGCCATATAAAGATCCTCGCATGTGCAGGTATTGGGTTGGAACACGTAGGGCATGACAAAAGATGTGCCATTGTCTGGGGGAAATATCACACAGACATGCGCTCTCAGAGCTGTAGCCAAATCTGTGCATGCTCTTCCTCCTACGGCCTACTTGAGTCTGTAGTCTATTTAAGGAATTCTAAGTTGCCCAAGGTAGGGGGGGGGGGGGGGGTTGTTCCGCCAGATCAGGATTTAAGTCTGTAAGATATTTCTACTTCCAGGTCTTTAGCTTCCCCGTCCGGAGTCGGATAATTTATTTTGTTTATTACTTATATTTATTGAAAATTGATTTACACTAAGCCGCGATGACGGCGCAGTGGTTTAGCGCCTGGCCCTGCGATCGTGGAGGTTAAGCAGCTTTCTCAAGGGTCAGTCATGAGATGGGTGACCAAAAATGTATTATCTCGAGTTCCTCCGTGCTTCTGAAGGCACGTTTAGCTGTTGGTTTCGGCTGCATTTGAAGTCGTTAACATCCACCAATCCATTTTGAGCCTGCGTGGTGGGTTATGGCCCATCCTCTTTATCCACCCATAAGGAAGGAAGGCCTGTGCCCCAGCAGTGGGGACATTAAAAATGGCTCTCCCATTCCAACCTGTCCCATTCATACCGATCCTAAGCCACTTTGCAGACTTGCAAACAGACCTGCAAAAAACCGCGGTTAGTCCACCACTGATGGATATCGAGAAATTAAGTATGAATGGTATTTTCAAGATGAGGTCTGTTCCCTTTGCCCACCAGTGGGAGAGATTGGGTAGAAATGTATAGAAAGTGAAAGTGAAAGTGAAATATATTTTATTTAAATAAGCTCACATAATAAGCATTTTTAAATCGTCAATTCTTTTACCCTACCACCCATTATGACGTCTTTTAACTGACAAGAAAAATGGGCGCAAAAAACTTGTCAGCTTTATCAGATGGAACGATATTTACAAATATGTATATCGTTTCCAGACTTTATATTAACAAAGATTAACAAATAAATAACATTATTGAATTAGCTCATTTCTTAATGAATTTCAAATTTCTTAAAGGCTGTTACAATAAATAAAAATAAAAGAAAAACATACAATTCAATATGCGTTAAGATAGGTAGTCAGAAGCAGACCCATTCCCACTGGCAGCACCAGTTCACGAGCATGACGCATGAACCAGCTTTTTTCCGATATCCTTCAGCAGTAAAGGAAAAAGGTAAGAGAAAATGAGAATAGGTCTAAAACAAAGATGGTCTGAAACTAAGGCGATTTATTTTTTATTCTTCCAGTCATTGGAGTCTAACAAGAAGACAGCCGACCAACACGATAAAACACATGCCCAGGCTAATAAGGCGGGTTTTATACCTGGCCGGCCCAGGTTCGACGACGACCGCCTTGTAGATGGAGTCGATGATAGGTGAGTCCTTATAATACGTTCCAATAAGAGCGCTTTTTGAGGAGCTCTATAGAATAGTGGTTTAGGGATTACCAGGCCCAGCGATTGCGGAGGTTAAGCAGCTTTCGCAAGGGTCGGTCATGGGATGGGTGACCACAAATGTATCATCTTGAGCTCCTCCGTGCTTCAGAAGGCACGTTAAGCCGTTGTCCCGGGTGCATTTGCAGTCGTTAAAACCCACCAATATGCTTTAGGCCCGCGTGGTGGGTTATGGCCTATCCTGTATACTCATAAGAAAGGCCTGTGCCCCAGCAGAGGGGACATTAAAAATGACTGATGGTCAAGAGCGCTTTCACATAATAATATAAGGTGATAGTGTTGCTAAAACTGAACATCATTCTCCAAGGAACATAATTTGAAAAACTTATTTTCACCTCTCCGTAGCAAGTCGGTCGGCTGACCAATACCTATATTTAGCATGGGAGTATGAAATTTGTTCCTCTTTTTTTCGACCTATGCTCCATGAAGAAAGTCATTTAGTTTAAGCAACATTATCACCTTGTTTCAGTATCATCACATCATTTGGTTCCATCCTGCCTGCTAACGCGCGACAGTAGCGCGTTTTTCATTGTATGGATATGATGTGACAGTGGCAGACTCCTGGCTTACGCTACGCCACGTTTACGCCGCGACTAAAATGCCTATAATATGTGAAAACTCTCAAATCTATCCCCAGTAAAGCTGACTTTAAATGCTTAGGTCATTTTTCAATTTGAGGACTCTGTATGAAATATATACAGGGTGAAAAAAAACAGCCCCTTGACGACTTTCTTGCCGGTTCTTCTCCCACTTACGGCCCGGCCACAGCCAGCGCAGCACGCGGCGCGGCAAGCGAATAGGGAATATGCATAAGTCACCGATTTTGATGAATTTGAGCTTGATCTCTGCGGACACTTATAAAAACATGATGGAACAGGAAAAAAAATGTATAATCCTAGTTTTATCACACGATGAAATCAGGGGAAAATAACGATATTTTTTATTCATTTTCGGATATAATACACTTTACAGTCTGATAGAATATCGAATAAGAAACAATATTTTGTAAGACACATATGTACTTAAACGCAAAATTTAGGGAGATAATTGAAGATTATTGGCTAACTTCATATTAAACGCGCCGAAACACACCTGAAACGTGATGTGTGACGTCACCGTTTTGTATGGAGCGTTTTCGGCGGGTGCTGCTGCGCGCTAACTTCAAGTAACTCACATCTTCATCACGAGAAAAAACGCAAGAGAAAAGTTTTAATATTACAGTTAACTTTCTCACACATTATACTTTTGATTAAAATTAAAAAAAAATGATGCATATTCCCTATTCAGTAATGACTGCGCGGTCGTGACGACGAGCTGACAGGCTGCCATTGAGAAAGCGCGCAGTGGTTATTGAACGCCACCTGCGGCCGCGTTGGCTGTGGCCGGGCCGTTAGCGCGCGAACCGATGGCAAATGCTGTAATTTTATTCTGTAAAAGTTGATACATTTCTTTTGCCCACCCTTCTTATCAGCTAAAATAGGTACCATGGGCAACAGCGACGCTTAACCACTGCTAAGGTCAAAATCGCTTGCACGCCGCGCCGTCACAACCATACGTTTAGTTCGTGTAGGGGCGATACGCGCGCACACGAATTTTGTTGCAAACTGGTTAAGCGTCGCTGTTGCCCATAGAACATCCTGAGTGGGATGGTAGAATTACAGTTCAAAAATAAGTTTTGTTTGACAATGTTAATTTGATTTCTGTTTTTTAATACCCACAGCCAGACATGGGGTGACTTAGCGTCGAGGCAGCTCAGCGGCTTAACATCTATGACAGGTAGGTATAACAATTATCTTTCATAGGCTGCCTGTCAATTGACGCGGAGCTTGGCGGCGGAGCGGAGGAACGACGAAATATTAACCAATAGGATTGCATAGAATCTCCGCTCCGCAATCCTGTTGGTTAATATTTCCTCGTTTCTCCGCTCCACGGCCTCGTTCCGCGTTAATTGAGATGCAGCCTTAAGCTCTATTAAGAGAATGCTGGAGGTTCCACATTTACGTGGCGGTCTGGTGAATTGTGCGGAAATAAATTTCAATACTTACTTCCCGCACACTTCCTACTTCCCACACTGGTCATTTCACATGACCGCACGAACCAAATTTAATAATTACATTTGCACTAACGCCTGTAGTCAACCTGTAGCACACCTCCGCCGCGATACCGTACCAGCAGCGGTATCCCGGTTTTTCCGCCATAGTTTCGCTATGAGTGATTCTCTATTGATGACGATATATAAGGATCACATCTACGTAACGGTTTCGCGTCATTGCTTTGGCGTGTCTCAACGGTCGGAGCCGACCAGATGGAATCGCGCGTGAAAAATCTATACATTAGAACAGGCTGTTCGCATTTGTTTCGCTTGGCGAACTCATGGCGAAACCTACTGCGGTGTTCCGCGGGCGGAGGTGTGCTACAGGCGTAAGAATTTTTTATCTCCTCGCATTTATACACGTGCCGGACTACAGCTGGGCCACAAAAAAAAAGTTGGAAATCTTGACTTTTTGACTATGCCATGATGAAGTCGATAATTTGTCGGAATTTGTCGCCAAAAACCAGAATTTGTCGGTCTTGCGTTTAGGAGATACGTGTGGCTCAGCTGTAGAGACGTCTCTACAGCTGGGCCACACAGATCTCGAAAACGGAAGGTCGTAGCGAAAATCTGATTACTCGTATGTGTTGCCGGTAATTTGTCGGATTTTGTCGCCAAAAACCAGAGTTTGTCGGTCTTGCGTTTAGGAGATACGTGTGGCTCAGCTGTAGAGACGTCTCTACAGCTGGGCCACACAGATCTCGAAAACGGAAGGTCGTAGCGAAAATCTGATTACTCGTATGTGTAGCCGGTGGTTTGTCGGATTTTGTCACCAAGAACCAGATTTTGTCGATCTTGCGTTTAGGAGATATGTGAGGATACGCTGTGGAGACTTTTCTACCTGGATCTTGAGAAAGGAAGGTCATAGCAAAAATCTGATAACTTGAGTGTGTAGCCGTTAGTTTGTCGGAATTTGTCACCAAGAATCAGATTTTGACGATCTTGCGTTTAGGAGATATGTGAGGATGCGCTGTGGAGACCTTTTTACCTGGATCTCGAGAACAAAAGATCGTAAGCGTATCCTCACATATCTCCTAAACGCACGATCGACAAAATCTGATTCTTGGTGACAAATTCCGACAAACTAACGGCTACACACTCGAGTTATCAGATTTTGGCTATGACCTTCCTTTCTCAAGATCCAGGTAGAAAAGTCTCCACAGCGTATCCTCACATATCTCCTAAACGCAAGATCGACAAAATCTGGTTCTTGGTGACAAAATCCGACAAACTACCGGCTACACATACGAGTAATCAGATTTTCGCTACGACCTTCCGTTTTTGAGATCTGTGTGGCCCAGCTGTAGAGACGTCTCTACAGCTGAGCCACACGTATCTCCTAAACGCAAGACCGACAAACTCTGGTTTTTGGCGACAAAATCCGACAAATTACCGGCAACACATACGAGTAATCAGATTTTCGCTACGACCTTCCGTTTTCGAGATCTGTGTGGCCCAGCTGTAGAGACGTCTCTACAGCTGAGCCACACGTATCTCCTAAACGCAAGACCGACAAATTCTGGTTTTTGGTGACAAATTCCGACAAATTATCAACTTCATCATGGCATAGTCAAAAAGTCAGATTTCCAACTTTTTTTTTTGTGGCCCAGCTGTAGTCCGGCACGTCATTTATACAACCAGTAGGCTTGTTGATCTAGTGCGAATTTTCGCCACAAGAGAATTTTACCAGCAAAACTCTATACGTAGTCCTAATAATATTATTACTCAATAGCCTACTCATGGTGAGTCAAATGTTTTAGATAATTTATGCCTTTAGGTTCAGAATATCTAATTCCCTAAATGTCCAGCGGGTGCAAAACGTCCAAATCCTAGAATGTTCATGTACCAAAATGTACAGATTCCAGTGTTTAAATCTCAGATAAGCAATATTAATTTACCATGTATATGGTGGATTAAAAAATACAACTGCAGTCAGTTATGCAATCAAAAAACACCAAACTATAATTTTCTAAATGTTTGTTGTTGTTTGGTTTATTTGGGATTTGGTTTATGGACATTTTGGGATTCGGACATTCTGGGATCTGGACATTTTGAGATTTGGACTTTTTACACCCGGACATTCTGAACCTAAAGGGATTTATAGTAGCCTGGTAAATAAGTATTATGCCACTCATCTCAATTAAGAGAGGTCAGCAATAGAACTTGCCGAAGTTGACTTCCACATGCTGTTACTTCTGTGTAACTTCTGTGTGTAAATTGTCAAAGTGTTGCAACTCTTAATCGCTCAAGAAATTGCAGGAATAACTTGCTAGTCTAAACCTCGCTTTAAGATTAATGTAGGCTATTTTATAAATAAACTTTGTGTTTCATTTCACTACATATTTTTGTTCTAGGTTACACTGGTGACACAAACCGTGATTGGGTAAGGTTTTTTTACCTATAAACAAAATAAAGTGTGAAAGTGGTTGAATAAAAGTTCGTAAAGTGGCCCGATCTATATCAATAAACATTGTGCCTAATTTCATCTAAATCCATTCAGCCGTTTTTGCGTGACTGAATAACAAACATTAACATTTCACATTCATAACATTAGTAGGATTTAAACATCAAGGAAAATCGCCTCAAAAGTGATTTTTCACATTATTCTTCGAATTATGTTTTGCAAAATGTAATTATAACACAAATAAAAAAAAGTTAAAAATATTTGAAGAAAAACACTCTGAAAATTATCCTGCTACGTACATAAAATCCTTCTGGAGCGTTAGGACCAAGATGCTAAAATAACCAAGGTGCGAAATTATCAAAGTTGCAAAATGACTAATCTTTTCGGAGCCTAATGACCAAGGTGCTAAAATGACCAAGGTTGCAAAATGACCAAAGTTGCAAAATGACTAATGACTAATCAACATCCGTTTTTTTTTAACTAGTATGATTTCTTAACATGGGGCTCGCATAACGTTACGTAGCGCAGATATCATATTTAATTTAATGAATCTCAAACGGTCCATAACTAAAAAGAAGCGACCAAAGTTTTCTTAATATGGTTAAATACTATTTATCGTTTATTTAAGCATATTAAGAATAAAAAATATGCATTTGTGGTTCTAGTTAGACCTTACTAGCTCCTAATGCGTAGTCAATTTAACTGTGCTTTTATTGCTACGACAATTAAAAAAATATAAAATGGCTACAATGTTATTTATCTGACAATAAAATAGAATGGGAATAGAATTATAATGTTTTTTATTTTGCATTAGTGCAGATACAATGTTTTTGTACAAGGTTGACATAGAAACAGTACAACATAACGTGTGACTGTAATATTAATATAATATCGTCTAATCCTAAGAGTGGCTCAACAAAATATGTTATAATAGATTAGTTACAGGCTGTAATCACATTTACCATGTAACCATTTTTTTCTACATCCTGTTTGTTGCCTTAAATAAATAAATAAAAAAAAGAATATCCTGTGTTACAGGTGAATGTACACGATAACGAACTTCAGAGCGCTTGTGTTGTTACAATACGGTGTATTTTCATCAGTGCTCACCATACATTCTCGAGTGCCATCTCTGTAGTTTAATGGTGCGCCCACCCATGTAAGACGCAGGGGTCCCAGGTTCGATTCCCATTGAGGGGTACAATTTTTACTCGGTTTGGTTAGTGGTAGGGCTTATTTCAAGTCCGCCTGACTATAGCTACCACCATCTTACATAAGTCTGACGCCATAACAACTATTTAAAAATTGTTGTGTTCCGGCAGCTAGAGGTAAGATAGCCAGTTCCTCAGTGATGAGGATTCCAGGTGTAGTGCGCTTCCACCTTCGGCCATCGTCACTTAACATCAGGTGAGGTGACGGCCAACCACTCATAAAAAAGAGTGAAGTTGCCGAGGACAACGTTGTTGTCACTATCGCATAATTAGCGGCTGCCCGCGACTTCGTCTGCGTGAAAAGTTTTTTTGCTATCCCACTGGAACAATACTTTTTTTCGGGATGAAAGGTATCCTATGTCCTTCTCTGGACCCCCGACATCATGAATGTAAAATTTCATGATGATCGGTTCAGTAGTTAAGATGTGAAGGCGTAACAAACAAACAAACAAACGGACTTTCGCATTTATAATATTAGTAAGGACCAATGCCATTAAAAAACCTACACTCAAGTCTACAGACAATAACTCAAAACTTATATTGAAAAGTACCGATTCTTCTACCTAATATAAGAGTTGGGCCATAAACAACACTCCTGTCCCGCGGATCCAGACATAGTGTTCCCACAGGAGAGGGGGGAGGGGGGTATTTGTCGCCCTCACTAAAGCCTTTGACGCAATGTTTGGGGAGTAATTTTTATCAATCAGACGTTTTTGTGGCGTACTATGAGTTCTCGATAAGTAGAAAGTGAGTTAAGTTCGAGGAGGTTCGAATTAGAGTTACTGTCCGAAAAACAGAGAGTGTAATATGTTCAGGGTTCATGTATGTTTGTGGGTATGTGAGTTTCTTTATTCCACCATAACTTCTAAATGCATTAACGGATTTGGATGAGGAGTATCGTTAGATTCCTTACATCATCCCGAGCGACACTGGCTATATATTTTTGAAAAAAAAAACAATATGGCGATTGTACGACACTACGTTCAAATGTAAAAAAAATCTTCAATTATTACAATATGGATGATTAAAAATTGTTTCACAAAATGGTCCACCAACTGCAATGACACTTTGTTATTTAACTTTTTAGTTCATTTTTGGGAGGGCAGTCGTGTTTTTTTATTTATTTATTTTTGTTTGTTGAACTGGTTATTTTTTATTTAACCCGTTGAATGCCAAGTGATAGGCAAACGATGGATATTCCCATTCTATTGTATGTCTATTTCAAAAAGCAATATCTTTGTTGAGAAGTCAAACTCATAAACAATAATTAGTTGTTCTATCTATCTCACCAAGACCGCTTTGCTATAAATGTTATTAGGCGCACACATACACATTGTTTTAGTGTGCGTCTGCATGCTCTCATAATATGCATGTGCACGCCTAACAACATTCGTATCAAAACGGACTTCGTGATATAGAAGCAGGGAATGATAACGTTATTTTTAGATATAACGTTATTTCTTACTTTTTTTAACGTTAATTTTAAAATTATCGTTATGTCAATAAATAACGTTAATTTAGATAACGTTACATTGAAATTGACGTTATTTCAGTAAATAACGTTATTTTTAACGTTATTTCTTACTTTTATTACCGTTAAACTTTAAAATTAACGTTATTCCAATAAATAACGTTATTTTTTTAACGATAATTTTACCGTTATATCGTACCGGTAATATTTAACGCTAATTTTACCGGTAAAATATTTTTAACGTTATTTTTACCGGTAAGTTTACCGATAAAATTTTTTAAGTTATTTTTTTTAACGGTATTTCAATCCCTGTATAGAAGTTTACACCAATTCTTTAAAGTCCAATCGAACCGATCGGGCCGCGCATAATACAAAATCTAGTGTCTCATTTTCCGGATCTAAAAGGGTTATCAAACTCCTCATATTCCTTAACCAGTTCTTCTTTCTTAATAATGATTAAAAATGTGTAATTCGAGTTCATATGGTACAATGATAGCACCCCTCTAAAATGCGGTATAATACAGCACCCGATACGAGACGCCGGGATGAATGGAAAGAAATATGCGCTCCTCTGTACAGAAGCTTAGCACAAACCAATGTGAAGTGACGCGGAGAACAAATTGTGATAAGATATTACTGGCAATACCTTATGGAAGACCGCATTATGTCTCAGAATAAACAAATACTCTCTTCACCGATGTGAAGTGACGCGATCGCGATAGCGAACAAACCTTAGAGACGACCTCAATCTCTGATTAAAATAATCAAAGCACATTTAAGAGTAATTCAATCCAATTCCATTTTATTGCATTCCACAATGGTAACAAGTTGGTAGATAAATAAAATAAAGTACATTGTAGACCCTGAAAAAGCCAAAGCAATTATACAGAGAAGACGACCTAACTTCAACAATTAAATAATAATTATTGATTTTTAATCCATTACATTAAAAAAAAATTAAAAACTGTTTAATTTTCGAATCAAACACATTTTTCAAAGAGCAGCTTTTGTAACTTTTTTATAGTATCCTTACTAATATTATAAATGCGAAAGTCCGTTTGTTTGTTTGTTTATTTGTTTGTTTGTTTGTTACGCCTTCACGTCTTAACTACTTAACCGGTCATCATGAAATTTTACATACACGTTGTCAGGGTTACAGAGAAGGACATAGGGTACCTTTCATCCCGAAAAAAGGAACTGTTCCCCAGGGGATAGACAAAATACTATCCACGCAGATGAAGTCGCGGGCGGAAGCTAGTATTGTATAGTTTTTTTCTTTTGTTAGTTTTCTTGGTGTATTTTTACAGACATTTCGAGCGGACTGAATGAGTTCATTCGAAGCCTATTTACTGGTATCATTAACTAAGCATGATTAAGCAGCGTTTTAGCTGTAGAGAAATTGTTACATTTGAACTTAAATTTGTCAATCCAGTATATCACATTTATTTATCAAGGGTAAGTATCTTGGGTGGCGTTAAAGAGACAAAAAGCCCGCTTTGCCCACCCCTGGCCACAAATCAATTAGGTTTGGCCCGGGGAGGACTTGGTATGATTTGTGGCCAGCGGATTTTGAGGGGTTGTCACAATTTTCGGTATTTTTTTGGTCACAGCAAACTGTTGCCGATAAAACAGCGGATGTTTGATGCTCTGCTCTTGTTTCATATAGGGAACAGTGCTGGTCTTTAGTGCCGGATATTCGTAAGCCATCCATATTGCATTAGAAATGTGACGCCAATAGTTATGTTATCAATATAACCTACTAGCGGCCGCCCGCGACTTCGTCTGCGTGGTTTTTTTGCTAACCCTCGGGAACTGTACGTTTTTTCTGGATTAAAAGTACCCTATGTCCTTTTCTGTATCCCTGACAACATGTATGCAAAATTTCATGATGATCGGTTCAGTAGTTAAGACGTGAAGGCGTAACAAACAAACAAACGGACTTTCGCATTTATAATATTAGTAAGGAAGTAAGGATACTCCGTTCCACGAATCGAATTCCTAGGGCACAAAATACTCGCAGCTCATTGGTCAATACGCACGGCTAAAGCTAGGCTAGGCTAGGTCAGGCTATTGAAGGTCACGCGCATTAACCAATGGGCGCACACGGACTGATTTTCGTTGGGAGCTTGTTTCGTGGAATGGACTTTGGTTTTGTGAATTTTGGCATGTAAATATTAATAGTGTAAATCTAAAAGTAGTTTCACACAATTTACCTACTATGTAGCACAAGTGTACAAAATTAATATTATCTATGGTAGGGGTAAGACTTTACTAACGGCCGATTTCAATAACGTATCCTTAGTAAGAGATAGGCTTACTAAAGATTTGTTGCCTAGATATTTCTGTTAAATGATTGGAAATAACAACAGGTGCCTAGTAAAAGATCCATAGTAGGCCTATCTTTTACTGAAGATAGATTATTGAAATCAGTCGTTAGTAATGCACGTGAAAATATTCCATATTTTCAATGCCTATAAAAACCAATTCGCTTAAATTTACATCAACTTACGAAAATTTTTAAAGTTTACAAACTTATGAAAATAATTTAATTAAAAAAGACATGAAAAATTTACAATATAAGGATTATTTTTTCTTTTTTTAGCTGCTTTGTTAAGTACCCAAATCTTTTTGACATCATCAGGCAGGAGTGCCTCAGTGCATTGATACTTCTAAATTTTTCTAGAATATTATAGAAAAGAAAGTTCTTAAGAATAATGCCATAGAGTTGAAATTTGACTGTATTGTCTATTCGTTCGTAGTTTCATAAATTTATCGATGGGATTATTGTCTTGGCACGAGTGTCTTTTTGCATAGATTCCCATGAATTTGTGTTGCTTTGGGGAAAAATGATTTACTTCACCCGACTTTCCCACATTTAGGGTAGATTTGTTTTATGGGGAGTATATCTTTTGATATTGTTGCAACAGTACGTTTTTCATATTTGATGCGTTTGTTTTTTTAATGTTGATTTCGTATTTATTTGTTTATTTTTGTATAGTATATTTAAAACCACAGATTAATATTTTTTTTCGTTTAGGAGGAGTTTAAAAAGGTAGGAACTTCGTTGGCCTGAATACGCAGAGCTACAAAAAGATTATGTAGAGAAATAAAACAAAATATGTGGAAAAAAAAGTGTTTCTTCTTTACAAAGTCATGGACTTAGCAAACCCCCGCGTATTCTTAACTATTCTGTGCTATAGCGCTCGACTGAAAAGCCTTGTCTATTCTATCCGTGAGCTGCAAGATAACTTTAGGACTATCATTGCTACCTTTTACGGTATACATATTGTATACATAAGTATGGACTTGTCAAACCACCCTCGTATTCTTATATCTATTCTGTGCTGTAGTGCTCGAGTGAAAAGCCTTGTCTATTCTATCTGTGAGCTACAGAATAACTTTAGGACTATCATCGCTACCTTTTACGGTATACATATTGTATACATAAGTATGGACTTATCAAACCACACTCGTATTCTTATATCTATTCTTTGCTGTAGTGCTCGAGTGAAAAGCCTTATTCTATCTGTGAGCTACAGAATAACTTTAGGACTATCATCGCTACCTTTTACGGTATACATATTGTATACATAAGTATGGACTTATCAAACCACACTCGTATTCTTATATCTATTCTTTGCTGTAGTGCTCGAGTGAAAAGCCTTGTCTATTCTATCTGTGAGCTACAGAATAACTTTAGGACTATCATCGCTACCTTTTACGGTATACATATTGTATACATAAGTATGGACTTATCAAACCACACTCGTATTCTTATATCTATTCTTTGCTGTAGTGCTCGAGTGAAAAGCCTTATTCTATCTGTGAGCTACAGAATAACTTTAGGACTATCATCGCTACCTTTTACGGTATACATATTGTATACATAAGTATGGACTTATCAAACCACACTCGTATTCTTATATCTATTCTTTGCTGTAGTGCTCGAGTGAAAAGCCTTGTCTATTCTATCTGTGAGCTACAGAATAACTTTAGGACTATCATTGCTACCTTTTAAGGTATACATATTGTATACATAAGTATACATGGTTGACAAAGCACCGGCCGTCGGTCCAGAACAATGGAGTCCCTCAGGCGAGCGCAGATTAAAAGTCTTGCTTTTGCCGAGATGAAAAATTAGTAAATACATAACTATAATGCGTAGGTGTATACTATCATTGGACGACAAAGGGTTTTGTGATTGGATGGGTTTTTGTAAGCCCTTCGAGTGTTTAAAAGGTACCTAGGTACCTAGTACGTACATACTCATTTGCTGTTGTTATTTCTTCAAATAAAAATAAAATACGTGTCTGAGAAAACTTATACACTCTTTTTGCTTTGGGCAGTCATGTAAAAAGCGTGTTAGCGAGCTAAATTACGATCGAGAGATATATTTTTTGCGGGATAGTGATCGGCCTTCATCTCACCTGATGTTAAGTGACGATAAGGCCGAAGGTGGAAGCGCACTACACCCGGAATCCTCCTGAAGAACTGGCTATCTTACCTCTAACTGCCGGAACACAACAATTTTTAAATTGTTGTTATAGCGTCAGACTTAAAGATGGTGGTAGCTAGCCAGGCGGACTTGAAATAGTCCTACCACCAATAAAACTGAGTACAAAGGAATCGAGCCCGGGACCCCTGCGTCTTCCTCGGCTGGGCGAACCACTAAACCACAGAGGCGGTTAAATATAGCAGTGACGCGTCTTTGAGCATGTGATTATACCAGGTCATTTTGTTTTCACCATTCAAATTTTGAGGATGTGTTCAGCCCATGAAACTGAACAACGTTCTCTAAGGAACACATGGCCAAATATGTAAAAAAAAATCGTCTATCCATACAAATCAAAGAGATCACGAGTTCAATTTACTATGGGATGACCAAAATTTTGTGGCGAAATTCGACACATGTTTCTTAGAGAAAGTTGTTTAGTTCCATGGACTGGACACATCCTTGAAATTTGGATGGTAAGTTCAAAATGACCCGATATAAGCCATAATTGATGATTCCAGAGACCAGAAATAAAATGTCTTATAAGTTGCTTTGCTTTCTCTCAAGAGAAAAAATGTAACAAATCTCGCTGATAGTTACTAAGAAAATATTGATTTTAGAAAAAATCCCATCAGTCTCCCTTAAGAGTGTACTAGACCGTATCATTACGGGCACAAAGAGTGTAGCCACGTATTAAAAAAAATGTAAAAACATCGCCGACATTCAGAGTTCAACTTGCATTCGTTTCGTCTCGGAATGGGACAATCTAGCTTTATAGACTAGGGGACAGACTAACGAATTATTACAAACTCTTTTATTTCTGTAGCCGTAGCACGAAAATATATAGATAAACAAAACGCGCGAAAAACTAAAAGATAGAGTAACTCGATAGAGTAATTATTTATGAAAAAAATAATTTCGCTTTTCAGCATCAAATGGCTTTTTACAAAGGACTATGAGTAATTTTCGATGGAGAGGTGGGTCATTTTATTTTTAGACGTCGCTTCCATAAAACAATTTCATCTCAAAGATCTTATCCAAATTAACAAAAAATATTCTACAGATTTTTGGAAGCCGCACTGCAAAAAAATGTATTATTTTTTCAAACTTAAATATCTCAAAAACTGCCCATGATAGAATTACACTGTAGAATATTGTATTGCTCATTGGGATGAGACCTTTAAGATAAAATAGTCTTTTGGAAGTGACATCGTAAAAAATGGTCCACTTATTATTTATACCCCTTTCCCATACAAAATTACTTATCGATCTTTATTAGTTTTTTTTCGATTGCTGTTCGTGCTAAGGATACTGAGGGAGGTCCCAGTTCGATACCCGCCTGGGACAGTTTAGATAACGAACTTTTCGACATTTCACTACCTTTAGCACGAACAGCTATCGAGAAAAGAACACGCGTAAAAGTACTCGATAGAGTAATTATCTATGGAAAATTTAATATTGCTTTACGGCGATAGATGGCACTTGGACGTTTTTACGCACGTTATTTTTTCGATAGCTGTTCGTTCTAAGGGTACAGGTAATACAAAACTGTAAAAAATCTCAAATATGTTTTTAACGTTATGTCTGTGCATATTTACTTAAGTATAAAATTTATTAAATTTGATTACACTGTCGTGGGTGGTAGCCCAACATGCCGTTGACTTTACGTACTCCGTCCCTTGGCCTACAACATTATGATGAAACCAACAAAAACCAGCCTTTTTGGACGTCGCACAGCTTTTATACGCCATTCTGTTGCCTCTTAAAAGTATTTGCTCTTTAACTGTACATAAACAAAATGTTTTATGTTTGTAACAGCGTAAAACACGGTTTTGTTTGTATTAAAACCGTATATTTTTATAATAATTTGGTTAGAAACTACACTAGGTTACCTTAGACAAATATGGCGTTACCTACCGATGTTTTTACGAAGATTTTTTTTTAATTTTCTTACTAAAGACTTCGAGGGAGAAAATAGGAAAAGCCAATTTATGAATTTTCAGGGCTGATTTTTAATGCCAATAAAGCTATAATCCCTTTGATAGCGAATTATACTGCCGATTGTAAATGTTTACCATTCATTCATTTGCCTGTCACATTTTTAGAATGATTTTTATCATGTTATTGTACCTGTCTGATATCTGTCAAATGAGGATTGAAAACTTTGCTCTGTGTTCTTTTTATAAGGTAGTTAATTAATTGAGTGACTGGAAATAATTAAAGACGACTGTTAATGGGATACTTAAATACTAAACCTGGCAGCGGATTATTTTTTTGGGCGACAAAATAACTAAACGGGCGACAAACTATGGATTTCAAAAAATACGTAAAATTGGCGACAACATGTGGGAGATAAATAATTTAAGTTAGCAATGAAAATTCTATATGAGTTTTTAAACTTTTAGATTTTTGCATTCACAATGCTATTTTTATATTAAGATGAATAAATAATGAAAAATATTAGAAAAAATCGACTCACCCGTAGCAACTCTATATGAGTGACAAAAATACTGAGTGGGCAACTATCATACCAAGTAGGTAACTATATAACTGATTTAGCTGCCCAACAATAGTATTTATATCATCTCGATTAGGATAATAGTCACCTTTTTAGGGTTCCGTAGCCAAAATGGCAATAAACGGAACCCTTATAGATTCGTCATGTCTGTCTGTCTGTCTGTCCGTCCGTATGTCACAGCCATTTTATTCCGAAAGTATTAGGATTACACAAGTGAAACTTGGTAGGTAGATGTATTCTGTGAACCGCTTTAAGGTTTTTACATAAAAAAAAAAAAGATTAAGGGGGGGCTCCCCATACATGAAACTGAAACTGAAATTTTTTTTTTTCATTTAACCTATACGTGCGGGGTGTTTGTAGATAGGTCTTTAAAAATGATATTGAGGTTTGTAAGACTATTTTTTCTCAAAGTCAACCGTTTGAAAGATATACACTGCCAAAGTGGTAAAATGAGTGTCCCCCCCTTTAACTTTTAAAATAAGAGAGTGAAAAATCTAAAAAAAATATATGTTGTAGATCGTAATAAATAATTTCAACGAAAATTGGTTTGAACGAAATATAGTGATAATTTTTAGAGATATATCACATTTTCCAAAACCGCAAATATAACTTTGTCATTCATACAAACACTATGAAAAACAAAGTTAATTTTGCAGACGAAAAATTATAGTGGTATTCAATATGGTATTGTATACGGTAACTACGGAACCCTACTGCGCGTGGCCCGACACGCACTTGGCCAGTTTTTTTAATAAAATTTATGCCAAATTTTAAATGTTTTGTGCTTGTGCCCTGAGGTTGTCGCACAAATATAATTTGCTCGCCCGTTCTGAATAACAAGTTACTCAATTTGTATTTTAAAGTCACCCATTTTCAAAATTTGTAGTGCTTTCAGTCCGTCGCCCACTTAGTATTTTAGTACGCTATATTCAGTTTTTTGATACCCAAAATGGGAATTTATTGTTACCAGATTAAATACTAACCTTTTTATAATAATTTAATGTTAAAAAATTTCGTAAAAATGAAACAAAACACTATAAATTGACCAAAAAAGTGCACATTAATTTCTTACGTAGGTACCAAAATTTTTCTTATTTACAAAGTTTTTCTCGAACAGTATTTTCAACTCGTTACAAAGTGATATATTTTCACTTAAACGTTGTAAAAGGCATTATGCCCCTCGCACACCTGCCTGTAATTAAGCTGAGATATTTATGAATGAATTATAACTGGGTGTAATTGTACTGGCTGATGGAGATGTGGGGGGTTACTTATGTGTTCTTAATAAAGGGGGGAATTGGGAAACAATTTATTGGTTCATTTAATGAACTGAGCCCTGATTTAAATGGTAAACTTTTAACTCGGTAAATTAAAGCTAAAAATAAGCATAAACTTAAAATACTTATACCGTTCTTAAAAGAATAAAGGACATCATCCATTTTGGTCCAAACGTGAAAGTGCCAGCCAAAAAGCAAAAGTGCTTTATTCTGATAGATTTTGTCCACCGCAGCATTTCTTATTATGGCACAGAAGCTGTAGTATCGCTATAGGCTTGATTTTAAATAAGTTCAAAAGTCTGTATTTTCATACATTTTGGCACAAATGTAAAAAAAGTCGGCCAAAAAGCAAATTCTGATAGACTTTGTCCGCCTAAGCATTTGTTATTATGGCACCGAAGCTGTAGCACCGCTGCACTTGATTTTAATTGAGTTCAAAAAGTCTGTCTTTTCATACATTGTGACACAAATGTGAAGCGGTGCTGAGCTATAGCTTTGGTGCCATAATAAAAAATGCTTAGATGGACAAAACCTATCAGAATAAAGCACTTTTGTCTTTCGGCCGGCACTTTCATATTTGGACCAAAAATGTATGAAACATGGATGATGTCCGTTGTGGGCAAACAAACAAACGAGAAAGCAAAAACGAGGTAAATTAAGGGCCACTATAAGTATATGGTTTTCCATACAACGAGCTAACTTTGGCAACGTTTTTGAAATAAATTATTAATAAAATCTGATTTTATTTGAATTAGATATATTGTTCGAAAGCTGTAATAGTAAACTTCGGACTTTACTGTCGAATTTATCGTATAATTTCTACTATTTGCCGTATCATCATCATATCAGCCGCAAGACACTCACTGCAGGGTATAGGCCTCCCCCAAGGATCTCCACGACGATCGGTCCTGCGCTGCCCGCATCCAGTGGCTTCCCGCGACCTTTACCCTCACGTCAGTCCACCTTGTCGGGGGCCTACCCACGGAGCGTCGTCCGGTGCGCGGTCGCCATTCCAGAACCTTTCCGCCCTAACGGCCATCGGTTCTTCTCGCTATGTGTCCCGCCGCCGCCGTGGCAATTATGGCAAACCCCCCCTCATGCACAATGGATCGAATTTGCCGTGTGTCAGTAAGAAATTGAAAAAAAAACGTGAGTTTTTATATGAAACTCCAATTTCCTTCTATTTTAACTAACACTAGGCAATAAAGAGAAATTATACAGTTAATTCAATTGCATTTGCATTTAACAAATATTTGCAACTCAAATAAACCAATACGTACCTTCTTGCCAAATAATTGCACTTCATTTGCTTACGTTAGCACTATTTGATCACCTTTCTCTCTCTATTGAAGGGAGTGTGAATGGAACGGAATAAGATTTAACTCGACACGTCCGTCACATGTTAGTAATGACTGCTTAATATGGTGCGAGGTTAAGGGGAAGGTATAAGTTAATAAAATTTGAAGATAAAGTTGATGGGAAAGAGTAAAGATATAAATTTTATTTTTTCTACTTTCAAATGCACGCATTTTGATTATAACTTGTTGTATTCTTTTTTAAACGTATAAAAAAACCTTAATAAAAATCTCTTTTCCAACAAATACAGATTATTTATTGTTTAGTTATGATGTTATGGCATTGAACTCCATTAAACTTTAATAATCAAACTAATAATTAATAATTTTGTGAAAGGCTAAAGTCGAAATTTTGTTCAATCGTTGCTCAGTCTTCAATATTAAGAATAAACGCAAAACCTCTTAGGTGGTGATAGTGATCATGAATATGAACAACTTTTAGGCCAACTCTGCAACTCAACGAAAAAAATCAGCTGTTTCATACAAGTTGTCAATTCGTACTCGACCAGAATGTATGAAACAGCTGATTTTTTTTCGCGATTTCAAGGTTGGCTCCATAGTTAGAGTTGTTCATTTTCATGATCACAATCACCACCTAAGAGGTTTTGCGTTTATTCATTAATGTTGTGTAATAATTGATCATTTAGAGTGAAAAATCCTCAGAGTGAAAAAAAATACGTTTCACATTTTTTTCGTTCGTTCGCAAATAATTCTTACCTCTGTAATTACTATTTTCTTTAGTATTTCAATTGATTTACTCTGAACCAGAGTGTAAAAACAACATCAATCGTAATAAAATGTTTGAAACAATTTAAATATTGTCAGATAAAGCTGTTATTTTACAAGCTTTTATTTAACTTGCACTATCAGGTGGAATCTTGCAACAAAATTTTGAAGCAGATATCTTCAACCGACCGAGCTAAAATTTTGTATACGCGTTTAGTTTGGATGACAATGCATGGTTTGCTGTATGACGTCGTTCTAAATCCAACACCCAAAATGGTGCACAAGTTATTTTTAATGCGGAGTGCACTTGCTGAGCCTTATATTTTGAGATACATTTTCTCAAAAAGGTATCTCAAAAAATAAAGTGACGTCACACTTAATCTAATATGGCGGACAAAAGTGCAGTCGGCAATAGAAGCTTGTACCTATCAATCATAAAATTTTTGACAGAATCTTATTGTCTCTCTAATATAAAAAAAAAAATATTTTGTTAAAAAACACGTTTTTAAAACGGACTAAATTATTACAAAAAAAATCGGACTAAAAACATTAAAATGGACTAAAAAGTAAAAAATAAATTCTTCTGCACATATATAACGGGTGGCGCAAAAGTAAAGACCCTATTTGGTTCAGCTATAAAAATTTTTCTAAATTAGAAAACTAGATTTAGGTTTTTTTAAATGTATATTTGTGCCATTAAATTTCGTACCATTAGGATTTAAAGATGATGTCTTTTAAATGGTGACCTCCAGAGTTGATACACATTTGAGCCCTATTTATGACATTTTGCATAACTTGCCGTAACACTTCCTGCGATATGTTCGTTATTTCTTGACGAATGTTTTCTTTTAGAGCTGCGAGAGTCTGTGGCTTGTTCACATACACCCGAGATTTCAAAAAACCCCAAAGAAAGAAGTCTGGACTGGTCAGATCGGGTGATCTTGCAGGCCAAGGCAAATCGCCAAAACGAGAGATAACTCGGCCTGGAAAAGCGTCCCTCACTAAATCCATATTTATTCCACGTTCTTGGGGAGTAAAACGGTCCATGTTTATTTTCAGTGTATTTTATATTTGTTCACTACACAATTTTCAACAACAGAATGACAGAAAATGTCATATAAAAAAAATAAAAGTATTTTCTTTAGTGCCAGTACTTTTGCGCCACCCGTTATAACCCTACCTACAGAAATTTTAAACCTAAAAACGTGGGGCGCATGCTAAAGACAATATGGATGATAAATTTTACAAAATGCGCCCCACGTTTTTAGGTTTAAAATTTCTGTAGGTAGGGTTATAAATATGTACAGAAGAATTTATTTTTTACTTTTTAGTCCGTTTTAATGTTTTAGTCCGATTTTTTTTGTAATAATTTAGTCCGTTTTAAAAACGTGTTTAAAAAAATGTTTTCAGTAAATTATTATTTTCTGCTTTTTAGTTAACAAGCTAAGATTAAAAAACAAAAAACAAACGCGAAAGCAACCTAATAAAACGAATTAAAAATATACCATCTCCTATCGGAGCACTTTTCAAGACGATTCAAATGAGCACAAACTCGATGGGGTTGCATGGTTTTATTCTAGAGTTTCTATGGCTTTCCTCCGGCTTCATCATCAGATCCTTGGACACTATCAAAGTCCTCGTCAAGATGATTCAAACGAGCCCAAACTCGATGGGGTTCCATGGTTTTATTACCGAGTTCCAGTGGCCTTCCTCCGGCTCCATCATCAGACCCTGGACACTATTTCCCAACAAAGTACTCATCAAGACGATTCAAACGAGCCCAATCTCGATGGGGTAGCGTGGTTTTATTAAAGAGTTCCTGTGTCCTTCCTCCGGCTCCATCATCAGGCCCTGGAAACTATTTCCCAACAAAGAACTCGTCAAGACGATTCAAACGAGCCCAAATTTGATGGGGTTGCATGGTTTCAATATTGAGTTCCTATGGCAAGGCCTTTCGGCTTCATCATCAGACCCTGGATCTCGTCTCCTATTAGAGTACTCGTCAAGACAATTCTAACGAGCCCAAACACGATAGGCTTGTATGGTTTCATCATAGAGTTCCTGTGGCCTTCTTCCGGTTTCATCATCAGGTCAGCTCGATGACACCATAATATCGCATTGCCTTCTAGTTCTGACCTATGTTCAAAGTTTCAAGTCTCTAGCTCATCGGAAAGCTAGTATAAAATCGTTCGCAAACTTTGTGGAGAAACAAACAAAAAAACAAACGAACGAACGAACACACAAACGAGAAAGCAACCTAATAAAAACGTGTTAATTAAGCTCGCGATGTTGTTCAAATATTTATCTATTTAATAATTTCCAGAATAAATAGCTACCCCTTAAATGTATAATAATATGTTTGCAAACTTCAATACGCAAAGTTTCGGGTCCATTCCGTCTTCAAAGTTAGTCTAATCATTTCAATTTGTATCGATCGCTGTTTCACTTCCTGTTTGTAAGAACATTTTGTTACCTGTTAATTTTCATTAAAAAAAATGTTTTTTAAAGAAATATATGTAGCTTACTTACGCAAACAATATATGCAAGATGCACCGTCCGCCCGCCCGCAAAAATATGCACATAGACACCGCACAATATGTGCACAATATCTGCATTTAGCAAGACAGCAACACACCTTGCACCTTCACCAATAGGGTGATGACTAATGAATAAAATAACGAAATACTAATAAAAATCGTAAAGATATTAGTTTGTATACCTCTTGGTTTTATATATTGCGTATTATTTGTTTTATGACCCTTCAAAGTTGGGCGGACAAGTCCATTTAAAAAGTATGAAATATATTAAAATAAATAATACCTTTAATTAGTCCGTAAAATTTTTATCAATTTTGTCTAAGATACCATTTTGGTAAACACAATTATTTAATGTAGATAGCTGCCGAACAAATTTCCTACGCGTTGCATACAAACTACTCAAGCGTGACGTCATAATTGAGTAGCCGTTAGTATAGAGCGTTTTCGAGTGAGTCCGATTTTGTGCATTTCAAACTGTGATATCTCGGGCAGTTTTCATGCTAGCGAACCTAGCGAAATAATTCTTCTACCCATTGGTACATAAATTACCTCTCAAAAAAAGAAACATTTTCTTTTTTTGAGAGGTAATTTATGTAACATAAAATAAAAAATAGTGATCATGCCCATTAGGCTACTCCACACGTGTTTCGCCCCAACCCGGAGCATCCTCAGGAGTTAGATCGTGCGTAAACCAACACCAAGTGACGCCTGATTCAATCAAATACAATAAATCAATATGTTTAAAAAGCTTTTACTATCGTAAAAAGGCAAGTCTTGTTGCAACGGATAAGGGTACCCTTACCACGAACGAACATCTATGGAAAAAAAAACTATGGCAAATCTAATTTTGCTTTACGACGGTAGATGGCGCTGTACAAATTTCCCATACAAAATTACACTATCGAATGTTTTTACTTCAAATTTTTTTACTGATGCTAAATAAGTGACGATACTCAACCAATGAGGAACTGGCTATCTCACTTACCTCTTAACTGCCGGAACACCACAATGTTAAAAAAAATGTTATGGCATCAGACTTAGGTAAGATGGTGGTAGCTAGCCAAAGCTTAAACCCCTCGTATTTCTTTCATGATCAAATAATTTGTTCTAAAAATGCAATAAATGTTCCCATGGTTTCTCGCTAAAACCACTTTCCCACAATTAAAATGCAATGGGCTATACCATTAAGAGAGCCACTAGCGGCCATCTTGAAAATTAACCCTTTACAATAAATAAGTCTAGCTTGTTTTATTTAAAAGCGCTCAGGTGCACGCTTTCCGGTAAGTTTTTGTGGGTGTTGAGTAATGTGGTATTATAACACTAAAATTCACGGAAAAATAACTTTTTTTGATGGAATGATTTGGAATAAATACTTTTTGGGTTTACTTTTATATTAGTTTTACTTTTTTATGTTAAATTTTGTTTTGTTAGTTCAAGTAGTTGGTTTAAAGAAGTGTTCTGCTCATTTCTCGAAATAATTATATAAAAATGCATTAAAAAGTAAATCCTTTAAGGCGGTATGTTTTGTATGTAAGGCAAATATTGTTGATATTGATGTTGATTGAGTTGATGTTGATTGTTGATTTGAAAAAAAAAGTTTTTTAAATTTGTTTGTAAAGGAAAGATGTTGTTAGGTAAGTCAAAGGAAAAAGGGTTAGTTTTAACATCTTTAGCATCTAGAAAGTATGGTTGATCGTGAGAAAGATTTTTTATTTGCTATCATTTATTGCATTATGTTTATACCTAAATCATCGTTCAAGTTTTGCTTCAAGCAGTGTTAAATTTCTTTATCATCAGCTACTTACCAAATTGTCACTTTTTAAACGCAATTTGTTCCAGTCTGCAGATGAAGTTAGTTTGAACTCTGACAGTCAGCTGTCATCCGTCCTGGATGCTGAAAAGATAAACGAAGGGTTAAGCAACGATAAGTTAAGAAGTGAGTTAATTATACAGTACAGGAACAAATGTTGAAAAACGATTTTTTTCGCTTTTCCATAGTAAGTTGATCAGCTGACCAATATATTTTGTATGGGAGAATGTTTTTTTTTTCGTTTTTCGACCTATGTTCTTTGGAGAATGTTGTTCAGTTTTAACTACACTATCACCTGTTTCAGTATCTGACAGGGTTTTTGTAACATACTCTATAGTTTGAAACCCAAATATAGTCAGTTCCTTACACGAATAACTTACTTGATTTATTTACGACTTATGAATACCAAATATCTTTTGACAGGTTTTTATAAAAAGCTCCTAAAGACGGATGCAGAAATATGCAACCTGAAGAAAAGCAGCAGTAACGTCGTAACAGGAACTTACACAGATAATGGGAAATTTGCCTACATACCTGAAAGGAAGAAAAGATCATTAAGATTAAGCCATAAGTTCCTAAGATCCAACAAAATACCTTCTGCGAACCCGGCCAATGCTTTCAATTTATACTATCCACCTTTAGTCGCTGTAAACACAACATTGAAAAATTCCAACAAAACTAAAAGATTTGTTAACAGTACAGAAGAACCAACTGGTTATGTTGTCGAGAAGAAACAAGTCATAGTTCAATTTAAATCCAATGCGAAAAAAGTACCTAAATGTTCACATACGCCAAAAGATATACATAAATCACATGAAAAACAAATGAAGCATCCTTTTTATAAACACACGCAAAGACTAGATGAATTGTTAGAGCAACTCTTAGATAGGAGTATGCCTGAGCTGATGGCGGATCCATTTGGTGTCGATTCTCTATTCACAAAAGTGAAGGAAAACGTTAAAAGTGAAAAGGGAAATAAACACACAACCAACACAGCGGAGGAAGGCGGTTATAAAGAAATTCTTATGGACAAAATCAAAGATAACAAAAACGAAGCTGATGCAGATTTCTTAAATATTTTAAGATCAACTGAATCGGATACACATTTGATTTTTACACATACCACTACTAAAAGGAGAATGAAACCAACTACGTCCCCGTATTTTGACTTACTTTTGAGTGTTTCTACTGTTATGTAAGATACCATTTATATATTGATTATTTACATTTTCTTAATCTTGTTGAGTAAGATAATGTAGTAGGTATCTTTCTTTATCTTAAAGTAATCAGATTAAGATAGGAGAGGAATTTTTAATCTGAAAGTAATCAGATTTTTTGATGCAAGTTTGATTCACCCTTAGGCCAAATTAAATGTGATTGATTATAAGTAACCCAAATAGATTCTGGTCAACAAAAGATGAGACTAAAATGGTGGCGCCACTTTTCCTGTTAAATTAACGTTTAGAAGTTTTCAGAAACTGACTCCTAAAATAAGGTGCAAAATTAGTTCCTTTTTGTTGACCTCTTTACCTCTATCTTTCATGAAGATCAATATTCACATATCATAAAAGAGTTTCAACTTGACTAATAGAAAACGACGTTTGAAATTTATTTAGAGTGACCTCTTACGCACTACCGGTCAACCATGGGGGCGTCCGTCCCAAGCATGCGGCTCCTGTTTAATATGAAATTTTGTCGCGGTACTTAACTGCAAGTGGGTACAATTATGAGCGATTGCATATTAAAATGTAAAAATGGCCACCCCTCGGTCAACCGCCAGTGCGTAAGAGGGCTTGTAGTAGTTTCCTACACTACTAGTATCATTAACAATAATAACATTGAATTATAGCAGCCAAGCCAAAATTCCACATTATAATAACTATATTATTCCAGTAACCCTTCGCATAAGTACGTCGAAAACAAACAAATGCGTAATGTACCACAAACGGCACCAAATTTACGAAAACTGATGCAAGCGAACGAAGATGATGATGAAGGCTTCGGTTACGAAGATGTTAATGAAGTATTAGCTGATGAATCTGAGACCAGAGATGAGAAAGAGGAAGGGCAAGGAAGGAAGAAAAGAATGGAGGTACGAGTTTTACTTATTTTAGTCAGTACACAGGACTTTGTGTATTCGAAAGATCATTTACTGAAATTTTGTTTACTTAGGTAATTCTTCAATGTTTTACCACTTAGTTGGCAATCAATCGTTTTATGGTCTAATTACGTGACTAATTTGGTAACCACTAAAAAAGTAATAAACAATTAGTATATTACAGACAACATTTTCAGATTATTATTTGATTGTTAGGGGCTCTGCAGCTCTGATAGAGCTGTAGTCACTGCTACCTAAAAGATCTATTGTGACTCGCCACCTAATTATAGTAACTCTTTAAGCCCTGCGACGTCCAAGAAGTCTAGTACCTTTCTGGCTTTAAGAGTTTTTATTTCCTCCGGGTCGATTACGATTTACGTGTCACCCCCAGATGGATACTACGCTTGTGGATTAAGGGTTCACAATCACATAAGAGGTGCTTAGGCGTTCCCTGCTCCTCATTGCTATATCTGCAAACGTCAGTATCACTAAATTTCATATTAAATAGGTGTCTCTTTAGCTTGCAGTGATTAAGGCTCTAATATTCTCGCTGACGTTAGATCTATTGAACTGTATGAGTCCATTCGTCCGTCTTTGCGAGTAGCCTTCCACCGAGTATTTGCCTTGTCTCAATCCTATTTTCAGGTTATAAGGATCTCTATAATCTTAACTTTATGTTTTCTATAGGAATACCCGAATAATTCGCCAAGTTTTCCCACACCACACCCTGCGCCTTATTTACACAATCCGAATTGGAAAGGCCCGATGCCTTTGTACCCTGACGAACTGATATCCATGATAAAACAAGCAGCGATCAGCAACCTACCTTTTAATAATTTAAACAAAAAACTTGAAGTACCAGACAGCAAAGATAAGGCAGATACTGATTATTTTGAGAGCAACTTAAACGATGTGGAGTATATAGAAAATTATTCGGATAAAAAGAGGGAAGGGCTGGCCAAGATGGCACAAGCTTACAGTGATTACGGAGTTCTAGATGGAAAAAAAGCATCTTTGAAAACGAAAAAGAATTCAGTTACCGCTAAACTTGAGAATGGTAAAACATCATCAAAGAAACGAAAGTCATGGAGGGGCAATTTCTTCGACAGATTAAAAAAAAGCAAGTAATTTTAGTAACCCTATTAAAGTTAAATACTTAACAAACAATGTAACGAAACTTTGTCAAAAATAGAAAAAACAGCGAAAATTTCAGATTTTAGCGATTATAACCTAATTTTTTATTTTGAACGACAAAATATTGCTAAAAGAATGATAAACTTTGAAAGACAAGACAATACAAGAAGTTTGCAGCTTTGGATATGTTTAACACAAGCAAAATCTTCTTTCAAAAAGGCTGTAATCAATTGTTTATTAGATGTGAAAACAACACCTCCATCGTTGCTCCTTACCATAAAGTTAGTGATATTACTACATGTGTTTCCTTCTTCATCTTCTTTACTTTTCTATTTTATTTTATTTATTTGGGATAAAAACAGTTGACACAATTAACACTATTACATTTCCAATATTAACAATCGTGCAACCCACACCGCTATCCACGGATTAGAACATCTATGTATGTTATTTTCTTGTGGGTGCACCCTCGCTCAACATAAACAGTAATTTAAGCTGTGGTTGACGGTGTTGGTCTCACAATTATTAAATCTATTATATAAGATTATCTTAACATTACTTAGTGTGAAACTGTTTGTCGACCCCAATAAATAGAAAAAAAAGGCTTTATTTGGGAAACAATTGGGTCTACAGACACCATTCTAGTCTCATATTGTAGCAAATTCAGTCTACTTTAAAAACATTGAAAAGGTACTATTAAAATAAAAACTAGTCCTTTAGCGCTATAATCGCCAAAAGCCGGCATTTACAAGTTTTTTTTTATTTTTGACAAAGTTGCGCTCGACGTTCAAGGTCACAACTTGAATTTTATTGGGCCATCATCATAATTAAACAAGTTTGCAAAAAATCAGAACTCTCGGATTTGACGCAAGGTCTGCTGCCATTAGTCCAGTAACTTTAAGTTACTGGACTTATGGTAGATAGGGACCATCAAACTGAACAACTTTTATTATGGGACCAACTCTGAAATTGCGAAAAAAATTGGGCTGTTTCATACATTGATATTATGAAAAGCTGTTTTTTTGCTATTTCTGAGTTGGTCCTATAGTAAAAGTTTTTCAGTTTGATGGCATTAGGGGCATTTTGTAAAGTAGTAGTAGAGTAGATTACTAACATAACATACAACAACATTTTTTAATAATAATAATAATCATCTCCGTCAAAGCTTAAACATCATAAACCTTAAGCCCAGCCTCATTAATACTCTTCAAAAAGCTGCCATACTAAATACTTGCCGAATAGTGAGAAAGTTCATGCAGATTGACGAAAATAACATTACCCCACACTTTCCAGCAAACATAGCATCAAATCACCACACCATGTTGTATACTTGGCCTAGGCTCGTTATTGCAGGTAAAACCAGCATTAGGCTGAGAAAAGTAAGACCTTTTCAAAATAATAATAATCATTTAATTCTCACCATAATCCTTTTATTTGTTCTACTACTTTCCCGAAAACAGACAAAAAAATATCGACTTTTCATACGAAACTCGAGCTGTTCGGGACATTTGTATGGAAAGTATTTTTTTTTGTAGATCTTCGGAAAAGCCGTAGAACAAATGTTGTTGGTTATGATGATGTTAGTAATAAGGAGTAGCCTGCGAAGTTGTTGGTGTTTTACAAATAACTCTGTATAATGAACACTGGCGTATTTTTTTTAGATACTGTTGAAGGCCTTCGTTTTGGAGTAAAAGAGGGGACTTATAATCTAGATATATTAAAAACACTAGGGCAACACGTCAAATTTGGAAAACCAGAATCGCCGGTGACTCCTAGCATGGTGGAAAAGACACCTGACTTTGAATTCTCCACCTCTGTTCACAGAGAATATAGCTATGAACCAATAAAGAAGGTCCAAGACGATAGTGGCGGCACTTTTACAGTGCACTTTACGAAGGCAAAACCAAGGCGTTTACTATCGATTGATGAGACTGAAGAAATGATACCTGAGGTAAACCGAGATAATGAAACAGCCATAGCTATTGAAGAAGCAGATAAATTAAATAGCTCTTACCCATCTGACCAAGATTTTCTCAAAGCAGTACGTGACTTAAATGTTATTAATATGAAAAACAGTACACAAGCAACGGATCTAAGTGACATTTTTATGATGATATCGAGCTGGTTTAGTGCATTAGCTGCTTCCGCTTTTGCATCAAATAACAACGTATCTTTAGGAAATAAGTAAGTTTACCCTAAAATACTCAAGTATGAAATAATTAAGAAAAAGAAGGATGTAACAGAATTGTAAATAATATGTAAATGAAGGCATTACATTGCAGCTCGGAGATGATGAGATTTAGCTTGGAAAAACGTAGTCCAGCCACGAAATTAGAAAATAACGAATCTTTTCAAGTTTTTTATTCCAATTATGATGCTGAAATGATTGAAAATATAGGACACAGGTCTAGAGTGCTTTTGTCCGTTGAAAATATGAAACCAGAAACTGCAATTTATACTACAAAAAAACCAAGATATATAGATGAAGTATCCAACAATAAGCAAGGTATTAGTGATCTTATTAAAAATTAAAATGAAGTTATTTAAAAACTTAGAACTTAGAAGGTTTAATAAATAAACATTAAATAGATGAAATTATTAATGAACAATGTATTTTATAATTTCATTTATCGTTACAATCGCAAAATATCATACTTATTTCATGCAGTCACACACAGTGTTTGATAATACCCATGAAATTCAGAAAAATGGTAGATAGTGTACCGTGCATACGAGCTAGAAAAAATACCATAAATCCTGAAAAACTACAAATAACTGAAAAAAAAATTGTTTGCTTCTTCGAAAAACTATGTAGTGGCTACCCTGGACTAAAATGGTATACTGCTTTTGCCCTTAAATGTAATTGATTGTCAAAACAATATAGTCATCTACATCTAGGTTTGACAGAAAGAAAGAAAGAAAATCTTTTTTATGTTATCACTTTGCAGTTTTCCATGCAAATAAACAGTCATAACGTGATGCAAGTTTTAGAGTTTATAATAATTTTCCGGGGTTATTTGCATGGTATGCTGTCTAACTATTCCTGAATAGGAGTATTACCAAACAAAATCAGAGACAATCTACTATTTAAGAAAAAAGTTTCATATTTCAGATAATGCAGAAGTATTAACAGTAACAACTGTCCCAATCAGTACTTTAACATTCAAACAAATTAGTGACAACATCACAAATACTGATTTAGTATTAACAACTACTAATAAACTTAATAGTGATAATAAATCTATTGTTAAAAGAAATGCTAATGAAGGCAGTAATTTAATATTTTGGAACGATATGTACGATGATGAATATGGTGTGAAGCTTGATCCTTTAGAATTATCTAATAATGTGAGGGACAAACAGATCGACACTAAAGGAATCAGTTTTGTCAAGAAATCTGGCAATTGGCTGCAAAACAAAGTGAGAAATATTGCTGACAATTTAAAAGCTGTAAAAACTCCAGTAAAGAAGATTACTCCAAAAACGAAATCGACATGTCATAGAGTTCTACGTTCGCCTAAATTGTATGGGTAAGATGTACTTTTATTACAAGCTTTTATGAAACTTGTCATGTATATTATAATATGTATGTATGGATGTTCGGATGGAATCTTGCAACTCAATTTTGAATCTTCGGCAGATTGAGCTGAGATTTTAAATACACGTTTAGTTTGGATGACAATGCATGGTTTGCTGTGTGACGTCATTCTAAATCTAATATGGCGGAACACCTAAAATGGCGAACAAGTTATTTTTAATGCACTCTTACAATGGGTATCAAATGAAAGGGCTTGTTGAAAATAACTCTAAAAATAAAGTGACATCACTCTTAATCCAATATGACGAACAAAAGTGCAGCCGGCAATAAAAGCTTGTATTAAAAATCAGTTTTTGTCAGAAATTTATTTAGAGTAATAACGAACCAAAGTTTTGAAATATTTATGTATGCTTCGCGTAGTTATACCTACGTAATATAAAGTGTCTGCGATGTTGATATTGTAATTTTACTAACCGATCAATAAGGATGATGACCGATATATCTAGCGCTTGCTCCATCACATCAACTTCTGCAATAAACTTATTTCGTTTTTTTTGGATACATAATTTTGAATAAGTTGTCACCACAGACATATGTCTGTGGTTGTCACTAACTATTAAAATTGTGTTTATTCTAGAAATAATACAACAACTTATTATTTACAGAGATGGTGGTTACCCTAAATATAATAAATATAAACAATATCCAAAGAGAAGTGTCAACGTTGAGGTAAGTTAATGGAATACAATTCAGTCTCGCGGCAAGTTATGTATGTGACATGGACACATAATATACTTATAATTAGTACTTAACGTACAGAAGCCCATCCGCGCAAGGACAATCTAATAATGAGCTACTCTCATCATGGGTCTCATAAGGATGCTCAAGATCACCCAGCGTGCAATGGAGAGAGCCGTGCTCGGCGTTTCCCTGCGAGATCAAATCAGAAATGAGGAGATCCGTAGGAGAACTAAGTAACCGACATCGCTCGATGGATTGCTCAGCTGAAGTGGCAGTGGGCGGGACACAGCGAGAAGAACCGATGGCCGCTCTTGAAAAGTTCTTGAATGGCGACCGCGCACCGGATGACGCTCCGTAGGTAGGCCCCTGACAAGATGGACCGACGATCTGGTGAAGGTCGCGGGAAGCCGCTAGATGCGGGTAGCGCAGTTCCGATCGTCGTGGAGATCCTTGGGGGTGGCCTATACCCAGCAGTGGGTGTCATGTCAACCAGCTGATATAATGATGACGATGATGAATCTGTAGCAAAATCAAAAAATTTTTAGGAGGTTGTCGGTGAAAAAAACAACGATTTTGAAGCATTGACGAAAAAAATGAAAGAAGTATGCAAAGAAGCGGCACATGCAGTTCAACAAACGCGTAACATAAAAGGTGATACAACTCGCGCCATTAAAGAAAGGAATCTAAAATGGTGACAGCTATCGAGCCAATTCACGCGGTTTATGATTTGGTTTTAGTAGTATGACTGAAAGAGCACGATAACTGCTGTCCTATATTGTCCTTTTTTAATGGCGCGAGTTAAAAGGGTTTTTGAGCATTGTTTTAGAGTCTGTGCGGAAAGAGAACCATCGTGGGATTTGTTCTTTAAAACCGTATTTGTCATGTTGACGGCACTGTGACGTCATTATAGTGCGACTATAATGACGTCTTGATAAATATCAAGATATTACAGTCGCACTAAATGACGTGCCGTCAAAATGACAAAAACGGTAATCAAGCACAAATCCCATGACGGTTCTCTTTTCTCACAGATTCTAACAAACATCTGATAGCAGTAATCAACTCAGTGACGTCCATTATTTTGTAGTCTTAATACACCTGCTTAATTAGCTCAGTAGGTAAAGCATTATTATAATAACGTCTATATGACGCCTGTAACACATCTCCGTCGTCCGCCGCGAAACAATATTAGCGAGACCGCGGTAGCGCCATGACTTGTCTTCTATCGATGACGATATATATGACGATCACATCTACCTATACGTAGAGGTTTTGCATCATTATTTTGGAGAAGGAGATGTGCCAACGGTCCGAGCCGATCGGGCGGAATAGGGTATTTTCCAAATTTTTTAAAACTGCTTATATTTAAAGATTGAGACGAACGATTTAATAGAAAAATATTAAAAGTATAATTAATGTCTTTTTTCTGCATTAAACCAATTAATGTTAAATTATTTTTAAATATTTTTGAATTTACCGCCAAAACGCTCGGTTCGACGACGTCTACTGTGTGACGTCATCTTTGTGTAAACAATAGAGTAAATTGTTACACAGACTACATAGGTGTTCAAATTGTTTACACAAAGTTGACGTCTCACAGTAGACGACATCGAACCGAGCGTTTTGGCGGTAAATTCAAAACCATTAAAAATAAATTAGACTTTAATTGTTTTAATAGAGAAAAAAGACATTAATTAATTTATTTTTATTTTTCTGTTAAATCGTTCGTCCCAAGCTTTAAATTTAAGCAGTTTTCAAAAAATTGGAAAATACCCTATTGCGCCTGAAAGAGACAGCATCATAGTAAAATCTATCAGATGCGAAACCGCCTGTTCTAACGGTCAACTGTTTCACTTGTCAGTTACAAGTTATGCATGACGGAACCTACTGCGGTTTTGCTAGTATTGTGACGTGGCGGAAGGCAGGAGTGCAGTGCAGCTTAGGCTTTGCTGAACTAAACATGAAAGATGTTAGAAGACAGAAGAAAAGTAGAGATATTTTCATAAACTTTTAATTTGATGCATTTGTCGATAGTATAGGGATTGAATATAAACAAAATTCATTATTTTCTTAGTCATACGTCAGAGCGAGAAGGATGATGGCCTAAGTACGTCTCTGATGCAACAACTAGTTCGCCTAATGTCAGATATAATAGATTATAAAGTACGTGAGAAGACTTGCCTCAGTGAGTATAATTTATAACTTCATAAGAATCAAAGACATGCACCAAGATTCTCAAGAAAATAAAAAAAAACTAGTTCCCTACTGATTGAAGATGAAGGTACAATCGACTACACCGGCGCTTTACCACCTCTAAGGTTAAAATCGCTTGTGCTAATCACTTCCTTATGTTTAGTACGCATTGGGGTCATCCGCGCATACAATGATTTTTTCTGCAAAGTGGTAAAACACGTGATTGGCAGATCGCACTTATTTTAGCTGAAGAAAACTTACAATCTTTGAGCGCTTGTGAATTTCAATCTTATTCGATTCGTCTTGAAAATATGATTCGAAACCAAATAGGTATGCAATTTGCAGGGCTCTTGCGTATTTGCATCTTTAATCTGCGTACTATTTGGTTACGAATAATATGTTCAAGAAGACCTTAAGGACCTGCAATTTGCCTATTGGGGGACAACGGGAATAGGTCGGTTGCAGACCCCTAAGGTCTTCTGTCTTAAGTCATGGTCCAAGTAAAAATTAGCTGTTATACCTTTACTGAAATTTTAACTCTACAATTTTTCAGCACTAGCACAATTAGAGGTTTGTTGGTATATTATGAGTTTTCGTTTACTATACTCGATAGTCTGTAGTTATTGTATGATAACTTTTAATTTAGTATAGATATCGCCAGAGGCGCTGTGCTTTTCATGCAAGATTGCTTACTACAGGCACTGATAGGTGATTAAATTGATGGTGACTTTTATACTTTCCTTTTAGGATTACCACCAGATCTCCGAGAGTTTTTAGAATGGATGACTTCCGCTAATACCGAAAAGGACACTAATTTAGAATTGATAACTTCCGCTGACACCGAAAAGGAAAAAGACACTAGGTCATTGAAACTAGGAACTTCAGACGAAGATATTGGTTGGTATTTTCAGTTAATTTTGGGTTTTGCACATTTTGCGTAGTGCATTTTGTACTGTGGTCTGCGATGACGATGGTTAGGAACTTACACTATAGTTTGACCGCAAGAGCTGTACCGCGTCTTGGGTGATGAAAGACGTGGCGGGGAAAGAGATAGATAGTAGCGGCGATAGATGTGCGGGAGGGAGAGGCTGAAGAGGAGGCTGCTCTGCTCCCGTCATCACCGCGCACTTACCCAAGACGCGACACTGTTCTTGAAGTCAGACTATAGTGTCATTGGATGAGCAATAAAAAATGAGAACATGACCCGGCTGTAACAGTAGCTGAATCCATGCCATACCCCGGTCACTCCATACAACCGCGCCGCCATTATAAACAGATGACGTCAGATGACGTTTTTGTACACGCGCAACTGTGTGTGTAAGTCTAGGGCTACAGTGCAGTTTGTACTGTACAAGAAGGTTATACCCACAATGGAGATTGCACGCCTAGTATCATAGTGAAGATTGAAAAAAGACTCTTTAGTGACGTCACGGCGTATTGCTATCTCTTTCTTTTCGTTTTACAATACGTTTTCGTTTCTCACGAACGAACGAACAACGAACACGTATTGTAACACTAAAGAAAGAGGTTGCAATAAGCCGTCACGTCACTCAAGGACATTTTTTCTATCTTCACTATGACACTGGCCGTGCAATCTCCATTGGAGGGAGGTATTAAGCTTCTTGGTACTGTATGAGCGGCGGCGTTCTATTCATAATTCGAACTTTTTGGTAAATAAAATTACGTCGCATTGCTTTGAATATCAAAATAAGTTGACAGTTACTGACTGTTACTACTTATATCTATTCTGTGTCCATGCAAAGGGAAGATCTGTGTGTGCCTCAACAGTGGGGATATTAAAAATGGTGATGATGAAAACTCATTTTGTTAAGAACACATCGGGCCTAGAAGCCTAGTTCTAGACTAGATGATGATAGGATCAAACCAAATAACGCACCGTGGGTAGGCCCCTAACAAGGCAGACCGAAAATCCGACAAATATCATGGCAAGCCGCTGCGCAGGAACGATCGTCCTTAAGATCTTAAAGACCCTAACTCAGTAGGATACCATGGTTGCGCAACCACTGGACTCAGGTGATGCATACATCTGTATGCATTTTGTTGGTTATACGAGGTTGCGCCACCACAATGTCTTAGGCCTCCCATATTTATAAACCACTATCAACGTTTAAAGATATTTTGAGATGCCCTTCTTATAGCTTAGCTATCTCAAGACAGCTCTCAACGTTGAGAGCTGTTAATAAATACGAGCCTCAGTGAGATATGGCGTGAGAAGGCCTCTTTATCTACTTGTGGGTTTCGTATGGCTGCTAATGATGGCGATGATAATGATAGGATTTGCTCACTGGTTTTTTAGATCAACCGACAGACCCATTTCCATCCAGCGAGAGAGAAGATGTTCACACCGATACGAGGTCAGACTGCTTGGGTACGATCCACGCTGTTGAAGATCTGATGAAGCAATACGATGAGATGAGTGAAATTGACAAGGTCTGTCCCTTGACGCTTGTAGCACGCCTCCGCCGCAAAACACCGCAGGTTCCGCCATTACTTGTCAGTTGTACGACAAGCGAATCAAATGCAAAACAGCCTGCGAGTCAAGTCTGCTAATGTTATTGAAAAAATCGTGTTTCAATGGTGTTTGAATGGTAATGCTTTTTGCGTCCAGTTCTTGTTTCTTAAAACCAAAATTGAGACACAGCGTGTTTCCGTATTGGGTTTAAGAAACAAGAACTGTGTCAAAAAGCATTACCATTCAAACACCATTGAAACACGATTTTCACCTTAACATTATCAGACTTGACCCCCTGTTCTAAAGCATAGATTTAACCATGATGTGTGCTGTGTTTTTCACCGACCGTTGGCACACCTCCTCCGCCGCGAAAATAATGACTGCTACGTAGATATAAGCGTATATCATCGTCGAAACAAGACTATTAATGGCGGATCTACTGCGATTTTTCTGGTACTGTTTCCCGGCAGAGATGTGAAGTTGTGAACAGGCGTGAATGGCCGTCCCCAATAATTTCAGTAAAGCAAGTGTTTCCTAAGAAAGCTGTGCCGTCAGATAGCGACCGTAATGTTACGGACGTAAAAAGACGGCTGTCTTTACGGTGGAGTCACGTGAAAGCTTGGACGAATTAACCACTGGACGCGAAATGACAGCCATATTCGACTTTACCCCTTAGCCACTTACTGTGACCGATAGCCTCAGTAAACGATATTGCGTTGTCAGTGTGATGCTAGAGCTCGTGGCGAAACATTGGTACAAAAATGGGCAAAATGCTCCGTCTTGTTCAGCAAAAAAAATTGCGGGCAATCAAGAAATCTTTCTTTTCACGCATAAGCACAATTTCAACCTATTATAGTAGCTATTTTCTGTAAAATAAATAAAATTTGGTATATAAACAAAGTAGGGTGACTTAGCCGGTTTGCCGGCCCCCTTTGGTTTTCGGCCATTTCGGAAACATAACCAGGCCTCCTTCACTTGCTCGAGGTCGCGCGGATAAGGACTTCAACAATTTATTATGTTTAAAACTGTTGACCTCCTCTAAATCTATGCTACCCTGGTACTTTGATAATGTGATTTAAAGAAGTTAATTAAGTTTATAATGGTAGTGTGTCATGGGGAATGCATATACAAGGTTATTTTTAGTTTATACAAATCCTCTCGTAGGGTTGATCAGACCATCAAACTGAACAACTTTTATTATGGGACCAACCTTGAAATCGCAAAAAAAATCAGCTGTTTCATACATTTCGATGGAGTAGGATTGTACTTTTGTATCGAACAGCTGATTTTTTTTCGCAATTTCGAGGTTGGTCCCATAATGAAAGTTGTTCAGTTTGATGGTCTGATCAACCCCACGAGAGGTTTTGTATAAACTAAAAATAACCTTGTATTTATTTACCTACGATACTACTGGGCCGGTAGTGTAGAAGGAAAAAAAAAATTACCCACGACACTACCAGTAGTGCACCTTGGTAGTGTCGTGGGTAAGAAGGGCGAAAATTGAACGGTAGGTGTGTCGTTAAAGTAGCAAAAAAATTGTGCATGTGAGTTTTTTGGAAGGTAAGTTACAATATTGTTTACGGTTTGATACACATAATTTTTATTACTGACACTCAATTGCAAGAAAGATTTTTATCTTTTTAGTGCCACTTTAAATCCTAATGTTTCATTAAAGTATTGTAGGAAAGAAAAGAGGTATAATTTTTAATGGGTCGATGACGGGCCATTAAATCAATTTCACATCGTGTTTACTTTGTATTTTCGCTAAATACGTCGTTAACCGACCAGCCTATCGTCATTATCGGATCCAGAAGATGTTCCTTGTCGCCACCAATAAATTTATTCGAAAAACATGACGGAGAAAAATTCCGGCTGCGCTCCCGAATTTCAAAGGAGGCAGCGCTGCTGCTTCGAGACCGCCTCAATTTGGAGCCACAAACCCTGAGGAGTAAGGCCGGTCGGTTGGGGTCTTATCCAGCTTCTGATCGCTTTGCGGTTCTTCGCGACAGGGTCCTTCCAGATGGGACTAGCTTATTTGGCGAACAAATACAGTTCTACTGCCCCTGGTACATCACATCAAAATGACACATCTGTGCGATCAGCCCTTGTAAACACAATATCGTGACAATATTCTCCTAGTATGTAGATGTTGATTTTTCTCTTATATGTAGGTATACTAAGAAATAAAAAAACATTCAGTTGTAATTATTTAGTTTTTATTCAAAAGTTAGGTAAATAAGTTGTCAAACCATACTATGTGTCAAACGCGTTTTTTTGGCCATTTTATATACAAACTTCGAATACTTTTCAAAACAAAACTCAAACATTCGGTCATCCCATGCATTTTTGAACTTTATTATTGGCAACAATGTTTAAGGCTCTCATTAGTTAAAGGATTAAGTTTTTAGCCTAAAGTAGTTTGATGCGACAAACTAATGAAATCATTATGTTCACGGACGTAAATTCCCTTTTAGCGACAAAATCGTTATGGTGGCAAAACATGATTAGAACAACTTGGCGATTACAAGATTAGTAGGTGAAACTCACTAAAAATCGCGCTGCGCGGCGGTTTTTTTTTTACTGTAATAAGTAAAATTACAAGATTAGTAGATGAAACCGATTAAAAATTGCGCTGCGCGGCCGTTATTTTAAAGATTACAAGATCAGGTAAAACTGACTAAAAATCGCGCTGCGCGGCCATTTTTTTAACTAACAGGCAAAATTTAAAATCTTGGAATCGCAGATAGGGGGCGCCTCGTAGAAATGCTAAAACCGGCACTGGCAGGCAATGTTTAATTTGTAAATGATAGATTAATTGGCGTTAGAGCACTGTTTTTTTTGCGTTGAGGACCCCCCCCCCCCCCCCTTGTCAAAGCTATAGCTACGTCCGTGATTATGTTAATGATTTCATTAGCGATAAAGTGGCATTAGCTAAAGAAGATATAAAGTGAAGCTTCTTGCAATTGAGTGTGAGTATGGTAAATTAGTTTTAGTACTGTTATTTTGACGTAAACGCATAAAGTATTCGGTGTGATACATTTAAATTTGATGGCCGGGTGACGAAATGCATTTCTGCGAGGTCATTTGCTTTTCGGCCGCCTGGCCGAGAATTAATGTACGAGTTTCACAATCCATAATATTTGGCCGGCAATTATGGCCGAAAACCGGCTAAATCACCCTATAACATTGTCATTATTTGACAAGTGTAATCCCCCCTCGCCCCGCAAAAATTGGTTGAACGTGATTTCATACATTTTTCTTACGTTACGTGTCCAGTGGTTGATTCGTCCAAGCGTGAAAGGTTACAAGACCGTTACGGCCGTCTTTTTTCCAGAAACGTACCTATCTGAGAAGAAAGTTGACGATCTTGATTTAGCTTTAATTATATAGGTACTTGGATCATGATCAATCATCAGGAGAGGAAAATAATTGTATGGTGGAAGATGATTTATTCCATGTTCAACTGTGTGTGGTACAGATGCAAAAAAAACTCAAATGTTATTGCTTTGAGATTTTCGAAATCGCTGTCTACTGTGCATGCGTAATGACGAGAAATTCAGGAATAAGTTTCGCTTTACTCATTTTCTTTCAAAGTCGTCGCGGCACCGTTATCCCGAGAAAACGGTGGCGAACTGTTCTACACCGTCATGACGGCCGTCACGAAAATAGTGGCACCGCTTTTTGACGTTATGGTGTCCAGCACCGCTCTCTAGGAAACTGCGCCGTATTGTTTACATAGACAACGTTCTACGCTGCTAAATTACGGCCGTAATATGACGGCACCGTCATACTAGGAAACCCTAGCTTAAACGATAGGTCTACTTTGGATCAGTTACCAGTGCCTGTATTGTATTATGAGTTTACACAGTTACTATACTCGATAGTGACTGAAGTAAGCAATTTTATATGCAATTTGATACAGAGCCTCTGGCGATAACTACACTAAACTAAATGTTTTCATACAAATCTTAATTACAGATATCGAGTATAGTAAGCCTGAACTCATAATACGCATAGATAACTGATAACTACGGCAGAAATTATATCGTTATTGATCAATTCATGCATATAATCACCGTTCCGTCTTAGTGAAAACGCAATTATCATATTATATCTAGATTTTAGCTAAAAATCCACTTTACAGTTGTTACATTAGATAGCAACAAAGATACGATTTTGTTGCAGATTAAAATGAATGGCGTCAGGGAGTACTTGGAAAATCAGCTGCAATTTCTTCACAAGCACCTTGAAAATTATGAAGACCATAAAGTAAGTTACAAAAACTTTTACTATTTCCTATTAGGTATTTATTTTTTCTTTCCTATTTGCTATTATGTATTTTTACTTTTCATACTTTCCTACATATATTTTTACTTTTCCTATTTCCTTTTATGTATTTTAGCTTTCACTATTTCCTACTAAGTTTTTTTATTGAGATGCTTGGAGAGGAGAGGTTAAAGATTTTTATTGTTCTATAAATATATAAATAGAAAGTCCTTTGAGAAAAAAAATACATGGCATGTACCGACACATAGCAGCACATAGGGTTATATAAAGCCGTCCAATTCTTTCAATCAAATTTCAACCATATCGTGTGGTAAGTAAAGATCAAATTCGATAAAAAGTCATATTGTGATAACATTTTTTACAGTTGCTCAATTATTATCAAGATATAAATATCCCATATAGATTTAAAAGATATGCCCAAAACGCCAAAAGAAATAACAAAAATATATACAAACCCAATTTCTGCCAAGAAAGAAGACAAAGATACAAAAGGAAATTTATAAAAAACTTTACTAGAAAACGTACAAGATCTACAGCTAGCATATACGATGTTGGATTGATGGCAGAACTGCATAAAACCAATAAACCAAATCGTATTCCCATAGATGATGGAGAAAAAATTAATAGTGATGAACTCAATATAGCTGATAATGCAAAAAAGAGGAACTTAAAAGATGTGTATTATAAAGCAATAGCAGATGCTAAGAAATACACTACGTTTAAAAATTTACACACGAAAGGTGAACTTGAAGGTTTTGATAACGCAAAAGTTGTTAGAATAGAGAAATGATAGAAAGTTGTTTTTTGAATTAGCTTTATTGTTGTTCAAATATTTGATAATCTCAAATATGTCTAATTGTTAGTTCGCACTGATGTAACATTTCCAAATTACACATTAATGACACAGTTTAGGCACGCTTTTCCATTGTCAAACGACATGGGTTAGGACAAATCTTGAAAATTGCTCCGCATGTCATAGGTACATGTTGTTCTGAAATGAACCTGATTTTAGGTATCATTGTGTACGCAAAAGCACTTTAAAACAAGTATTAAGATTTATTTCATGCAAGAAGTTTCGAAACATTACAAATATTATTATGTTTTTAGCACAGAAAGATATGAGTGTTTTAGTTGTACATTTGCAATTGAGCTAAATATAAAATATTTTTTTAAGAAATAATTTACATAAGAATACATTAGCACGCCATTAGATTTGGAAAATTATGTGAAACTATATTTAGGATTTTAAGATCTCAATATACCATATTTTATGCAAATAAATTATCTTTAGTTTGCTCAAGGCTTTTGTGTACAAATAGCCGAAAATCAAGTTGATTTCTCAACAAAATGTTGCGAGTGGAACAATTTTCACTATTTGTTGAACGGCATGAGAAAGGTTCAACTTTTTTGTTGTTTGATTAATGGAAATGCATTCCTAAACAACATGTTTTTTGTGTAAATGTTTCATCAGTGCTACCTAAGGTATTCGTTTCTATTTTATTTGGATTGCATTGTAAAAAATCTTACAAATTCTATGGAAACGTTTAAAGATCTTTTGAATTATTAAAGATCATAAAGTTTTTAATATTGTTTATTAGTTTTAATACAGTTATTTTTATAGATTTATTTAAGCACTCATTTTCTATGCTTTTCTGCATTAATCTCTAAATATAATTATTTTCCGATGTTATGTTAGAATTAGAATTATTCTTAAAGTGTGTTTCTTGGTATACCTATAGAAAGTAAACATATTTACGTTTTGTAGTTAAATGTATAATATTTCAGATGTATCTATTTGTAGGATTTATACGAGGTAAATAATAAATAATTTTTTTATTGATTTTTTTTTTTTATTAGACTTCCTTTCTTCCGGATCGAAGTTTCTCGTGTCCAAAAAGATTAATTTGTTGTGTCTAAATATTTGGTACTAACTGTATGTACAGATCTTTTCGAGAAAATAAGGCTTTCGCATTTTATAAATTACTTTCTTAACTTTTTATGTCGAAATTCAATACACTGCCAATATCATCATCATCATCATATCAGCCGCACGACACCCACTGCTGGGTATAGGCACAGTAAATATATTAGTTTTTCAAACAGTATGAGAGCTCCATGGAAACTTTCGAATTTGACGGCTGACGTCACTCTAAGAGCTCTAAGCAAAGTTCGCAGTACTTTGGTCAGGGTTGTGACATCGCGTCGCAGTCGTTTCCATAGCGTTCGCGCGTAGCATTCCACGAGACGGCCGGAAAATGCCAACCCTAGCGATCCGACGGAGTGCAATGACAAAAGGGCCTAAGTGACGTCGGACGAAAATCGGTGAACAAAATCTAGTGTAGGAGAGCGCTCTTGCTTACTCCCCAGGATCTCCACGACGATCGGTCCTGCGCTGCCCACATACAGCTGCCTATATATGCCTAACTGCCTATATTAGACTGTGTGATTTAGTCTATTTGGAATTTTTATGGTCAAAATTCACGTGAATAGGTACTTACAAGTCACAGTAAAATTGCCTCACAGTAAATAGTATTCACAGAATAAATAAGTAACAGTATTTAATCTTTACAAATGCCATTTAATACCTATAACCACTTTCATACTATCTAAAACCGCGAAATCTCCCCCAGACTATCAATTTGGAAAAAAAATTCAATAAAACTGAAGATATTTTTCATGTCTTCCTAAATGCACAGTTTTTTGCCAAAGAACGATATAATATAGAACAGCTTTTATGTTCTAAAATAAACATCGCCGATATACATGAAATGGTAGCAAGTATAATTATAGATATATTCTAAAACTAGCGTCCGCCCGCGACTTCGTCTGCGTGGATAGTATTTTCTCTATCCCTCGGGAACAGTTCTTTTTTTCGGGATGAAAGGTACCTTATGTCCTTTTCTGTACCCCTGACAGTGTGTATGCAAAATTTCACGATGATCAGTTGAGTAGTTAAGACGTGAAGGCGTAACAAACAAACAAACAAACAAACAAACAAAGAAACAAACAAACGGACTTTCGCATTTATAATATTAGTAAGGATTATTGTACAGAAATAGTTAAAAAGTGAATTATAGGAATAAAATAGACTAGAAAGATATGTTGCATCAAGGTTGCATCACTATTTGGGTTATATTGACAAGCAGCATAGCACTTACAAGTTGAATTGAAAATTGAAGTTGAAGCGAAGTTTTTTTTAATGCACAACGGGACAGTGTGATCACCTCGCCTGATGTTAAGTGACGATAAGGCCGAAGGTGGAAGCGCACTACACCCGACGGTCACCAACGGTAAGTGAGTGACGGAACACAACAATTTTTTAATTGTTGTTATGGCGTCTGACTTAGGTAAGATGGTGGTAGCTAGCCAGGCGGTCTTGAAAATAAGGTCTACCACCAACCAAAATGAGTACAAATTGTAACCCCCCTGGAAATCGAACCCGTGACCCCTGCGTCTTATACGGGTGGGAGGACCACTAGACCATAGAGGCAGTTGAAGCGTTTTAATCATAGTAATATTTGTCTGCATTCTTCGCCGAGAGAAAGGAGTAACCCCACTAGAGGAAAAGATCCTATCCTATAACACCATGGTAATACTGCTACTTATATATACTATGGCGTAGTTGTTCAGACGATCTCACTAAATAATAAAAGTACCTGCATTTTATTACAAGTCCGGTGCAACCGTTGAAATATTAACTTGTACCTTTTACTGGATTACTGCATTTTATCGTACCATGGCATGGCTAGGGAGTTGTATTGTTTAGTTTATTGCAAGTAGTAAGGAGTTATTACTCTGTTTAAGTATTTTTAATCTGTGTTTGAGACTTTTCTTAAAGATACTTTAACCAAAAAGTTTGCTTAGGAAGGAAGGAAGCATTTTATGCTGTGAGGAGCTCGATGACGCAGTGGTTGCCCAGCGATTGCGGAGGTTAAGCAAGTTTCGCAAGGGTCAGTCATGGGATGGGTGACCAAAAATGTATTATCTCGAGCTTCTCCGTACTTCGGAAGGCACGTTAAGCCGTTGGTCCCGGGTGCATTTGCAGTCGTTAATACCCACCAATCCGCATTGGGCCCGCGTGGTGGGTTATGGCCCATCCTCCTTATCCACCCATAAGGAAGTCCTGTACCTCAGCAGCTGGATCAAAAATGGCTGATGGTCATTGAGACGTCAATCGTAAGAACTTAATTTGCTAAATAATATGTTTTGTTAAACCAGGTGTAAACTTAATCTTCGTTTTAATAAGGCCATATAAGTCTAAAATATAACAGAAATAAAAGCTGATTCGACTATCTTATGTTGAAAAAGTATTCTATTAACCAGTGTCTGACGATATCATAATTAATCCAAAACAATTGCTTAAAAAATCGAGTCTGTCTAATTTTTCTTAAGCATTTCCAAAGCGAAAATATGTAATATGAACATATAAAAAAACCATTTATTTCTCTGTGAAAAAATGGCGAAGCTCAAACTTTCTGATAAAATAATTGCATCATTTGTCTGTGATAAATCATCAGATCCAATCGAACTATGGATCAGAGGGAATCCGGTCCAGTCATCCCTTAGGGTTTCTGCAGACTGGCTATTACTTAGTTACACTATTACTGCCCATTTTGTATTTACCATCCAAATTTTGAGAATGTGTTGAGTCCATGAAACTAACAACTTTCTATAAGGAACACATGGCCAAATTTGTAAAAAAAAACGACTATCCATACAAATCAAAGAGATCACGTTTTTGAGGCGAAATTCGACACAGTCATGTTTCTTAGAGAATGTTGTTTAGTTTCATGGACTGGACACATCCTTGAAAGGATCTTGGTCAAATCGGACGTTGAACCAACAGTGACAAAATATATATCATTTGAAAGATAATAATCTATACTCTATTTCTTTGTATGGCAACAAGTAGCTAGGACGCCCGAGATAAAAGATAGGAGCGTACAAACATGTAAAAAGCAAGTAAGATAAATCAATAAATGTACATAAAAATATGTGAATAGTAACAGCGAGCTGGTAAGAGTTACCAGAGAAACTCAATGGCGCAGTAGTTTAGCGCCTGATCCGCCGATTGCGGAGGTTAAGCAACTTTAGCAAGGGTTAGTCATGGGATGGGTGACCAAAAATCTATTATCTCGAGCTTTGTACTTCGGAAGGTACGTTAAAACATTGTTCCCGGCTGAATTTGCAGTCTGAATGTGAAATGTTTTATTATGTGCTTATAAGGTATAGGTACCTTATTATTTAAATAAAAACGTTAAAAAATCGGTTAAAAATAGGTAATTACTTATTTAAAAAATATGTATGCACTAGTTTTTGAAGCCAAAAGTAAACTGAATTAATAAAAATAAATGTTTTATTTTATCTACATTTAGCGTGCAGTAGTATCTCCATAACCCAATGGTAAATCAAAATAAAATTTATATCCACATGATCTAGGCATGGTATCTTAAACATAAAATATATTTTCATTTCTGTTGGATTTACGTCCATTTTCCTTAGTAGAGTGTCCATGATTCTTTGGATGGTAAGTTCAAAATGACCCGATATAAATTAAGAATAAGTTTATACTTAGTTTAACCAAAAATGTTGTTTAGCAATATTACTCCTTACTTTATCACCTCAAAGCGTTATATTCTTAAACAAACTTCTTGGTTATTTTAAGCATAAACTTATTCTTTGTTTATTTAGTAAGGCAGTTAAACTTTTTGGGGTACATGGTAAGTATTATATTATAATAGGTGTTATATCCACTCTCCAAATTCTAAAGCGGGGAATTCACTACCAGACTGCCCGCGACGGGCTGCCCGTCACGGGCAAGTCTGTCTCATGTCTGCTCGTGAAAATTAGGCAACGGACACGGGCAAGCCCGTCGGCCCGTGCCCGCCGCCTGCCCGGAGAATCGCATTTTGTCTGCGCGGGCACAGACAAGTCTGAACGTGAATGGTCACGCCGGGCAGCCCGCCTGCATTTATGCGTTGAGAGTGCTACGTGAGTGCATGTTTGTTTCGAATATTTTGAATTAACGAAAATAAATAGTTTTGGCATCTTTCTTTCATTTCAGTTAAAAGCAAGGAATATATGAATAGCGACCTAAGAAATGCCGCTTACAACGAAGTTATTTTAAAGACGTAGGAAATCAATAAAAATGCTGAAAAAATAATAATGAATTCATGAAGAATTGTCTCCGTCTTCTTTCTGCCATCGTATTGTACAGTTGACCGAACTGAAGCTCATCGAAAGACTAAATGATGGCCAGCTGTGTGTGTTCTCAATACGGGCAAGCGACAGACTCGGGCCGGGCCGGGCGGCCCACGGGCAGTCTGATAGTGAATTCCCCGCTTAAAGGTGCGTCCAGATATGTTCTTTTGATCGTACCGTACCTCCGTTCCGTACCAGCGTTCCGATCAAATAAGTCTGGACGCTACTTTTGCCCGTTCCGTACCTCCGTTCCGTACCACCGTTTTGATCAAACCGCCGAACGTCGCCGCGATCACGTCCAGACTAGCGCCGTACCGTACCTCCGTTCCGTATCAACGTTCCGATCCAATAGTACAGCAGCCCGTAGTAAATTTAAATTACGAAAAAGGTTACCGTTTGCCGTTGTGATATAGTTATTTATTACAAAATTATAGATACTTTAACAGATCGCAACCCGCCGTAACCTATATTTGTATATCTCCAAAAATGATTATTTTTTTATTTTTCGAGGTTAATCACATGGTTTAGCTATTGTCGTGTTCTACAGCGCTATCTGTGTATGGCTACTTTTCACAGTCTAACTATTATCAGTGGCAATCAAACATAGCGCTGTAGAATACGACAATAGCTAAACCATGTGATTAACCTCGAAAAATAAAAAATCTCATTTTTGGAGATATACAAATATAGGTTACGGCGAGTTGCGATCTGTAAAACTTGGATTAAAGTATCTATAATTTCATAATAAATAACTATATCACAACGGCAAACGGTACCTAACCTTTTTCGTAATTTAAATGTACTACGGGCTACTGTACTACAACCTCCGAACGTCGGCGTCGCCGCGATCACGTCCAGACTAGCGCCGTACCGTTCCTCCGTTCCGTTTTTCCTTTGAACGGGGCGAAAAAACCGACTCGCGATGGATCGGAGTGTACCTGTCGGCGATCGAGACGGCGTACCTCCGCACCGTTCCGAACATGCGTCCAGACTAGCGTTCTTTGTTCGCGACGCTCAAGAGCGAGAGATACGGGTACGGGCAAAAGAGCGAGAGATTCGAGGTGGATCGGGGCGTACCTGTTCGGCGAACGGAACGGCGTACCTCCGCACCGTTCCGAACATGCGTCCAGACTAGCGTTCTTTGATCGCGACGCCGATCGGAACGGAGGTACGGTACGGGCAAAAGAACATATCTGGACGCACCTTTAGGATGTGTTCAGTCCATGAAACTGAACAACTTTCTCCATGAAACATGTGTCGAAATACTGCAAAAAAATTTTGGTCACCCATACTAAACTGATCACGTGACCTCTTTGATTTTTATGTTTTTTTTTACATATTTGACCCTATGTTTCTTAAAAAAAGTTGTTCAGTTTCATGAAGTGAACACATCTTGAAAATTTGGAGAGTGGTTACAAATACACCTTGTATTTTTAGGGTTCCGCGCCCAAAGGGTAAAATAAAAACGGGCCTTTGTTCGCAAAATATTACATTCGCAAAATATTATATTCTCAAAATAGTATAAATACAATCAAACATAAACAAAATAGAGTAGGTAGCTATTGAGTGTTTTTGTTTAATTTATTTTCTTCCTAAACCACCAAAGTACCAGTATAATATAAATATGGCATGGGTTAAATTCTGTAAATAACATTTTGATATTATGTTGAAATAAAAGATAATATAGAATTTAATCTTTTCCATATTTATGTCGTCCTTGTACTTTGGTGACATACTCGTACAACGAAGAAAAGAAGAATCTATAACAATCAAAAAGTTTAGTGATTGAAAATAATATTACTACATATCTATCTACTATCTGGCATTTGCAGAAGCAGAAACTACTTTGACTGTGATTGTACAAAGTATAATATTTTGAGAATGTAATATTTTGCGAATGTAATATTTTGGGGATAAAGGAAAACGGGACTCTATTACTAAGACTCCGCTGTCCGTTTGTCTGTCTATCTGTCTGTCACCAGGCTGTATCTCAAGAACCGTGATAGCTAGAAAGCTGAAATTTTCACAGTTGATGTATTTCTGTTGCCGCTATAACAACAAATACTAAAAACAAAATAAAAAAAATATTTAAAGGGGGCTCCCATACAACGAACATGTTTTTTTGCCGTTTTTTGCTCGATATTAATAACGACAACAGGTAGACAGTTAAAATTTTCACAGATGATGTATTTCTGTTGCCGCTATAACAACAAATACTAAAAACAAAATAAAATAAATATTTAAGGGGGGGTCCAATACAACAAACGTGATTATTTGCCGTTTTTTGGTACGGAACCCTTCGTGCGTGAGTCCGACTCACACTTGGCTGGTTTTTTTAAATATTATTTGTAATTTTATGTATCTTTTTAGAACAAGACACACGCTATGGTTACTCCAACTCGGCTATATTGACATCGTTATGGTTTTTTTTGACCGAGAAGTGCGAAGCGCGAGCGAAGCGTCTCTGTTTCAGCTTGCGCAAAAATACTTTCGTCTGGACGTCCAGCTATCGGTTTGTCTCCTCTACATAATGTCACATTTCTCAAACGGTTCTCGTAAAATTTTGTGACCAATATAGTATTTTGGCTATTTTTAGATTTTTTTCAAAATGGCTGGGATATGGGGAAAATTATATTTCAGCCATTCCGAAAAATGGAATGGAATGAATGGAATTTAAGTCACTTTCCTGACCGAAAGTGGCGCCACGCCGCAATGAATTTAATTTAATATTGTAATTCTAATTCAACATTTTAATAAAATTTCTCGTGGAATTTTTAGGGCCTATAGTCTAGTATTTTAAGACGGTATCACCTACATTCCCTCGTAGTCACTGTAAGAGTAGATAACAAAACTGCTAAAAGTGGCCGTTTCTGACACATTTGCTATCTACTTATACGAATGACTCCGAGCAAATATAGTGATACCTTCTAAAAATACTAGATTATGAGCGCTAAAAATCCACGATTTTTTTTTATTAAAATCCTTTTCTATTAACAACTTATTTAATTAAAAAAACCTCTGAGGGCGCCACTTTCGGTCAGGGAATCACCTTAAGGATTCTTTATTTAACAATTTTAAGAAGCCATAATATTTATGAAATAAAACACTTTTACTAGCGCGGTTTTATTGAAGCTTATCTTTTTTAAGACGAAATAATTTCGTAACCAAAAAATATGTACCTAACCCATCACCAGTTATCTAGCACTAAGTCTAATAGTGTGTATATCCCCTAACCCCAAAGATTATTCCCGTCACGTAAGCGCCGTTCAGGTACAGGTGGGTACATAACTGTACATGTACACTTGCGAGCTCGAGTGTACAGCCCGGTATCAATTTAAATATACATCCCGACTGTACGTGCTTTCTCATTACCGTGTTCACAGGATGTTGTGTTTTTTACGAATTTTAGTTTAAGTTTTGTCATTATAATTTAATCATTAACTTATATCATTAAAGATAGTATTCTCGATTTATTTCAATATTCACTAGTTGACCGAGCTACCGCGATGCGCGAGCGAAGCGTCTCTGCTTCAGCTTGGGCAAAAACTTTTTTGCCCAAGCTGTACAGAGGGCCTAGCCAAAGTAACATTCGCTAATCTTCGTTATCGCTTTGCTTTCGAAACATGTATGGGATTGACATAAGGTTTCGTTAACAATCGAATTTTAAAACGTCAAATCCATACATGTTTCGAAGCGAAGCGATAGCGAAAATTTGCAAATGTTACTTTGGCTAGGGGGGCAGGTCTTGTTCTCCTGTACAGGTCGCAACCAATTCTCGTAAAATTTTGTGAGCAAATTATAAGGTTGTGACAGAACTTATGACTACAAAGCCAACTTTTCAGTGTTTTTAGGTCGTTATCCTCTTGCAGAATCCAGAAATCATGGGAAACTTATGTTTTTTTTTACAAATAATTTTAGGCAACGGTTTGTTCTACTCAGCCTAATCTCATTTTTATAAATTCAAAAAATTAAAAATATGGCGTCACGTTCTTGTCGAACACAGTGTAATACGAATAAGCTTGAGAACTCAAAAACAGGCGCTTGTCATTCAACCACAAAATTCAGTAAATAACTCTGTGTACTCAATGATATTAGAATTTTTGTGTACTTAATATTTAGGTAAATACGTCATCAGAGTGACAAATAACAAGCGTTATTTAAAAAAATATTCCTGCATATTTTCCACACTCTGTATGTAGATGTTTGCGGGAGAGTATCGAAAGTATCCGGGCGAGGTAAGTGCTGTATTTTGTACGAAAATTATTGCATTGCTGCGCAATAGTGATGGTGTACGATGTCGCCATCGGATGTCGATATGTCGATAAATTGTATGAATCAAGTTATAGCAATTTTAGCTAGCTGAGGGCCTATCACAAACAAGAATCACGAATCCGTCGTTCAATTAATTCATCATCATCATCATCATCATCCACCCACCACTGCTGGGCATAGGCCTCCCCTAAAGATCTCCACGACGATCGGTCGTGCGCTGCCCGCATCCAGTGGCATCCAGCAATCTTCACCAGATCGTCGTTCAATTAATTATTTTTTTATTTTTACTTGATATTGAACCTTATTCGTGAGTTAATATTGCTACGGAGTGGGACGAACATCGTTTGCTTATCGCGATGCTTTTTTGTAATAGGCCCTCAGCAAGTAAGGTTGTAGAAATTCAAATCAAATTATTTGCAGTTTACGTTTCCGCTTGTACTATACCTATATTCATTGACATAAAGTCGTTTACATACGAAAACTATTGTATTTAAACAAATTAGATCTCTAAATTTCAAAATCCCATTTTCTGTACAAACAAATAATTCAAAACGATTTTGTATTCCAAAAAGTATCTTTACTCAGGTTTCTTAATACAGTAGCTCTACCATGAATTGATGCAAACTGTATTCGCTACCGAAAACTATCGGATATACTGCTCACAGTCAATGCGAGTGAAAGAGAGAAAACTAAAGTTTATGGTAGCGAAAACAGTTTGCTTCAACTCATGGTAGGGTCACAGGTACCTATGTATTGCGAAAACTAATTGTGATTATTTTTTTACTTCGTAGCATTTAATTACTTAGGTACTTGATTTTTCTTTGAAATTTTGTTGAGAAAGATTCTAGTGTTGTGTAACAATAGGTATGTTTACAGAAAAACAAATAATAATTAAGAGTTTCAATTCATCAATCGTTTCGTTATGAATATAAAACCTTATCGATAAAAATACACTAATAGTACCCACACCACAGCACTGTCCTAATCACCTCACCAAAGTGCAGTCTCGACGTCATAATGTCGATAATGTACTGCACTAATTATCGTCGACGATTTGTTTATCGATACAACGATTTGGGTACATCACTATCCTTTGTTTCGGGCTTAAGATATTATTTTGGGGAGCTAGGATTATTATTATGTCTTATAAATTATTAAGTTATAGGGATATCTCACTAATACTTTGAGTAACTTTGTCATACTTGAGTGATTTTTTTTATTTTGACGGCATGTAATTATGTTTTCGATGCTTTAATATTTTATTTAAGTTTTACACTATTGTCACCCGCTTACTTCGATCAAAATACACGCAAACTAAAAAATCTCTAATTTGGCTAAAAAAGATCTCCATATGGCTTGCACTGTCAAAAAGTTATGAGACCTCATGTAGAGCCAAGCTTCTAACTCTACGCGCCCTAACTTCAAAAACTCTTCACCTTAGTCAAAATATGTGGCTTGGCCGTTTCGTTACTACAAGAACTATTATTGTTGAACAGTGAATACAGTTTTCCATGTAGTGAAATGGCCAAGCCACATATTTTGACTGAGGTGAAGAGTTTTTGAAGTTAGGGCTTGTAGAGCTTTGCTCTACATGAGGTGTGATAACTTTTTGACAGACAGAAAAATCTCTAATACCTTAACATTGGCTAAAAAAAGATATTTATCTTTTCGAGAAAAGTCGACATTTACTTACAATTGAAACTTTGATGTGTAACTGTTTTGTTTGTCCAATAAAAAGTATAATATTATACTTTCGAAATATGTTGTTAGTATAGATTAGCGTTATTTTTACTATGTCAACATAAAGCTAATAAGCTGTTAATAAAAGCTTATTTTGCACCTCTCAAGCTTACGCGCTCATTAGGCATGAAATAAAACACTTTTTAACGGATACTAGCGCGGTTTTATAACATCCGTTATTTTATCCGTCCGTATAAAATTCAATAATGAAAGTACTTTTGTAATTAGTTGGTATTTGGTTTGACTTTTTTGTTTTCCCGACTTTTTGGCACCTTTGCAATTGCAGCTGCCGTGGTCACGGGGGACCACAAAATATCAACTAATTACCAAAGCACTTTCAATAAAACTGCGCTAGTATCTGTTAAAAGTGTTTTATTTCTTATACATTTAGTTATTATCAAATTAATTTTATATTTTCTCATCCATATAGAAATTAGAATTATTCGTCAGTAAAACCTTTTCATCCCCTAAAGAATAAGGATTCTATTTGATAGAATTCTATTATTTCAGCTCTCATTTTATTTATCGCTAAAGTTTTATTCCTCTGGCCCCATGTGGCTCTGGAAATATTTTATGATTATACGTTTTATTCTACAAAGACTTTTCGTTTTAGTGCAAAAGATTTTGGGATTTTAAGTTGACTACTCTGTTGTTACTTTTTATAATTAACAGTCCATGTTTTTAATTTTGATTTTATTAAAAGAGCTACTTCCATTTTTTTATTTAGAAACTTGATTAAAATGTATATATCTTGAATACTTTACAAGTATTTGAAGAAATTGGGTGATATTTCATTATTATTTGCATGTTTTTTTATTTGATTTCATTAACAATTTTTACTACCGTACCTATCTATCTTATCTAACCGCCTCTAAAGTCTAGTGGTTCGTCCACCCGTGTAAAACACGGAAATCGATTCCCAGGATAGAGGTGCATTTGTACTTGGTTTGGTAGATGGTAGGGCTTATTTCAAGTCCACCTGGCTAGCTACCACCATCTTAGCCAAGTCTGATGCCATAACAACAATTTGGAAATTGTTGTGTTCCGGCGGATAGAGGTAAGATAGCCAGTTCCTCAGTGATGTGGATTCCGGGTGTAGTGTGCTTCGACTTTCGCACGCCAAGTACATTTCGTTGTGCATAAAAAAATCTACCTCAGCCAAAGATACCAATTAATTTTAATGTTTTTAAAATTTTCCTTCCTCTGAGTGGATAAAGTGATAAAATTTCTTTTTTAAACAAACAAACTTCACCACTACCAATCGATACGTCTGCAGTCAATAAAAGTCGGTGGCAGACTTATAAAATATTAACCTGTGAGAGCGGTGTGGTAGTAAATATTCCCTGTAATGTGACAGAATGGGCCCGGACAACAGTTTGCGGGTCCGAATGCATCGAGGGTCAAGTTTACATGTTCGATGACAAGACAGGGGACGAATAAAGGAAAAACATTTCTACAAAACAATTTGGGAGCGGACTGGCTAATACTATTACGAGCTGACCCTTTAATATTTTTGAAGTTTTCATTAGAAATAGAATAGAAATCATTTATTTGCGAATACTGCGTTACAAATCGTTAGGTACAAAATATTGTAGTTTGGTAGTTCTACAATATTTGCCTTTTTAATGTAGGCATGCAAACATTTGATGAAAAAACTGGCCAAGTGCGAGTCGGATTCGCGCACGAAGAGTTCCGAAAAAAACATGTTTGTTGTATGGGAGCCCCACTTAAATATTTATTGTATTCTGTTTTTATTTATTGTATTTGTTGTTATAGCATCAACAGAAATATATCATCTGTCAGATTTTCAACTGTCTAGCTGTCACGGTTCATGACACAGCCTGGCGACAGACAGACAGATGGACAGTGGAGTCTTAGTAATAGGGTCCCGTTTTTACCGGCTTTCATCCGGTACGGAAGCCCCTCGTTGCTCTAAGCTAAAAACAAAAAAAAATGGTGATTACAGGCAATTTAAAGCAGACAAATTAATCAAATTAAGTAAGTCACATTCACAGTACAATGCCAGTAATTAATTTTGATCGGTTAATAAATAAATAATGTTATATATGTATTTTTCTTGAGCTAACAAGGAGAATTGAATAACGCATTGACAAAACAAACATTTGTAAGTGTAAGAAGAAAATATAAGTTTGTGAAAGAATTTGCGTACACATTTCTGATTTCTTACTAATTTAATTATTTATTGATAAAAACAAAGTTGAAAACAACAGCTATTATAAAAAAATAAGTTAATACTACATGTTCGGTCACTGTTTAATGGTAAAATTAAGCTCGCCTAGCTTCTTCTCTTTGGCGTCATAACAATAATTTTGACCCCAGACAACCGTTTTTGAGACCGAATGCATTAAAGGGTCAAATTAACAACTTCTAAAATAAGAAAAGAGACTAAAAGGTGAATTATATTGTTAAAAACAAAAATTTGCTTAGGTTAAAACTGCAAAAAAATAAATTAGGACCAGCCGTTTTGTAGAGACAGATTTTGACGAGGTTATATTCTACGAATATTGCAAGAAAAAATATTTGCATAAAAATCATTGTTTAAGAGTCTTTAGCATAAAGGCCTTTGGCTGTTTAGTAATTCCGAAAAACGAAAAACAATTAAGAAGTAATCTCAATCATCATATCAGCCGCACGACACCCACTACTGGGTATAGGCCTCCCCCAAGGATCTCCACGACGATCGGTCCTGTTCTGTCCGCATCCAGCGGCGCACCGCGACCATCACCTCACGCCAGTCCACCTTGTCGGGGTCGGGGGCCTGCCCACGGAGCGTCGTCCGGTGCGCGGTTGGCATTAAGAAATAGCAATAAGTAATCACAATAGATTTCAATAAATAATTATTGTTACCGCTACGAAACGTCATGTAGTCGTTGTGCTACGGCGTAGCGTCGTAGCAAAGTCAACCAAAGAAAATACAATGGAGCAGTTGTGTGTTTCATTTTGTATTTTATAAGGTTTTTCATTATTTCTTACCAAGAATTAAATTAAAAGTGTATGATAATAGTCCATTACAGCCGAGAAAGAAAGTAAGCATTTACACTGTCGAGGATAGGCGAGGGCTTTGATAATTCGAGGCAAAGTAAAAATCTTCCAGTACAAGGCTTGTATAGAACTTTCCTCAAGAAATTCGAGGGAATAAAATTTTCTTAGAAAAACATGTAAAATTTTAATCGGATCGTGTGGCCATGTGCATCAACCAGTCATGCAACCATAAAGTTTTAAAATACCTAATTCTAAATGATGAGTTCTACCGTTTTGGATTTGGAATACTACTTCCAGCACTAGTGCGGGAAGTGAGTATTGAAATCAATTTCCGCACTGAATTTCAAATTTAAAACGTCCGCCACATAAATGTGGAACCACATGAGGAAATTATTGTCCGAGCGAGCGCGAAACGCGAGCGAAGCGTCTTTAAAAATTAATTCGTATGTCCTTCTTTCCGGATGTTTTTCCAGCTGTCCGTTTGTTCTCCTCTACAGGTTGCATTTCTCAACCGATTCTCGTGAAACTTTGTGAGCACGTTCGATAATTACATATATACAGGGTGTTTCTTTTAAGGTGTCAAGCCAATGCGAGGCGATAGCTGAGTACTGTACCTATCGATTGAACCCCTATGTATGTTCCGCGATTTTTTGTAGTTTAGGAGTTATAATTTTTTTTCATTATTTTTTATGATTTTTTTATGATAAGGTCTGAACGGCTTTAAAAAATTATATCTTTTTTTGGGTGAGCTTTTCTCGGTATTTTTTTTTGCAACACAATGCCTATTAATTGTAGTTTTATGAGTAAAATAATCACCTTCCTTACTTTGACACTAGTTGCAAAAAATTGGGAACAAACAAAACAGAATGGAATCTTCAACTGTAAAAATAAATAAATTAAAGATTATTCCATAGCTTTTGACTAACTTTAAAAACTGTGCGACAGCCTAAGCTTTTAGGTAGTACAAAAAAATATGTACTTTATAGGGTATTATTTGCTGAAATCGGGCCCTGAAGGTGGTGAATCGGATATTTTGTAATTTTCATATTTTATGATTTGTTATTATTTTCGCATATTTTTGTCATTCCAAAGATTAATTATCCATTTAAGTTTAAATTGAGCTCAGTTTATGGTAAAGACAGTCATTTTATTACTATTACTAAGTATCCAATAACCATCTTATTCATTAAAAAACCTATAAATAGAATTATAGTCAATTTCAGCTAACATGCGGCTTATTAAACACCATATTGACATTTAATGACAGATTGTTTTATTTTTGCGGGTTTTTATTAAACTGACTGATATCAATTTTTTTATTAAAATTTCGATATCATTCAGTAGATTTGCCTGTTTTGTCTATGGATTCGTCAGAACGACCACATAATAACGCTAAAGTAGCTTTTTCTTAGAAATGTTTATGAATAATGAATGTCAATATGACGTAACTCTATTTATAGGTTTTTTATGAATAAGATGGTTATTGGATACTTAGTAGTAGTGATAAAATTACTGTCTTTACCATAAACTGAGCTCAATTTAAACTTAAATGGATAATTAATCTTTGGAATGACAAAAATATGCGAAAATAATAACAAATCATAAAATATGAAAATTACAAAATTTCCGATTCACCAACTTCAGGGCCCGATTTCAGCAAATAATACCCCATAAAGTACATATTTTTTATACTATTATGAAAGCTTAGGCTGTCGCACAGTTTTTAAAGTTAGTCAGAAGCTATGGAATAATCTTTAATTAATTTATTTTTACAGTTGAAGATTCCATTCTGTTTTGTTTGTTCCCATTTTTTTTACTATCGATCAATTTTTTTGCAACTAGTGTCAAAGTAAGGAAGGTGATTATTTTACTTATAAAACTACAATTAATAGGCATTGTGTTGCAAAAAAAAATACCGAGAAAAGCTCACCCAAAAAAATATATAATTTTTTAAAGCCGTTCAGATCTTAAATCATAAAAAATAATGAAAAAAAAATTATAACTCCTAAACTACAAAAAATCGCGGAACATACATAGGGGTTCAATCGATAGGTATAGTACTCAGCTATCGCCTCGCATTGGCGACACCTTAAAAGAAACGCCCTGTATACATTTTTTTAATCGATCTAGTTTTTCGAAATTTTCAAAATGGCGGAGAGAACTAAACACATAGCAGCCGTTTCGACTCGTTTCGGAAAATGATCAAAAATGTAACAAAGCTTTGTTGTAAGCAATGTAAAGCAAATTTTGTTTTTTATTTTTAGAAGACTCAAAAGTTGATCAATCAAAACCTTTCTGGCCAATATTTGAAATTTGAAAATAAATAAGGTTATAACTATTGTAATGATCCCCCCCCCCTATTTAAATACTGATACAAATGATAACTACTATCTTGATTTCCTAATGATTCCTGGTGATGGAATTTTATTGGATCCTAGTTCTTACTGTTTTACTACATGGATTGGTGATATTCTAACCCTAGCAAAGTTAACCTAACGCATACCTAACTACAAATCCCATTCATGTTGATTAGCCGCTAAACGGCTTCCGAACTAACCATCCCTACTTGTGATTCCATTAAATGTTTTATCTATGTTTTGCCTAGTTTATTTTCCCTAACCCTATTTTATTGCATGATAGAATAATCTAATATTAATGCTTTTGTAAGTGTGAAATGGGCGCGTAATGTCTAGTGATATTTCCCAAGTTGTAATCCGTAATTACCCTAAGTTCTCGAATATTGCTGGGTGGATATAAATATTAACTTTACATGACTAACTTTAATTATTTATGCTTCGATAGATAATGAACTAAGAACCTATTACTAAAAGAAGGAATTTACTTTGCCTGATTTTCCTACAGAATAGAAATTAAGATATTAATTGCTCATTCCAAATTGACCCAACTTCATACTAATCTGTTACTTTGTTTAATGCTTAGAAATAACTATGTTTATCAAATAAAATACCGATCTATTTTATTACGGAGGACCCTAATCCATTAGATTTCTACCTTATGATGTCATGGTCAAGCTATATCAACTTTATTGATAAATTTATTACTAGTTAGTTATAACTTCAACAATGAATTACTAGTGTCCGCCTGAAGTGTTAATGGAAAATTGAGAATTTACCTATTTTACTACTATACTATCAGTTATAAAGAATCTATTATCTATGTCAACAATGTTTCAATTCATATCTTTGGATTTATTTGACAAATTTTAATAATCATAGCCGGCCCGACCGCAGTGTTAGAAAATCTCCAGACTTTGTTAACTTTCTAACTTTAAAAGGAATAATGTTATATAAATATCTTGGAAAAGTATCTTAGGGTTGCCTCTCACCTAGTTTTCTATGTTAATGCCAGAACCAATACTGAAATTATATTATGAAAATCTGAATGTTTGCTTTTATGATTTATTTCTTTATTTCTATTCGTCTAATTTGATGTATAGATGTCCTAGCTCTGAACAAAGGATATGGAACCAACGCTTTGACTACAAGATGAGTTTAGTAAGTATGTTTTGTAACATTAAGTATGTGCTTAAACAAATGGGCTTCGCTCATCGCTATTGGATTGTATAGTTGGTCGTTGCCTATCTTCAGTTTAATGTGTTTATACCCAAAGAAGAATATGATCAGACGGTTTCCTAGTTAATGGTATTGATTCCTCATCTTACAACAAAAGTACTCGCTTTTATCACTAGGTCTCAATCATTCCTGTTATTACAACTATTACTTAATAAAATTACCACTAAATAGATATTATTACTCTTTTGATACAACCAGGGAAACAGAATTTAAGTTTGTAATTTTCCTAAATAAGCCTACTCCAATCTCATACCAATTCTTAATATTTGTTACTATACCATGGAGATTTTAATAGTCCTCTAGCGATTAGAAATGGAGATACTATAGGAAAGAGATAAGCGTTTCCAACTACATACCGCTGAATGAAGTAAGTATGAACAATGTTGATAGAAATTGGTCAAAGTGAATTTATGAGTTAATTGGAGTATTGTTATAAATTAGTAGGGTAGAAGAGGGTATATCGAGCCATAATAGTCAATAGGGTAAAAGGAGGTAACTCGAGCTATAAAGAAAGTTAAGTTTGGGTAATTCTACTCCGCTACCAAATATTAGTTTATTTGTCACATACAACGTTATTCTAAGTAATGTAAATCATCCAATGTCGACTTAGTTTATCAAGATAAGAGAGGTAATTTGAAGCAAGTTAAAGAGTTATAGTCGCCTGAAATCAAGGCATGGAAAAACCCGTCTTCGTCACTGATTAAGAATTTATTTGCTATCTTTAGTGTTACTTAAAAATATACAATGTGGCTTTCCTGGCTAGATAAAGAGCCCCTCCTCCGCTCAATATGGTAAGCCTCGTCTCCAGAACTGGACAACTTTCCCCCAGGAATCCAGCCAATTACAATCATTCTTTAAATTAAGTACTATAAAGTATATGATCAATAGTCTATGTTTGTCTGTAGTCTTTCCAACAACAAGAGGACAAGCAAACTGCTCCAAGCGATTTCCCAGTTTTTCACAACTGAAATATTCTTATTTCAGTGTGATGGCTGAATTCAAAATTAAATGTAATTTTTTTTTTCTTTTTTTTTCTAAATTCTGATTTATCTTATATCAACATAAATTCAATCTTACAATTTATGAACTTAAAAAAAGGGAATAAGTACTGGAAAATCTAGGGATTTCAGAAGGAAAGTTTATTAAATTTAGGGACATATAATAAATAAATATTTGCGTTAAACCTTTCCTACTTTTGAACAATAGCTTGGATTGCATTGTCAAAATGGCATTGAATAAATCTTCTTATGATTATTGTGTGATAAACTTGATATTGATTTCCTTTAAATTGAGTCGACTGTTAAAATTGATTTAGAATATTTAACTCAGAGAATACTTTGATTCCAGTAATCGTGAACTTAACATATTCACCAATGTATTTGATACTTTCATAGTATATAAATGTAGGTCAAAGTATTGTTTAGTGCTACATACCGAGCATTATTTTGTTAATTTGTGGAAGCCTACTCAAAATTTGTGTCTTGTGATATTAATGAGTTGGAATTGACATGGCTCAAATAATATCACGGGTCAACATTACACCCAGACTTTTCTTTAGCATTCATCCACATTTATTACCAAAATATTTTATTTTATTTATAGTCCACAGATTGAACCATGGTCAAAATTATTAAAGTCAGCCCAATTCAAAGATATTACTTCTGTTATGATTTGATAGTCTATTAGTTAATTAGATTGTGCGTCCAACTAGCTTTAGCACAATAGTAGGTAGATATTTTTCATTCACTGAAATTTATTTACAATGCCACTTCACAACACACATAGATGCCACTGAGAATTTAAGATAACAAATTCACTATCACGTTCCCATTTAACCCTCCAACTTGCTCGCATTTACCTGCCTATGACACAACCTAAAAATTATCATACATTTTAATTTACTTTTGTCATGATCCGCCATGTTGTTTATCAAAATTAGCTTGGATGAAATGCATCACTTAGTGAACCAATAGCGGCCATTTTGTAATGCACCTTTGCAATTTTCCTATCGATAAATAATAATTCGGCCATTTTGTTGAATTATGCCTAACTTATCCTACAACAATTTCGAGTCTAGAGCGCTAATTTTACAATGTGACGACCTACCTAACTAGATTTTCGCTCGTTCCACATGCCTGCCTAGCAGATTATGTGCCTATTCCGCTCTATTGACGATCATTCAAAACACCAGTATCACAAGCCCCCCCCGGTTTTGTGATACTCTACCTAATTTTCGCGCGATTATCCCTACAATTGACCTATGATTTTACCTGCCTAATTCAGACTACATGAGAATTTCCTATGCCAAATTTTGTGGTTCTTACCAGCGCCACACGTCGCCCCATTCCTGTACAGTTTTGAGCGGCACTCACCTAGCATAACCTATCAACCTTTACGTGCCAGAATCGGAGGGGAAGGAGCCGATTCCGGGGCCCTAGCTCAAGGAATAATGAAAACCTGCCCTCGGGGCTTAAACGGAAAACAGAACTACGTTCTAGCGGCAGCACTTGATGAAGCCTTTTTCCATATTAAGTCACGCAGGCTTACATTATGTGACTAACTAGGCAGACCAACGAATTGGCCGCCCGTTTATGACGTCACAATCATAAACTTCCATTTACCTAGTACCCACCCCGAAAGTCCATAGCGAATCGCCCCAGTACGACACAATCCTATTTTTAATTATTCAAGATAAAAAAAACTCCCTTTCCCACATTTCATTTCATATGAAATTAGTTTTAGAAAATCTATTTTCACTAATTCTTGACTTTACTTGATACAGCTACGTTAAGTTGATGTAAACTTTGCAACCAAACTATATATTTCAGTCAGTCTTCAATTTTACCATTTAAAGCTTGTCTGAAACATTTCCCAAAGGTTAGAAACTTGCCCGTGCAAGACCTATACACATAGACTTTCGTTTCTTTCACTTATTTGCTGACTATTTCGGTCTTGAGTTAAAGAAAAACTTGTTCAGCAGCCATCTTACAGAGGGAAATGTGCTTGCGTCTTCTTCGGTGGCAGTCAAGGAAAGAGGACCGGCTCCCCCGCGCCCGGCCTTATATACATGCGGAAAAGTTACCTCTGCGAAAATCTTGATGACGCTTAATCTTATTGGTTCTTAATTTTTTAGAGTGCCCTGTCACTAATTTTTCTAATTTACCCAATAATGGGGTAATTTCTCCCTGAACTAATCTACCTATCACGTGAATATAATAATAGGAACCCGTAATTACTTCGATACTGACGATGGTTATAATTATAAATATAATTAGTTTTGCTTATTCTAGAATTTACAAAACTCCTCACATACGCAAATATTGTTCTAATTTCCTAATGACACAATCGATTTAACCTTCCCTGTACGTTTGAATACATCTTTTGGTCTATCACTATTCTAACCTCCCAAGAAAATCTTATAATCAATAAATATGTTATCTGACCGCTTTTATTATTTCCAATCGACGCATAGCTTTATTTAATAATAGCAAAGATTTGATATTAACCCATTGATATTGAATGAGAACCCAATGATATTATGCTTAACCAACCAACTTGGGGTATAATATCGCTAACAACGAATATTACTCACATACGTAACCTACTGTTGTATGTGCCCTATTTTGTCGCCTCATCTTACAATTTGCCTCTTCAGTCACTGAATGAGTTTATCTACATACTATGGTATTTTAAAAATATTTCAAAACCCTCTGTCTCTAACTTTTCTTTCTTGTGCAAAAGTAATGGCATCATTTTTTATTTCTTCATCTATTCGCCGTTTCTATCGTTATTTTACTGAAAGAGTCACTTTTACTGAAAGGTAACCGTTGAATATTCTTCCACATAACATTTAATCTATTCATATATCTATTATTTGTGGGTAAAGGATTTGTAATCTCCAAATTTTATTCAGAAAATATAAAATCAATTAAAGTTTTTATTGTATTTGCAGGTTTACTATACTGAATATATGGATATCATATTTCTTACTGTAAGATAATCAACGTCGTTTATAAAATCTAAGCATATATTTTCATCTATTCAAAACAAAAGCACATTTGATCGCTTATTGATGAATCGAAAATACACCAAATCTCACAATTTCGAATATACTAGCCTTAAGATGAATCCCGGCCTTAACACCCTCGACTCATACATACATACATACGCGACCTCTTTTGCCGTTCCCCTGGCACGGAACCTTGCTCTCGAGTCCGACTTGCACTTGGCCGGTTTTTTTCCCATATTATATTACTAAGGGTACTTTATAGACTCTAACTGGTAACATTTAATTTTACACGTCACTATTGCGAATTATGATTGGTTACTTTAAAATCTGGCGCCATGTAGCTTAATCTTAGGAAAATCCACGCCCACACAGATTCCGAGCTCTCGATTGGCTACCACAACATTTTCCCTTCGTGTTTTGTTTATGAACAAAGGAAAGCCACGATCCATTCTACGGTAGATTGTTTTTATGTCTAGTTCCTTTTACAACTTTTTACTAGTTATCGTTTCTATTTAATGTTTATTTATTACAAATATAATCATTCGTATTCTTCCTTTACTTTTAATATTAAATGATTTTACTTTATTCATAATCCCAAGCTTAATTTACAAATAGTGTTTTTTGATTTTTGCTGAAAACGAAACGCGATATGTGTTTACAAAGCATGTCACGTCACCAAACCTAAACATTATTTTACACATTTAGAATAACGAAATTATTATTTGTTTATTTTAATATTTTATAATCATTCGACTTCCTTTTACCTTATAAATTTTAAATGATATAATTTTACCAAGGATTATTTCGTTCTCTTTTTTTTTTTTCTTTAAAATATAGAGTGATTTTTCTCTATGGATTATCACTTTAGTTCCAAAAACGGCCACCAAATGTCAAATGCATTTGTCTATGTAAATGTCAACCTATTGTTTATTATTGTCGAACCATATTTTCAGGTTAAAGAAATCCCGCAAAAGTATCCGTTTTTTATATAGAAATATGATATTTCGTGTATGTTGTATTTGCAAATCGCAGTCATAGCCTACAATTATCTGTGATCAAAGAGTTTGTGCTACGAGAATACTTTTGTAATTGCAGTAAATATCGTAAAGCCAGACAACATTTAAAGACATCCCAAATTGCATAAACAACCCCTTTTTTATTAAAATGAGAATAAACATCCCTTCAGGTAAGTTATTCAACGAGTTTATTTATTGATTCATCACATAACTTTATTTTTTTTTATTGCTTACAACTATTTTTTCCAACCCTGGACTTCTTTGTATCTCGCAGATTTACAAATTATCACTAAGATAGAGTTAATTGAAAGAAATGGAGTCTCCAAGGCGATAGAAAAAGGTAATACATTGGAGGCGATGGGATTATTAAGGAGCAACAAAATATCTTTCCCAGTGCCGGTTCATAGGTCAGTAACCCCTCTTATTTTTATTTTTATTAAATATTTGAGAAAAAGATAACATGTTCAATTTTGAACTGTTACAGCTCGACCCCAAAATTTATACATAGGTGACAAAACTACGTATTGGATCCGAAGTAAAATTTTCTTCTCAAATCTCAAATATTTATATTACCCCTTCTACTGTTGTTTCTTTAATATATATATATATTCGAATCTCCCCCCTCTCTCTTTAATCTTAATCATTATTATTTCTCCAAGATCAAAGAATTGTTGGGTGAGCCCTAGTGTAAATGAAATTTAAGATTGTAGAGTGTATTTAAACCAAGACCATATCAAAAATTATTAAGCGAGTTCTAAGTGTCTGTTGCTTTTGCCAATTCCGTCGTATGCATATTCAACACCAGAGTCGTACAAAATCACGGTAAGGTGTGGGTTGTGAATCCACAGCTCCTAGTAAGCCTACATGGACAAATAAGACCTTTCCTAACCTTATGAAAAAGTACGCGCATTGCGCTTCATATTTGTGCATTGTACCCCTCCGCAATCAAATATTACTCCTTCCAAACCAAAGGTTTAGCGGCGAGCATATACAATGACCATATATTTCCAAAAGCTTACTTAAGACTCTGGAACAACCCTAATACAGCCTTGGAGAGTGTGCAGTTGCCGAATATCAATTTAGCTCTTAGCTTCTTGTGTAGTATGAATTTTGGACAGCTGTTTACACCAGGACAATAACAAACTTCAACTGTGTTTGTTTCTCTTTTTTTTTTTTATTAACCTAACACCAAATAGTCCTACTGTACAAAATTCAAGTTTGTCAACTCTAGACGCCGGCCTGGCCGCAAGCACAGCCCTAGCGCTAAAGCAGTGTGATGGTCCTATCTCTTGGAAAGATAATAAGCCTGCATTCAGGTTTCACATATGTTATAATCCAAAGCCCTCCTATAGAATCTATATTTTAACTAACGTTCCTTTCTCTCAACAACTTTCATTCTTTCATTCTCTTCGCTCATCACTCTATTCATACTTCTATCCTATTTTAGATTCTCATTTTGTTCATCTTTTCTCATCACGCGGCACCCACTATCATCATTCACTAGCCTACATTTACGCCACCCAAGATTATATCATAGCTACAGACTGAATACAAAATTTATACAACTAACGATGAATGATTTTGAATTATATTTGCAATGATAAGATTAAATACGTCGTCTGTCACCATATGGAATTCTACGCAGATTGCATTAAAATATCTGTTAATTAGATTGCAAATAAATTACGCAATAGTAATTACGCAATAGTAACGTCTGTACGCTTTAGATTCGCTTATCCCTAAACATTCCCCCAGTACGCATCTCTACTTTACGCAACTCTCCTATTTCACAACTATACACCGCTCCTTTCGTTAATAAATATCCCTGTTCAAACTAAATGTATTTCCTTTTATTTCAGTAATCCTGCTTTTGTCGATTATTAAATTTTGAATACCATTAGCAGTAATACCTCATAATTCATTTTATCTGTTTAGTCATTTATATTTATATATATTTATACATGTATATATAATTGCATATATTTTAATGATTCATAAATTGAAGAAATCTCGTACATTTTCGATTCCACAAGCGTCTTTCCCTTATTAAGATACCTTTTTTCTTTCCAGTATCCCTTAATAATCTAAGATTATGTTAGTAGTAAATCGTAAAAGTTAATTCTCTTGAATATATCTACTTACTTATGAGAAAAAAAAAATTCCCCCCCGAAGAAAGAAAAGCCGCCGACACTCCCCTCTATCTGACATTACAACTTTAAGCAACTCAATAATTAAACCATCCATTGGGTTTATGTAAATGTTTGTTAATTTATACAAAATTTTACTTTCGTATGACACGATAAGTTAGAATGTTAACACCGCTCTTAAAAATTTATAACTTTTCTTTAGACTGTGTTTTTTTTCTTAAACTTGAGTCCTTAAATTTTGTAAGTTCAGATAGGCTTTTCCCGTTCCCGACAGAGTCTATATAATCATACCCCATAATCATTTATTAATCAACTCAAAATTACATTTTCATTTAGTTAACATAACATAAACATTTTGTTTCCTTAAAGTTAAACACGACATTAAACTTTACTTATAATACCTAGACAAATGTATAGCGTTAAATCTCCCTCTTTCTTTACCAGTCTCCGGATCAACAAGTAAATATACATTTTTAAACGGGTTAGCTCCAACCACAAACGGACCCTCATATAATGGTTCAAACTTTTTTGTTATTTTTAATTTTGCGTCGGATTTATTTAATTTCCTCAATTTTACTAAATCTCCTATCTGGAATTGGATGATCCTATATTTTTCATTAAATTTGGTTTGACGTAGTTGTCCTGCTTTCTTTAAATTTTCCCGTGCCTTCTCCCTAATTTCATTAATAGGTGGTGGTACTAGATCAGTCGGTATGACGTTATCAAATGATAATCTAGTAGATTCACTGTATAAAATCTCACAAGGCGTAAACCCAGTACTTTCGTGATAAGTGTTATTATAAAGAATTTCTAATTTTGGCAATAAGTCTACCCAACTTTTATGATTGGTCCTACAATAAGTCCGAAATAAACGTCCTAACTCTTTATTTACTCTTTCGGTGGTATTAGGTCTAGGATTCCTAACTGTAGTATAAATTACTCTTACCCCTTCTGCTTTCATAGTTTCTTTCCACATATTACTAGCGAACTGTGACCCATTATCTGACATGATCGCCGCAGGTCGTATTATGCGAAAGAACTTTCTCATTCTTGTTAATACTGATATTGCTGTTGCTCTTCTAAGGTCATAAAATTTCACGAATTTACTAAAGGAATCCTGAATAACTAAAATGTAACTCATACCAAACTTCCCTGATGGTAATGGTCCATATAAATCTACCATAACGAGGTCTCCCACGTTTTCAGTTATAATTGAACGACAAGGTCCTACATACTTAGCTGTATCACTCTTAGTGACCTGACAATCATGACACCCCCTTAATAAACGTTTGACCTGTTTCGTTAATCCCTTCCAAAAGAATCTATCTCTAATATATTTGATTACTTTGTACGACCCTTGATGACCCATTTCTAAATGCACCTGCCAAATAACTTCTTCCCTAAGTGAACTTGGTAAAAATAACACCCTTTTATTTCCTTCCCCAGGTGAATAATATAATAACCCGTCTACTAATGAACTCCTTCTAAAGATTTGAGTTGATCTACTATTTGGTTCGACCCCACTATTCAGATTTTTAATTATTTCGCCTATTTCTGTATCATCCTGTTGTAATTTTGCCAAATTCTTTAATTTATCGCGTAATTCTTTATTATCTCTAATTTCAGTATAAAATATCCTCGGTGAATTAGTTTTATCCTCTTGTAATAAATCTCCTTCAGGCTGATATCTAGATAACACGTCAGCTACCACATTATCCCTACCTTTTACATGTTGAACCTCATATTGAAACTGCTCTAAATAATTTATCCATCTAGTTACCCGTGCATTATATAACTTACAATTCTTTACAAATGTTAATGCTTTATGATCTGTTCGAATTATCACTTTCGCTCCTCTCAAATATGTTTCAAATTTTTCTAAACAACAAATTATTGAATAAAATTCCTGTTCCGTTACCGTCCAATTTAATTGAGCCCCCCTTAATAATTTACTGTGAAACCCTAAAATTTTTATGTCCCCTTGACTATCCATCTGGTATAAGAACCCAGCTAACCCTATTCCTGAACTGTCGGTCTGTAAGTAATAAGGTTTAGTAAAATCCGGATGATTCAACTCTACGGACCTAATAAAAAGTGATTTTATTTTCTCAAAAGCTTCTTGCTCTGTTTGTCCCCAATTCCATTTCTTGTCCTTTTTCAACAACTCACATAAAGATCTAGTATGAAAACTATAATTTGGTATAAATTTACGATAAAAGTTACAAAGCCCTAAGAAAGCTCTAACTTGCTTTAGCTTCTTTGGTACAGGGAATAATTGTATGGACTTAACCTTTTCCGGATCGGTGCTAATTCCATTAGTTGAAATGATATAACCTAACATTTTTACTTCGGTACTTAAAAATTCGCATTTTTCTAAATTACAAGTTAACCCTGCCTCAGATAACTTCCCTAACACAATGTTTAAATGTTCTAAATGTTGAGATAGCGTTCCTGTCGTTATAATTCCCAAGTCGTCAAGATAATTAACGCAAAATTCCCTAACCTCATGACCTAGGATGATACTAATCAAACGGCTAAACGAACCGACAGAGGTCTTCAAACCCTGTGGAAGTACATTATAAACGTAGGACTTCCCATTAAATGAAAACCCTGTATATTTTTTACTAGCTTCTGTTAACCCTACTTGATAGTAAGCATTTTTCAAATCTACCTTACTAATGTATTTTGCCCCTTGAAAAGAATTTAAAACATCTAATTGTAATGGCGGTTTTTCGGTTTCTGCTATCATGTACTTATTTATTTCCCTGGCATCCAATAACACACGAATTGACCCGTCTCTTTTTAAAGTGAACGTCAATGGACTACAATATGGCGTGGACGAACGACTAATGATCCCTTGCTCTTCCATTTCCATTAACTTGGCTTCTACTTTGTCTCTATACGCATAAGGTATTGGATATGTTCTTTTTACTACAGGTGAGTGAGGCTCCATAATAATTTCGTGTTCATAACAGTTTGCTCTCCCTAATTTGGATGTAAATAGATTTTTATGTTTCATTAAAACTTCCTCTAAAGCTCCACGTTTATTTTTATCTAGATTTGACTGGTGAATCATATCTCGAATATTTTTTTCTACGTTCTCTTCAACTACTGTTTCAATATTAAAATTTGTTAGCAGATTACAATTACTGAAAGCATTCTCGCCTTTATAAAATTTAAATAATTTTTTCTCATTCCCTATGATAATTTCTACCCCTTCTTCCTCTTTATTAAGTTTTATTGACGCTTGATTTTCTTTCATCCAATCAAATCCCAATATCAAATCAGCACTAAGACCCGGTACAATTAAAACTGTTAAATCACATTCAAAAGCCCCTATTCCTAACGTGACCAAAGCAATTTTTTTTTTTTCTACACTTTTCTGACCTACTGCAGTTTTAATAAGAAGTGGTTTAATAGGCATAGTGGGTATCGTCGGCCTTTTCTCTTTTAACCTATTCCAAAACTCTTCTGATACACATGTTATATCACTACCTGTATCCAGCAAAGCTACTAGATTTTCATCAAATATTTGAACTAATAATTCAGACTTGAATGCTGGAGTATCTACCCTATTTGTGACTTCCTCATCAAAAATTGCGTGTACGCTATTGTCAGTATCGACCAAAAGTTGTTCTATTTTTAATTTTAAAATCTCTACTATTTGGCTAGGAATGTTTTGAACTAAACCCTCTGGCTCACTATATCCTAACCCCAATTTTAAATTATTTTCTTTCGGATACGTACAAATAGGTATCTTAATTCCGGTATTATTTCGCCCTAAAGATTCACCCGGACACCAATTCATTTTAACCATCATATTATAATTTAGGTCCCCTGTAGTTGAAGCTGACCTGGAGACTAAAGCATCAGCTTCCACTAGTTTAACATTTCGCTACCATCTACATTAACATTATTATTATTTAAGCTAACCGCTTGTATTTGATTTTCTCTTGGTTTCTGCCATTGCCTATAGTTTTGCTGAAGGCCCCTCTTCTTCTGTTCCCAATCCTTAGAATTCTTAGCTGCCGAAGTGCTCGGTGCTTCTTGCTTCTGTATGTTGTCCATACTTCTTAAAAATTCCGCCGCTTCTATTATATTTTCTATCTTGTTTGTCACGAACGCTTGTTGAATAAATTTCGGATAATGCCGAATGATATCGCTAATTAATTGTTTTTCAGGAATGTTGTAGCTTAACATCTGCGCCTTGACTGTCAGCTTCAAGAAATGTTCCACCATGGTGGGCGTCTCCGTCCTATTCCATACGCCTTGCACTATTTTCCTTCTCAACTCATTTTGTTCATTTTCTCCCCAGTATGCTTTTAAGAAATCTACCTTAAAATCAGCCAATCCTGTCCATCTTCCTTTATATACTCTAAACCAGTCCTTCGAACTCGAAGTTAAGCAGTCTTGTATTAGGCTTAATTCGTTTTCAGCCTTTCCCGCCTTTTTTAAGTAAATTTCTAAATCTTCAATGAAATCGACTGGATGTATCGACGAATCCCCAAATTTAGGTCTATCTAAATTTATATTTTTGACGTTACAAATGACGTACTTCTGAATATCTTCCATCGCATTAGGCTCCTTAGTCTCATTCCTATTTTCTATTTCCACATCGTTCATCGGCGTTACTTCGACTACCGGCGATTTTTCGACCTCGCTAGTATCCTGATTAGAACCTTGAGTCCTTTTGACTTCTTCACTTAGGTCATCTATCCTCTTAGTTAACACGCCTACCGTGCGATTCAACATTCTTTGTATTGTCATCAATTCGCGCGATCGCGTTACCTTCGGTTTCACTATCGTCTTTACTAGCCGCTGTCGCACCTCTACCGGTTGAGGCCCTCTATTTTCTATAACCTCGGATTCCGACTGTCGGGAACTATGTGGACCCTCTACTATTTCCGCCGGCTCCTCGGATGATTCATACCGCTTTGGCGCACGACGAACTCGGACCGGTTTCCCCATGGCGAGTTTTAATTGTTCGTTGCCTTCAGTGTAATGTCAGATCTATATAAAATATTAGCACACATCCTTATTTAGCTTGGTTTTATAATATCCAAAGATTGGATACAAAAAAACCATGCTTTCAAATTTTTATTTGTTCGCTATAAAATTTTTTTTTTGTTTGGGGTATTTATTTTGGTTTTAACATTGCAGCTAATTCTAATTTTCTACCGAATTATCTATTTGGTTAGTTTTAATTTAATTGTTTGTATTTTTTTTTCCAATTCTTTTTTTTTTTGGTAATTTTCTACCTACGCCTTCCCCATAAAATAAATTATAATGTAAATAGTTATAGCCACATACGGATAAGTTATTTTTATTCTTTTTTTTTTTTTTTTTTTTTTTAACAAAATAAAACTCTACGCTAACTCTCAAAAACCCCTTCCTCATATACCTCGAGTCAAGAATTAAAAGTTAAATTTAGACCAATGCATACAATAGTTCCCAAATAAATCTAACATTTAGTCCATATCTAGTCGTAGACGGACACATCAAAAGGCGCCATAAATCTAATTGTATTAGTCTATCTACTTATATTTTTTAGTAACAAAGCAATACAAGCATACTTGAATGATTTAAAACCGTACACTAAACAAAACCTTAATAGCAGGACCTTTCCTCAGACGTGCCGTTTGCAATGTCATCACCACGGGAAACAAATGTCTAAAGTAATTTTGTAACGTACATCCAAACTTGATACTCAAACATGTCTCTATAACTGTCAGCGATAACCTAAACAATTCACTAAGAAATTATTCCTCCGTAACTCTAGTTAAAAAAAAGTCGCAGACTGCTAATAATCGCTGTTTAAGGTTTACCTGAATCTTCATTGTTACTGCACAATTTTTATTGAATTTTTAATTTTGACTTTTATAACTAAACATCACCTACTCAATATATACATACTTTGGCAACCTGACTATTTCACTAAGTATCTACTATAGATTTTTTTATTTATTTATATTGAAGAACCATTTTTAAACCCTTGGCTCTTAGACTAATTCTTCTATTCCACAATAACAGCTAGGCTACTCCGTTAGCCAGATATCCACATCTACAATAATAATCTCAAGATATGTGTCAACGCTCCGTCCGCTAAAATTATTTTGTAAAGAATTTTTATTTAACTAGCGGCTGTCTTTTAATACTAAGGTTGCGTAGAAGCATCTGTAAGCAATTATCTAAGTTCATTTGTCTGCTTTAAAAATGCTATACAACCTCTTCTTGAATTAACTTTATTCCATTAGCGCAAATCAAAATGTTTAAAAATTACCCCTTCTAAAAACCACACTTAAACCGTCTCACTTTATATGATAATTGCAATACTCTTTTATCAACATTCTCTTAAGTATTCACTTCTCTTAACTGTACTAGTTGACACTTAACCAGCTGAGTTCTAGTCGACTAGACATGCTTCGCTCACTTAATTTCTGCTTTTAAATTTACATAGTTAAGTCGCGACCCCCCGTTGTCAATACATCACTTTTAAATCTGTCTGTTTTAAGGTATTCTCAGTAAATCTCACTTTGATATTTAAGTACAGTTATCTGATATTTTTCTTCAATTGACATTACAGTCAAGTTAAAGATTATATTTATTGTAAACCATTTTATATTTCCTAGGCAACTTTATCAGAAGTTTTCCTATAGCTCTAGTCAAATCAATAAGTATTTTAGGCATAAAAAATTACTCACAATCAGTTATTTTCTGAATTGCATACCGGCTCCAATCTCATTGTTATTGTTTACACCTTTAAATTTTTATCACATAATTACAATGCAATATTTATTCCACATTGACCCACATAACCTTTATATCATCATCACAGTCAAACTTTCACTAAAACTTGTTTATTTAACCATTGTTTTTCAATAACTAACTTTATTAAATTAACCTCTTTTTCTGTTTGTTGACATCCGACTAGTGTGGCCAACTTCTGAACTCAAAACAGACTAAATTGCAGGAAAAAAAATGAAAATTTACCAGTCTCATATGAGAAAAATTACACCGGTGAAAAACTAACTCTCGCAACATGTTTTTTTTCGCAATTGTCATTTCGACAAACGTTAAAGTCGTACTACAATATTTTAATTGAAACCAACCTAAAGGTAATTATTAGCTACGCTTAGCAAATGCCGATAGATTTATTACTATGGAAACTCTAATGAAGCTAAAAGAGCAATTTTACTTAATCGCTAATAACATGACATCGACACCGTTAGCAATAATTACTTATATCCGCCAACTTAATTACCAGATCTCTATGTCCGAACGGTCGCGAAATTAGACGGAATTTGTGTTAAGCACACTGAATCTGACCACCCTATAGAGTGACTTTTGCCGTCAGGTTGACGTTGACAATTGAATGAAGTTCTTAGTTGAATGACAATGAAACAAAACCCCGTCCGTCTGCTCATCCGGCATTCGTTCTTCTATCTGACATTCGTTCTTTATTTTCTATTTTCTTTCTTTAAATGAAACCGCCTTAAATGTCTTTTTATCGTAACCCAGACGATCCCTTATCCTTACTAAATTCTTTATATTTATTCAACCCATAAAATCTACTATTTATCAACGTAACAAAATTTTTTATTTCCATGACTACAAGTCTTAGTTTTCACTAACGCCATCTATGATATTTTTCCGTAGGCCTATTTCATACTAAGGCTACGTTCACGCTTGTCGTATCTCAGAAATAAGAACAGACAGTGCAACTGACATCATAACCTGAGCCATTTCGAAGAATATTAGCTTATTATATTTTACCCTATTCATTATTCAGTTTTCTTAATTCAACCGACCCCAATTCCTTTCAAGACATGAGCTCAGTGTTCATCATGCTATCAATATCATAATCGAAATCCGGCGGTAATAAAACGTTCGACAAAACCCGTCTATTCTAATAATTCCCGAAATAGCATAAAGAAAATAACAATAACGTTTACGCTAATAAAATATTTCTAGATAAGTACATTTCCTGTTTCTTTTATCGATTGCTAGTAAAATTTTAATTCTAGATTTTATTTATGAAGTCAACTTTATAAAACTGAATTCTAACCATTTGCAATCAAAAATCAAGAAAACGTTCATTTAAACGGCCCAACAGGACTGCTTAAGCCGTAGTACGAAGGTAAGGCAGTTCAATATAAATCCCGCTATAAAACTCGTCAAGGCCCATAAACAATCACACACCCGTTTCGATACTCAACATTTGATTTTAAAATCGCTATATGGGCCGCCGTGGGCCAACGTGCTAACATGTTTTAACTGTCAGATTTTTTTTCTAGTCTGTTTATTTGACAGAACCCCTCTTTCTATCAGAATCCTAAGTAATCTTTGTCACGACGTGATTTTCTTATGTTTTTAACCTAAAATTCACGATGTTTTTACTCAAGAATAAATTTGTACTTGTTGTATTTGTACACAATAACCAAAGGAGAATGAAAATAGCGCTTTTTAGTGGTGAATTTCATTCCTACTACAAAACTTCTTGTAAGTATAAAATTTTCGGTTGGCATTTTTTTTGATAAAATTTTCTGTTTTCATTGTGAAACCTTTATGGAGTAAAAATGTCCATAAAATCAATGCCCCTCTACCAGCTCAATGTTACTTTACCTCAATCAATAAGAAACCCTTTCTCAAACGCTAAAATATAACTCTATAAACATTAATGTGAACTACATAACCTATTTTGATATTTTTCTTTAATTTCAGCTATAACCAAAAGGATTACATAACAGATCGCACGCAAAAGATCAACCGGATGCTACACTACAAAACAAGGAATTTTCAATCCACAACCAGCGATATCGTTCCTATTTTCTCAGCAGCAAAATGTGACCAAAATCATCTTATCTGTATTTTGATCACTGCATTTCACATTACAAAAGCCTGGAATTCGTTGAAGTGGAATCTATGCTAAAAGTATGTAAAAACTACTAATTCTGGTCACGGCATCTCACGATGTAATGATCCCCCCCCCCTATTTAAATACTGATACAAATGATAACTACTATCTTGATTTCCTAATGATTCCTGGTGATGGAATTTTATTGGATCCTAGTTCTTACTGTTTTACTACATGGATTGGTGATATTCTAACCCTAGCAAAGTTAACCTAACGCATACCTAACTACAAATCCCATTCATGTTGATTAGCCGCTAAACGGCTTCCGAACTAACCATCCCTACTTGTGATTCCATTAAATGTTTTATCTATGTTTTGCCTAGTTTATTTTCCCTAACCCTATTTTATTGCATGATAGAATAATCTAATATTAATGCTTTTGTAAGTGTGAAATGGGCGCGTAATGTCTAGTGATATTTCCCAAGTTGTAATCCGTAATTACCCTAAGTTCTCGAATATTGCTGGGTGGATATAAATATTAACTTTACATGACTAACTTTAATTATTTATGCTTCGATAGATAATGAACTAAGAACCTATTACTAAAAGAAGGAATTTACTTTGCCTGATTTTCCTACAGAATAGAAATTAAGATATTAATTGCTCATTCCAAATTGACCCAACTTCATACTAATCTGTTACTTTGTTTAATGCTTAGAAATAACTATGTTTATCAAATAAAATACCGATCTATTTTATTACGGAGGACCCTAATCCATTAGATTTCTACCTTATGATGTCATGGTCAAGCTATATCAACTTTATTGATAAATTTATTACTAGTTAGTTATAACTTCAACAATGAATTACTAGTGTCCGCCTGAAGTGTTAATGGAAAATTGAGAATTTACCTATTTTACTACTATACTATCAGTTATAAAGAATCTATTATCTATGTCAACAATGTTTCAATTCATATCTTTGGATTTATTTGACAAATTTTAATAATCATAGCCGGCCCGACCGCAGTGTTAGAAAATCTCCAGACTTTGTTAACTTTCTAACTTTAAAAGGAATAATGTTATATAAATATCTTGGAAAAGTATCTTAGGGTTGCCTCTCACCTAGTTTTCTATGTTAATGCCAGAACCAATACTGAAATTATATTATGAAAATCTGAATGTTTGCTTTTATGATTTATTTCTTTATTTCTATTCGTCTAATTTGATGTATAGATGTCCTAGCTCTGAACAAAGGATATGGAACCAACGCTTTGACTACAAGATGAGTTTAGTAAGTATGTTTTGTAACATTAAGTATGTGCTTAAACAAATGGGCTTCGCTCATCGCTATTGGATTGTATAGTTGGTCGTTGCCTATCTTCAGTTTAATGTGTTTATACCCAAAGAAGAATATGATCAGACGGTTTCCTAGTTAATGGTATTGATTCCTCATCTTACAACAAAAGTACTCGCTTTTATCACTAGGTCTCAATCATTCCTGTTATTACAACTATTACTTAATAAAATTACCACTAAATAGATATTATTACTCTTTTGATACAACCAGGGAAACAGAATTTAAGTTTGTAATTTTCCTAAATAAGCCTACTCCAATCTCATACCAATTCTTAATATTTGTTACTATACCATGGAGATTTTAATAGTCCTCTAGCGATTAGAAATGGAGATACTATAGGAAAGAGATAAGCGTTTCCAACTACATACCGCTGAATGAAGTAAGTATGAACAATGTTGATAGAAATTGGTCAAAGTGAATTTATGAGTTAATTGGAGTATTGTTATAAATTAGTAGGGTAGAAGAGGGTATATCGAGCCATAATAGTCAATAGGGTAAAAGGAGGTAACTCGAGCTATAAAGAAAGTTAAGTTTGGGTAATTCTACTCCGCTACCAAATATTAGTTTATTTGTCACATACAACGTTATTCTAAGTAATGTAAATCATCCAATGTCGACTTAGTTTATCAAGATAAGAGAGGTAATTTGAAGCAAGTTAAAGAGTTATAGTCGCCTGAAATCAAGGCATGGAAAAACCCGTCTTCGTCACTGATTAAGAATTTATTTGCTATCTTTAGTGTTACTTAAAAATATACAATGTGGCTTTCCTGGCTAGATAAAGAGCCCCTCCTCCGCTCAATATGGTAAGCCTCGTCTCCAGAACTGGACAACTTTCCCCCAGGAATCCAGCCAATTACAATCATTCTTTAAATTAAGTACTATAAAGTATATGATCAATAGTCTATGTTTGTCTGTAGTCTTTCCAACAACAAGAGGACAAGCAAACTGCTCCAAGCGATTTCCCAGTTTTTCACAACTGAAATATTCTTATTTCAGTGTGATGGCTGAATTCAAAATTAAATGTAATTTTTTTTTTCTTTTTTTTTCTAAATTCTGATTTATCTTATATCAACATAAATTCAATCTTACAATTTATGAACTTAAAAAAAGGGAATAAGTACTGGAAAATCTAGGGATTTCAGAAGGAAAGTTTATTAAATTTAGGGACATATAATAAATAAATATTTGCGTTAAACCTTTCCTACTTTTGAACAATAGCTTGGATTGCATTGTCAAAATGGCATTGAATAAATCTTCTTATGATTATTGTGTGATAAACTTGATATTGATTTCCTTTAAATTGAGTCGACTGTTAAAATTGATTTAGAATATTTAACTCAGAGAATACTTTGATTCCAGTAATCGTGAACTTAACATATTCACCAATGTATTTGATACTTTCATAGTATATAAATGTAGGTCAAAGTATTGTTTAGTGCTACATACCGAGCATTATTTTGTTAATTTGTGGAAGCCTACTCAAAATTTGTGTCTTGTGATATTAATGAGTTGGAATTGACATGGCTCAAATAATATCACGGGTCAACATTACACCCAGACTTTTCTTTAGCATTCATCCACATTTATTACCAAAATATTTTATTTTATTTATAGTCCACAGATTGAACCATGGTCAAAATTATTAAAGTCAGCCCAATTCAAAGATATTACTTCTGTTATGATTTGATAGTCTATTAGTTAATTAGATTGTGCGTCCAACTAGCTTTAGCACAATAGTAGGTAGATATTTTTCATTCACTGAAATTTATTTACAATGCCACTTCACAACACACATAGATGCCACTGAGAATTTAAGATAACAAATTCACTATCACGTTCCCATTTAACCCTCCAACTTGCTCGCATTTACCTGCCTATGACACAACCTAAAAATTATCATACATTTTAATTTACTTTTGTCATGATCCGCCATGTTGTTTATCAAAATTAGCTTGGATGAAATGCATCACTTAGTGAACCAATAGCGGCCATTTTGTAATGCACCTTTGCAATTTTCCTATCGATAAATAATAATTCGGCCATTTTGTTGAATTATGCCTAACTTATCCTACAACAATTTCGAGTCTAGAGCGCTAATTTTACAATGTGACGACCTACCTAACTAGATTTTCGCTCGTTCCACATGCCTGCCTAGCAGATTATGTGCCTATTCCGCTCTATTGACGATCATTCAAAACACCAGTATCACAAGCCCCCCCCGGTTTTGTGATACTCTACCTAATTTTCGCGCGATTATCCCTACAATTGACCTATGATTTTACCTGCCTAATTCAGACTACATGAGAATTTCCTATGCCAAATTTTGTGGTTCTTACCAGCGCCACACGTCGCCCCATTCCTGTACAGTTTTGAGCGGCACTCACCTAGCATAACCTATCAACCTTTACGTGCCAGAATCGGAGGGGAAGGAGCCGATTCCGGGGCCCTAGCTCAAGGAATAATGAAAACCTGCCCTCGGGGCTTAAACGGAAAACAGAACTACGTTCTAGCGGCAGCACTTGATGAAGCCTTTTTCCATATTAAGTCACGCAGGCTTACATTATGTGACTAACTAGGCAGACCAACGAATTGGCCGCCCGTTTATGACGTCACAATCATAAACTTCCATTTACCTAGTACCCACCCCGAAAGTCCATAGCGAATCGCCCCAGTACGACACAATCCTATTTTTAATTATTCAAGATAAAAAAAACTCCCTTTCCCACATTTCATTTCATATGAAATTAGTTTTAGAAAATCTATTTTCACTAATTCTTGACTTTACTTGATACAGCTACGTTAAGTTGATGTAAACTTTGCAACCAAACTATATATTTCAGTCAGTCTTCAATTTTACCATTTAAAGCTTGTCTGAAACATTTCCCAAAGGTTAGAAACTTGCCCGTGCAAGACCTATACACATAGACTTTCGTTTCTTTCACTTATTTGCTGACTATTTCGGTCTTGAGTTAAAGAAAAACTTGTTCAGCAGCCATCTTACAGAGGGAAATGTGCTTGCGTCTTCTTCGGTGGCAGTCAAGGAAAGAGGACCGGCTCCCCCGCGCCCGGCCTTATATACATGCGGAAAAGTTACCTCTGCGAAAATCTTGATGACGCTTAATCTTATTGGTTCTTAATTTTTTAGAGTGCCCTGTCACTAATTTTTCTAATTTACCCAATAATGGGGTAATTTCTCCCTGAACTAATCTACCTATCACGTGAATATAATAATAGGAACCCGTAATTACTTCGATACTGACGATGGTTATAATTATAAATATAATTAGTTTTGCTTATTCTAGAATTTACAAAACTCCTCACATACGCAAATATTGTTCTAATTTCCTAATGACACAATCGATTTAACCTTCCCTGTACGTTTGAATACATCTTTTGGTCTATCACTATTCTAACCTCCCAAGAAAATCTTATAATCAATAAATATGTTATCTGACCGCTTTTATTATTTCCAATCGACGCATAGCTTTATTTAATAATAGCAAAGATTTGATATTAACCCATTGATATTGAATGAGAACCCAATGATATTATGCTTAACCAACCAACTTGGGGTATAATATCGCTAACAACGAATATTACTCACATACGTAACCTACTGTTGTATGTGCCCTATTTTGTCGCCTCATCTTACAATTTGCCTCTTCAGTCACTGAATGAGTTTATCTACATACTATGGTATTTTAAAAATATTTCAAAACCCTCTGTCTCTAACTTTTCTTTCTTGTGCAAAAGTAATGGCATCATTTTTTATTTCTTCATCTATTCGCCGTTTCTATCGTTATTTTACTGAAAGAGTCACTTTTACTGAAAGGTAACCGTTGAATATTCTTCCACATAACATTTAATCTATTCATATATCTATTATTTGTGGGTAAAGGATTTGTAATCTCCAAATTTTATTCAGAAAATATAAAATCAATTAAAGTTTTTATTGTATTTGCAGGTTTACTATACTGAATATATGGATATCATATTTCTTACTGTAAGATAATCAACGTCGTTTATAAAATCTAAGCATATATTTTCATCTATTCAAAACAAAAGCACATTTGATCGCTTATTGATGAATCGAAAATACACCAAATCTCACAATTTCGAATATACTAGCCTTAAGATGAATCCCGGCCTTAACACCCTCGACTCATACATACATACATACGCGACCTCTTTTGCCGTTCCCCTGGCACGGAACCTTGCTCTCGAGTCCGACTTGCACTTGGCCGGTTTTTTTCCCATATTATATTACTAAGGGTACTTTATAGACTCTAACTGGTAACATTTAATTTTACACGTCACTATTGCGAATTATGATTGGTTACTTTAAAATCTGGCGCCATGTAGCTTAATCTTAGGAAAATCCACGCCCACACAGATTCCGAGCTCTCGATTGGCTACCACAACATTTTCCCTTCGTGTTTTGTTTATGAACAAAGGAAAGCCACGATCCATTCTACGGTAGATTGTTTTTATGTCTAGTTCCTTTTACAACTTTTTACTAGTTATCGTTTCTATTTAATGTTTATTTATTACAAATATAATCATTCGTATTCTTCCTTTACTTTTAATATTAAATGATTTTACTTTATTCATAATCCCAAGCTTAATTTACAAATAGTGTTTTTTGATTTTTGCTGAAAACGAAACGCGATATGTGTTTACAAAGCATGTCACGTCACCAAACCTAAACATTATTTTACACATTTAGAATAACGAAATTATTATTTGTTTATTTTAATATTTTATAATCATTCGACTTCCTTTTACCTTATAAATTTTAAATGATATAATTTTACCAAGGATTATTTCGTTCTCTTTTTTTTTTTTCTTTAAAATATAGAGTGATTTTTCTCTATGGATTATCACTTTAGTTCCAAAAACGGCCACCAAATGTCAAATGCATTTGTCTATGTAAATGTCAACCTATTGTTTATTATTGTCGAACCATATTTTCAGGTTAAAGAAATCCCGCAAAAGTATCCGTTTTTTATATAGAAATATGATATTTCGTGTATGTTGTATTTGCAAATCGCAGTCATAGCCTACAATTATCTGTGATCAAAGAGTTTGTGCTACGAGAATACTTTTGTAATTGCAGTAAATATCGTAAAGCCAGACAACATTTAAAGACATCCCAAATTGCATAAACAACCCCTTTTTTATTAAAATGAGAATAAACATCCCTTCAGGTAAGTTATTCAACGAGTTTATTTATTGATTCATCACATAACTTTATTTTTTTTTATTGCTTACAACTATTTTTTCCAACCCTGGACTTCTTTGTATCTCGCAGATTTACAAATTATCACTAAGATAGAGTTAATTGAAAGAAATGGAGTCTCCAAGGCGATAGAAAAAGGTAATACATTGGAGGCGATGGGATTATTAAGGAGCAACAAAATATCTTTCCCAGTGCCGGTTCATAGGTCAGTAACCCCTCTTATTTTTATTTTTATTAAATATTTGAGAAAAAGATAACATGTTCAATTTTGAACTGTTACACTATGCTTTGAGGAGTTTTTGGCGCCATTTTGTCGAGTACGGTTTGGTGTCTATTTTAATTATTTGAAAATTGATTCATAGTGGATATTGTGTCTATTGTGTCTTAAAATTGGTGCAATTTTGTGGTACAAGTGTCTACGCAACTGATCAATATTTGGGATAATTGAAATAGGCGCGATCTTGGTTGTGCGAAGCTGAGACTTTTATTGTAATGGTAGCTACCTCGGCAGAACTTACCGAGTAAACTGTCTTGATATATTTGTTGCCAAATGCTCCAAGCAGCATTGGAATGCAATGCACCTGCATTCTAATGTAAACTTAAACTGAAACAATACCTACCACTGAACTATTAAACACTTGACACTGGCAAAAATTACTTCCAAGAGGAAAGTAGATTGCCAAAATAAAAATAGAATAAGAAGAAGAATCAAAACCTTTCTGGCCAATATTCGAAATTTTAAAATAAATAAAGTTATAATAACTTTATAACTATGCTTTGACTATGTAACATAACCAAGAATCTTTAGATTGCGTTTATTAGTTGCACAGTATAGATACTTATTAGTTGTTAAAAATCATACAATTTGAGCTACTTTTTATCGCGAGGTCTACAGCTACAACAGCTACAGCTCACGGAGCCGCTAGTTTATTAATTTGGTGAAACCTCCAGCATTCTTTTTTCAAATATTATGATCATATTTCAGAGCACACGTGAGAAAAATAGTTACTTTTTCACTACTTGTCATATCTACATTTTTCTTAGGTTTCGGGCAAAATTAGTCTGCTCCGACGATGTAGATACTGATGAATGATTTTGTTAATAGTAATATTTTTATATGTACTGATTATTAATACTGAAAAACCAAATAAAAATGAATATAAATACACATGCTTGGGCAATTGTATGTTCTTTGATTGAATTTACTACGCCACTACGCCGTAGCACAGCGACTACGCGACTTTTCGTAGCGGTAACAATAATTATATTAATTATTTCTTAAAATCTATTGTTATTAATTAATTGTTTAATTGTTTTCCGTTCCTCGAAGTCACTAAACAGCCAAAGGCTTTACAAAAAAGTATTGCACAGCTTAATTATTATTATCTCTTAAATCTTTTTGTTTCTTTATTCTGTGTTACAGAATTATTAATAGGAAATACCTTGGTCGAGAGAATTTAAAAAAATCCTATAGAAAGTTGACAAAATCAATGTTTTGTACTCCCCTGTTTCCTCTACCAAAATGGGGAATGGCCGAAAAAAATCAAATTGGCTGAATATTTTCTATAGGTACCTAGGGATAAGGTCCCTTAGTAATAGAAAAAAGTTTCAGCATTTTCGGTTGGGTAAAAAAGTTTTTAAAAATTAAAGTCTCTTCGACTTCACAAATGTATGAAAGTAACAGCAGAATGGAGATTATACCTTTGCCGCTAACTGCCACAAAGACAACAGTTTTGACATTTTGTCTTGAAACTATTTTTTTAATACCATGTTGTGGTTGTGGCAGGTGTTGGCAAAGGTACAATCTCCTTTCTGCTGTTACTTTCATACATTTGTGAAGACGGAGAGACTGATTTTTTCAAATTTTTTCACGAAACCGAAAATTTTGAAAATTTATTCTATTACTAAGGGACCTTATTCCTACCTATAGAAAAATATTCAGCCAATTTGATTTTTTTAGGACATTCCCTATTAGACCGATTTAAATACTTTTTTTAACAAATTATAAAGAAAGGATTTGGCTGCGTTCCTGCGTTTTCCCATTTTTTCACAAATTAATTACTAAAAGAGATTTACAACTTCAAAAACAAAAAAAAATGCCATTGTTTTGACATCCAGCAATCAAAAACGAGATAATATGAAAAAAGCAAAACATAGGAACACAGCCAAAACATTTTTTTACTTTTTGATAAAAAAAGTATTTAAATCGGTTTAGTTTTGGTATTGACTTCTATAAAAATCTTTTTCATGTCAGTGAGTTTTGGAGAAGGAATCACGGGACTACGAAACGTTGATTTTGTCAATTTTCTATAGGATTTTTTTTAATTTTCTCGTTTCCATCATTAACGGCCGAATACTCAAAGGCTTCTTAGCTAATTAATCTTAAGTTAAGGTCTCCTTAACTTTAAGGAAGCTGTCAGTTTCATAAAGATTCTGTCAAATTCTGACAACTTTTAAGAATTTAAGGTGGCCTTAACTTCGTGATTCGTTTGAGTATTTGGCCGATAAACAAAACATTATTTCATAAAACTATTCATTTATTAAAAAAATATCTTTTCACTTCTCATGCTCGTAAAGTTCGTCATTATGTTGGGTATAGGCTGCATAAAATCGCTTTTCAGGCTCTAGAGCATAAAGTAGAATCTTCGTCTAAGTTCAGACTTTAAGACAAAGGTCGTTAGCTAAACAGCCACACAGGCAATTAAACTTAGTTAAATAAAATTGTTATTTTCTTAATTTTTATACACAATCCATGTTATAATACTTTTTTTAAATTTTGGAATATTTTTTTTTTTCATTTTTTGAATATGGGTATCAAATGAAAGGCCTTGACGAGTACATTGCAAAATTATATAACTTGTTACTAAAATGATTTTTTTTTAGATTTTAAATCTAAAAAAAAAATATTTTTTCAATTTTTGAATATGAGTATCAAATGAAAGACCTTGATAAGCACATTCCAAAATTATATAATTTGTCACTAAAATTAAGGAATAAAATTTATATTCTCAATATTTACTAATTTTTCAATTTTCAATATTGTTGTTTAATTTCCTCACAATTGAAGTGAAAAGCAGAGTGTATAACTCGTACATAAAACCCATTTTACCCTCGACTTGACTATATACGTCTCGGGTAAAATGATGCGTTTTATGCACTTGTTGTACAATCTACTATTTTTAAAAGTGAAATTATTCAATAGCAAGTTCTTTAAAGCACTTTTTAACACCTTTGCTCGTAAAGCTAATGTAATTCCACCGGTTTTAAATATGTAAAGCGGGTCATAAAAAACGCGTGTGTTACCAAAGCAAATAGTTAAGTTTTAGGCCATACAAATTCCATAACAGTATTATTTGCCATTTCAAAAATGGAACTGACTCCAGCTAGTGAGCAGCGCGCTGTTGCTATTCAAATTTCGAACTAATCGCCGCGCGGCGCCAGTTAGTAGACAGTGTGCATTCACAGATTGAGTTTATTTAAAATAAAAAAAACAGTTTATTCGGTAATTTAAAAACTTGGCTGCATGCTCTAACGTCTTTGCCAACATTTTCACGCAGCCACGGCAGAAAATAATCAATTTTTCTCAAATTATCTTTCCTTTGTACTTGTATTGTGAATATCTAAAAATGACAACTTTCAATAATGAAGATGAGCAATATATTACTTCAACTCCACCGGATATACTAACAGAAGCGCGAACCGCATGCGACAGCTTGCTGCCGTCAATATCCAAGGACAGATACATAACCACGTATGAAAATTTCTTGAAGTGGAAAAACATGAAAAATGCCATTTTCCGAAAATGTAGATTTTTTTCTGTTTCCTCGCAAATGTGTTAAAAAACGTCGTACGATATACGTGCGTATTGGTTATAACATGCTCGGCTCAATTACGCCCTCGCCTTAGGCTCGGGCTGAAATTCCGCCTCGCATGTTATAACCATCTTAACGCACTAATATCGTAATGTACTATTGCGATAATCTTATTCTTTTTTTTATACACAACGGGATAGTGCTTGGCCTTCATCTCACCTGATGTTAAGTGACGATAAAGCGTACTACACGGAATCCTCACCACTGAGGAACTGGCTATCTTACCTCTTACTGCCGGAACACTTTTTTTTAATTGTTGTCATGGCGTCAGACTTAGGTAAGATGGTGGTAGCTAGCCAGGCGGACTTGAAATAAGCCCTACCACCAACCAATCCAAATGTACCCCTCTCCTGGAAATAGAACCCGGGACCTGCATCTTACACGGTTGGGTGAACCACTAGACGACAGGCGGTTATGTTCTTAAAACATACTTAGTGCTTTGTTTTAAAATGTGGAAGTGAATTTAAAACAATAGAGCTAAAGTGTAGGGGAAAAAATTGGTTTACATTTTGTTTCAAAAATTCTTTGTTGGAGTTAGCCGAGGAAATAAAAGCCAGATTACATACAAAGCAAAGGAACAAAATGGAAGCGAGGCAATCCGGCTGGATTTCAAAGCGTATTTATCCGGCATGTATAAGTTTATCTGGTTAGGCTCCGCCTTTTTTGAGGGGGCGTGGTATGTGGTGGGCGTGGCTGGAGATGAGAGAAACTGTGCATGGATGTGGTATCTTGTAATGTAATGGAAAGGTTTACCATCAGCCATTCTTTATGTCTTCGCTACTGGAGCACATGCCTTCCTTATGGGTGAATAAGGAGGATGAGCCATAATCCACCGCGCGGGCCCAATACGTATTGGTGGGTGTTAATGACTGCAAATGCAGCCTAGACCAATGGCTTAACGTGCCTTCCGAAGCACGGAGATCACCCATCCCAGGGTGGGTACCCTTGCGAAAGTTGCTTAACCCCTGCAATGGCTGAGCCAGGTGCTAAACCACTGCGCCATCGAGCTCCTTGTATTTTATATTTATTTTATTATTTTAAATTGGCAATGCTTATAATTCGAAGAAATCTGACCATGCACTGATGTCACACGTTATCCTACGAAACTGTGCGATTTGCAATCCATGTCGTTTGGAGATAGCATTATTGAACTCTATTGCCTATTTTTGGATTCTGTTAACTTTTATGAGGGATCCAGCTAGCGAAACAACTGCGAAATAATTAATATAAGTAACTCGTAACATATAAAAAAAAACTGTTTTTACATTTACTTTGTAACGTAAACTAGAGTAAATGTGTTAAAAACCAACTCGGTAATATGCAATCTATTGGAAATAAATCAATTTTATTCTAAAATTAGACGCAACGTCATGATTTTTTTAGCGAAAAAGAAATAGTTTTTATTTTTTTGCTCTAACTTGATTATCGACCATGTAATAAAATAATCATGTTTTTTTTTGAGAAATCACATTTAATAATGAAATCTATGATTGATTTGCTTTATACCCTCTCCTAAGAAATAATATTCTACTTAACCGGGCATGGTCGCGCATTGCTATTGGTAAGTATATTAAGTTTAACATTATTATTTAGGTGATTATTATGTAATAAAATTAAATTAAAGCAATTCTAACATTTGAACAATTCAAAATTACTCATTCAGTCCCACTACTCAAATTAACGATATCCTAAGTTGTTTGCTAATAAGTAATTAGACGATCAAGTCCTTTATCGCATATCATCAGTAAATCACAGATTAGTTGTATTCTATAGAATTGATGAGACTACGACACGCAATTTTGAAGTTTATGGCTTAGGTTTAATAATTTTTAAGTCAGAAAACGAATAGAAAGTGGTCCATTTGAGTAGGGGGGCAAGAAAATTATCTAACATATTTTGGAAAGTCAAAGTCATGTGTCTTTATTCAAATAAACTTAATAATTAAGCACTTTTGAATCGTCTATATATCCTCCTACCACCCGTTCACTTTTTTAACTGACAACAAGAACGGGCTAAAGAAACTTTAGCTTTAACAGAAATAAGTTACGATATTTACAAATTAAAATATTTAATTTTAGAAGATTAATCCCTTGTGCACATTATATCTGCTTTACAGTTTACCACATCTATGTTATCTTTCAGAAGGCGTACGCCTTCCAAGTGATTGGCTGAAACTATACTGAAAATCAATACTGTACCGTCACTCGTGGGCTGTATATAAATGTTTCAGATCTGTTTGTCTGTGTTTTTATGGTTAGGAAGGCTTGCGATGGATTTCCGGGTATTCCAGTACTAGTAAATTCTGAAGGTTAAGGTGATTTGTAAAGGTTTTGAGATAAAAAAAGAAACGTGGTTAGGAAAGCCCTTTTTTATAAATTGCAACATTTTGATCTTAAATTCATTAGCCATTTTTAATGTCCACACTGCTGGGGCAAAGGCTTTCCTTAAGGATAAGAAAGATCGGCCCATAGCCCACCCTACGGGTCTAATTTGGATTGGTGGGTGTTAACAACTGCTGAAACACGGACGAGCTCGAGTTAATTTTGGTCACCAATCCGCTAACAATATTGCGATTGCCAAATCCGCTAAGTTAACCAGCTCCTTTGAGATCCTTGAGCTAAACTGAATTATAACAGCTAAATGCAAAACTTGCTTATGATTTTATTAAGCAAATACTATTGGAGGACTAATCTTAACAGGCTGTTTCAAATGTTTATCTACATACCTACATTACCTACCTCATAAATGTTTTATTTTAAATTTCGTTCCCAACTCTATTGCAGTGGGTCGAATGGTAAACGTAATTTACCCGTGGACCCGCCGGCACTAGTTATCTGTGTAGTGTGGCAGCACTAACTGGTGGGTCCACGGGTAAATTGCGTTTACCGTCCGACCCACTGCACTAAAGTTGGGAGCAAAAAATATATATGAATTTGAAAAATCTCTTGAAAACCTTTTAACCATTTAGATAAAAAGTATAAATAAAGATAAAAAGGGGCTAATTGTCTAATTTCAAAATCGATCGCAATCGCTTTCAGGATGTGATACATTGATGCTTCATTTTGGCACAAATAAATACTTACCAAAGAAATGCAGGAATGTCTCACATATTCTGTCAAATGAAGGCGTCTGCGATAGATTTTGAAATTAGACAATAAGTAGCCAGGTTTGTGGGCAGGTATATCTTTGTGCATTTCACGCAAATCCGTTCATCTATTTTGATTATGGCGCGATTGAGTAAAAAATATCACAAAGATATTTATTGACCGAGCGAGCACGAAGTGCGAGCGAAGCGTTTCTACTTCAGTTGGACAAAAATTCTTTCGAATATCTGGCTGTCTGTTCTCACCTACAGGTCGCATTTGTCAACCGATTCTCGTGAAATTTTGTGAGCAGAGCAGGTTCGAAAATTATACATAATTTTTATGTCGATCCAGTTTTTCTATTTTTTTTAAATGGAAACATATTTCAGTCCGACATTCCAGCTCTGCCTGTTCTCCTCTACAGGCCGCATTTTTCAACCGACTCCTGTGAAATTTTGTAAGCAGATTTGAAAATAGTATAGATTTTTTTTGTCAAGCCAGTTTTTCAAAATTTTAAAAAATGGCGTATATGTAAAAAAACATTTTTCAGTCCGGCTTTCCGGCTGTATGTTCTTCTCTACAGGTCGCATTTCTCAACCGTTTTTGGTGAAATTTTGTGAGCAGGTTCGATAATTATGTATAAATGTTTAGACAAGCCAGTTTTTCCAAATTTATTTAAAATATATATATGGTATATATTTACCCATTTCGAAAAATTATCAAAATTAGAACCACCATCTAATTAGCTGCGAATACTCACGTACTGTGTGCTTTGAAAACTTTATGGCGACATTTTATTTTGTACAATTTGAGCCACTTTTTATCGCGAGGTCTACAGCTGACGGAGCCAATATTATTACTTATTAGAATTAGCTGTTAACAGTGCTAAAACCTGATACTTACTCGGTCTTCCTTTACGCTGAATAGGCGCAAAATAATTAAATTGGGCACGAGTATTTTTTGAGCGAGAAACAATAATAAATTAAGATAATTCATATATTTGAAAAAATAATAGAAAAAATCGACTCACCCCTAGCACCTCAGGCGGGGCCGACAGGTGAGTCGGTCTTTTCTAGTATTTTTTCTAATATAATAATTATCTTAATATAAAAATATCATTGTGAATGCCTAAAATCTAAAAATTCAATAATAACAAATTACTTTCTTGGTAAGGAACATCTTCTTTCCTTATTTTTAGTTGGAACAGAATAGTAACAAAACCGCGTAAAACCTTTTCTCTGTCCGATTTCTTTCAACTTTACTGACTGACAGACACTCATAAACACAATGTTTACAAGCGTCCCCTCCAATTATTAAAAATCACCCCCACCACCCGTTAAAAACGCATCTCATTTGTATTCTACTGCGTTACGTGCAAGACCCATTTGAAATAATTTTAATGCCACTAGTTTTATTGTTTTTATTTTTAAAAGTCTAGATTTCATTTCAATCTGTCGGCATAAGAATAAAATATGCTGTCGGCTCCTTTTTATTTAATTTTTAAATCATTTTTCATTTTTTAACACTATTTTCTCAGTACCTTTGATCATCAAAGCTTTGAGCATTATTTTTCAATAAGTACCTACCAATAAGTCCCGTATCCGGTTCATATCGTGAATTAAATGGGCTTTTTCTTAGAATTTTCTTAAATTAAATTTTAAGTTGTCTTTGTACACTCTAAACTATAACTGTTGGTTATACAAATAGTTGGAGTTATAACCATTTTCTTGACAGTTTATTGTGTGATTTAAAACTAAAACCATTTATTTTTCTAAATATTTTCATTTTGGTGAGTGATTTGGTGCTGAAATGAAACCAAATACAAGGTTTTTTTTGAGTATTTATATTTTTATACCATGTTACCTATATTTTGACTAAATAATATTTCCAAAACCATTAATTAATGCACACCCTACTAACGGTACAACACAAAAAGCTTGTAACTTCGTGAGTTTTTAAGGTGTCATCATAAATATTTTTTTATACTGATTCTGTAAATGAACATAATTATGTGCCCATGTTTTGGCTTTCGTATATACAAAAAACAATGTTGTATAATATGTATTTTCAAGAATCAGGTGTCACTTGGCGGAAGTCCCAAACCATTTAAAAAAAAGAAATATATGTATCTTACTTCCGCAAACAATATACGCAAGATGCACCACCCGACCGCAAAAATACGCACATGCACACCATAAAAGATCAGTGCACAATACCTGCTTTTAGCAAGACAGCAACACACCTTGCACCTGTTGCTGTCTTGCTAAATGCAAATATTGTGCACTGATCTTTTGTGGTACGCTTGTGCATATTTTTGCGGGCGGGCGGGCGGTGCATCTTGCATATATTGTTTGCGGAAGTAAGCTACATAATATTTATTTTTTCAAAAGGGGAATATATAAATGCACTTTAAAAATAATGTAACACACTTTAAAATGTTTAGCTTGTAACAGTTCAAAATTGAACATGTTATCTTTTTCTCAAATATTTAATAAAAAATAAAAATAAGAGGGGTTACTGACCTATGAACCGGCACTGGGAAAGATATTTTGTTGCTCCTTAATAATCCCATCGCCTCCAATTGGATGTATTACCTTTTTCTATCGCCTTGGAGACTCCATTTCTTTCAATTAACTTCTATCTTAGTGATAATTTGTAAATCTGCGAGATACAAAGAAGTCCAGGGTTGGAAAAAATAGTTGTAAGCAATAAAAAAAATAAAGTTATGTGATTGAATCAATAAATAAACTCGTTGAATAACTTACCATGAAGGGATGTTTATTCTCATTTTAATAAAAAAGGGGTTGTTTATGCAATTTGGGATGTCTTTCAATGCATATTGTCTGGCATTACGATATTTACTGCAATTACAACAGTATTCTTGTAGCACAAACTCTTTGATCACAGATAATTGTAGGCTATGACTGCGATTTGCAAATACAACATTCACGAAATATCATATTTCTATATAAAAAACGGATACTTTTGCGGGATTTCTTTAACCTGAAAATATGTTTCAGCAATAATAAACAATTCGTTGACATTTACATAGACAAATGCATTTGACATTTGGTGGCCGTTTTTGGAACTAAAGTGATAATCCATAGAGAAAAATCACTCTATATTTTAAAGAGAAGAAAAAAAAAGAGAACGAAATAATCCTTGGTAAATTATATCATTAAAAATTTATAAGGTAAAAGGAAGTCGAATGATTATAAAATATTAAAATAAACAAATAATAATTTAGTTATTCTAAATGTGTAAAATATGTTTAGGTTTGGTGACGTGACATGCTTTGTAAACACATATTGCGTTTCGTTTTCAGCAAATGTCAAAAAACACTATTTGTAAATTAAGCTTGGGATTATGAATAAAGTAAAATCATTTAATATTAAAAGTAAAGGAAGAATACGAATGATTATATTTGTAATAAATAATCATTAAATAGACACGATAACTAGTAAAAAGTTGTAAAAGGAACTAGACATAAAAACAACATACCGTAGAATGGATCGTGGCTTTCCTTTGTTCATAAACAAAAGACGAAGGGAAAATGTTTGTGGTAGCCAATCGAGAGCTCGGATTATGTGTGGGCGTGGATTTTCCTAAGATTAAGCTACATGGCGCCAGATTTTAAAGTAACCAATCATAATTCGTAATGGTGACGTGTAAAATTAAATGTTACCAGTTAGAGTCTATAAAGTACCCTTAGTAATATAATATGGGAAAAAACCGGCCAAGTGCGAGTCGGACTCGAGAGCAAGGTTCCGTGCCAGGGGAACGGCAAAAGAGGTCGCGTATGTATGTATGAGTCGGGGGTGTTAAGGCCTGGATTCATCTTAAGGCTAGTATATTCGAAATTGTGAGATTTGGTGTATTTTCGATTCATCAATAAACAATCAAATGTTCCTTTGTTTGGAATAGATGAAAATATATGCTTAGATTTTATAAACGACGTTGATTATCTTACAGTAAGAAATATGATATCCATATATTCAGTATAGTAAACCTGCAAATACAATAAAAACTTTAATTGATTTTATATTTTCTGAATAATACTTGGAGATTACAAATCCTTTACTCACAAATAATAGATATATGAATAGATTAAATGTTATGTGGAAGGATATTCAACAGTTACCTTTCAGTAAAAGTGACTCTTTCAGTAAAATAACGATAGGAACGGCGAATAGATGAAGAAATAAAAATGTTGCCATTACTTTTGCACAAGAAAGAAAAGTTAGAGACAGAGAGGGTTTGAAATATTTTAAAATACCATAGTATGTAGATAAACTCGTTCAGTTGACTGAAGAGACAAATTGTAAGATGAGGCGACAAAATAGGGCATATACAACAGTAGGTTACGTATGTGAGTAATATTCGTTGTTAGCGTTATTATACCCCAAGTTTGGTTGGTTAAACATAATATCATTGGGTTCTTGTTATCAAATCTTTGCTATTATCAAATAAAGCTATGCGTCGATTGCAAATAATAAAAGTGGTCTGATAACATATTTATTGATTATAACGTTTTTCTTGGGAGGTTAGAATAGTGATAGACCAAAAGATGTATTCAAACGTACAGGGAAGGTTAAATCGATTGTGTCATTAGGAAATTAGAACAATATTTGCGTATGTGAGGAGTTTTGTAAATTCTAGAATAAGCAAAACTAATTATATTTATAATTATAACTATCGTCAGTATCGAAGTAATTACGGGTTCATATTATTATATTCACGTGATAGGTAGATTAGTTCAGGGAGAAATTACCCCATTATTGGGTAAATTAGAAAATTAGTGACAGGGCACTCTAAAAAATTAAGAACCAATAAGATTAAGCGTCATCAAGATTTTCGCAGAGGTAACTTTTCCGCATGTATATAAGGCCGGGCGCGGGGGAGCCGGCCCTCTTTCCTTGACTGCCACCGAAGAAGACGCAAGCACACTTCCCTCTGTAAGATGGCTGCTGAACAAGTTTTTATTTAACTCAAGACCGAAATAGTCAGCAAATAAGTGAAAGAAACGAAAGTCTATGTGTATACACAGGTTGGTCAAAAGTTCTGTTACTGAGTTTCTTTATCGATTACTGGCCATTAAAACAAATGAAAAGAAAAAATAAAAATGACATATTATTGACAGTTTTATAAGCTATAATTCCATACCACACGTATATCATATTTTGTTTATTTCACCATGGAATGGGGGTTGAAGGAGAATCGTGTCGCTGTAATTGCTCTGCACAAATGTGGGCAGCCACCGAATATGATTTTCAAGTTGCTACAAAAGTTGAAAATCAACAAGCAATTTATTTATCGCACTATCCATAGGTACAGTAATACCTTGACCGTCGATGACCGAAAAAGATCAGGAAGACCACGCACCGTTCGGACACCAGCTGTGATCAAGGCAGTGAAGGCGAGAATCACGAGAAATCCCGTCCGGAAGCAAAAGTTATTGGCAATACAGATGACTGTGAAGAGAAGTTCCCTTAAAAAAATTATTAGTGATGACCTTGGGCTTCACGCTTACCGTAGACGAAAGGGCCATCTGCTAAACGCACGATTGAAGGCTATGAGGTTAGCACGAAGTCGCGCTCTACTAAAGCAGTACGCACAAAACGGCCATCGAAAAATCTTGTTTACTGATGAAAAAATCTTCACAGTCGAAGAAAATTTTAACCGTCAAAATGATAGAGTATACGCTAAGAATAGTAAAGAAGCCAGCATGATTGCTCCGAGGGTCCAACGAGGTCACCACCCCTCATCAGTGATGATTTGGCTGGGGGTGTCCTATTCAGGGCTAAGTAAGGTTCATTTCTGTGAAAAAGGTGTGAAAACTGGCGCTAGAGTCTATCAAGATACCGTTCTGGAACCTGTTGTCAAACCCTTAAGCCACACTTTATTTCAAAACCAGCCATGGGTCTTCCAGCAGGACTCTGCCCCTGCGCACAAAGCAAAATCTACACAAGCATGGTTTCGGGCTAACAAAATTGATTTTATCGCGCAGGAAGAATGGCCATCCTCCAGCCCAGACTTAAATCCTCTGGATTATGCCATATGGCAACTTATTGAGGAGAAAGCATGTGCTAAGCCCCACATGAATCTCGACTCTCTTAAGCGCGCTATTCTCAAGGCAGTCGCAGAATTGGATATGGTGGTAGTTCGTGCTGCCATCGATGACTGGCCTCGTCGTCTAAAGGCGTGTATTCATGCCAGAGGCGGTCATTTCGAATAATTTTAATACATGATAATCTTAAATATTTGTGCTTTCATTTGGTATATAATTCATTGTAGCATTATTTGTAAATTTAGTATTATTCATGTTTTCCATAGTTACAGAACTTAGTAACCAACTAGGTAGGTCTTGCACGGGCAAGTTTCTAACCTTTGGGGTAATGTTTCAGATGAGCTTTAAATGGTAAAATTAAAGCCTGACTGAAATATATAGTTTGGTTGCAAAGTTTACATCAAATTAACGTAGCTGTATCAAGTAAATTCAAGAATTAGTGAAAATAGATTTTCTAAAACTAATTTCATATGAAATGGAATGTGGGAAAGGGAGTTTTTTTATCTTGAATAATTAAAAATAGGATTGTGTCGTACTGGGGCGATTCGCTATGGACTTTCGGGGTGGGTACTAGGTAAATTGAAGTTTATGATTGTGACGTCATAAACGGGCGGCCAATTCGTTGGTCTGCCTAGTTAGTCACATAATGTAATCCTGCGTGACTTAATATGGAAAAAGGCTTCATCAAGTGCTGCCGCTAAAACGTAGTTTTGTTTTCCGTTTAAGCCCCGAGGGCAGGTTTTCATTATTCCTTTGGATAGGGCCTAATGGTGGTCCTACCTCCCCACCATTAGCACGGCCAAGCTGTTAGCGAAATTAGGGAGTTATGCTTGCTCACACTGTACAGATACGGGGCGTCGTGGAGCTGTAAGATCCACAACAATCGCATAGGAAAGTCACTTTTAGTCTGAACTAGGCAGGTAAAATCATAGGTCAATTGTAGGGTTAATCGCGCGAAAATTAGGTAGAGTATCACAAAACCTGGGGGGGGCTTGTGATACTGGTGTTTTGAATTGTCGTCAATAGAGCGGAATAGGCGCATAATCTGCTAGGCAGGCATGTGGAACGAGCGAAAATCTAGTTAGGTAGGTCGTCACATTGTAAAATTAGCATTCTAGACTCGAAATTGTTGTAGGATAAGTTAGGCATAATTCAACAAAATGGCCGAATTATTATTTATTGATAGGAAAATTGCGAGGTGCATTACAAAATGGCCGCTATTGGTTCACTAAGTGATGCATTTCATCCAAGCTAATTATGATAAACAACATGGCGGATCATGACCAAAGTAAATTAAAATGTATGATAATTTTTAGGTTGTGTCATAGGCAGGTAAATGCGAGCAAGTTGGAGGGTTAAATGGTAACGTGATAGTGAATTTGTTATCTTAAATTCTCAGTAATTCCGGAGAATAGGTACAGTGGTGTGCATCTATGGGTGTTGTGAAGTGGCATTGTAAATAAATTTCAGTGAATGAAAAATATCTACCTACCATTGTGCTAAAGCTAGCTGGACGCACAATCTAATTAACTAATAGATTATCAAATCATAATAGAAGTAATATCTTTGAATTGGGCTGACTTTACTAATTTTGACCATGTTTCAATCTGTTGACTATAAATAAAATAAAATATTTTGGTAATAAATGTGGATGAATGCTAAATAAAAGTCTGGGTGTAATGTTGACCCGTGATATTATTTGAGCCATGTCAATTCCAACTCATTAATATCACAAGACACAATTTTGAGTAAGCTTCCACAAATTAACAAAATAATGCACGGTATGTAGCACTAAACAATACTTTGACCAACATTTATATACTATGAAAGTATCAAATAAATTGGTGAATATGTTAAGTTCACGATTACTGGAATCAAAGTATTCTCTGAGTTAAATATTCTAAATCAAATTTAACAGTCGACTCAATTTAAAGGAAATTAATATCAAGTTTATCACACAATAATCATAAGAAGATTTATTCAATGCCATTTTGACAATGCAATCCAAAGCTATTGTTCAAAAGTAGGAAAGGTTTAACGCAAGTATTTATTTATTATATGTCCCTAAATTTAATAAACTTTCCTTCTGAAATCCCTAGATTTTCCAGTACTTATTCCCTTATTTAAGTTCATAAATTGTAAGATTGAATTTATGTTGATATAAGATAAATCAGAATTTAGAAAAAAAAAAAAAATTGATCTGGCCATCACATTTGAGAAAAGAATATCTCAATTGTGAAAAACTGGGAAATCGCTTGGAGCATTTTGCTTGTCCTCTTCTTGTTGGAATATACAGACAAACTTAGACTATCGACCATATACTTTACTTAAATTAAAGAATGATTGTAATTGGCTGGAAACTGGGGGAAAGCTGTCCCAGTTCGGATGACGAGGCTTACCATATTGAGCGGAGGAGGGGCTCGTATCTAGCCAGGACAGCCACATTGTATATTTTTAAGTAACACTAAAGATAGCAAATAAATTCTAAATCAGTGACGAAGACGGGTTTTTCCATACCTTGATTTTAGGCGACTATAACTCTTTAACTTGCTTCAATTACCTCTTATCTTGATAAACTAAGTCTACATTGGATGATTTACATTACTTAGAATAACGTTGTATATGACAAATAAACTAATATTTGGTAGCGGAGTAGAATTACCCAAACTTAACTTTCTTTATAGCTCGAGTTACCTCCTTTTACCCTATTGTCTATTATGGCTCGATATACCCTCTTCTACCCTACTAATTTATAACAATACTCCAATTAACTCATAAATTCACTTTGACCAATTTCTATCAACATTGTTCGTACTTACTTCATTCAGCGGAATGTAGTTGGAAACGCTTATCTCTTTCCTATAGTATCTCCATTTCTAATCGCTAGAGGACTATTAAAATCTCCATGGTATAGTAACAAATATTAAGAATTAGTATGAGATTAAAGTAAGCTTATTTAGGAAAATTACAAACTTAAATTCTATTTCCCTGGTTATATCAAAAGAGTAATAATATCCATTTAGTAGTAATTTTATTAAGTAATAATTGTAATAACAGGAATAATTGAGACCTAGTAATAAAAGCGAATACTTTTGTTGTAAGATGAGGAATCAATACCATTAACTAGGAAACCGTCTGATTACATTCTTCTTTGGGTATAAACACATTAAACTGAAGATAGGCCACGACCAATTATGCAATCCAATAGCGATGAGCGAAGCCCCATTTGTTTAAGCACATACTTAACGTTACAAAATATACTTACTACACTCACCTTGTAGTCAGAGCGTTGGTTTCATATCCTTTGTTCAGAGCTAGGACATCTATACATCAAATTAGACGAATAGAAATAAAGAAATAAATCATAAAAACAAACATTCAGATTTTCATAATATAATTTCAGTATTGGTTCCGACATTAACATAGAAAACTAGGTGAGAGGCAACCCTAAGATACTTTTCCAAGATATTTAAATAACATTATTCCTTTTAAAGTTAGAAAATTAACAAATTCTAGAGATTTTCTAAAAGCCGCAGTCGGGCCAGCTATGATTATTAAAATTTGTCAAGTAAAACCAAAGATATGAATTGAAACATTGTTGACATAGATAATAGATTCTTTATAACTGATAGTATAGTAGTAAAATAGGTAAATTCTCAATTTTTCATTAACACAGCAGGCGGTCACTAGTAATTCATTGTTGAAGTTATAACTAATTAGTAATAAATTTATCAATAAAGTTGATATAGCATGACCATGACATCATAAGGTAGAAATCTAATGGATTAGGGTCCTCCGTAATAAAATAGATCGGTATTTTATTTGATAAACATAGTTATTTCTAAGCATTAAACAAAGTAACAGATTAGTATGAGATTGGGTCAATTTGGAATGAGCAAATAATATCTTAATTTCTATTCTATAGGAAAATCAGGCAAAGTAATTTCCTTCTTTTAGTAATAAGTTCTTAGTTCATTATCTATCGAAGCATAAATAATTAAAGTTAATCATGTAAAGTTAATATTTATATCCACCCAGCAATATTCGAGAACTTAGGGTAATTACGGATTACAACCTGGGAAATATCACTAGACATCATGCGCCCATTTCACACTTACAAAAGCATTAATATTAGATTATTCTATCATGCAAATAAAATAGGGTTAGGGAAAATAAACTAGGCAAAACATAGATAAAATATTTAATGGAATCACAAGTAGGGATAGTTAGTTCGGAAGCCGTTTAGCGGCTAATCAACATGAATGGGATTTGTAGTTAGGTATGCGTTAGGTTAACTATGCTAGGGTTAGAATATCACCAATCCATATAGTAAAACAGTAAGAACTAGAATCCCAATTAAAATCCCATCACCAGGTATAATAAGCGTTAGGTAAGTTAGGTCTCATCATAGTTATCATCATCACTTCTTCATAGTAGTCATTTGTAGTAGTATAGTTGTTTGTTAGTTAGGGGGGGATCATTACAAGCTTCCAAATTTATTGAATGAACTATAAAAATAATGGTTTCCACTATAAATATGCTAAGCTTTAAAATTAAAACTTTGCACTATACAATTTAATTGATTAGCTTTAAAATTAATGATTTGCACCTTACAAATTAATTTTATAACTTTAGCACTGGTAAACAGACGACTAGGTGCGACGACGAGCGGGCGCAGCGAGAGAGGAGCCCAGAAGGAGGTTAGGTTCCATTGTGACCAACAACGCCAGAACCGACCTCATGGCGTATAATTAAGCATTATGCCACAAGTTGTTTTCATTTTTCCATCTCATTTTAATAATAGTGGTCAGATGGTGGTCAGTCTGACATGGTTGGACAGAAACTAAATGGTTTCGGAGTTGGGACCAATGGTTGCGACACAGTTAAAGTGCAACCATTATTTTTGTAGTGATAATATAAAATTATAGATCTATTATTATTTTTAATTGCAAACCATTATTTTTGTAGTGATAATATTAAATTATAGGCCTATTATTATTTTAAAGTGCTGATATACAATTTTATAGCTGTTTTCATCAAATTTAAAGTGCTATTAAATACATCCCTTTTCAAAATTATTTATATTTTTCATAATAATTTCAATACCAAAACGGCAGTATTCCTTTGTTTGCACTGCGAGCAACAAGTCCTGTAAGATCCATCTGGTCGCCACCCCGATCCGTCTCATTTGAATACTACGCCCGAGTGGCTTTTAAAAATGCTACGTTGTCTTAGAGTGGACATTCCGGTCGGTAAATTCGTTTAGGTGCAGTGGCTGTAGCGGCGCAATCATACCGCTACAAAAGCAATCGACGAATAACGAAGAAATTCAGAATCAGCGAAAAGTACCAATATGTAAACATTACGCAGACGTGACGTCGCACTACGTCAAGCTAATATCGAGACAAAATGTATGAAGACCTGACTCACGATATCGAAGTTTTCTTAGCACTTCGCATAAAATACAAATTCCAAAATCAAGCAGTTGGACCGCGGTCCCCGAGCACAGGCACCTGGCTCGGTGGAAGTACTTCCCTTTTAGCCGAATAAATGGTGAAGCGATTCTGCCTCAACAGTGGTAATTGACAAGAAACTTCTTTGAATATACAGTGGAAACTTTTTACTAATGTGCTCATAATTATTATGAGCTATTGTCTGTGATACAAGCTTTAGTTTTGGATTAGAAAAAAAGTACCTACAGATAATCGCACTTTTACACCCTTCTCCTCACTGGGAAAGGATGCCTTATAACATCTAATCCACCATTTGCTGTATCTATAAATAATAATAAAAATTAAATAAATGGATTCCTACATACCTATTATAGCAAAAACAGCATTTTGTTCTTGTCTCGAATCATGCATTGTATTTCATAATTATCATTCATTTCACAAATTATAAATAACCCTAACTATGCCATCATCTCTGAGTGTTTTAGAGAGTGAATAAATAAATAAAATATCACGTACATTGTGCCTAAATTGACAATAGACAGTGCATCTGCCGCACAGTTCCGGTTAAGAATAGGACTGTTCCATCTCATCCCGTGGGTATCGTAGAAGGCGATAGAGGGAAGTTTTAGGGACCCGGTGCAGACCATCGCACAAAGGGTCACTCGAATGGCAGCGAGGAAACTGTCAACAACAGCATTCCCAAGGAGGGTTGGTGACAGGCAGGCGGCCGACCGTAAAACTTTGCCAAAACCTAATGCAGTATGTATTACATGCTGCGCCGACCCCAATAGTAGTCGTTCTACGAGCGCAAAATTTTATTTTGTGTAGAGCACTACAAATAAATTGGGATAAGGACAGGAGGATGATGGAAGTGCATCTGCGGCAACTTCAGAGCGCATGCGGTATAAAACGGCTCTCTGTCTCTCTATCTCTCTTTGCCAAACATTCTCGACTGAAGTTGCAGCGGACCACAGTGGACCATTTTAATCCCTTTGTAGATATGATAACAATTAGACACTAGCTCAAGTTATAAATTGAATGTATGAGGCGGGACGTTACGTTCCCTCAAATATAGTTGAGCGAAGCGATGGCTGGTTCATGCGTCATGCTCGTGAACGGGTGCTGCCAGTGGGATTGGTCTGCTTTTGACTACCTATCTTAACGCATATTGAATTGTATGTTTTTAGGTTACGTAGGGTAAAAGAATTGACGATTTAAAAATGCTTATTATGTGAGATTATTTAAATAAAGAATATTTTACTTTCACTTTCGAATTAGTTACTTATTTTAGATTTTTATTTTTACACGACTGCCCAAAGTAAAAAGAGTGTACATGTGTTCAGGGTTCATGTATGTTTGTGGGTATGTGAGTTTCTTTATTCCACCATAACTTCTAAATGCCTGAATTGATTTGGATAAATGGGGTATTGTTAGAATCCTTACAGCATCCCGAGTGACACTGGCTATATTTTTTTATCAATATAGCGACTGTACGATGCCATTTTCAAATGAAAAAAAAAAATTTTCTTCTATTATTACAATATGGGCAGCAAATGAAAGGCCTTGATGAGCACATTCTAAAACTATATAACATGTCACTAAAATGTGTGAAATAAAAATAAATAAATTAAAAAAATATTTAAAACACGACTGCCCTGCCGAAAACGAACTAAAAAGTTAAACAACAAGTGTTATTGCAGTCGGGGGACCACTTTGATCACAAATTGTTCCATAAAAAGGTCCCCCGACTGCAATGACACTTGTTGTTTATTCAACTTTTTAGTTCGTTTTCGGCAGGGCAGTCGTGTTTTTAATATTTTTTTAATTTATTTATTTTTATTGCTTCTTATCCACACTAATTGAACCTAGAAAACACCCTGCGTCCAAGGAGCTGTATAAAATACCAATTATTTGCCGCCATAACAATACATTTGTGCACAGATTATAAAGTTTAATTCCTTGTTTTGTTTTTGTATCGTTTTATAGTTTATTCAAAAAGTTCGCTTGCAGCTGAGCTCGGTTTATTAAAAGACGTTTTTTTTTTCTTTTTTATACTTGTTTAATGTTAGAATGTGAGTTTAATAATGAAGAAGTTTTATTGTAGTTTTTGAAGGATCTTTTTAGGGTTCCGTAGCCTAAATGGCAAAAAACGAAATCCTTATAGATTCGTCATGTCTGTCTGTCTGTCTGTCTGTCCGTCCGTATGTCACAGCCACTTTATTCCGAAAGTATTAGGATTACACAGTTGAAAAAATATTTTTTGTTCAAACCAATACGTGTGGGGTATCTATAGATAGGTCTTTTAAAATGACATTGAGGTTCCTAAGACGATTTGTTTTTCAAAGTCAACCGTTTGAAAGATAAACACCGCCAAAGTGGTAAAATGTGTGTCCCCCCCCCCCTCTAACTTTTGAAATAAGAAAGTGAAAAATCTAAAAAAATATATGCTGTAGATTTTAATAAACACTTTCAACGAAAATTGGTTTGAACGAGATATAGTAATTGGTTTCCGAGATATATCATATTTTCCAAAACCGCAAATATAACTTTGTCATTCATACCAACACTGTGAAAAACAAAGTTATTTTTGCAGACGGAAAATAATAGTGGTATTAAATATCGTATGGTATAAGGTAACTACGGAACCCTACTGCGCGTGGCCCGACACGCACTTAGCCGGTTTTTTAAGATATACACTGCTTTACCTTTTCTGATCCACTGTGCTGTTCCTCTCTGAAGAGATCATCATGAAATTTTACATAGGTACACGTAGTCAGGGGTACAGAAAAGGACATAGGATACCTTTCATCCCGAAAAAAAGTATTGTTCCCGAGGGATAGCAAAAAACTTTCCACGCAGACGAAGTCGCGGGCGACCGCTAGTCCTTACTAATATTATAAATGCAAAAGTCTTTTTGTTAGTTACGCCTTCACGTCTTAACTACTGAACCGACCATCATGAATTTTCACATAGACGTTGTCAGTTGTACAGAAAAAGATATAGGATAACTTTCATCCCGAAAAAACTATTGTTCCCGAGGGATAGCAAAAAAGTTTCCACGCAGACGATGTCACGGGCCGCCGCTAGTTAACAATAAAGAGTAATGCGCTGCAACTTCACTCAAAAATGGCAAATAGAAAATTTTACAGATTAAAATACGTCGTTTTGTACCGTAGTTGCTCTGTTAAGGCCCCCGTAAACGTTCAAACGTGTTTGTCAAACACGTAAGTGTTTGTCAAGCAGTTTGATCGTTGCGAGCAAAAACTACGTGTTTGACAAACAAACCATAAACAAAACTACGTTTTTTGTCTATGGTTTGTTTGTCAAACGCGTTTGCCAAACAACGTTTGAACGTGTGCGCTGAGAAAACGTACAAACAAAACCATAGAGAACGTAATCACTTCTGTCAAAAACGTAAAATTTGACAAACGTGTTTGAACGTTCACGGGGGCCTTTACTCGTTTCACGAACAGCTATCGAAAAAAATAACGCGCGTAAAAACCATAAACTTAAAAGCGAAAACTTTTCTAAGTCTATGGTAAAAACATTCGATAGAATAATTTTGTATGGGAAATTTGTACAGCGCCATCTACCGCCGAAAAGCGAAATGAAATTTTCCATAGACAATAACTTTATCGAGTACTTTTACGCGTGTTTTTTTTTCTCGATTCCTGTTCGAATGCTAAGGGTACTGAAGTTAGCCCCTTCTGTTGTACATTGATAAATTAATGGGGAGGCGAAGGCAAAGTGAATTACAGATGGCGCTCAGTCTTTGGAACAATTGTCAGTTTGAGCTTATATTGTCTTGACTGTGTATTACGTGATTTTACTTTCTTAGATTGTATTTTTTTCGGTTTTGCGGACAAACAATGTATTCTATGCTAACTTTAGCTCAGATAAAAGAAGAATTACGGAAAAGAAAAGCCAAAACAACAGGCAAGAAAGTTTATAGCAACTTACAAAAAATTGCTAACAAGCATTACATTTCTTTAAATTTCGTGTAAGATTTACAAGTAATCTTTTTATTTCAGATTAGAAGCATATGATTTAAATTTTAACAAAACAACTGAGTGTGAATTTCCGTGTTTATAGTTGCCTGATGATGCCTTGTGTGCAATAGTAATTTCAGGTTTCTGTACTGGAATTTCTGTACCATCCAAAATTACACGAACCGTTTTATCATATTTATTTTATTATTCTAAGTTTCTTGAATGACTCTGGCATATAAAATTCTATTAATTCTCTGTTTGGCCCCAATATTGGGCTTATTCCATATTTGATATACCTATCAAATTCATCCAAGTTATAAATATGTTAGAAACTGCTGAGGTTGAAATATTAAAGAACAAAGCTGTTATAATTCAAATGTTGTTTTATTTTGGCGAAGCTTCATCAAATTAAGGAAACATTCCTTTTGATTTATAATGTTTCTCAGGCTCAGCAAAGGAGAAAATCGAGGGAAAAGCATATTTTTTTTGATGTTTTTTTGACCACTATTTTTTTTGTTACTGGGAAATCGATGAACTCCAATATTTTACAAGTTACATGCATAACAATGCGGCATTTTCTCAGTATAAAATTAAAAAGTGCAATACTCCAAGAGATTCCCATATGTTTTGACACTTTCTTTGAGGCGGCCGGGTACCAAAGACCAGACGCCACCTATCGGGATAAAATTGCGCTTTTCCTCCCCATTGCATTTTACTTGTGAGCCATTAGTCGATTTTTATTTATGGCACCCCTGATTGTAAGGGTTGGTGCTATTATAATCTTCCCGAAGCCGTATTGCCTAAGTAACGAAAATAATCTAGATAATAAAAACCGGCCAAGTGCGAGTCGGACTCGCGCACGAAGTGTTCAAAAAACGGTAAAAAAAGTCACGTCTGTTGCATGAGAGATGGGAGCCCCACTTAAATATTTATTTTATTCTATTGTTAGTTGGTTTGTTGTTATAGCGGCAGCAGAAATACATCATCTGTGAAAATTTCAACTATCTTGCTACCACGGTTCATGAGATATAGCCTGGTAACAGACAGAAGACGGACGGACAGCGGAATCTTAGTAATAGGGTCCCGTTTTTATCCTTTGGTTACGGAACCCTAAAAAGCTTACAAATCAAACTAGCGGCGTAAATCCGAAATGTGCCATAATTTTTCTTACTCTATTTTTCCAAGACTGTCCAAATAATTTGTGTAATTAAGTATTGTGTTCCGGGTTCTCGATGTATGTGTGTGTATGTATGTAAGTTTCTTTATTGCACCATAACTCATAACTTCCTACAAAATGGCATTAAATACGTAATTTTAACCATAAAACGACGCTGTTTAAAATAACATACGTGCTTTAACCAGTTGCTCTATAAAATAATATCAATCCGGGAAATATTGCGTCTGGGTAACAGAACTGTTTCCATTACAACCTTCTTCGTTTTGTCGTTCGGAAAGAAAAGAATTTTCATGATTTTCAGTGAGGAGGCAACGCAAAGCTAATCGCAGATGGGGTCAGCGGTGATCTGGCCACTATCAATACTTTTAATTGGTTAAAATATTATATCAGAAATGACATTTGACATTTGAAACAACCACTTGTGGCGCCATTAGCTCCTCAGTATAAGCATACTACGATTGTGGTGCCATTAGTTCCCTTATAAAATCATCGCTTGAGGGCAAGCTCACGAGCAGCTTCAGTCCCCCGTAACCACGGCAGCTGCAGAGGTGCCGAAACGTAGAGAAAATAAAAAAGCTAACTTTTGAAAATAGGTCTTTTTTTTAAATATATTTTACTACATCTTTATCAGTATAAAATCATCTAAAAAATTTCCATAAAACGTTCGTTTAATAAAACGTCAAAAATCGGAAAGAATGCAGTGTGCATGGTGTGACAGTGGAAACAAACTCAGATATCCAGATAGAACACGCGACAGCGCCATCTTAGAAAACGTTTAGTTAAATGGTGTTATCCGTCATTTAAAATGGCAAAAGAACGATAAAATCAAGTGTAATGGTTTGAATCTGTGGTTCAGTTTATACATATATCGTCTTTGGAAGTTAGGTACGTAGTTAAACTTATACCTACTTAAACCGTTTCAAATAATATTTTGTTTAAGTAAATTCGGTAACTTTTTTATTGGAGTTTAACAGATATTGTAAGCACCCTACTGCCTGAAACACTCCTATTTCTGATAAATAGGAAACTCTTAACAAAAAGTTACTTTAATGCAGGAAAACCAATGCAATAATCAGCGAACTAAAATCTATGGAACATGCATTACGCTCAAAAAATGGCACCACACGACAAGTACAATTAAGTGCTAGAAAGACTGGCACAAAGCGTCTGAGCACTGGTTGTTTATTAGCGACCATAATTTATATACTAGATATTTATATGATACGTTATTTCTGCATATTTTACTGCCTTCTTTGCGTCTTTTACACCATTTGATTACACAGGACGTCATTTCTAATAAACTTTCTCTTTCTCTCTTTTCTCTATAATACAAACTGCAATTATTGTAAAGAATGTCAACGTTAACGTCACCGGGTGCGTGACTGGCCCGACTAAAGCTGAGTGGGTTGTACTTTTTTTCGGCCCCGTGGTGTCATTTTTAAGCAACAGTTGTTTGCAATTACACTTCCATAGATTTTAGTTCGCTGGCAATAATAATGAAAACAAATACAATAAAATGTAAATATACCCTATTAAATCATACCTTTTGATTCGCAGCAGTCACCTATTAACCGCAGTGCAACGAACTCGGCGCATTGGAAACACCGAAACATCGGCGTCAGTAATTTCCGCAGTGCGACACGTCCTACCACAACAAAAGTCGGTGGCCGACTGCTATCAGTTCCGAATTCAAATTTAACGGTTGACCGGAAGTGGGTGACGCGTCCGGCGGAGCGTTCCGTTTCACGTACCATTTGGAATGGATAAGATGCTGTACCTGGAGCGAATTGAAACTTGCAGTCTGTTATCAAAGTTTTAACCAAACTTCTTGTTGCCTAAAAATCTAGCTGATTCAAAAGCGTTTAATTTTAAGACTCTAAAAAACTATTTGTGTTTTAGTTTGAGTATAAAGTGCCTGCCTATGATAATAGACTATTTGACTTATAATATAATATAATTTGAAAACCATTTTAAATTATTCCTTATTACGTAATAAGCGCACCACATTGATATTTCAGGAAAAATCAATGTTAAAATGTAAAATTTTAAAACCGCGCCAAAAACGCTATGGTGCTGGACTCGTGACTTGTTGACGTCACAAGCCTGTAAACATTGTAATATCCTTAGCCGTTTGACAGCCATCAATCGCGGATCTTAAGGTCGTGTCAAACGTCTGAAGCCATATTTATTTACAGGCATGTGACGTCATCAGTCATCTTAGAGCGTTTTCGCCGCAGAAAAAAATTCAAAAAGTATTGCATTTTTCTAGGTGAAATTAATCAATTATTAGACTTAATTTAGTCCATATAATAGTTGAATATGTTTTTTAATATAACATTTTAAAACGTTAGACGGATAGAAATGATAGAATAAACGTGATTCTCGATTGCGATATACTTACAACGTGTTACAAAAATATCCCTAATGCCGTATTCGGCAGATTTTTGGCCATTAAACTGAACAACTTTTACTATGGGACCAACTCTGAAATAGCGAAAGAAAAATCAGCTGTTTCATACAAAAATAATAACGAAAATATGTAAATAAATACAGACTTTTTTTTGGGATTTCAGAGTTGGTCCCACAGTAAAAGTTGTTCAGTTTTATGGTCCCTATCTACCATATTCGGTTCGGCATTAGGGGTTGTAACACGTTGTATTCGAGTAATAACAGCTAACTAACATTTTATTTCTTCACTCCAAACATTGCACACAAGTTATTTTATACATATAATACACATAAAACAATACGAACCCGATACAACACGGACCAGCCCGCTTATCAGTTGTTCGTTGAGACAATCGAACTTTCCCGCGCTTCCGACATCTTGTTCTGCCGCCATTTTGTGTTACGTTCGCGCGTACTACTTGAACTCGATTCTCAATACCTATAGATTTTTATTATTAGATTTAATGCAATAATTTAGGTGAATCAGGCCCTTACATTATTAATTTATATTGGTTATGTTGGTATGTGTTCGTTCTATACCTTTATGTATTAAATTTTTGTACTCTATTTATTATGTACTCTAATGTATTCGTTATATTATGTATGTGCTATAACACACACGCACACACACACACACACACACATGAAACACGATTAAAATATGAAGTAGCATTTCATTTTTTACATTCCAATTAAAAAAAATATGTTGGTTTTCTCAAGTTCAAATAAATTAATATAAATAATATACGATAGATGAAGCTATTAAAAAAATAATAGCAAAATATCTAAATTCTGTTTTGTTTGATATTATTGAAATAATCTGCATTTTATGATATTGACGTAAATATGAAATGATAAAATAATTTTTAAATCTATCATTTGATGCTAAAAATAGGTATCAGAATAGGTAATAAAGATTAAAGAAAATGGATGCATTAACCAAAAAAAAGAAACAAAAACTTCTGTAATAAATTTTAAATAAAAGCAGTTGAGTTGGTACAGTCAACGGCACGCCAGACTAAACATGTTGACCTTAAGATCGTCTTTATGCTGAACGTACGTAATAAAAGCTGTTTACGTAGTTCAACTGATAAAATTACCGTGCTGTCGTGTGCACTTTCTAAAAAACATTTCTCGCTAGTTAAATTAAGCTCATCGATATTCACAAGAACTGTATAATACGATTCGAGTTTAAAATAAAATAAGATACCTTTTGTATATTTTTATCACGCTTAACATTGGTAGGGGACATCACCCCATTTCACACATGACACCATGTTTCCTGTGAATCTCGCGTTCAAAGTTGATGTGTTTAAAATTAACCATTTACTATTGAAATGGTTCAAATCTGATATCAGATGCTTATTGTTATGTGACCTACTTTTATATCGAACTGTCATGAATACGTGAAGGGTATTCTGTGGCACAGTGTCCCATTAGATTTCGATCACATTATAAATATCAAAACATTATAAATTGTGTATGTGCAGGTTAATCATTTAAACACATTCTAAAAGTCTGTTTTATTCATATTTTTGAAATATTAAAAAAAAAACGTTCATACGAGAATTCGTAAATTACGTGTTCGACTTAACATGAGAATAAGGGTAAATATTTTTTTTGTGTTGACTATTCCTGTGTTAAGACTGTCTACTTATGGAGATGACATGAGCTCAATATTTTGAATAATCGTAATAGTTTCGGAATAAAGGGGCTGTCACATACGTCTGGACGGACAGACAGAGAGACAGACATGATGAATCTATAAGGGTTCCGTTTTTGCCATTAGGGTACGGGACCCTAAAAAGGAGACAGTGAAACCTATTTATTGAATACTTTTCATTATTTTAACCAAAACTGTAATAGTCTTAAAAACCCTCATCGATTTTCCAGACTCAATTTCAAGGTAGCTCTTATAAACAGCAAACACAATTCTCAAGCAAAAGTTATGAGATTCAATAACGATAGTTTACAATACAAGGTGTCATTTACGGTACAAGTTGGATTAGTAGGTAGTTGTATTCTGTTGTCGCGGTCGCGACTTGTTGCTCGAACTAAAACTAGGAAGTTGAGACAAATGTCAAGCTCTATGCTTTAAAGGCTATACTGGTACCTTACTATCGTCTGGAGTACCACAGGGGTCCCAGTTTGGACCGCTTCTCTTCATGTTATATTAGAAACAAAAACTAAAATTTTGGTTGGTGGTAGGGCTTAGTTCAAGGCCTGGCTAGCTACCACAACCTTACCTAAGTCTGATGCCATAACAACAATAAAAAAAAATGTTGGGTTCCGGCGGTTAAAGGTAAGATAGCCAATTCCTCAGTGATGAGGATTCCGGGTGTAGTGCGCTTCCACCTTCGGCCTTATCGTTACTTAACATCAGGTGAGGTGTAGGCCAAGCACTACCCCATTGTGCATAAAAAAGTTTTCCATACATTTCATCCATAAAAGTGACGTTCTCCGTTTTTCCGAACATCTATTGTATGCAGACGGTTAAAGTTGGACTTGTAGCTAGTTGTGTTCCGTTGTCTGTCACGGTCACGACTGGTTGCTAGTACATTACACTAGGAACCTGATACAAACTATAAATAATCCAAAAAATGCAGAATCTATATTCTTCTCCATAATATAAAAATGAATCGCTGAATGTCTTGTTAAGAGTAAATCTCGAGATCAGCTAAACCAATTTCACTAATTCTTTTTTGTTGTGTTTGTTATTATCAGGAGAAGGTTATTATGGAAGAAAAAATAAAGAAAATTGCTCGGAAAATAAGAAAATTTAAGAATACTTATAAAATTTAATTTGGACTATAAACTTTTTTAATGTAACCTTATGACGTTTGATGCGGGCTGCAAAAAAACTAACCGCGTTTAAAATTCGAATTCAATATTCATAAATCATAACATAACTAAGACAGGACAACTTCGAGCAACAAAGGCTTCGTTAAGCCCGTCTTACTCTAAGCAGGACAACGTCTGTCGGGTCAGCTAGTTTGAAATAAAATTAACAATATTTTGGTATGTGTAAAAAGTAACAGTCCTTTCGCAATTGCTGTACCCTTTTAGTGTCTATAATGTAATGTTATTTCTCTTTTTACAGTAATACCTAATAATGTATGCCATGTCACTGCATTGCACCTAGCAAAAAAAATAGCTTTTTAACGATAAAACCAAAACTAAATCATTGCCTTTTTAGTTCTGTTTACAGAAAAATACTCGCTTTAGTTTTATAAAAAAAAATATAAGTATACCTAGAGAGCCTAGGATGCCAATCTTGGATAATTTAAATAAAAATTCTATAAGAAAACCAAAGTTTTAAGGTAAATATAACCTAAATGAGGCGTGATTGGGCCCTAGATCTTAGCAAAAAATATTACGAAATGTCTTAAATTCATACTACGAGCTACGGAATTTGCTACGAGAAATGACTACGAGCTTCGTAGTATGGTAAATACTTTACATAATATTATAACTGAATTGGACCAACCTGCTTACGCACAACTGTACCTTTTTCTGACGAATCCTGGTAGGGGGTGGAGGGGGGGGGGATATGTATGTGTGATGGATGACTGATGATACTGATGAGTTATTCCTAAATCAAAGTTCAAATACTGTTAATCAAATAAACTTAAAAACAAAGGGATTTTTGTAAGTATATCTTTTCCATTATTTAGTCGCCATGGTAAAGCTCGGTGGCGCAGTGTTTTAGTGCCTGGCTCTGCGATAGCGGACGTTAAGCAACTTTCGCAAGGGTCGGTCATGGGATGGGTGACCAAAAATTTATTATCCCGTGCATCGGAGCATTTGCAGCCATTAGCACCCACCAATCTGCATTGGGCCTGGTGGTTTATGGCCCATCCTTTTTATCCACCCATAAGGAAGGCCTGTGCCCCAGCAGTGGGGACATTAAAAACGGCTGATGGTCATAGTAAAGCTTAGTTTAGTTAGGACTAAACGAGTCTCAAGTTCTCATTCACTGCAGTCCTTCCTTTCAATGTAAAACGGTGAAAATTCAATTTCCCCGCTTTTGTTCAACTCGGCATTGTACACTCCACGCCTCGCTGTGTATAGTTGTTGACTACGGGAGACAAAGGAGGATGTGCTGCGATATGATACAAATATTGTTATGGGAAAACATAATATGATACAAGCACGAAATACACGTGTTACAAAATAACCCCTAATGCCGAATATGGTATAGGGGGACCATCAAACCGAACTTACTTTTACTACGGGACCAACTCTGAAATCGCGAAACAAAAAGCTCTTTTATACAAAAATTGAAAACGAAAATATTAAAATGTATGAAATATTGAACTTTTAGATTTTAGGCATTCACAAAAACAAAAATATAAAAAAAAAATCGACTCACCCGTAGCAGCTCCGACGGAATCCCGTTCGATTCACGAAGTGGGATCCCGTCTGAGCTGCAACGGGTGAGTCAATTTTTAACCGACTTCAAAAATTTGAAAAGGAGGAGGTTTTCTATTCGTCGCTTTTATATTTTTATATGTATGTACACCGATTCTCGAAGACGGCTGAACCGATGAAATGATTCAAACGTCATAACATGAGGTTTGTTTCCAAATTGGTCCCATTTTTTGAAATTTTGAAATCGGTTCACTAGTTTTCAAGTAATCTTGAAAATATTGTCGTTTTCCTTACCATTTTATTTGAATTCAGACGCATTTTCAACCATCACTTTTTTGTTTATGAACCGATTTAGATGATTCTTTTTTTGTTTGTAAAAAGATATCTTTTTTTGGTTGGTTGGACATCAAAATTGGTTAGTTTTCGAGTAGGTACTTACGGTAACTTTGTCATTTATACCAACACAACACAAGTTATTTTTACAGACGAAAAATGATAGTGGTATTAAATATAGTATGGTATAAGGCAGGGGTGTCCATACTTTTTCTTAAGGAGATCGACATAGCAACAATTTATGACCAAGAGATCGACATTTTTACCGATATTAGAAAAAAGTTGCAAAGTAAAACTACATTGGGTGCAAGGTGTCAAATCTGTTATCCTTGGCGATCGACCTTAAAACCTCTCGCGATCGACCGTTTGGGCACCTCTGGTATAAGGTAACTACGGAACCCTACGGCGCGTGGCCCGACACGCACTTGGCCGGTCTTTTTTAAAAAGCTTTTTTTTAAATATTTTTTCAATTATATTAAGTATCTTAATGTATGAAATTGCTGACTTTTTTTCGCGATTCACTTATTTTTAAATGTAGGTGAGGTGTAAGCATAAAGTTAATATTATTAACTTTATGGGTGTAAGCAATAAATTATTATTTATGAAAATTCACATGGATAGTGGAATTCCACACGCACGAAGTCGCGGCCGTGGTTGCTAGTAAATACGTAACACGTTAATGGATTTTTAAGTATTTTTTCTTCATATGCCTATAACAACCATCAAAAGACCCCTTCTCACCTCACATCACCAAGGCGTAAACTGACAGTTTGTATAAGCCCAATACATTTTATTGTGTTGACCCATCCTGTTTGTATTGGCTGGACAGACACGATTACAATCGTAGCTGTGATAAAATGTGAAAGGTGTGGTAGATGAAATGCATAGTAAAGCTATTTTGAAAGAAACTGACTGTACTAACTTTGATGAATTTTGATGTAGGAACCTGGGGAATTACTGGGGAAGAACTTTGGCTAGGTACTTTTTGTTGCAAAAATGTGATGAAAATTCGATTGGGGACCAGCCCCCCTACTCAATTCTATACGTTTGAACGCTACGCTTACTTTTAAAGCTTAAATATGAGCATAGACGATTAAATCATATGTCGCAAACTTATGTAAATCACAGACTTTGATGTGAATGGAATTGACAAGCTAACGGCACTTAATTTTACCGTTTACTGCTTATTTAAGGATTTAATAATAATAAGTATAACGTTCATACGCATAGAATGTGGGCCATTTGAGTAGGGGGGCTCGTTTTTTTATGATAGATAGGCGCTTGATCGCTATCACACCTGATGGTAAGCTATAATGCAATCTACGATGCAACGCGCTTGCTTAGAAGTAACCTATTCACTCGCGACTTGAAGACCCCCAGATTGTACCTACCGGGAAACACAGACTCAGGCAAGGAGTTCCACTCTCTAGCGCTACGGATGATAAAATTTGAACCAAAACGCTTAGGTGTCTATGGAATATCTACCAAAAAACGGTGGCGCAAACTTCTGAAATGGCTGCACAGTAGCGATTCTCTAAAATGCAATTTCACTTTCAACTTAAAAAAACTTAACTCTATCCCAATTTTCTGCTGGCTAACCATGCCATGAATCTGCAGACGACATTGCAATTTTTCGGATAAACTATCTTTCACCGGAGATGCATATCAGATTCCGCAAGCATTGAGGCGTGTGTATCTTTAAATATGAGACGTGTATGTGTATGAAGAGCTCGATGGCGCAGTGGTTAAACGCCTGGCTCAGCGGTTGCGGAGGTTAAGCAACTTTCGCAAGGGTCGGTCATGGGATGGGTGACCAAAAATGTATTATCTCGAGCTCCTCCGTGATTCGGAAGGCTCGTTAAGCCGTTGGTCCCGGGTGCATTTGCAGTCGCTAACACCCACCAATCTGCTTTGGGCACGCGTGGTGGGTTATATGGCTCATCCTCCTTATCCACCCATAAGGAAGGCCTGTGCTCCTTTAATGGAACTAATTTTGCGCCTTATTTTAAGGTTAATTTTCTAACAACTTAACCTCTAAACGTTAATTCAACAGAGAAAATGGCGCCTCCATTTCAATCTCATCTTTCGTTGACCATACTCTAGCAGTGTAGACATTTTAAGAAGTGTGGACATTAATGTCAAAAAACCTGAATAAAAAAAAATAGGTCAGTGGTTCTCAATTAGTATTTTTTTCGTCCCCTTCCAAGATAGACCTCAAACTTGCGCGCCCCTTATCGCAGAAATGATATACAGGGTGATGTTTTGAACACTGCACAAATTTTGTGGTATGGTTTAGGCCGTCAAACTGAACAACTTTGTCTATGGGTCCAAATTAATTAGATCAAAAAAAATATCAGCTATAGATATTGACCTTTGCAATGGACCAGCTGATTATTTTTTTGCTCAAATTAAGGTGGTCCCATAGACAAAGATGACGGTCTAAGCAACACCACAAAATTTGAGCAGTGTTCAAAAATCACCCTATACAAATATAAATGACATGTATGAAATCGGGTGAAGATGAGATTGCTCCATTTACCCCTTTATGCAACTTCGCTTAAGCTAGGGTTTCCTAGGATAGTGGTGCCGTCATATTACGGCCGTAATATAGCGGCGTTGAATGTTGTATATGTAAACTATACGGCGACACCGTAACATCAGAAACCGCGCCGTATTGTTTACATAGACAACGTTCTACGCCGCTAAATTACGGCCGTAATATGACGGCAATGTCATTCTAGGAGACCCTAACTTTACCCTTTGGGGTAAGCTTACCACTACTCGAGAAACACTGATAAGTCCTACCTTTGTACAAAATGGAAATAAAACACAAATATCATACATAATAATGAGCCATTTTATAATTACACACAGCAAATATAACAAAAAGCCAAACAGCCGTATACATTACATAAACAGTCATAATCCCTATGGACGCGCCAATATCATCAGTTTGTCTTCCCGCCGTATGATCTAAACATATCTTGTCCTCTATGGTACAGTAACATAAATAAAAAAGACTTATCCCAAAACCAAACACTAGATGGAATATTACCCCAACCAAATAGCAATTTATGAAAGCAAGCTTCATACAGCATCGGAATATACCGACCAATAGACATATGTTTGATATGAATACGATCCACATAAGTACAATGATCGAAATCAAAAGAATGGCCCATAATTGTTCTTTCTGCCAATAAGTATCTAGTTGTGGTCGATTACCTGAAAAAAAGTAATAATTGTGGTAAAGAACTCGTCGTCTCGCCTCGTCTCGTCTTGTTTCATCTCATCTCGTCTCGTCTCGTCTTGTCTCGTCTTATCTCGTCTCGTCTTATGGTGTGTGCCTCTCCAACTAGTGAAGGTTGCCAGTCAGGCCCTGGCTTCCAGTTCCGGGGCAAGCCAAAGTTAAGGGGGGTTGCTAGAGCTGCGTTGGAGTTTTGGCAAGTTTTTTCTGAGGTGGGCGCCAGACTAATCATTGTGAAATTTAACATCACGTTGTCAGGGGTACAGACAAGGACATAGGGTACCTTTCATCCCGAAGTAAGTATTGTTCCTGAGGGATAGCAAAAAAACTTTCCACGCATATGAAGTCGCTGTACACGGATAGAGTAAATAGTAGAGTCAACAAGCATACAACTCTACCAGTTCCAAGTACTCTACCAGTTTTAGGAGAGTAACTGTCTATACGTAATTTTCATTTCGTATGTTCTTAGAATGCCATGAACATCAAGAATCGTAAATAAAAATACTCTATTAAGCGTAAACATGGGTCGCGGAGTGGTAAAGTGTAAAAAAGAGTTGAGTGGATGCCAGGGTGGGGGGATGGAAAGTGGTACCTCTTTATATTTCAGTACTCTACCAATGTCGTCCACATTTGTATAAATAGTACTACACCATGCTACTCTACCGTATACTACACTGACCTGCAAAACTAAGTACTACAGAGGTCTCTTTTCATACAAACGAGGTAACTTTGAAGCATTGGTTCTCCGCCCAGGATTAAACGTGGTGTGATCTGATGATAGCCATCCAGGAAGTGAATGGAGAAGATTCAGATCCCCATACACACCCAATAGATCTGATCAGCATTCTAAGAGCTGTTTGGATATGTTTAAAAAAAACCACGAAAATAGCATTAAAATGAATGGAAATGCTGTAACTGTTAACTCTTATCCTTACAGCTCTTAGAATGCTTATCAGATCAATTGGGTGTGTATGGGGATCTGAATCTTCTCCATTCACTACCTGGATGGCTATGATCAGATCACACCACGTTTAATCCTGGGCGGAGAACCAATGCTTCAAAGTTACCTCGTTTGTATGAAAATAGACCTCTGTAGTACTTAGTTTTGCAGGTCAGTGTATACCCATTTATAGCATGCTTAAGTGTGGAGAATCCTTACTATAATATTATAAATGCGAAAGTCCGTTTGTTTGTTTGTTACGCCTTCACGTCTTAACTACTGAACCGATCATCATGAAATTTTGCATACACGTTGTCAAGGCTACAGAAAAGGACATAGGGAATTTTTTGTCCTGAAAAAATGTATATTTCCCGAGGGATAGCAAAAAAACTTTCCACGCAGACGAAGTCGCGGGCGGCCGCTAGTAGTTCATAATTATCTTCTCTACTGAAAGCCACACATGGTTAAAAGTACCAAAGATTTAAATCATACTACAATAAAAGATAGAAACATACCTGTTAAATACAAAATTGTGTGTAACGGACCAAATATGAAAGAAAATACTAAACAGACCAATGCGAATATTACACATATTAGTTCCCATGTCCAATAATAACACCCCCTGTAGCACATTTTTAATTTAGGTTTATGATTTCTACAATTTCATAATATTTCGGATTTTGACTCGGATCTATTTGACAGATGACAGACAGACGGATTTTGACAGCAGATAAAAATCATAGAGATTTTTCTTTTTTTGTTCTATTCCTATTCCATTACCTGAAAAGGCAAAAGCATTATTAAACCATACAGCCATGACTTGTTACATATTATTATTTTTTCAGTAGTAGTAGAAGGTATAAAATATGCCTGTCGCATACCAAAAGCACACCCACCAATCCGCATTGGGCCCGCGTGGTGGGTTATGGCCCATCCTCCTTACCACCCATAAGGAAGGCCTGTGCCCCAGCAGTGGGGACATCAAAAATGGCTGATGGATACCAAAAGCTGCAATGCAAGCTAAGATAGTTAGTTTATGTGCCAAAATGCGTATGTACGGGTGGATTTTTCTATCCCTTGGGAACAGTATTTTTCTGGATGAAAGGTGCTTTTGTCATTTGAAGGGTGCAGGGGCAAAACCAGGAATGTCACAAGAAATTCAAACAAAAATTAAGTATGGCAACACTTAGGTTTTCGCTCGTATTTTTATGTAAAATTATGTAAAAAGCGTAAAAACAAACACTGTCCATTAAATCTTCATTATTTCAAACATCGAAATAAGATAATTTCGATGATTTCAAAACCCTGCACAGGTGCAAAAGTGGGGGGTTCTGCCGTTTGGCCAAATTATTTTTGGTCAAATTTCACTTCCCAAAAAACGTATCACACTAGTTTCATTTCCCAAATGAACCTTTAGCAAACCACATTTCGCATTTTATTCATTTGGACAAATTATCATTTGGCATATTTTTACTTGGTTTTATTAAGTCTAATGTTTATTTAGCAAACGTTTTATTTTGGCAAATATTATATTCCAAAAAAATGTTTGGTCAAATTGTCACTTCATACATTTAACTTATTTATAGCGTAAGTTTGGCAAATGCCAATTAATTTTTACTGATACAGGAATATAGAACAGGAGTTTGCAGGAATTCCAAAGTATAAAAGGAACAAATGGCAGAAATAAATATAACAGGATAATGGTAATAGTACATTACTGCAGTGGCAGGCAACTCAGGCATTGAAGGACGAACGTGAAAATGTGGGCCAAGGCGAAGCCGAGGCACACATACGTGAGTCCATCAATGCCCAGTTGCTGCCAAGGCTTGTATAGTACTTTTCTCAAATAATGCGCGGAAATTCAAACCAAGTAGTAACTTTTCTAACATTTTATTTTTATTTTAAATTACAGTCATTAAAAGCAAAGATTAAATCTTAGATTGAAAGTAAAATCGCACTGTCTTGAGTTTCTACGTCTTACTCTATAATGTCGTTGCATATTCATGCACCGAAAATGCCAAAAATCAAACCTGCAACAAAAATAAAGAACGTGTAAAGTTATGATGTTAGCTGTTTGACTAAAACAAAGTGGTAAATCACTCGTAGTACCTAGGTACTAATCAATATCAAAACTTACTTTAGGATCCAAATACACACTGTCTGATGCTAGACAAGAAAATTTGCACGTTTGATGCAGACTTCCTACATTTATACCCTTGTGATTGTCTTTTGTGCATTGCAGTTAGGTTTACATCTGGTTTACTTAATGTTTTTGATTTTGGAGTCAACATGTTTTCTAGTACAGTTCTTGCCGCTTCTTGAATTTCAGGTGGCGTCAAAATATCTCAACTCATTTATATAATAGATTAATTACTTTATTTAAATCGGCGCCAAGATCCATAGATAATACAACGTTATTTTTATGCCGCCAATCCGAATCGTATGTTACACGTAAGTTTTGTTACACCAGGAATACGGATTAATGGGCGGGCGTTATTGCGCTCATAACACTCTGTCACCGTGATTCGGAACTTTCCATTTACAAAGCCAGTTCTAATTTTAAATATTGATGATGATCACAGACCTCATTGGCTGTCGTGTTTCATTGAAAATTTCGTTCCATTTCTGAATTACACGTGTATAATGAGTTTCAGTACTAACCTTTACGGACAGACGCAGGCAATTTTAGTATAAAAATCCATTATTACACGTTAGTAATGGATTTTCATACAAAAGTTGCCGGCGCGGTTTAGGTCTGTCCGGAAACTCCGATTTAGCACGAAGAAGGTTGTCAAAATAATGTTCGAATTTCCAAGCATGTTTGAGAAAAATTATATTTATTTTCATAAATATAATTTTCTAAATTATAAAACTAAAAAATATTTACCAACTATGATTTAAATCAAAATAAGTAAATATTTTATGAACTTATTTGTTTCAATTAGTTGCAGTACACATTAGTAATTTAAACTCTGAATAATTTTTTTGAAAATTGGGAGGATGTTAGCAGCTTAGAATAATTACACCTAGAAGCCGCGTCCTTGCATGCAAAGTGAGGCAACTTATACTGAGCCAAAATGGCTCAGTTCTCAGATTTATATCCTTTATACGTTAACTAATCGTTACTTAGATCCAATAATATAATAATTAATCTCTTTAAGGTAGGGAAATTGAAACTGTTTTGTACTTATTAAGTATGAATATTTAATAATGGACAATAAAAATCTGAAAACGGCGCCATTTTGGCTGTTTTTGTTGCCTCACTTTTGACAGCGCGCTTTGTAGGGAATTATCGTTCTAGGTGTAATTATTCTAAGGTTAGCAGGTATTAATTATTATAAAATAGGGTAAACTAAAATTTAAGGATTATTAAAAAACTTTATTTTCACAAATAAAGTTAACTTAATAGTTTTATATTCACATTTTTTGGCAATGTTTTTATATATTTTTTTTGGAATAGATAGTAGGTTTTCGAACATATTTTTTTTTGAAAATTGCTTTGAAGAAAGTATATTCGCAGCGAAATTGGTATGGATTAAATAGTACAAAATTGCGTTAGGAGATTTTGCCCGTACATACGAAATTGTATTTTATGTCGATTGGCATTAAAAACTAAAAACAGTCAAAACTAAGGTAGTATTGGTACTTTATCGTCGATTTGTATCCTATGCACTACTCAAATTGGTATGTAAATCGTATGCCATGCAATGTTTTGGGAAGAGTATGTTTTGCCAAGCGATACATTTGCCTAATAATACTTGGTAAAATGAAACTTTGCCCAAGTAATTATTTGCTAAGCAATAATTTGCCAAAACGAGTTTTGCTAACTGAAAAATTGCGATAAGATTTTTTTGACAAATATTTTTTTGCCAAATGAAAATTTGTGTAAAATAGTTTGCGATGCGATATTTTGGGAAACGTTTTTTGCCCTTACATTAGTAATCCGCAAAAGTGGATATGTCCCTAGTGTAACGGAACGTAACAAGGAATGTCCATAGACATCCATGGACATTCCTTGTTACGTTGCTGTTTTCCTGCGGAAGCTAGGACAAAAAAATACTTATTTTATTCACTTCTGAACAACGGGCAACGTCGGGAAAACCAAAAATCAAACCAAATTACCAAAGTACTTTCAATAAAACCGCGCTAGTCTCTGTTCAAAATTGTTTTATTTCAATACTTATTTTTTTAAAGTTTTTGTATCGAAAGATGATCTTTTCAAATTCCAAGGCAAAATAAGTTAACAACAATTAGCAATATTATAGAAATATTTTTCTTAGAATCATATGGCTATGAAAGTGAAAGTGAAATATATTTTATTTAAATAAGCTCACATAATAAGCATTTTTAAATCGTCAATTCTTTTACCCTACCACCCATTATGACGTCTTTTAACTGACAAGAAAAATGGGCGCAAAAAACTTGTGAGCTTTATCAATCAGATGGAACGATATTTACAAATATGTATATCGTTTCCAGACTTTATATTAACAAAGATTAACAAATAAATAACATTATTGAATTAAGATGAATAAATAATGAAAAATATTAGAAAAAATCGGCTCACCCGTAGCAACTTAGACCGTCTAAGTTGCTACGGGTGAGCCGATTTTTTCTAATATTTTTCATTATTTATTCATCTTAATATAAAAATAGCATTGTGAATGCAAAAATCTAAAAGTTTATTATTGAATTAGCTCATTTCTTAATGAGTTTCAAAATTCTTAATCAATTTACAGATTTTAAGCTAAATTCAAAGTTTGAACTTGTTATTCAGTCTAGGCTGTTACAATAAATAAAAATAAAAGAAAAACATAAAATTCAATATGCATTAAGATAGGTAGTCAGAAGCAGACCCATTCCCACTGGCAGCACCAGTTCACGAACATGACGCATGAACCAGCCATCTCTTCGCTCAACCATATTTGAGGGAACGTAACGACCCGCCTCATACGACACCACCGCAGAAATGATTAACCAATCACAATGCACCTTTAATCCCTAAACGGTGGGACTAAAAACGTCAAACTGTCTTTCTGAATACGATTTGCACTAAAATGACGTTAGTCCGCAGTCTAAGGCCATCTTAACTTTGGCCCTAGTTTAACGAACGCACTCGGAATAAGACAGTTAAACTTTAAAATGCTGATTACTGAAAACTCTGTTTTGATCTTCATCTTAATCGGAGGAGTAATAGTTAAGTAAGACACGAAAGCATTAAAAACAGTAATATAAGGATATGTGTGAAATATACTTAGATTGGTTCTTGATCTACTCAGCTTACCCTCTCATTGTTTTTTACACGATAAAAAATGAACACAACTCAGTTGTACCATAGCAAACAGTTTACAGGCTGCACTCTCTAATGAAGTCATTTGTCCGTCTGTCCGTCACCATTGACAGGCAGAATGGCTAAGCAATCGGTGCAAATATTTGTATGTGCTGTTTACAAATAATTACACTGAGCTAACTCGCCAAATATATTTTAGGTGTCTTTCACGTTCAAGCGGCCGCGTTTTGCGTTCGCACATAATATGACTCAATATCTGGGCGAACCGAGCTTCGCTCGGTTATTATTTGTTGTAATAATATGGTGGTGTTTAGGTGATAACAAAAGTGCTTTAGCTACTTACTTTGGGATCAGAGCAATGTACAAGTAGATATGTGATGTTTTTCGATATTCGTAATCTCAACCTTACAGGACTTTTCACAGAATAACGCCATCTATTGTCCATTTCTCTTATTACATAACTCGTAAAATGTAGTTAATATAACATAATAATTCCGCGAGGCGTAGTAGTTAGTTTTGATGGCCGAGAGATGGCGTCTCCGAAAAACTGTGTTTAAAATTTGTATCGGTAATTTTTTTGTTTTGCACTATTGCTTCACAAGTCTTAATAAAATAAAAACTCGAAAACAACATTAACTAAATTTTTTAAACTTGTCTAAAAACAATAAAAATAAAAAAAAATATAAACTTGAACAAACATATAAAAAAAATAAGTCACCGAGCGGGATTCGAACTCAGACACTCATTTCTTGTGGTCCGCGTCCTAACCCGCTTAACCAAATGGTTATTGGCCGGCCGCGGACGAAATTAGCGACCATATTCTGCATCGAAAGAAAAACGCATGAAAATGCGAAAATGCGCGTTTTCCCAAACATAAGACTACTCTAGATCGATTGTTTACCCCCGAAAACCACCTTATACCAAATTTCAACTAAATCGTTAGAGCCGTTTCCGAAATCACGAAATATATATATATATATATACAAGAATTGCTCGTTTAAAGATTTAAGATATTATGTTGTTATGTGTTTATATTATGCAACACAGCTATAGGCCGACCGGTTAAATGAGTCCTCGCCTGCGGGGCACAGGGGCGCGAGGAGAGACGAGAACGGGGGCGATGCGGGCGACGGGCGACGAACGCCTGCCGCCCGCACCTCTCACGACCCCCGTTCTCGTCTCCCCCCGCGCCTCTGTGCCCCGCGGGCGAGGACTCATTTAACCGGTCGGCCTATAAGCAGGAAGTACTAGTTTTTCGTTCGACTTTATATATCTGCGTTTTTATCCCCAACGGGATAGTGCTTGAACTTCACCAGCCCCCTTAACGTAACCACTGAAACACGATAAGATATAGCGATTTATCACGTTTAACTGTCAAAAGACAATGGATTTTGACAGCTTGGTGTCGATAAAACGCTATATCACGCGATATACACTCGACGTCAGTAAAATTGCACCTCTTCGAAAATAAGTTTAGACTTGACATCCTGCTATTGCTAGCTAACGTTTTATTGTCTAAATGTTGATATCTATTGAAAGTACATTTAATGAGCTTTCAATTAAAAATTGATTGATTTAATAAACATAAAAGTTACCATATTTAACGCTTTAAAGCGTTATTACTTGCGCCGCCATAAAAGGGAAATAAAAGGAGTCAATTCAGGAAATGAGGGTAAATTCTCTATCGAGATAAAAGAGAAAACACATTTCAACAGTTCAATAAAAAAAGGAATACCCAAGATGGATACTATTGCTCATGAAGTTGCTCAAATATTGGAAAAAAATGAGGCCATGTAATGCTCGGAAACTGAATCTCAGTAATTGATTCCGTTCGACGAGTATTCGGTTTCTAGAGACTGTTAGCTATGTACGTAGAGGAAGAAGTATATAATAAAACAACACTTACCATTAAATTAGATAGGATTATATTAACTTTGGAGAAATTTTTGAAAAGGTGCAATTTTTCAGACGCCGAGTGTATATCGTGTTTCGTCTGTCATGCTAGGGGGCTGATGTTAAGTGACGATAAGGCCAAAAGTATAAGTGCACTTTGGTTGAATGCTCTAAGAGTGCACTACACCCGGAATCCTCACCACTGAGGAACTGGCTATCTTATCCTGCCGGAACACAACAATGTTTAAATTGTTGTTATGGCGTCAGACGTAGGTAAGATGGTGGTAGCTACCCAGGCGGACTTGAAATAAGCCCTACCACCAACCAAAATGATTGTGCTAGGGGTCATGACTAGCGGCTGCCCGCGACGTACGCGTAGACTTTGTTCTAGTTGGCGCATAAATATGAAACATGCATCAGATTTTAAAATAAACTTTCATAAATGCAACTGTGAAAACCAAATCCAAATTGGTGCAGTAGTTTTTGCGTGATGCGCGTACAAACAAACAGACAAACATTGTTTTGGCTTCTTACACTCTTATAAAGACTCATTATTATTTTTTCTTAAATATCTCGTAGAGTCTGGTCAACGAAAGATGAACCAGAAATGGAGGCGCCACTTTCCCTGTTAAAATATACTTATTCTACATAGAAACACCTAGACCAGTCACAAAAATTAAAATTCATAATTTCAATTTCTGTCTGGCTGAAAATCGTATCCGGGACCTCTTGTGTGGTAGACCGGCGTGTTAACCATTGCAGCACTCAGGGTGGTCGAAAATACTAGGAAGGGTACTATTTTCTCGAGCCTTAAGTGTAACTTAGCTAAGTTTTCGACACATTTTGCAGTATTTAACACACGGCAACTGCAACATGAACTGTTCTCAGTAATTTAACTCGCGCGTTGATATGGACAAATAGCTTGAGCACTTCATTATGCGGTACAGACGAACGACATAACAGCGCCAGAAGGGAATTTCAATTTTTTGGGGTAATTCTTAAATTTAATTTTAATAAATGTATTAACATAACAGTAAAACATATTTTAATATTATAAAAAACCACGAAGATAGTATACAACTCAAAGTTTTAATGACTTGCATTTTTCATACAACATTATAACGGAATTTGTGACGCCACGATTCTCCTTGCATATATAATTTTATGCATTTTTGAGATATTTTCACACAATAGAATAAATTTAACGCTTATGCTGATATACTCATCATTTTATTTCTCAATATTTGAATTTAGGAAACTTCCTTATAGACGTTTTTTTTATGACATTTTCTCTTATACTTTATATTTATGTACAAAAGAAAAAAGAAAGAGTTTTTCAAGAAAACCTAAATAAGATACAAAAAAATATTGGTGCTAACATAAAAAAACTAAATTCCGGTGCAGACGAGTCTGTGCTGGTCGGTACCGATCGGTGTAGGTATAATTTATACCTGCACCGATGAGCACCTACCCGCACAGATTCGCCTGCATCGGAAACCGGTTTCTTCATCATAAACACCCTTCTAAAATATTGCAATAAGATTATGATAAGAAGAATAATTAAGTACCAACACTAGCAGCGGGTGTACGTCGCGGAATTCGCAAAAATGTTCATTACGAGGTACAGTCCGACACAAAACGATAACACCGGTACAGACAGTGCATTAGTGAGTGGCATGCTGTACAGATGTACAGTCCACTAAAACACCGTTTTTAAACTAGAAAGAATGAAAAGTACATATTGAAGAGGTTTTCAAACTCCTGTTGTTTTTTTTTTTATATTGACAACTAGCTTGCCGCCCGCAGCTTCACTCGCATAGACTACAGATTATATCGCATCGTGTAGGCGGAGACCCGTGTCCAGCAGTGGGATAAAAAGTAGCCTATGTCCTTCCCCAATGTCCCATCTATATACGTACTATAGGCAACAGCGTCGCTTAACCAGTTAGCAACGAAATTCGTGTGCGCGCGTATCGCTCCTGCACGAACTAAACGTATGTTGTGACGGCGCGGCGTGCGAGCGATTTTAACCTTAGTAGTGGTTAAGCGACGCTGTTGCCCATGGTACCTACCCAATTTCGTCAAAATCGATCTAGCGGTCTAGGCGTGAAAATGTATCAGACAGACAGACTTGGTTAAATAAGTACAGCAGATAAGTACCCATAGCAATGAGATTTTTTTTATCTTTGGCATTATGAAATTACGATCAAAATAAAAAATAAACATAACAGCAGAATTTTCGTACAATTTTTCTACCGCCTCGAGCGAGTACCTTACGGATTTTAATACAACTTTTCTACCGCCCCGGGCGGGAGTATCTTACGGATTTTAATACAACTTTTCTACTGCCTTGGGCGGTTGTACCTTACGGATTTTTAATACAACTTTTCTACTGCCTTGGGCGGGAGTACCTTACGGACTTTAAATACATCTTTTCGACCGCCTCAAGTTCCGAGTACCTTACGGGTTTTCATACAACTTTTCTACCGCCTCGAGCGAGTACCTTACGGATTTTAATACAACTTTTCTACCGCCTCGAGCTCCGAGGACCTTACGGATTTTTAATACAAATTTTCTACTGCCTCGAGTGAGTACCTCACTGATTTTAATACAACTTTTCTACCGCCTCGAGCGTGTACCTTACGGATTTTAATACAACTTTTCTACCGCCTCGGGCGTGAGTACCTTACGGGTTTTAATACAACTTTTCTACCGCCACGAGCTCCGAGTACCTTACGGATTTTCATTTAACTTTTCTACCGCCTCGAGCGGGAGTTATACAACTTTTCTACCGCCTCTTCGAGCAAGAATACCTTAAGGATTTTCATACAACTATTTCCCCGCTTTTTAGTATGGTAATAAAGAAGGGCTTTCTTCTCTCTTGGTGCTATTCTACCGGACACCACAAGGCCAATTACAGGCCTGTTTTAATACTGTGTATTATTTATGTCACTTTAAATTAACGGCCTACACAAATCTGTATCATTTTTTTTTATATTTGACAAAATCACATACATTGCTTCAATCCCAAAGTAAATAGCTATAGCACTTGTGTTCTGGAAATCAGAAACAACGGTGGTATGACACACACCCAGACCTGAGACAATATTGATAAGTTCATTTTCTACATTGACCCCGCCGGGGATCGAACCCGGGACCTCAAGAGATGGTGACGCCTTGAAAACCGGCGTGCGAACCACTAGACCACGGAGGTCGTCATTGACCCCAATTACATCCTAACTTTTAATACACCTGTAGATCTATCTGTGGTATTTTTTGAAATAAATATTTTGTATTTTGTATAATGTGTATTTCCGATTTAGGGATTACATACATTTAAAAAAAAGCAAATAGGTCAATTCTTCTTGAAAAAAAATAACTTTTGAACATTAGTCAAAGCCCGATTCACACTTGACCATAATGTCGAGATATTAGTTTAGTTATTCCAACTCTGCCGTCGTATCAGAGAACACAGTATCTTTACTTACTGTGTTTTCACTTTTATTGTATTACTGTAATAATGAGCAAGAGCTCTACCCGGCAAAATTTTTGTTTTATTTTTAGCACTTATGGTTCCAGAGATACGGTTACTAAAAACACAGTAACTTTTACGAACTAACACCAATTATTAAAACAAAACACAGCATGTAGGTATTACATAATTTGAAAACAGTAAGTAAGAGGTTACTGTGATAATGGTAACAAACAATAAATACCGTAAGAAATACACTTTAGATAAGAACACAGTAAAACGCTCTTGCTAGTATAAAACACAGCATTTTTTCTAAATACTGTGTTATAGATTAGCTCAAGATTTCAAGATTATAATATATCACCTAGCAACAATACAGTATCTAAGATACTGTGTTATAAGAGAATTATGCTGGCAATCGATTATTTAAGTTCCTTAACAAAATAACAGTATTTAACTACTTACTGTTTTTTTACCTAGACCTTTCGAGCGCGGAAACAATATTTTTTCTAATATTTTTATCTGCTTAACTTAAAATCTTCCCCGCGAGGAATTACCACACAACGAAAAAATGCTATTATTGGTAAATTGGGACCACTCATGCCTTCTAGTCGCCTTATATTTTGGAGAGAATTACCCACAAATGATATGGCTCTGGATCTGTGTACAGAAATTGAAGATGGCTGTGAATAGGATTACATAATAATGTGAAATTTTATATAATTTTGTATTTGATCTTTTATTGAGTTTATGTAAACATTTACTTGTTGTTTTTCGAAAGCCTTATTTAATAGGTATGTTAATAATGCAAGATCTCTTGAGTGATAGCTCACTCCAGCCGAAGGACGGTGGTCATGCTAGGGGGGCATAAAACTAAATAATTTTAATACCATCACGTAAAAAAGTAAAGTTAGTTTGTACGAACAATATCAGTTTCAAAAGGTCGTAAAGTAAAAAAGGTTGAGCTACCAAATAAGAGATTTTGCGTTATTTACAAACATATTCCTTAAGGCTTCGGCGAACGGTGAGCTTCCCATACAAACGTAATACCAAAATGATTTGCAATTTGCGCATAATTAACTCTTGTGATGTTATTCATATTAAGACAGTATTTGTCTAGGTTTCTATTAAATAAAAAATCCAAAATACTAAACATAATATAAATACAAATAAAAATGTATGCGATTTACAATTTTGTATGTATAAATGTAATAGGCATTTATTTTGAATTGGGTTAGTATTTTGGAATTTTTATTTAATAGAAACCTAGACAAATACTATATTATTCCAAATAATATCACAAGATTAGTAAATTGTGCTCAAATTGAAAATCATTTTGGTATTACGTTTGTATGGGAAGCTCACCGTTCGCCGGAGCCTTAAGTTACTGTTTTTATAATTATTTTAAAATATTATGGTTGATTGATCTCATGTTTTTAATAAGTAAAAGTTTTAACTAGATATTATTATAATTTGTTAGAAGTTTGCTAATTTTTTATTTTTTTGTAGGGACAACTTTTTCCAAATAGTGATTAAAAAGACTTTTAGATTTTTTTAATTTTGAGATTTTAGCATTCACAATGCGATTTATACAATACAAATAAATATACTAGAAAAAACACGACTCGCACCAGATCATGTTCCCGTCCGAGAACATGATCTGGTGCGAGTCGTGTTTTTTCTAGTATATTTATTTGTATTGTATGAGACTTTTAGAAGAAAGCCTAGAAAGGCATTTGATTTGAGACTGATTTGTTTAGTTTAGCTGTTTTACCAGTAAAATATAGTTAGTAATTATTTGTTTTATTTACCTGGACCATATTCAAGTTTCTTGCGCCCGTTCTTCTTGTCAGCTAAAAAAGTCTGGAACGGGTGGTAGGAAAATATAGACGATTCAAAAGTACTTAATAATTAAGTTTATTTGAATAAAGCTTATTTGACTTTGACTTTGGCTTTCAATTCATTTTACTAAATAAAATTATATCCTTTTTAGTACAAAAACTTGCAAAGTTTAGTCTATAACACAGTATTGTAAAATACTGGATTAGACCAACCATCGCTAGCTTTTATCGATTTAACTTAAAATACAGCAACTTGACTTACTAGATTCACAGTCAACTAAATTTTGTTAAGTAAATTAGATTAAAAAACAGTATATTAACAGTTGCTGTGATGAAGTAAAGAATTTAGCAGCTTCTTTACTTAACTTAATCACAGTATTTAGTAAATCTTAGCTAGTACACAGTAACTATGTCAGTTACTGTCATTTAGTCTAGTACAACTAATTTTTCTTATTTCTTTTTACCAACAAGAACACAGTTATGCATTTAACACGAAATATCATAAAGATACATAAAAAATAAAAATACACATTTTAGCGCAACGTTATTTTTAATCACTCTACATTCTAGTTAGTTTGCTAACTTTCATAAATTTGTCACAATCGAACATAGTTTCCAAAAAACTTTTCGCGCGTTTTTCTCGAAACGACTTTTTCAAAGTTACTGTGTTCTCTGATACGACGGCAGAACTATAAGCACCATATACCTACCATAATTTATCATTCGCTCCATTGCTCGCAGTTTCAGTTGCAAAAAATACGTAAAAACACGAAAAACAAAGGCAAAATTGCTTTTTCAGGTGCATACCGCGCCTGTAAGTTTTTTAATAACCCATGCCATGCGTAGGCATTTAAAAAAATAAAACACACATGGTATGAGTTTTTAAGCGTAATGAGTTGGGGTAGTGAAAGAATGGGCTGTATTCATTTGTTTCCTTTGTTACATGCTTTTTTTGTTTGTTGTAAACAATAAGGCAATCGAATTCTATCGCTCGAGTTCGCGAATGGATCGAGAACTTGAATTTAAATCATTAATGGCCGATTTCAATAATCTATCTTCAGTAAGAAATATGCCTACTATGGATGTGTTACTAGGCAATTGTTATTTCCCGTCATTTAACAGAAATATCTAGGCAACAAATCTTTAGTAAGCCTCTGACTTACTGAGGATAGGTTATTGAACATAGGCAGTTAAACAAAACACAAATTTAAAAAAATTGATTAAAAATCAAAAAAACCGACTTCAAAAAACCTGCCTATAAAAAACAAGAAATAATATTCAAATCATTAGATATCTATTGAAGTCGGGTGGGGCTGGAGTACAACTTTTTCTTTTCTTTTTATTCTTAAAGCCCCACCCGACTTCAATAGATATCTAATGATTTGAATATTATTTCTTGCTTTTTATAGGCAGGTTTTTTGAAGTCGGTTTTTTTGTTTTTGAAACAATTTTTTATTTTTTAACCGACTTCAAAAAAAGGAGGAGGTTCTCAAGTCGACGGTATTTTTTTTTTTTTTTATGTATGTTTTAACATAGCTTCGTCAGTTGTTACCCGATTTGTACAATTCTTTTTTTAACTCAAAGAACATAGTTCGTGTGTGGTCCCATAAATTTTTTACAGAGATCTGGCTAGTAGTTTTTTCATAATCCTGAAAAATATCAATTATTTAGCTCGCCATCGCACGAGTTTATGGAATTTCGGACATAACTTCTTTGTTTATGAACCGATTTAGATGATTCTTTTTTTATTAAAAAGGGTATACTTCAAGAGTGGTCACAATTTAATTTCGTTGTTATTGGACTTCGAACTTCGAAGATACATAAAGGAACTCTTTAAAATCAAATAGTATAAGTAAAGGGATTTAGGTTTTGGTAAGTTTATGGCAATCCAAAACAAACCAAATCATGGTTTGCGATGCAACGTTCTGGACTAGACTTGGACTACGATGACACAACGGAACTCCTCAAAAACAAACAGCGTAAATTTGGAAATTGAGTTCAGGGCATTTTACCATTGAAAATATTATAATATAAAGTAAAAAAATATTTACACGCTGCCACCACTAAAAAGTTGAAAATAAAAAAGCTTTTTAAAAAAAGAAAAACCGCCTTCAAAAAACTGAAAACAAAAACAGCTTAAAAATTAAATACCTCTAAAAAGCAAGAAATAATATTCGAATCATTCGTTACACATATCAATATTAATAAAACACGTCTAATGAAGTCGGGTGGGGCTTTAAGAAAAAAATGAAGTTGTCCTCCAGCCCCACCCGACTTCAATAGACGTGTTTTATTAATATTGATTTGTGTAACGAATGATTCGAATATTATTTCTTGCTTTTTAGAGGTATTTAATTTTTAAGCTGTTTTTGTTTTCAGTTTTTTGAAGGCGGTTTTTCTTTTTTTAAAAAGCTTTTTTTATTTTTAGTGTAATTACCTTCTGCATTAGGTATATTATTTAGGTAAAAAAATCAACTCAGCCAAACGTGCGATAATCGCGGATAAACATACATACATTCGGTTCAAACTGAGAACCTCCTTTTTTTGAAGTTGGTTAAAAAAGACTACACTAAGGTATCCCTTTTCTAACAAAAAAATATCATCTAATTCGGTTCATAAATAAGAAAGTCGTCAAGGTAGTTGATGCAAAATGATAGTATTTTCAGGATTACTTGAAAACTACTTGACCGATTTGAAAAAAAATTAAATGGGACTATCTCGCAAGCAAACTCAATCGAACAAAAAAAGAATTATCAAAATCGGTCCATAAAATTTCGAAGATACGCGCGAACAACGATTAAAAAAAAAACATACAATCGAATTGAGAACCTCCTCCTTTTGATGAAGTCGGTAAAAATGGCGAACCAAAAGAAACCTCTGAAACTTTGTAACTTTGTAACTCAATGTTATTTTTGCTCGAAAATAATAATGTGACTTATAGCGCCATCTAGTATCGAATAGCATACCTATAACTAGAATACAAGTTGGTGACTAGCTGCAAGTAAACTAAAATGACAAAGTTGTTCGATTCTTTGTAGAACGACAAAAGAAAATAGTAAGATTACATTATATTATAATTTTAATTTACATTCAACTAAAATTTTCTTAAGCTTGTTAACGCCATCTATCGTCGGGTAGCAGAATCCACTTTCATACTAAAATATTCAGTGAGGGCAGAAAGTTACAGCGTTACATAAATCTAACGGTACAAAGCGAAACGCACTTTATGTCCTTATGTTAAGGTTAATTATTCGTTTAATATTTGAACCAAGAAATAACATCACTGAAATATTTAGAAAGCAGTCGGTGGGGTGAAATAGGGATATCGTTTTCCGCGCAATACCGAAAGAGAGGTGAACTTTTATTTCTACTTAATTATTTTCCGCTATTACTCTAGAGAATTTCGCAACTGTAACTAAAATTGGGTGAACAAACAGAGAAATAATAACAAATAGTTAAAAGCAAAAATAATTGGCGCCAAAAAATGACATTTTACTTTTTTAAATGCAACGGATTGCAGGTTTGGGTACACATCCTTTTTGCACCCAGTCTTTTCGAAAACTACACAAGTTATGATATTAATGATCTTTATGCTGAAAGAGTAAGGAGAGTTTCGGGCTGTATACGGAAAGAAAGAGACGGTATTATATTGATACAGTGTAGTCTTCTATGTGTTACAATGTGGAGTAAATTGAGGCTGCATTTCGTGCGCTGTGTGCGACACAGAGGGCACTCTGTGTAGAAATTCTCAAGTAAATTCGCACACCTGTATTTCTAGTTGGAAAACAGGGATGCTGGTTGTGTGTGCTGTGTGTATGAAAGGCGCTCGTGTGGGTTTTGTGCATGTGTGAGTAGTCGGAGGGTTGAAACGGAGGCAGAAAGGGAAGCGTATGCAAAAAAAACAATGTTAAATTTGACTAAGTTTTTTCTCGAAGAAATAATTATATTATATCCTTCTTCCTACTAATATTATAAATGTGAAAGTTTGTGGGTTTGGATGTTTGTTCCTCAATCACGCAAAAGCTACTGAACGGATTTGGTTGAAATTTAGCACACAGATAGTAGATAGTCTGGATTAAAACATAGGATAAGGAGTTTTTATCCCGATATTTCCACGGGAACGGAAACCACGCGGGTGAAACCGCAGGCGGCCGCTAGTAATATAAGATTCCAATATATTTTTATTCATACTCTGCCGGTCTCTGCTACATGCCACATTCTTTCTGAAATAAATTTTAAACGACTGTCAATTATTTAATAACTGTTTGCGTTATAAGATAACTAGTATGAATTACAGTAAGGATCTATTTAAAAAATAAATCTTTTATTGTACAAATTTTTAATTTTTAGCAGCCACAATGATATTTTCATATTGCAAATGATTAATTAAATGATACCACGTCCTTATTGTGTTATTTCAATATTTGCAACTTTCAACAATACAAGTTTAAAAAATTGCTCTTGAAATTATCATTTGCCTTCGTTGGCGCCCAACGTGGCACCAACAAAATTTTATTTCTTTATTTATACCAAGTTTATATGTGAGGACCTGTAAATGACTGTCATTACTACTGCTATTTGTTTGACTTTGAAGTTAGTTGTTGGTTAAATAAATAAATAAATGTGAGCGATTCAGTATAGCGTAGTTGTTTAGCACAGTCAGCGCCAGTGTTTTTCGTTGAGATTTCAAAGAATCACATTAATCGTTTTGCTTCATATTTTATCATCCGTACCGTAAGAGAGTGGAACTCCTTGCCTGAGTCTGTGTTTCCCGATAGGCACGATCTGAGTCAAAGTCAAAGTCAAAGTCAAATAAGCTTTATTCAAATAAACTTAATTATTAAGTACTTTTGAATCGTCTATATTTTCCTACCACCCGTTCCAGACTTTTTTAGCTGACAAGAAGAACGGGTGCAAGAAACTTATCAGCTGTAACAGCCATAAGTAACTTTCTGAGGGCTTTCAAGTCGCGAGTGAACAAGTATCTTCTAGGCAAGCGCGTTTCATCGTAGATCGCATCATCGCTTACCATCAGGCATGATAGCAGGCAAAAGCTTGTCTATCTATCGTAAAAAAAACATTTGTTACGGTTTATCATGAAACGTGATCATAAATTTACAATCTGAGACTTCTCTGCTTTGGAAGGCACGTATGTGAGGAAGTTAAAACTTGATGAATACGGTTGTACTATGGTTGATGATTGTACAAATGTACATTCTTTAACAAGCAGCTAATAATAAGCTAAGCATAAAACCAATGCCATACTATGTACTTACAAAAAAAATAGTTTTACAGATGCTAATTTATATTGGCTCCCAACATGGGGCTTAAATATAATTCATTAAAACAAAGAAAAAGTAAGCATGCCATAATATTTTTAGTTTTACTTCACACTAATCTTGATGATTATATTCCTAAATATTTATTTTATCTCAACAGCTTTTTCTGCTGTCTGTACAACTAATCTCCGCCACCCTCCCGTAATAGGCCATCTCCTCGTCACCATGGAGACCGTACAAAATGGCTGCCACGCCCCCCACCTCTCCTCGCGCAGATATAAAAGCGCTCCCTAGGCGTCTTTTCCTCAGAGCGCCAGTACGCGGCGACGCGAGTGCACGTCGCTTTGATTTATTTTTCATTTGACACATGTCGATATTTTATTTATTTTCCTTTTACCTGTATCACGAGACAGGTGCCCTTCACGAGTTTATTTAGTTTCGGTTTTTTCTTCTTTTTTATTTTTTTTTCAATTTTCTGTGAGGTGTGTCGGCGCTCACAGAAGGTAAGTGAATTCTCCAGACATTTTCGCGATTTTCTCGTCATTTTTGACACAAAAAATGAACTTTATGCGTTAATTAAGTTTCGATCGCGTCGTCATTATTTTTGACACGTGCTTATTCACTTATCGATTTCTTTGCAGATGAGAGGGGGTAAAAATAACCACTGTCCTCTCGTACGTGTCCGCGAAAAGCGACTTTGAGTGTTTTGTTTTAAGGTTTATAATCCTTTGTCCATTTCAAAACTTGTGACCTACGTCACACCGTTTTACGAGGTGAAAATAATTAATGTCAAATAAATTGAAGGCGACTTAGTGTTGCCACAGATTATAATGCTGGGTTGAGGGGAGATTTTGACGTATATTGCAATTTTGCCACTTTGGTGTTGCCAGTTGGGACATTAAGTGTTGCTAGGTGCATTTTTGTGTAACGATCGGTGAGCGAAGTAAGGCTGGAATGGCTTTACTATGACCGGGAAGGCATTAGAAATGGTCTTGTGTTGGTTATTGATGTTATTTTTTATGTTGAATTACAGATTCTGCAAGAAACTTCAGCATTTTAAATTTTTGAGACTTGTGTAAAAATATAATCATAATTTAAGTCAATAAGAACACTGAAAATTCTTCTGAAATGGTCTTGTGTTGGTTATGAATGATATAAAACGTATTTTTTTCGTAGCATTTGCGAGAAACTTCAGTATTTTTCAAAGTCCTGAAACTTATGTAAAAATGTCTTACAAAAATCATTAACTTTAGGATCTCATTCATTTTCTATTAAATATTTTATTATCTGCCAAGTGATTCTCGATAAGTAAACTTTATGCGTTTTGATGGCCTCTTGGAATAATGATTCTGCCCACTGTACCCAGAATCCCAGTTCGATTCTTTGTATGGTTGTATGGTGATCATACACATTTATTCCTAAGCCACGCATATTTATATGCTATTTTTTTTATTCTATTATTTTTAACGCGTTTTTATTAGGCACGATCTGACAAACTTATAATTATCGTGGTCAATCGATCGAGTGTTCAAATTATCAAAAATAAATCAACCTTTTCCAACTTTTTTATGCTAAGCCACAAAGCTAGAATGGAATTAGTTTTTGAATTTCTTAATAAAGAAAAAATACCAAATATTTTCCATTATAGGTATTATAGGTATCTTTATTGTATGTTACAAGTTTGAAACTTGTATAATCGTCGTTAAATACAATAACCTTAGCACGAACAGCTTTCGAAAAAAATAACGCGCGTAAAAACATTCGATAAAGTAATTTTGTATGAGAAATTTGTACAGCTCCATCTATCGCCGAATAGCGAATATTAAATTTTCCATAGATAATTTTCTATCGAGTACTTTTAGCCGCGTTTTTTTCTCAATACATGTTCGTGCTAAGAATACAGAAGTGATCAACTACAGAGCGTTTGCGGTACAAAACGACGTATTTTAATTTGCAATCTCGAGTGAAGTTGCAGTTTTACATATCGTGATGGTCAATACTCTCGTCATCATCATCATCAAACAACTCTTAATAGTCTAGGAATTTGCCCTTTCCCATGGGAGGATGTTGCCGTAATCTCATTTGCATAGGTGGATTGGAGAGCAAACATCTATTGAGAAAAAAAATGTAGAAATTTTATTTCGCTTTTCGGCGGCAGATGGCGCTGTACAAATTTCCCATACATAATTACTCTATTGAATGTTTTCACGCTTTCGATAGCTGTTCGTGCTATGGGTGCTGTACCCTTAGCACGAACAGCTATCGAGAAAAATAACGCGCGTAAAATTACTCGATAGAGCAATTTTGTATGAAAAATTAGTACAGCGCCATCTATCGCCGAATAGCGAAATTAAATTTTCCATAGAAAATTCTCTATCGAGTAATTTTACGCGCGTTATTTTTCTCGATAGCTGTTCGTGCTAAGGGTACTGATCTAGGAGGTCTTAAACAAACTCTAAGCCAAGTCGCATTGATAATAAGATGGTGATAGGTTCCAATAGTCCATTTTCTATGCACAATTATTTAATACTTATTATAATTCTAATACACAATTTTAATAATGTTTTACGTGGAATTTTTAGGGCCCACAGTCTAGTATTTTTTTAGACGGTCTCGTTACATTCCCTCGTAGTCACTGCTAGAAGTAGATAGCAAAACTGCTTAAAGTGACCGTTTTTGACACATTTGCTATCTACTTCTACGAATGACTACGAGGGCATGTAGTGATACCTTCTGAAAACCATGGGCCGTAAAAACTTCACGAAAAACATTATTAAAATCTTTTTCTATTAATAACTTATTAAATAAAAGGCTCTGAGGGCGCCACTTTCAGTCATACAACCGCCTTCAGCAGTTTGTAAAAGCGTTTAGGGGGCCTTTAACACTTGAAGAAATTTTCGTAGTCGAAATTATCTAAAACTAGCGGCCGCCCGTGGTTTCACCCGCGTGGTTCCCGTTCCCGTGGGAATATCGGGATAAAAAGTATCCTATGTTTTAATCGGGCCTATCTACTATCTGTGTGCCAAATTCCAACCAAATCCGTTCGTCAGTTTTTGCGTGATTGAGGAACAAACATCCAAACATCTAAACATCCAAACCCACAAACTTTCACATTTATAATATTAGTAGGATATTAATAGGATAATGAAAACATATTTCTTATTGATTGACTATTTCTTATTTTGGAAAACTGTCGAACACAAAACTGAGAAAGCTAGCCAAGGTTTTTTCAGATACAGTTTCAAGATACAGCATTGGAAAACTACAAAATTGGAGGTCATTATGATATTTTGCTGTCGAGAAAAGTTTTAGCTACCATGTTTCTACACGCCGTACAGTTCCGGTTAAGAATAGGACTGTCCCATCTCATCCCGTGGGTATCGTAGAAGGCGATAGAGGGAAGTTTTTAGGGACCCGGTACAGTCCATCGCACAAAGGGTCACTCGAATGGCAGCGAGGAAACTGTCAACAACAGCATTCCCGAGGAGGGTTGGTGTCAGGCAGGCGGCCGACCGTAAAACTTTGCCAAAACCAAATGCAGTATGAATTACATGCTGCGCCGACCCCAATAGTGGTCGTTCTACGAGCTCAAAATTTTATTTAGTGTAGAACACTATAAATAAATTGGGATAAGGGCAGGAGGATGATGATGATGATGATGATGATGATGTTTCTGTCAATCGACGTTACTGATTAATATAATCCACTATCTACATTATTTTTGGGGCCGATAAATCAAGCTACAATGTGCGAAATCGTTGCTCAATTTATATGTACTTTGTACGGCCTCTTAATGAATTTCTCAGAGTAGGGGTTTGACATTCGGCCAAATACTAAAACGAATCTTAAAGTTAAGGCCACCTTAAATTCTAAAAAGTTACAGAATCTCTATGAGACTGACAGCTTCCTTAAAGTTAAGTAAAGTTACATCTTAACTTATAAGATTTTAGCTAAGAAGCCTTTGAGTATTCGGCAGTAAGAATGAATTGTTTTGTTAGCCAATAGTTAGTAAAAACTTATGTTAATCCCATTTTTAGGGTTCCGTACCCAAAGGGTAAAAACGGGACCCTAAGACTCCGCTGTCCGTCTGTCTGTCTGACACCAGGCTGTATCTCAAGAACCGTGATAGCTAGACAGCTGACATTTTTACAGATGATGTATTTCTGTTGCCGCTGTAACAACAAAAATAAAATAAAATTTTAAGGGGGGCTCCCATACAACAAACATGTTTTTTGCCGTTTTTTGCTCGATATTAATAACGACAACAGGTAGACAGTTAAAATTCTCACAGATGATGTATTTCTTTTGCCGCTATAACAACAAATACTAAAAACAAAATAAAAAAAAATCTAAGGGGGGCTCCCAATGCTCCCATACAACAAACGTGATTTTTTTGCCGTTTTTTGGTACGGAACCCATCGTGCGTGAGTCCGACTCACACTTGGCCGGTTTTTTTTTACTTTACAAAGACTTTCTTTTATTGATGTTATTGTAAGAAGCAACTGGTTATTGTAATTAAGTTTCATAACCAAAAAATAAGGGTTTTCATTAACATTTTAATGATTGGATACTAAATAAGTAAGTATAATTATTTTGTCATTTAGTTGGAGCTAGTAAAAAAATATGTCAATCTTAAAAAAAACACACTTTAACATTTCCTCAAACATACACACAGTAATTTGCAAAACCTTTTCGTCAATAATTTAAAGATTTACCGTTTAATCTAAACGAACGGATTAAAAATTAAATCTACATTATCCTACGCAAATGTGGTATGGATTATAATAATCCGAGTGGAGGTATTTGGGATTGAAGCAAAGGAATTAAGGACGGGGAGCGTTGTTTTATAGCGTTAATATTACAAATATGAATGCAGCACTTAAAGTTAATTTATTATGAATTGAAAACATCATAATTGAGAAGAAAAGTCTAACTGCTTTTCTCTCAAGAAATTTTAAAATAATTTTCGTATTCTCAAAACTATTGATTGTTTACAAAAAGGCACAGAACTTATGAAATTTGTTTAATTTAAAGCCATTGACTTCACGTGACGTCACTTCATTTTATAAAAATTTACGGGATACAATAATATAAATAAATAAAAAATAATTATTACTTATTATAAAAAGTAAAAAAAAACAAAGAATAGATGGATAATCACCTATAAACCGTAAAATACTTTTGATACATAATATTATTCGTAAATTTATCAACAAAAAAACACAAATTTATGGACAAAACATTATCAAAACTATTTTCTTAACTAACACTTTTTTAATGCAAAGCAGGACATCTTTATGCAAATAAGTTTTCATGTGACTACTTCTACAAAAGAATAAAAAATGTATCCCTTCTGAATAAGTAATATAAACTTATAAAAACACCAAACGAAATATCAAAACTTACGGTAGTTTGAAATGCAAAGAGCACTTTTCTATTTTCTCTACATTTCCCTGGCGTACTATTATAAAATGATACACTTATCCCTTTTAATAATTCAGCATACTTGCACAAATGTACCGTCGGAAAAAATGACTTGAGATTGTCTGTACCATAGCCTTCTATATCTTCCAAGCCCTGAAGTTGAGCAGAACGGCAACATCGCATGTGGTCAAGCACATAGTATAAAATTATTTTAAAAATTATTTATTATTTGTTTTTCCTATATTATCTATGTTTAAACTAGTTGTAAATTGTGATGTAAGATTATTTCAATAAAGTTTTATATTTATTATTATTATTTATTTATTAGAACATAAGGTTTGAGTCAAATTATTTGAACTTTTCGGGGGTCTTTTAGTACGATGAGCATTTTGATCTAAGCCTCCTCTAGCAATAAATCTTACATCATTGGAAAGGTATTTAAATTTGAAACACTTTATTGTATTACTATAATCGTGAACTATTAGTACTTTGAGAGTTATAACGCTCTAAACTTGACCAATTTTTTTAACATTAATGACCTAAAACTCCGAACTTACTAACAATTAATAGAAAGTATGTTTGCAGCAAATATTTGTCATATAAAAACCTTTCTTATGATATATCATTCATTTCTATAGGTGTGGTAGATGCACTCCCATAGACAATAAACCACTTTTATACTTTAATAACCTTTAACTCCAAAAGTATTAACAATTGATATAAAGTATATTAACAGCAAATATTTGTCTTTAAAAGACCTTTCTAATGATACATCATTTATTGCTAGAGGGCGTGTTACTCAACTCCCTGCTGAAGAAAATCAACAAAAAAGATGACATCTTTGACAGCCATTTTTTCCTGGTTAACATTGATATTTTTCTTATTGTTTAATATACAAAGCATTTCAATAAAAGAACTAAATTATTTTCATATTTTAAACCTCACACGATTACTACGAAAAAAAATATCGACCTCTTAAAATTGAAATATTCCCATACATTTAGTATGGAGACTGGCCGACGACATGACCACGAACTGACAGTAACAGACGTTGCCAAACTTATGTTCACGGCTTGGAAATGAAGAAGGCTATGTCTGTACCCTAAGTACGAATAGCTATCGAATAAAATAACGCGCGTAAAAACATTCGATAGAGTAAATTTTTATGGAAAATTTGTACAACGCCATCTATCGCCGAATAGCGAATTTAAATTTTCTATAAATAATTACTCTGTCGAGCACTTTTACGCTCGTTTTTCTCGATAGATGTTCGTGCTAAGAGTAATCGTTATTTGTCTTACAAATTATGTAAACAACATTTGATAGTTGTCATATACGTCTTTTAAAAATTTAATAGTTATTCAAAAATATGTTGTGTAATTAAATCAAATTGTCACTCATTTAGTAGTTTCTTTCATAATCCATGTATGGAAAACCATTTGTTTTATTTCATAATAAATTATATTACCTAATAAAAAGTTGGGTATAGATTGTTTGCTAAATTAGACAGACAGACATATTTGATAGGTACGTAGAATTTTCCAACTTAGGTACATTTACTTTTGTAACTATTCATTTTTTAACCAAATGATTTTTAAACGTCATAATTTTATTTATCGTAACGAAATATTTAACTATATAATCCTTTATTTTCTGGCGTTCTATAATTCGTATTAGAAAAGGTTAATTTAATGCAATTAACACTGCCATTTCTCTTTAGAAAGGAACTAAAATTATTCAATTGATGGCAACTAAATTTCCTTCATTTATTTTATTTCCTTTCTATCAAATACGAACATAAACTTTTAAGCTAAGAAGCATTGAAAACAAAACGACAGTACTGTTTCAAAACAGTTTTGTAACCGAATATATGAATATATATCGGCTCATAAAATATTTATATATGAAAATTCAATAGTTCCTCGAAGAGATTGATGGAGATTGAAAAATGGGGACGTTACATATACATATATGTAACTGTATACATCTTACGAGATTCTAAATTATATGAAGAAAAAGAACAGATATAACCGTCTCTATGTGGTCTAGATGTTTGCCTACCCTTGTGAGACAAAGGTGTTCCGGGTTGGTTCCCAGAGGGGGGTTCATTTGTACTCGGTTTGGTTGGTGGTAGAGCTTATTTCAAGTCCGCCTGGCTAGCTACCACCATCTTACCTAAGTCTGTCGCCATAACAATAATTTAAAAATTGTTGTGTTCCGGCAGTTAGAGGTAAGATAGCCAGTTCCTCAGTGGTGAGGATTCCGGGTGTAGTGCACTTCCACCTTCGGCCTTATCGTCACTTAACATCAGGTGAGGTGAAGGCCAAGCACTATCCCGTTGTGCATAAAAAAAAAGTTCAATAATTATATATATAATTTTTTGTCGATTCAGTTACAGCTATCGTGAAAAATGACGCGCGTAAAATTACTCGATAGAGAATTCTCTATGGAAAATTTAATTTCGCTATTCGGCGATAGATGGCGCTGTATTTATTTTTCATACAAAATTGCACTATAGAATGATTTTACGCGCGTTATTTTTTTCGATAGCTGTTCGTGTTAAGGGTACAGAAAGCCATTAGTCAATAATGTTGTGACACCCAAAAACGGGCCACGTCAAAGTTATCGATACAATCGTATCGATAGACTTAAAATAAAAGGGTCAATAGTTCATTGGCCGTCGTGGCTGGATCAAGAAGGTTGTATGCGACGGGATGCTGGATCGATATACGTCGTCTGTGCCAGTAGGGATGTCGTAGATTTTCGATGTCGATAAAATACGGTTTTGGGTGTTCATATCATGTTATAGTTCCGGTTATCCGGTTAAGACGTTTTGATTTATTCAGATAAACTTAAGTCGAATATCATACTTAGTCAACCCAATTTAATTTAAGTATACGGATTTGGAGCCGAAAAGTAATATCATACAAATAAACACCATAAAAGATGGATGATGGATATCCAAAAATCTGTCAAAAAAGAGCACCATGATTATTTACTTTATCGTTCAGAAATTTGTCATTAATAAGTGTTTGCAAATATTATAATATTAAATATTTTCAAACGAGATACAAAGTTGCTGAGATATTTTAACATTACCATTTTATGCATTCTGTGACACTACACTGTGTGACACTACTTACTCTTATATAGATCAAGAACGATCTATTTAAGAGTAAGTAAGTAAATACCTAAATAAGATTTATCTCTATATATATATATTATATACTCTATTTAAATATACTTAACAGTACTTTTGGTGAAAGTGAGGTGCTATAAAAAATTTCAGCGAAAGTATGAATAAATTTCTTTAAAATTAAAAATAATATTTAATCAAATAATTTTTATCCACCTTTTTATGACTTAAATAACAAATTATTATTCAACAATTACGTTGAAGCCCCCTTTTAAGCATAAAGATTTGCTCTTTCTTATTTATTTTCTATTCACAGTTGATGAATAGAAAATAAACAACAAAGAGCGGAGTTCAAGAGAATTTAAACTTGTTTAATCAAAAGGTAATTCTATGGAAAACCTACTGTAATTTACCTTACTAGTGGTTAGAACTTAGTTAAAATATAATGTAACGCTGTTGTTTATTAAATAAATAAAATAAATACTCTAAAAACTCGAGAAAGACCACACCTTCATCGCCCAGACGCCATCACCAATAACTAATCTCGCAAAACGGCTGAATTATTAGGAGCCCACAATTTTCAAGCAATTAACTGGGTTGATAGCGTTTACTAACGGTTTGCTTAATAATCAAGTTAAGGGGGAGCTAAGTAATCCGTTAAGTCCACTTCTGAAGTGATTACCGCGATTGATTAAAAATATACCGGTAAAGTATTATTACATAATACTAACGATGCTGTTTACTTACCGTTTCCAAACTGACGTTTTTTATAATCTCTTTTGTAAATAACATTATAATGTAGGATGGATCTTTAGTTCGTTGGTACGATGTATAGACCTAACCATTAAAAAAAATGCAATGTTATTTCTAACAAAATTACACCACAGTTAACGTTTTTATCAAGTTTTTATCTTTTTATATCCTACTAATATTATAAATGTCAAAGTTTGTGGGTTTGGATGTTAGGACTTTGGATGTTTAGATGTTTGGATGTTTGTTCCTCAATCACGCATAAACTATTGAAACGGATTTAGTTCAAATTTGGCACACAGATAGCAGATAGCCTAAATTAAAACATTGGATACTTTTTTCCGGTAATCCTACGGGAACGGGAACCACGCGGGTGAAACCGCGGGCAGCCGCTAGTTGTTTATAAAAGTCAATTGAGTAAAAATCAAATTTAATTTTTAATACTTTTTTAATATCATTTCAATTTGTTTCGAAAAGCTATCTGCAAATACGAAGTAGGTATGTAAAGTCTTGATTTTTAGACTGATGAGGCGTTAAGCAACAATAAATAATTTATTTTTCTATCTATCTACATCAAATAATCTAAAATATTATTATTTCGTGTGATAATATTCTTTGTTTGTTACTTTCAGCAACAATTGATCTCCGTAGATACATTAAAACGTCACTCCAAAACTCTCTAATTATAAGTAACACTGCCATCTACCGTCGTCATTTTGAACGTTTAATAAAATTAAGAATCATATCTCAAAAGGTGAAATATTAATCGGGCATGATGAAAAGGGGTGTCTTAAAGCAATTTGTTCGACTAAAAAGGTACCTTTAAGCATCTTGTCAATTAAGAAAGAGAAATTGATTACACTTCGCAACATTTCTTGGCTTGACACGGTTTTGTTAAAAACTTTTTTGTTTTTAAATTTTGAACGATCGTCAAAATTTATAATATACAGCCTGCGGCTATGAAGTTATTTAAACTTTGTTTATTTTTCATAGGAAAAATGTTTTGACGTCAGTAGAATACCAAAGTTATAAAATATGATTATTTTATAAGTATTTCCTTAGAAGGAATTTTTCGGTAATGAAGTAATGAAATGAAGTACTTAATTGTTATTTAAAACTTACGACAAGTTTTGTAGAATACTGAATTCTACAATCCTCAGGAGTGATTTTGTTGATTAACTATTTTCACCATAAAAGTAAGTTGACAAAGGTTAAGTTAATGAAAGTCACGGTTATACCGAAATACAATTAGTAAAAATTTAAAAGCGATAAAGTTACTCTTAAAAGCTTAGAATTTCTTTCTGTTTTCTGTTACAAACTATAGTCCTCTTAGAGTGAAAAATATAGAGGTCAGTTATTTATACATTTTATTAATTTTTTATCGATATTTTTATCGACAACAAATCGCATCACTACCCCACTCCCCACATTCCATCGCTCGCATCGCCTGTGTGCGTATTACTGATTGCTGGAGACCAAGCGGCGTAATTACAAACTCTATAACGCACCTAATACGCATAGTTCTGTACGTCGCATAACATGCCATAATATTTACGATAACATTTTAGATAAGAAAATTATGGGAAAAGTGCAACCTTTTAAATATTTGTTTTCCATGTAAAATGCGTGGTTCTGTGTGTTGCATAACATGACATGATAATATTTAGAATAGCTTTCAAATTGTTTTTGTGGTGTTTAGAGATTACGTAAAAAGTGTAATCTTGAAAACCTTTTTTTGCTTGCCATGTAATACGCTCAATTCTGTACGTTGCATAACTAAGTAAAGTACCTATAAATATCGCTATAAAATGGCCCAATATGTATATTATGGCCCAATATGTATAATATCTTTATACTGTTACCGAAGATTTATTCGAAAAAAAAGAACAGTTTTTCAATCTTTTACACTTGTTACGGACTTCTCTTTTTCGTTTCCATGTGTATGTAAAAGGAGAAAGTAATGTTTTCTTAACTACTTTACTAATCTAAAAGGTCTCATATGAAACGAATAAACCTAATATAATTAAAATATAGGTCTAGTGTTCTTGCAATCATATTTTTTGTCATAAAACATACCTAAAGAATTACTTATATTCATATTTTCTTTGACTAAAATTGCATCTTGGTTATTTTAAAGGAGTTTGAAACAATTTTATCTATAAAAGAAATAAGTAGCTCTTTCCATTTGCTAAATTACATTTTTATCATTCATATTCCTAAAAGTAATATCATAAAACAACCCCACGCCAAAACATTTCACGTTATAGACTTTGTAAACACGTTTTTAAGTACCCCAGAACTACTTACAGAAAGGGGTTTCATCCCTCTCGCTTCGATACACTTAGATTGACAAGGACAGTGACATAGTGAGGAGGTTTTTATTTCTATGGTTTTTGAAAGGATGATGGTTTGAAATTAAAGCATATTATAAGAGCCATAAACTTTAGTAGATATACATATATTAAGATTGTTATAAATAAACATAAAAGTTGTCAAATCGCACCCTAGCTGTAAACACCGATAAATATAAAAAAACCGGCCAAGTGTGAGTCGGACTCGCGCATGAAGGGTTCCGTACCAAAAAAAGTAAAATACGTTTGTTGTATGGGAGTCATTTATTTTATTCTGAATTTTTCTTAAGATAGAGCCTGTTAACGGACAGACGGACAGATGGAGTCTAAATAGGATCCCGATTTTACCCTTTGGGTACGGAATCCTAAAAAAAATTAAAACTGAGCTATTTTGGCTCAGTATAAGTTGCCTCACTTTGCATACGCGGACACGGCTTCTAGGTGTAATTATTCTAAGTTTATATGGTAAACAAATTACTATTCTTTCCAAATTCAACTTTGAATAGAAAGAAACAAATAAGAGTATACTTTGTACAAAATAAGCGCCCGTTTGAAAATGGGGCGCTATTTCCAGGTGCCGTTTTTGAGACTCTGACTATACATCTCTAGCTAAGCTCTACCTGCTCTATTATCATTTTTAAAATCGCTATAAAAGAGTGTTGAGACGAAAATTATGTTGAAATATTTTCTCCTCCAAATTATAATATTTTGTAAGGGGAAAGAAACTCATAATATTCGTAAATTATAGACTAGCGCAAGTCTATAATCTCTGGGTTTAGTATCAAGGAGTAACGAACACGTTTGTTCGCTATATTTTTTTTAATAATTCGTAGCAAGTCCGTGGTGTAGAAATCTCACTGCTCTGTAATTCGTCACATAGATACTAGGGATGGGCCGAAGTTCGTTTTACATTCGGTCTAACCGAAATTCGGCGGTCTAAACCGAACTTCGGCATTCGGCCGAATGTCAGTTCATCAATTTCGGCCGAAATTCGGTAAAGTAATATTATTGAGTATTTTACTAAATCTTAAGGAGAGCTAGTATTAGAATCTGGAGTTCGTGGGTTCAAATTCTATGGAGGATGCACATAGTAATTCACTTTGTCAAACATTTTACAGTATTTCGGAAAAGAAAATCATATCTCTCGGGTATAACTCTGTGCCAATTACTATTGATTTACAGTCTTATGTAACTGGGAAAATTAAGTAAAAATCTCATATCCATTTTAAATAATATTTTTATATTGAATTTCTTAATAAAATTTCAACAGAATACTAATTATTAAATATCCTTGTCATCATAAAGAATCAACACAAATAAATATATTGATTATCTTTTTACGACTTAATACCTATCATATAATCTTTTACAACAACTTATTTAACCTTTCTAGAAATACTTAAGTCAGATAAAATTATTAATTATTTTCTTAAGTCACAACAAAACGTTACGTGTTCTGTTTCACTAACTGGGTAATAATAACATAAATATGTATTTATTTATTTTAATATTACTGTGACCGTTAAAAATAAAATTATTATTTCAATTAATGAAATAAAAAGAATGCATTTAATGAAAAAATACCGGCCGTTGTCGCGCTGGCAAAAGTGCGGTCAAGATTACCAAAATTCGGTCGAAGTTCGAATTCGGCACATTTGTGAACCGAATGTTCGGCCGAAGTTCGTATTCGGTTAAATCCACATTCGGCCCATCTCTAATAGATACAAAATAAATTATGTTATTTGACTCACAATTTATTAACAATTTATATAAACAACAGTGGTACATACCATAAACAATTTTTTTTAGATAGATTTTGTGTGGGAAATTTGTACAGCGCCATCTACCGCTGAAAATCGGAATTAAATTTCCCATAGATAATAACTCTATTAAATACTTTTACTGTTTTTTTTTATATATATACAGCTGTGCTTTCCTCAATAATGTTAAAAGGCTGATTGTATTTTTCGCAATTCAAAACGTTCCATGCAAAAAAAACATGAGTCATCTCAAAATCTAAAGCATCTTCTTTAGAAATATCATAATAAGTTATCAATCACAGTTATTTTGTAAACTGACGTTACAGGCTTTTGTAAACACACTGGGAAGACGTTTTTGAGTTATCTGTATTAATCAATTGTGTCTCCTCATTTACCTGAGGGTGCCATCTTAAAGAGGACAGGGCCGTATTTTATATCACAAGTTCTATTTTGGGGGGCATTAAATTTTTAGGGTCAGCGAAGAAAAACCATTTTTGGTACTTATGGCACATAAAATGCGACTAAACTGACAATAGACAGTGATCCGCGGCAACTTCACTCGATAATCTATGGCAGAGCGTAAATTTTACAGATTAAAATACATTGCTTTGTACCGCAAGCGCTCTGAAGTCAGTCACTTTTGTTGAACAAATTTAAATTACTCGCATTGTAGTTTTGTATTTCGTTCGAGAAATGATAATACAATAATGGTAACTATGATAAATTTTTTTATTCAAAACTATTAGCAGGGTTTCGATACGTTGACAAGATTGGTCATTTCTCGGGCGTTAAGTTGTTAATTTTTATGTTGTAATTTTTTTATAAGTATTGAATTTTCCTTAAAACACTATAAATTAAATTCTTGTAGTAACGTTTACCCGTGATTATATTAGAACTCAATTATATTTTGCATAAGGATTTGGTATAATAGCGTCACTAATTCTTTATCTTCAAAATCTAAAATTAAGCAATGTACTGTGCTATTGTGTTATTTGTACTGGAAATAAATAAATATTATTATTATTAAAACATTATTATTATTATATTAGAAAATTTCATCTGCAATTTCTTTATGTGTCTAACTAAATAAAATCTTTTGACTATCTAAAGTAAATACATAAGTCAAACAGTATTTCCTTCAAAGTCTGAATCACAAATATTTATTCTCGAATTTCACAGAAACATTATCTCCTCTATTGATATTTTATTCTTAAAACTGACAACATGACAAGGTCACTTAAAGCGATCAATTTCTCAGTTCAAAATGGCCCTCTTCGACCCTTCATCCGGACCTGAGGGGGGACCACCCAACCCAACCCCCCTTCCGACGGCATGAGGCAATTTGCTGGATGTTTGGTTTTTAGATAACACAGTGAATATTTCTAAACGACAGTGTTGCCAGGAGTGATTATTAAATTTTGGAACTTGAGAAGATTTTCGTATTAAAATAAATTAGTAAATATTGGGTAATGACATACGTATTTGCTATTTTCGTAACTAAAATGTAATTGTATTTTTTATTCGGGCTCTACGAATGAAGAAAAAATATACTTACCTTTGCATTTGTACAAAGTCACTGCTTTAAAATTGAGTACCTACAGGTTTTTCATTTTGATCATATTTATTAATTCTTAATTACTCTTAACTGCCCCTGTGGTCTAGTGGTTCGCCCACCCGTGTGACGCACTGGTCCCGGGTTCGATTCCCAGGAAGGAGGTACAATTTGTACTCGGTTTGGTTGGTGGTAGGGCTTATTTCAAGTCCGCCTGGCTAGCTAACCACTATCTTACTTTAGTCTGACGCCTGAACAACAATTTAAAACATTGTTGTGTTCCGGCAGTTAGAGGTAAGATAGCCAGTTCCTCAGTGATGAGGATTCCGGGTTTAGTGCGCTTCCACCTTCGGCCTTATTGTCACTTAACATCCGGTGAGGTGAAGGCCAAGCACTATCCCGTTGTGGATCAAAGATCTTTGGACAAGAGACTTATAAAAGATATTTACCAATAACTTTTTTAACAAAAGTTTAAATTTTTCGATATCTAAGATATCTTCAAATAAAATAACTTTAGTACTATGCGCGCCAAATAAGAATAGTATCGACAACTTCACGGCACTGGACAATTTTATTACTGCTTAGTAGAATTGATAACTTCATAATGTATAGGATGTGCATAAAAAGAAACAAAATAGATAAAAATATGATTTCTATTCTTGCTGGCATCAATCAGCATGGCAAACGATCATAGGATTTTTTGCTAGCAGTACAAAATTGACCAGTGACGTGAAGTTGTCGATACTATTCTTATTTGGCACGCATAGTAATAACTTAATAAAGACTGACGAAATAGGTAGCTAAAACTAAAAGAAAATGAAAATTGCATTTCTCACTCAGCTAATTTATTAAGTACTAGCGGCTACCCGTGGTTTCACCCGCGTGGTTCCCGTTCCTGTGGGAATATCGGGATAAAAAGTATTCTATGTTTTAATGTAGGCTATCTACTCTCTGTGTACCAAATTCCAACCAAATCCGTTTAGTAGTTTTTTCGTTATTGAGGAACAAACATCTTAACATCCAAACCCACAAACTTTCACATTTATAATATTAGTAGGATAACTTATGTATTGAAATAAATTAATCTTTCAATCTATCACCTATGTTACTTCAAATCGACGTTTCTTTACATTCTAAAGGGTAGAATTTGCCATGATAACAGTCTCTAGGGAAAAACTGGCATTAACCGAAATGCCAAGTACGAAACCCAAAGCTGTGTAGTGGAACGGAAGTGAATTATACAATTTGGCAAATATCACGGCCACCTTTAGTTTGAAAGGTGACTGAAGATCTAATTAAAGAATATTTAATACCGTAAGAAGCATATGGAATTTTTTGATGTTTAATTTATGTTTTTTGTACACATAGCCCGAACAGCTAACGAAAAAAACAACGCGCGTATAAACATTCGATAGAGTAATTTTGAATGGGAAAGTACAGGGCCATCTATCGTTGAAAAGCGGAATGAAATTTTCCATAGACAAATTACTCTATCGAGTACTTTTACGCTCGTTTTTTTCTCGATAGATGTTCGTGCTAAGGGTACTGTATAAAATTCCCAGTGAAAGTCATTGTTTGCCATTTTGGTTTTTTGGTAAAATTTTGGAAGATAACTAGGTACTCGAAATAAGTTTTTTTCTCATTTAAAACATAACAATTTCCCAAATGACCAACTCAAATATTCCAAACACCAATTATCAAAATCTAACTGCATAACGAACGAGACCTAATTCTATCGTTTCCCAAACATTTACTCCATTGCACTGTTAAGATTCCCAAAACTATTCGGCGCCAATACCTATATTTCTCCAAAATCAAAGCCATAAATAAGTCCCACCAGCTATTTCAGCCATTCGCCAAGAGATGGCACTGCTCAGAAATTTCCCGCCAACTATTTCGTCGAGTCGCATAGTTCGAGACGAGGCAACTTTGAATTTATGCCAAAATATGGCATTAGACGTTTTGTCGGCAAAGTTTCGGTAACTTCGGTTTTGGAGACAGTAGATTACGGGACAATGTCTTGTATAAGCTGACTTCGACTGCGGTTGGCTTGGTTGACAAAAATATTTGAGTTTAATGCAGAGTGTTGAGGATTTGTGTTTTGAAATAATTTTAGTTGTGCCGCAAATGTAGCTGTATTTCACACCAATTAGTTTATTTTGTGACTCCAATATTACCTGAGTGTGTTTCCCGATAGGTACAATCTGGGGGCCTTCAAGAAGCGAGTGATTAGGTTACCTAGGCAAGCGACTTTCATCGTAGATCGCATCATAGCGGGCAAGCGCTTGTCTATCTACCATAAAAAAAATATGTTATTCATATAGTAGGATTGCAATTTACTTAACAAACTTATTGTATTAAAACCGACTTCAAAAAACCTAAAAAAAAAAAACAAAATTAGCTTCAAAATTAAATACCTCTAAAAAGCAAGAAATAATTTTTTACCATTGCCACTCGAAAAAGTGCGTTTAATTCAACGATAAGAGTGAATAAAACGCTGTTTTATTCACCGAGTGAATAAAAATATTTTGAATATCGAACAAGCGCGCATCGTATGAATTATGTACAAAAAAAAAAGTGCTGAAAGTATGGAGCTACTCCATAGATAAAGCCATAGTTATACATTTTTTTTTTTTAAAAATTTTTCTGTTTTTCTTTTTAGTGTAAGTACCTTATGTTTCTGTATTAGGTAGTTTTACCTTTTTATGGGTATGTATATTATGTAAATGAAAGCGATGATGTTATGTTTTTTTTTTATATTTCACACTTTCCGTGGTATAATACCACTAAATAATCAATTTCCACTGTCAGTGCTGTTTATTTCTAAGGAGTTCCATTGTTCCTTCGCAGTTCAAGTCTAGTCCAAAACGTCCTTGACCATAGTTAGATAGGTACCTAATTTGTTTAAGATTGTCATAATCCTAGCAACATTTCAATCACTGTACAGTTTCTGTTTTGATTTTCAGGAGTTCCCTTGTGTATCTTTAAAATCCAAGGTCCAATAACAATTTAAATCAAGATGGTATCACTAAAGTATCCTCTTTCCAACAAAAAAAGAATCATCTAAATCGGTACATAAACAAAAAAGATATGGTCGATCATCTGTATAAGTTCATAAAATGGTAACGAAAACGACAGTATTTTCAGGTTTTCCTGAAAAATACTGAACCGATTTCAAAATTTCAAAGAATGGGACCAACTTGGGAACAAACCTGATGAACGTTTGAATTATTTCAATCGGTTCAGCCGCCTTCGAGTAATCGGTGGACATACATAAAAAAAACACATACAGCCGAACAGAGAACCTCCTCCTTTTTGGAAGTCGGTTAAAAAGTGCAAAAGTAATTAGCTATTTAGCTCAGCTACCCTAGTTAGGGAAGAATTATATTTATTGACCGAGCAAGCGAGAAGTGTCTCTTTTTTTTTTACATTAAATGGGCTTACTCTTGGCCACATTCGAGAACCATAAGGCTAAGAAGAGGCCGAAGATGAAGCGAGCTTGCCCAGAAGAAGCCTATTCACTCGGGCTTTAAATATCGCTGGGTTATATGCTTGCGGGAATACAGACGCAGGCAGGGAATTCCACTCCTTGGCTGTGCGCATTAAAAAGGAAGACGAAAAACGCTTCGTGCGCATGCATGGAATGTCAACCAAATAGGGGTGAAACCCCGCCGTGCGTCTGGACGACCGATGATAGAACGGGGATGGCGGAATGAGCTCATGCAGCTCAAGAGCACACTCTCCGAAATATAACCTGTAGAACACCGCCAAACAAGCTACTTCACGGCGGTGGGAAAGACTATGAAGCTTAGTTGTTACTAGCTTACTATCCCCTATGAGTTTTCTGACTCTGCGTTCAACCGAGTCTAGTGCGGCTAGTTGGTACTTTGCGGACCCATCCCACAGGTGGCAGCAGCTGGCAGTCTGTTTCAGCTTGGGCAAAAATGCTTGCGTATTTACGTCCGGCTGTCCGTTTGTTCTCCTCAGGTCGCATTTCTCAACAACTGATTCTCGTGAAATTTTTAGAGAAGGTTCGATAAAAAATTTTTTGCCGATTAAATTTTTCGAAACTTTTCAAAATGGCGGAGATTGAAGCGAGAACTACAGCTCAAAGAGCCATTAGTTTTCGTCACAGACCATACTACAACTACTACGTCTGTTTAATGCATAGACACTGTCATGAAAAGAAACTAATTCTTAATATGTAGGTAATAACTATAATTTTATTTATTGTATGTATTTTCATGTTTTCACAAAGCCTTAGGCCTTATGAGTAATAACCTATTTAACTCCGTTTAGGTGTACACCATTCAATAGCCATTATAGTTTAAAGTCGCATTACTAATCTCCCAGCAAAAATATAAACAAAGGTGTTGCCAGAGCAAAACAACACAAAAAGAAATAGTATATTGCTAAGTCAAGAGATAAACACACTTACATGGTTTTTCATCACAAACCTAACAAAAATAGATTAGATAAATATTCTGAATCATGAGTTTGGCGTCAAAAAGAGTAATATAATTTAATAGTTCATAATAACAGTTTTATAGTAGAAAACATTTTATGACGCTGTGCACACATCAACTGCAAACCGTACACATCAACCTTTGGTCTTTTTATAAAATTTCATATAAATTAGTATTATGAGTAGTAGCTGTAGTAGTAACATTTGTCTTTTGGTATTGGGGGGGAGCAGGCGGTGATGCTACGTATTTTGATAGTTTACATACAGGCAATATCTAAGTAAAGTTTTCTTATCAGTTCGTTTCAAGAACTTTTAACATCAAAAATTATGATAGGTTATAAAGATAAAATTTCTAATTACCATCCTACTTTAAAATAACCCAGTATGACATAACATTTATAATGACTCAAAATATAATATATAAATTAAAAAGTTTTAAAAGTGACCAAAGGTTTTCAATATCTGAAAATGTCACTATCAGGGTCAGTTTGTCAATTTGACAGTGACGTTTCTTTGTTTACATTTTTGCTGGGAGATTATAGTAATGCGACTTTATATCATAGTTTTTTTACATTCTCTTTGGCAAAGATTTTGCTCTTTGGTTTATATTACCTTCCATTCTAAAACACAGTCATGTTTGAACAAATTCCTCACCTCGCCTTTATTTGAAAAAAGAAGAAAATCGTTGCTCAGTGCGCCATATGCTTGCTAATGACATTTATAAACGTCAAATGTCAGATTTCCCGCCTTTACAACGATATGAGCTGTCAATCGCGGTTTTGGCGGGTAATCAACCGTGTCTGGCGCAATTTGATTAGAAATACAGATAGGTATTCCTTTTATCATGTTTAATTTTTAACATACAATCATTATATATTTTTTACTGATTGTTCTTTCTAAGGTAACGACAAAATATTATGTTTGTTATGTTATAAATCCCACATCTCTGTCTTTAATCATTACTGTATTAGCACATTATCTATGGAGAAAAACACGCATAAAAGTACTCGAAAGAGTTATTATCTATGGAAATTTTAATTTTGTTTTTCGTCAGTAGATGGCGCTGTATAAATTTCCCATACAAAATTACTCTATCGAATGTTTTTACGCGAGTTATTTTTTTCGACAGCTGTTCATGCTACGGTTACAGACAAAAAAGTTACTAAACTCTTTTCGTAGGTACCAATTTATATTCTGTTATACAATATGGAATACATTTACCCTAGCGACATCTATTATCGAGTAGACGTACTGTTTAAACTCCACAGATTATCAGCATAGTAGGTACACATGATTGCACAATGCGCTTTCATACGTGCTCTTTACAAGAAATAACTTCGATAGCTTATACAAAAGTTACTTACGTCTGAGTGCATTCACCACGTCTAGGAAAATTTCATTTATTATTTATGTATTTTCTTATCTCTAAAAAAAGAAAATAAAAGAATTAAAATTACTTTAAACTGGAAGCCCTGTGCCGGGTATCGATCCCAGTACCTCTCGCATGCTAAGCGAGCGCTCTACCATCTGTCCCCTTAGCACGAAAATCTATCGAGAGAAAAAAAACGAGCGTAAAAGTACTCGAAACAGTAATTATCTATGGAAAATTTAATTTCGCTCTTTGGCAATAGGTGGCGCTGTAAAAATTTCCCATACAAAAATTACAAAATTACTCTTTAGATTGTTTTTACAATTTCCCAACAGATGTTTGTGCAACGGGTACTGAAAAGTCTAAAAATAAAGTAAAATTGCTTAATTGCGAAAACATTGCGAAAACATTAATTACCAATACCTACTGCCATTATTAAACATTCAAAAAGTCGAAATAAGTTTTCAACAAGCTCCGCCAATCACAAAAAATGCAATTTTATTTTTCAGTACCCTTAGCACAAACAGCTATCGGAAAAAAATCCGCGCGTAAAAGTACTCGATGGAGTAATTATCTATGAAAAATTTAATTCCGCTATTCGGCGATAGATGGCGTTGCACAAATTTTCCATACAAAATTACTCTATCGAATGTTTTTACGCGCGTTATTTTTTTTTCGATAGCTGTTCGTGCTAAGGGTACAGAAACTTTTCAAACTTCGGATAGATTTGTATTGTGGTAAACTTCCATAACAGTCACCAACCAATAAAAGTCAAGTTTTTAATTAATAAAAGTTAAAAATCCATCGGAAAGAACCGATTATTTCGAAAATCATCGCTTCTACCCCTACCTTTCATTAAAAGTCACCACTTAAAATTCGCTAACTAGTCTGGAAGGCGAATGACATTTTATTTTTTAATTTGCCCGCCACCGAAGCGAAGGTTGCTCCGTTGCAGCCAATTAGATCTAAAACGATTCGAAAGTTTAATCGGGATTCCATTTTTTTCACTATTTTGGAATAAAAGTTATTTCTTTATTAGATACCTCTACCCCAAGAAGCTTATACCTCCCTCCAATGGAGGTTGCACGGCCATATGTCATAGTGAAGATTGAAAAAAGGTTTTTTTTTCCATTTATTATCAATAAAGTTTTACAATTTTCATTCACATTTAAAGCACATCAGAAACCAATGAGATTTAAATTAATGTGCTAGAATTCGCTATTGGTATCTATTTTAATTCATAATTAATTCATAATTCATAATTCATAATTCATTTATTCCATAACAAAATAATTTGTGTCGGAAAAAAATACAATAATAATAAATTAAATTAAAATAATCAATCGGCAATCATATAAGGCATGTCAAAAAATATTCATAAATGTCAAATAATTAGTTAAGTAATGAGAATTAAAGTAAAAAATGTATACGATCCGAAATTAATAATTCTTATGTCCGACAAAATCATCTAAACTATAATAGCATTTTTTTAACAAGAAGTCCCTTAATTGTCTTTGAAATAATTTATAGTCAACAATAGATTTTAGCGTGATTGGCTTTGGTACAACCAACTGCGATAGATCCTTTCGGCGAGTTTTCAGACGGATGTCTCGCTCCGTAGGTGATTCAAACTTTTCTATGTTTTTAACCAGATTTGTCAAAATCAGTAAAATATAAAGACTAGGGACGGTTAAAATGTTTAATTTTATGAAATATTCTCTACATGATTGCCATTGTGGAATCCGAACTATAGTTCTGATAGCTCGTTTTTGTAACACAAAAGCTCTCTCTATATTATATTTGTAAGAATTGCCCCAAAACCTAATACTATACCGGAGATGAGATTCAACTAGCGCATAATATACCGTTTTCAATTGTTCCACTGTAATGTCATCACGTAAACTTCTTAAACAATAACACGCTGAACTTATTTTTTTCTCAATTTTTCCTAATTCATATTTCCAGTTAAGATATGAATCAATATAAACTCCTAAAAACTTTACAGATTCAACGAGTGTGATTTGTTTGCCATTTAAAGTTATATCTAGGTTTTCTTTATTTCTTGCCGTGGTTCGGAACAACATAATATTAGTTTTTTCATAATTAAGGACAAGATCGTTCTCATTGAACCAAAAACAAAAATCTGAAAGAGCCTGCCTGATCTTACAATTGAGTTCTTCACTATTGTTAGCCGAAAGTACTGCATTGGTGTCATCCGCAAAAAGTGTAACCTTAATGTCATTAATGTTATTATAAATATATTTTACCAAGTCGTTAACAAATAGAATGAATAAAATGGGTCCTAATATGGATCCCTGCGGTACGCCTTTCCTTAACCTTACTAATTTTGACTTACAGTAGCTGACTTTTTCATCTTTAGTATTTTCTATTTCCACAAATTGTAGCCTGTTTTCCAAATAAGACTTTAGAATCTGTAAACTTTTTCCTCTAACGCCATAGTGTTCAAGTTTAACTAAGAGCATATCGTGATTTACCAAATCGAATGCAGAGCTAAGATCCAAGAATATTCCAGCTACTTTTTTCTTAATGTTAAGATTAACCACTACATCATTCAAAAGCGTTTCTATTGCATCACCTGCACCCTTATTGGTTTGGTAACCAAACTGCCGTCTATTTATAACATTATTATTCACAAGATGTTGAGTGAGTCGATTTTTAATAAGTTTTTCGAAAATTTTAGATAATATCGGCAAGAGTGATATTGGTCTATAATTTTGGGGATCAGTTTTAGCACCCTTTTTGTAAACTGGGATTACTTTTGCAATTTTTAGTTGATCTGGAAACACTCCTGACTCATAGCACAAGTTAAAGAATATAGATAACGGTTCCGCCAAAATGTCAATATTATTCTTGATCACTGAAATTGGTATACTATCATAACCACATGATTTTTTGTTTGCCATTTTACTAACAATTTTACGAATTTCTGTTGGCGTTATTTTGTCCCAAGTTAAACTTTTTTGAATGCAAGGAATGTTACTCTTTAATATGGATTGTGACACACTGCCATCTATTGGATTTTCACAACCACCCTGATCAAACCTTTCGGACAAGAGATTTACTACGTCTTCCGGCTTATCCACGAACTTATTGTTCGTTTTAAGAACCAAATTTTCCTGACCATAACATTTCGATTTATTCCTATGCCTATTCACTACTTTCCAAATCGCTTTTGGGCAATTTTTTGCTTTCTTTAGTTCTGTTTGTACAGCCAGTTTACGTGCACATCTTATTACACGCCTATAGAGAGCAATATACCTGTTTCTATAATGCAATACTGTCTGATCATGACTGGATTTATGAGCTGATATTAAAAAACGCTTCATTACGCTTGACGTCTTGATACCTTTACTTATCCATTTTATTTTATCAGGTTTAGTTTTGTATTTACGTTTAACCAATTTAAAGCTTTTTTTAAATATTTCTTTAAATTTTTTTAAGAACTCATTAATTCCAACGTTAGTCCAATCAAATTTTAATAAATTGTCTCTAAAAATTTTATTATTTTTTTCATTAAAAATCCTGACTTCCTTTACAATATAATTTTTATTTCGTTGACACTTCACTGTTTCAGGAACTTGCAATTCACAAAATATTCCTGCATGTCCATCTGAAAGGCCATTATGATCTATTTCAGTTGATTTTACCTCATCGTCAGGCAAATTTGTCAAAAAGTTATCCAGACTTGAATGAGCCCCCCCTTTTATGTATGTAGTAGAATTAATTAAAGGTCTAAAATTATAGCATTTTAGTAAATTCAGAAATTCAGACTTTTGTTTATTATCATTTAAAAGGTCTACATTAAAATCCCCACATATTATGCACTTCTTGTCAAAAAAACGTACTAAAAGTTTTTCCAATTGTGCCATAAAGTTGTCAAAATATTTTTTCTTGTCATTCCTATAAATACATATCATATTGAGATTAGTATTAGTATCTTTTACACCACAAACTTCAAAATATTCCCGCTTATACAAATCATTACATACAGTTAACGGTTCACACACATTATTATTATGACTTAGTATCAAGCTTCCCCCTCTTTTCATGTTTGTTCTCAAATGAAAAGAAGCTAATTTATAATTACATATAGCAAGTAAGGAAACATTTTGGTCATTAAGAAAGTGCTCCGTCAGACATACATAGGACGGTATATTTTTTTGTGATTTAAGATACATATCAAATTCATTTCTCTTCGTGTTTATGCCACATACATTTTGATGAAAAATATGCAAATTAGAATTAGTCTTATTGTCATTGTCAATAGGTAATACCAGTACACTATCACTCTTTGATAAACATTTAATATTATAATCAGTCACGAAAAAACTCTAATCCTGTTTGTGTATTTACATTTATATTTTTTTTACAATCTGACAGTATCAGTTTATTTTTGTAACCTAACAAAATAATATCCATTATTAAATTTCTTTTTAATCTATGATATTAATCTATGATATGATATTAATCTATGATTATACTAATATTATGACCTAAATTATTATTTTACATTAACTTGCTTATAATAAAACCCAGTTCGATCGCTATTATCCAACTCATCAACGAGCAAAATCTTTATTTTGTTTCTTATATTTTTTAAATTTAGTGGTTCCCGAAACTCAGGGTCAAGTTTATTTATTAGCCGTGGTAACAAGTAGTCAGCAGTGCGTCTGCCATATGTGTTGTGCGCGGCTATCGTAACCAGCCTGCCGTGAGTGATCGCTCGCGTACCTTTACTGTGAGCTACCTTTTTAGTATTATTATTAAAGAATTCTTCCACAAGAAGCTGGAGCACAAACTGGTCGTGCACCGGCAGTACATTACAATGTTTGAATAGACTGATATTATTTGAAGCTAGCTGCTGCTTAATATTAGGTGATACTACTTGTTTTAGTATGCGTAGTTGAAGATTATATATCTTGTCTAGGTATGTCTTGAAGGTTCGACCATAACTAGAAAGGCCATAGCTTACAAAAGAATTAGCAAATGCGTTATATAGTGCTAGCCTGGTTCTAAAAGTCATACGTTTTTTTATGATACTTAAGTTAGCGAGAAAGGCACGAAGTTTATTACATACTTTTTGGACATGTGGTCCCCAGTTAAATGTATTGTCAATAACTAATCCTAGGTACGCGTGGGAAGTTATTTTTTCGATTGGTGGACAATTGCAGAATAAGTAATTTTTCTTATGAAGGCAGCTGTGCTCGTGAGCTACGAGGTTTTGAAATATATTCTTATCCCGCATAGTATGTGGAGATCTTATGTGCAAAAGTTTAGTTTTGTTTGCATTCAATACTAGACCTGAATCATGGCACCACATGTTAAGGCTGTTGAAGTCAGATTGTAAATTTTTAAGAGCTTCGTATGGATCTTTTGCAGCCTATATAATACAAGTGTCATCTGCAAATTGATGTGATTTACAGTGTTTCAGGACATTGCTCATATCGTTAACATAGGCCAAAAAATGGAGAGGACCGATAACTAAACCTTGAGCTGTGCCTGTAGATACAGAAGCAGGATCACTGAGGCATTCGTTTATTTTGACCCTATATGTTCGGTTCTCCAGGTAGTTTTTACACCGGTCCTTACGGCTTCTTGCAACCTCTTTCTTTAGTGTTACAATACGTGTTCGTTGTTCGTCGTTCGTTTGTTCGTGAGAAACGAAAACGTAATGTAAAACGAAAAGAAAGAGATAGCAATAAGCCGTGACGTCACTAAAGAGTCTTTTTCAATCTTCACTTACTTACTAGGCGTGCAACCTCCATTGTGGATATAAGCTTCTTGCTCTACCCTTATTGCGGGGGCATTACAGACACATTTGACAAACTAAAAGAGCTGTTATAGTGCTACTAGCACCGCCAATACATTTATTTTTATTACAAGTCAATTTAAGATTAATGTAATTGAAAAATATTAGAAAAAATCAACTCACCCGTAGCAGCTCAGACGGGACTCGAACCCGCACCCTAAGGACCCTATTATTACACTTCCATAGATTTAAGTACGCATATGGAAGTGTAATAATTACAATTATTGCAAACAAATATTGCTTAAAAAATGGCACCAAGGGGCCGAAAAAGTACAACCCGCTCAGCTTTAGTCGAGCCAGCCACGCACCCGGTGACTGACGTTAGTGTTCTTTTCAATAAATTGCAGTTTGTTTTGTAGAAAAAAGATAGAAAGAGAGAGTTTATTAGAAAATGACGTCCTTTTAGTCAAATGGTGTAAAAGATGCAAAGAAGGCAGTAAAAAGATGCAGAAATAACGTATCATATAAATATCTAGTATACAAATTATGGTCGCTAATAAGCAACCAGTGTTCAAAAGATTTGTGCTGCATAATTAAATGCCAGAATTTTTAGCTCTATCCACTTAGTTGTACTAAACTTTTCGTGTGGTGCCATTTTTTGAGCAGAATGCATAAGCATTGTTGGAATAATCCATAGTTTTTAGTTCGCTGTTTACGAGTAATAAAAATAAATGTATTGATGGCACAAGTAGCACTATAACAGCGCCTTAAGCTGTAAAAACACGAGCTAATTTGCCTATACTTTAATAGTAGTTTATGATACAAGGTTGGTAAGGAGGTTTTAAAAAACCTTAACAACCGTGTGCCATACTACTTTTTTCAATACATTTGCGAGAAAACAACATATAGGTACTACTGAAATTGTAATCTATACATAAAAAAACTCTAAATTCTAAATATTTGTGCGTGAATTACGCAAAAACCGCTAAACGAATTTTGATGGATTTTTCACAATTTAGTAGATTGAGGTCCAACTTAAAATCTAAGCTATGTTTCATCAAATTTAGGTGGGTGGAACCAGGGAAACAGCTTGAACTCTCCGTAGTACTAGCTTTCATACACTAAAGGGGTCATTTTAAACTGGTTGCAATGTGTTTCTACTGTCTACGTGGATGAAGTCGCGAACGGAAGCTAGTAGAAATTAAATAAACGTTCGTAAACAAAAACGCACGGCGCGGGCGTGCGGTAAAATCAACTTTCCGCACGCTGTACTAATCCGTAAACAAAAACGCACGGCGTGCGGTAAAATCAACTTTCCGCACGCTGTACTAATCCGTAAACAAAAACGAACGGCGTGCGGTAAAATCAACTTACCGCACGCTCGACTGTCATCGTAAACTTCCATTTTTGAGCAACTGTATTGAAAAAGATTTTATCTACACTCACAACGTAATGTTCCAAATATGAATTCAAAAAAGGTAATATAAATACGTACTTTATTTTCGTGGATAGGTAAAATTAAAAAATAAACTCATTACGATGCAGTCAACTGCATCATAAAATAACTTTTTTTCTCATTACGATACAGGGCAAATCCAAAAAGAAGGCAGTGCCGTAAAATTAAAAAAAAAACAACGATAATTATTTTCCCACATATTTTCATTGATTAAAATGCACTCTATGGTAATCGATAACTTAGTGCGATTAAATTGTTGGAATGCACTCATCTTTTTTTTTTCTAATGGAATGCGCGCCATTTCTTAAGCATTTCAAATAAAGTTTTGATTTTAATTTTTACATTTTGTTATACTTACTGAATTTTGTAGGTTTTTTTAATTCTTGCTTTAAAATGTGAAAAAAAATGGACTCTGCCCGATATTTTAGATGCAGCTAAGGAAATGACTTATTACAAGGTAGGTACCTAGCTTATACAAACAAAGTCTCTCTCTCTTTTCTAACGTTGATCTTTTATTTAGTAGGTTCAATCCCAAATGTATGAGTGTAGATAAAGTAGTGTATGAAACTGCACATAACTAGGTATTAAAACACTCGTGTGATACTATTAAAAACCTCGCCTGCGGCTCGGTTTTTAAACACACACTCGTGTTTTAATACCCCTCTTTATGTGTCAGTTTCATAAACTACTATTTTTTATGCAGAAAATAATAGGTACCTTTCGCCTTTTCGTACAATCACACACAATCAACACACAATGTAAAAAACTCGGAAAAGTCAGGTATTCATTAAATAGAGAACTTAGTACATTCTTAGCCCATGTTGATTCAACCAAAATTTAAATTAATTAGAAAACAGAATACCTAAGTAGAAACCTAAAAATTGAAATAAGTAGGTAATTAATTTATTACAGTCTCTACCTGTAGCACGAACAGCTATCGTAAAGACATTCGATATAGTGATTTTGTATAGAAAAGTACAGCGCCATCTACCGCCAAAAAGCGAAATCAAATTTCCTATAGACAATTACTGAATCGAATACTTTTACGCGCGTTTTTTTTCTCGAAAGATACTTGTGCTAAGGGTACCTTTTTTTTTTATATACCGGAGAAAACGCCTTTATGCGCTTCCCCGCCCGCAGGTGAGCGGGAGGGGGGCATGTGGGACTCGCCAGGAGGGGACCGCAACATTCAGCGTTGCGGCTCCCTCCACGACTGCCTCCCGTGATCCCACCCAGCTGAATGGCTCGATGGGATCTCGGGAGGAGGGAATACCCACTAAAAACTCCGGCACTTGCCCTCGCGCCGCCGGTTGGCCCTGAGGGTCCCCTGTGGGAGTCGCCTCATTAGACCCGGCGGCGGCCCGGTTTCCCGGGCCCCCTCGCGATTGGGAGATGGCCGAGCAAGTGTAGCCATCTCCCCAGACAGTTAAGACCGTCCAAGGCAGGCGATGGGTCACCCCCCATCGCCCGCTTGGCCTCGATTAGGGGGTAATGAGGTTCGCGTAGCGACGCCTCCTTACCCCCGTCCGTCTGCGGCGGAGAAGAGCCGCCTGAGCATCCTCTTCGCGTTCTCTCTCCGCTGTCTCCTTCTGGAGGACGACATCCTCACAGAAGGAGACTACCGCTTGCCATGATCTCTCACTGCCCAGCATCGCATTGATGACGCTTGGCAGGGATAGATCCCCGTGCTAAGGGTACCTGAATAATTCTAAGATTAACATTTGTTTACTTGTAAACCCCTTAAAACAAATTTTTCGTGCATGTTACTAATGTAGATAATACAGTACGGTCCCCGTGCATTATGCCAGGGCTCTATCACTCCGCGCGTAGGTATGAGAAAAGCACCTAGCGCTGGGCGTCCTCTGCGTGGACAAAATCGGCAGGGTTGTCCGTCGCGTCCTCGGAATATCTGTAGTGCGTTTTCACAGGGTCTTACGATTCCCGCGCTTTCATTGCCGCAAGCTGCAACCCTAACGTAGGTCCGAAAAGATAGGATATAATATGCGATAGAATGATAGATGCAGCGTCTAGGTGAATATAGCCATTCGTAATTATATAGCGCCGTACAAGCTGAATTCAACTTTATCATGTTGAAATTAGAGTTGCTAATTATTTAAATGGTTCAGTGGAGTGCATCTTCTGTACTTGTACTATTATTTATTCTGTGATTATGCACTAATCACATACTAAGTACATTACACACTACCGGTATATAATGGGACATGCTTTTCATAATTTATTATGAAGTATGCACACAGGTGCACTAGGTTGCACTACAAAGAAAATAGCTGTGTCCACAAACTCCCTTGTCTATTTAGCACTTTAAAATTGCTTGCCATTATAACTATATTATGAGATAATATAATATTTTTGTATCATTTAAGTAGGTATGCAAAGTGATTTGATACAAGTTTTAAGTCGGTACAGTCAGCGTCAAACCGATCAGTACTCGTAGCACGAACATAATCTATCGTAAAATAAAACGCGCGTAAAAGTACTCGATAGAGTAATTATATATGGAAAAATTAATTTCGCTTTTCAGCGGTAGATGGCACTGTTCAATTTTTCTTCATTGAATATTTTTATTATGGTATTGTTATTATGGTATGGTATTGTACCCATAGATTCTGTGCCATAGCACGAATATCTATCGAGAAAGAAAACGCGCGTAAAAAAATTCGATAAAATAATTTTGTGTGTGAAATTTATGCAGCGCCATCTACCGTTGAAAATCGAAATGAAAATTTTCATAGACAATTACTTTAAGGAGTACTTTTAAACGCGCGTTTTTTAGGGTTCCGTACCCAAAGGGTAAAAACGGGACCCTATTACTAAGACTCCGCTGTCCGTCTGTCTGTCTGTCTGTCTGTCACCCAAGCTGTATCTCATGAACCGTGATAGCTAGACAGTTGAAATTTTCACAGATGATGTATTTCTGTTGCCGCTAAATACAAAAAACAAAACAAAATAAATATTTAAGGGAGGCTCCCATACAACAAACGTCATTTGTTGCCGTTTTTTGGTACGGAACCCTTCGTGCGCGAGTCCCACTCGCACTTGGCCGGATTTTGTCGATATATGTTCGTTCTAAGGGTACTCAAAATATACGAAATGTTAGTAAGAGTCTTCTTGTACGAAACATCTTAAACAACGTAAGAATAGTCACGTATTGATGGTATTTATCATTAATCGTTTTTACAATGAAAATAAATGACATGGATTTTTTTACGACAATAAACTAATACCCGCTAATACCTAACAATAAACAAATAACTACCATTAATAATGATAATACCAATAATAACCAATAGAACGCCAAAACTCTAAACTTAGATAGCAAAAACCTATTCAATTTTCATCTTTCCATATCTAAATTAACACGAAAAACACAACTTATTTTCCCCAAAATTAATTCCCACGTTACGTCATTTCATCAAGTTGGCTTAGGCAATAATTAATTTCCCTATAATATTGATATATTGTCTTAATTAAGTAGCGAGCAAATCTTTTTACCGCCAAATCACGAGCCAGAGATAATCCGATTTGGTTTTTTAATCTTCCTCTGCTGATGTGAAATGGAGCGGAGGTTGCTTTGCCTAGCTAGAGAGTTTTATGAAAATGAAATGCTTTTTTAATATTATATTTGAGTCTATGGTTTAATAATGTATTGATTCTAATGATGGTATATCTTTATTTATTCGAAAGTACGTGAATTGAGACTCCCCTGTTCCTCATGAAAGTCATGATGTAAGAAAAAAAACCGGTCAAGTGCGAGTCGGACTCGCGCACGAAGGGTTCCGTACCAAAAATCAGCAAAAAATCACGTTTGTTGTATGGGAGCCTCCCTTAAATATTCATTTTATTTTGTTTATAGCATATTTTATTATAGCAGCAATAGAAATGCACGATCTGTGAAAATTTCAACTGTCTACCTGTAGTCGTTATCAATATGGAGCAAAAAACGGCAAAAAAATCACGTTGGTTGTATGGGAGCCTCCCTTAAATATTAATTTTATTCTGATTTTAGTATTTGTTGTTATAGCGGCAACAGAAATACATCATCTGTGAAAATTTCAACTGTCTAGCTATCACGGTTCATGAGATACAACCTGGTGACAGACAGACAGACGGACAGCGGAGGCTTAGTAATAGGGTCCCGTTTTTACCCTTTGGGTACGGAACCCTAAAAAGTTCTTTCCGGTAGAAACACTAGCTTACGTCACTATCCAGTTGACAGAATTTATCGTAACAAGCAAATGCTTTCCTACATAAATACGCTTTCCTGACCGAAAGTGGCACCGCGGTGAATTTTATTTAAAATTCTAATTCACAATTTTAATAAAACTTCTGGTGGATTTTTAGAGCTCATAGTCTAGTATCTTTAGATGGTATCGTTACATTCCCTCGTAGTCACTGCTAGAAGTAGATAGCAAAAATGCTAAAAGTGGCAGTTTTTGACACATTTGCTATCTACTTCTACGAATGACTACGAGGGAATGTAGTGATACCTTCTAAAAATACTAGACCATGGGTCTTAAGAACTCCACGAAAAACATTATTAAAATCTTTTTCTATTAATAACTTATTAAATAAAAAACTTTCGGTCATACAACCACTTTAATACACATAACATCAAAGTGTGTCCCGTCCCAAATTGTGGTGGGCAGTTAAAACCGATTATTACCGGATTCGACCGACCGCGGCCGACCACACCACACATTAGTAGGGGATGAAATAGCTTGCTTGTAGGGTAGATTAGTATGGGTATTCTGTTAATAGGGGCGGAGTGATGATGTTTGCTAGGATTTACGAGAAATATAGTTAAAAGACAGAACACTACCTACTGAAATCAAGCATTTTTTTTATAATCTAGGTACAGATTTGCAAAATTGCAATATAGGCTAAAGAGGAACAAACCTAACATATAAAGATCACTTTTAATCTATCGTACCCTTAGCACGAACTGCTATCGAGAAAAAAAACGCGGTAAATGTACTCGATAGAGAATTATCTTTGGAAAGTTTAATTTCGCTTTTCGGCGGTAGATGGCGCTGTACAAATTTCCCATACAAAATTACTCTATCGAATGTTTTTACGCGCGTTATTTTTTTCGATAGCTTTTCGTGCTACGGGTACAGTATAAAATAAGCTAAAAATCTATTTTAAAGGGTAGTTTCTAATATTATTCTGTTTTTATGTTTCAGGTATTGGGTACAACAAAAATATAAGCAGCTTTTAAGGTAAGCTTTATTAAGTATCCATAATGTTTGTCAAAACTCGTACATCAAGGGCCTGTCACAAAACTTCAGGATAGCACGCCCATCTTTTATTAAAGTGTTTGTAGTAGGTAAATGTAATCTATCAGATTTTATATCTGAAACATATCCGAAACCTGTGAAAATACAGCCCTAAATCTATTAAAAAATCTGAGCGCCTGTAATTTCTGAATAACAAAATCTTTCATCAAAAAACCAAACAAGGTTTAAAAAGAAAGTTGAATCATAATTCAATAAAAGCCAACAATTAGAGGTATTCCGTGCATGCACACATAGACTCTAGTTTCAAGTACCTAATCTCACACTCTTATGCAAAAATAATACTCAAACGACCCTTGCCTATGCGATGCGAACGCACTGCATTGAAATAGAGCTATGTGATTGGTTAGATTGTTTTACGTATTACGTTTATTGGTTGTTTGAACGCTTTGCATCCGCAGGCACTGTGAGACCTCATAGTAATAATTGTGAATACGGGTGTCAGTATGTTAGCAGTACCCTTAGCACGAACATCTATCGAGAAAAATAACGCGCGTTAAAGTATCTACTTGATAAAGTAATTATCTATGGAAAAAATTATTTGGTTTTCAGCGGTAGATGGCGCTGTACTAATTTCCCATACAAAATTACTCTATCGAACTTATTTACGCGCGTTACGAGTACGAGTACGGTGGTACCCGTAGCACGAACAGCTATCGAAAAAAATGACGCGCGTAAAAACAAAAAATGAAATTTCTCATAGATAATTTACTCTATTGAGTACTTTTACGTGCGTTTTTTTTTCTCGGTAGATGTTCGTGCGTGGGTCACAAAATAGAGAGAGTACAGAAGTTAACACGGACGCTCGAGCATCGCACACGCACAAAGACAGCTCTCACCGCTGCGTCACGTACCTACTCGAACTGAGGGCTTAGTGCGAGTTGATGTTTTCACTTTTCACTATATAAAACTAACGGATATGCTGCTCATAGTCAATGCAAGTGAAAGAGAGAAAACGATAGTTTTCGATAGCGACAAGAGAAAACATCAACTCGCACTAGGCCCTCTGGTTTGAGATTGGTTTGAGATTCCGGTTTTACAGTGTCGGTGAGAGATTTCTATGTGAGCATTGCTCAAGCGCGCGAGTGCTATGCATAACTCCCTGTACTCTCTCTATATATTGTGCTTGGGTATCGAACGCAATAAAACAATTAAAAAGAAAAAAACCGAAGCATTTTTGAAAACGGCCAGCGCCGTCATGTATTTATATTTTGTACCTCAACCACATAATAAGTACATAATAAACGTACCTCAACTATTAAAAACAAAAAGCTTGAATACAAAATGCAAAAAGGTAGAACCCACCCACATGAAGTTAACAATTTAAAAACCTTAATCAGGTATTAAACCGCACCCTTTTTGGTCGAATTAGGTAAGTAGAGGCATGGTATCAGAACTTCCGTACCCCGTACCCTAATAACCATTAAGCCTCGATCTTTATTTAACATTAACGTGTATGTTTATGTACACGGACGGTACTTGTGTAAGGTGCAATTGTTTTGATGGAAAAGGCGGAAAGGTATTTTTGTGGTACCTATTCACAGTATGCCCAATATATAAATAGCTGGTTCAATTGAAATCTTTTTCCAGAAAAAATATCATTTTTTGATATCTCTCAGCGCGAACATCTTGAGTAATTATCTGGAAAAAATAATTTTGCTTCTCGGCAATAGATGGCGCTGTACAAATGTCCCATACAAAATTACTCTTTCAAATGTTTTTACGCGCGTAATTTTTTCGATAGTTGTTCGTGCTTCGGGTACGATTGAACGTACAGTCAGCAGCTCATGAGGTTATACAAAACTGTCAAAAATCGGTAATTTATTTTGAACCTTAACATATTTAAGTATAAAATTGATTGAATATCATTACGCTGTCGTGGAAGCCCAGCGTGCCGTTGACCGTACGTTAAAATATGTGTGGCACTGTTTAAGGTTTTCGCTATCATAGATTGATAATAGTGTTTAGGAATATCAAATCCATACACCTTTACATTTCAAAGTTGTAATCGCTTTAGGATTTATGTGAAATGAGTACCTAAGTCATTTTACAGAAATCCGACATAGTGATTTTGTATGGAAAATTCGTATTGGAAATTCGTACAGCGCTTTCTACCGTCGAAAAATGAAATTAGATTTCCCATATAATTACTCGAGCAAGTACTTTTACGTACGTTTTTTTTTTCGATAGATGTTCGTGGGCCGTGGGTACTGTACCCTTAGCACGAATAGCTACCGGAAAAAAAACCGGCCAAGTGCGAGTCAGACTCGCGCACGAAGGGTTCCGTACCAAAAAACAGCAAAAAATCACGTTTGTTGTATGGGAGCCCCCCTTAAATATTTATTTTATTCTATTTTTAGTATTTGTTGTTATAGCGGCAACAGAAATATATCATCTGTAAAAATTTCAACTGTCTAGCTATCACGGTTCATGAGATACAGCCTGGTGACAGACAGACAGACAGACGGACAGCGGAGTCTTAGTAATAGGGTCCCGTTTTTACCCTTTGGGTACGGAACCCTAAAAAAACGCGCGTAAAACTACTCGATAATGTTATTGTCTATGAAAATTTTAATTTCGCTTTACGACGATAGATGGCGCTGTACAAATTTCCCATACAAAATTACTCTATCGAATGTTTTTACGCGCGTTATTTTTTCGATAGCTGTTTGTGCTAAGCACTGAAGTTGCGGCACATTACTGTCTATTTTGTCAATTTAATAGCATCGTACACATTATAGTTCTTTATTATCTTCCGTTATCAGTCACCAACGTTTTATTTATATAACAACAAACATTTGTGTTACAGATAAGTCATTCACTCAATATTATCAAGGGACTGTCAAACTGTTAAATATTTTAGAGACAAGAAAAAATTTTAAACCTTTTTTTCAGCAATCTTTAAACAAAAGCAATTTTAAAATCACCTTTTCTTTCATGCAATCCATAAAAAATGTGTTAAAAGATATTCAAGGCCTTAGATATATTAAGGCGACTATACATATATACACGCTGAAATTTTAATCATTTGTTTCCCGCAGTGAGATGAACTCATGATTACAAGCAACTTTTACTGTGGGGCCTACTCTGTACTCTAAGTACGCTATCGAAAAAAATAACGCACGTAAAATCATTCGATAGAGTAATTTTGTATGGGAAATTTGTACAGCGCCATCTATCGCCATAAAGTGAAATTAAATTTTCCATAGATATTACTCTATCGAGTACTTTTACTCGCGTTTTTTTCTCGACAGAGGGCCTAGTGCGAGTTGATGTTTTTACTTTTCACTATCGATTACTATCGGATATGCTGCTCATAGTCAATGCGAGTGAAAGAGACAAAACGATAGTTTTCGATAGCGAAAAGTTAAAACAACAACTCGCACTAGGCCCTCTTCGTGCCAAGGGTATACTGATGCAAATCGTCTGAGACGTATTTTTGGCCATAGCGCCGAGGATTTTAGGAGGATCGAGATAGGAATAGTACCAAGAGTTGAGAAATTTTGTCGAGACACGTGTGAGCGTTTGAATTTTGAAAAACGGTTGGTTTTTTTTAAATTTTGTATGGAACAGCAGATTTTTTACCTACTGACCACGACGCGAATTTCGCTTTGTGGCCTTTCTATGATTACCACAACACGTTTTGGCAGTGACCACAACGCGTTGTGAGCGGATTTTTCGCTCAATGATCAATTTCTATCTTTAATCCTAACATACAAATTTTATTATTCAAAATACGTCCATACCCAACACCAAAGTAAATTGAAAAAATACTTTGATCCGCGTTAAAAATACCAACTTACTTTCTTCATTATTAAACCAACAAATCTCAAAATATTAAGCATTTAAAAGCATAACATCAAACAATCACCATTATTTAAATTTAAGATGTAATTAATTAATTAAATAACGTAAACATTTAACCTTGTTTTTGCGAATTTTATTTGGTAGAAAGGTTTAATAAACGAGCTTAGTAAAACTTATATTCTTGCGTAATGAAATTCTCGCGCAGCTCCGACCTATATTGTACCACCCTAACAAGGGGGAAAAAGGTTTCCCATAATTGACTATATGGAATAAGGTGAGCTGCTCAAAATATTAATATATGAGGTATTCTTTCTAATTATAAACTAGGGTAGGGAGAATAGAAAAGTGCAATAAAAATTAAAAATAAACTATCTTGTTAAAATTATTATCCCCGTGTATCCGTCAGGTTAGAATATTGAGTGACTGGAAATAATAAAGGTGACTTTACATGGGATACTTAAATATTAAACCCGGCAGCGGTTTCTTTTGTTTGCGCCAAAATAACTTAACGGGTGCGACAAACTGGGGATTACAAAAAATACGTAAAACGAGCAGCTTCTACATGTGGAAAAAATATAATTTAAGTTAACAGTGAAAATTCAAAATGAGTGACAAAAATACTGAGTGGACAACTATTATACCAAGTAGGTAACTATATAAGGTCCTTCTTAAATAGTCCACATAATTTTAAGGGGTCAATGTACTCATGCATACAAACAACTTTTACTATGGTACCAACATTGAAATCGCAAAAAAAAATCTGCTGTTCCATAGAAAATTTAAAATCGAATAGATCTAAATGTATGGAACAGCTGATTTTTTTTTCGAGATTTCAATGTTGGTACCATAGTAAAAGTTGTTTGTATGCATGAATACATTGACCCCTTAAAATTTTGTGCACTATTTAAGAAGGACCTTATATGTATAACTGATTTAAGCTGCCCAACATGGTATTTTTGTCCTTTCGATCAGGTTAATAGTCGCCTTTTTTAAATAAAATATTGCGCTAAATTTTGAAAATATAATGTGTACCCTTAGATTGTCGCCAAAATAGGAATTTGGTTGCTTTGTAATTATAGTACTGCCGGTTCTGAATAACTTTAATAAATAACTTTGTATAATACATTAGTTAGGAGTCATTTGGAATTCAACGCGATGATTTGGGCCCCTCATGAACAGAAATACCGGGTGTAACAAGACCCTCAGGCCTCAACGAAGCCGAGGTCTACGTATTCTGCCCATCATCAGGACCATTTCTGTTCAAAATTATTGCTGGGAAACGATTTTCATTTTTGGTGTTAAAAAAGCATTGCATACATTACCACGCAATGTAGCGCGTACAAAAGACCGCGCCTGCGAGTGAATGCTACACCGCTGTATGCGGCCGAGTTAAAAGGCAATGTTTATGTGCGTGCTCATGAAATACATTGAGTGATGACGTTTTGAAGCCATTGTTTGTTACGAAATACTAAAAATTTTGATAATGTTTCTGTAGACAAAAATTAGGAAATAACGAATAAAATAAGATTTCATAAAAAAAATTAAAAAAATTTTTTGACTATGTCCTTCAATAACTTCGTAGGTATTGGTTTCCCAGGTATAGTCTAAAAGACAAAAATGATCCTGATGATGGGCGGAATACGTGGACTTCGGCTTCGTTGAGGGTCTTGTTACACCCGTTATAATCTTATGTTGGAAAGGGTACAGAACAAATTTGTTAGGTATTTATACTTAAAACTCTATGGAGTTTACCCTTTTTACCCATTACAGTATCCAACATTATTCGTTTTGGGTATGGTAGGATACAACCAGCTAGGACTTAGGGAGCTCAGTCTGGTTTCATACATTTTTGCGGTACTTAGAGGTAAGATAAATAATACGGAGGTGTTAGGGATGATGTGTATTTGTGTTCCAAATGAATACGTCTGGCGACGGCGCCGGCCGAACCTACTGGAGGTGCCTACAGCTCGCACGAACTTACTGCGCAAAGCTCCACTGACGCGCGCATTCCACACAATCAACCTCATTGATAAAGAAACGGATTTGTTTATTTGTTCTCTAAGTGAATTCACAAAATTAGCTGCGTGGATAATTTGTTATAAGTAGGCATAACAAAAATGCTGTAACTATCGCATTGGGTTAGATAGTACCTGTAATGATAGTTATAAGTTTGTGTTTGTAAAAAATAAAAATAAAAAATAAAAAAAAACTAGTTACTCAAAATTGGTATATTAAAGACACCCATTTTCAATATTTGTAGTCGCCCTCAGTCCGTCGCCCTCTTAGTATTTCAGTAGGTACGTTCTATTCAGTGTTTTTGACACCCAAAATAGGAATTTATTATCACCCGTTTAAATAGTACCCTTTTAAATCTCTATCTGTCTTATTCAGAGTGCGTTCGTTAAACTAAGGCCAAAGTTAACATGGCGTTATAATGTGGACCAACGCCATTTTAGCGCAAATCGTATTGACAGTTTAACGTTTACTTCCACCTTTTAAGGATGGTTTACAAGCGGAAGCATACGTGCTAGTCTGGAATCTAAGTATAAAACCAGGGGGGGGGGGGGTATTACAACCTCTTAAAACTTGCCAGGTCTATGCTATAGTTACATCTCTTTCTCGCTGTATAGCAATTAAAAGAGATAGATTGATAGCCAGTCAGAAAACTGCCAGGAAATAAGAGGTCATAATACGGCTCCAGGTTTTGTTAGCACAGTCTTGCACCCCAGTTTAACTTACGCACTCTGAATAAGACATTTGTTATTTTCTGTACCCCTAGCAACGTGTATGCAAAATTTCATGATGATCGATTGAATAGCTAAGACGTGAAGTCGTAACAAACAAACTTACTTTAGGATAATCTGTACCCTAAGCACGAACAGCTATCGAAAAAAATAACGTGCGTTAAAACATTCGATAGAGTAATTTTGTAAGGGAAATTTGTACAGCGCCATCTATCGTCGTAAAGCAAAATTAAATTTTTAATAAATAGTTACTCTATCGAGTACTTTTACGCGTTTTCTCGATAGCTTTTCGTGCTAAGGGTAGTAGCCAAAAATCATAAGCATGATTTAAATTTACCCATCAAAGAGTAGTGAAATGCAGATGGCATTTTCCTCATTTTTGGCGGAAAATTTTCCGAGTCGTAATGCAAATACTGTGTTGGCTTGAAAAGCGCCTCTTTAATTATACTCTTGGGCGGAATCGTCGCTTTCAGGCTGAGGACATAATGGTGGGCGGAAGAGACTTGGCGGAAAAGGGATAGCGTCATTGCAACTGATTCAAAATATATTGCATTTTTTTATGAACAACGGGATATCTTGGCCTTCATCTCACGTGATGTTAAGTGATGATAAGGCCGAAGATGAAAGCGCATTACTCCCGGAATCCTGACCACTGAGGAACTGGCTATCTTACCTCTAACTGCCGGAACACAACAATTTTTAAATTGTTGTTATGGCGTCAGACTTAAGTAAGACGGTGGTAGCTAGCCAGGCGGACTTGAAATAAGCCACTAACCAAACCGAGTACAAATTGTACCCTTCCTGGGAATCGAACCTGGAAACTGCGTCTTACACGGGTGGGTGAACCACTAGACCACAGAGGCATTTTATCTTTATCAGGAAACTTTTGTACATAAAATTTGGAAAAACTGACTCGACAAAATATCTATTAATTATAGAACCTGCTCACAAAATTTCGCGAGAATCAGTTAAGAAATGCGATCTGTACCCTTAGCACGAACAGCTATCGAAAAAAAATAACGCGCGTAAAATCATTCGATAGTACAATTTTGTATGAAAAATTAATACAGCGCCATCTATCGCCGAATAGCGAAATTAAATTTTCCATAGAGAATTCTCTATCGAGTAATTTTACGCGCGTCATTTTTCTCGATAGCTGTTTGTGCTAAGGGTACAGTAGAGGAGAACAGACGTACAGCCGGAAAGCGACAGACACATTTTAGAGGTTGTTTTTTGCCATTATACCCATACAGAAATTGTGTAACATACTAATGTTGGCGTTTTAGACATTCTGTTCGATTATTGATATTGGTACCTAGTTAAATATCTTTTGAAGAACCTACTAATTTATAGAGTTAGTTCGTTTTTACTGAAAGATAAGTCGATAGTCCTGGTATATTCATTATATCTTCAAAAACGCATCCAAGCCCGCTACCGCTTATCACTATATGATAGCCGACCTACATCCCTTCACAATGGATATGATCTTTTAACGCGTCGCTTTGTGTGTCTGTCGGTCGGCTGTTTTAAGGGCCGGAAAACACATAGATATCCATACTATATTATGTACCCATTGACCAAGAAGATTAGTATTAAAACAGGTTAATGCACGGATATGTTGTTTGATGAAGCAATGTGAGATTTTTTTATGTTTTCATGTCTCGGTTTGGTTGGTGGTAGGGCTTATTTCAAGTCCGCCTGGCTAGCTACCACTATCTTACCAAAGTCTGACGCCATAACAACAATTTAAAAATTGTTGTGTTCCGGCAAGTTAGTGGTAAGAGAGCCAGTTCCTCAGTGATGAGGATTCCGGGTGTAGTGCGCTTCCACCTTCAGCCTTATCGTCACTTAACATCAGGTGAGGGCCAAGCTCCATCCCATACTGCATAGAATAATGTTGTATAGGCAGGCGCTTGCCCGCTATCACGCCTGATGGTAAGCGATGATGATATCTTCGATGAAACGCGCGTGCCTCGAAGATACCTATTCACTCGCGACTTGAAGGCCCCCAGATTGTACCTATCGGGAAACACAGACTCAGGCAAGGAGTTCCACTTTCTAGCGGTACGGATGATAAAATTTGAAACAAAACGCTTAGTGCGAGTCTTTCTAATATACATAGTTGCCTTTTTCGACATCCAGTAGAGTAGGAGCTTTTTCTACTTTCTCCACAAAGCAAAACTTTACAATCACTAGCACGAACATATATCGAGAAAAAAACGCGCGTTAGATAGACTAAATTGTCTATTCGATGGTAAGTACTTACCTTTAATCTATTTTAAACCTAAAGCACCATAAAATTAAGAGTTTTTTTCTCATTTCTTAATTAATTAAGTACCTACAAACTTTATATAAAGAAATATCATTGACTGGAAAATAAGTAAGAAGTGAGGAGCCAGGGCACAGGCATCGTTTTGCTTAAAAGGGGTTTCAATAATTATTGTTATTTAAGTCATAAGAAAGTGAATAAAAGTTTTTTTAATTTTTTATTTATTTTATTTTTATTTATAAAATTACTTTAATGAGTTTTATTCTCGATAGCTACTCGTGCTAAGGGACGCGTACCCGTAGCACGAACAGCTATCGATAAAAATTACGCGTGTAAAAAAATCACAGATTTCGCAGTTCCCGCAAGAATCGGAGCATTGAAAATGAATACAAAAATTTACGAAAAAACTAAATCAAATCAAAAGCAAACTCCTATAATTTTTCTAAGGTATACTAGGTACCTTTTTATTTTTACGATCGATTGTGAAAGTGCCCCTGACTGCTTCGACGCGGCTGAAATATTATTAACCGATTCACAAAAATCAACTAATGCACTTCTCGTCTGCTTCCGCATCTTTCAATACCTTTACCATGACGATCGGTCAATAATGCATCACTTATATACCGAAATACCCGTTTTTCTACAATTCTAAATCTAAAGGGACAATCACAATTATAAACCGTTTTCAAAAAAAAATCGCTATGTTGTAGCTAAACTAATACCCTAGGACCCTTTTTTTAATTTTTTCTTGTCGGTTTTTTTCTCGAAATATTTACAATTTAGTAAACAAACACCCCCAAAAAACCCGAATTTTTCGAAATTTCAAAAAAAGTTACCAGCCGATTTTCAAAATTCAAACGTTCACACGTGTCTCAATAAATTCCTCAACTTTTGGTACTATTCCCATCTCGATCCTCTTGAAATCCTCGGAACTATGACCAAAAATATGTCTCAGACGATTTGCATTTGATAACCATTTTCAATGGGAAAAAATTTTAGGAAATTTTGTATGGAAAATTTTTACAGCGCCATCTGCCACCGAAAAGCAAAATGAGAATTCCCATACAGAATTACTCTATCAAAATTCAGAGCCATTTATTTTAGTCTAGGCTGTTACAAGCACTTGTGAATGTCAAAGAAGCTACGCCATCGGTTCGCAAACCCTAAGCGGGAGACCTTGTAACGAGAAGAACCGGCAAGAAACTCGTCAAGGGCTGCTTTTTTCTCCCTGTATATTTCATACAGAGTCGTCAACATTGAAAAATGACCTCCACATTTAAAGTGAGGTCATTTCGACTACTTTTGCGCGCGTTTTTTTCTCGATAGCTGTTCGTGCTATGTCTCAAATGCTGACTTTGCGATAAAAAAAATGCACACTTTTTTAATCGCATAGAAACTTAGAAAAAGTTTTAACTCTTCTAGTAGCTTCAAATAGTTTTAAAAAGCACAAACCGCTAAGTGTTTTCTTATGTCCTCTACTAAATTTCTGCAGAACTACATTTTTTTCTTTTATTTTATTTTAAAAAAGCTATAAACTTACTGAGAATTTTATAGTTTAGCGGTTATAATTCAAAGTAATAATCATTGATCGTCATTTTTCCTCTAAAGCTAGGGTTTCCTAGGATGACGGTGCCTTCATATTACGGCCGTAATTTAGCGGCGTAGAACGTTGTCTATGTAAATTATAAACAATACGACACGGTTTCTGACGTTACGGTGTCACCGTATTATTTACATAGATAAAATTCAATGCCGCTATATTACGGCCGTAATTTGATGGGACCACTGTCCTAGGAAACCCTAGCTTTACTGAGTAAACATTGGTCAACAATTTACACAAAAGACAGTTTATAAAATAATATCTGAAAGTTTGAACACCGCTTGCCGGTCCATTCGAAATCACTGATTCCCATTGGTCAATTTTATGCGGGCTCACTGAGCGCAAATAATGCCATCGGAACGCTCAGCGGAAAGCGCTACATAGAGAAAATGTAGCGCAAATTATAAGTTGATAAAAATGTATGGAAATAGGTTTTGAAAAAGCGTGGAATAGAAAATGATGTCTTTGAAAAGGGACATTTTTAATTGGGTGCCTGGAAATAATAAAGGCGACTGTTAATGGGATACGTAAATACTAAACCCGGCAGCGATTTATTTTGTTTGTGACAAAATAACGGGCGAACTGCGGATTACAAAAAATACGTTTCGAGCAACTACATGTGGGTGATAAATAATTTAACTAAGCAGTGAACATTTTGAATGAGTGATAAAAATACTGAGTGGGCAAATATTATACCAAGTAGGAACTATACAACTCATTTAAGCTGCCCAACATGGTATTTTTATTATCTCTATTTGGTTAATAGTCACCTTTTTTAAACAAAATAAGTATATGCCAAATTTTAAATGTTTTGTGTGCTCTAAGGTTGTGGCCCGTTCTAAATAACTAGTTACTTACTCAATTTGTATTTTAAAGTCACCCATTTTCAATATTTATAGTCGCCTTCAGTCCGTAACCTACTTAGTATTTCAGTACGCTATGTTCAGTACTTTTGATACCCAAAATGGGAATTTATTTTTACCCGATTAAAAACTATACCCTTTTAAAATAGCTGAAAATCTTGTAAAATAAAGCTATAAACAATGGGAAACTCTATAAATGTTCAAATGTAGGTGAGGTACTTATTAAAATTAGTCTTAAGTATTTTATGTTTGGTTGCTATGATAAAAATGCCAGTGTGCGTTGATAAAATTTTGTATAGTTGCGCTTACAGCGCTTTATTACAACCATTATAACTAATTCCACCCTAGAACTATTTCTGACAGTCATTCACGACTTCATTCAAAATCATACCAGTGTGATTTCAGCGTTCGTGCCGCTTACACGTCACAAAACAAACGCGAACCGTAAAATCCATCCAAAAAGTATTTAACCATCACATTTACCACCAAAAAGATTGTGTACAAGTTTTTTGCATAAAACCTCGATTCCAGTGCTGTTAAAATGGAACGTTCTATTTTTAAATTCGCGCCCGCGCTTTGCAATAATGGCGGAATTTTAGTGCTTTTTTCAACCAGTGCGTCTGCGAAATCGGGTGTAGTTTCGTAAGTATCTTTTCCTGTAATATACAAAGTGCTGAAAGTGACGACGTGCTATCGATTGGTGACGTCATCGCTAGCTTTCAGCTCGTACTAGAGGAATGTTAGATAAGTGATATAATTATATCACATTGTATTTTGTTATAATGACCTTTTTCTGAGGTTATGATGCTTAAAGAACGGCATATTTTTTAATAAAACCTTTGTCAAAGCTTATCAAGAAGTTTAAATTAAAAACTTTAATGTTTTTCATAAAAAAATACTTATTTAAGATGTGAGGTAAGCAAGCACTTGCATCATATTTTACCACAGTTTTACAATCCTAAGTATACTCACTTTTTCTATACAGTGAATTCGGAAAATTTTTAAATCATGCATAGCTTGTAAACGCTCGCAGTAGTGCTTGCTACCTAACATGCAAAAAAGAGAAAATAAATGAAAACTGAGATAAGAAAGAAAACTATAAAAGTAGGTAAGAAACCAAAAAGAAAGAAAATTGTAAACATTTGTTAAAAAAGAAACACATTTTTTTTCCTTTTTGTGACTGCATAGTTGCAACCCTAGACTAAAATTGTATTTTGCTTTTGCCCATTATTCGATAGATGACCCAAAAACATTCAATGGAGTATTATTTTATGAGAAATTCGTATAGCGCCATCTATCGCCAAAAAGCAGAATGAAATTTTCCATAGATAAGTAATTATTCTATCAAGGATTTTTACTCGCGTTTTTTTTTCGTAAGATGTTCTTGCTAAAGGCACTGTAGTGCTTGATTTTACTGCCATCTTTTAAGTTTTAAAATGCATCTTTATTAATCTTATGAAATGAGGATCAGTAACAGGTTTGAATCCTATAGTTTTATTGATATAATATAAAATCATATTAATAGCTAAGAAACTTAGTGAAAGATTTTTTGAAATCCTTTTAGAAATGGTTGAGTTATTAAGGGTTTGAAGGAAATGCCAAACTCAATGCAATATGTGCTTTATCACGTACGGCATAAGGTTCGCGTAATTCATAAGGACCCCCCAAAATAACAGTGTTTTAGCATGTTTTAGCTCGTATAACGTAACGTAATAAATATAATCGTAACTTCTCAGGTTTAAGAGATATCGCAAAAATTTCTTCACAGTTAATCATGTGGTGGCATAAGCATTTTGATAAGCCACTAAACAAAAATCGTTACTGATCCTCCCTATGTTTTTTTTTATTTCCCACCAAGAAGTTTCAAAAACATTTATTGTTAACAAAAGAAAACCCTCTTTGGTAACATCATGCGTAAATTCTCGTTTTTCCTCTGACAAATACTTGAAATGTGTCATTACAAAGTTGGCGCGTCAGTTATTTGGGGTGATGTCGCTTTGATGTGATGCATAGCTAAGGTTATGTAACATTTTTTTATTTCATTTAAAAAGTTTAATTTTGAGCGGGAAAATTATTCAAATTCATAGCACAAGTATTGCAGAACTGAAAAAATACCTATTTAGAAGTTAATTCTTAATTTTGCAGCTCCAAAGTATAATATTGTTTTCAATAAAACTGTTCATTAAATTATTATAATATAAAAAAACACCTTTTTAAATCCGCGTTCTCACTATGTCAAACAAAAAAACGTGTAAAATAAAAACACATTCTTATATATATTTTTTTAAAAGCTGGTATCGGCAACAGTTGTACGTTTACTTAATTATTTAAATAAGTATATTTTTTAATTGCTTAACAGGAAAAAAACAGTAATCGTAGGTAGGTAATTTTATCGGTAAAGCAACACAGGAATACTTAAAAAATATGGCGCGAACGCAACCAAAAAACAAATAAAAATTGGCGCGTCTAATTTTCAAAAAAATCCGTTACGTTCACCAAAAAGTTTTCGATCTCACATAGAAAAGAGGTTAATATGGCGCGAACGCAATCCAAAAACAAAGAAAAATTGCGTAAAATTTACAAAAAGATCCGTTACGTTTACCAAAAATTTTCGATCTAATGAAGAAGTTAATATATCGCGAACGCAACCAAAAAACTAAAGAAAAATTGGCGCGTAAAATTTCTAAAAGGTCCGTTACGTTCACCAAAAATTTTTCGATCACATTTCGAAAAGAGGTTAGCAACCTCGTGAAATTATTATTAGTCTAGAGATTTCTGCAATGCGTGGCTCGTTCAATTAAGGCCATTGTGCCCCTATGGCTGTTCCCATACGCCCCTCGCGTATTGTCCAAAACGGGACACGTGGTACGCAGATGGTAAAACTGGTCGTGTGTATTTTCGTCACCATAGCTGCGGCGACCATGGTTCTGTGGGAATACAGGAAACAGGAAAAAAAATCGCGAAAATAAAAAAATATACAACGTGTTGCAGTATGAACCCAAAATGGGGAAACCGTTTCTTCGAACCAACAAACTGAACAACTTTTACTATGGGACCAACTCTGAAATCGCAAAAAAAATATCAGCTGTTTTATACATTTTCATATTTTCATTGTACATAATAATATATTTTTTGTATGAACCAGCTTATTTGTTTTCACGATTTCATTATTGGTCTCATAGTAAAAGTTGTTCAGTTTGATGGGCCCTATCTACCTACCATATATGGCTTAGGGGTTTTTTGTAACACGTTGTATACTCCAATTTAGAACTGTTAAATAATAATAACCTAAGTTTTCAAACACATAACAGGCAAATTACAGGCAAATAATAAAATAAGTAATATAAAACTTATCAATTCTGTTAGTTACTAAGTGCGTGAATTCTTTGCTTAATAATTTGCCATCACACTTCCTCAAACGATAATATTATCATCGTCCTATTACTAACTTTATTATGAACAACATTACTAGTTAAGTATGTTATCTCTGTTCTTGCCTAAATTAGAACATTGACTGCCCATTTGCGTACAACATGTTTGATAATTATTATTTATTCTCTTAAGTAAAAAAAACGAGATCTCTAAATTAACATGTAATTATATGTAATAATATTTGTATTTTTATGTATAGGTAATTTTACAACGTGTTACAAAAAAACCCCTAATGCCGAATATGGTAGACTAGCGGCCGCCCGCGACTTCGTCTGCGTGGGAAAGTTTTTTGCTATCCCTCGGGAACAACTCTTTTTGGGATAAAAGGTACCCTATGTCCTTGTACCCCTCCTATTCCGTGTACCCCTGACGTGTATGGAAAATTTCATGATGATCGGTTCAGTAGATAAGAAGTGAAGGCGTAGCAAACAAACAAGTAAAACAAACAAACGGACTTCCGCATTTATAATATTAGTAAGGATAGGAACCATCAAACTGAATGACTGTTTCATACATTTTGATATTTTCATTATGATTTTTTGTATGAAACAGCTGATTTTTTTTCGCGATTTCAGATTTGGCTCCAAAGTAAAAGTTGTTCAGTTTGATGGTCCCTTTCTGCCATATTCGGCATTAGGGGTTTTTTTGTAACACGTTGTATATCAAAGTATATTTTATTTATTTATTTTTATTACATTACACATCTTAAATCAACACATCTTACGTTAAATTCGTATCTCGCATTGGTGAGTGGGGGTGTGGAGGGTGCGAGGTCCAGTGCAGTGACTGAGCATACAGGCGGTACTACTGCGGCCTCAGGGGCGGCAGGCGAGTGATGCCACTGGTGTTACATTCGTGTCTTGCATTGGTGGTGGGGGTGTAGGGTGAGAGTTCCAGTGCAATGACTGGACATACAGGCGGGACTACTGCGGCTTCAGGGGCTTGAGGCGAGTGACAGATGCTACTGGTATCACATTCGTGTCTCACATTAGTGTATGGGGATGTGAAGGGTGCGAGGTCCAGTGAATGGGCACACCAGGCTCTACTGCGGCCTCAGGGGCGGCAGGCGAGTGATTCCACTGGTTACTTTCGTGTCTCGCATTGGTGTGTGTGGGTGTGGAGTGTGCGAGGGCCAATGCAGTGACTGGGCATACAGGCAGTACTACTGCGGCCTCAGGGGCGGCAGGCGAATGATGCCACGAGTTATATTCGTCTCGCATTGGTGTGTGGGGGTGTGGAGGGTGCGAGGTCCAGTGCAGTGACTGGTTGTTTTAAAGACGAGTGATGTTACTTTTTGAAGCTTTATAGGGTACAATTAGTATTTGTCACCGAGCAGAAAATCTTGAAACTTAATTCTTTATCTGACAATCCAATTTAACCTTTAAAATTGAAACGGCAATGTCTCTTTTACAATGAACTTCCAACTAATCGTAGCGTGATACTCCAGTGGTCATACCATAAAGTGCTCTTCCTTTGTTGCGACATATTTTGAGTGGCTACATTGCTTTATCTAATTGTTGTCAAGTGTTACATTGTTTGAGGCAGAAATGTAACTTTATTATTGCGGCTTCAATAAAAATCATAAGGACACCAAAAAGGTAACTTTTTAAGAGGTATTTCGTGAATTTCGTTGTTTTTGGATTATACAAATAGTGCAACCACATTAATTAGACAATTTAATAATGAGAGGTCATACGAATTTTTTTTTGAAGTGGCGCCATTGTGTACTAGGTATGTATGTGGTAAACCTACGTAGTATTGGTTAAGGTCTGTGGGTTAACTCAACAGCTTTGATTGGTTAAAATATGTCAGAAATTACATTTGACATTTGAAACAATCAATCAAACGATTAAGAATACTTAGTCGCTTGTGGCGCCATTTTTCCTCAGTTTCATACCCCATTAATTGGTCATCTATCTGAATAGTATACTAGCCCATGCCACAGAATATATAATAGTACAAGTCATATGCATTCCTCAAGAATCTTATATTCATATTTTGCTATTTTTTATACCCTTATACATATAGGTACCAGTTTAAAACCAGCTTAATATACCAACTTTTTCTCTAAAAAAATATGCCTGAACAACAAATTGTTCTAGTCTTAGGGTCTGTTTTACAGGTTTCAATTAATATCTGCGATCATTTGGTTTAATAAAAGAATGAAACAGAATTTCTACGAAATTGTCTGTGAAATTAGGTATCCTTAATGTTGAAGATATAGTTGTAGTTTTAAATTGCCATGTTTATTATGTCAAAATCAATTGACCAGTAACACAAAATATTGTATGTGCTTTTTTTCTTTAATTTTCTCAATATCAGTAACGCCATTGTTGAGTCAAATCTTAGTCAAATAAAATAAAATATTTAATTAAAATCGTCTAATTACAATTATACAGAAACTGTGAAACTGACCCTAATTTTTTAATGTTGTAAATTAATAAAAACCCTTCTAAATTCCAAATCACAGTCACACTACATGTCCATGCTCACTCCCTCTTTTGAAGGATCTAAAGCAGATGTACCAACATCCGGGGTTATTGTTAAAACTTCTATTGATCGAATCAATAGATCTCATCTATACAGAAAAGTCCTGGCGAACACTATAATACAGCCATAGCTCCTATAAGGGTAGACAGAGGTCAACGGTTTTGTTAGAAAGTTCAAAATGTTTCGTTCTAAAATTCAAAATGAGTTATTTGAAATTTGTTTTGTTCAATTGAGTACCTCTTTACAACGTGTTACAAAAAATCCCTAATGCCGAATATGGCAGCAGATAGGGACCATCAAACTGAACAACTTTGGGACCAACTCTGAAATCATTAAAAAAAATTGTTATACAAAAATTAATAACGCTGATAAAATATCAAATCTTTCATACATTTTGCGCATTTATTTTTCGTGATTTCAGAGTTGGTCCCATAGTAAAAGTTGTTCAGTTTGATGGCCCCTAACTATAGTTAGCTTTAGGGGTTTTTTATAACACGTTGTTTAATTATAACGCTTTGATACTTTGACCTTATTTTTTTACGGTTTATTTTTCATTCATAAAGAATATTAAAAATATAATTATGTGTCATATCAGTGGAAAAAAATATAGGCTGATAATTAAATCTATTCATGCTATGGATATAGTCTCCAGACAATGCAGAGAAATCACATAGTCAAAATATAAGTGGCCTTAGATTTCCGAAAGAAAATCTTGCTCATGACGATGTGTAGAGAAACCAAAGATTTTTCAAAAAGTACCTACTTATAAAACAATTGCGACCTCTTTAAATAGAGGTCCGGTGCGCTATCGGACGTCAACGACGACGCTTCGTAAATAGCCCCCAGATAATAGCCCCCTACAAGGTGGACCGACGATCTGGTGAAGGTCACGGGAAGCCGCTGGACGCGGGCAGCGCAGGACCGATCGTCGTGGAGACCTTTGGGGGTCCAAGACTATTCAAGACTTTTTAACTGAAATAAATGATTTAAAAAATTGATAAAGCTTTAAAATTAAAAATTAAATGACGTCATTGACTGCGGCTGTTAGTGATATTAAAAATTATATTACAGTTACAGTTTCTAAAGAGGTTATAGGTTATGTAATGTGTAACAGAATAAATGGTTGAACCAGAATATGGTAGATAGATAGGGACCATAAAACTAAACTATTTTTACTATGGGACCAACTCTGAAATGACCAAAAAAATCAGTTGTTTCGTACATTTTCATAATATCGATATTATTTTTTGTATGAAACAGTTGATTATTTTTTTCACGATTTCAGAGTTGGTCCCATAGTAAAAGTTGTTCAGTTTGATGGTCCCTATCTACTATATTCTGGTTTAGCCATTAATTCTGTTACACGTTGTATAACCCTAAATAATTAAGTAAGTAGGTATAGTTTAACCATTTGTCAAAGTTTGCCAAAACGGTAACTTAAGTAGACAGCTTTCAAGTGGCCACACCCTTTGTGGTTTAAGTAAGAAGCTTAACAACCTCGAGTGAAAGAGATGGTTGTAGTGTGTTTTGCGAATCAAATATTTCTGGTTTGAATATTAGTATTTTGGTCATAGTTTTATAAAGAACACCATAAATTATTTTCGAATTCATATTTTCATATTCGTATTAAATCGAGTTCCGTATCTCATTAAGAAAACATTTTTTTATTGGTTGACCGACAACTGATGCACAAGGAATTAAAATAATCCAAATCCTTAGGGGGAATCCGGGATAATTGCCCATATGGGATACTTGAACCACTTCTAATATAATTTTGAATTTTGGCGTTAGTGACGGTTAATTAATATAGCGTTTGCGGTCGCCGAGCGCCATCCAATAACGTGCAAGCAGCCATCTTGGGCAAAAACAGACGCTCGCGAATGTCAGTGCTAACAGTGTGAAATCAGCGTTCCGAGGTAAACATTTTTAATTTTACGTTTTTGTTCATTACTTTAGCATTATAGAAGGCTATGGCATTATTGATGGTACGATATTGAAACCTTTGTTACTGTATTACGTGATTATCATGTTAGAATGTTTGTATAGTGGTATAATCCTGTGAAGTGTCAATTTGATGAAATCACATATAAATAAGAGATGGGTAGGGTGTGGGATAGTTGAGCCAGTCCGGTGAAGGGATACTTGAACAGATGTTCAAGTATGTATGTCAACATGTATTCATGTGGTGTATTCCTGTGAAGGGACAATTTTAAAAAATCAAAAGATTTCGGGTTAAGTAAAATTAATAAGAAGTACCTACCTACCTATATTTCATTGTGATTTTGCATGTTCCTTATTCAGTTAAGACTGAAAAAAAACTTATTGATCTCTTTTGCACTGATTATTATATGAATAATGTTTATTTGTGTTTTGGTTAATTGTTTATTATTGATGTTAGTTTATTTTGTTTAATAACAGTCGCTAAGTATCTTAACTTTTGATAGAGATTATATATATTTAAACCTTTTTGTCCTTTTAAGAGGATTTTCACCATTATTGTCCTTACAAAAAGAGTGTGGTCAAGTCTCCCGCCTATGGTCATATATCCCCACCCCCTATGGTCAACTATCCCATAAGGTAGGGATACTTGAACCACTTTCCACTTTTGAAAGAAAGTTAAATTAAGCTAAAATTATTAAACTTTTCAAAACCTTGTTAATGGTAAAATGTGACTATTTTCATGAGCTATCGATTCATCAATGAATAAAAGTGCATTATGTAATAGATATAAAAATAAGAGACATAATTTAAAAGAGGGTTCAAGTATCCCGGACTCCCCCTACTAATATTATAAATGCGAAAGTCCCTTTGTTTGTGTGTTTATTTGTTTGTTACGCCTTCACGTCTAAACTACTCAACCGATCATAATAAAATTTTGCATACACGTTGTCAAGGGTACATAGAAGGACAAAGAGTACCTTTCAACCCGAAAAAAGATACTGTTCCCGAGGGATAGAGAAATAACTGTCCACGCATACGAAGTCGCGGGCGGCTGCTGGTATTTTTATAAATAACACCATATATTTTTTTCACACGAATTCATATTTTCATATTCGTATTAAATCGAGTTCCGGTGTGTCTCAAAAAAAACAAATATTTTGATTGGTTGACCAACAATGATTTTAGAATTTTAAATGACCAACAATTGATGCACAAGGAATTCAAATAATCTAAATTGTGAATGTAGCACTAATATCTACATGATAAGAATATTGCTTATATTATAATATAGGATCGCTTTATTTTCGCCTCCGTAGCAAGTGGACAGATTCGCAACTGGACAGATTCATAACTGGACAGATTCTCAGGTGGACGGATTAGCAACTGGACAGGACATGTACAGTCCATAACACACGACTGCTTTGTTTTCTGTCTGTTTGTCGAGCAAAAACCCACCCATGAAGAACATGTACGTAATCAATTTAACTTAAACAAAGTTAAGCAACTTTCAAGGCGACAATTATGAGATGGGTGACGGGCCAGCGTTGTGGGTTATGGTCCACCCTCATTTTCCTGTGCTGTGCTCCAGTAGTTGGAACACCAAAAATGTTCCTAGAATTGCGTACAGTCGAAACCAATACTTAATATAAACCAACACGCATAATATCAACAATGTTAAACATTGAATTGATAAGTACCGGCCTTCGGTCTTAGATAACGCAGACATAACTAGATAAGTTAGATAACACAATCACATGTTTAAATAAACTGTAAGGAACAGAAAAATACTACTTTATTCGTATTGAAAGATGTAACATAGTAAAAAGAATATAACATGCGCATATTCGAAGTGTTCGATAGCGCAGTGGCATATGCCGGTTACACACCTAACGATTAATATGTGCAGTCGACATTTGCACAGTTTTATCTGCGAGTGTATGACGATAAAACTGTGCAAAAATTCTGCACATATAAATTGCTATTGCTTACGTGTGTAGCCGGAATTAGCATTCGGGCTGCGAATGCAGCGTTTATATTTATATTTTATTTATTTATATTTATAAATACTGCATTTAATGAAATAATAAAATTATTGCTTCAGTGATGTTTTGGAAGGCACTAAGCCGTTGGTCCCGGCCCCGGCTGCATTTGCAGTCGTTAACAACCGCACCATTCCAGATGTGGGTTACTGGCTTCCGCTCGCGACTTCGTCCGCGTGGACATTCGGAATGTCCTTAGGGAACCGGAATCCAGGTTAAAAACGATCGGTGGGATAAATTTCGTCCAAATCCGTTCAGCCGTTATTGCGTGAACGAGGATCAAGCATACAAACATCCAAAGTCCAAACCCACAAACTCACACACACACATAGTGGGATGTAATGGCCCATCCTCATTATTCATTTACAATGTAACGTGTTACTAAAATCCCTAAAGCCAAATACGGTAGATAGGGACCATCAAACTGAACAATTTTTACTATTCGATCAACTATGAAATCGCGAAAAAAATCGGCTGTTTTATACATTTTGATATTTCCGTTAGTAATTTTTGTATGAAACAGCTCCTTTTTTTCGCGATTTCAGAGTTGGTCCCTTAGTAAAAGTTGTTCAGTTTGATGGTCCCTTATCTAACATAGGGTGTTTGGTAAAAGCCTTATAAAGCCGAACATGGTAGATACGGTCCATCAAGCTAAACAACTTTTACTATAGGACCAACTCTGAATTCGCGAAAAAAATCAGCTGTTTCATACATTTTGATATTTTCGTTATTAATTTTTGAATGAAACAGCTGATTTTTTTTTCGCGATTTCAGAGTTGGTCCCATAGTAAAAGTTGTTCAGTTTGATGATCCCTATCTAACATATTAGGGTTAAGGGGTTTTTTTGTAACACGTTGTATAAGCCGAATCTTTGTAAAAAAAATGATGATCAATAAAACAATAATAATAGGTTTTTCGGTCCTTGTTTTTAAAAATGTTGAAAAAAAAGAAGAATCTATTACTAACAATATCAAATCATTTGTTGTTTAGCATTATTCGATTCAATTTAAAACTAATTCTAGAAAGTACTTAGGCACTTAACTAAACTAATCAAGAGTTTAACTATAATTGATTTGGCTCTAATATAATTTGATATGAAGTCACGGCACATTTTGGCAGTAATCGCTGTGCCATATGTTGTATTGAGTCATAAACTAAAATTGTTTATGGTCTGCATTTGACAGCAATGGGAACTAAACCGCGGTCGGCGTTTGTTTGTGTTCTCATAGATTAATTACAGTGTTGCTAGTTAAGAAAAATAAATTTAATTATTAAAAAAATTAATAAACTTTTAATAATTTTACCGTTCAAGTTTAAATCTATTATTTAGAAGAACTCAAGTTAATCTGAAACGATTTTGAAATTATATTACTTTGAATGTGTTTTTTTTTACTTTGTAAAGTAAATTAACAACTGGCACGTGATAAAAAGTACCAGGCGAACATAATCACGAAGGAACTATGCATTCAAAAATGTACACAAAGCAAATTTCGTTGTACAAATATGCGCTGTTGTTTATAGTATCGAATAACAATGACGGAAGGTCAGCAAAATATAATCTTAAAGCTTTTGCTTAGTCTAATAGGTTAGCCACACAGTGGCATAACTTTGGTAGAAAATAGTTTCATTTTAACTAATGTAAAAATGAATACTTGTGGACCAATACCATAAAATATTTACAAATCTATTTAAACTTACTTATCTTATTTGGTAAGCAATCTTTACCCAACTCTTTATTGATATAATTATTTATAAATAAAACAAATGAATTTTTTTCTACACTTAAAATACGAAATATACTTATTGTTAAATAATAAAGACAATTTGATTTAATAAGACAATATAATATTTTAGATAGCTACTTACCTATGTTTAATTAAATGACAACTGTCAAAAACAGTTTAATGAAAAAAAGAAGAAAAAAAGACAAAAATTTGAGCAAAAATTTTTCAAACACTTCTACGTATTCTAAAATGATTAAAAATATCCTGCGTTTGATATTGTAAATATTGTAATGGAAATGTAAATTTTTTGTCTTTCGTCTTTTATCACTGACATTTACTTTAAATGTGTAAGGAAGAAACCATCAAACTGAACAACTTTTACTATGGGACCAACTCTGAAATAGTGAAAAAATCAGCTTCATAAGTAGATTTTACCATTGAAAATGGTTATCAGATGCAAATCGCCTGAGACATATTTTTGGCCAATATCTCTGAGGATTTTGGGAGGATCGAAATAAAAAACTTTTTTTGGAATTTTGCAAAATTTCAAAAATTCCGGGTTTTTTGGGTGATGTTTGTTTACTAAATTGTAAAAAAATCGGAAAAAAAACCGAGTTAAGAAAAAATAAAAAAAAAGGTCCTAGGTTATCCAGTTTAACTATCAAATGGCGAAATAATTTTGAAAATCGGTTTATATTGTGACCTGTAAGTAGGTGGTCCCTTTAGATTTGGAATTGTAGAAAAACGGCTGTTTCCGTACATAAAAAGTGATGTAGCTTCTATGATTATTGACCGATCGTCATGGTAATAGTGTTAAAAGATGCAGAAGCAAACGAGAAGTGCATTCGTTGGAATTTTGAAAATTGGTTATTATTATTTCGGCTGCGTCGAGGCAGTCAGCGGGCGCTTTTGTGACACGAGGCGGAGCCGAGTGTCACAATCGTAAAAATAAATAGGTACTACCCAGGTAACTTTAAAAATATAATAGGATTCTGCATTTGATTTGATTTTGGTTTTTCGTAAAAATTTTGTGTTCATTTTCAATGCTCCGATTCTTGCGGGGACTGTAAAATCTGTGAATTTTTTGATATTGTCGTTAATTAACTTTTGTATGAAACGGCAGATTTTTTCACGATTTCAGAGTTAGTCCCATGGTAACAGTTGTTCAGTTTGCAGTTCGGCATTAGGAGTTTTTGTAACACGTATTGTTCGAATGAAAAATTAAATGAGTAGTGAAGAGCGCACGACGCCATCCGAAAGATTTCAAAAAACAGTTAGTTTAAAGATTATAAGAACTCTTTACATTCTACCGAAGAGATAAAAAAAGTTGTCATTAGATTGAAAACAGATTCGGTTTTTAAATCAAACACCGCTTTCAAAGACGATCAGTTTCACGCAAAATCGTTGACAAATTGACAATCGAACACCATCGGAACTTTTAAGTCCCCCAAACTGGCAAAAAAATAAGCCCCACTTTACTCGTGAGGGGGCTAAAAGTTCCCCTTTACAAACATCTTGAGTTGCCTAAGTCCCTTTGTGGCCTAAAATCGATTGGCTAAGCTCGTTGAGGCTTTTGAAGGATGCAAGTTACAATTTTGGAGGTTACTGTGCCAATTTCACGGTGACTTTAGAATTTTTAGATAGAGTTTTCAGACATTTCAAGGAACATCGATAATGCTTATGAATAAAAAAATACTAACATACTTTCACAAAATAAATTTAGTTTTTTTTTTTATCAAACGGGATAGTGCTTGGCCTCACCTGATGTTAAGTGACGATAAGGCCGAAGGTGGAAGCGCACTACACCCGGAATCCTCACCACTGAGGAACTGGCTATCTTACCTCTAACTGCCGGAACACAATATTTTTAAATTGTTGTTATGGCGTCAAACTTAAATAAGGTGGTGGTAGCTAGGCAAGCGGACTTAAAATAAGCCCTACCACTAACCAAACCGAGTACAAATGTACCCCTTTCTGGGAATCAAACCCGGGACACCTGTGTCTTACACGTATTGGTGAACCACTAGACCACAGAGGCGGTTAAATTTTACATTATAATTATTTAAAAGATCATAAAATTTACTGATTTTATTAGTGCTTTGAAAACTAACACTTTATTTACTAGAAACTAGTGATGCAACGAATACTACTTTAACGAATACGAATACGAATATCAATTCTTCTATTCGGCGAATACGAATACGAATAATTCAACAAGGTAATGATAATTAATAATACACAGTATTCTTTTTTTACTAAGATATTTAATAATTGAAATTAACTTCTGACAAAGTTTTGTTCAAAAAGCACAACATTTGTAACTTCTTAGGCACTTTATGCTATGAAGCAAATAAGTAATCATTGACAACTTGAGAACTCGACTTCGTTCATTCATTCAATGTTAGGGTAATCTCCGTCAAAAGATACAAACAGTATAGTGCGTATTAGGTGCATTCGGATACACGGTGCACAGCCAAACTGTAACTTGATTTGCATTCAGTTATAATATAAATAGTTTGTTTTTAATATTCGTGATGATATTCGGCGAATACGAATATTCGGTAAATATCTACTATTCGGCGAATACGAATATTCGTATTCGTATTCGTTGCATCACTACTAGAAACTATACGTTCACAAGAAATACCAGATTATCTCATTCATAAATGAAAAGCAAATTATTTTGACAACTTTATTGTTTACTAACAGAACTTAGTAACACAGTTATTTAAAAAAGTTCAATTCCACGTTCAAAATATTTTAGTATTATTAATTTTATTAAGTAATCATTCGTGGTGGAGCCTATGTAGTTAAAATTTAGTTGTATTTTATAAGCAATAAGATCGAGGTTCGCATGGCAACTACGTGTGATTAAAGTTGAAATTTCCGAACAGAATCCAACCCCCTACTATTTGTTCGAAATTTAAACTTGCAAGCGAATCTTTACTTCTCTAGTGAGCGACAGTCAGCTGCTATACAGCCTATACAACAATGAGGTCTCGAACAAAAAGATTATTTGAACTTTTTTTTTAAACAACAATAGCGCAACGGACTTTCCGGAAGCGATTCCCGGAGATTTTGAATAAATGACGGTTTGTGTAATGACTTTTTGCTGGCCGTATATTTTTTTGTTTCTTTTAAAATACTGTTTCAGGATTTTCAGCCAGTGATTAAATCACAATCACAATGCTCTATGTCTCAACTTTTTTTACGTTTTAACGAAATCCGTACGCTTGGTTTTCTATCAAGAATAAAATATTATAAATGCGAAAGTCCGTTTGTCTGTTTGTTTGTTACACCTTTACGTCTTAACTACTGCACCGATCAACATAAAATTTTGCAAACACGTTCTTAAGGGTACAGAGAAAGGACATATAGGGTAGAATAGAAACCTTTCTACTCGAAAAAAAATTAAGGTTCCCAATTAAGGGATAGCAAAAAATACTTTCCACGCAGACGAAGTCGCGGGCGTTCGCTACTAGTCAAGTATAAAATACTAAAATACTTTTGAATTTATCGAACTGCTATATAAGTTAAAAATAATGTAATCTAATAGGAAATATAAAAGAAGGATAATAAATAATTAATTTTAAAACAAAATTTTCCTGTGTTTTAATTGAATCCATACTAATTTGTAGTATGTTACGGATTGTACAAGAATGTTTGCTCAATTACGAGTATGTTTTACTATCCGCGTCAATTGGTAATGCGCCTGGCGGCCATGATTTTAACCTCAAAAACGAAAAACAATTCTAATTTTCTCATATACCTAGACCCTTTCTTATCTATATATATAAAATTCAAAGTCCTGACTGAGTGAGATATCAACGCACAGCCCAAACTACTGAACCTAGAGACTTGAAATTTTGCACACAGGTGCCTTATACAGTGTAGGCATCCACTAAGGAAGGATTTTTGAAAATTCCCTCCCTAAGGGGATGAAATAAGGGATGAAAGTTTGTATGAAAGTCCCTCAGTTTTGATGCTAGGATCTATAAATTTTGTATTTAGGCTGATGATTGAAAACTAATAAATAAATGTATCATCGTTTTTCAAAATTCTACCCCCGAAGGGGTGAAAAGGGGGATGAAGTTGAGTATAGAAGAAAATCCTTAATTTTCAAAGTAAAAATCGCTCAATTTATAATTTAGGCTTATGGATGGAAATATAACGCAACGTATATGGTTATTAGTAGTATTTTAACCCCTATGGCATAGTAAAATCAAATAAGTAAGTCGTCTTACTCATTATACGCCCGAACGCGGTTTGTATGTGAGCGCGGCCGTACGTATGCGTCGTCGCACGCACACACTGACACAACTTAAAGGTGATAGCGGTGCGTCAGTCGTGGCTGCGTCGTACTTAATACCGCCCGCGCTCAGCCGCTCACGCACGCTCCGCCGTACATGTACACTACCTACTTACCTCCTTTAAATACAAATTCGTGAAGATGACCTCTAGAAAATATTGCAGTGTTTATGGATGTCTAAATAGCAGTTTGTCTTTCTTCGCATTATGGTCGGTATACATTTTGATTAGTGTTTAGTGCGAGTAGCTCGTTTAGTGTTTAGCAAAAAACACGTGCGGACAGTCTCTGTTTAGTGTTAAGTAATTGTTTTTTGCTAAACACTAAACGAGCCACTCGCACTAAACACTAATCAAAATGTATACCGGCCATTACCTAGCGAACAAGAACGGTGAGTTGACGGTGAGTACCTATCTAATCTACTTACTACCCTACTATATCATACGTAGGAACGTACATAATTAAATAATGTGTTAGCTATTACATATCTGAAAGTGTTTAGGAAATACCTAGTTCTGCTCCGAATTTCATTGACCAGATACCAATTTGTGGTTTGATTTAATAGTTCACTAAGAGCCAAATTCACCATTGATTTTAAACGTGATCAAGATCACGTTTTACGTAATGTAGTTTAAGTGTCGAGTTTGATACCCCGTTCCCCGTTTATTCCAAAAATCAATTTCACCAGGTCATAAAAAAAATTGAATCAAGAATTAACAAGGCATTGTTTATAACATAATTGTACATTTTTGTAACAAATTTTGCTTTGTTGTTATGACAGTGACAGCCTTAAACTTGTTTTTTGACAAAGCGCGTTTAAAATCAATGGTGAAATTGGCTCTAAGTATGCCCCACCGCGAAAAGAAGGGACCAATTACTTAAGTAGAAATTGGTATAAATCAAACTAAATCTTAGGTAGGTATATAAGCAATAAACTTGAGTAGGTAGGTTGTAGTTGTGGTTGTTGTTAAACATTGTAGACAGCTCCTAGTCTATGTACAAAAATAATTTAAAAAAATATTATAGATCCCTGATGCTTACCCTACAGGGGAAAATTGTTTTACATAAAGATTGCCTACATATGCATTTTGACGATTGAATAAACTATAAGCGACAGCCCTACCAGTCAGCCAGTGTTTAGGCTATTATCGCTCGCTCACAGCTCGAGTTGGCCTACTTATTTGATTTTTCTATGCCTATGGGGATGAAATGGGGTAAATAAACCTAAAATAGATATGGATGTCGTTATTTCGGTCGGGGTTTTCTGGGATGACGATTGCGAAAATGACATTTATTTTGAAGTCCAACACGGTCGACATGATTTAACCCCTAAAGGGGTGAAAATTGGGTTCAAATTTGGTATGGAAAACAATATAAAATATACATTACAACTTAAAACTTCGTACGAGCATGTCTAAAAATAAATAGGCAAACATATATTTTGTGGTTTTTAAAATAAACCCCTTAGGGTGTAAATGGGGTAAGTAAACACAAAAATCGATATGGATGTCGTTCTTGAGGTTTTATGGGATGGTGATTGCGAAAATGACATTTATTTTGAAGTACAACACTGTGGACATGATTTAACCGCTAAAGGGGTGAAAATGGGGTGCAAATTATGTATGGAAAAATAAGATAAAATAGACATTACAACTTTAAAATAGGGAACATGCATCAATTTGATTTTGTATCAAAATCAAAAGTATAGTGCGTGAGATAATCAACTGTAATATTAAAACTTTTCTCTTGCGTTTTTTTCTCGTGATATAGTCACTTGAAGTTAGCGCGCAGCAGCACCCGCCGAAAACGCTCTATACAAAACGGTCAACATTTGTGACGTCACTCATGTCACGATTTAGGCGCATTATTATGGAGCTAGCCAAGAATTTTCAAATATCTCCTTAAATATTGCGTTTAAGTACATATGTGTAATACAAAATATTATTTCTTATTCGATATTCTATCCGACTGTTAAGTGCATTATATCAGAAAATGAAAAAAAAAATTCGCTATTTTCACCTGTGTAATAAAACTAAAATATTATATTTTATTTATTATTTTTCTGTTCAATCATGTTTTTATAGGTGTCCGCAGCGATCAAGCTCAAATTTATTAAAATCGGTGACTTATGCATGTTCCCTATTCTTAGAAGCATGTCTAAAAATAAATAGGCAAATATATATTTTGTTATTTTGAAAATCATCCCTTAGGGGGTAAATGGGGTAAGTAAACATGAAAATCGATGTAGATGTTGTTCTTGAGGTTTTATGGGATGAGGAATGCGAAAATGACATTTATTTTGAAGTCCAACACGGTGGACATGATTCAGCCCCAGGGGACGGGAACGGGAACGGAATAGGAACGCAAACGCGATCGCTCGAAAGCGAACGCGAACGGGAGCGGAAACCGGGGACAGGAACGGGACCAAACGGGAACGGAAAAGAGTAAAGAAACGGGAACAGAATACTACTAATATCTCTGGACCCACTTCTGATTGTTGTAATAAACTAGCTTCCGCCCGCGACTTCGTCCGCGTGGATATTAGAGAAAATCTTTAGGGAACCTTCAACCAAAATCCGACCAGCCGATTTTATGCGATTAGGCCGGTCCCCACCAAGCACGCAGCCTCGTGCGAGGCCTGCCACACGCGGCAAACGTTTTGCCTCACGAGGCAGCGCGCTTGGTGGGGACCGGCCTAATCGCATAAAATCGGCTGGTCGGATTTTGGTTGAAGGTTCCCTAAAGATTTTTTCTAATATCCACGCGGACGAAGTCGCGGGCGGAAGCTAGTTGAAAATAAGAATTCAATAATTAATATATTATATTACCTATTAGAATTTTACTGTTTTTTGTCATTTTTAGTTGCGGAAGACGTTGATGTGTATGTTAATTTGACAAGGTTCCAGCGCATTACCAATTGACGGGGATAGTACTATGAGTATGTTCTACTCTAATTTTAGTTTTGACGAAAGGAAAATCTGAAATTCTCAGCGACGTAATATTCCTTACTTAAGGGTCCATGAAAGGAAAATATGGTTTGCGCGGGTCATATTTTTATATATAGAAAACGTAAAGTTGTAGCTACAAAAAATATACGACAAGCTTAAGAGATTATCTAGTAGCTACAAGTATTAAATTTTGTATAAACCTTACAGATGGTTGTAAAAAAATCAGAATATCTTCAAAAGCGCTTGTCGCGGGTCATATTTTTGGCGTAAATAATAGAATCCTTACTCATATTACAAATGCGAAAGTCCGTTTGTTTGTTTGTTTGTTACGCCTTCACGTCTTAACTACTAAACCGATCATCATGAAATTTTGTATACACGTTGTCAGGGGCACAGAGAAGGACATAGGGTACCTTTTATCCCGAAAAAAAGTATTGTTCCCGAGGGACAGCAAAAAAACTTTCCACGCAGACGAAGTCGCGGGCGGCCGCTAGTTCTACATAAAAAAATACACTGTAACGTACTGTGTAGTTGCTCCAATAACTTTTTTTAAGAAAGATAATTGTGCTAAAGATAATGATTAAAAAACAACGAAAAACATTGAAAAAGTGCAGAAGTTAGGTTATTTTCCATACTCTTTACACGTAGTTAAAGAAAAAGACAGACAATTAATGTTTCCGCATAACGGAGCCTTAACGTATCCTTGTCAAAACTGGCTGTATACCACCACACTCCCATGCCATTTCATGAAAAAGGCAAACGTCAATAAAAGCGCGCGTCCACACATCCCCGATCCAATCATAGCGAAACGTTTCCCGCCAAAAGCGTTCCATTTCCAAATTATTTCAAATATGGCAGACGGTAACGAGCCCAATGGACAAACAGCAATTGACCCCAATTCTCTTGGAGCTAATGGCACGCGGAACGCTCGGGACTAGCTGTTAAACGCCATATTGTTTTTGACATTGATATTTTGTGGATCGTTCTGACGAGATGGTGGAGTGAGGACGATGTGAGTGACCTACAATATTAGGTAGGTACCTATATACCTGCATTTCAGAGGGGAATCGTGAATAATGTAAACAAAAAGTAGTGGTTAATAAAATGCGTGTTCGAGTAGCAACTCCGTGAATTTGAAAAACATAACTACATATGAATAATGATTTTTCAGTAAGTAACGATTGCCATATGGATAGATGATGTAGGTAGTTCGACATTAGCCATTTAGAATGTCCTCACTTCTGAGGCACCGGCCTTCCTTATGGGTGGATAAGGAGGATGGGCCATAACCCACCACGTGGGCCCAATGCGGATCAGTAGGTGTTAATGACTGCAAATGCAGCCGGGACCAATGGCTCAACGTGCCTTCCGAAGCATGCAACATAATATTTTTTTCGGTTACCCATCCCATGACCGACCCCTGTGAAAGTTGCTTAACCTGCGCAGGCCCAGGCGTTAAACCACCGAAATCCTCAGTAATAATATTTATAATGTACATACCTAAGACAAAATCCTTTTTATTGACTAAGTAGGTGGTACTAAATATTTCCGTGAATTTTCTTGATTTTCAAATGAGCGCAATCTATTCAGAAGTCAGATTCAAAAAATCATTTAATTTTGTAGTACTTAAGGTAGTTTAATGAATAAGTAAGTAGATAGGCACCTAGTTTATTTTTATTTTATTCATAATATTTAACTTTCCTATTGTCTCATAATTATTTCACAATATATAATTATTTTGTTAAAATTAGTTGACAAACCTCAATTTTCTTTTGTTTATACAATTTCTTATACAATTTTCTCATTTATTAAACGGGTTTTTTTTTACTTTGGGCGACATCAAACATTGAACAAAACGAACAGTCTACCTCGTGAAAAGTTTACATTAAATAATCTTTATACAACATCCAACATCACAATCTCTAAACACACAAACAGATTTTTGTTAACATTGACTATCTTCTGCCAACTGTCAAGCGACAACTGAAAAAAAAAGTTATCTATTATGGGACAGCGGAAAATCGAACTAGCCACAGAGAAAAAAACTTAAATTGTCAGGCACCATGTAACCGATAACCGATTGCCAATCGATTCTCGAGTCTGATAGGTACTCGTCTAGCTTCCGGTCCGATGATTCGATTGTAGATAAAAATCGTCTGGATAATCTGTAGTTTCGTTTCCTTCATTCGTTCGAGAAAAGTTTCTTGGTAAAAGATTTTATGATGCTATCGTCAAGATGAGGAGTTTTTGGCGCGATTTTGTGGAGTTCGGTTCGGTGTCTATTTTAATAATTTGCAAATTGATTCATAGTGGATATTGTGTCAAATCGGTGCAGTTTTGTGGTACAAGTGTCTACGCAACTGAACAATATGTGGGATAATTTAAACAGGCGCGATCTTGGTTGAGTGAAGCTGAGACTTCTATTGTAGTGGAGGCTACCTCGGCAGAACTAACCGAGTAAACTGTCTTGATATACTTGGTGCCAAATGCTCCAAGCAGCATTGAAATGCAATGCACGCGCATTCTAAAGAAAATTGAAACAATATCTACCACTGAACTATTCAATTAACACTTGCACTGGCAAAAATTACTTCCAAGAAGAAAGTAGATTGCCAAAACAACAAAAAAGAAAAAGAAAATTAGACCCAATTATTTTATAGTGTTACAGGCATAGGTCTAGATCGTTAGATGTGCCCCTAACATAGTATGAGCTCACTGAAATGTGTCAACATTCAAATGAGTGAGCCTCACTTCTTTGCTCTTAGTGTTGGTTTGAACACGGTGTCAATCACTTCTACATTTTTTAAGAAAAAACCATGAGAAAACTGTCTTGTGCCTTTCATCTGTGCACCAATAATTCTAGGAATACAATTATAGCAAAATGTGTAACATATCACGCGTAAGTTTTTAGATTTCAATCATTATCGAAATTTATTTTCCTTCCGTTGTCAATTCCGATGGACGTAAACAACGCATCACGCATGCGTGCGCTATTTTGACAGATTTGAAATAATCCTACAGATTTTCAGTACCAGGGCAGATCTAACGATCTAGATATATGGTTACAGGATATCATCCACGTTTCATACATTTTTGGTCCAAATATGAAAGTGACGGCCAAAAGACGAAAGTGCTTTATTCTGATAGATTTTGTTCATCTAAGCATTTTTTATTATGGCACCGAAGTTGTACCACCGCTCCACATTTGTGTCAAAATGTATGAAAAGACAGACTTTTCGAACTCAATTAAAATCAGTGCATCGGTGCTACAGCTTCGGTGCCATAATAAAAAAATGCTAAGGCGGACAAAATCTATCAGAATTTGCTTTTTGGCCAACTTTTTTACATTTGTGCCAAAATGTATGAAAAAACAGACTTTTTGAACTTATTTAAAATCGAGTATAGCGGTGCTACAGCTTCGGTGCCATAACAAGAAATGCTTAGGTGGATAAAATCTATCAGAATAAAGCACTTTTGCTTTTTGGCCGGCACTTTCAGATTTGGACCAAAATGGATGATGTCCTTTTGAGTCTTAAACAAAAATCAAACTAATCAGTCCTTAAATAGCTCTACTTTAGTAAGTTTTATCTAAAACCTTCAATCATCTAACTAGAACGAAATATAAGCAAAAAAGTTACTAAAAAAACTGTTTTAACCGTCTCTGTTGTCTAGTGGTTCGCCCGTGTAAGACGCAGCGGTCCCGGGTTCGATTCCCAGGGGGGTACGATTTGTACTCGGTTTGGTTGGTGGTAGGACTTATTTCAAGTCCGCATGCCTAGCTACCACCATCTTACCCAAGTCTGACGCCATAACAACAATTTAAAAATTGTTGTGTTCCGGCAGTTAGAGGTAAGATAGCCAGCCTCAGTGATGAGGATCCCGGGTGTAGTACGCTTCCACCTTCGGCCTTATCGTCACTTAACATCAGGTGTGGTGAAGGCCAAGTACTATCCCGTTAAAAAATAAAAATCTATGGGCGCATTCTGTCACAATTTCAAATTTTTGTAAGTCTATGATTCTGTCAGACAAATCTTTGAGTCATCGGTAGCCATAGAGTACATTTTAACCATGGTTAGTAAAATATTGATCATTCTATACAAATGAGGGGTTTTCAAAATGACATAAAAAAAAGAAAAGTAACTATTTGCCTCACTAGATGGCGTTGATGGTAAGAGGGAAGTCAAAATTAGTAGTAAAAAATACTTTGAATCCCCTATTTTATTCAACGCCATCTATCGAGCCTACAGCTTTTTTGTCATTTTGAAAAGCCCTCATTACTTTCCATGGTTAAAAATTAATATATGGCGATCGATGAGATGACTTAAAAATTTGTGTGGCAGAAAGCGTTCTATGACTTGGTAGTTTGAAATGACAATCGAATGCACACAAATCGAATTCAAATTTCGAAAATGGAACGCTATGGCGGACGTCCGCGGCGCTCAATTTGCGCCAGGATGCAGCCAATCGCGCCCGTTCCCGCCTCGTGTGACGTCGCGCGTGCGTACTGAACTAACCAACATTTAAAAACGACAACAAACCGCATTTTGATCCTTATTCCTTTCGATTAAGAGTCGCGTTGAAAGCAAAAACACGTAAGTGGTTTTGCGGTTTCGAACGATCGAGTGTTTGTAGCGAATGAATTTCATCCTTATTTGGAGGTTATAAGACATGAAATGGTACAACTGGAGTTTATGAGAAATAACGGATTGCTTTTTTGAATTTCAACTTTATTGAGTGGTGTTAAGAGTGAAGTCGGGTGTAAATGGAGGATTGTCGTGTTTTATGGGGAATGGGAACGGCCATGTTTTAGCTAATGACTTCGTATGGGGTTAGGAGAGGCAAATTGAAATGTAGTGATGGGAGTCTGTAGAGTTCAATCAGACAAATATATTTTTTTAACCGACTTGACATGTTAGGAAAAGTTAAGTCAGTTAAAGAAATAATCTCAATTCTGCTGTAAGTATATTTTAAATCTATGATCGCGCATAACTACCGCATTTTGATATTTTTTTTGTATGAATAAATTTTCTTTGTTAATTCAATATTTTTCAGTTTTCATTATACTTATACTTAGTTACTTATAAACTCTGTTTATACTTGGACGAATCAAGTTTATATTATAATATTGTAGGTTAAAAAAAACTTCTCCTTTAAAAACATTGGCCAAATACGTAAACTAAGTAATTTTACTTAACAATTTTTAATATCGTATTTTTTATTGAAAGGAAGAAAAAAACATCAGTTAATTACTTACATACTTCAATGTTAATTTTGAACAAAAATCGGGGTAAGAATAGATAGGTAGAGCATAGATAGAATATAGAGCAGCACGAAAATCAGCCCTTCTAACAAAAAAACTGTCACGCAAAGTTTTAAAATGAAACCAACATTAATTTGCCTTTGTTACAATTATTATTATTAAAAATGTTGCTTATCTCTGTTATGTTTAAGAATTACTTTGATAAACTCATTCGTAGTGGTTACTATAGGGTCGAAGGTCAGATTACGTCATACAGTAACTAAAAGGTCTGCTTATTGCGTTAAAAAAACGAAATCAGTGATTAAAAAAGGCCAGCAAATAGTTTATACTTAAATACAATATTAAAACCTTACAGGTAGTATATGAATTAAAAAGTTAAGCGTTGGTAACATTTTCAATGATTCTAACGTTTAAAAAACAGTGACAAAAACAAAACAAAAATTTGAAATTCATCAAAAAAACTGGGACACAAATACACTCCTCGATTTTACAATTCAAAAGTCACAACCAAATCACAATTTAAAAACATATTCTTTTGAGCTACATTTTCATAGATTTTTCAATGGATACTGAACTCTATCCGGAACAGAATAAGGATTTTTAAATTTGGAATTCCAAGCTGTTCATTGAATAGTATGAATTTTAAATTCAAATATGGAACGATGTCGTCATTCGATAAAACAGGGCAGTATTGTGTCTGTGTTCTTTACAGTGTGCTCATTGTTGATTTCTTAAGCCGCCATTTTTTCACGACATCCTCCGTGGCCTACATTTAAATATTTGTTTAATTCAATGTTATTAAGCTTGCACGTGGGAAGTTGAGAATGTAAGTCCCTGGATAGATATCGGTTAATCAATTCTATTTTAGATTCAGTTTCGTTGTGCCATTATCAGCTCTATAAGCCATGAATTTTTCGTGTCTTTCTTGGAAATAGATTTTTTACTCTTGTTTGCGTAATACCTTGACAAATATTTAATCTTGTTTAAAACGAGATGGTTTAGAAATTAAAACTTTTACTTACATGCTTACCTACTTATACTGGGTGACCCAAAACTTTGCCACAAGAGAGAGAAAGTACCTTAAATATTGAAGGCAGAAAATTTTACTGAAAGAAAACTTCATTTTCATTTCATTCAATAAATAATTGAAACTGCATTCAAAGATTAAAAAAATACATATATAATACGTAATAATAATATATTATTTAAATTTTAAAAATAGTTTCCTTTTGTTTAAGATGTTGTGTTATTCAAAAAATAATCCTAATGAGTAAGATCGGTACCGTGAAAATAAAAGATTGTTTTTTTTCGTATTTGGTGGGTTCGATTCCTGGCTAAGGCAAGTGATTTTAAAACCTGTTTTAATGCAGTTCCAATTTTTTTTTATCAAAGTGAAGTCTTCTTTCAGTACAATTCCCTATCTGCAATATTTAACGTACTTTGAAAATATCATCATCATCATCATATCAGCCGCACGACACCCACTGCTGGGTACAGGCCTCCCCTTAGGATCTCCACGACGATCGGTCCTGCGCTGCCTGCATCCACTGGCTTCCCGCGACCTTCACCAGATCGTCGGTCCCCCTTGTCGGGGGCCTACCCACGGAGCGTCGTCCGATGCGCGGTCGCCATTCCAGAACCTTTCCGCCCCAACGGCCATCGGTTCTTATAAAAATGAAATAAATAGCTGTTTTTTTCGCGATTTTAGACTTGGTCCCCTAGTAAAAGTTGTTCAGTTTGATGGTCACTGTCTACTTGGCACTAGCATATTTGGCATTAGGGGTTTTTTATAACATGTTTATACAACATGTAACAGAATTAAAGGCTAAACCAGAATATGGTAAATAGAGCCCATGAAACTGAACTGACTTCAAATGGGAACAACTGTGAAATCGCAAAAAAATCAGCTGTTTCATTCATTTTGATATTTTCGATATTAACGTTTGTATGACACAGCTGATTTTTTTTCGCAATTTCAGTGTTGGTAAAATTTATTCATTTTAATGGTCCCTATCTACCATATACCCTTGCCCTTTGGCGGGGTACTAGGGGTTTTTGTAACACCTTGTGTATTCAAAATTGAATTGGTATTAGTATTGTAAAATCATGTTCTTTTTGCTCTAGAACAGTTTGAAATATACTAATAAATACTTAGGCTTACTTGAGAACGATAACACGACCGTTAAAAGAACCCATAAATATGTAAATAGGTAATCCTAAACTTTATGGTGACTTTTGACTTTTCCAAGAATAGAGAAAAAAATTGAAATCGATTTGTTTACAGAGATGGCGGGTGTCGCAATTTGAATTTCGTATATTCCTGTGAGCGTTATCGGCGGCCGGGGTCAGCGCTTCCTATCGTTTTTATCGTCGTCACTTCCCGTTCGACATTTGAAATATTGAATTTTTTGCCTCCACCGTTCGGTTCGATGACAGTTTTCGGAATTATATTTTTTTAATACACGCATTGGAATTGGAAGTGAGAATTGTTAGCATACCGATTTTATAACAGACACGTGGATTTGTTTTGGTTATTTTTAATTTTTATTTTCCAGACCTACATTTTAATATTGTACATTGTAATTTTGTGGATTGTCCAATTAAATTAATTACACCAAATTGACTCACCTACTCTACTATCTACCACGGGTTTTTACCTGTACCTTGATTACGTAAAGCTGTTGCTAACAATTCTCGATTGAAATCGATTGAAAGCGCGGTTGCATTGCTGCTTTAGTTAAGATAGTTGTCACATTGGTTCTTACTAAAGCAGCGATGTAACTGCGATTTCTGTCAGAGTTGAATGCAACAAAGTTACAAAATCACCCCCCAGTCCTCGTTACTTATTTATGAACTTTATATTATAACTTCTTTAGTATATATTGACAAACTATTTTTATTGTTACTACATACTTAGCAATGTGATTCATTAAAAAAGATAATGGACGTCTTGTAAAAGCTTTTTACAGACAAAACATTTGGCGGTATTAAATTAAGAAGGTTTGCATTACCTACATGGAGCGAAAACGCACAACAATGGCCGACCATCAGCAAACTTTTGTCTCAAAATATTCATTCTCCGTTCGAATTTCAAATACGCCCTCCATTTTTGAAATTAGAGTTTTTTAATTAAAAGGGCCGCGTTTCGACGATACCATCGCGCTTTGTCGTCGTTTCGCGGGCTCTCTATTTACTTTTTCTTTTTTGTGAGGCAAAAGTAAGGACCTGTAATTATGCCAGTTTTTTTAAGGCTTTAGATTTTAAAAGGAGGATTTCAAACACACTTATCGTATTTAAAACAGTTTGTTTAAGTTATTTACCCAACTTAGGATTCTGTTACCTTAATATTTAAAGAGAGCAAATCTTCCTTAATCAAAAAGGCGCGAAGCAAACTGGTTGCATAGAATAAATTGTAACCTCTGCAAATAAAAAATAAAAAAGCTTTTTTTAAACGAAAAGGAAAGGAGTTTCGGCCACACGTGTTTGTCAAAGATTGGCATTGAAACCATTTTGTGTTCGATTCTCGGAAAAAAAATATCGACAGATGTCGTTCTTTTGTCGTCAATATTTATGCTTTAACGGTTTTTTTTTATTTCCAGATGTGGCTCGTGGGATGCAGCTGCAGAGATTTAAGACCGCGCCACAAAAGGCTAAAGTTTATACTAGTTGGCGAATAAATAATTGGACTGCATTTAAAAGTTATAATTTATGTAATGACTTTGACAAAAATAAAGCAAATAGAATGATAATTTCAAAGAGAGGTATCGTATAATTACGAAAAACAATCAATTTCTTTCATAAAAAGTTTACAAAAAACTTATAAATTAAAGAAACTAAAAGTATGGTTTAAAAAAATTTAAATAAATTGGTTATACTGCTGTCCTTACTAGGGCAATAAAGTGACCCGTATGAAGGACATCCAGACAAGTTTACAAAATGGACTTGTACTTTTTACAATTCATGAAGTATAGATACTACTTCTTTTTGGGTTAAAAAAAAAACATACCAAAGAAAAGTGGCAATGTATGTCAAATGCAACCGGTCGCTAAATAGTTTATTTTTAGATAATCAGGGTGCCGAACAACTGATCGAGTTTTGTATGAAAAGTCGTTTTTTTTCTGTTTTCGGAGAAGTCGTAATATCAAATGTTGTTGTGTTTTACAAATAACCCTGTAAGTAGTAAGTACTTACCTATTAACTTTTCTTAAATGACATAAAACTCTCTCAAAATTTTCATATCGAATACCTAAGTAAGTATTTTTTAAAGCTAATTAAAAACTCTTATTAAAAATGTCTAATCATAAGTCTGAAACTAGTATAAACTGATAGTCCAAACCTCAAATAACTTCATTGCGATGGTAAGTAAAAAAACCGGCCAAGTGCGAGTCGGACTCGCGCACGAAGGGTTCCGTACCAAAAAACGGCAAAAAAACACGTTTGTTGTATGGGAGCCCCCTTAAATATTAATTTTATTCTGTTTTAGTATTAGTTGTTATAGCGGCAACAGAAATACATAATCTGTGAAAATTTCAACTGTCTAGCTATCACGGTTCATGAGATACAGCCTGGTGACAGACAGACAGACAGACAGACGGACAGCGGAGGCTTAGTAATAGGGTCCCGTTTTTACCCTTTGGGTACGGAACCCTAAAAATATAGAACACAGACAGCATACCTATTGACAAATTAAAATGTAGAAGGGTCACTTGAATTTTTTTAAATATTTTCTTAGCTGCCTACACATTCATTTATCTATCATAATAATAATATGACTTTCAGCCCTGCCCCCGCCCCTGGCCAACATTATTTGTGTTTGAACCTACGCTTACTATTAACTAAATATGAGCATTAGACTATCAATTCACATATCGCAAACTTTATGTTAATCATACACTTTGATTAGTGATGTACAAAACTCGAGTCGTCGAGTTCTACTTTTGAAGACTCGACTCGGATTGGCAGGACTCGGTGAGCTCAGTAGGCTCGTAAGCCCGAGCCTAGCCGAAAAACGAGCTCTCTGAGCCACGCCTCGAGGCTTCAAAAGAGTTTCAAGCCTTCAAAAGAGCTCGATCCGATTAAAAGAGCTCGAGCCTTCAAAAAAGCTCGCGTCTTAAAATGAACGCGAGCCTCATAAAAAGCTTAGAGTTCATGTTTATTACTTTAATATCTCCGTAAATAATAATATTTACTATATTATTAATTACGGAGATGTTAAAGCCGAGCCTATCGAGCTCACAGAGCCCTGAAAATCTGACTCTAGTCTTCAAAATTAGAACTCAAAAAGATGAATGTCTTATGTTATAAAGAGCACCGTAGATGCTTAATCCATTGTGCTTTAGCTCTACTTATCCTCATTCATCAGCAGCCCATCACAACTGGTGCGCCGAAAAAGACTCTAATCGTGAAAAAGCCTCGAAATCGACTGAGCTCTCCAAAAAGGCTCGAGCCGTGAAAATGGCTCGAAGTCGGCCGAGCTCTGAAAAAGGCTCGAGCGCTAAAAAAGACTCCCGAATCGTCGAGCTTCGTACAAACGAGGCGAGCCCTGTAAAACGACTCCAAGCTCTGGACAAAAGGACTCGGAGGACTCGAGTCTTGTACTTCACTAACTTTGATGTGTTGTACGAAATTGACCCTTCCAACCAAAAACAAAAAGTTAAAGACATTTTTTCGTAAAACAATACCATCAAAGTACCAGGATCACATAAATATGGAGAAGGTTTAATTTCTATTGTCACAGTGACTGTACCATCCTATATTTTTCTGTCTGCCGTACATCGATTCACCCCCAAATCGTTAGATGTCGTAAGGTCATCACACTCCACACCCTTAGGCGCGGCAATTTTACTATAAAGTTGTTACTGGAAGTGATAACAAATTGTTATTGTTTACTATAAAGTAGAGGAAAAGTTTCAAAGTGTTTATTAGTATACGCCATGTGTTTGCACACTCTAAATTTATTAATCACTCCCCTTAAGGTGGTCACTCATGATCATGCCGCTTTGTACAGTACTAGCGGCCGCCCGCGGTTTCACCCACGTGGTTTCCGTTCCCGTGGGAATATCAGGATAAAAAATATTCTATGTTTTAATCTAGGCTATCTACTATCTGTGTGCCAAATTTCAACCAAATCCGTTCAGTGTTTTTTGCGTGATTGAGGAACAAACATCCAAACATCTAAACATCCAAACCCACAAACTTTCACATTTATAATATTAGTAGGATTAATAATGCTTTAGTTAAACCTACTAAGCAAATTTGATACATAGAGATATGCATTTGAGTCGTAAGTAAAAGCTATGTGCAATTAGATTACATAACTACTTTATAATAAATGGAATATTAAGGAAAACTTCTCATTTTTACCAAAAAATCGCTGTGTGCAGTGAATCACATATCGGGCGCAATTTCTGCTTCAGCTAGTAAATTATTTTAGCTATGTGAATTATAACAACACTTAGCGTGTTTACGTGTTAACACGGAACTTTCGATGTGTGAATGTCACATAGCTACTTTTTTTATGTCTTTAAATACGTTTAGATATTGCATTTATCACATAGCTGTTTTTACAGTATGTGTGTATGAGAATAACGATTTAAACTGCAAAAAAAACGAAAATGCCTAAAAATCACATAGCTACTTTTGCACCCGCAACGAAATATAGGGACCAACAAACTGCTATGGGAAACCTTTAATAAAAATCTCTAAATTAATAAATAATAACTAGGCATATTGGAATGCATAACGTTATTATTTTTATAATTCCTAATTACGTTCACAGTTGTAATATTGTTTATCTTATCTCGTAAACTCGTAACCTTATTTTTAGACATTATCAATCACAACCAATGAACGAAACGAAGTTTTACTTACAATAATAACTGTGTATTAATAAGCGCTTGAGGAATAATAAGTTTGTAATATCTTATTAATTATAAGTGAAGTTTGAACATAGTCGGAATTTGTGAAACAGGCCCTGAATAATAATATAAATAAATATAAAAACAAGATACATAGATATTACTTATAATAATATATTAAATAGTCGAATATATTGCATGTCGTGGCAACTTGTAAAAAAGACAACAATGTAGGATGTAAGTCTTTGGAATGTATTATTGCCTTGTCTTTGGTGTATGTTCTTGTTAGCTGTCCTAAATAATAAAAAAAAACTTTTGTCTCTTTATTTCTTTGAAGCATATTTTAAATTAAATTTTATTTTTAGTATTCCTTTCGTATCTTTAGTTCTTATCATCAAATTGAAGTATATTTTGTCATTTATTGATTTAAACATATTATATACAGCTATACTACATTATTGTTAATTTAAAATCATACACTACCTACTTTCAAAATAGTACTAATGAAAAGTATTACCTAACTTCAAAAAAATCTGTTAACATTTTAAATTGAAAACTTATCCCACAAAAACAAAGTAACAGCTTGACCATACAGAGTTGACAAACATTAAGAGCGCCACTTTCTAATGAAAAAGTCAAAATCAAAATAATCTAACTTGGCAACACTCATTATATTTTGTGCTGAAAAATTTTAGTTTTTAATTAACATCTACTCTTTCTGGTCAAGTACAATTTGTTAACCATAAGACAGGGATTTCACGATTATTCAGACTGATACAGAAGTGCCATGTACTATTTTTCTAAGAAATTCTAAGAATAAAGGCACATGTCTGACGTTACGTGTTAACACGCCAGTCAGATGACATCTTTTTTCCTAGTAAATTTATGCAATAGAAGCACGCTTCTCTTATAACACGTCTTTATACCTAACGGTGTGTTAGCACATACATAACGGCAGACAAATGTGCAAGCACCCTAATCGTATAAATGGCACCCATACCTGTCTGCATGATCGGTGTAATCCGTCTCTAAGATTAAAAATATTAAAATGTCACATCCAGTGATCTTATAGCAGTAGAAAAAAAACTAACTCGCGATAAAACACAGGAAATATCCGTTTTGTCACCCATTGCCCGTCAAATTGGCTGGTCACCCCTGACTTTAATTGTAATTATACCACGTCTGGACGCGTGGCGTTCTCGTGTCAATATTTTTTCTTTTTATTTGTGGCGGGAAATGTACCATAGCGTTATTGACTTTTGGCGGGAAAGATTCGGGTTAATCTGTGTAAGTTCAGCAAAATGGCGGGATGTCACAAAATTTATCCCGCTTGGTGGCGCTACTGCTGCTGGAGACCTTTGTACGGGCATTTACCCCCAATTTATCCACGTATTTTAAATTATATCTAAAATTGTTGATACTAAAATAATTACCACGAAAGTTTGATGGAGAAAAAGTTAAAGAAAACCAAAATGAGTTTGATTTTCTTCCAACTGATATTTATACGAAAATTCGCTTCCGATATCTAAAAATTTATGGCAAACACATTGCAATGCAAACAACAAAATGACAGGTCTACATCTATACTAGCGCCAAGTTAGCCGTAGTACGCCAACTGGTGGACGATTTGCGAATTAGTAAAAATATCCAGCCATTGGTGTGAATTTTGTACTTACGTTCTTTTTTTGTCTTAAAAATAATATCAAGAGTTCAAAAACATTAAAAATTAAATGAAACGTTTTATGATAATCTTTGCAAATAAATAACCAACTACCATTTTGTCTTACTAATAAAATATTAGTATTCAAATATCATCCCCACCCCATCTTTTGCAATGTCACATTACTCTCAGTCAAACAGACCCATGATTGTGATAAATGTAAAAACGACATTAAAATTCGCCATCCTTCTCCCACTCTAACAAAAGAAAGAGACGCACATTAATTTCGTTGAGTGTTTCCAAAATCGTATTGCAATGCCATCTCATGACCGATTGACCTCATGAGTCACCCCATGGTTGAGGCGATTAAAGTATTACAAACGAGATTCACCCCTAAATGCGGGTGCCATATGTTTTGCGATCTTTGGGGTCGCGTTATATTGATTTTTACTTTGGATATAATGTTTTTGCAGGAGTGACTATTCAAATTTTGTAAGAAAATAAAAAGAAAATACTATAGAGTGAAATATTAATAATCTTTCACTGTAAATACTACATACCTAACGTTAAAATTTTGTTTATTTCGATAAAAAATAGTTTTAATATTGAAAATTACTTAAATAAACTAAATTGATGCTATAAATGACTCAAACACCTTATTATATAATATTAATATGATTTTTTCACAAACAAACTCTTATTTAGAAATAAATAATTTTTTACTTACTACAGCGCGAATATTACCACCTACCTGTTAAGATGAATAAATAATGAAAAATTTAACAACTTAGACGGGATCCCGTCTAAGTTGCTACGGGTGAGCCGATTTTTTCTAATATTTTTCATTATTTATTCATCTTAATATAAAAATAGCATTGTGAATGCAAAAATCTAAAAAGTTTAAAACCTACCTGTTAATTCAGATGTTATTTTCAAATTAATATAGATTGGATTTTTTTGTTTTGGTCACGTCATCTTGTGACCACGGCCCTGGAGAAAAGTCGGGAAATCAAATAACCAATAAATCCATAAATAATTCTAAAATAACATCTGAATTAATAATACCCGTAGGTAAAATTGTTTTATTTCTAAAGAATTTTACGCGCGGAAGCGTCAAAAACTCTTTTTTCTAAACAATTAAATTTGTTTAGAATAAAAGATGAGCCAAAACTATGTAGGTACTGTCGACAACACTTTCTCTTTACCACTCCTAAGGTTAAAATCGCTTGCACGCCACGCCACTAACGTAGGTACGTTTAGTTCGTGCAGGGGCGATACGCGCGCACACCAATTTTTATTCTGCAAAATGGTTAAGCACGTGAGTTACGTACGTTGACAACGTAAAACATTAAGTTTAATAGCAACACAAATCATAAGTAAGTAACTATTTACTTATTTCATAATTTAATGGAAGTTAGAACATGTTTAATAGGAATAATGTCCTCATATTCCTTCGCCTACATTAAAAAACATTCCATATACGTCGTCGCCAACTTTTTAATTTAATATTCTGTCTAAGTTAACCCTACGGTTGCTCTGTACCATTTCTGTCCCACAAATTTTGAGGTTGTTGTACTTTTATAAAACTTTGATTTGACTGTTTGAAATTTTGGTAACTTAATATGGTTTTTCTCTTTTTGAAATATTAAAAAAAGATATCAACAAATACCATCCCTTACAAATTGTAAAGGTCAAAACTTACAATATTGTTTATTGGTGTCCTTTTATTAGGTTAATAAAAAAATTCACAACAGTGGATCTAGAAAACAAACCTGTATGTTACTTTATTTTTATATCATTATTTTCATTTCTTAAAAACAAAACAATATGAAATGTATTGCAGATGTTTATTAAATGAGTGTTTTTCCACTGTAGAATTTTTGCTACAAATCAGTTAATGAGATCCGGCCTTTAATGCTAAAGTTCCTATATTTTTTTGTTTTTTAATCTGTGATTCATAATCTGCTGTACTTTTTCACTTATTGGTCTATCTCAACCAAATGACAGATCAATACAAAATCGGAAGTAAAACTGACATTTCGTTTTTTTTTATTTCGAATAATGGAAAATAATTATGGTTTATGCAGCCACGTTATTACATTTCTGACTTTTCTGCTCTTTGAAAATTGAATGTGGATAACGGAACGTTTTTCAATCACTCGTTGTTTCCGTAATGTTTCCTTAAGAGAAAATATTTTATAATGAAATAACTTTTTTTCTACATGCGCCAAAAATAATACAGAACTTGATCAATGTTGCCAACATTATTAACTTTATTTTAAGACCAAATTCAATTGTATACAAGTTAAGCATTTTTAGGGTTCCGTACCCAAAGGGTAAAAACGGGACCCTATTACTAAGACTCCACTCTGTCAGTCTGTCTGAATTTCTGTCACCACGTAGCTAGACAGTTGAAATTTTCACAGATGATGTATTTCTGTTGCTGCTGTAACAACAAACAAGAAAAACAGAATAAAATAAATAATTTAGATAAGGCTCCCATACAACAACCGTAAATTTTTTTGGCGTTTTTTGGTACGTAACCCTTCGTGCGTGAGTCCGACTCGCGCTTGGCTGGCTTTTTTCTCCTTTATGTTTGTCATACAATCTTGGCTTTTCAGACCCCAGTACTTAGCATTGTTACCTTACAGTCATTTGTAGTTGTTCATTGTAAAATATATCCCTTACAGCGGGTACATTTTCCTAATTGGCGGCCCAGGAGAGATCCTAAGTAAATAAATTTAAATTTAACCTGACTGTTAAGTTAGGCTTACATGGCGCGGTTTGAGACCGCAGTTGGTCTTAGTGAAGAGTTTGACTGACAGCCATTTTTTTATGTCCCAGCCATTTATGGGTGGATAAAAAGGATGGGTCATACCCACCACGCGGGCCCAATGCGGATTGGTGGGTGTTAACGACTGTTAATGCACCCGGGACAAATGGCTTAACGTGCCTTCCGAAGAGAGGAGCTCGAGATAATAAGTTTTTGGTCACCCATCCAATGACCAACCCTTGCTAATGTTGCTTAACCTTCACAATCTCCATTGAGCTCCTCTTTACGAAGCTCCTCTTTAGAAAAGATTACGGACTCAGTTTTATCAAAAGGTGCCTATAAACAATTAAATACGTAGGTAAAACTAAACACGAATTAGGTAAATTTTGAATAAATCGGTATTTTTCCAAGAGAGAAATTAATTAAAAGTTAGAAAACAAAATATGTACCTATACTTACTTAAATCTTTCGTTTGAATAATCGTACTACACGAATTATTAAGTTTTGCAAATTATAAAAAGTACCTAATAACAACGCTAACATAACGCGCTTAAAAATATTCAACAGAATAATTTTGTATGGGAAATTTGTACAGCGCCATCTACCGCCGAAAAGCAAAATGAGATTTTCCATAGAGAATTTACTCTTTTGAGTACTTTTACGCGCGTTTTATAGGCTAATGGGTACCGAACGTTTCGATCTGTCATTCCAACAGATTTGTTCCATGTAACAATCCCCAAATCGTTACGACCGATCGCACCGTGTGTGGAACACTTTACGCAGCCTACAGCCATATAACCCTAAGTTGCTCACGTGCATAATCTGCCCGGGACAGGTGTGTACACTCGCCTAATTACTGTGACCGCAGGCGATCGCAACGCCCTCACGACACACAAACTGCTCTTTTATTTAATTTTGACACTGCGAAACTGTTGTAGCCCATTTGAGGGACGATTTTATGCATACTTGAATCACAGATAATATAATACTATAGGTACTGTCAGCAAATCTATGGATTGAGTAGTCTATACTGTCTTGCATTTACCCAAAAGTCACAAAAGCATCTCTTGTATAAAAACAATGGAGGCAGGTAAAGACGAACTTTTAGTTCCATCCTTGCAAGCGATTTATTTTCAAACTAATAAGGTCATAACGTGGTCGAGACGACTGACGACCTCCGTGGTCGAGTGGTTTGCACGCCGGTTTTCAAGGCGTCACCATCTCTTGAGGTCCCGGGTTCGATCCCCGGCTGGGTCAATGTAGAAAATGAACTTTTCAATATTGTCTTAGGTCTGGGTGTGTGTCATACCACCGATGTTTCTGATTTCCATAACACAAGTGCTATAGCTACTTACTTTGGGATTGGATCAATGTATGTGATGTTGTCAAATATTTATTTATTTATTTATTTATTTATAAACGTAAAATAAAAATAAAACATTTTAATAACTTGATATTTGGAGACCTATAACTTTTATTTACAAAAAGCGTGCAGTAACCACGATTAATAAAAAAACTCGTAATAATTTGACGAAAACAAATCACGAAAAAGTTATCAATTTGTTTTATACCTACATTTTTAATAATAAAAAACCTATATAGATCCTGAAATAACTAAAATTCTTAATGTTTTCATATCTTTTGAATAAAACTAGCTGAAATTAAAGAGCGAAATTATTTTTCACTATTCAACTACCAACCTAATAACTTTAAATTTTACTTGTTTAAATTTTACATTTACGATTATAAAATTAAATAATTCTCCTATTGTTATGTCTTCAAAGTTTCTAAAAACCCCGCTGTCCAAGAAAAAAAATTTTTCATGGTATAAGGACGACAGAATCTATTGATATACAGTCTTTTATGTCAAACATCATCGCCTCCCGTTTGATTTTAGAAAATGAAATTCCCTTTTTCAATGTTTCGAATCCGCTTAGTGCTTTTCATCGACTAAAGAATATCCATCCACAGAATTATTTCTGCTCTCGTGCATCTAGTAATGAGATCACGCTACCTCATAAAACGAAAACGAAACAGGTTTAATGTTTTATTTTGAAACACCGCAAATAGTGTTTTTATTCCACCTCTAATTTTGTAAACATAAATATTTATATATAGGTAAATATTTTTCCTATTGCCACCTAGCGGCGAGTAGCGTAGTTAAGTTTCTCGAAACACCCGATAGATGGCAGCGCTCTCTTCGCCGCGTCAATACAAGCACATGCATAGTTTATTATTACGAGCCATCATAACACCGTATCCCACTGAGGGATATATCATCAACCAGCTATCTCGAGCGACGGAATGGCTTGTAAAATATTCAGGGGCACGGTAACTGCTTTTGTTTGTGCGTAATGAACGATGGACAGAGTGTTACTTTTCGGTTTATTAGATTTAATACTTTTTGGTTCGTTTCCGTGTGTTATAGCCGGTGGGTGCAAAATTATAAAGTCGGGTGTTTTAATAGGAGGTTCGCTCGGGCTGCAAACATTTTCGTCGTTTGTTTTGTTGTGCTGGGGAGTCATTTGTCGCGTAGAAGTAGGTACTCGATGACAAATTACATTTCGCTTTTCGACGGTAGATGGCGCTGTACACATTTCCCATACAAAATTAAACTATTAATATTTGTTTTTTTTTAGTTGAAGATGTTGTAGAGTTCTGAGGGCCTAGTGAGAGACAAAACGATAGTTTTCGATAGCGAAAAGTGAAAAGATCAACTCGCACTAGGCCCTCAGTTTGTTTTATTCTTTCGCAAGATTTTGCAACAGGCTGAAATCAAACCTAACAACACTAAAACAATCAAACCTATTAATTTCCATAACATCTAACATCTTAACCCTACACCGGTCAGCCCATTCATTAATCCAAAGCAATAACGTCATAACCCTCGATTGTTCAGCTATTTGCTCTCGCAATAAACAAGTATGTCGGGTCCAACCCACCCTGCAGACGGCAGAATAGATGTCCGTGGTCATTGTGACCCGAAAGCCGTTTGCTATGGGAAGTTAACCCGTTGCAGGCAGCCTTTTATGTTTTGTGTCGTTATTCAATTAAGTGGTCGTTACAATTCGTATGTGGTTTTTGTGAGTTGTTACAACTTATATTTTTCTTGTGTTGCTGAAGTAAAACTACATATTAGCGAAAATATTTTCTGTGTCGCTAGTATTATTAACGATAATATTTGTATTTCAGATTTACCTAATAATAGGTTTGACCGATGCTCAAGATAAATTAATTGGAAACATAACATTTCTTTTTTTAACATCTCACAAGTAAATATTATAGTGCATTACAAAACTATACAAAAATCCTAATATATTTTTTTATTTGGACCGTCAACAGAGTTAACAAGATACATTGAAAACAAATCAATATTAGTTTTTGGTTTATGCAACTCTAAATATAGAGAACCTCATGGAAATGTTACAAGTGATAGGCACTAAAAAGTGAAAATAAAATCATTGATTGCGATAAAATTCTGTACTATCTCGAATGTCCATCATGGACATTTTTACTACACCAAGTGTTCCCAAATGATATTATAACACCATCACAACACCCTGATTACACTTCATTTTATCATTCCACCATTAAAAATAATCATAATGGCATTCTCCAATAATAAAGATCACTCAATAAGTGCTTGTGTCATTATGGCACTTGAAATGAATTTCTAACGACAATCAATATCATTCGGAAATCATAACGACTCATAAAATATAAACCATTTTGTAACGACAATTTTGCTGATTGAAAGAACTTCAATATCTCCAAAGATATCACATAAACACCATCAGTTAACACTTAACAGTCATTAGATAAAGAGTCGAATTACATACATCAGTTTCATGATGATCTGCAAATCATATTGAGATAAAACAAATTATGATCAGTATGGCTTTAGCAATCTTCTCTGAGGTTTTTGCTGTCTGCAACAAGACTTCTTTCATCATTAATTAAAAACTAATTACAACTATGATTATTGATTCAAATTTTAATAAAATCAGCACTTACTAATTAGTTACAGGCTGACTGCACTAAATGAATGTATTTGTTACGGTATAGAAACAGCTAAATATTGATAATGTAATTGGTTAAGTTTCTGCAGCCATCCTTTTACGTTATTAAATAACATATTATTTTATAAATCAACCAATGTTTTTAAAACACAAGACCCAGTGGATTCCCATTTAGAATGCAAAGTCATTACCTCTTCAGAACGCTGCAAATTTCTCTCCGAGAGCTTTGGTTTGGTCGTTTAGAGCTCACTGCAATTGGAAACCATCCAAAATAGGTACTTCGTTCTTATTTTTTATATCCACATGATTTTAGTGATGAGTGGTAATTTTGTATGGTTTACGACTTGTGTGGTTTTAAGGATTATTTGAAATGTAGCACTTTACAACCTAGTGCAAACTGTGTTTAAGCACTGTATAAAGAGTTTCGTTGCTTTTAACTTATACCAAATGACATTTACAAATAACTAAAATTAGATTTTAGATTATATTAGTTAGAGCTATTATTGTGACTTAATAAATTCTGAAAATGAAATATGCATAAGTAAATAATAAGTGTGATTAAATGCGATTAATTTGTATTTATACAGGGTTATTTGTAAAACACCAACACCTCGCGAAATAAATTACTAAAATCATAACCGACAGAGTCGTTAACGACATAGTCGTTTATGGTGTTGTTGTTACAACAACATTAATTGTTTTACGACTTCTCCGAAAATAGACATAAAATATACTTTCCATACAAATATCCGAACAACTGATTGAGTTTTGTATGCAAAGTCTTTTTTCGGTAAAGTCTTAGAACAAAATGATGTTAGTAATCTACTTCTGTCAGAGGCCGTACTCTGAGCAAGAGCTCAGAATATAAGAATAGGAACCTCAAAGTGATGGTGATATTGGCTCCGTGCACGCTTTTAGCGCCACCTAGCTTTTTGCAACTTTCTTGGCTCTGACCTGACCGTTTTGACGTTTTGATATGTAATGGCGGCATTGTAACCAAATATTAAAAATACTATACATATTGTGTTATTAATGTAAATTTCATAACTACATACTGTGATTTGGGTGGACAAAGTGTTGTGAAATCATTTTTGGTCATTTAAATTAAATATGGCAAATAAGATCTATTCAAAAAGAGTGTTTTATTTTGGTTATATCAAGGTTTGTTTACTTCTTTTTTAGTTGTAAATTTTGTAAAACAAGAGGATAAAGCTACTTTAATAATTTTATTAAGTGATAATAAACATATATTAAACATAAATAAATATAAAATTCCTGTATCGCTAGTAATAAATTAAATATCGTTTTCAAACAGATTACAGATTTTTTCTACTTTTTGCCACCATGAGCGCTGCGATCGATTATTATACCTTCGCATCCAGCGAATAGAGACAGAGCTACATCGCGTAGAGCGCCATCTCAATCACAACATCGCTTCGATATTACTTTTGAGAGTCATTGTAGGGGGGCAGGTTGTTGGTGTTTTACAATTAACCCTGTATAGTATATTTACCACAAAGGTACCGAGTACCTTGTGACACGCAGTAAATAAATCAATATTTCTTAACCCACCAAAATCCACGTTAGTTTTAATAAACCTAACATATCCCTGTCGAATAGTCAAAACAGAGTTGACCGCACGTTCTGACTAATGACTCCTGAGTCGCTCCGTTTCATTCGAGGCACGGCTGTGACAAGGGTTCGAATATATCAGTATGTGTACGTTATTGCTTTAGTCCCTCTACTAAGCTCGGAGGCAAACACTTCGGTATATTTCAAAATTTCGTAAATCATACGTTTGACGACATAGTAAAGCTAGAAATGAAAATTGGTTTCAGAGTACTTAGATGTTGATGCTTGGAGTTTATAGCTTTGGTTTTTTACCTTTGTTTATTTATGAAATTAAAATCATAGTATGTCCAGATGATTGATTCGCAATCGCACAACTCAAATCACTAGTGGAATTTGACATATAGATAATTGTTATGAAGTAGATATCCACTAATAATTTTTGAAAATTCTAATGAACACAGTCAAAATATGAACAAATTGATACAATCTAGGGGCCTTCAAGTAGCGACTAGCGAGTGAATCTTCTAGGTAAGTGCGTTTCATCATAGATCGCTTGGCGTGATAGCGGGCAAGCTTTTGCCTATCTATCATAAAAAAATTAAACATTGATCGATATTCCGCTGTGATGCCCTTACAAGGTAGACCGATGATCTGGTGAAGCCGCTGGATACGGGCAACGCAGGACCGATCGTTGTGAAGATCCTTGAGGGAGGCCTATAGCCAGCAGTGGGTGTCGTGAAGCTGATATGATGATGATGAAAGTAACTCAATACCAATAAATAATCAGTTTAATCGCAAAGGAAACCAAAACACCTTTAGCAAATAACCTTAAAAGGAACCCTTGGTCATTACACCACCAATTAATAACGAAAGTGCTTAAAGCGACACAAAAAGGCGGCCATAAGAGGTAATTAATAGAACGAAATGACCGACGCAGGTCGTTTCGCGGTATTATAAGGTATTAATCAATTTTTAATTTTCCCCAAACCCTTAACTGATACTTATTTATATAATTTACTGAATCATTTGGGACTTTATTGATAATTTTTAAGATAATATTTATGAACGTTATTCTTCAAGATAAAAGAAGATAAAGTACTTAATTACTTATGAAGTTGAGTAGAAGCATTATGATTATGAGGTTGAAAACTCCTTTATAACATTTATCAACATAAACATAAGCAAGTTGCCTTAGCTTACCAAAAAGTTTGCTTAGGAATACCTATGCCTCTTTTGAGACGTCAATCGTATGAAGTGATTTTTCTTAGTAAGGGAAAAGTAGTTTAATAACAAAATAATAATTCTGCTTTGTCCAAAAGCGAAGTAGAAAGCAATGTCACTTTTTAACGATGCCGATGACGTAGACATCAGTACCCTTAGCACGAACAGCTATCGAGAAAAATAACGCGCGTAAAATTACTCGATAGTGCAATTTTGTATGAAAAATTAGTACAGTGCCATCTATCGCCGAATAGCGAAATTAAATTTTCCATAGAGAATTTTCTATCGAGTAATTTTACGCGCGTTATTTTTCTCGATAGCTGTTCGTGCTAAGGGTACATCTGAGAAGAAATTATTTGCAGGAATTAGATTCTCTACACAATAACCTAATTCTTGCAGTCGTGAGAGGGAGCTAGTTTTATTATAACTCTGCAATTTACAGTATTCAACTAACCTTTGGCAAGTTTGACTGTTATTGTTCTAAATTGCCTAACTTTATTGTGTTAGTTATTAGTTTCTAAGATTTGGGCGGACTTAATTGAAACCTACGCCATGGAATAAAAAAGATGGCAGTATTCGGTCCGACTGCAAAATTTATTTCCGATAATTCTATTTAATATAAAATAAAGTTTCATGTGAGTCAAATAGAAGTAACGGCAGCAACATCAAATTTTTGCAAAATGGCGGAAAACGATGTTTTTGATTTCGAAGCAGTGCAGTTACTACGGGATATTGCTGTTTCCGCTGCAAATCTATGATTTTAATGGTGATTTTATATGAGTCTTTACTGTTTTTGCCGTTTTAAGTCAAACGATAAAGCTTATTTCACATTAGCAGACTGCATTTAAAGTTACTATAGTGAAAAAAGTGGATTTTGCTACCTTTGCTTCTTTAATATGACTCATATTGTAATCTAATAATAAAATCAAAAAAGTTTTTCAATAAATTCGTATCAAACAACATTACTATCGCAGCTGACATTTCCAACCGATTACTGCACTTTTCAATAAAGCGAAAATTCAATTTTAATCATAACAATCGGCGGTTTAGCGGTCGTTCGGACCCCACAGTGCTGCCGCTCGATTTCATTGGCTACGCGACTATAAATCTGCTCGGGTCCATTTGATCCACTCGACGTTGGTTCACGGTTGCGCGCTAACACGTTTTTTGTGGGTTAACTTTTGGTTCGCAACGTATTAGGCGACTTACGAAGCTAATTGTGATGATCTCTTGATGTGTCCATTCAATATGGATCTTGGGTCATAGGTTTGAATCATGGTAGAGGCAAATGTTTGCGTCATTAACATAAATATTAATTATTATTCCCGAAACGGAGAGCTTAGATTTTGCTATTAGCCCTTAGCACGAACAGCTATCGAGAAAAAAAAACGGGCTTAAAAGTACTCGTAAAAGTACTAGAGTATTGTCATGAGAAATTTAATTTCACTTTTTGGCGATAGATGGCGCTGTACAAATTTCCCATACAAATTGCTCTATCGAATGTTTTTACGCACGTCTTTTTTCTCGATAGATGTTTGTGCTACAGGTACTGACACTACTGACTAGAGCATTAGCTTGTTTTTTGAGATACTCAAATACTCAAATTAACATATAATAATGATCGTGATTCAACATTAAAATTAATTTACAAAACATTAAACCGATATTTACAAAATTTAATTGAAAAGTCCAATTCCGATTTTTAACGACTTTATTTCGACCAATCCACGGTCGCTCAGAGGACCTACCACGAAAAAGCAGACAATGCAATGGTTTTATAATAATATTTTCAACGCGTTTTTATGTGAGTTAAAACAAAAATTGCGGTTTTTTTTCCTGTGGTTGATAATCTTGATGAACGATCCCATTGGTTTTTGTCTGTTCCAGTCAAGATCTGCGATATAAATGACCGTATTATTCAATAAATGATTGGACGAGCTTGGGTTTAATCAAGTTTTCTCAGAAACATTTCATTTTTACAGTTTATAGGACTTTAGGAGATCATCGTATTTGTTTAAAAAACAATATGACACCTTTACGCTATGAGAAAAACAGTCTTGGCAGACAGATAATCAGAAAATCCACCAGAAGATCAAAGTTTTCCTAGAAACTTTTTACGATATATCGGGCGATTTTCACCGTTCGATTGTGGTTCGATTATTATCCTAATTTTGGATTAAAATCCAAAGTTAAGACAATTTAAACACAATAGACATTTTGTGTCATTATTACCTTAGCAGTAACCTCCCAAGGTAATAATGATACAAAATGTCTTTTGATGTAGTTCGCGCGAAAAACGGACGTATTCGTTCGTTTTCGAGTTCACATTTTGGAAGTAGGACCTCAGATTCAGCCCACTCGGGCGTACTATGAAAAATCTCTCCGTTGGCTACTATTCTAATAAATCGTGCACGACTGTTACTGACAGGTCTACTAGCCAATCGGTATATGTATATGTTTGTACACTTTATGTGAAATTACGTGGAAATCATGTGGGAAAATTGAAAGCAGGTTTTTAAAATTTGATAATTAATTTATATTCAAGTTTCATGCTCTGCCAAACTGACGGAGCTGGCTATGGCTACCAATCCACATTGGGCCCGCGTGGTGCGTTGCGTGTTTGGTACCCGTTTTCCATATTACCCGTCATGTTAATAATAATTTGTTCAAAAACATCATTTTATAACGATACTAGAATATTTCAATAAATACTAGCTTCGACCCGCGACTTCGTTCGCGTGGAAGTCCACTTCCCAGTAGATTTTCAAAAACTCTTTTCTATCAGATTTCTACGTCATTACAATGATAAACGAACCAATGGGTAAGTACCCTTAGCATTACATCTATCGTGAAAAATAGCGCGCACGTGTATTCGATAGCCAATCTTTGGGAAATTTCATTTCGCTTCTTGACGGTAGATGGCGCTATAAAAAATTTCCATACAATATTGTCCTATCGAATTTTATTACGCGCGTTTTTTTCTCGATGTACAGGATATATTATTCTTTATTATATTATATTTATTAATATTATATTATTGTGTATTTATATAAGTACCTTAGATATTATGTTTAAATAAATATATAATTATGTTTTTCAGTGTATTCAAAATATCCTAAACAAAGTGATTTTAACAAAATGGTCGCGCGAAACAAAACACGGTCTCCTTTAGACAGAATATTTAATTAAGATAATTTTCTAGCACAATGGCTGAGTTTCTATTGCGGTCGGCGCCATTTTTAACTTCGAATTTTTTCCTCAATTATTTGCTTGTAATTAATTCGATTGTTCCATTGTTACAGGTACTTACGAGGAAGAACCACGGAATTTTAAATGAGCCACGCAGATCTGTCATTTTAATTGTGTAAAGAAAATATGTGACATTTGCCTAAAGTCTAATATTGTGATATTAAGTTGTAATAAATAATAAAGAAAAATATAGTAAGAGCTGTTAACTACTATAAAATGATTATCCTACTAACATTGAAATGTACATACATTTCAATGCCTACTAATATAAGTATTATAATTGTGAAAGTTTGTGGGTTTGGATCACAGATTACATAATACGTTTGGATGTTTGTTCATCAATCACGCAAAAACGGCTGAACGGATTTAGATGAAATTTGGTACACAGCTAGATTATAGCCTGGATTAAAACATAGGATACTTTTTATCCCGGTCAAAGGTTCCCTAGGGATTTTTTCCAGATATCCACGCGAACGAAGTCGCGGGCGGAAGCTTGTAATGGATATTTTGTAAAGAAATATAGGTATTGCATATTTTGTAATCAGAATAGTAATTTTATTAGAATATTTTAGAGTTGTGTTCACTTTTAAAACAAAATTGTTAGTATTAAATTAAATTTAACAGTTTTATGTAAGGTACCTACCTACCTATGAAATGAAATGAAATGAAATGAAATGAAATGAAATGAAATGAAATGAAACTTATCAAGAATGCTTATTATCTTTTTTTAGTCACATATCAAATGTAATTTTCTTACGTTATGTATTATAGTGTTAATCAGTAGGTAAGTACCCGTAGCACGAACAGCCATCGAAAAAAAAATTCGATAGAGTAAGATTGTATGGGAAATTCGAACAGCGCCATCTATTGCCGAAAAGCGAATTTAAATTTCTCATAGACAATTTCTCTCGACAACTAAATTGAATACTTTTACGCGCGCTTTTTTTCTCGATAGCTGTTCGTGCTTAGGGTAAGGTACTTTATTTTAACTCTGTTGATTTCCACGTCTATTCCTCAGTTTCGGCGTGTCTTACTCTTTACATTTTCCAGCCTTTGATCTAAAAGTTTTATATAGCTGTTGTAAATATTCATATCGCCAGCGACGGAAGGAAGTATGAAGATACCTGAAGTTATTCAATTTCTGCATTTTAAATTGCGACAGAGCGTTTTTGCTTTGCTCGCGTTTGCGATGCTGAAATGTGACTGCTACGGGGGAGCGCGGCACCATCTATGATTCTGATCCGAAACTTTAGTTTCGCTACTGCCCGCTAGATGGCAGTACTTTCTACGTGTAAAATGTACTGAGATGCGCCCTTGTCATTCTTTTCGCCCCGTGTGCTTATACTACTGGACGGAGAACTGATAAGGGCTTATCCTTTACAAATTCAGCGAGGAGTCTTTTGAAGAAATAAGATTTACCACTGGATTTAGTTTTATGTTGGACTATCTACCTATTTTTATTTGTGTACGTACCCTTAGCACGAACGTCTATCGAGAAAATACGCGAGTAAAAGTATTAGTTGTGGTAAAAGTACTTGATAGAGTAATTATCTATGGAAAATCTCATTTCGCTATTAGGCGGTAGATGGCATTGTACAAATTTCCCATAGAAAATTACTCTATTGAATGTTTTTCGCGCGTTATTTTTTTCTATAACTGTTGGTGCTAAAGGTACAGTTGTTTCCTAGTCGATTGTAGGGCCCTTGAGATAGTACCTACCTAATTTTTTTTAATCTGATGCTTACCGAATGACGTAGCATTTTACACCGTAACTGTAAAGAAAAGTTCCATAGTGGGGTAGGAATTATATTAAAATTAAATGACTATAGGTTACGTATTATAGGAGGTTAATTGTCTAATTTCAAAATCTATCGCAATATCTTTCATTTGACAGATGGATGTGATACATTCCTACATTTCTTTGATAAGTTTTTATTTGTGCCAAAAATAAGCATCGATCTATAGCACCCTGAAAGCGATTGTGATAGATTTTGAAATTAGACAATAGATAGGCTGGTTGCATAATAATTGTCGTCGTAAAGTTGTAAATCAATCAGTGTTATTTATTGGATTGGTATTTTATTTTATAAAATTCATTGACTTGTTGTTCTGCTATTGCCCGCAAGGAGCGCTGTCATATATTAAGATAATTTAATAGAAAAAAAAAAGTTTCTATACTAATAAAAATAATAGAACATGTACCAACTGATATGCCTATTTTTAAGTATTGAAAACATGTGTTTTAGTAAAAAAAATACTAAATACTTAGGTACTTAAGTGGTTTTCAGCTTGGTATAATTTTATTAAATAAAACACTATTTAACGAATACCTACTAGCGCGGTTTTATTGAAAGTACTTTGGTACTGCCGTGGTCACGGGGGACTGATTGTCCCGTGAGTGTCCACAGCAGCTGCAAAGGTGCCGAAACGTCGGAAAAATCAAACCAAATACCAACTAATTACCAAAGTACTTTTAATAAAACCGCGCTAGTAGGTATCCGTTAAAAAGTGTTTTATTTCATGTCTAGTGAGCGCGTAAGCTTGAGAAGTGAATATAATTTTATCATTTTTTTAATCATTGTAAAACAATGGTACCATGTGAACAAAATCGTATTTTTAGGTAAACTGTGTTATTATTAGGTATGTCAATAAGATATTATAATAAAATGATAACCATAAGTATGTACTATGATCAATTAAAATATTTTTTACTGAATTGTGATGTCGTATTTATTATTTTTTGTCACCCTGAAACTTTAGCAGCAGGGGCCCATGGTCCCACCGATTTGACCCATCAACGCGCAACGTCCAGAAAATGTGATACAATAGATTTTCTATTGTTGTCCGGACGCCGGATGCCGCGCGCGGCGCGCGGGCATTAATGAATTAATCTACAGAGGGCCTAGTACGAGTTGTGTTTCTCACCTCACTTTGCGAATAGTATCGAGTGAAAGAGAGGATATCATGCGAGTGAGTGAACGAGTGAAAGAGAGAAGACGATAGTTTACTATTCGCGAAGTGAAGTGAGAACAAAAAATCAACTCGTACTAGGCCCTCTGGTACAATTATGGGCGTACCCAGGTTTAGGGCCAGGGGGGGGCAAATCTATTGTATCGCCCCCCAGGGGGGGGGGGGGGAATCTATTGTAAATAAAATATATTGTATGGCAAATAAGAACTTTTATTGATAACAATTGATAGTTGGAGGTAAACAAAATCCAGGGGGGCAGCTGCCCCTACCTACCCCCTCCCTCGGTACGCCCATGGGTATAATTCGTTTCAATCATATTGGCGGCTCGGAACATCGCGTAAGACGATGTAGTACCCCTAGCACGTATATCTATCGAAAAAACACGCGTTAAACATTCGAAAGAGTAATTTTGTATGGGAAAGTTGTACAGCGCCATCTAGCGCCGAATAGCGAGATTATATTTTCCATAGATAATTACTCGCGTTATTTTTCTCGATAGATGTTTGCGCTAAGGGTCAAATGAAGGTCCGTTTATCTCAGCTTCAAAGTACTCAAGAGAGTAAATATCTATGGAAAATTTCATCCCGCAATTTGGCGCTAGATGGCGCTGTAAAAATTTCCCATATAAAATTACTCTATCGAATGTTTTTACGCACATTATATTTTTTTCGATAGCTGTTCGGGCTAAGTGTACTACTGTACGAACACCCTTAGCACGAACATTTACCGAAAAAATATAACGCGCGTAAAATGATTCGATAGTGCAATTTTGTATGAAAAATTTGTACTGCGCCATCTACCGCCGAATAGCGAAATTAAAATTTCAATAGATAATTCTCTATCGAGTAATTTTACGCGCGTTTTTTTTTCTCGATTGCTGCTCGTGCTCGTGTTCGTGCTAAGGGTACTGCAAGCGATTTTAACCTTGGTGAAGAAGTACATATTAAGTACCTAAGTTTATTTCCCACTTCTTTCAAATAAATAAATGGGTGCATAAGGCATAAGAATAAATAAAACTGTATTTATTCTTATGCAAGTTCAGGCAAAGAAAGCTCAAAAAAGGTATAGAGGGAAATGCTTGGAAAACAATTTTTTCAAGCTTCACCAGCATGTTGACAGACATTCAGGAGTAGATATCTCGAAAACTATAAAAGATATCGAAAAACCTGACAAAATAAAACTAGTAGAAAATTTAATCAGCTGTTATTTTGTGAAAAATCTCATGTCGCTAGAACTCATAGTTTCCGAGATATATGTGAAAAACCGAAAAATGGGACCTTCAAAATCCCCTCCCTCCGGCATAGGGGCTATGCCGGAGGGAGGGGTCCTAACGGGTCCTAACTGGTCCAAACAAAGTTACGAAGTCAAAAATTGTGTTCCAATCATTTCCCTCTACACCTTTTCGTTTACTGGGCTAATAAGGCACCAATAGAAAAACAGAAAAAGCTTATCTAAAAGTGTTACCATGACAACGAAATTGTAAACAAACCACATTAATTTTGTATTGGTCTATCTATTGCATGTGTTTACTAAATATTTACAAAAGACTACATAGAGGAATCGCCAGGCCAATGGGAAGTATAGTGAAAATCGTTCTCATGGTAACTCAATTCAATACTACAAAACTAACCAACTAGCTTCTTTTAAGGTGGTACCCTGAGCGACCCTGAGGAACAAATTATAATACACAATTTTAATAATGTTTTACATGGAATTTTAATGGCCCACACTCTAGTATTTTTTTAGACGGTATCGTTACATTCCCTCGTAGCCACTGCTAGAAGTAGATAGCAAAACTGCTAAAAGTGGCCGTTTTTGACACATTTGCCATCTACTTCTACGAATGGCTATGAGGGCATGTAGTGATGATGATACCTTCTAAAAATATTAGACCATGGGCTCTAAAAACTCCACGTAAAACATTATTAAAATCTTTTTCTTTTAATAACTTATTAAATAAAACCCTCTGGGCACCACTTACGTTTATACAACCGCCTTAAGGGAAAGTGGCACCCTCAGAGGTTTTTATATAACGTGTTACAAAATAACCTCTTATGCCGAATATGGTAGATAGTGTCCATCAAAATGAACAACTTTCACTATGACCAACTCTGAAGTCTGAAATCGCGAAAAAAAAATCTGCTGTTTCATACATTTTAATATTTTCCTTATATTTTTTTGAAACAGCAGATTTTTTATCGCGATTTCCGAGTTGGCCCCATAGTAAAAGTTGTTCAGTTTGATGGTCCCTATCTACCATATTCGGCAATAGGGGTATTTTGTAACACGTTGTATAATAAAGTTGTTAATAGAATGGTAGTTTATGAAACAATGATGGTACCTAAGTTATATAAGGAGGTATTTAAAGCGAGTTGACGTTTTATAATCGTCACGAGTTTAAAAATCTTAAAAACTGCGTGCCATACGACGTTTTTGCATTTGCGAGTTTTTATTTAATACATTTTCGAGAAATCATTATATTGTATGCATGCAAAACGTTTGTTTTCAGTGCCCGTAGCACGAACTACTATCGAGAAAAAAACGCGCGTAAAAAAAATCGATAGAGAAATTTTGTATGGGAAATTTGTATAGCGCCATCTATCGCCGAGAAGCAACTGAAGGTTCCATTTATTCTATCGAGTACGTAGGCACGTTTTTTTCTCGATACCTAGCTGTCCCTGCTACGGGTGGTCTACCGGCTAAAAAGAATGAAGCTAAGAGGATTGTCAAGCAAACGGCCTCCATATGGTTGGTCCTGGTCGACAGGTTTTAGAGATGGCAGCCCTAGTTATAACTAACTACGTTTCCCACTCTCTAACTAAACCTTATAAGGTACCAGAAGCATAAAAACCCCGGACTTTGGAGCCTTGACCCCGGACATTTGATTTTTTTTATATTCACTTTTAGCTTGGTAAAAAAATACATTTGTAAAGTGGAGTATGTGCGGCGTAATGAAACAATGGCAGTTTAAACGAACGGACGTTAAAATTTCGAAAACGTACAGTACTACATACAGTTAGGTATATATATTTGAATACCAATGGACGGACTATACGAGCGGCCCCGAACGCAGCACTAGGCTTTGAACTTGGCTCAAGTTGTAGGCTTCCGTCTCAAAAGTTTCCCTACGAATGCGAATGAATGATTCAAAGAATGAATGAATCAAAATTAGTTGAAGGTCTTATTAAACCGCGGGCGAACAACGCCACCGCGATGTAGAATCTAACAGCGCCATCTAGTTTGAAGTTGGGGAACTACATATGTTATGAACAAATTAAAACGTCGTGTTACAGTCCCCCCCTTCAGATTCGACGTCGACCCGACGAGAAAGATATTCAAGATTTTCGTGGTCCTCCCCTTGGCTTGATCGGTTTCGACGGTATATCCTGAATAGGGTTTTTCCTTGGTCGTCCCCTTTTCTTGATTGGCTGTACTGGCAGGGATGGCACAGAGTCATGACAGAGTCTTGAGTGCGATATGCAACCAGTGAAGAAGTGTGGTAACATCCTATAGGTTCATTAAGTGGCTCAATATTACCGACAATATAGGACGTTGGACTATGTCGCAGGCAGGCAGGACGCAGGAGTATGCTCAGCTCAGTAGTCGAGCAAGATGCAGTATTCATCGCAAAACGAATAGAGGAGAGATGTTCCTTGCAGCATCAATAAGCTGTTCAAATGTTTGAAACGCTGAACGGGAAAGCTTCTGTTGCAGTTTTCTTTACTGTTGTACGCCGACCAAACTTTGTCACGACAAATCTTGGATTTGTCGGTTGTGGTGGGTTCTCCTTGGAGTGACGGGAATCCAGGGTGTTGTTGTTGACTAGAGCGTGGTGTGACGACAGACGAGCTTGTGTGGTTCGAAGAAGATGCCGAATTTCCACTTCCAGGTCTTCCAGGTGCTCGTTCCAGCAGTCCAGGAGGCCACGAGTTGGGCGCCAATTGTAAGCCACGAGTTGCTGTTGACTGGAGTGGAGCGTCGTGTGACAACCGACGAGCTTGTGAGGTCAAAGATGCCAAATTTCCACTTCCAGGTCTTCCAGGTGCTCGTTCCAGCAGTCCAGGAGGCCCCACGTTGGGCGCCAATTGTAACGTGGGGTATGGGCGGCGTAATGAAACGAACGGACGTTATAATTTCGAAAACGTACAGTACTACATACAGTTAGGTCTATATATATAGTTGAATACCAATGGACGGACTATACGAGCGGCCCCGAACGCAGCACTAGGCTTTGAACTTGGCTCAACTCATAGGCTTCCAGCTCAATAGTAGCTACCTTACGAATGCGAATGAATGATTCAAAGAATGAATGAATCAAAATTAGTTGAAGGTCTTATTAAACCGCGGGCGAACAACGCCACCGCGATGTAGAATCTAACAGCGCCATCTAGTTTGAAGTTGGGGAACTACATATGTTATGAACAAATTAAAACGTCGTGTTACACATTTATAATACTTGACTGAAAAAAAAATGAATTCAAAGCCTTTTTTCCGATAAAATAATGTGTTTTATTAGTTATGATAGAGCCGGGGTGTCCAACGCTATTTTGTAGAGGGCCAGGGTTCAGGTTTAGTAGTTTTGCAACCGTAGCGGGTCAAAATAAATGCCCAAATAGCCAGGGGCGGCCCGAAAAAAAATGGCCGCGCAGCGCGATTTTTAGTCAGTTTCAATCACTATCCTTGTAATCTTGCTTGTTCATAATAAAAAATAGGCCACGCAGCGCGATTTTTTGCGGGGTGCGGTGTGCGATGCGCCACGCGTAGTGAATGAATATGAATATACTTAGTACTTTTTTGAGTGGAGTTTGATCCAAAACCCGGATTTTAATTATAGTCCGGGTTTTACCCGGACTACAATCAGAACCCCGCCGGGACGCTCCCCGGACGCCCTCCAAACTAGGACAAATCCGGGGAAACCCGGACGGATGGCAGCCCTAGTTATAACTAACGCAATGAATTTTTGTTATGTTTTTGAAATGCCTAAAAACTTGGGTTGTACGTTTTGATTTTTTAAATATCTATAATAGATTTTGAAATATTAGCATTTTAGTGATTTCATACAAAACAAAAAAGTGCCAATATTTTAAAATCTCCAATGAATATTAAAAAAATCAAAACGTACAGTCTCAGTTTTAGACATTTAAAAAACATACCAAAAATTCATTGCTGTGGGTTAAGGTTTAGAGAGTGGGAAACGTTATCGGCGTTTGTATATGGAGACCGCTTGCTTGACAATCATCTTAATGTTAACTGTAATTTGACAGATGGATGTTATACATTGCTACTTTTCTTTGGTTAATTTTTATTTGTGCCAAAACGAAGCAGCAATGTATCACATAAATCTGTCAAATTACAGTTAACATTAACTTCATTGTTTTATATCTCCGTGAACTTGTTGTTCTGTACCCTTAGCACGAACAGCTATCGAAAAAAATAACGCGCGTAAAATTACTCGATAAAGAATTCTCTATGGAAAATTTAATTTCGCTATTCGGCGATAGATGGCGCTGTACTAATTTTTCATACAAAATTGCACTATGGAGTAATTTTACGCGCGTTATTTTTCTCGATAGCCTGTTCGTGCTAAGGGTACTGACAGTAGTGGCGGGTTCGATTCCCAGATAAAGTTATATTTATCCATCAAATCTGCCTAATTCTGGCAAGCATGGGGCCTTAAAAATATTGATATTACTTACCCAGATCTTTTATTAAAAAAACATACAGACAAACTGAGAATTTCCTCCTTTTTTTAATACTTTTAAAAATGGAGTGAAGACTGAAAAACAGCAAAACTATTTTATGCTTTCGCAATAATTAATTACACTATTAAATGCTTTTGTTCCGTCCATTCGCCTAAAGGCTACAACACACTATCATACATTCACACGCTTCGGGCGAGCGTGGCTACAATGTAATTCACTTTCGCGCCACCACAACACTGTCCGTCGAATTAAATTAAATTCATTGAAATGGGTTATTTGAAAAATTTGTTACAAAATTGTCAGCTATGAACAAATAATGCCTCATTAAATCTTGTAATCAAAGAGCCGATAAAATCGTTTTGAAATTAACGGAGATCAAACTGCAATCAATGGTGAAATCAACCCTAAGTGCGTAATTTTTTAGTTTATTCAAATCTTGTAATGAAACACTTTATTTCAAAATATAATATGCATTCATTATATTATACATGTGTGTGTTTATAATAGAGGTATAAATAAAGTACCTACGCTCTAAATAAATCACTTTTACTTACATACCTCTTATTAACACGAGTTTTTTTAACTCTCGTCTACTCTATTGAGTTTTTTTTCGTGCGTTTTTTAGGGTTCCGTACCCAAAGGGTAAACACGGGACCCTATTACTAAGACTCCGCTGTCCGTTTGTCTCTCTGTCTGATAGCTAGACAGCTGAAATTTTCACAGATGATATATTCCTGTTGCTGCTATTACAACAAATACCTACTAAAAAACAAAATAAAATATTTTTAAGGGGGGCTCCCATACAACAATCATGTTTTTTTTTGCCGTTTTTTGTTCGATATTAATAACGACAACAGGAAGACAGTTAAAATTTTCACAGATGATGTATTTCTGTTGCCGCTATAACAACAAATACTAATAAAAACAAAATAAAATCAATTTTCAAGGGGGCTCCCATACAACAAACGTTTTTTTTTGCCGTTTTTTGGTTCTACCCTTAGCACGAACAGCTATCGAGAAAAATAACGCGCGTAAAATTACTCGATAGTGCAATTTTGTATGAAAAATTAGTACAGCGCCATCTATCGCCGAATAGCGAAATTAAATTTTCCATAGAGAATTCTCTATCGAGTAATTTTACGCGCGTTATTTTTCTCGATAGCTGTTCGTGCTAAGGGTACGGAACCCTTCGTGCGTGAGTCCGACTCACACTTGGCTAGTTCTTTTTGTAGGTTAAAACAATAAATTATTTCTCGGGCTTGAAATTATGTTAATAAGTTTTACAAAATTAATACGTAAGTACATTAAATACTTTTCTTAAGCCCTTCAAACATCCTCGAAAATACAGCAACATCATTTGCACCATTTTAAGTTTGTCACTAACTTCTATGTTTCCGATCTAGACACGAACTTTCCGTCTGCCTGTATATATTCTATACTATATCTAGATACTATTGGGGTAGGCTAGGCATTATTATTTCTCCTTTTTTTGAGATAGCGAAACATACTTTGTTAAACTTTGATGGAACAGGGGTGGCAAAGAGACTTCAGTTTGAACTTAAAATTTTGTTTTCATTTGAAATAAAACACTTTTTAAGGATTACAGCGCGTATATTATTTAATTCAGAGGTAATTTTTAAATTAGGATTTTAGTTTGGATGTATTGTTTTTTTAATTCCCGACGTTTCAATACCACTCCAGGAGTCTTCTTCAGTCATCCCGTGACCACACGGGATGAATGAAGAAGGATTGCAATTTCGCATTAAAAATACAGTTTGTGCCAGTTTTTTTAGTGTAATATAAACAGACTACAGCAAACGAATGCGTTAATAATGGAGCTTTTATGGCCAACAAAATACTTTCCGCTTAAGGCGAGGTGGTAGTGAAAGTGGCGCCGCCACTACATTTATTTTTATTACTCGTAAACCAAGTCAATATTTAAAAAAAGCTTAAGTAATAATCTCTTAAATTGTCTCAAATATTTTTTGAATAACTCTTCAACAGTTATCATTCATTCTGTAAGTTTTAAAGTAAGTGGCCACTTTGAACTAAAATGGATTTTAAAACTTACAGAAAGAATGAAAACTGTTGAAGAGTTATTCAAAAAATATTAGAGACAATTTAAGAGATTATTACTTGTGCTTTTTTTAAATATTGACTTGGTTTACGCGTAATAAAAATAAATGTAGTGGCGGCGCCACTTTCACTACCCATAGCGCCTTAAGCACTATTTAACAAAGTAATATGTACCTAGTTATAAGGTTAACCTTTTTCAGGGCACGATTTAAATTAACATTTATGTGATAAAATACAAAAAAACCAAGGAGGCTTTTTTTATTTTTTGCCTTTTCATTTCAATCTTGATATATTTTTTTCTTAAAAGTTAAAACTAATGAGTTCATCACGCACTTCGCACTAGTTTTCGTTTGTTTTGTTTAATCATATAAATATTTTGTTAGCTTATCGTACAAAAAATAATAATATACATCACATACAAAAATATAAATACATAAACGAGAACTAAAAATATTTAAATACAAAAAAAAACTTTTAGCGACTCCATTCATTTTCTGTTCAGAAAAATGCGTTTCCGTTGACTTGAAACAGCCTAGGGGTGTACCAATTAGGGGCGTCCGCTTCAGCGATCTATTGTGACAACTGCGGCAACCCTACCGATTGTGAGTTTGGAAGAAATGTTTACACATTTTTAAGAAGAGTCACTACAATTAATACTTAGTACCTATATATTTTTAATGAACGTAGTTTATAATAATTTATGTATGAAACTCTAATGTTTGTAAACGAATATGGCATCTTAAGAATCGTAAACAGTAGAGGTAAGTGATCCTGTACCCTAAGCACGAACAGAGGGCCTAGTGCGAGTTGATGTTTTCACTTTTCACTATCGAAAACTATCGGATATACTGCTCATAGTCAACGCGAGTGAAAGAGACAAAACGATAGTTTTCGATAGCGAAAAGTGAAAACATCAACTCGAACTAAGCTCTCAATTATCGAAAAAAATAACGCGCGTAAAAACGTTCGATAAAATAATTTTGTATGGAAAATTCGTACAGCGCCATCTATCGCCGTAAAGCGAAATGAAATTTCCTACAGAGAATACTTTATCGGGTACGGGTTTTTTTTTATCTCGATAGCTGTTCGTGCTAGGGGTACATTACCCTTAGCACGAACAGCCATCGAAAAATTAACGCGCGTAGAAATATTTGATAGAGTCATTTTGTAAGAGAAGTTTGTACAGCGCCATCTTCTATCGCCAGGGGTACAAATTGTACCCTTCCTGGGAATCGAACCCAGGACCCCTGCGTCTAACAAGGGTGGCCGAGCCACAGAGGCGGGAGCATTTCACTTTTCGGCAGTAGAGAGCGATGTACAAAATTCTCATACAAAATCACTATTATTTTTCGATAGCTGTTCGTACTAGGGGCACAGGAATAGATATAAGCTAAGGGTACAGGTTAAGTAACTTTTTGGTTTGGTTTGGATATCTCTTGCATCCATCCTATGTTATAAAAAAATATTCAACAAGTATAAAACCCGGCACACCTTTGAAATAGGCAAGCTCATTGAAGTTTACAATTTCAATGAATACTTGCGTACTATTTGCTTTGCCCTGAGCGCGAATATTCAAAATAAAATATTTTTTTCGTGAATGGTTTATATTTCAGCAACGTAGCCCGCTCTCGAGTGTTATAAAAAATCGTGAATGTTGTTGGGAAAAAGTTTGTATCGATATCGATGAAACAAAAAACTTGTACCATTATTAATCGGTCTCGCTGTTCAACCGATTAGTTGTTAGTTCACCATCAAATATCAATCAGCCACATAATAATACGCACTGCTGGGTTAAATCCTCCCCCAAGGATCTCCAAACGATTGGTTGGTCCCGCACTGTCCTCATATAGATAAATTATATACCAGAATAAAAATCACTCATCTCCTATTCTCCTCAGGAAGGATTTAAACCCACAACCTTAGATTGTCCAATGCTCTTTTGAATGTAGTAAAAACTAGTAGATTAAACGAATTTTAAGTAGTTTTTACTTTTTTTGCTGCAAGCCAGCTTTATTTTATTAAAATGAGGAAGTACCTTCGATGTTTTTTAATTTTCAACAAAAATGGATCAGTTCCCGTAACACAAAAAGCAATTTAGCTTTTTTTTTCAATAGAGGAAAAACGCGCTTAAAAATTCGATAGCGTAATTTCGCATAGGAAATTTGTATAGAGCCATCTATCGCCGAAAAACGGAATTAAAATTTCCATAAATAATTTACTCTATCTACGACTTTTACGCACGTTTTTTTTTCTCGATAGATGTTCATGTTATAGTGCTGCAAGGATCTTATGGCACGTGGCGAAAATCGGAACTAATTTTGGCAGCAGTTAAGGGTCAGTTTCAAATAAAATATTAGTTTGACAGGTAAAGTGGCGCCACTATTGAAGTGTCAAAAGTTCCTTGTAGCACTCTAGTAGAGATACAGCTATCGATAACACAAGAACAGCGTCACATCTCTACATCTCTAATTTGAAGAGAAGGCCCAAACTCTACATATTTGTACATATTTCAACGCGAAACTCTTTCATGCACATTTTAACTATTTTGCGATATAATTAGGGTTGCCAGATGGTCGGGATTCGCCTGGATTCTCCTGCAATTTCAAGTGGTCTCCCGACTCCCGAAAAATCTAAAAATCTCCCGGAAAAACAACAATAATTTTCGCGTAAGAAACCACAGATCACAATATTAGTGGATGAAACTAACTAAAAATCGCGCTGCGCGGCCGTTTTATTTTATTATAGACAGGCAGGAGTACAAGATTAATAGATGAAACGGGTGAAACTAACTAAAAATCACGCTGCGTGGCCGTTTTTTTTTTCAATAGACTAGCAAGATCATAACTTAATAATTAGTGGATAAAATTGACTAAAAATCGAACTGCGCGGCCGTTTTTTTTCAATAAGTAGACAGGCAAGGTCACACCTTACAAGATTAGCGGATGAAACTGACTAAAAGTCGCGCTGCGCGGCGGTTTTTTTAACAATAGACAGGCAAGATCACAACTTACAAGATTAGCGGATGAAACTGACTAAAAGTCGCGCTGCGCGGCGGTTTTTTTTACAATAGACAGGCAAGATCACAACTCGCAAGATTAGTGGATCCAACTGACTAAAAATTGCGCTGCGCGGCCGTTTTTGTACTATATACAATACAGGCATTTAAATTACATTTTTAATTTTAAATATTTCTTTCTCCCGACAACAACCGCAAAATCCCGACATTTTCAAATATTCTCCAGATATTTTGGAGTTCCGAACTGGCAACCCTAGATATAATGCTTGCCTGCCTATGGATTGAACACTAATAATAATGCAAAAGAGCAAATAGTATCACATATTTTGCTCTACATTTTCTTTGAGATACTTCTCAAAGAAAATGTAGTACGTAGTACACTATCCATTTTTTTCTAATTTGAGGTAATCCACCAGTAATTTCACCTTCAAAGCGTTTTAGGTAGCTTATTATTATTAATTTCGAAAAACCTAGGTTATAAAGCAATTGTTGTGTCTATTGGCCTTCACCTCACCTGATGTTAAGTGACGATAAGGCCGAAGGTGGAAGCGCACTACACCCGGAATCCTCGCCACTGACCAACTGGCTATATCTTACCTCTAACTGCCGGAAGACAACAATTTTTAAATTGTTGTTATGGCGTCAGACTTAGGTAAGATGGTGGTAGCTAGCCATGCGGACTTGAAATAAGGCTACCACCAACCAAACCGAGAACAAATTGTTGTCCCCCTGGGAATCGAACCCGGGACCCCTGCGTCTTACACGGGTAGGCGAACCACTAGACCACAGAGGCGGTTTAAACTTGTTATTTAGGTGAAAAACATCTCTACATTATTGTATCGGTTTAAGACATAACAATACATTTTAAGAAATCAGTGTTTTAGCTCTACACAGTAAGTAAATGCGGGGTCTTAATTGTATTTATTTCTCATAATAATTAATGACCCAAATAAATATATCACAGTAAAAAGTTGGCGAACTTTTTCCATCTCGGCCTTGTGCGTCACTTTGCTGGCCCGGCTCTGACAAACCGTTAACTGTACTTTAACCAGTAGTTTTTGTTTATTTAACTACACTCGACGTCAGAAAAACCGCACCTCTTTGACACTAAGTTTAGACTTGGCCATCTGCTATTGCTAGCTAACGTTTTATTGTGTAAATGTTGAAATCTATTGAAAGTACATTTAATGAGCTTTCTTTTGATAATTGTTTGATTTAGTTAACATAACAGTTACCATAATTAAACGATTAAAGCGTTATTACTAGCGCCACCACAAAAGGGAAATAAAAGGGGTCAATTCAGGAAATGCGGGTAAATTCGCTATCGAGATGATGGAGAAAACACACTTCAACAGTTCAATTAAAAAAAGGAATACCCAAGATGGATACTATTGCCCATGAAGTTACTCAAATATTGCAAAAAAATTAGGCAATGTAATGTGCTCGGAAACTCAATCTCAGTAATTGATTCCGTTCGACGAGTATTCCAACGGTCTCTAAAGACTGTTGGCTATGTCCGAAGGGGAAGAAGTATATAATAACACTTATCATTAAATTATATGGAATTAAATTAACTTTGAAGAAAAGGTGCTGTTTTTCTGACGCCGAGTGTATATCAAAACTTATAGGATGGCGTTAAAACTTGACCTTTATTTTTGTTGTTTACTGTTTTTCATTATCATCATCATCACGGGCCTCTTTTGGTCCATTTCTGGACATACGCCCCTCGCAAATTCTTCCACTGGGTCCGGTTTTGCACCTTCGTCATCCAGTTGTGTCCTGCTTGTCCTCCTCTGACGTCGTCAACCCATCGTTTTGGAGGGCGGCCTCGTGATCTTTTTTTTGCCCATGTTCTCCATTCAAGGATCCTTCTCACCCATCGTCCTCAATCCATGCGAGCTACATGACTCGTAGAATGCGTCTACTGGAAAATGGTAAATCGAATTTGTCGTTAACCGAAATAATAAGCATAATGTAAGCGTGGCCTAAATCTATTATAAAGTTCTAGTGTATTATTGCTTATTTTTAAGTTTTATGTTGGCATTAGCTTTCCGACAAATGGAAAGCTGGCAATTTGAATAGGTGGCTTAACGGCTAGTTAATTTAATATCGTTTGAGTGACTCAGTTCTGACGCTCGCTCTCATATAGTAATACTCTATTCGCTCCTAGAGGAGGACCTCTAAGAATATATATATTTTATAATAAGTATTAAAGTTCGTTAATATCTACAGACATTGAGCGTACGAGACACGTGGCGTGTCATTTTTTTTTCTATGCAGTGTCAATCCGTGTCTGCGCGGAGACGGCACGATAGAATATGAATACGTTGATACACATTGTATAGAATCAAGAATCTAATTTTTGCCCGCCACGGCACGTGTCTGGCACGCTCTATATCTGTAGATATAAACGAACCTTGTGACAACAACGGTTTGTAATTAAGACTAGTTAACTGTCTGTTAGTTTCTTATACGTCGCGGAGTACCGGGCCGGCGCAGGTGCGTCCCTAATACCGTTTGAGTGACTCTCAGTTCTGACGTCCGCTCTCCTACAGGAATACTCTATTCTCACCTAGAGGAGGACTCTTATGAATGTATATTTCATAATTAAGTAAGTATTAGTTGTGACAACTGTTTGCGAAAGAAAAAATAAATAAATAAAATTCACATTACTGATGAAAACGGCTAGGTAACTATTCTTGCAACTATTATAGCCAGTTCAATTCTCTCCTAGAGGAAGACACCTAAGAAAGTATATTTTTAATAAAGTATTAATTATGACAACGGTTTGTAAGAACACGGCTAGTTAACGGTTCGTTAGTTACCAACTCGCCGCGGAGTGCCGGGCCGGCGCAGGTGCGTCCCTAATACCGTTTGAGTGACTCTCAGTTCTGACGCCCGCACTCCCCGCGGTTACATGTTTATTACGATACTACGCTTGTACGCCGACTTTGCTTGGACTTCAGTACCCTTAGCTATCAAGAAAAATAACGCGCTGCTTGATAGAGTAAAAAAATATCAATGAAAAAAAATATGGAAAATACAGCGCTAATATCTATCGTAAATTTTCCATTGATAACACTCTATCGCGTTATTTTTTTCGAGAGGGGCCATCCATAAATTACGTCACACGAATTTCATGAATTTTGACCCCCTCCCTCGTCCTTGTCACAGCTGGTCACATATGTGAGACGCCCCTCCCTAGTGTGACGTCACATATTTTACAATTTTACATCTAAATATAATTATTGAATTAAAACAGTAGTTCAGAATTATTTCAATTTAAATGGTTTTGAAATGTTACGTCACGAAATTTAGGACCCCTCCCACCACCTTGTCACACTTCGTCGACCCCCTCCCCCTTAACGTGTGCCGTAATGGATGGCCATAGTCGTTCGTGCTAAGTGTAATATAGGTACTAAATCTACTTTTAAATACTATCATAAAATCCATCATTTCAATTTGTTCCCGGCCGGGAATCGAACCGGGGACCTCTTGCGTGGTATACCGGCATGTTGACCACTGCACCACTTAGCTCGTCAAATCTTTGATACAGTAAAACGGGGTTAAAAGAAATTCACGGGGTGATTAGACACTAAAGCAAAAAAGTTTTACAACCCAAATTATCCGAGTAACATTAATTAAAGAACATAAGTATTAGTATATAATATTAGCTTAAAAAACGAACGCATATGTTCTTTAAGCTAATTTCACTTGGATAATTTGGGTTGTAAAACTTTTTCTAATCACTCCGTGAATTCTATTAACCCCGGTTTACGGTATTGTAATTGAGTTTTACTAAATTAAGAAAATAATTGATAAAAATTGACAAAGAGAACTTTGACATTGAAAACGGATTTAGAAACCAACACATCACAGTAAACACAGTAAATCATCTTCATCTTCATCTTCAGTATTGTGTATAATGTTACTAAAGATATTACTATTATCTTCCTGCAAATTATATTATAGGCCCTATGTCACACGCGTGTGCTCGCATACAGACGTGCTTAAAAAGCTAACAGGTGAACACGCCGTTTTAGGGTTCCTTTGCAAAACAAATAAAAAACACGGCAGGTAAATGTAAGTTGATATTTAAGTGATAAAGGTTCTGTATGTTTTTTATTAATTCAGTAGCCTTAGCACGAAAAGCTATCGAGAAAAATAACGCGCGTAAAATTACTCGATAGAGAATTCTCTAGGGAAAATTTAATTTCGCTATTCGGCGGTAGATGGCTATGTACTAATTTTTCATACAAAATTGCACTATCGAATGATTTTACGCGCGTTATTTTTTTCGATAGTGCAATTTTGTATAAAAAATTTGTACAACGTCATCTACCGCCGAATAGCGAAATTAAAATTTCCATAGATAATTCTCTATCGAGTAATTTTACGCGCGTTTTTTTTCTCGATAGCTGTTCGCGCTAGGAATGGTGTTAGATCGTCATCTTCGAAGTTCTATAACCGTATTACGAACAGCAATCGTGAAAAAAATCGTTAGAGTACCTAGTTCCTAGTTTTGTTTAGGAAATTAGTACAGCGCCAACTAGCGTCGAGAAGCGTAATGACATTTTCCAAAAGTAATTACTCTATTGAATCGAGTAGGTACTTACGTGCGTTTTTTTCTTGATAAGTAGATTTTGGGCTAAGGGCACAGTATCCTTAGTACGAACATCTATCGAAAAAAACACGCGTAAAAAAAGCTCTGTAGAGTAGTTTTGTATTGGAAATTTGTACAGCGCCACCTACCGTCGAAAAGCGAACTAAAATTTTCCATAGAGAATTATTACTGTATCGAGTATTTTCACGTTCGTTTTTTTTCAATACCTATACCTACACCGTTAATTTTTAAGTATATAAAAATGAAATAGGGATTTCCGTACCCTTAGCACGAACAGCTATCGAGAAAAATAACGCGCGTAAAATTACTCGATAGAGAATTCTCTATGAAAATTTAATTTCACTATTAGGCGGTAGATGGCGCTGTAGAAAATTTTCATACAAAATTGCACTATCGAATGATTTTACGCGCGTTATTTTTTTCGATAGCTGTTCGTGCTACGGGTACAGACCACGTAAATGAACAACTTTTACTATGGGACCAACCGTGGAATCTCGAAAATCAGCTGTTCCATAGAAAAGTACAACATCGACTCGACTAAAATGTATGGAACAGCTGATTATTTTTTCGCGATTCTCTGGTTGGCCCCATAGTAAAAGCTGTTCATTTACGTGGTCTGAAATTCCCATTTCATTTTTTGGTGTATAATATTTTCAAAGATTGCAAGGTACCTACAGATATGTCTAGGTAAGTATAATAATAATGATGTTAAAAGTACCTACTAGCTGTTAAAAATGTGAAGTCAGTAGGTACTAAACTAACAGTGTTCAACTTGTTGGCTGGCGGATCACAACGGCAATCTCAATAATGCCCGGATCAGGATCCCTAGCCGGATATGCTGCGGTCAATGTGGGAAATGGGTAATTTGGTAAAACATCCGGATTTTATAATTAAATTATGGTGCAAATTTTTTGTCGTTGAAAAAGATCACTAACTGGTTCGAACGTTCCTTAATAATAATGGACTTAATTTATTTCATTTAGTTTAATATTTAATTTCCGCACGTTTAACACGCCGCTACTCCACGGGATTACTAATTTAATAATAATAATTTGGACAAAAACATGCCCAACAGGTTCCATAATGATCAATTTTTAATATAAATAACATTATATTCTCAGCTGAAGTGGCAGTGGGATGGACACATAGCGAGAAGAACCGATGGCCGTTGGGGCGGAAAGGTTCTGGAATGGCGACCGCGCACCGGACGACGCTCCGTGGGTAGGCCCCCGCCAAGGTGGACCGTCGTGAGAGGGAAGTTCACGGTGCGCCGCTGGATGCGGGCCAAGCAGGACCGAGCCAAGTGGAGATCCTTGGGGGAGGCCTATACCAAGCAGTGGGTGTCGTGCGGCTGATATGATGATGATGCTCATAATTCTGTAAATGGTCAAAGCAATAAAATATTGAGTATTGAGTAAAAATAAATAAAAAGGTAACTATAAATTAAAAAATAAGTAAAAATAAATAACAGACATTTCGTAAAATGACAGATTTCACATATTTCCCTGCAACGGGGATAGTCCCGTACAAATCCAGACTTATTGCGAACTGACTGGCAAGTGGCGAAGTCATTCACGGGTGCATTTAATGTTATTCAACATAGAGCTGATATTACTTCTGTGAAAAAATAATTTATTTTATTTTATCTAGGTATTTATTTTTTATTTTATTTTTTAACACAATACAATCATAATACGCAACTGTAACGCAGTCATATTGATTACATAGTTCTGTCTATGTTTAAAAAAGATATTGATGATAAACGTTTAAACTTTTAGATTTTTGCATTCACAATGCTATTTTTTATATTAAGATGAATAAATAATGAAAAAATATTAGAAAAAATCGACTCACCCGTAGCAACTCAGACGGGATTCGAACCCGCACCCTTGGGATTCCGGCCCAATGCACTACTAATTATGCTACCGAGCCACTAATGAATTTGGCGAAATTTTCTAATACTTTTTACGTTTCCGCTGAAGATCAGCGCCATCTCACCAATGTGAAGAGAATTACTTCGACATTCGAAGGCAGCCCCATTGCAGGTGCTAGACAATCAATTAAGGTGAAACAGTCATATAATTTTAAACTTTTAGATTTTTGCATTCACAATGCTATTTTTTATATTAAGATGAATAAATAATGAATAAATATTAGAAAAAATCGACTCACCCGTAGCAACTCAGACGGGATTCGAACCCGCACCCTTGGGATTCCGGCCCAATGCACTATCAATTATGATACCGAGCCACTAATGAATTTGGCGAAATTTTCTAATACTTTTTACGTTTCCGCTGAAGATCAGCGCCATCTCACCAATGTGAAGAGAATTACTTGGACATTCGAAGGCAGCCCCATTGCAGGTGCTAGACAATCAATTAAGGTGAAACAGTCATATAATTTTAAACTTTTAAACGTTTACTTATTTTTTTTGTTAATTAATTAATTAATTAACTTTTATGATTCCTTGTAACGAAAAACTGAAACACACTTGTGTATGGTGTGAAATATATTATTTTTAACGGTATTTTCTTTACTGCAAATATTTTTGACGAAATGAAATGCACAAAAAAGTAGTTGTTGACTCCGTATTCGTATATTGAAAAAAATAGGTAGGTAACGTGGTAACATTAACAGACAAAGGTGGGCATATTTTTACAAAAGATATAGGTAAGTACTTACACTTTTACCTTACATTTTTCAAATACCTTTGAGTGTCATTAGTTTCTAACAGAAAAGCCATTTTACAAATCCATAACAGCAATTTGATAAAAAATAAATATTTTAACCTTGTTGCCCGTGTTACTATCACTAATCCTACTACTACTTTTAGCACAAATATCTATCGAGAAAACTCGCGTTAAAGTACTCGATAGAGTAATTATTATCTATGAAAAATTTCATTTCGCTTTTCGGTTGTGGATGGCGCCGTACAATTTTCCATACAAAATTACTTACTTACTTACTTACTATTATTTTTTACGGGTACAGAACTTACTTTTTTAATGTGAAACAGGCCAATTGACTTTTTTCCATACAAAAATAAAATTTAACAGAAAAATTTCAACTCTGTACAGTTACGTTGCAGTAATAATTTAGGATTAAAATATGCATCCACAGACATGCATTTCTTTCAACTCCGGCTTCTATTGACTCGGCTTAGAAAATGAACAAACATCGGTTGAACCGCAGAACTAAGCAACTTGCGTGTGCATAACAGTGCATTGTGTTTTGAATGTATTCGTTAGAAATATGTATGAGGAAGCGTATTTCATACGAATGAAATATTTCTAACAGTAACCGTGAAAAAGAACGTACCTACTAGGTATTTACTTAAGATAGGTATTTCATTATTATTGTCTTAATGACTCTCTCCATCGAAAAATAGTGTGTATTTGAAAACATTTTAGAAAGTTTTGAGGTTTTTTTTACTTTGATAAAGGTACTTAATATTTCACATTTTTAAGTTCGCGATAAGTTAAAGGCATGTTACAGTGCGAGGCACGTATCTTGAAATCGGGTGGGGATTGCGCGAAACGCGTATTTTGGGTATGCGTAGCGGTGAGGGGCGCGGGCGGCGGGTGGGAGAGGGACGCGCGCTATTGGTCGCTCACAAGAGCACATGCGCGAACTTATCCCCACTCTATCGAAAAAATTTCAAGATACGTGCCTCGCACTGTACATCAACGAATACAACACGAAATACATAAAATCTATTGTAAAATACTATAATAATAATAATAATGAGTGAAAAAATAAAATAGAATATATAATAATAATAATAAAAATTTATTTCATAAAAAAGTTTACAAAAAACTTACAAATTAGGGACACTAAAAATATGGTTTAACAAAAGTGATTAATTGGTTATGCTGCTGTCCTTACTAGGGCAATAAAATGACCTGTATGAAGGACATCACAGACAAGTTTACAAAAGGGACTAATAACTAGTTGGAGAGAGACAATACTTACTATAATGTCCAACCGCCTCAGGGGGGTAAAATTTGTGCTCGGTTTGGCTGGTGGTAGGGCTTAGTTCAAGTCCGCCTGGCTAGCTACCAACATCGTACCTAAATCTGACGCCATAACAACAATTTAAAAATTGTTGTGTTCTGGCAGAGCCAGTGCCTCAGTGATGAAGATTCCGGGTGTAGTGCGCTTCCACCTTCGCCTTATCGTCACTTAACATCGTGAGGTGAAGGGCGGCACTATCCCGTAGTGTATTAAAAAATGGTTGAAAATTTTGCCAAAGTAGTGTGTGTAGTGTAAGTAATTTCAACCTGTCTCGGGATATTTCAAGATACAAGCCTATCACGGAGGTCGTTCTACCACAGATTATTATTAAATAGTTAAAATTAATAGTTTGTGCACCTAATTATGTTTATGTAAATGCTTCTATCGAGTCCCACGTCGATAAGTCGGTAGAGATGGTAGTTGCTTAATGCTAGTGATGAAACTCAAACATGCGAGCGTTGCCCTCAGTGAGGTGGTATGGTAGCATCGATAGAATTGGGTCTCTATGGTTCATTACTTTATGACCGTGAATAGTTTTTTAGAATACTGCTGTATGGTTGTCAAATTAAAGGGCTTGCCATAGGGATTTCAAAAAGGTATAATGACCGTAAGGTATATCGGGTATGCATTACAATGCCGAAGTAGAAAAGACCGAATTTTACAAGACCTATGGACGAAAGACCGAAAATTAAAAGGCTAAATGGTTGTTTGGCCGAACTTTTAAAATCCCAAAAGGACATTTTACCTAAAAGACTAAATCCCGAAGCTTAAAAATCCGAGAGTTAATATACCTACGTTCTGTACCCCGAACTACTTAATACCGAATTAAAGAATTAGTCAAAAACAACAAGCTATCATAATTATAATAAAAGGCTTTGGACTTTGCCTGAAATGCTTTATAGCAAATTTAGCTGCTGAAAATGAGTCTAAACTAGTCTACTGGGACTTAGAAACCGTAGACCGTAGGTCACGAAATAGGTGCGAGGAGCGTAGCGACGAGCATGTTAGGTTGACATGAACCCAGCGTGCGAGCCGAGCGAGCGAAGCGAGCGTGCCGCGGCAGCGGCGAGCGAAGCACCAGAACAAAAACTATTTCTAACTCGATTGGTGGATTTTGTCAAAATAATGACCATTTTACAAGCATTTTTGAGTAAAACAAATTAACCGCAACGCCTACTTTCATAAATGTATGTGTTTGTGTAGGTAGAGTAAGTTATAAGTATCGACATTTTAACTCTCGGGGTTTTAAACTTTCGGGATTTCGAACTTTCGGGATTTCAAACTTTCGGTCATTTGATAATCGATCTTTCAAGTTTCGGTCTATCGGATATCGACATTAAGGATGTTCGGTATTTTGAAAATAGGCGTTTTATGCGTCGATATTTCGGTCGTATGTATTATGAATTTTCGACATTGTAATGCATACCCAGGTATATCATAACTAACATAACCGTTAAAAAACCCGCCTGCATCAAAAAACATAGTCAACTGAAAAGATGGAAACAAGAAATATTAAAGGCAACATACATAACATGCAGTCGGAGGCATAGAATTCAAATCATCCATAATGTCACTTTCTTTATGCATGCCACCGATCGACTGCATTGCCTTTAATATTTAATCGTGATTCCATATTTTCAGTTCACTTTGTTTTTTGAAGCAGGCGGGTTTTTTTGCTAATCCCTTATTTTACTAAGATATCAGGCGGCTACTCAAATGGCCACTTTTCTATTCGTTCGCTAACTTAAAAATTAAAAATAAGTCAAACTCCAAAATTACGTGTCGTAGGCTTGTCAATTCCATATAATACAACAATGTCTGTGATTTACATAAACTTGCGACGTGTGATTTGATCGTTTAATTGCTTATTTTTAAGTTTTAAGTTAGCGAACGAATAGAAAAGTGGCCATTTAAGAAGGGGAGCTGTTTACTTCAATCGTGAAGAGGGGTTTTAATTATAATTTTTATTTTTTATTTTTCATACCATTATGCAAAAGTTACTTGTTGATTATGGAGATAAAGTATTCATACGAAACAGTAAATTATTCATGAGATTGTACTCGTTCGATTCCGAATGAAACCCCTACGCATGTTATTCAAATGTCAAAGTAGAGTGTTTGGACAAAAATCTTGAAAATACGTTTGCCTTTATTATGTTGTACGCAAGATCAAACAATTAAACATGATTGTTTGGACCGTTAGGTAAATGATCTTGAGCGAACCATGATCTTGAAATATCACCTAACTAGGTATGTGGATCGTCTGTGTAGCGTCCGGAAGAATATTCTACTACACCTTAGTCAAAATATGTGGCTTGGCCGTTTCGTTACTACAAGAACTGTTTATCAGAAAAGTATGAACGGTGAAAATATTTTTTAGTGTCCGACCGAAACTGGAATTCCGGTCGAAACCGAAACCGAACTTTCGGCCCTGAGACCCTACTCAAATAATAAATATAAATAATAATAAATATTTGACAACATCACATACATTGCTCCAATTCCAAAGTAAGTAGCTATAGCACTTGTGTTATGGAAATCAGAAACAACGGTGGTATGACAAACACCCAGACCTGAGACAATATTGAAAAGTTCATTTTCTACATTGACCCAGCCGGGAATCGAACCCGGGACCTCAAGAGATGGTGACGCCTTGAAAACCGGCGTGCAAACCAGCACTCGACCACGGAGGTCGTCAAATGGCTATCATTCTATTCGTTTGAACGCTACGCTTAGTATTAAGGCTTTAAAATAAGTAAACTATAAAATTACGTGCCGTAAGCTTGTCAATTCCATACAATACATCAAAGTCTGTGATTCATATAAGTTTTCGACATGTGATTTAATCGTCTATTGCTCATATTTTAGCTTTAAAAGTAAGCGTAGCTTTCTAACGAATAGAAAGTTGGCCATTTGAGTAGGGGGGCTGGGTTCAGTTTCGGCAGAAACCGAAACCGAAATTTGTTTTCGCATTTTAAATTGACGTTGCTTTTTACACATATAAGGTCCTTCTTAAATAGTGCACATAATTTTAAAATAATTAAAAAAAAATCAGCTTTTCCATAGAAAATTTTAAATAGAATAGATCAAAATGTATGAAACAGCTGATTTTTTTTCACGATTTCAATGTTGGTACCATAGTAAAAGTTGTCTGTATGCATGAGTACATTGACCCCTTAAAATTAAGAAGGACCTTTATAGGTTGGTTTGGTGGTAGGGTAGATGATTTTTCACAAATTAAAATCAATCAAGTAACTGATTATTAAACCACGTAACCTCAATTCAACACGATCGCGCCTATTCACACCGGGCTGGTGATCTCCGAAGTTAGCCGATTAACGCACGACAATTAACAAAAACCGAGTTTCGGCCAAGCCGAAAGTTTCGACCAATATATGGCCGAAACCGAAACTGTTGCCGAAACTAGTTTTTTTGCCCGAAACTTGCCGAAACCGAAACTTCGGTCGGTCACTAATATTTTTCCATATAGCAAAAATGGCCAAGCCACATATTTTGACTAAGGTGTAGAGTTTTTGAAGTTAAGGCTTGTAGACAGGGCGCGTAGAGTTAGAAGTTTGGCTCTACATGAGGTCTGATAACTTTTTAACAGTGCGAGTCATATGGTAGTCTTGGCAGCAACATTTAAATGAAAATATTTTTGGTGGGATTAGAATTACAATATTAAATAATATTCACCGCGACGCCACTTTCGGTCATACAACCACCTTTAGTACCTGGTACTTCCCGATCAAACATAAGGTCACACTGCTGGCGTTATTTTTACGAAACGTTATGGCTGCATTACTTTACTGGTCATACGAACCAATTAAAAAAAACTGGCCAAGTGCGAGTCGGACTCGCGCACGAAGGGTTCCGTACCAAAAAACGGCAAAAAATCACGTTTGTTGTATGGGAGCCCGTTTTACAACAGAAATACGTCACAGAAGGCCAACAGAAATACGTCATCTGTGAAAATTTCAACTGTCTACTTGTTGTCGTTATTAATATAAAGCAAAAAACGGCAAAAAAAATCTCGTTTGTTGAATGGGAGCCGCCCTTAAACAATTATTTTATTATATTTTTAGTTTTTGTTGTTATAGCGGCAACAGAAATACATCATCTAAGAAAATTTCAACTGTCTAGCTATCACGGTTCATGAGATACACCCTGGTGACAGACAGACAGACGGACAGCGGAGGCTTAGTGATAGGGTCCCGTTTTTATTACCCTTTGGGTACGGAACCCTAAAAATACACTTCAACTAAGTAAATTTTATTTCCTCCCATTTCTTGAGAAAAGCAATAAACAAGCTATTTACATTGCTAACTTCCCGTTCTCAGCTGTAATGTACTATTAATGAAAAAACTTACTAATGTAAAAATAATACAAAATAACAGTAATGTTTGTATTATTGATTAGCACCCGCCACTTCAATTTGAAAGCAAATGTGCTGTTTTAGACTCTATTAATGTTTATTTTAATCATTCAGAAACCGGTCTCTGCATTTCTTTTGCATCGAAGAACGGTGACTGATACTATGAATAAAATAAAAAAAACTAGACAAACATGAATAAAATTAAACATTCATTCATATTGATCATTAACGGTGATTTTTTATTTATATATTTTTTTTCGTGTGTGTTAATAGAAAGAACCTTTATTTACACGACTGCCCAAAAAGGAGTGAATAGGTACGAGTATGTGTTTAGGGTTCATGTATGTTTGTCGGTATGTGAGTTTCTTTATTCCACTATAACTTCTGAATGCCTGAACTGATTTGGATAAATGGGGTATCGTTAGAATTCTTATATCATCCCGAGTGACACTGGCTATATTTTTTTGAAAAGAGTCTGTCGCCATGACTGGTACGACGCCACTTTCAAATGTGAAATATTTTTTCTTCAACTATTACAATATGGGCATCAAATGATTCCAAAATTACCTATATAATTAGTCACTAAAATGTGTGAAATAAAAATAAATAAATAAAAAAAAACATTAAAACCACGACTGCCCTGCCAAAAACGAACTAAAAAGTTAGATAACAAGTGGCATTGCAGTCGGGGGACCTCTTTGATTAAAAATTATTGCACAAAACGGTCCCCCGACTGCAATGACACTTGTTATTCAACTTTTTAGTTCGTTTTGGCAGGGCAGTTTTTTTATATATTTATTTTCTCTCGAAAGTACAGATCTTCCGTGCTTCGGAACGGAAAGCACATTATGTAAAAAAAAAGCGCATTCGCTTAGATAGTGTCGCCCTTTTATCGCACCGCCTTTGCACGTGCCGCTTCTTGTCAAAGGATGCCGCCGCATAAACAAAGGATAACGCGCGCGGCGTACACCACCCGCAAGTCAATTTGGATTTTGGCAGTTTACTTACATCGAAGCTCCGCGCCGTAGTGAAAGTTTTTGTGTTTGTTGACTCTGCTACGTATACTAAAAATGTTTTTTCGTCCTTGGGAGGACAGTGAAGTGCCTCAAGATGAAACTTTAACCAACAAAAAAAAGACGGGTGTTTTGTAAAACATGTAAACACAAAAGATGTGTAGATCACGCAATTAAAGAAGAAAATCGATATTTTGGTATGGATTCGGAACGTGATGATGTTGGATCTATTATTATAAATACAGGTGATAATGACTCCGACATTTGAGTGATGAAGAATAGTAGGTAGTCTAATTTTTTTTATTTAATTTTTCATTAAAATTCTCTTTCCACCTCGCTTGTGTGTATTATTTGTATTCGTATTTTATTATAATAAACACAAGTAGGGACGGACACCGTTATCTTAAAATACGACCCCTCCCCTCCCTCCCCCCGCCTGCATACTATGGTACAACTTAAATAATTATCGATACCGATAACGATATTGTTTACCGTTATCAGTAACTTTACCAAAAACTTGCCGGTATGCCTGCCTCTGAACACATTTGCTTGCGGGTGTACCGACACTATCTAAGCGAACGAGCTTTACGATTCTAGCCGCGTCTCAGCTGACGCGTACGTATCCGCTCATCTGTCGTCCCGCGTCCACATCCGTCGGCACGCGCACTCATCCTTCGGCACGCGTCTGTATCCGTCGACATGCCCTGCCACACCCCGGGCACTCCATGCCGCACTACCACATGCCACAAGCGCCGCGTTTCCTATTACACAGACGCTACACAGTGACGTTTTTGCACACGCGCAATACTGTGTGCGTGAAGTCTGGGGCTATAATGAGCACACGATTCGGCACACGAACTCGCGCGGTGGGATGAGGTAATTGATTGTGGGGCGGGGCGGAGAGTTTCCTTTCTGTACGGTAATTCCAGACGTTTTGCTACTAGCTCATTCTGCTTTTATGTCGTCTGGCTGAGTTGACTCTCTGCTGATTGAGCACTCTGCTTTTAAGTCATTAGCTGAATTGACTTTCGGCTATCTAGGCACCTTGCTTTCATGTCATCCAACGTGAATGGTCTTTCAGCGAAAAGGTCATTCTGTCTGATAGAGAGGGCTTCCGAGCATGGAGGAGCTCGAGTTAAGTAATAAATATTCGGTCACCCATCCCATAACCGACCCTTGCGAACAGAGCGAATGTACTAACTAACCCACTGCACCATCGTGTAATAAAATAAAATAAGCTACCAAGCATTTTTCTTTGAATATTTTTGTCTAAACTAACTATAAGTACTTAAGGCGGTTGTATGAGCGAAAGTGGCGCCCTCAGAGGTTTTTATTTAATAAGTTATTAATAGAAAAAGATTTTAATAATATTTATCGTGGAGATTTTAGGGTCCATCCATGGTCTTGTATTTTTGAAGGTATCAATCACTACATGCCCTCGTAGTCATTCGTAGAAGTAGATAGCAAATGTTTTAAAAAACGGCCACTTTTAGCAGTTTTGCTATCTACTTCTAGCAGTGAATACGAGGGAATTTAACGATACCGTCTAAAAATACTAGACTGTAGGCCCTAAAATCTCCACGATATACATTTTTAAAATTGTGTATTAGAACTATAATATAAATATAATTCACCGCGGCGCTACTTTCGCTCAGGGTACCACCTTAATAAGAATACGAAAAGAGGATTAAACGAAGCCACAAAAGTTGTCCTTATTTTAACATTATTAGTTATAATCTGCGTGTCAAGTGTAAATCAATTAGACGTGAATAACACACAGAGGGACTAGACAAGTATGGCAAACGCTTGGCTTTTTGATTATTTTAATAGAATAAGAACTGACATTAAGTGTATAGAGGGCTCTACACTCGCGCCGTGGCCGCGAATCACGGGCGCGGTTCGCGCATGAAAACGGTGCGAAAAATATAGCCCTCCAGACTCGCGCGTGAACCGCGGTCGCGAATCACGGCAACATTAGTTCGGCACACAAGTCCTTTGACGCGGACCAAAAAACCGCCACCGGACGGGGAACGCCGCGAAGCCCATACGCGAAGCCGTGAAACCCTCCACACTCGCGGTTCGCGGCCTTCGCGGGCTTTCGCGGCGCGAGTGTGGAGCCCCCTTGCGACATTCTATTCAAATTGTAGAAATTTTAAAATGATTTTTAACCGACTTCAAAAAAAGGAGGAGGTTCTCAATTCGGTTGTTTATTTTTTTATCGTTGTTCGCGCGTATCTTCGACATTTATTGACTGACTTTGATGATTCTTTTTTGACACGATTTATTAAAGAATAAAGAATGAATATTAGACAACATCACAAAAATATTAGACAACATCATAAACATTGCTCTGATTCCAAAGTAGCTAAAGCACTTGTGTTTTGGAAATTAGAGACAACAGTGGAACCACAAACACCCAGACCTGAGCCAATATAGAAAAGTACGTTTTCTAAATGGCCCCAACGGGGTATCGAACCCGGGACTTCAGAAATGGCGACACCTTGAAAACCAGTGTACAAACCACTCGACCACGCAGGTCATCAAATATCATGAGCATAATCGAATCCAAAGTAGGGTTACCAGATTTAATAATGAGATTTCCTGACTTTTTCCCTGACTTTTCAGTAAATTTCCTGACATTTTGTCACTTACATCTACAATCTTCATTTAGTTGACGTTTGATATTTTATTCCCACTAAAATGATTAGGTACCTAACAAATCTTACACTTTTTGGATATCAAAAATTCCAGACAACTCCAGCTTTTCCCTGTTTTCCAGACAGATGCCTTAAATTCCTGATATGTCAGGAAAATTCCTGTCAACCCTACCCTGGGATTACCCAGGTGACTTGCTTTTTTATGCAGAACGGTTAAGTGCTTGCCCTTCATCTCACCTGATGTTAAGTGACGATAAGGCCGAAGGTGGAAGCGCACTACACCCGGAATCCTCATCACTGAGGAACTGGCTATCTTACCTCGAACTGCCGGAACACAACAATTTTTAAATTGTTGTTATGGTAGCTAGCCAGGCGGACTTGAAATAAGCCCAACCAAACCGAGTACAAATCGTACCCCCCTGGGAATCGAACCCGGGACCCCTGCGTCTTACACTGGTGGGCGAACCACTAGACCACAAAGGCGGTTGACTATCAATATGTTGGCTAAAAAACCGCTGTAAAGAATTAGTTCTACGCACTGTACGTAGTGAGTACCCATTGCTTCCAGTGGCCATACCGGCTTAGAGGGTGTCTCTGCTTTCGACTTTCTTTGGGATAAATGAAAAATATTATTAGTTTACGTTTTTTTAATTATTTTGCTATGGTGACAAAGTAAGAAAAAATTACATAAAAACATTATGACTTTTAAAATTATCAAAAAAAAACTACAAAAGATTCTGGTAAGCTTTTAACTATTATTAGTTAAGTTTATGGTTGCTCTTTTAATACACCACTGCTCAAAAAATGAAGAGTGTATTATGTTCAGGGTTCAAGTACCTACCTATGTTTGTATGTATGTGAATTTCTTTAACCACCATATTTTCTAAATGTCTGAACAGTATTGGATCGTTAGAATTCTTACCCCGAGTGCGACGAGTACTAGCTTTAGATTTTTTGGAAAAAATAAATATGTTTGACGCCATTTTGTAATGTGAAAAAAATATTTTCTTTAATTTAATAAATTCTTCTTTGATTAAATAATAAAAAAAGTTCCACAGTACGCTCTCCTGACTGCAGTGACACTGTTGTTTAACTTTTTAGTTCGTTTATTGGCACCGTGCACGCTTTTAGCGCCACCTAGCTTTTCACAACTTTGTTGGCTCAGTACCCTTGCAAACCCGACCCGTACGTACCCGATAGTGCAATTTTGTATGAAAAATTTGTACTGCGCCATCTACCGCCGAATAAGGAAATTAAATTTTCCATAGAAAATTATCTATCGAGTAATTATACGCGCGTTATTTTTTTCGATAGCTGTTCGTGCTAAGGGTACTGACCATTTTGACATTTTGATATGTAATGGCGGCATTGTGACAAAATATTAAAAAAATACTATTCATATTGTGTTATAAATGTACATTTCCAAATTACTGTAATTTGGATAGACAAAGAAAGAGTTGTGAAATCATTTTTGGTCATTTAAATTAAATATGGCAAGTAAGATCTATTCAAAAAGAGTGTTTTATTTTGGTTAAATCAGGGTTTGTTTACATCTTTTTTAGTTGTAAATTTGGTAAAACAAGAGGATAAAGCTACTTTAATAATTTTATTAAGTGATAATAATTGTTCCTGTATCGCTAGTTATAAATTAAATATCGTTTTCAAACAGATTACACAGCCTACATTATTCTACTTTTTGCCACCATGAGCGCTGCGATCGATTATTATACCTTTGCACCCAGCGAATAGCAGGGCAGTAATGTTTTTTAATATTTTTAAGAATATTTTTTTGTGTTAATTACTATCTTATTTTAATTTAAGTACATACTTACTTGTTTACCTAATTTGATTAAAAAGTTTTCGCTTAGCTACATGGTTTTATTCGTAAATGTATTATTACATTTTCCCACCTGGGGGCCTACTCAAATGGCCACTTACTACAATTAACGCTAGTAGAATAGAAAGACAATGTATGGGATTGACATATGTCACGTGATCAAGCGTAACGAATTTGTTGATTCGTACTCAAATGTACAATGTTTCTATTTGATCAAATAAAACTATAATCTTACCTTAAATTAAACAAATAGTCGTCCATCGGATGCCTGTGACTGTTTTACACACATAACATTGCATTATTGTTAATTTAAAACCATAAGTAATCCAAAATCAAGTCAAATCATATTGCATAAAAATATTTCTAAGCGTTTCTCTATACAAAATCCTACGCTTAAACGATATCGACACTAATTTGGTACTCAAAAGTACATTAACATCACAAACGCTTGTTCCATTCTACAAACACAGAATACATAGAACTAAAACACCGATAGTCTCGTCTCATTACTTTGGGTGCATTCTAACAGACTATTCGCTGAGTCATCGATCATTTTTCAGAATCGACTAGCATGGAAAAAATAAAATTCGTCCTAGTTATTTTCAGCCCCTGATTTTTTCAGCACGCATTAATGTACTGCACATACGAGATGACGATCATATTATACTGCCATTTCTTTCCATGGTTAAAATGTACTTTATGGTGATCAATGCATTGAGATAAATATACAAGAGAAGCACTTACCGCGCCAAGTTGAGGACACTTCGGATATGTCAGCTGACATATGTAAAGATTATGTCAAGCCAGTCCTCAGTGGGAGGCCTACAGAGAAACAGCTCTTCAAAATGCGTAGTGAAAGAGTGCGCTTCGAGGTCAAAAAAACTTATCACATCAAAGAGAATTACTTTTTACGCGATAATTTATTATTTTTGTATTACTATTAACGTTAAAAACGCAAAAAAAGAAATAAAATAAATCATACCATAATTTAGGTTCAGTGCTACCGCTAAAAACATCGTTTTAGTTTTCCCATTTTTGGGGAGAATTAGTGATTAATGGATAGGTGTACTCCGCTACCTCTGATGTTACATACACTTCTGTTATATCATAAAAGAAATGTTTTGGTAAATTATGTTTTCGTTTATAATCACATTTGTGCTATTTTTACAATAACTTTTTAAATCATAGAAAAAAATACCCGGCATTTTAAACTAGAATTTAAGTCAAATTGAAAGCAAAGGAACCTTTTTGCCGCGCGTTGCTTGGTATTGTGTGCCACAGACACAAATTCTTTGTGCCACAGAGCACTGGGTGATCCATCAGTATTTAATCAGGGGCACAGAATAATGATACTACCAGTATTCTAACTCGAGCCTGTCCTTGAAATACGTAACTTGAGCCGCGCGGTACGTCAACATACGATAGGGCTGCCTGCATCTATGTACAAAACTAGAAACAAACTCAAGTAGGTAGATGAAATAAAGTTAACAGTACCTATCTTCACCTACTTGAATTTGTCTCTAATTTCGTGATTGTATGTTATATTTTAGAAATAAAGATGATAGCGTGTTAGGTTGCCTAATAATTCAAAAGGTTATCATTTTGCTTTTAAATTATATTTTGTCATATACAATTTATAATATGGTTTGATATTTTGGTAATAAGCAAATACAAAAAGAGATCTGTAATTATTAACACTTAAGCCGCCGCGTAGATCACCGGTGACTTACGCTTAAAAATTGTTTTATAATTTTATTTTCCCCCAAAGAAAGTTCTAACCTTTTTTGATATTGTAGGTATATGAAATCTGAAATTTTCAAGAAACGTTTTTCTTATTGTTAATTTATTTTTAGTTTTTAATTCATGAATTGTATAAAACACTAGCGGCTGCCCGCGACTTCGTCTGCGTGGAAAGTTTTTTTGCTTTACCTCGGGAAAAGTACTTTTTTTCGGGATGAAATGATGTACCCTATGTCCTTCTCTGGACCCCTGACAACATGTAATGCAAAATTTCATGATGATCGGTTCAGTAGTTAAGACGTGAAGGCGTAACAAACAAACAAGCGGACTTTGGCATTTATTATATTAGTAAGGACTAGCGGCCGCCCGCGACTTCGTCTGCGTGGTTAGTTTTTTTGCTATCCCTCGGGAACAACTCTTTTTTCGGGATGAAAAGTACCCTATATTCTTTTCTGTACCCTTGACAACGTGTATGAAAAATTTCATGATGATCGGCTCAGTAGTTAAGACGTGAAGACGTAACAAACAAACAAACTATAATTGTAAATCATTGTGCATCAAATTGGCCCCCAGTCCCCGGCAGCCCCGCTATTCCTAGCTACGGTAGCGGCTACGGTAACGGCGGGGCAGGGGGTGCTAAGAATCCCCGGGTGCGGCTCGGCTACCAAAAACGACGACAACTGCACCTGGCAACCTATAACACGCGCACACTAAGGACCGACGCGAAGTTAACCGAGTTGGAAGAAGTTATCAGCAAGGTACACTGGGACATTATCGGCTTATCTGAAGTCCGAAGAGCGGGAGAGGACTCGATAATCCTCAACTCCGGTAACTTGCTTTACTACCGGGAGGGCGACCAACAGTCCCAAGGTGGTATCGGGTTCATCGTCCACAAGTCCCTTGTCAACAACGTGACTACCATCGGAAGTGTGTCGACCAGGGTGGCGTACCTTATACTCAGAATATCCAAACGGTGTTCGCTGAATGTTATACAGGTTTACGCACCGACCTCGACACACCAAGATGACGAAGTGGAGGCTATGTATGAGGAGATCTCTAAAGCCATGCATAGCTTCAAAACCCACTACACTGTTGTGATGGGGGACTTCAATGCAAAGTTGGGGAAACGATGCGGTGATGAGCTGAGAGTGGGGCAATTTGGAGTTGGGCAACGGAATGACAGAGGCCAGATGCTGGCTGACTTTATGGAGAAGGAGAACCTCTTTATGATGAACTCCTTCTTCAGAAAGCCGGAATGCCGGAAGTGGACCTGGGTCAGTCCGGACGGTAAAGTCAGAAATGAGATAGATTTTATCATGTCGACGAAAAAGCAAATATTCAATGATGTCACTGTGATCAACGCTGTTAAGACGGGGAGCGATCACCGATTGGTACGTGGCACATTGAATATCAACCCAAAGCTGGAAAGATCTCGACTGATAAAATCAACAATTCGACCATTGCCGGCCCATATTCAAAACCCCGAGAGCTTTCAACTCGAACTCCAAAACCGCTTCGAAGCCCTTGAGAACAGCATAGATGTGGACGATCTAAACAACATGGTGGTGGATGCTGTCCGTACGGTAGGGTCCAAGCTCTTTAAGACCCGCCGTCCCAAGATAAAGAAACTCTCCGACCACACACTCCTACTCATGGATCAGAGACGTGAAATGAGGCTCCAGAGTTCAGTAGATGCTAATCGTTATCGGCAGCTTAATAGACAGATATCTAAGTCTTTGACGAGCGACCTTCGCCAATTTAATACGAATCGTATTAAAGAAGCCATTGAGCGGAATAAAGGCTCCAAAGTTTTCGCGAGAGATCTGTCTATTGGGCAAAGCCAGATGACGAAGCTGAAAACTGACGACGGACGCATCATTTCATCAAAGCCTGAAATCCTGAGGGAGATCGAGAGCTTCTATGGGCAGTTATATTCCACGCAGACACCTGTTGAAAGCAAGGCTAAAGACCCCAGAGCCAAGCTTACCCGACACTATACCGAAGATATCCCGGACGTCAGCCTGTGCGAGATTAGTATGGCTCTCAAACAGCTAAAAAACAACAAGGCGGCGGGTGACGATGGAATCACTACAGAACTTCTGAGAGCGGGCGGTGAGCCGATACTCAAAGTCCTCCAGAAGCTCTTTAATTCCGTCATCGTCCAGGGCAGAACGCCAAAGACATGGAACATAAGTGAGGTGATCTTGTTCTTTAAAAAGGGTGACCTCTTAAAGAACTATAGACCCATCTCGCTTCTGAGTCATGTCTATAAGTTGTTTTCGAGAGTCCTTACGAATCGTCTCGCTCGCAAGTTCGACGACTTCCAACCTCCCGAACAAGCCGGGTTCCGAAAAGGCTTTAGCACCATATACCACATCCATACGCTGCGGCAGGTTATACAGAAGACTGAGGAGTATAATGAGCCACTTTGCTTGGCGTTCGTGGACTATGAGAAAGCCTTTGATTCGATTGAAACCTGGGCGGTGCTGCAGTCTCTCCAAAGGTGCCAAGTGGACTATAGGTATATCGAGGTGTTGAGGTACTTATACCAAAATGCCACCATGACGATCCGAGTACAGAACCAGAGCACAAATCCTATCCAACTGCAGCGTGGTGTGAGACAGGGAGACGTTATTTCTCCGAAACTGTTCACAGCTGCGTTGGAGGACATCTTTAAGCTCTTGGACTGGAAAGGACTCGGCATCAACATTAATGGCCAGTACCTAACACACCTTCGTTTTGCCGATGATATAGTCCTTATGGCTGAGACCATGGAAGACCTGAACACAATGCTCGAAGATCTCCGTAGTGCTTCCCAAAGAGTGGGTCTTAGGATGAACATGGATAAGACGAAAATTATGTCAAATGCCCATGTTATACCCTCTCCAGTTCATGTTGGGAACACTACACTTGAAGTTGTTGACCATTACGTATACCTAGGACAGGCAGTCCAGTTAGGTAGGTCCAACTTCGAGAAAGAGATCTCTCGTCGAATCCAACTCGGGTGGGCAGCATTCGGGAAGCTTCGAAAAATCTTCGCGTCCGACTTACCTCAGTGTCTCAAGACGAAAGTCTATGAACAGTGTGTGTTGCCAGTGATGACTTACGGCAGTGAAACGTGGCCGCTAACTATGGGTCTCATAAGGAGGCTCAAGGTCACTCAGCGTGCAATGGAGAGAGCCATGCTCGGCGTTTCCCTACGTGATCAAATCAGAAACGAGGAGATCCGCAGGAGAACTAAAGTAACCGACATCGCTCGAAGGATTGCTCAGCTGAAGTGGCAATGGGCGGGACACATAGCGAGAAGAACCGATGGCCGTTGGGGCAGAAAGGTTCTGGAATGGCGACCGCGCACCGGACGACGCTCCGTGGGTAGGCCCCCGACAAGGTGGACCGACGATCTGGTGGAGGTCGCGGAAAGCCAGTGGATGCAGGCAGCGCAGGACCGATCGTTGTGGAGATCCTTAGGGGAGGCCTATATCCAACAGTGGGTGTCGTGTGGCTGATATGATGTGCATCATTGACTTTGAACTAGATTTAATTATGATGACGCAGATGCTATAGATACTCGTCTGACGTTAATAATGTAACACATTATCATTCTTTTTACCGTTTGGTTTATTTAAACTCTTATGGTTTATTTTAAACAGCACAATATACTCCATAGTTGCAATTCGCCATCGTGATCACAAAATACGAAACCACCGTTCGTTCGTCACTGCGGCGCATTCGCGACTGTACCAGCCCGAGAGCAGCCCGAACTCGAGGCGCATAGGTGTGGCTCGCATTTCGGCCGTTAGTACTAAGTTAGAATACTGGTAGTATCATTGTTCTGTGTCAGGGGCCTATTTCATACGACAACCCCAAATTTCATGGGTCAAATTCTAAAATTTACCCTGTCTTATTTTGATCAGTAAAAAAATATATTAGTTTTGCATGAATTAATGATTATGGGGGTAGGGGGGTAAAGTGGGAGGGAGAAACTATGCTTCAGTGGCGCTCCCACTCCGCGGAAGTACATAGTTATAGAGATTTATATTATGCATTTGAAATTTCAACTAACAAGTTCAGTCGTGATTATCTCGGAAACTATAAACTTCCGCTGGGGAGGAGTTGGACAGGGGAGGTCACTTTCATCCCCCCTTCCCCCCAAACTACAACCCGAAATTCCATGGCCCATATTCTAAAGTTTACTCTGTCTTCTTTTGATCTGTAAAAATATATTAGTTTTGCATGAATTAATGATTATGGGGGGTAGAGGGGTAAAGTAGGGGGGGGGGGAAACTACCCTCCAGTGGCGTTCCCACTCTGCGAAAGTACATAGTTATAGAGATATATGCATTTGGAATATCAACTAACAACTTCAATCGTAAATATCTCGGAAACTATGAACTTCCACTGGGAAGGAGTTGGACAGAGGAGGTTTCTTTCATCCCCCCTTCCTACCCCCCAAACCACAACCCCAAATTCCATGGCTCATATTCCAAAGTTAACCTTCTTATTTTGATCAGTTAACATTTTAGAAATAGCTTTACATGAATTAACGGAAGTGTCTATTCATCGGGGCGCCTCGACGAATAGTATTTTTCTCTATCTAGCGGTGCGCACCACTGAATAGCGCTTTCTCTAGGGATTGGCTATATGCCGGTGCGCCTCCTTTTTAGTTGTCGTAATCGTAAGTTAAACTATTCAAATAGGTAGTAATAATTGTGTAAATGCCTCTTAGGCTAGTGGTTAGAGTGTTGTTCTCTCGATCCAGAGGTCGTGGATTCGATCCCCGCCGCGGGAAGCAACATCTTTGAGTTGTTGTTTCTCGTTATATTCAATTTAACCGTTAGTGTTATTTTATTGATGTGGTGCCGCTTTTTATAATACAAAGTGTTTGGTAAAAGCCTTATAAAGCCGAATATGGTAGATAGGGATCATCAAACTGAACAACTTTTACTATGGGACCAACTCTGAAATCGCGAAAAAAAATCAGTTGTTTCATACATTACATTTTGATATTTTCGTTATTAATTTTTGTATGAAACAGCTGTTTTCTTTTTTGCGATTTCGAAAACACCTTGTAATACTATCCCCGCAAATTGCTAATGAACCTGGCAGCCATTTTTAAACCAAAAAAACGAAAATAAAATTGTAGATTTTTTATACCTAGACCCTATCTTAAAATTAATAATTCAATCATTACTAATATTATAAATGCGAAAGTCCGTTTGTTTATTTGTTTGTTACGCCTTCACGTCGTAACTACTGAACCGATCATCATGAAATTTTGCATTCACGTTGTCAGGGGTGCAGAAAAGGACATAGGGTACCTTTCATCCCGAAAAAACGTACAGTTCCCTAGGGATAGCAAAAAAACTGTCCACACAGACGAAGTCGCGAGCGGCCGCTAGTAACTAATATTAATAAAAAAATATCTATTATAATTTTATTGTTACATGTAGGTACCTAATTTTTTGTTGCGGATGACGTAAACGTAGATGTTAATATGACAAGGTTCCATAGTGCGCATTTGCGGGTATAGTAGGTAATCATCTTTGGCTGTGGTTTTAGCACATTTGTTAGTGCAGTGCGTAGTTTTGGTTTGTGTTTAGAGATTTAGATCCAGTTTAATTGAGATTTTAGAGAAAAGTGTTTGCACTCTCTTTTCCTTCACTCTATAATTCCGATAGGACGGCAGGACGACCGACAAGACAGGAGAGGTCAGGCGCAGGATCTACAGCCGAAGCACGGATCATTAATTCTCTTATCGCACAATCAGGTGATCAGCCTGCAATGTCCAAACCAAACTAGAAACAACCAACTCAAAGATGTTACTTCCCGCGGGGATAATCGAACCCGAGGCACCGGCCTATAGCCAATCCCTAGAGAAAGTGCTACTCAACGGTGCGCACCGCTAGATAGAGAAAAATACTATTCGTCGAGGCGCCCCGATGAATAGACACTTCCTTTAAGGATATGTGGGGATAGCGGGTAAGGGGGGAAAAAGATACCCTCCAGTGGCACTCTCACTCTGCGGAAATGCATAGTTATTGGATATACGCATTTGAAATTTCATTAAAGCTTACCACAGTACACACACTTCCACGGAGAGGGAGTGCCACTGGAGGGTAGCTTATCCCCCACCTTACCCCCCCTATCCCTCATAATCATTAATTCGTTCAAAACTAATATATTATTTAACTGATTAAAAAGAAGACAGGGTAAACTTTAGAATATGGGCCATGGAATTTAGGGTTGTGGTCTGGGGGGGAAGAAGGGGGGTTGAAAGTGACCTCCCCTGTCTAACTCCTCCCCAGTGGAAGTTCATAGTTTCCGAGATAATCACGATTGAAGTTGTTAGTTGAAATTTCAAATGCATATATCTGTATAACTTTGTACTTCCGCGGAGTGGGAGCGCCACTGGATGGTAGTTTTTCCCCTCCCCCCCAATTTACCCCTCTAAATCTGAAATCGGCCCTCAAACATAAAAGTTAGCCGTCATCTTGGATATTTTAATATTTTCAACATTGCGTTGTTATTTTCGTGTCAAAATAGTACCCAAAAACCGAGTTTCATTGAAATCGGCCCCCAAACATGAAAGTTAGCCGCTATCTTGGATTTTTTAATATTTCAACATTTTCGTGTTAAGATAGTAACAAATACCGAATTTTACCTTAATCGGCCCTCAAACAAAAAAAGTTGGCCGCCATCTTGAAATTTTTATATTTTCAACATAGCTTTACTGTTTTCATGTCAAAATAGTACTAAGAACCGAGTTTCATCGAAATCGGACCACAAACAAAAAGTTGGCCGTCATATAGCTTTTGTTATAAAATACTTTCATTCTATAGCCAAATTTTTCTTGTTTTCATTGATTATTTTGGGGTAAAATTTCACATAGGAGGCAACACAATTTTCAAAAAAAAAAAATGCATGTTGATATCGCGGTCTTTGTCTAATTTTGTTGTGGTATTTGTCTAATCTTGGCGACGGTATTGTTTTTGGGACGTGTGTGAGTGAGTCAGATATATGTTTACTTAAAAATGTTTAGTGGTTTCAAAGCTCCGTCCTACACTGTTAAAAAGTTACACGCTTTTTGTGGCGCGTGGAAGTGAGGTTTGCTTCTCTTGTATATTTATCTCGATGGATCAATGACTCAGCGATTATTCTGTTGGAATGCACCTAATGTCAATTGTTTGCTTACTACGTGGTGATTATTTCCTCTGTGTTGTGTAAAAATTTTAATGTGTTTATTACTAAACTAATTAATTAGAATAGTATAGTACCTACCTAATTTTCTTTATAATAATCAGCAATCATATGCCATGGATACCTATAATAATAAATAAGATATATTTACTTAGTAAGTAAGTAAGAACTTTATATTACTTACATCAAAATACCACACTTAAGACTTATCGTATGGACTTATCAATCATAACTTACATTTATTTCAGTTCAAGATACCTACAATACTTACGGAATATAATTGGCAAGAAAACATGACTCTCTTTTCTGACCAAAGGATGAAACAAACAAAAAAGTGATCAAGAATGCTGGTAAATAATAAGTATATAATTATAATGTTACAGCTAATACCCGAAGTGCGGCTAAAACTAGGTGTAGCCGATAGGCCTATCTATACCCAGCAGTGGGTGTCGTGCGGCTGATATGATGATGATGATTTTTTTTAACAGATAATACAAATAACTTTCTTCATACCCCAAACTACACATAGGCTGCACATAGTTTTAGCCAGCTATTCGGGTACTTCGGGTATTAGCCGTAACATTATATACTGACTACTTATTAGATCAAAATACCGCTATGGTTTTTAATAAGTCTTTTATTTACCTAAATTGTTATTAACCCAATCTTATTGAATTTCAGATACATACAATTCAATAGGTATATTGACATTGCAGAATATAATACACAAGTACCTTTTAAATTGGCTAGAAAAGATGTTGGAAAAACTAACCCTTGGACACCGAACGTGCCCGATGGTGCACAGGAACAAACGCTGAAGCTATTGAACAAAATTATAGTACCTAATGAATATTTTGCTCCAAGCGACAAACAAGATTATGAAACTTTAGGTACTGTAATAATAAAATAAAAAGGAGCATGATGGAAAAGTTCTGGCTGTACTGTACTTTGTGCTTTAAAATCATATACCTAATTGTATTGGTTTAGATATAATTATAAAATAAAATATTGACTACCTACCTCTAACCTTTCATTTTGTGTACTATCTGTCACATCTACAAAACAAAAAAAAAATTCAACAATATGTTGTTGTTTTGCATTATCAAAATAATAGGGTAGTTATAAGGTGTTAGATTAAAACAAATTTAAATTTAAATCAAAGAAAACATTTACTTTTTGAACTTAAAAGTAAAAAAATAATAATAACAAAGCAACCACATCCTTACTAATAATATTATAAATGAGAAAGTCCGTTTGTTTGTTTAGAGGTGTAACAAACAATTGTTACAATCATCATGAAATTTTACATAGGTACATGTTGTCAGGGGTACAGAGAAGGACATAGGGTCCTTTCATCCTTAACAAAGTTCCCAAGGGATAGCAAAAAAAACTTTTCACGCAGACAAAGTACTGAGGCCCATGATTTTGTTAGATACCATCTTGTATCAGTAGTTGAATCAGTCTTGCTTGGCTTATTGTAACTAGTATATCTTACAAACAGGCCTTCTTCTAAGTGTCACCTGTAAAAAAAGTAGGTATTTATTTATTTAAGTTAACATTATATTAAAACAATTACCTACTATTTTTATTCTATTTTTATTTTTTCACTCATTAAAGAGGTAAATTTATGACTATGTGATTATTATTAGTGAATTAGAATTAGCGAATATTAATTACCAAGTAACATTCCTGACATGTCAGGAATTTAAGTCATCTATCAGGAAAACAGGGATAAAAACTGTAGTTGTCAGGGATGTACTGATAACTGTAGCAGTAAAAACTTAATGAAAACACATAATTTGTAAATTACTTGGTGTGAAAAGATTATTAAATGTCAACTAAATTAAGAATGTAGATGTAGATTTACAAGAAATTTCCTGAAAAGTCAGGGAAAAAGTCAGGAAATCTCATTATTAGATCTGGAAACCATAGCCAACCATGCAACTTAAACATAAAGATTATGTGTTATTGAAGCCTTATGTCTGTTTGTCTGCATTTAACTTCCAAATATGTGTCGGGGGACCACTACTCAACTCACCAAGCCAACCCGCACTGAATTATAGCATGTCAGGCTATAGTCTATGGTGGTGAAGTTAACTATATGTTATGTATAATATCAAGTTTAACACTTACCATCACTCGGCCAGCTGCCGAGCTGACCTCTTTTTTGATACATGCTTTATAGCTTTTACTTTTAATTTATTATTTTTTAATTGTTGTTTTACATATTTTTCTTATGTTTTATACACTATTTTGTTTGCCATTGTATCAAATTATCAATGCTTTCTCTGTGTTGTATTTGTGATAAAATACATTAGTACAAAGCTTCGCTCACTTATTACACAGCCCATTAGCTTGCCACAGTTTCAGAAATCATCACTATAATTTCACTTTACACTTCTTCTTTATCTTCTTATAATATAGGTAGTGCAAATTTTATTTTGAACGAAAATTCAAGAAGAAATTATCACAACCTGAAACAATAAAAAGTACTTAATTGAAAATTTGAAATCATTACATAGCTCAACTAATACTTCATTTCCATGCTACATGAAAGATAAATGTTAATTATAAGGGAATCATATTTTATTGTGATTACCGACTAAAGAAAGGGAAACTAATGAAAAAAGATTTTACATAATTAGGTATTGTACCTACGAGTAACTGGAACTAATTTATACTTACGAAATGACAACCTTCAGGCATTGGCAGGAAGGGAGACCAGCCTGATACCCACCCCAGAAAAATACCAGCTATAATACTTTTCTATTGCCTTTCAAAACTCCAACACGGCTCTAGTCAAGCACCCTAGACGTTAGTACTATTATATATTCTGTGACCCTAGGCTTTGCCCCAGAACTAGAGGCCCTGTCCCACTGGAAATAATCTTTAGATACGCCAATGCCTTCAGGCTTTTGTAAAGAAGAATACTCTTCAAAATACCTACTGCATAATTTATCAATTAATTCTAAGTACTTACTGATGATTAGGGATTTTAATTCCAAGGCCCCACGCCTTAAGTGGCCTGCTTCAGTGCTTCTTACACAGATCACTATTATGATTTATCTTCTCCATTAGTTTTATTGGCAGGAATCACAGGAAACACAAAAACCCTTTTCAAAATTGAAAATAAGACACGTGTCGTACGACTATTTGTTTCTTTCTACAGGGTATGGGCGTTCGCTTCGATTTAGTACGATTGCTGGCTATCGTCGGCAAATCTACATGTCAAAATAGCCATTTGAGTACCATTTCTTTCTGTCGGAGCTAGCGTAACGTTAAACACAGATCATACAGTATAATACAAGAGGGGCACACTTGGAACAACGTAAACGGTCGAAACAAAAGTAGCGTCATCTCTGAATCTTAAGCATCAACTTTCACAACAAAGTCTTCAAGTTTGCCAAAAAACTATATTAAATTAATTATTATATTAAAAATATGAAAATGAAAATCGTTTTTGAGTTTGGTCATGGTGCGAATTACAATAATAATGATAAAATTCGACACCCGAATTAATGACCCAGTCCAGTAGCGTAGCGGATTACCACCACCTCTGTTTATTTACATGACATTACTACCAAGGTAATGGTACAGTCAGTGGCACGAATCATGAATATTTATCGACGGAGTGGGGATAAGTTTGCGCATGTGCTCTTGTGAGCGACCAATAGTGCGTGCCCCTCTCCCGCCGCCTGCGCCCCTCTCACCGCAACGCATACCCAGAATACGCGTTCCCCGCAATCCCCACTCAATTTCATGATTCGTGCCACTGACTGTATCTATCAGTATTCCAATTTCAACAATACTCGGTACACGAACAGTCGCGAATGCGCCGCAGTGACGAACGTAATATACCTACGAACTAATTATTGATTGAAATACAAGTACTTACTTACTATGGTAAATTGCAGATTGTGCTGTTTGTATTATATTTATTATTTTATTACTCCAGCCTGCCTAGCATGACCGATTTATATCGCGTGATATAGCATTTTATCGACACTCAACTGTCAAATTTCTTTGTCTTTTTGACAGTTCAACGTGATAAAACGCTACATCACGCGATATAAATCGGTCATGCTAGACAGGCAGAGATGTCATGTTTAAATACCCGGAGTCCAAAAAATAAGATTTAGTATACTTTTATTAAAATATTTTTTTTTACTATAGGTATTGCCTACTAAGTACGGCTCGAAGGATTTGAAAATAATTTGTTTCTCTCTTTAATATATAGGTATTTAGCTTTTTCAGTTTTTTGTTTTTACTGTTAGTTTTGTTAACCTAGGTACCTACCTACCTATTTCATTTTCGCTATAATATTATGGATTATAAAATATTACGCAGGTTATACGCAATTACAAAACTAGAAAGATACGAAAGTAGGTACTTAGCTGAAATTAAAATACTGTAGCCGGGTGTATCGTGCGACAAAAAGGTCTCAATTTAAGGTTGCCACCTGTACTTTATTTCGGGGTTATTGTACTCTCTACTTTATGAGGAAAATAAAGTAGGTACGTGAAAATACTTTATTTCACAAGATTTGCTTAAATATTGCCAAAAGTAATAAAAAGTATGTTTTAAAGGTAAAAATAAATATTACTTTATTTCCATACAACATACAACGTACTTTTTACTAGCTTTAGCAATCAATATACTTTATTAGTTCAAAAAAGGTGGCAACCCTAGTTACAATATTAATAGATATTTACCGTGCTACAACATTTATACCGTTGTACGAATACCGAGCCAAATCATAGTTGTTTTGTATTTTTTTGTTTTGATTTGTTCTTTTTCATTAATATTTTCTATTTTGTTATAAATAAAGATATTACAAAAAAGTAAAATAAATATATAATAAGAAACAAAAAATTACATTTTCAGCTATTAAAATTTCATGTCAGTAGTTCCGCATCGATTTCCAAAGGCGCTAGTGGACTCTTTGAGTTACTCTCTCTCTAGTTACTCTGTGATACAAGCGTTTGAAGATTGAATGCAGAGACGGGTTGGGTACCAAAATAATATCGCTTTCGCCGAGTCGAAGAAACATGTAGAATATAGAAACGCTTATAACGTTTGCCATTTGAGTAGGCCCCCTGATCCACTGAACCAATTTTGGTATAGAGATAGACTGGACCATGGGGAAGAAAGGGTATAACTTTCTTTTGTCACAAAAAATAATATGGAGGGGGCTGTATGTAATAAGTGAAGAAAGTTCGTAAAGGACTTGTATACCTACTCGTATTGGTAAAGTCCATTCGGTTAGATAGTGTCGCCCTTTTATCGCGCCGCCTTTGCACGTGCCGCTTCTTGTCAAAGGATGCCGCCACTTGTACAAAGGATACCGCGTGCGGCGTACACCTGCAAGTGAATTTGGATTTTGGCAGTTTACATAGAAGTGCTGTAGTGAAAAGTTGTGTTTGTTACCGGTATTCCTGTCTCTGAACACAAGTGCTTGCGGGTGTCCGAATGGACTTTAATTTTGGTTTTCCATTCATCTAATTTCTTTATCCAATTTTCTTGGTCTAATTATTAGTTTTTTTAATAATAAGTTATTTTTTCTTGAAAGGGTTTTATCTTAATGTATTGTGTCAAGACAGACGATTTCTTTAAATGAAATACCAATTTCAGTGTCATGAGTATCGAGACTGCCCTACTTCGATCGGTACCCTAAACGCGAACATCTATCGAGAGAAAAAAACGCGCGTAAAAGAACTCGATAGAGTAATCTATTGAAAATTTAATTTCGCTTTTTGGCGGTAGATGGCGCTGTTCAAATTTCCCATACAAAATTACACTATCGAATGTTTTTACGCGCGTTATTTTTATTGATAGCTGTTCGTGCTACGGTTAGTGGTAAATTGGTATGAATAGTAACACTAGCTAGATCAGGGGTTCCCTTTTACCCTGTGCGCCCCACCCCATGTATGCTAAGTCACACCCAGTGGCGTGCACAGAGATTTTAGACAGGGTAGGCACGGATAAAAAATATACCAATTTTATCACTGTTTCGGTATCTGCCAACCTATACTGAACGAAATCCAAACATTTTTATCATCTTGATTGGAAAACAAAATGCATAGAAAACAATACAATTGGTTTGTGTGTACAAGCTGTTAGCCAGTTATAATTAATTATATTAAAACTTTTTATGAAAAGAGGTACATTCATAACCTACCTACCATGTTTTTAAACACAACGCATCTTCCCTTTGCAATCAATTTAATTAAACTTTATCCTCAAAAGATAACCTCGATAAAGCGGCAATTTTTAATTTATTTAAACAAACTTTGCCAGCATAGGTCTCGCATGTAAATTATTGAATTTTTCACAGTAAATCAACGAAATAATTACTTAGGTACTTAACTTAAAATAGTCAATAACTTGCGCCAAGAAAAACAATCAAAACAAAGCAAAACTAACTGCAACTGCAAGGGCAAATTAAAAAACGCTACTCTCTTCAATGCAATCATTACGCGGTCGGTCGGGTTGCAAATAAGCAGTGCCTCCAAAACATAAACACGCGCATACATTTTCACGCACACAGTCACACTTTTGATGTGTACTACACGAGATTCGTTCTATGAAAAAGAAGCAGCCCGTAGTACTGCTTATGGACACGCGGTAAATAATTGGCGCCTCTGTCGCCCCCGGCCGATCGTTGGTTCTTGTTCTTGTGATTTTTGGTTGAAGTGAATTTAGTTTCAAAAACCACAAATAGATGGCGCTTAAACTAATAGACACGGAAAGCCGAAGAAGTGCTGTGCACGATGGGTTCATAATGGGTTAATTACAAGTAGTTTACAAATAATAGGCTAGGGAATTAGGGTCATAATATATTTATGGGACTACAGGGTATGCAGTGCTTATTTGCATGTATGGAGTGCACGCCACTGGTCACACCCCACAGTATGCTAAGTCAATAGGTGCACTAAGCATCGGTGGCACCGATCCCGCCGCCTTGAGAAACTACTATTTCTAGGTATTTTATAAGTAACTATCTATCTGGAGCCGCTCGTCGCGCCCCTCTTTGGATGGTTCTACGTACCCCTTGAGGGGGCGCGCCCTACTGGTTGGGAACCGATGAGCTAGATGGTAAATCATATTTTGTAAGTAGCATTTTTTTTAAACTTGTCCTGGATTACGTCTCATCGTTTGGCCACCGTGACGGCAAACGCGAGCCATCCGCGGTCACTGCCAAGGCGACAGCTATATAAGCCGGTGAATTACGTAATTATACTAGTTCTGCAGCGCCGACTGCCGCGTGTACAACGGTGAGTACTACCCTTAATTTTGTGAAAAAGTGATGAAAATTTTTCAGTCGTTTCTGTGAAAATAAAAAATGTTGTATGGCAAAATTATAAAAAACGTTTCAGGCAAATTAAGTAGTTAAGGTTGTGGTGAAAAATTTTTTTTTGTATGGAAAAATTATCTAAAATATTTAGGGAAAATTGCAAAATTATCGAAACATTGAAAGCAAATTAAGAAGGTAATTAAAGTTTTGGTGAAAATCAAAAAAAATGGGAAAATTGTCAAAAATATTTAGTGCAAATTAAGTAAGTAAGTAAATAAAGTTTTCAGAATAAAATAATTTAAAAGTTAAAAATATTTAACAAGTTAAATTAAGAAAAATACAATTAATAACAATATAATAAATTGGTCAAAAATTCGTTTAATTTTTTTTTTTATTCAAAATAATGAAACTTTATTTAATTCTTATGAATGTGACATAGGCATACTATAATTATGTAGCTGACAAGTGGCACAAAATAATATGAATCTTATCAAATTAAAAAGCCAATTTATTCTCAAGATTTAAATTTTACCTCGAAATCAGCCACTTTTTATGTGCCCACTGCTGGGGCCAAGCGATCGCGGAGGTTAAGCAACTTTCCCAATGGTTGGTCATGGGATGGGTGACCAAAAATTTACTATCTCCACCTCCTCCGTGCTTCGGAAGGCACGTTAAGCCGTTGGTCCCGGCTGCATTTTGCAGTCGTTAACACCCCCCAATCCGCTTTGGGCCCGCGTAGTTGGTTATGGCCACTCCTCCTTATCCATCCATAAGGAAGGCCTGTTGTGTCCCAGCAGTGGGGTCATTAAAATGGCTGATGGTCATGTAACCATTAAGGCATAGTATTTACTACGAAGGACGTATTTTGTTTTTATGTTGCACCTCGTGGGATAATTTTCTTTTTATACAAAAACACCATAATAATCTTTCATCAAGTCACCTATTTATCTTCACCACAAAATACCTATAAAGTCCGCGTTCTAAAAACGTGGTTTTCAATAGTTTTCATTACGTAGTACTTAGGTTTTTAAGTACCTATGTTTCATTAATATGTAGTTTCTTCGAGAGTAGTTAAGTAGTAGGTACTAGCATACGCAAAAAAATTACAGATTTCACGCTTTACACAATCAGAGTCCATTGAAAATAACATCAAAATAAAAAAAAATATATAAAAATTAAAAAACCCGCCTGCATAAAAAGACAAGTCCACCGAAAATATAGAAACAAGATTAAATATTAAAGGCAACATAATAACATGCAGTCGGAGGCATGCATTAAGAAAGTGACGTTATGAACGATTTGAATTATATGCCTCCGACTGCATGTTATTATGTTGCCTTTAATATTTAATCTTGTTTCCATATTTTCAGTGGACTTGTCTTTTTATGCAGGCGGGTTTTTCAATTTTTATAATTTATTTTTATATTTATATCTTTTTAGTTATTATATATTACGGTCATGATATACCTTTTTGAAATCCTTACAATAAGCCCTTTAATTTGACACCAATATTGCAGTATTCTAAAAAAAAATTTTTTTCCACTACGTATATTAGTACCGTACAGCCGCCGTGTTGTTTTTTTTATTACGCCACCTTCTTAAGAACACTTGGGCTGACAAGACAAATCTAACGATATTTTAATTACAGAAATCCATTCAGCCGTTTGAAAGATATGAGGTAATAAAGAATATTACATACAAACATACTTACATACAAGATACGCGCGAAAAATATAACCCTTTCTTTGCAGTCGGGTAAAAAGTACTAATAATAGTGTCTCTAGTTCAGCTATCTGCTCGTCCATTGAAATTGGATAGAGTTCAATTTTTAAGAATTGTTTTTGAAAAAAATTTCACTTTTTACTCTATAATACTGAGACTCACGACGGCATTTATCTCATACTAGCTTTCGCCCGCGACTTCGTGCGCGTGGACATTCAGGAAAACGCTATGGAACCTTTGACCGAGATAAAAAGTATCCATGTTTTACCACAGGCTATAACTATCTGAGTGCTTTTCCAAATCCATTCAGCCGGTTTTACATGATTGAGTAACAATAAGATAAAACCTCAATAACGGCGTGCATATCGAGTTTGGGCTTTTTACCCCTCTTACCCCTTAAGGGGATTATTTTCGGAAATTTACGAAATACATGTTTAATCATTTGTTTATAGAAGTACTCCTACGAAGTTTCAAGTCGTAATGTTTTTTTTTAATTTTTTCCATACAAAGTTTGAACCCCATTTGACCCCTCTAGGTGTTGAATAATGTCTACCACTTAAAAATAAATGCCATTTTCGCAATCAACATCCCATAAAACCTCGATAACGACACCCATATCGATGTTGGGCTTTTATTACCCCAGTTACCCCCTAAAGGGTTGAGTTTCGGAAAACCACGAAACACGTGTTTGTTTATTTGTTTTTAGAAGTGCTCCTACGAAGTTTCAAGTTGAAATGTCTATTTAATATTTTGTTTCCATACAAACTTTGTACCCACATTTCAACCCTTTAGGGGTGGAATTTCCAAAAATCCCTTCTTAGTGGGTGTTTACACTGTAGAAAGTATCTATGTCCAAAATTTCAGGTTTCTAGGTTCAGTCGTTTGGGCTGGGCAATAGTCTGTCAGTCACCCCTTCACTTTTATATAAGAGATATAAAAGTGAAGGGGTGACTGACAGACTATTGCCCAGCCCAAACCACTGAACCTAGAGACTTGAAATTTTGTACGTAGATATTTTATGCAGTGTAAACACCCACTAAGAAGGGATTTTTGGAAATTTCTTAGAGCTCATTAATAGAATTACACACGCGTAATTAATAGTAGTTTATGAAACTGACACATAAAGAGGGGTATTAAAACACGAGTGTGTGTTTAAAAACCGAGCCGCAGGCGAGGTTTTTAATAGTATCACACGAGTGTTTTAATACCTAGTTATGTGCAGTTTCATACACTACTTTATCTACACTCATACATTTGGGATTGAACCTACTAAATAAAAGATCAACGTTAGAAAAGGGAGAGAGACTTTGTTTGTATAAGCTAGGTACCTACATTGTAATAAGTCATTTCCTTAGCTGCATCTAAAATATCGGGCAGAGTCCATTTTTTTTCACATTTTAAAGCAAGAATTAAAAAAACCTACAAAATTCAGTAAGTATAACAAAATGTAAAAATTAAAATCAAAACTTTATTTGAAATGCTTTAGAAATGGCGCGCATTCCATTAGAAAAAAAAAGATGAGTGCATTCCAACAATTTAATCGCACTAAGTTGTCGATTACCATAGAGTGCATTTTAATCAATGAAAATATGTGGGAAACAAGGGAAAATATCGTTGTTTTTTTTTAATTTTACGGCACTGCCTTCTTTTTGGATTTGCCCTGTATCGTAATGAGAAAAAAAGTTATTTTATGATGCAGTTGACTGCATCGTAATGAGTTTATTTTTTAATTTTACCTATCCACGAAAATAAAGTACGTATTTATATTACCTTTTTTGAATTCATATTTGGAACATTACGTTGTGAGTGTAGATAAAAGAGATTATCTTATTTACCTACGTAAATAATGAAAAGAATGAATCTACCCACGCGTCTTGCAATTTTTATGAGTTTGACGATTAATCAAGATTTTTCCGATATGTTTAAATTATTAATTTGTAATTTTTGACTGCACGTTTACATTCAGAAACATTAAAAAATATTCCCCTTTAATTTTTAGATATACTTAAAAATTCACGGTGTATAGACTCAATGCGGCTTCAATTAAATCTCCAGATGCATTTTTCCGAATTATGATGAAAAAGCTTCTCGAAAAAAAGTTATTCTAATTTTTGTCTTGTATGAGACAGAAACATTTTTATTTATTTTTCAAAATTTCTCAAAAACTACCCGACCGATTTTCAAAATTCAAGCACCATACGATAGATCTCCGCGCCTTGCATTTCGAAATCATTTTTTTCATAACGTATTTTGGCGTTAGATGGCGCTGTACAAATTTCCCATACAAAATTACTCAATCGAATGTTTTTACGCGCATATTTTTTTATAAAAAAATAAGCTTTCTATAAAACGTGCTAAAAAACATTTCCGAATATGGTAGATAGGGACCATCAAACTGAACAACTTTTACTATGAGACCAACTCTGAAATCGCGAAAAAAATCAGCTGGTTCATACATTTTGAATGTCTTTAGAACGAACTTTTATATGCAAAAGCATATTGCCTGCAAATGCATATTGTATTAAAAACTTAATTAAAATAAACAGTTTAAATAAAAAAAAAACTGGCCAAGTGCGAGTAGGACTCGCGCACGAAGGGTTTCGTACCAAAATATAGCAAAAAAAAACCCGTTTGTTGTATACACCGTCATTTTGTAGTCGTTTTAATTAACTTAAGGGATTGTTCTACTAATGAAACAAAACATTTTTGCCAAAGAAATCTGGGTCGAAAAACGACAAAAATTTTTGACTTTCCCATACTAATACAATGTTTTAGCTGTCTAGTTAGTAAGGGAGAACCAAAATTTTTTGTCGTTTTTCGACCCATGTTTCTTGGGTAAAAATGTTTAGTTTCATTGGTACAACACACCCTTAAGTAAATTAAAACGACTACAAAATGACGGTGTATATAGGTGCCCGCTTCAATATTTATTTTATTGTGTTTTTTTTTATTTGTTGTTATAGCGGCAACAGAAATACATCATCTGTGATAATTTTAACTGTCTACCTGTTGTCGTTATTAATATCGAGCAAAAAATCGACAAAAAATCACGTTGGTTGTATGGGAGGCCCCCTTAAATATTTATTTTATTCTGTTTTTAGTATTTGTTGTTATAGCGGCAACAGAAATACATCTTCTGTCTAGCTATCACAGTTCATGAGATACAGCCTGGTGGTGACAGACAGACAGATGGACAGCGGAGTCTTAGGTAGTAATAGAGTCCCGTTTTTACCCTTTGGGTACGGTCCCTAAAAAGATCTTTTTTATATATTGTCTCACCGATCGACGAAATGTCATCAATAAAACCTTAAGAAATAACCGTATTTTACTGCATAACGGTTAAAACTACAGTAAGCCATTACTTAAGCTCAATTCAACTGCATGCAATAAATAATGCAGCTTTATAGCTTTTCCACTGACTGTAGATGTGTAGAATTGTTTTGAAAGATCCAAACTCGAAGAATTCATGACATGACATTCAATGGTGAATTTTTGTTTATCTTTTACTAGATACTTCAGTGTTTTCATTTCATATAATAATATCTATTGACTAGAGATTCACTCTACCTGCTGATGGGATATAAAAGTTGTTCATCATCATCACATCACATCACTTATTTAAGAGGATGATAAAGAGGATGGGCCATAAACCACCACGCAGGTAGAATTTCATCAGTGATCTTGACGGAGATGTCCCAAAATGTATTTAGCCTGGGCCACGTGAATTCCTGTAGGTTCACGTGGCCCAGGCTAAATACAATGATAAAAACTGTTTATCGTATCTTTACCTATTTTTATTAGGGTTCCGTCTCTCTCTTAATCGTTCCCTCATAACTAAGGATCGTGATCACCGGCTGCTTTTACGATTTGTCTCCATCGGTCTCGGTCCATGGTTGCTCTCACTGCTTGATGGAATTTGCTTGAGGAGGTTGCTTCTCTTACTTGGTCAGACCATCTGGTTGGCGAACGACCTCGGGCTCTCTTGCCTTCTATTCCACCAACCCGACCAGCTTTTCGAGACTTTCATCTCCTCTTCGCATTATGTGGCCAAAGTATGAGAGTACGCGATGTAAGCAGATAGTGGACAGCCGAGTCTTGACATTTAATTGTGTTAGGATAGATACATTTGTGCGTTTGGCCGTCCAGGGTATCCCAAGCCAAAGGATAAAAACGGGACTCTATTACTAAGACTCCGCTGTCCGTCTGTCTGTCTGTCACCAGACTGTAATCTTATGAACCGTGGATAGCTAAATAGTTGAAATTTTCACAGATGATGTATTTCTGTTGCCGCTATAACAACAAATACTAAAAACAGAATAAAATAAATATTTAAGTGGAGCTCTCATACAACAAACGTGATCTGTTGGCGGTTTTTTGGTACGGAACCCTTCGTGCGCGAGTCCGACTCGCACTTGGCTGGTTTATATCATTATTCATTCACATTTTGATCTTCAATTTTTTTCCCATCTTCATTCATTACGCAATGCATCTCCCATATAGTCAATAATTTGTAAACAAAATATTTATTAGTCTAACCGGTTGTTAGTTCGTTGAACTAAGTTCGGATGTAACTGTTTATTAATAGGGACTTGCTCAATAGCGCGTTAATAGCTAATTAAATTGGTAGTTCGATATCCGTTTTGTTATAAGTAGGTAGTTTGGTAGATTGCTTCCATTGCTTCTGATGAAGAGCTTAATATAGAATGGTTTTTATTCTATGAAACTTCTATAAAAATGCTGATTTATTTCGCTTCGCCATAAAGGACATGTCCCATCGCGTCTATGTCATTTGCCTCACCATTCTCAAAAAATGAAAGTTTATCGCGTCTTAATCAAAGTAGTATGTCAGAGTAGGTATTTTACTCTAGAATCAGATTGATAATTATTTTCTGCATTAAAAGTGGGATTTTTAAGTTAAAACGATTTCAAATCACAATTTTTTATCATTAGAGTACTATTTACTTACATTTTTTTCACAAAATACTTCAGAAAACAACTTAATGTTTTTGTAATTGTTTTTCTAAATATAAAACAAATCTTGACTGATACTAACTAAATAAAATGTAATTAGCATTTTTTTTATTATGAAAGTAATTAAATAAAATGAAACTGGGGCAACGCTGGGACATCACCTTTCACGTAAGTACGTTTTTATTGATTTCTGGAATTCTGGATCATTTATCAAAAATGTACTCGGTTATCGTGTTAGATAAATAAAAAATCTATCCTTTTTGCATAAAAACCATATCACTGTCGTTGAAAATTACGAAATCTGACGATTGGAAGTTTAGTAAATACGTTTTCATGGTATTATTCAGGATTTTTTTATAGAGTTACCAAGACATTTTTCAATATACTATTCGGTTACTGTGTTTTTTTGTTTCTTTTTCAGTCTACAGTAATTTTTGTGAAGTAGAATTCTACATTAGTTCTTCACATTGGAAGCTCAAACAATCTTTTCATCTAATCGTGAACTAGCCTCCCATAAGCGTAACAAACTAGATTCTAGTGAAGTCACAAATTCACTATGCACTTTGTCATATCAACTGACTTGCCAGACATTGAACGAAAATGGCAAACAGGTTAATGTGACACAGTACTAATCTGTTCAGTGACCTTTACTGTAAACATTGGCTACCAATTAATCTTGCTTCAAACAGTTATCCGGAGTAACCATAGATTTAACGGTACTACTTCAAACATGTACTGAGTAGCTTCTTGGAAACCTGTTTTTGAGTAAGACTATTTTATCGCGGTAAATATGGAATTCAGTTTTAATTTTAGACTTCCCGTATCTTTTGATTGGGTGTAAAATAGATTTAAGTAGTTAAAATCAGACGGCTATAAAAAAAATAAGAAAGTTGTACCTCTGTAAAACTATTATAGACTGCATGTGTTTTTAAACATTTTTGGAAATGACTGAAATATGATTTTTCTCATGAGTAAGTATCTTGAGGAGCTCGGTGGCGCAGTGGTTTAGTGCCTAGCCCAGCGATTGCGGAAGTTAAGCAACGTTCGCAAGGGTCGGTCATGGGATGGGTGACCAAAAATTTATTATCTCGAGCTCCTCCGTGCTTCGGAGGGCACGTTAAACCTTTGGTCCCGGCTGCATTTGCAGTCGTTAACACCCACCAATCCGCATTGGGCCCGCATGGTGGGTTATGGCCCGTCCTCCTTATCCACCCATAAGGAAGGCCTGTGCCCCAGCAGTGGGGACATTAAAAATGGCTGATGGAGAGAAGTATCTTCACCATTTTGAAATTGATTGAAAGCTGAAATGTGATTTTCCTCATAAGTATCTTTACCATTTTGAAATTGATTGAAATCTGAAATGTGATTTTCCTCATAAGTATCTTTACCATTTTGAAATTGATTGAAGACTGAAATGTGATTTTCCCCATAAGTATCTTTACCATTTAGAAATTGATGAAAGACTGAAATGTGATTTTCCTCATAAGTATCTTTACCATTTTGAAATTGATTGAAATCTGAAATGTGATTTTCCTCATAAGTATCTTTACCATTTTGAAATTGATTGAAGACTGAAATGTGATTTTCCCCATAAGTATCTTTACCATTTAGAAATTGATTAAAGACTGAAATGTGATTTTCCTCATAAGTATCATCACCATTTTGAAAATGATTGAAGGCTGAAATGTGATTTTCGCCTTAAGTATCTTCACCATTTTGAAAATGATTGAAATCTGAAATGAGATTTTCCTCATAGTATCTTCACCATTTTGAAATTGATTGAAGACTGAAATGTGATTTTCCCCATAAATATCTTCACCATTTAGAAAAGTTTCGAAAAACTCAATCGACAAAAAAAATCTAAATAATTATAAAACCTCCTCACAAAATTTCATAAGAATCGGTAACGAACTTCACTCTTGAAATGTAATCAGGGGTTGATAAAATAAGCAAGCCTTATCACAATACATAAGAGTATTAAGAGTAAAAGGTGGTACAAATCTATTACTTTTATAAGAAATCGCGATATTCGGACGCAATCCGTCGTTCAATTTCTTCAAAATCTTTATTTTGAACCTTATTCGTGAGATAAAGTGTCATGGAGTGGGACGAACATTAGTCCGCTTATCGAGATTGTTTTTATGTTACAGACCTGCAGTTTTTAGTAACCTTAAAATCGTGCGTAATTGAAATTCCTACTTTTATCGGTGATTGACAAAAATTGTTCTAATTATGCAGTTATATTTTCGAATCGTTTCGAATCCGCTTCGGTTTTTTGTTGAAAAACAATTTTCATATTGTTACTAAGAATATTAGGGATAAACCTCGTCAACGCTCGGAAAACGAGACACAATAGATTTTCTATTGTTGTCCAGTCGCCGCGACCGCTCGGGCGATGATGAATTAATCCATTGTTGTTAAAATTTAATATTTAAGTACTTTTTATTTTTGTTACAGATAAATAAATCAAAATGGCGGTAAACATAGTTAGCAGAGTTTTCTTGCTGCTGGCAGCGGCACACTACGGCTCTGCGGTGGACGTATTTAGAAGTAAGTTGCAATATTTTCGCCAACCGAAAAAACCAGTATAAAAATGTATCCTTTATATCCTATATCCCTTCACATCATCATCATATCGGCCGCACGACATCCACTGCTGGGTATAGGCCTCCCCCAAGGATCTCCACGACGCTTGGTCTGGTCCTGCGCTGCCCGCATCCAGCGGCGCACCGCGACCATCACCAAATCGTTATTCCACCTTGATGCTTTGCTCTTATCCAAATTTATTTGGGGTCCACCCCGGAACAGTCTACTGCCCACCCCAGAAGAAAACATGATATATTTTTCTTTTGCCCATCAAACTCCAACGTGATTCTAGCAAGCAAATTCTGACAAAAAAAAGTTTGAACATGGCTACTTTATTCACTTCTCAAGCTTACGCGCTCACTAGACATAAAATAAAAGACTTTTTAAGGGATACTAGCGCGGTTTTATTGAAAGTACTTTGGTAATAGTTGGTATTTGGTTTGATTTTTGATTTTTCCGACGTTTCGGCACCTTTGCAGCTGCCGTGGTCACGGGGGCCTGAAGCTACTCGTGAGCCTACCCTCAAGCGATAAATTTTTTAAGACATTCAGAAATTAATATTTTACAAATTTTTTATCTATTTAATTGGTTTAAGTTAATTTTGTGATTTAATTAATGCTAAAGAGAGAGAATCTACTGAAACTACCACCATTTCACAAAATTGGGAGGCCCCTCCAAGAAAGAAATGGCGAAATAAAACTTGGAGAAGGAAGCCGACCTCCGTCTTTTATAAAAGACGTCTCACTCTCCAAGTTTTATTTCGCCATTTATTACATACATACATAATTACCAAAGTACTTTCAATAAAACCGCGCTAGTATCCCTTAAAAAGTCTTTTATTTCAGGGCTACTTATAATTCTTACCTAAATTATTATTTTTTCCAGCCCCCCGACAAGCTCCTGGCAGTATTTTCACGGTCGGCAACGGCGAGCCATGTCTCGCCTCTGACAGGTCCACTGGAGGAGTGTGCCTGTCCAGGAACACGTGTAACACGCAGGGAGGGAAGGCTATTGGATTCTGCGGGGTCTTCGCAACTTGTTGTTCTCGTGAGTACTGTCCTTATCTTACCTTACTGTACTGTGAGTACTGTCCTTATCTACCTTATTATCTATACAAATACAAAATATTTATTTCATTAACTTAATCTAAATAGTTCAATAATAAGTGGTTGGAGCTAACCTTTTTAGGGGTCGTCCATTAATCACGTGAGCCTCGAAAGGGGGGGGGGGGGTAGTTGAAAACATCACGAAGTATCACAAGGGGGGACGTTCGTTGAACGCGTGACTTTTTACCGAAAACTGTGTGTGATGGTTGACTCACCGTTACCAGGACGATTTCCCCGCCCACCGCGACATATTCGTACTGAAAATTGTTGAGATTATTTTGTACCAAAAAAATACACGTGATTTAGAGGGGGGGGGGGGGGGGGGGTTAACGTAAAACCTCACCATGTATCACCAGGGGGGAGGGGGGGTTAAAATTGGCCAAAAAAACATCACGTGATTAATGGACGCCCCCTTAGCAAAAGTTTGCTTGTGTTAGGCAGCACCGCTCTTCCAGGTTACTGTCCCAATCTAACTGATAAAAAAATAATAGATTTTAAAAGCATTTCGTCTTCTTTAACATTTAGCGTAGGAAATAAAGCGATCTTTTGTATGGAGACCCCAACATTAAATCCTCAGTTGATGAAACTTTGCAGGGATGTAACATCGTATGAACCAAAACCTATGTACAAATATCCAAAAATAAAAAAAAAGATTTCTGATTATTTCAAAAAAATACGTTTCATTTATGATGCTTAATCATACTGTAAAGTTTCGTCTACTGAGGTTGTACTGTGGGGGTCCCCTACCTCCCTTTCCTACACTAATTCTACAACAAAAGCCATAAAATAATCTTAAAAATTGAGCGCTTTCGAATCGTCTATATTTTAACACGTTTTTATTAGGTTGCTTTCTCGTTTGTTTGTTTGTCCGCAAAGTTTGCGAACGATTTTAAACTAGCTTCCCGATGAGCTAGAGACTTGAAACTTTGAACATAGGTCAGAACTGGAGTACAATGCAATATTATGGTGTCATTGAGCTGATCTGATGATGGAACTGGAAGAAGGCCACAGGAACTTAATGATGCAACCATACAACCCCATTGTGATTAGGCTTTTTAGAATCGTCTTGACGAGAAGTCTAAAGGGAGATAAGGTCCAGGGTCTGATGATGAAGCTGGAAGGCCATGCCAAAGGAACTCAATATTGAAACCGTGCAATCCCATCGAGTTTGGGCTCAATTGAATCGTCTTGATGAGTACTTTGTTGGGAAAAAGTGTCCGAGGATCTGATGATGGAGCCGGAAGAAGGCCATAGGAACTCAGAGATAAAACCACGTACCCCATCGAGTTTGGGCTCGTTTGAATCGTCTTGACGAGTACTTTGTTGGGAAATAGTATCCGAGGATCTGATGATGGAGCCGGAAGAAGGCCATAGGAACTCTATGATAAAACCACGCTACCCCATCGAGTTTGGGCTCGTTTGAATCGTCTTGATGAGTACTTTGTTGGGAAAAAGTGTCCGAGGATCTGATGATGGAGCTGGAAGAAGGCCATAGGAACTCAATGATAAAACCACGCTACCCCATCGAGTTTGGGCTCATTTGAATCGTCTTAACGAGTACTTTGTTGGGAAATAGTGTCCGACGATCTGATGATGGAGCCGGAAGAAGGCCATAGGAACTCTATGATAAAACCACGCTACCCCATCGAGTTTGGGCTCGTTTGAATCGTCTTGACGAGTACTTTGTTGGGAAATAGTGTCCGACGATCTGATGATGGAGCCGGAAGAAGGCCATAGGAACTCTATAATAAAACCACGCTACTCCATCGAGTTTGGGCTCGTTTGAATCGTCTTGACGAGTACTTTGTTGGGAAATAGTGTCCGAGGTCCTGATGATGGAGCCGGAAGAAGGCCATAGGAACTCTATAATAAAACCACGCTACCCCATCGAGTTTGGGCTCGTTTGAATCGTCTTGACGAGTACTTTGTTAGGAAATAGTGTCTAGGGTCTGATGATGGAGCCGGAAGAAGACCACTGGAACTCGGTAATAAAACCACGCAACCCCGTCGAGTTTGGGCTCGTTTGAATCGCCTTGACGAGGAGTTTGTTGGAAAATAGTGTCCAGGGTCTGATGATGGAGCCGGAGGAAGGCTAATGGAACTCTATAATAAAACCATGCAACCTCATCGAGTTTGAACTAGTTTGAATCATCTTGACGAGTTCTTTGTTGGGAAATAGTTTCCAGGGTCTGATGATGGAGCTGGAAGAAGGGTACTGGGACTCTATAATAAAACCATGCAACCCCATCGAGTTTGGGCTCGTTTGAATCGTGTTGACGAGTTCTTTGTTGGGAAATAGTTTCCAGGGTCTGATGATGGAGCCGGAAGAAGAGCACTGGGACTCTGTAATAAAACCATGCAACACCATCGAGTTTGGGCTCGTTTGAATCGTTATGACGAGTGCTCCGATAGGAGATGGTATATTTTTAGTTTTAGCTCGTTAACTAAAAAGCATAAAATAACAATTTACTGAAAAAAAAATATTTTTTAAAAACACGTTTTTAAAACGGACTAAATTATTACAAAAAATCTCACTAAAAATATTAAAACGGACAAGTAAAAACAAACTAAAAAGTAAAAAATAAATTCTTCTGTAAATATTTATAACCCTAATAACCTATACCTACCTACAGAAATTTTAAACCTAAAAACGTGGGGCACGTTTTGTAAAATTTATCATCCATATTGTCTTTAGCATGCGCCCCACGTTTTTAGGTTTAAAATTTTTTTGTTTAAAATTTCTGTAGGTAGGTATAGGTTATTAGGGTTATAAATATTTACAGAAGAATTTATTTTTACTTTTTAGTTTGTTTTTACTTGTCCGTTTTATTATTTTTAGTGCGATTTTTTGTAATAATTTAGTCCGTTTTTTTTTCCTAAAGCGCGTTCCAGACTTTTGAAACTGACAAGAAGAACTAATGCAATAAACTTATCTATCAGCTAGAAGCGATATTTACAATAAATCAAAGGTAAATAGTTGGTAGAGTATAATCAACTAAAAGAGCGGAAGTGTAATAGGCAGGTTAAAGTATGTCTTTAATCAAATAACTACATTTTTATTACCAGTACCTTCAAGTAGCACTTATCTTTACAAATTATTGGGAAAACAAGATGGAGGATATCTTAAACTTTTCTTTGTCAACTTTTGAAAATAAATAAACGATTTTATAATTATTTGCTTTATTTTTTTCTGTGACATTGCTGCCTATGTGATGCTAGACTGCCGATTTGTACCAACAGGTAAAGACAAATTATATTTTATATTCACTGGTATAGAACGTACAGGGAACCCAGAGAGAAAAGGACCCTGAATCCTTGTACTGCAAAAATATTAAATATTAGAAGACTATCTTTAGTTACTTCTTTAGTTAGTTAATGTGAACAGTAAAGTACCATATCGATACTAGCTTCTTCGAAAGTTAGAAGCAAGTAAAGCAGTATAGGGAGCAATTTTACTTTTTTAGGATAAACTTTACGGAGCACTCCTTTTTTTGTACGTAGGAAGAATGCTTTTTGCGCATACCCCGTGCCTAGCAAGCAACGGGGTTATGTAAGGCTCGCCAAGACTGGAGCTATATCCTACTAAACTCCTTACTATGCCCTCGGAGACTACCCTGGACGAGCGGGATCTGAATCGGAAGCTCATAGACTGTAACCAGGGGACTGCCCAACTTATCCGGACGTACCTCGCGCTTAGGGATGGCCGAGCGCATAAGACAGCTTTCCTAAAGATACATTTTGACCACCTCTGTGGTGGTTCGCCCACCCGTGTAAAACGGAGATGTCCCGGGTTCGATTCCCAGGGGAGGTACAATTTGTACTCGGTTTGGTTAGTGGTAGCGCTTATTTCAAGTCCGCCTGGCTAGCTACCACCATCTTACCAAATCTGACGAAACAATTAAAAAAATGTTGTGAACCGGCAGTTAGAGGTAAGATAGCCAGTTCCTCAGCGATGAGGATTCTGGTAGTGCGCTTCCACTTTCGGCCTTATAGTCACTTAACAGCAGGTGAGGTGAAGGCCAAGCATAATTCCGTTGTGCATAAAAAATATTTTTAAGTAGTTCGATTCCAATACGCTAGCTTATCTTAGTGCAAAACACCAATATCGTAACTCTAATTCTCGTATAATTTGTTTCCAGTCAATGCCTGTGACGTCCGAACGAACACCAAAGTAGCAGTCTTCATCAACCCGCCACTTAACAAGGAGTCCTCAGGGCTGGAGTGCTCCTACAACGTGGAGATCAACAACAACAACGTCTGCCAGATGAGGATCGACTTCGAAACCTTCAACTTGGCCCCACCAACTACTGTAAATAGTTATTAAGCGTAAACAATAATTGAACCCTGACTAAATAGTGATGAAAAGATAAAGAACTACGCAAAAATAGGTAGCTTGGACCGTTATTTCCACCCTTCAGAATTCTTAATATGTACTTACGGAATGCACACTATTCAAGATTTTTCAATTCACCTTTGATTTGCCTGGCTTAAAGTTGAAACGGTAAAAGCCAAACAATTTACCTAACTACGAAATTTTTGTATTTTCGTGGTCCAATTTAAGTTGAATTAGTATTTAAATTCAGAGTTGTCTCGAAAACAGAACAGAGTTTCCTCAGTTTTGTACATCCTCTGCAGTTTACTTTTACCGATATGATTGTCCTTCTTTTTCTAGAACGAAAAGAAATTTTAACATTTAATTTATAGGTGGATCCAGTAGAGAACGTGACCCAGCGGCCCGGCTTTACCTGCAGGAACGACATCTTCCAAGTGACCAATCTCCAGGCCAACTCCGACTACTTGCCGGCTCTTTGCGGAGACAATAATGGACAGCATTGTGAGTAAAAATCTCGATCTTAGAACTAAATTGATATTCTTATATTCAGCCATCAAGTGTGATGGCAACCAGTGCCCTGTATTATAATGATTGAATGAGTGAACAATTTTGTCAATTATCAATTTAATGCATTCTATGCGTATTTGTTAAGTGCTGCTATCTTAAATAGTATCTGGAACTTGTCTCATAGATGTTCTCTGATTCTACAATTCTGACGATCCTTCTGATTTTTAGGAAAAACATAGAATATGTGGTTATTTAATAACCATGACCATCAGCCATGGGCTCAATGCGGCTTAGTGGGTGTCAACGACTACAAATTCAGCCGGGACCAACGGATTAACGTGTTTTCCAAAGCACGGAGGAGATCGAGATAATATATTTTTAGTCTCCCATCCCATGATTGACCCTTGCGAAATCGCTGGGCCTAGCGCTAAACCACGCCATCGAGCTCGAGAATAAATAACCTTTCAAATGATTAATATCGTCATTGGGTCATTTTGAACTTACCATCCAAATTTTAAGGATGTGTCCAGTCCATGAAACTAAACAACTTTCTCTAAGAAACATGTGTCGAATTGCGCCACAAAATTTTGGTCATCCCTAATAATATTGATCCCATACTAAATTGGTCACGTGATTTCTTTGATTTGTATGGAAAGTCGATTTTTATTTTACATATTTGACCATGTGTTCCTTAGAGAAAGTTGTTCAGTTTCATGGACTGAACACATCCTCAAAATTTGGATGGTGAATACAAAATGATCTTGTATACTCAGTAGAATTCTGGAGCATCTACCTATCTAAAGCTCTCTTATAAATTTCTTTATCCTGTACTATGGCTAAAGTTTTTCTGTATCATCAATCCCTCAACTCTAATATTCTTTGCAGTGTACGTCCGCGTTAACGCCTCCACCAACAGCCGCTCCATCCGCATCAACTTCAAGATCGCGGACCGCAACACGCAGCCCAACCTGCCGCAAGCCACGTGGAAGATCAAGGTCACGCAACTCGAGTGCTTCAATACTTTAGGGTAAGTTACAGGCTGAGAAGACTCTCAAGACAACCTTCTGACAGGGTTATTTGTAAAACATCAACCACCTCGCAGGAGTAGATTGACCTCAGTCATTTTTAAAGTCCCCAATGCTGGGGCACAGGCTTTCCTTATGGGTGTATAAAGAGTTAGCCATAACCCACCACGCAAGCCCAATGGGGATTGGTAATTTTTTTGTCTGTTTTCGGAAAATTTGTAGAACAAACATTGTTGGGAGGTTGTTGGTGTTCACAAATAATCCTCTATAATAAAACATTGTGACAATATTTAAATCTGCTTAACTGCCTAGTATAGGTATACCGTATTCCCTGAAAACTTGGGCAACATGAAAAATTTGTTTTAAGTTACCTACGCATGTTACATCTTTTTGCAGATACTTTTCTATGTTCTGCGTTCGTATGTTTTGTGTTTGTGTCGAGCTCAGCCAAACCTTTTTTTAGTAGAGAGAATGGTTTTTACGCATCTAATAACGCGTGCCTGGCAAGCAACGGGGTTATATGGGGCTCACTCTGATTAGAAGCGTACCCACTAAACTCCCTACTATGCCCTGTGAGACTACCCTGGACGAGCGGGATCCAGATCGGACGCTAACGCTGTGACCAGGGGCAGCTCAGCCAAACCTAATTCTTTTCGTACAGTTTATCTTACATATTTATCTTGTCTTGTTTATCTTAAACAGTCAATATTAACTCTTTATCTTACAGAAAATACCGTGATGGTCTCTTCGAAGCGATCACTTCTTCCTTGCCCAGCTCTCCTCTCACGACTTCTGCTGACAGAGACGAGTACTTAGTTGGTAAGACAGACATCATTTCTACATTTCTTTCTCTTTTTCTTACTCTTTCTTATACTTTCTCTTACTCTCTCTCTCTCACACATTCTTTCTATCACTGTTCCTCTCACTCTTTCTTTCTATCTTTCTCTCACTCTTACTACAATTTGTTCACTCGGTTTGGTTGGTGGTAGATCTTATTTCAAGTCTGCCTGGCTAGCTACCACCATCTTAACTAAGTCTGACGCTATAAAGTTAGAGGTATTTAAGGTAGCCAGTTATTCAGTGATGAGGATTCCGGGTGTAGTGCGCTTCCACCTTCGGCTTTATCGTCACATAACATCAGGTAAGGTAAAGGCTATCCCTTTCTGCATAAAAAAATGCTGGCATGTTACCTTTCGCGAAGTCTTCATCCATCCTGAAATATCTTGGACAACTCACGATACGTCATTCAATTAACCTTATACTCTTTAGTATTCCATGAAAAGTTGGCGCTATTTTGAAATATTGTTCCATTCACAGCTCCTCCCGGCTGCCTCCAGTACTACCCAGACAGGGCAGGTTCCTTCGAGTCGTTCAACTACAATCGAGGTTCCGGACCGTATATAGCAAACTTGGCTTACGCTACCTGCTTCAAGAAGACGCCTGATGTCTGTGGTATCAAGTGAGTAATCAGCTATTGAGATCAAGAAGATATATTACAACGTTTGACAGAATTAATAGCTAAACCAGAATGGTAGATAGGTGTGGATCTGAACTGAGAGCCCAAATTTTAAATCATTGTGTATCAAATTGAAACTTATAGGGGAGTTAATAAAAAAAACTAAAAAACTGAAGCAAAGATTAAAAAAAATCTAAAACGTGAATTATAGCTTTTATAACCGAATGTGTTAGGCCCTCAATCCAGACGGTTGAAATAAGAGGCATAGCATAGATCTCAGAAAGTATCATCTCTGTGTTAATAATTGTCATTTTAGAATTTACTTAGAAATTTCTAACATCTCTTTAGAAAATTTTCAACTCGCTATGAGATGGCATAACAGATTTATGGCTGTTTAACTTGGGCTCTCAGTTCAAACATATCTGAACAGAGAGCCCAAGATAGAATCTTCAAAACAACTTTTACTATGGGATCAACCCTAAAATCTATAATAATAATTAGCTGTTTCATTCATTTTCATATGATCGGTTTTATTTTTTGTATGAATCAGCTCATTTTTTTTGCGATTTCAGAGTTGGTCCCATAGTAAAAGTTGTTAAGTTTGATGGTTCCTATCTACCCATTATTCTGGTTTAGCCATTAATTCTTTTACACTTTGTCTAAGAGATTCTCTTTTAAAGCTGACATGAGGAACTGGCACTTAAAGCATAGGCCAAGCCTACTCTAAGTGACAGTGTAAAAAAATACATACATTCAATACATTTGTTCCTATTATTTAAACTTTAAATAATAGGAAGAAATGTATTGAATGTATGTATTTTTTTAAATACATATACATTGTTTAAATTTTAAATATGTATTTAAAAAAAATTGAAAATATGTCATTTCGTTTAAATTCTTGAAAAGTTTACTTATCCACCTTATGAAGTTTAATGTTGTAAAAAGTGATATGAACTTCTAAGTTTTTAAATGCCATCGATTTCTCAAATCCAGATGGTATTCTTACAAATATGTCAAAGAAACCTACTGCTAACTGTCCCCATATATAAATGTCTATAAGCAGTCAGTTTGTTTGCAAACTAGAAATAAAATTTATGGAACGGACACTATCCAATCTAGATTTCAAATGTATTATGAAAATTACAGTACCAACAACGAGTTTGATGATGATGATGATCATAAAACCCTTTAGGCGCATAATACCACATACGCAAAATACCAACTCGAGGTTTTGTGGTGTTTTGCGGATTTATAGAAAAAAAGACAAAATACCAACTACGTATAATCCCATAAACGCAAAACAACAAACAAACAAACCATCTGGGACTTAGAATTATTTTGAAAATCTATCCCACTTCTTCAACAGGTTGACTTCAGCCAGCTTTGAGATGGCATACAGAACAGAGGACAATCTGTACCTAGACACAGATTGTCAGATCAACCCAGTGACGCAAGGCACCGCGCAGTCCGAAGACTACCTGTTCATCCCTGAAGCGGAGACCACTGATGGACTTAGAGGGTCAAAGTTCTGCGGGAGCAGTGCGGCGAACCAGATTATTGCTTGTAAGTTGTATGGAAATAACTTCTTCCGCCTTTAAGCATTCTTGGTCTGTCGAAAGACGCCTTTTGATCATAGATCTAGATCGTCAGATGTGCCCCTCACATAGTATGAGCTCACCGAAATGTGTCAACATTCAAATGGGTGAGCCTAACTTCTTTGTCATTATGTTTTACAAGCTTCTATCACAGTTTTACAATCTAATTTAATTTGCAAGTATGTATGTATGTTCGGGTAGAATCTTGCAACTCAATTTTGAAGCAGATAAGACCACAGAAACACTGATAAAACTATACAAAAACAACCCCTTCGAGTTTGTGCTCGTTAGAATCCTCTTGACAAGTACTCTGACGGGAGAAGAGATCCAGGGTCTGATGATGAAGCTGGAAGAAGGCCACAGGAACTCAATATTGACACCATGCAACCCTATCGAGTTTGGGCTCGTTTGAATCGTCTTGACAAGCGCTCTGTTGGGAAAAAGTTTGACTGTTGTAGACCCTGGCCTTCTTCCGGCTTCATCATCAGATCCTGGAAACTATTTCTCAAGTTCTCAACAGAGCGCTTGTCAAGAAGATTCAAACGAGCCCAAACTCGATGGGATTGCATCGTTTTATCACAGCCTAGCTAGAGAGTATTCTTCATACAGGCGGTCGTCGCCTTTGTTGTTGGCGCACAGTTGACACAACTACTAAAAGAGTAAGGGTTGGCACGCCGCGATTTGCTTTTTTGAATTTCAAAAATTATTACGAAAAATAAGCTATTTACTAGAAAAATCTTGTTGTATTATTTGAAAAAAATATTGTATTTTTTTCTAGAAGCTGAGTTATTTACTTTTTTTACTTTTTGCTCTTTTTCTTCTTTTTCATCATAAATGCGAGGAAATAAAGGAATTTCTATGTGTTATAATGATAATGATAATAATTATTATTGTAAATCAGTACTAAATTAATGCTAAATAAGTACAAAACAGTATAAAATAAGTACTAAATTAGTGCTAAATAAAATAAGTATTAAATTAGTACTCAATTAGTAAATATGATAAAAAAATAAGTTTGAGAGATGGCGACCAACTTTTTTATTTAGAAGCCGATTTCGATGAAACTCGGTTTTTGATACTATTTTGACACAAAAATAACAACGCAATGTTGAAAATATAAAAAATCCAAGATGGCGGCCACCTTTTTTTAATTTTGGTACTATTTTGACAAGAAAACAGCAACGCAATGTAAAAAATTCAAGATTGCGGCGAACTTTTTTATTTACTGGCCGATTTTGATAAAACTCGGTTTTTGACAAGAAAACAGCAATGCAATGATAAAAATGTAAAAAATTTAAGATGGCGGCCAACTTTTTTATTTGCCGGCTGATTTCGATGAAACTGGGTCTTTGGTACTATTTTGACAGGAAAACAGCAACGCAATGTTAAGAATAAAAAATTCAAGATGACCACCAAATTTTTTATTTTAGGCCAATTTCGATTACACCCATCCATTACACCCCAATCGGCCCATAAACAAAAAAGTTGTGCGCCATCTGAGAGTTTAAATTGCATTATTTCCTTGTCAAAATGGTACCAAAAACTGATTTTCATCGAAATCGGCCTACAAACAAAAAAGATGGCCGCCATCTTGGATTTGTATATATTTAACGTAGCGTTGCTGTTTTCTTGTCAAAATAATGCCAAAAACCGAGTTTCATCGAAATCAGCCCGCAAACCAAAATTCACCAATAAGTATATTAAAAAATACACCAATACGCGGCCACCATTTTGAATTTCAAATCTAACATCAAAATCGTGCCAAAAACACTTTTTCTTGCAACATAAAAAAATTTCAAACGCTACTTTCAATATATTATAATTTATAACCCAATCGAAAGCGTAAACCCTGTCGGGATAGCTCCCAAGCTGCATAAATTGTCTCAGTATGACAGCTCGGGAGGCCCCACTACCCTCTCATACCGTACCACCCCGCACGATTGCTCTGTCTAGACGCCTGTATGAAGACTACTCTCTAGGCTGTGGTTTTATTATAGGGTTCCTGTGACCTTCTTCTCCATCATCAGACCCTTGGGCACTATTTCCCAACAAAGTACTCGTCAAGACGATTCAAACGACCCCATATTCGATGGGGTTACATGGCTTCAATACTGAGTTCCTGTGGCCTTCTTCCTGCCTGATGAGGCAGGAAGAAGGCCTTGTTGTATTGCCGGCAATATTCCCAGGAAGTTTCCGGCAATATTGGCAGTTTTTGTCAAGGAATACTTTTTTCAATGTCTCATATTTACAACGATTAGATGCAATAAATTAATAAGTTCTTGAGACACTTTTATTTAATATTGCCCTTACTTAACCAAAGTTCCCTTATATTTCCACTTTTGGCAATATTGCCGGCAGCACTGCCGGCAATATTGCCAAAACGGAACGGGAACGGCACATCTCTAGCCATAACCCACCAAGCGGGCCCAATGCGGATTGGTGGGTGTTAACGACTGCAAATGCAGCCAGGACCAACAGCTTAACGTGCCTTCCGAAACAAAGGAGCTCGAGATAATAAATTTTTGGTCACCCATCCCATGACCAACCTTGCAAACGTTACTTAACCTCCGCAATCGCTGGGCCAGGCGCTAAACCACTGCGTCACCGAGCTCCTCTAAGTTATGAATATACCGTATTTTAATAACCATACGTATCATTTTCCAGCGACCCCGCCTGGTCCACTCTACGTGCATTTCCACAGCGACAACCTGGTGTCCGACGACATAACCGAAGCTGGATACAGATTTAATTACAATGTACTAAACAATTGCTACTTGAAAAATTAGACTGCAAGCGTGTTAACACCTTGGCCATATTATGTAAGCAACAAATCGTTGAGAAAAATGTTTTTAGTATTAAATAGACTGCAAGCGTGTTAACCCGTTGGCCATAATTTGAAAACAACAAATCGTTGAGAAAAAAAAAGTTTTTAGTAGTTAAGTAGTTAAATTTTAAGTAGGTAGTACGTTCTAAACTTGTACTTTTTTGTCGAAAGACTGTTTTTTTTGTAAAAACGCACTCACGAAACTTTTAGTTTTTTTTTATAAATCCTCCTTTTTGTTTTTTTTGTTTTAATTTTTTATATTTATGGTTGACGATTTTGTAAGATTTAGTAAGTAGTGAACTGAATCCAGTTGCATTTATAATTATAAGTACTTATTTTTAAGTTAATTTAATACTCACTCACATTTTTATTGAGATTATTCAATAAATTATTTGAAGTACTGATTTTTTTCTTTTTTTTACCATAATAATTTTACAGCCCAAGAAGTTTCAATTTTATGCATGAACTCTTTTCATTAATCCTTACTAATATTATAAATGCGAAAGTCCGTTTGCTTGTTAATTTGTTTGTTTGTTTGTTACGCCTTCACGTCTAAACTACTCAAGCGATCATCATGAAATTTTGCACACACGTTGTCAGGAGTACAAAAAAGGACATAGGGTACTTTTCACCCAGAAAGAAAAATACCAGTTCCAGAGGAATACCAAAAAAATTGCCCACGCAGACGAAGTCGCGAGCGAGCGGTCGCTAGTCTGTATACACGGTTATTTTAAAGTATATCTAAAAATGAAAAGGGGTGTTCTTACCATTTATTATTACTTAATTTTATTTAAATTTTTAAAATTTTTAAGTTTAGTTTTCAATTAGATACGTATCTAGATTTAAAAAAAAATAACAATAATAATTTTGGCAAATTACTTAAGTATTACCTAACTTAAGAATTATTTTAATTTAAGTATCTACGAGTATCTATAGATTTGATACACTTTATTTTGATAGTTGCTGTGCCCTTGCAGGGTTTCATGTTTGATTCTATTTCTGTAATAACATCTTTGTACCTACAACATGACAAGTGCAATAAAAAATTTGAATTTTGAATTTGAATACCACGTTAATGAACAACTTTTACTATGGGGCCAACCACGAAATCGCGAAAAAAAAAATCTGCTGTTCCATACATTATATTCGAGTCGATGTTGTACTTTTCTATGGAACAGCTGATTTTTTTTTTGCGATTTCGTGGTTGGCCCCGTAGTAAAAGTTGTTCATTAACGTGGTCTGTAGGGTTATTCACGATTGTCGGAAATCTAGTCGAAAGCATTCGATTCGAATCCGTATCCTCCGATATTACAAAAATATAGCTATTTACAAATACATTCGACTGGCCTTCGATTCACTTTTCGACGGGAAAGCGCAATGCATTTACAAAGTTTGAAAGCATAAGGTAGTAAATAAGATCGAAGACTATAGACTTTGCGATTCGATTCGGAAAGTTGGTTTCCGACAATCGTGAATAACCCCCCTGAACACCCCTTTTAATTTTTAGATATATTTTAAAAATAACCGTGTATATAAAAGGCTAAGAGACTGATCTATCAACGCACAGCTCAAACTACTGGACGATTCGAGCTGAAATTTGGCACACTTTAGGACGAACGTCCGCTAAGAAAGGATTTTAGAAAGAGGCTGCTCGCTTGGTGAAGACCCGAATAATCACGTAAAACGGCTGATCTGATTTTGATGGAACCAAAACATAGAATACTATTTATCCTGGAGGTTGGTTAATGGAGGAATATTATAATTGGGTTGGTAAACTTTTCCAAAACTGTTGTGTACCGTATTGCGACCTTCGGTACGAAGGTTTGATGACTGTTGTGGTCTAATTTTGGAATTTACTCAACGACTTGGAAATAAAAGATACTTGTGCGTTGAAAACCATTTGGCGTCTATATTATTTGAATTTTGAAAATGTACAACGATCGAGGAGAGAGGGGTAAGGAACAATGTATTGCTACCAATGGCAGCGCCGGTTCGATTCCCACGTCATGTAGCGCGACGCTGGTTGGGTGAACACGATTTGCGTTTCGTTCTTGCTGTAACCCTCAACATGCCCCCGGCCTTAAAAGCAGTCGCTTTCGAAGTCCTCTAAAACGTAGATTCCTCGTCGTGGATACGAGGGCAGAACAACGCCCGAGGTCGTCTGTATATCTGCCACTCTGGAAACGCCATCCTTGCCCGGGATGGTTCTGATCACTCGCCCCAAGCTCCACTTCAGAGGTGGCAAGTTATTATCCTTGATCAAGACAAGAGTGTTGAGTTTTAACTCTTCTTCGCCTTTGGTCCACTTCGTCCGCACCTGCAACTCCGACACATATTCCTTGGACCAGCGTATCCAAAAATTTTGGCGCATTTGTTCCACCATCTGGTGCCTCTTCAAGCGATGAGCACGAACTTCGGTAAGGTCGTCGCAGGCTGGTGCTGTCAGTGGTCGACCAACCAGAAAGTGAACTGGAGTCAATGGACAAAGGTCTTTAGGATCTGGGGAAAGTGGAGACAAGGGTCTAGAGTTTAGGATGGCCTCAATTTGTGATAGCACTGTGCTAAACTCCTCAAAGGTAAGATGCGCATTGCCTACGACAGGACGTAGGTGATACTTGCAAGATTTTACTCCTCCCTCCCACAGACCACCAAAGTGAGGCGAATAGGGGGGTATAAACGAAAACCTAATATTTTGATCAGTTGCAAATTCTATAATATCTGAATCACACCTGCGTAAAAATTCAAAAATCTATTCATTAGGCCTACAAAGTTGCGGCCGTTATCAGAGAATATCTCCAAAGGTTTGCCATGAACCTATGAACCTATTAAGGGCTAGTAAATATCCTTCAGTAGTGAGGTCAGTGACTAATTCTAAATGAACTGCGCGCGTCACAAAACACACAAACAAGCAAATATAAGCCTTTGACGTTCGTGCCCCCCTACTTAATTATGAAAACTGGTCCACAGTAATCCACTCCGCATCGAATAAATGGAAAGCTAGGCGATATTCTTTCGAGGAGCAAGTTGCCCATCAGAGGCGTTAGTGTTTTACCTTTGATGCGCTTACACGTTATACAATCGGCAACAACCTTCCTAGCGAAACTTCTACCACCAAAAGGCCACCAGGTTTCGCGTAAATTATAAAGTAAGGCCTGGGGTCCAGCGTGAAGAAGCCGAAGGTGCTCACCGCGAAACAGCAACAACGTAAAGTAATGTTTACATGACATTAAGATTGGGTGCATTTTATTATAGGAAAATTCATTGGAATTTCCCAATCGGCCACCTACTCGAATAATTTTATCATAGAAATAATCGTCGATAAACAAGTTTAATTTACGTAGATTACTTTTATTTTTAATAAGTGAACCATTGAATAGTAGTGAATATTCGGTAGGAAAACTTTCCATCTGAGACCAACGAATTAAAGTTTTTTCCGATGCGTCTAATTCATCCACACTAATAACGCCCGTCCGCCTATAATTTATGTTTTTAACATTGTGTATGAAGCACAACACAAATGCTACAGTACGCCTTATACGATTGAACTGCGAAAACCGTTTAAATGGGAACAGTGTTGCGTCAGGCGAATCGTGACTTACGAAAGATGAGATAGACGGTCTTATCTCGGGGAGGTCCTCATCGGTATCCATCACAGTAAAGTTTTCGAGTGAAAAACTAGGACTCTGCAAAAAATCAGGACCTTCCCACCATAAAGAGGAAGAGGTAATATCCTCCAAGCTACAACCACGCGAGGATAAATCGGCAGGGTTATCGTTGGTACGAACGTGGCGCCAAACAGCACCGTTGGTCAGTTCATGAATTTCCGATGTCCTGTTTTGGACGAACGTCTTTAATTTATTTGGTGCCATGCGCAACCACCCCAATACTATGGTCGAATCAGTCCAACAAACAATTACATCGAGCGTACGCCGTTCATCATATCAGCCACACGACACCCACTGTTGGATATAGGCCTCCCCTAAGGATCTCCACAACGATCGGTCCTGCGCTGCCTGCATCCACTGGCTTTCCGCGACCTCCACCAGATCGTCGGTCCACCTTGTCGGGGGCCTACCCACGGAGCGTCGTCCGGTGCGCGGTCGCCATTCCAGAACCTTTCTGCCCCAACGGCCATCGGTTCTTCTCGCTATGTGTCCCGCCCATTGCCACTTCAGCTGAGCAGTCCTTCGAGCGATGTCGGTTACTTTAGTTCTCCTGCGGATCTCCTCGTTTCTGATTTGATCACGTAGGGAAACGCCGAGCATGGCTCTCTCCATTGCACGCTGAGTGACCTTGAGCCTCCTTATGAGACCCATAGTTAGCGGCCACGTTTCACTGCCGTAAGTCATCACTGGCAACACACACTGTTCATAGACTTTCGTCTTGAGACACTGAGGTAAGTCGGACGCGAAGATTTTTCGAAGCTTCCCGAATGCTGCCCACCCGAGTTGGATTCGACGAGAGATCTCTTTCTCGAAGTTGGACCTACCTAACTGGACTGCCTGTCCTAGGTATACGTAATGGTCAACAACTTCAAGTGTAGTGTTCCCAACATGAACTGGAGAGGGTATAACATGGGCATTTGACATAATTTTCGTCTTATCCATGTTCATCCTAAGACCCACTCTTTGGGAAGCACTACGGAGATCTTCGAGCATTGTGTTCAGGTCTTCCATGGTCTCAGCCATAAGGACTATATCATCGGCAAAACGAAGGTGTGTTAGGTACTGGCCATTAATGTTGATGCCGAGTCCTTTCCAGTCCAAGAGCTTAAAGATGTCCTCCAACGCAGCTGTGAACAGTTTCGGAGAAATAACGTCTCCCTGTCTCACACCACGCTGCAGTTGGATAGGATTTGTGCTCTGATTCTGTACTCGGATCGTCATGGTGGCATTTTGGTATAAGTACCTCAACACCTCGATATACCTATAGTCCACTTGGCACCTTTGGAGAGACTGCAGCACCGCCCAGGTTTCAATCGAATCAAAGGCTTTCTCATAGTCCACGAACGCCAAGCAAAGTGGCTCATTATACTCCTCAGTCTTCTGTATAACCTGCCGCAGCGTATGGATGTGGTCTATGGTGCTAAAGCCTTTTCGGAACCCGGCTTGTTCGGGAGGTTGGAAGTCGTCGAACTTGCGAGCGAGACGATTCGTAAGGACTCTCGAAAACAACTTATAGACATGACTCAGAAGCGAGATGGGTCTATAGTTCTTTAAGAGGGACTTGTCACCCTTTTTAAAGAACAAGATCACCTCACTTATGTTCCATGTCTTTGGCGTTCTGCCCTGGACGATGACGGAATTAAAGAGCTTCTGGAGGACTTTGAGTATCGGCTCACCGCCCGCTCTCAGAAGTTCTGTAGTGATTCCATCGTCACCCGCCGCCTTGTTGTTTTTAGCTGTTTGAGAGCCATACTAATCTCGCACAGGCTGACGTCCGGGATATCTTCGGTATAGTGTCGGGTAAGCTTGGCTCTGGGGTCTTTAGCCTTGCTTTCAACAGGTGTCTGCGTGGAATATAACTGCCCATAGAAGCTCTCGATCTCCCTCAGGATTTCAGGCTTTGATGAAATGATGCGTCCGTCGTCAGTTTTCAGCTTCGTCATCTGGCTTTGCCCAATAGACAGATCTCTCGCGAACACTTTGGAGCCTTTATTCCGCTCAATGGCCTCTTTAATACGATTCGTATTAAATTGGCGAAGGTCGCTCGTCAAAGACTTAGATATCTGTCTATTAAGCTGCCGATAACGATTAGCATCTACTGAACTCTGGAGCCTCATTTCACGTCTCTGATCCATGAGTAGGAGTGTGTGGTCGGAGAGTTTCTTTATCTTGGGACGGCGGGTCTTAAAGAGCTTGGACCCTACCGTACGGACAGCATCCACCACCATGTTGTTTAGATCGTCCACATCTATGCTGTTATCAAGGGCTTCGAAGCGGTTTTGGAGTTCGAGTTGAAAGCTCTCGGGGTTTTGAATATGGGCCGGCAATGGTCGAATTGTTGATTTTATCAGTCAAGATCTTTCCAGCTTTGGGTTGATATTCAATGTGCCACGTACCAATCGGTGATCGCTCCCCGTCTTAACAGCGTTGATCACAGTGACATCATTGAATATTTGCTTTTTCGTCGACATGATAAAATCTATCTCATTTCTGACTTTACCGTCCGGACTGACCCAGGTCCACTTCCGGCATTCCGGCTTTCTGAAGAAGGAGTTCATCATAAAGAGGTTCTCCTTCTCCATAAAGTCAGCCAGCATCTGGCCTCTGTCATTCCGTTGCCCAACTCCAAATTGCCCCACTCTCAGCTCATCACCGCATCGTTTCCCCAACTTTGCATTGAAGTCCCCCATCACAACAGTGTAGTGGGTTTTGAAGCTATGCATGGCTTTAGAGATCTCCTCATACATAGCCTCCACTTCGTCATCTTGGTGTGTCGAGGTCGGTGCGTAAACCTGTATAACATTCAGCGAACACCGTTTGGATATTCTGAGTATAAGGTACGCCACCCTGGTCGACACACTTCCGATGGTAGTCACGTTGTTGACAAGGGACTTGTGGACGATGAACCCGATACCACCTTGGGACTGTTGGTCGCCCTCCCGGTAGTAAAGCAAGTTACCGGAGTTGAGGATTATCGAGTCCTCTCCCGCTCTTCGGACTTCAGATAAGCCGATAATGTCCCAGTGTACCTTGCTGATAACTTCTTCCAACTCGGTTAACTTCGCGTCGGTCCTTAGTGTGCGCGTGTTATAGGTTGCCAGGTGCAGTTGTCGTCGTTTTTGGTAGCCGAGCCGCACCCGGGGATTCTTAGCACCCCCTGCCCCGCCGTTACCGTAGCCGCTACCGTAGCTAGGAATAGCGGGGCTGCCGGGGACTGGGGGCCAATTTTTTGATCCATTGTGCATGAGGGGGGGGGGGGGTTTGCCATAATCGCCACGCTTGGCAGGCGGGTTGGCGATCGCAGTAGGCCAAGGTTTTTTGGAGACGCTGCTGCCCGTCTCTTGAAGGCTATGCTCCCTTAGTCGCCTTTTACGACACCCACGGGATGATAGGGGGTAGTGCTATTCTAGGCCGGCACATACACGCAACGTACGCCGTTACCGCAAAAATATAATAGAACAATAATGCGGTTCAAGCCAGTGCTCATAACAACCTTCGAAGGTAGGAAGCGAAATAATGGGAAGCTTAACTGACTGTGCTTGTTCGCTACAGCAATGCTTATCACCAGAATCATCACTCACCTCGAAACTGGTCAAAATGTGCTCCGCGCGCGCTAATGTGCTATAATAGGAGTTTTCGAACGATTCTCTGTTATCTAACTGCTCAGATATATCAGATTCGGAAACACATTCTTCTATTTTACTCTGTATATCGTTGAATTTGGTATATAAACTAGCGGCTCCCTTTATGCGTAATTTTAAGTCGATACGATTTCGAGATAAATTTAGGAGGGTATCGCTCTGTTCTAATAAAAGTAAGTAGGATGCAATATTAGTAAGTCTGCCCTTAATGATTCCGCGCTTTTTCACAAGGTCACGGATTAAAATAGAATCTGTACTTTGATTGATGGGAGATCTATCGCGAGATTTAGAACTAGCGCTAGCGGTTGTCAGTAAGGCGGGAGATTTATCGCGCGAGATTTTACACTTTCTGTAGTTTCAGTAGGTATCAGACATATTGGTGGTCAATGAGAACAGAACCCCTAGTGTAAGTTTTTCGTTCCAAATCATAAAACGTCACCAAAAAGTTAATCGAGTTAACGCAAACTTTAAAGTATGTGTGACACATGCGAGTGTAGGTTATATTTCACCACTCGATAAACTTTTACGTATGCTCACTTATCCGAAAGTTAAGTCATCATTTTTATGTTGTCAGCCTGTCTTCGGATTCGGTTTCGACGAATAATAGACGACCAAATTAGAAGCTATACTTTAAGAGGGTAGTCTTGTATAACGTAATACCTCTTCCTAAAATAGGATAACATTTCTCATCAATGAGCTTAGTGCTTTTTCTTTTTTATTCCCAAGAAAGACGGAGACAAAAGATGCGGCCCTAAGTATTTACTACCTGCTAGCCATTCTTTCAAGCACAGACAGAGAACAGTTTACTAGTTAACTTTCAATGGCTGGTGAGCAGTTGTTTGTTTTTAACATATGATTTCTAAAAACAATAAAGAAACTGCAAAAAATGCATTTCAGATTAATTGTGAGTGCGTTACATGTCGGCGAGCTTCCGTGGTTATTGTTGTTAAAGGAGTAGAAAGTGAAAGTGAAAGTGAAATATATTTTATTTAAATAAGCTCACATAATAAGCATTTTTAAATCGTCAATTCTTTTACCCTACCACCCATTATGACGTCTTTTAACTGACAAGAAAAATGGGCGCAAAAAACTTGTCAGCTTTATCAATCAGATGGAACGATATTTACAAATATGTATATCGTTTCCAGACTTTATATTAACAAAGATTAACAAATAAATAACATTATTGAATTAGCTCATTTCTTAATGAGTTTCAAATTTCTTAATCAATTTACAGATTTTAAGCTAAATTCAAAGTTTGAACTTGTTATTCAGTCTAGGATAAAAATAAAAGAAAAACATACAATTCAATATGCATTAAGATAGGTAGTCAGAAGCAGACCCATTCCCACTGGCAGCACCAGTTCCCGAACATGCCGCATGAACCAGCCATCTCTTCGCTCAACCATATTTGAGGGAACGTAACGACCCGCCTCATACGACACCACCGCAGAAATGATTAAAGAGAGCATGACATACTAAGACTACCTATGTTAAGGCATCGAATTGAAAATTTATATCCAAAAGCTTTTCATAGGTCTTTCACTAAACTACTGACTGTAGAAAGTAAAAATATTGCAATTAAATAAATCAAAACAAGGTAAGCTATTAAGAATTATATTTTTTGAGTAAGAAGTGCCATACATACAGACAATATAAAACAGATCTTTTATATACGAGTTATACGACGCCCTTAATACAAGCAGACAGAAGCAGACCCATTCCCACTGGCAGCACCCGTTCACGAGCATGACGCATGAACCAGCCATCGCTTCGCTCAACCATATTTGAGGGAACGTAACGACCCGCCTCACACGACACCACCGCAGAAATGTTTGAAGTGAGCATGACATACTAAAGCTACCCATATTAAGAAATCCATTTTAAACTAAATAGAGTGTCTGCGAGCCTCAGTTTAGGTCTTAAACTAAATCGAAATAATAGTTTATCATAGGCCTCCGAAAGTGAATGAATCCAAGTGCTAACCAATTCAAAATATTGGTGAATTAATGGAACAGTGAGTACCTACCTACTTATAAGTACTTCTTGTTGCACCACCGTAAATACACATAATTGTTTTGTAAGATTGATTGGATCAAAGTAAGTTCTAAAATAGTATTTTGCCTGCGTAGCTAATCACAATCTGTCTTGCATTTCAGTGTTCGCTGACATCTTTAAAAAAAATCTAGTAGCCATAATAAATGAATACCTAAACACTTCAAAATATCCTTGCAAAACAATGAAACGCTCGATCTCACTAGCGAATCAACAAGTGAGTTACTTAACTACTGCGTTTGCGTTAGTTAACTATTCGCCCTGTCAAATTTGTCAATTACACTCACAAAAAGCACCCAAAACCCCATTCGGATAGCAAAACGCGCTCGATGCGTTTAAAAACCGATCGACTTACGTTTTGGTCAAACTCACACTCACGAGAATTGGTTCATCCTCTCGCCGCGTGGTGGCGCTGTACTTTCCCCATACAAATGTTGCTCGAAACGCAAACGCTGTAGTTACGTTTTTTCCTTGTGAAAACTTACACTAGGGGTTCTGAACCCCTAGTGTAAGTTTTTCGTTCCAAATCATAAAACGTCACCAAAAAGTTAATCGAGTTAACGCAAACTTTAAAGTATGTGTGACACATGCGAGTGTAGGTTATATTTCACCACTCGATAAACTTTTACGTATGCTCACTTATCCGAAAGTTAAGTCATCATTTTTATGTTGTCAGCCTGTCTTCGGATTCGGTTTCGACGAATAATAGACGACCAAATTAGAAGCTATACTTTAAGAGAGTAGTCTTGTATAACGTAATACCTCTTCCTAAAATAGGATAACATTTCTCATCAATGAGCTTAGTGCTTTTTCTTTTTTATTCCCAAGAAAGACGGAGACAAAAGATGCGGCCCTAAGTATTTACTACCTGCTAGCCATTCTTTCAAGCACAGACAGAGAACACTTTACTAGTTAACTTTCAATGGCTGGTGAGCAGTTGTTTGTTTTGAACATATGATTTCTAAAAACAATAAAGAAACTGCAAAAAATGCATTTCCGATTAATTGTGCGTGCATTGCATTTCGGCGAGCTTCCGTGGTTATTGTTGTTAAAGGAGCAGAGTTTCCGCGAGCCTCAGTTTAGGTCTTAAACTAAATCGAAATAATAGTTTATCATAGGCCTCCGAAAGTGAATGAATCCAAGTGCAACGCAATTCAAAATATTGGTGAATTAATGGAACAGTGAGTACCTACCTAACTACTTATAAGTACTTCTTTTTGCACCACCGTAAATACAAATAATTGTTTTGTAAGATTGATTGGATCAAAGTAAGGTCCAAAATAGTATTTTGCCTGCGTACCTAGCTGATCACAATGTCTTGCATTGTGCAAGTGTTCGCTGACATCCTCAAAAAAAAATCTAGTAGCAAAAATAAATTATTACCTAAACACTTCAAAATATCCTTGCAAAACACTGAAACGCTCGATCTCACTAGCGAATCAACAAGTGAGTTACTTAACTACTGCGTTTGCGTTAGTTAACTATTCGACCTGTCAAATTTGTCAATTACACTCACAAAAAGCACCCAAAAACCCATTCGGATAGCAAAACGCGCTCGAAAAACCGATCGACTTACGTTTTGGTCAAACTCACACTCACGAAAATTGGTTCATCCTCTCGCCGCGTGGCGGCGCTGTACTTTCCCCATACAAATGTTGCTCGAAACGCAAACGCAGTAGTTACGTTTTTTCCTTGTGAAAACTTACACTAGGGGTTCAGGAGTACTTACAGTTTGGATGCTCGAACACAGGCCAGCAGTGATAGCAACGTCACAAGCTGGGCAATTTGTCGATTGCGCACTATCCAATGCGCTCCTACGCGTATTTCTCACTGAAATTAGTTTCACACAGTTATCACAAAAGAGAACTAGGAGGTGACTTAGATTATTTATATGTCAAGATAGAGTGCTGCGCTTTTTAGGTACAAATAAAACGAGCCAACTTTTTTAGGCTGGTGTGCGTTCTAGCTACGTGCTACACTCGCCCCGCGTCATTTTATTTCACCATGTGTGAGTGCATAATGATACCAGGTGTCGAACGTCCCTAAAAATGTGGGGAAATTTAGAAAGGTGTCTATCGAGTGTATTTTCATTTTACGAAAAAAATACTACTAATTGTGAATCGTGTCTTACCGGATAGATAAGACACGATTTATATAGTATTTTGTAAGAAATAAAGGTCCTTGTAAGAAATATATTTGATGCTAACATACCTAATATACCTATCTTTATTCAAAGGATATTAATCACTGACATGAAAAAATTTTTTTCTATTTAACTGGACAGGCTGTCTGTATGATTTGACAGCAAAGTTTTTGTGCCTATTTGAAACGCCTCTAGCGTAGATCTAAAGAACTATCTGACGTAACTACAATGAAAATGGTTGCCATGATGACACCAGACTTTAGTACCATGTCCCTCACGCTATGCTCACGCTACGTCCTACAGCGCCAAAATGGCGGAAATCAAATAGGCACAAGAACAGTTTGACAGCAGCCTGTCTAGTGGAATATATAAAAGTCAATGATATTAATTAACTTACTTATAAAATGTGAAATTATGGATATTTGAATGTTTGTTTCGATTTGACCTAGACTTCGTATAATAGGCCCTCCTCACGCACAGGCCCGGCCTGCTAAGATCGTACGGAGTGGCGTGGACTTCCGGACAAATCTCAGTGTGTGCAGAGAGAGGCGCGGCCCATTCAGCCCTGCGGAGGCTGTACTTCTCTCTGCACACGTAGATATTAGGCTGGAAGGCTGTGCCTCTCCGTACGAACCTGCAACGTTCGCAAGGGTCGGTCATGGGATAGGTGACCAAAAATGTATTATCTCGAGCTCCTCCGTGCTTCAGAAGGCATGTTAAGCCGTTGGTCCCGGCTGCATTTGCAGTCTTCAACACCCACCAACCCGCATTGGGCCCGAGTGGTGGGTTATGGCCCATCCTCCTTACCACCCGTAAGTAAGGCCTGTGCCCCAGCAGTGGGGACATTAAAAATGGCTGATGGACTGGACTGGACCAATTTTATTATTATAAGTCCCATCTGTAGAAGGCAAAAAAACGAAGAATACGGCTATCGCTGAACCAAAGATTTCCTTCGGTAGGATTGAACCTTGTGTTCCTTATACGAAATGGAGCCACATGGATTTTTCAAGCAATATTTGTTTGCAATTACACTTCCATAGATTTTAGTTCGCTAGTCCTAAAGACCAATCCTACCAAAGGAAATCTCTGGTTCCCAAAACGCCGTATTTTTCACCCTTCAGACGCAACTATATCCTTACTGATATCACAGAACAGAATAATATAAATATGCAGCTAATATTATAAATGCGAAAGTCCGTTTGTTTGTTTATTTGTTTGTTACACCTTCATGGTTTTAACTAGTCTATATTAGGTATCAGGGGTGCAGAACAGGGGTGCTAAAAGTCAATGTTTTCTTGAAAATATTACCGATAATTATATCGAAATAGGTTTTTGATATTTTCGAAACATTTTCGACTTCCCTATAACGTGATTTTAATTTATAGAACATCGAAAATTATTGCAACAATGTTTTTTGTTTCGGTATATCAGAGACATCAGAGTACACGAAGAACAAGGATGAGGCCTTGTTACCAGGACTTTTAAGTTAGGTAACTAGGGACTTTTAGTGTGTAAGCTGACAACACAATAAAAATTTGTACTACAAATTATTTTATTTATTTCTCATGAATTAATACAAAATTCACGTATTTACCGATTGTAATTGACATTATGTATTATTTTGGATCGACCTTGATAATTTCTGCACACTTTTACTGCACCAATCTTATTTATAAACAATAAAATTTTCTCAAGCGTCACGTACGTATCCAAGGATGTCACAATTGACACTGAAAGCTGGTCACCCAACAGTTGGGTGACCATTTTATTGACGCGTTCATAGTTTTGACTGTCCATCTAGACATATCAATAATCTAAGGGAGGTGATAGGGAAAAGAAAGGATGGTTGGTCCCACCAGATGCGTATGATGATCAGCAGAATGCCACTCCAGCTTCGATTCCTTTATGCGCTTAGCCTCCCAGTAGTCCTCCAGGTCCAAAGTATGCGTTTCTTCCTGGATTTTAAGTAGCAGGAACCAAGACAGCGTACTCCACAGGATGCTGAACTTAATATTTGGCGTATAAGGGCCACATGTACCGTATTGCGACCTTCGGTACGAAGGTTTGATGACTGTCGTGGTCTAATTTTGGAATTTACTCAAGGACTTGGAAATAAAAGATACTTGTGCGTTGAAAACCATTTGGCGTCTATATTATTTGAATTTTGAAAATGTACAACGATCGAGGAGAGAGGGGTAAGGAACAATGTCTTGCTACCAATGGCACCGCCGGTTCGATTCCCACGTCATGTAGCGCGACGCTGGTTGGGTGAAGACGATTTGCGTTTCGTTCTTGCTGTAAGCCTCAACAGTTGTGAATTATATATTTTCTGGTAGCTTTTGGCTTTGGAGTCAGGAATAACCAATTGCGGAATTTTTATAATACTTCATTTTAATTTAAATAATAATTTAAAATTTAAATTTACAGTATAGTACAATAAATCACTATTACGGCTGTATGCGTGCGTAGGTAGTGCTTTTGCTCAAATAAAAAAAAAGTTTGGCATTGGCAATGTCAACTAGTTGTCATGTCAGTCACAGTCCACTAAAATAAATAAAATAACTCTTTTGTGAGTAAATTTGTAGACATACATATATTTACGTGATCAACACAAACGTATAAAGCTCTCTGAAGGCAATTCCTGTTTAATCTTCTGCACCACGTCTCTTTCATAGGTATGGGAATTGTACAAAATTTGTTCTGCGGATGGTCACATCTATATTTCAAACAAAACGGAACAAAGAAGTGTAGGTACTTCATCGGCGTAATAAGCTGGATAATGGATTTCTTCAAGCTGATCCATTTCCCATAACTGAACAAGAAAAACACTAGAAAATCACAATAAATAAGCTGAAAAGAGTAAAATAATTGGATTACTCTTTGTCACCGTCTATAAAATCTGTCCTGTCAATCAGTTTTTTTAATCAGTAAATGCAAGGGAACTTCGTGTTCAGCCGTTCGTTTGATATTTTATCGCGATAATAATATAAAAAAATATATTTGGTTAACAAGGTAAAATAAAAAAACATAATATTATTTTCTTTATTCTTCAAACTTGTGCTATCAAAAAAATATAAAACAATTATCTTCGAAAAAGTTTACCAACCCAATTGTGAAAGTTTGTGGGTTTGGATGTTTAGATGTTTGGATGTTTGTTCCTCAATCACGCAAAAACTACTGAACGGATTTGGTTGAAATTTGGCACACAGATAGTAGATAGCCTAGATTAAAACAAAGAATATTTTTTTATCCCGATATTCCCACGGGAACGGAAACCACGCGAGTGAAACCGCGGGCGGCCGCTAGGAGTTTCTTGAATATCCACGCGGATGAAGTCGCGGGCGGCAGCTAGTTAGGTACTAAGTAACATCGATCGAGGGAAAAAAATGCACCTAAAAAACTTAGGCCGAGTTGCACCACCTAACTATAACTAATATACACAGGTTGGTCAAAAGTTCTGTTACTGAGTTTCTTTATCGATTACTGGCCATTAAAACAAATGAAAAGAAAAAATAAAAATGACATATTATTGACAGTTTTATAAGCTATAATTCCATACCACACGTATATCATATTTTGTTTATTTCACCATGGAATGGGGGTTGAAGGAGAATCGTGTCGCTGTAATTGCTCTGCACAAATGTGGGCAGCCACCGAATATGATTTTCAAGTTGCTACAAAAGTTGAAAATCAACAAGCAATTTATTTATCGCACTATCCATAGGTACAGTAATACCTTGACCGTCGATGACCGAAAAAGATCAGGAAGACCACGCACCGTTCGGACACCAGCTGTGATCAAGGAAGTGAAGGCGAGAATCACGAGAAATCCCGTCCGGAAGCAAAAGTTATTGGCAATACAGATGATTGTGAAGAGAAGTTCCCTTAAAAAAATTATCAATGATGACCTTGGGCTTCACGCTTACCGTAGACGAAAATGCCATCTGCTAAACGCACGATTGAAGGCTATGAGGTTAGCACGAAGTCGCGCTCTACTAAAGCAGTACGCACAAAACGGCCATCGAAAAATCTTGTTTACTGATGAAAAAATCTTCACAGTCGAAGAAAATTTTAACCGTCAAAATGATAGAGTATACGCTAAGAATAGTAAAGAAGCCAGCATGATTGCTCCGAGGGTCCAACGAGGTCACCACCCCTCATCAGTGATGATTTGGCTGGGGGTGTCCTATTCAGGGCTAAGTAAGGTTCATTTCTGTGAAAAAGGTGTGAAAACTGGCGCTAGAGTCTATCAAGATACCGTTCTGGAACCTGTTGTCAAACCCTTAAGCCACACTTTATTTCAAAACCAGCCATGGGTCTTCCATCAGGACTCTGCCCCTGCGCACAAAGCAAAATCTACACAAGCATGGTTTCGGGCTAACAAAATTGATTTTATCGCGCAGGAAGAATGGCCATCCTCCAGCCCAGACTTAAATCCTCTGGATTATGCCATATGGCAACTTATTGAGGAGAAAGCATGTGCTAAGCCCCACATGAATCTCGACTCTCTTAAGCGCGCTATTCTCAAGGCAGTCGCAGAATTGGATACGGTGGTAGTTCGTGCTGCCATCGATGACTGGCCTCGTCGTCTAAAGGCGTGTATTCATGCCAGAGGCGGTCATTTCGAATAATTTTAATACATGATAATCTTAAATATTTGTGCTTTCATTTGGTATATAATTCATTGTAGCATTATTTGTAAATTTAGTATTATTCATGTTTTCCATAGTTACAGAACTTAGTAAGCAACTAGGTATATAAACCTAGCATAAGCTAGCCAAAGACAATCTTGACTTATCTGGCTGCTGCAGCGCCCCCTGGTGGTCTACCACTATAAACCATGTCTAAGAACCTGCTCTGAAATGAAACCTTTTGAATGCAAAAAACCGCATCGAAATCAGCTTAGTAGTTTCCGAGGAAAATGGTAACAGACAAACACAAACAAACAAACGCACAACCTCTAACCCCAAACGCATATACCGCCTCCGTTCCGTTCCGTCCGTCGTAGGTAAAAAAAGAGGTTGCCAACCAGCATGATGTCCTTTGACAAGTTTGACGTGACAGATAGGTAGCATTATCATTTGACGATAACCGTAACTTAAACAGCGTTTTGGTGCAACTCACACTTAATATGGTAAATTTTGTACGATAATTTTTTACAGTGCCATCTACACCTAAAAAGCGAAATGAAATTTCCCATAGATAATTATCGGATTTTTTTAGTGCGCGTATTTTCATCGATATTATGTTCGTGCTACGGGTACTGAAGTAATAAAAATAAAAAAAACATATACTTTTCTACATTTATTATTATTGAAATATATTTAACAAAAATATAAAATACTAAATTATAATGCTGCATAATTCAATCAAGATTGGATAAGAGGGGTGTAAATATATTTTCATTTGTTTTTTTTTGTAATAAGCACCGATATAATTACATTTATACCAATTACTTGCTTTTAAGCTTACTCTAACAAATCGGTTTGTATTTTTTCAGCAAATATTTACAAAAACACATATATACTACAATTAATGCATTTATTTTACTAGCCCCCCTTTTACCAACCTTTTTAAAAATAAATACTCCTCCTTTAAGTGCATGTTGCAAATTTTATTACAATTTATTATGAAACTACAACTAAATTAAAGTTTTGAATAAACTGTATAAATTACAGTATAAATGCCATAATTCTTATAAAAATAATATAATGACTTACTTATTTCGTTTAATATTTAAAAAAATATTTTTTACATTGCACCTTAGAACATTTTTTATTTTTCACGAAAATAAAATTTCATTAAAAAAGGATAAACTTAGCTATTTTTTGTTGTATTTTATTAATCACAAAAAACGTTTAACAGTATGTTATTAAAAAAAAACATGCATACAATAGTTTGACATTATATTCTCAGAGCCACTTTTAAAAAAATGCTGTTTTATGGCCTGAATAAAAAACAAAAATACCTATTGACTAAAATATTTACAAAAAATAATAATTCATTTAATAATATGGTTAGTTGCTTTCTATTTTATTATATTAGAAACGCTGCCTTTTAATATAAACAATTACATAAAAAATAATTTTATTTTTCTTTCTTAAATTAGCGAAGATCACATAATTAACATTAAAAAAATCGTTGAAAGCAGTCTTGTATTTACATTTTTTATTTAAATTATAATGAAAATTAATCCATACAAAGTTTTTTTTGGCTATTTATAATATTATGAAATAAATATTATAATTCAATACACCATTGTGAAATTTTAAGCAGTGGGTAGTAAAAGCGAAAACATTTTTATACTTATAATTTTATTCTTAGAGGTATTTGGTTTAATTTAATTGAAATATTGTAATGTCATTTTAAAAAAAAGGAACTCAAAAATTTCTGATGGATGATAGATAATACATTTAAAAACCACTTTTAGTAGCTTTATCGCGTAATAGATTTATCTCTTTCAAACACTTAGAAACATCGTTTACTAGAAAGAGAAAACCAATCAATAGCAGCCTTGAATCATGTTGTTTCTAAGCAGAGAGTAACAGAACTACAAGCTGTGCTACTAGTTAATTAAAAAACGCACGTAAAAAAACTTGACAAAGTAATTTTGTGTGGGATATCTCATTTCGCTTTACAGTACGGTAGATGACTGTACAATTTTTCCCTACAAAATTACTCTAGCGAGTTTTTTTTCACACGCATTTTTTTCTCGATAGATTTTTGTGCTAGGGGTACAAAATATCTCAAACGGCTGTAAAAACAGTTTTTTTTTTAACTTGGCCTTTAACACCTTTTTGATAACTGCCAGTGATGTACAAGACTCGAGTCCTCCGAGTCCTTTTGTCTAGAGCTCGGAGTCGTTTTACAGGGCTCGGCTCGTTTGTATGACGCTCGACGACTCGGGAGTCTTTTTTAGAGTCTTTTTCTTTTGAGAGCTCGATTGACCTCGAAGCCTTTGCTTTTTCAGTTCAAATTTTGGAGACTCGAGTCACATTTGTAGGGCTCAGTGAGCACGATAGCGAGCTCTTTGAGCAACAACTCGAACCTTGAAAAGTGCTCGAGTCTTTAAATGAACTCGAGCTTTGAAGAATAGCTCGAGTTTAAAAAAATACTTGAAGCTTGACGCTTAACAAGGGCTCGAGGCGAAATTTCAAATAAATTTCAGCGAAATTTAATTACTAGTGGTAGAACAGTGAACTCATAGGTGTGAAAGGCACGGGATACAGAATGGAGTGAACGTCAGAATCGCCGATTAGCAGTCGTATTTAACTTTTAAATTGTGTCTTAAAATTACTTATGAATTGCTTATAATTGCTGAGCATGATGACAGATTTTAAAACTCGAGCTCTTTTGAAGACTCGAGCTCACTTGTAGGCTCGAGCTATTTTGAGAGGTTCAAGCTCTTTGGAAGGCTCGAACTCTTTTGAAGCCTCGAGTCGTGGCTCAGAGAACTCGCGTCTCGGCTAGGCTGACTACGAGTCTACGAAGCTCACTGAGTCCTGCCAATCCGACTCGAGGCTCCAAAAATAGAACTCGATGACTCGAGTCTTGTACATCAGTCATCACATCACTAATAACTGCCCTCCAGGATTATCTTTTGTTTTTCTTATTTATATTTTTTTCTATTTTATCTGTAGAATGGAGGACCTCTACTAACGGTGTACGTCGACATTGGAATTCCTTTAGTACCATAAATAGCTTCCGGTGCGTTTTCATAGTCCACGTCGTAGTATATACCAGTTTGATTCTGCAAAAAAGAAGAAAAATGTTGAACAAAGATTGTATGATGGATGGTGGATGATGGATGATGGATAATAGATGATGGGTGATGGATAGAGATGGGCAAAATACCCGGTTTAAACCCGACCACTGGGTTTAAACCCGATGAAGACCCACATTGTATGATAAACAAACTTTTTACAGCTTTTTTATTTCTATTGATGTCTCAAATGTGACGTTGCTGTGGAAAAAATTTCTTGTTAAATCAATACAGAAAAATATTCAAAGGACGAAACATCTCTTATTTCTCAAGATTTTATTTGATTTATTAGGTAGGATAGGTGTTAGATTATGGATGTTGTTTGATGGATGATGTGTGGTGGTGGGTGATGGATTGTGGACGATGGATATTGGATGATTGATGATGGGTGTTAGATGATGGATGTCGGACGATGGATGATATGTGATTTTTGATGGATGCTGGATGATGAATGATGGATGATGATGGTTGGATGATGGATGACGGATGACGGATGACGGATGACGGATGACAATGACGGATGACGTATGACGGATGATGGATGATGGTGTTATAGGATAAAGGACTTGTAACTTACATGCATACTCCTAGCCCTAGATTTAGGCCTGGGTACAAGAAGATCAGCACGATCCTGCACATGGCTTGAAGCCTCAGAACTGGTCGAATCAGTCGCCATATGGTTGGTGTACCCTGTGAAAGACATTATAAATATTTATCTACTCAGACACTTCGATATCACTATTGATAATGATTCTTAAATTGACGGCAGAATAACGACCATTTCAGTTATCAAAAGTCCTCATCCCCCTACCCTTATCCTCATTTATTTGGGGTCGGTGAAGTGTGTCTTCTCTTTCATTCCTACCTGTCACTCGTCACTCGGTTCTTCTCGCTATGTGTCCCGCCCATTGCCACTTCAGCTGAGCAATCCTTCGAGCGATGTCGGTTACTTTAGTTCTCCTGCGGATCTCCTCGTTTCTGATTCGATCACGTAGGGAAACGCCGAGCATGGCTCTCTCCATTGCACGCTGGGTGACCTTGAGCCTCGTTATGAGACCCATAGTTAGCGACCACGTTTTATTTAGAGTTTTAGAGTATGCGTACTGAAACTGTAATAACACTTTCGATAGTAGATGAAACAATACCCTTACCATACAAGTTGTGATGTGATGCGGCAGTGTTAGCTCTGGAAGCCACTGTGTTTAGCGTCCCATTGTGGTGAAGGCCCATTCTGAAAAAAAAATGATATTTAATAGTTCTCAGCATCAACCAAATTGTAATCTACAGCATGACCGGATTCACCATTTAAAAGGTCTTTCTTTCTTTTCGTATGAGGATTAATGTCCACCTCTGGTGTTAGAGTTTGTCAAGCCGCCTGTAAGGCCTCAAACTTGGGTTGACGACTGTTATCAGATGACCACAACCGGGACCGACGGTTTAACGTGCCCTGCGTAGCACGGAAGCGCTCACTTTAGATGCCACTTAACGGTCACCCATCCGACACCTGGCCGGACCGAGCGTTGCTCTTAAAAGTGATGGAGTACGATCAGTCTGTCAAGCTCCGCCATAAGCGCATGTTCTTTATTAAGGTTTAAACAAGTTACTATTAGAATTCTTGTATAACCCGGTCGAGTTAACTCGGGATCTGAAGCGCGATAGACCTCTCTAGTTTTCTCTTTGCCTCACGCCACTGTCGTCATGCCAATAGCGTAAGTACATTCGTTAGCGATAATTTATCGATAATCTATCGAAATCTTTCAAAAAAGTGAGGACGGTGGCGTGAGCAAAGGAGAAAACGAGAGGGGTCTATCGCGCTTCAGCCCCCCTAGCCAAAGTAACATTTGCAAATTTTCGCTATCGCTTCGCTTCGAAACATGTATGGATTTGACGTTTTAAAATTCAATAGTTAACGAAACCTTATGTCAGTCCCATACATGTTTCGAAAGCGAAGCGATAACGAAGATTTGCACTGCACATGTTACTTTGGCTAGGCCCTCAGGTCCCGAGTTAACTCGACCGGGTTGTAAAGATTTTGAGTTACCTTGACATAATTACAGCTGCTGCAAAGCCACTTTGGCAGACAAAAAAATATTGATGGTAAATCTAATAATTTAAATAAAATAAAAAACAAAGCACAGAAATTTTTCAAAAACAAAACTCTCGGATTTCAATGGATGAGCTGAGCAGATGGTTTAACTAGAGACTATTAATAGTCCTTTTTACTTCTGATGTTCATTTTCAATGTACTCTGATAGTTGCGTGGAGCGTAAAATCTGTAATTTTTTTTATAACATATTTGCTCGTAAAGGGTCTCTTATTACGCCAATTTCAATATCGTATTGTATCTCATTACGAACTTGTGCGGTAATGTAAAGTAAAACGCACGGTTTATCAAGAAGCTTCGTCTAAAACGAACGGTACTTTTTTAAATCTTAGCAATGAGTTTTTATGTCAGAATCTTTTCTGATGCGTCATGTGCGATTGACCTCTTGGTCAACATTTTATGAATAAAATTTACTTTATATAGGTAATCTATTTTTTTAATATTTTTTTTTTCAATTATTGAATATGGGTATCAAATGAAAGGCCTTGATGACCACATTCCAAAATGATATAATTTGTCACTAAAATTTAAGAAAAAAAAAATTTTTTTTTGGATTTTTGAATATGGGTATCAAATGAAAGGCCTTGGTGAGCACATTCCAAAATTATATAATGTGTCACTAAAATTTAAGAAAAAAAATATTTTTTTCGATTTTTGAATATGGGTATCAAATGAAAGGCCTTGATGAGCACATTCCAAAATAATATAATGTGTCACTAAAATTTAAGAAAAAAAATATTTTTTTCGATTTTTGAATATGAGTAATGGGTATCAAATGAAAGGCCTTGATTAGCACATTCCAAAATTACATAATTTGTCACTAAAATTTAAGAAAAAAATTTTTTTTTTTAATTTTTGAATATGGGTATCAAATGATAGGCCTTGATTAGCACATTCCAAAATTATATAATTTGTCACTAAAATTTAAGAAAAAATTTTTTTTTTTTTAATTTTTGAATATGGGTATCAAATGAAAGGCCTTGATGAGCACATTCCAAAATTATTGTTGTTTGATTTCCTCACAATCGAAGTGAAAGGCAAAAAAATCGACCGATAGAAACTTACAAGTGTATCAAAATTTCATCATTATGGAAAACAAGCAAAAATGCAAAGTCCGAGTTTTATTGATTTCCTCGCAAATATGTTATAAAACGTCGTATAACATACGTGCGCTTTGATAATTACAGCCTCTGCTTTCTTGTAGCCCTCGCCTACGGCTCGGGCTAGCAATATCGCCTCAGCTGTAATTTTCAACTTACCGCACTTATATCATAATGTACTATAACATCATACCTACGTGTAGATGCATTGCGATATTTACCTGGGCATCGGTACAGGAGGCAGCGTGGGATATCCTCCAAACATGGCGGACGACGGTCGAGTCGCCATCGTCTGTGTGTCTGGTTGCTGTAGAAGGAATTATACATCGATTTGTGTTTTCTACAAAGCGGCGCGATATCGCTACATAAGGAATCGACCAATGACGAAGAAATGCAGGATCAGCGAAAAGTCACAATATGTAAACATTACGCAGACGTGACGTCGCATTACGTCAAGCTTAAATCGAGACAAAATGTATGAAGATGAAGACCTAACTCACGATATCGAAGTTTTCTAAGCACTTCGAATAAATACAAATTCCAACATCAAGCAGTTGGACCGCGGTCCCCGAGCACAGACACCTAGCTCGGTTGAAGTTCTTCCCGTTTCGCTGAACATATGGCGAAGAGATCCTGCCTCCACAACTTTACAAGTTTAAAGACAAAGCTGTTATACGATCAGCGATTACGATCGATTAATTTGGACTTTGAGCTTGTGATGACTATGGTGTGTGTGATTGCTATTACGATTAACAGACAACAAGACTTCTTGAATTTGAAATGTAATAGTAATGTTTCGGTTCAACATACCGAGTGTATCAAGACACTCAACGAAGCCGAGGCCTACGTATTCTGCCCATCATCAGGACCATTTCTGTTCAAAATTATTGTTGGGAAACAATTTGAATTTTTGATGTTAAAAAAGCATTGCATTACCACGGCATGTAACGCGTACAAAAGACCGCGCCTGCGAGTGTATGCTACACAGCTGCGTGCGGCCGAGTTGAAAGGCAACGTTTTATGTGCGTGCTCATAAAAGACATGAGTGATGACGTTTTGCAGCCATTGTTTGTTACGAAATATATAAATAAAAAAAAACACTCAAAAATTTTGAAAATAAAATTGACTTTGATCTTCAATAACTTCGTAGCTATTGGTTTCCCAGGTCTAAAAGACAATGATCCTGATGATGGGTGGAATGCGCGGACTTCGGCTTCGTTGAATGTCTTGTTACAACCGTTATAGAAATTCTTCTATATGCATTTACTGGATAGATAGTTTTTACTCACCGCATAATGGCCAGCTTGTGCTTGTGCCATTGCTTCAGCTATCTGTGCCCACCTCATTCTCTCTTCTAAGGTTACCTGAAAAAAAACATATTCATCATCATTCTCATCATCATCAGCCTATCATCGTCCACTGCTGAACATAGGCCTCTCCGAGTGCACGCCACTGAGCACGATCCGCGGCTATACTCATACAGTTTGTGCCAGCCACATTGCTTGCTCGTCGCTCCACCTTGTCTGAGGGCGTCCCACACTACGTTTGCCCATACGCGGTCTCCACTCAAGAACTCGTCTGCCCCAGCGGCCACCGGTTCTACGGCTAATATGGCCGGCCCACTGCCACTTCAGCTTGCTAATCCGGTGGGCTATGTCGATGACTTTAGTTCTCTGTCGGATCACCTCGTTCCGGACCCGATCTTTTAGAGAAACTCCGAGCTCCTTTTCCATAGCTCACAATTCGACTATAAATGTAAAAAAAACATACTCATCGAAACTTATTTCTCCATTAACTTTTAGGTATGTTTTGTAGCATGAACTTTTCACTAGTTTTTTTTATAACAGGCGTAAGAACTCACTGAAGAGCTTGATGATGCAGTAGCTTAGCATATTCAGCCTTTAATGGATGGGTCATGGGATGGGTGACCAAAAACTTGTTATCAAGAGCTCCTCCGTGCTTCAGAAGGCACGTTAAAAGCCATTGGCTCCAGCCACAGAATAAAGCTTCAGCCTTTTAATCGCCTCTGTGGTCTAGTGGTTCGCCCACCCGTGTAAAACGCAGGGGTCCCAGGTTCATTCCCAGGTACGATTTGTACTCGGTTCGGTTGGTGGTAGGGCTTATTTCAAGTCTACCTGTTTATCTACCACTATCTTACCTAAGTCTGAAGTCATAACAACAATTTGTTACGGCAGTTAGAGGTATGATAGCCAGTTCCTCAGTGATGAGGATACCGGGTGTAGTACGTTTCCACCGTCGGCCTTATCGTCACTTAACATCAGATGAGATGAAGACCAAGCCCTACCCCGTTGTGCATTAAAAAAAATTTTTTTTTGAAGTCGTTTAAACGCACCAAACCACATTGGATCCTCGTGGTAGGTAAGGACTTATTACTTCTTATCCTTCCGTAAAGAAAACCCTATGCCCTAGTAGTGGGGACATTAAAATCGCTCGTGATGATGAAGAACTTACTTGATATGGCGGCGCTCCGACAGGTGGCGTTTTGATGGTATTCGCAGCCATGTAGTTGAAGACTGGAGATCCCATGCCGATAGCTTTTTGCTCTCGGGACCACTTGCGGCTGTTAGAACATACGTAAACTATTTTATTCACATGATAGGAGTCGAACCAAGAAAGAATACCACTTGCTGTAAACAACACTATTCATAGCATAAAAGTAGAGTACCTAGTGGATCCAGGAAAGAATACTTGGTAACATCGTCACACAGATGAGAGTGGCCTTATCGACCTATAGGGAAGGCTAATGACCGAATACTCAAAAGCTCCTTAGCTAAAATCATTGGGTGAGATCTCCTTAACTGTGGATCATAATGACCTGTTAGACCTGCAAGAAAATCACCCTCGCACACAGACCCGTAGTGTTGGTACATTACAGTACGAGGCAAACATCTTGACACTTTTTCGACGGAGTGGGGATAAGTTTGCGCATGTGCACCTGCGAGCGACCAATAGCACGCGCCCCTCCCGCCGCCCGCGCCCCTCATCGCTACGCATACCCAAAAAACGTGTCCTGCGCAATCCCCACCCGATTTCAAGATGTTTGCCGGCTACCTACCTCACTCGCCGTCTCCCTCGCACACAGGCCCTTAGTGTATACGTTACCTCCACGACAGCAGCGCGGCGAGCGTGAGCGCGATGACGAGCGCGGCAGCCAGCGACGCGCCCACCGCCCCCACCACTCGCCGTCCCGCTCGCACACAGGCCCCTGTATACGTTACCTCCACGACAGCAGCGCGGCGAGCGTGAGCGCGATGACGAGCGCGGCGGCCAGCGACGCGCCCACCGCCCCCACCACTCGCCGTCCCGCTCGCACACAGGCCCCTGTATACGTTACCTCCACGACAGCAGCGCGGCGAGCGTGAGCGCGATGACGAGCGCGGCGGCCAGCGACGCGCCCACCGCCCCCACCACTCGCCGTCCCCCTCGCACACAGGCCCCTGTATACGTTACCTCCACGACAGCAGCGCGGCGAGCGTGAGCGCGATGACGAGCGCGGCGGCCAGCGACGCGCCCACCGCCCCCACCACTCACCGTCCCCCTCGCACACAGGCCCCTGTATACGTTACCTCCACGACAGCAGCGCGGCGAGCGTGAGCGCGATGACGAGCGCGGCGGCCAGCGACGCGCCCACCGCCCCCACCACTCGCCGTCCCCCTCGCACACAGGCCCCTGTATACGTTACCTCCACGACAGCAGCGCGGCGAGCGTGAGCGCGATGACGAGCGCGGCGGCCAACGATGCGCCCACCGCCACGCCCACCACTTCGCCGTCCACTTCACACGTCGATCCGTAGTACCCCGACTTGCAACTAGGGTACAATCAATACAATCATTAATTAAAAGTTCAAAGATCTTTTGATTGAATGGAACCGCCCAGCAAATGGTCAAATGATAATTCTATTAAAATTAACAGTACTAGTTTTAATTTTAGACTAAAATTATTAACTTCCTGCACTAGTGCGGGAAGTACGTGCGTTGGTCACACTAACCAATTTCCATGTATTTTTTATTTTTTCTATAACTAGGAAAAACTTGCTTTTTAAGCTTTTTTTGAAGACAAGAAAAAATACTTTTTTTTTGTGTTTCCTTTTACTACTTTTCTTCAAAAAAAACTTATATTTGTAAACAAAAAATTCACAGATTTTACAGTCCCCGCAAGAATCGGAGCATTGAAAATGAACACAAAAATTTACGAAAAATCAAATCAAATGTAAAGTCCTATTATATTTTTAAAGTTACCAAGGTAGGCTAGGTACCTATTTATTTTTACGATTGTGACACTCGGCTCCGCCTCGTGTCACAAAAGCGCCCGCTGACTGCCTCGACACGGCCGAAATAATATTAACCAATTTTCGAAATTCCAACGAATGCACTTCTCGTCCGCTTCTGCATCTTTTAACACTATTACCCTGACGATCGGTCAATAATCATAGAAGCTACATCATTTTTTATGTACGGAAACAGCCGTTTTTCTACAATTCCAAATCTAAAGGGACCACCTACAGGTTACAATTATAAACCGATTTTCAAAATTATTTTGCCATTTCATAGCTAAACTAATACCCTAGGACTCTTTTTTTCATTTTTTCTAAAGTCGGTTTTTTTTCCAAAATATTTACAATTTAGTAAACAAACATCCCCGAAAACCCGGAATTTTTGGAATTTTGCAAAATTCCAAAAAAAGTTACCAGTAGATTTTCAAAATTCAAACATTCACACGTGTCTCGATAAACTCCTTACTTTTGGTACTATTTTTATTTCGATCCTCCGAAAATCCTCGGAGATATGGCCAAAAATACGTCTCAGGCGATTTGCATCTGATAACCATTTTCAATGGTAAAAATGTCTGTTTTCCTTACATTTTTTTTTATTTCTTGCATAAGATAAGCTCTATTCATTACCTGCAATAAGGTTGATTGTTGGCATATTTGCAGTCGCCTCTATCGTTGCAGTGCGTTGAAGGGCACGCCTTGCAAGCGCGACCGGCCATTTGAGGAGAGCTTGACTCGTCTAGTGTGGTGTCTGGGCAAGTGCATCTGAACAAAAAAAATTGATTAATGCCCTTTACTCATTTGGCGGCGCAGCATCAGTACGACATCAGCATGCTCAGTATACGCGGTACCGAAAGCATACACTTACTGGACGTTTACAATATTTCATACATACATATATACACTCACGCCTGTTTCCCATGGGGGTAGGCAGTAGGCAGAGACTATGGATCGCCACCTGCTACGATCCTTGTACACTTCTTTCGCTTCATTTACATCCATTAATCTTTTCATGCATGCCCTGCGGTTTTTGTCACTGCGTACACCAGCTTTTTTTATAATAACCTCTATTTGGTCCACGTAGGTTTTTCTGGGACGCCCTTGTACAATCGTTCCTTCCACATTCGCACAATATATCTCTTTCGTGATTCGCTTTTCATTCATCCTCTCCAAGTGCTCTCCTACATCATCTTTCAGACCACACTTTTTACGAATCACCTCATTGCTCAGTCTATCACTAAATTTTACTCCGCATATTTTCCTCAACGATCGCATCTCTACCGCATTTATTCTGCTTTCATTATTCTTCTGCCATACCCAAGATTCACCTCCATACATCAGTGTCAGTACCAACACTCCGTTATGAATAGCCATTCGCACCTTTGCAGAAACGATTTGGCTACTCATAACCGAGTGTATAGCACCACTCACCGAATTTCCTTTCTTCACTCGTCTTTCTATGTCTTCCTCACTCTTTCCGTCCCTTGTGAACAAACTCCCCAAGTATACAAACTCACGGACTTGTTCCACCTTTTCGCCACCTAACATTACCGTACAGTCAGTCATTTCTTCATCTCTCTCAAACACCATCACTTCCGTCTTAGTTACATTCACTTTCATCCCTTTTCTCACAAAATCATCATTCATAACAGACATCATTTCCTGCAACTCTTGCGCAGAAGACGCAAGTATAACATTCAAATAAAAATGCTTATTATGTGAACTTATTTGAATAAAGAATTTTTCATTCATTCATTCGCTGTATGATCTTCATTTCTTTGATATCAGCGCTATCTTCTCTATATTCTCAGATCTAGTGAACACGATGTGAATCTAGTGTGTACTTTTTGCTGTTCCTACATAATTTCTTCGTGGTTCTTCGGTTGCTTATTGCGTAGCGGTATGAATGATCGCGCCAATACAAAAACTATATATTGTCATGTACACTGATCTCGTTTGATATTTCTCAGATTCATAAAAAGTTAAATTGTATTTTTATCAGTTTACCTGTATCCACCAAAAGTATTGAAGCAAGTTGCTAGCTGGTGGCAGTCGTTGAGATCCACGGACGCACACTCATCCAAATCTGTAGGACAAATAATTATTTGTTACACCTAGTTTTAGCCAACAGCTAGCGGCTACACCTAGTTTTAGCCGGCTAAAACTAGGTTTAGCCGCACTTCGGGTATTAGCCGTAACATATATACTGGATGCCTTGTGAACTTTTTTTGTATACAAATGCGGCAAATGCCTGTCAAATGGTAACACTGACAGGCATTAGCCGAATTGCCCGCATTTGACAGGCATTTTTCGGTTTAGATAGATGTGGGGCCGACGCTAAGCTGAGACAGGTATTTTTGCATTTTGTGGGTCTCGATGTGAAAGCATGCTCCAATCACGTAAGCCCGCGGCCGGCTTTTCTACCTAGCCGAGCCCGGATGAAACTACAGATTACAAGATATGTGGATGTAACTGATTAAAATTCTGTACGACCGTTTTTTTTTCTATATACAGGTATATTTTTCTGAAAAATCAGGCATTTTGTGATTCTTAGACATAGACAGGCATCCTCCCTTGCATAGATGGTACCCTTGATCGAAGTTGGTAATCCTAACCACACCCCGGGCACTCTATACAAGCGCCGCATTTCAACTACCTATTACACAGACGCTACACAGTGGCGTTTTTGCACACGCGCAACTGTGAGCGTGAAGTCTAGGGCTATTGAATGAGCACACGATTCGGCACACGAACTCGTGCGGTGGGGTGAGGTAATTGATTCTAGGGCGGGGCGGGGAGTTTCCTTTCTGTACGGTAGTACTTAGGTTAGTATTTCTTTTTTGTGTCCTAACGCTTCTATGTGTTTGTATTAGTGATACTTGTAGGAATGTGGTATGGTCATATGGTAGGTGGAGAGAGTTGGCCACTGATAGGAAGGCTAAAGTGGAAGATCTTCTTCCGGGCTGGATGCTGGGTAGTATTAGCCCGGGGACCGTGGTCCAACCGATGATGGTTGGCAGTTGTATATATGCTGTGTCGCTGAGTAAACTTCGTCAGCGAGATGTAGGTATATATATTCTCCATACTACGAGGTGCTATTCCTTACTAATCTTAGTGTTTATTCGACACTAGCGCCATCTAGTCACACGGTAATGAATCTTGTTGCAACCGTGTGTTGGTAGTAGATGCCGCTACATACCTTTCAAAGGCAGCACGCTGCCCGCAGGCGTGTCGACGTAGAGCGCGGAGGCGCCCACGTTGTTGGAGCGGCGCCGGATCACGCCCAGGATGTGCTTCTGGATGTCCACCGCCACCGCCGTGCGCAAAGTCTCCGGGGTTTCTTGCATCTGAAACAGAATAGCACATTACAGCCGAGAACGGGAAGCTAACATTTGCATTGTCGGAGTTGTTTTGATGACATGTGATATTTATATTGGTTCGTGTCGTGTGGCCATGTTAAATGACCAGTCATGCAGTCATGAAGTTTTTTAAAAAATAATGCTAGCTGATGAGTTCCACCGATTTGAATTTGGGATACTTACTTCCCGCACTAAATTCATTTCCGCACTGAATTTCAAATTTAGCATGTGATGAACCAGACCCCCACGAAAATGTTGAACGCACCGCATTCCTTTTTCAAATGAAATGATAACATTTCAGAGCATACGTGAGTAATAGTACATTACAGCCGAGAACGGGAAGCTATTATTTGCATTTTTGAGAAAGGTTTGACTTTGAAGAAATCATAAAATCATGGAACCAAAAAGTTTTATAAAATAGTGCTAGCTGATGTGTACCACTTCTTTAAATTTTGAATACTAATTCCCGTATTTGTGCGGGAAATTTAAATTTATTTCCGCTCAGAATTTAAATTTAAAATGTAAAAAATTAAAAAACGAGTCCCTCACGGAAATGTGGAACGCACCGCATTCCTTTTTCAAACGGAATGATAACATTTCAGAGCATAAGTGGGAAAAGTTACTTTATATTCTCTTCTCGACGAAAATAGCTTTCAAATAAGAATAAGTTTTTGTCAAAAAATATTTTATTTGTACAAGCTTTTATTTTTACACGCACGTACTTTGTCCGTTGGCTACAAGGCCATCAGCTTAAAGCTTAAAGTGACATCTAGTCAAAATTTTGTTAACTGCTTACTAGACATGCATGGTATGGTAATAACATCTAGTAAAACTACTAGTAAGGACTTTTTCTCTCTTGCTTTCAAAATGTTTTTTGAAAGCAAGAGAGAACTTTCGAACTTTCGAGAGACAAACAAACAGGTGAAACTAAATAAAAACGTAAAAACTGCATCAAAATTCGTTAGGAACTACAACAAACAGAAAAGTTTTACTGATTTACTTACCAGTACTGTATAATTCACAAACACCCCTTGGTTATTTTCATCACCTCTGTGTATGGTGTTGACTGACGCACTGACGAAGTCATCAGAGAATGGTGTCATGGAGAAGGCAGAATCAATCTGAAAAAAGATTGGATTGTTTTACTTAATCATTATTGAAATCTTTCGGCAGTATGTTACGTCAACTGCCGATCTTTAGAATGCTTTGGTAAAACAAGGTACGAGGGGAGGTCCAAAAGTTCGCGGAATGGAGGGTATGAACTGAGAATTAAAAATTAAAAATATTTTTTCTTTGTAATGTATTCTTTCTTAACCCTAATACATTTATTAGATTTATCAATTAATTTATTGATACCGTAGAAAAAAAATGTTTTGCATTTCTGGTCGTATTTTTCAGAATTGCGGTCTTCACCCGTCACCACTGGAAAATTACTTCTTTCGAAGCTCTTTTTAATTTTTTTTAACAAGTCAAGAGTCCCCATAAGGCTGGCCCCAGACCTACCGGTTCCGTTTCTTTGCTTTGCTGTGCTACCTTGCTTGAAAGACCGCCGGCCAACCAGGGTAATTTTCAATCTATCGCATTTTGGGACTAGACCAAATTGGCAAGATAGCCATTAGCTTGGTTTTATCAAATATCATCGCCTGGATTGCGAAGTAGGAAGCTTTTAGGCGATATGCCACACTGAACATGGACTCCGATCGTTAAAAATAACTCGATCGCTTATTTATACAAGATGTTTGGTAAAGTCCTATAAAACTGAATATGGTAGATAGGGACCATAATAAAATTGAACAACTTTTACTATGGGACCAAATCTGAACTCGCGAAAAAAATGAATTGTTTCATACATTTTGATAATTTCGTTATTAATTTTTGTATAAAACAGCAGTTTTTTTTAAAACGAAAACTAAAACTTCTCATCGCACCCCAGACGACGATATTTGATAACACCAAACTAATGGCTATCTTGCCAATGTGGTCAGGTCAAAATATGCGATAGATTGAAAATGAGCCTCTTGGCCGGCGGTCCATGGTAGAACAGCAAAGCAAAGAAATGGAACCGGTAGGTCTGGGGCCAGCCTTAACGAAAGACATATTTTTCAATAAAGTCTGATAAGTTTTCCTCGGTTAGTAAGGCATTAATGACAACGCGAAACTCGAATTGCCAACTCCCCTCCGGATTGGTTTGTTTATTGATTTTTATCTCAGTAAATAATGACCTGTTTTTTATTAAACTTTGTTGTTATACTCCTAATAAGTGTCACAAATTAGTTTACGTTAAAAAAAGTGACCCTTTCTCCACCATACCCTTCATTCCGCGAACTTTCTTCCCTAGGCAGAGGTTGCCCTCTTTATCTCTTCATCACTGGAAAATTTCTTCTGTTTAAACTTTTATTTTTATTTTTTTGCCAGGTTAAGAGTCCCCATAAACAGAAAATATCTCTTCCAAAATAATCAATTGAGTTTTCCTCGATTGGTAAGGCATGTAATGACAGCGCGGAACTTGATTTTTTCTCGTGATAATTTTTTTCTTTCCGGATTCGCTTCTTTATTGATCTGTATCTCAGTAAATAATGAGCCGATTTTTATAAAACTTTTTATATATACTCTCATTAAGTGTTACAACTAGTGCAAGTAAAAAAACGCATCCTTTGGCTCCTCCAACCCCTCCATTCCGCGAACTTTTGGACCTCCCCTCGTATCTCCAGATTTTACGACTAGAAAAGCAAAGAAAAGGTATAAACGTACTTGCACAGTAATAACACATTACAGCTACGATCGGGAAGTAAGCATTTACATTGTCGAGGGTGGTTTGAATCCCGACCCGTGCGTAGGTGAGGGCTTTAATCATTCGAGGCAATGTAAATTGCTTCCAGTACAAGGCTTATATAGTGATTTTGTCAAGAAATGCAAGAAAAAATATTTTTTTAATGCATACATAAAGATTTTTAAAAATAAAAATGCTAAATAAAATGCTAGCTGAGGACTACTTCCCGCACTAGTGCGGGAAGTAAATATTGAAATTCATTTCTGCACTGAATTTCAAATTTAGAACGTGATGAACCAGACCACCACGTAAATGTGGAACATCCCGCGTTCTTTTTTCAAATGTAATGATCATATTTTGAAGCATAAGTGAAAAAAAGTTCTTTTCAATGCATTAAAATTAACTTTGGAAAATTTTGCTCTAAAAATTAATCGCAGCTGTAATCTTTGGAAAATACTTACAGCTCTGATGGCTTCATATGTGAGTTGCTGGTACGGCTCAGATTCTCTATCCGCTAGTTTTGCATCCCACGCCACCTGAAAAAGTTGTTGAATTAAAAAATGGTTTTCTACGTAACGAACTGAACTAGTTCAAATATGGAAGAGTTGGACTTCGATCCCCGAGCATAGAATCTGGCTCAGTGGAAGTACTTCCCTTTTCGCTCAAATTAAGGCGTAACCAGACAATAGTATTAAACGTACCAAAGCCTATCCGCGCGAGAACAATCAAAATAAGCTACTCTCGCTGCGTGGCAATAAAATACTATTTCAAATTGCACAGCTCTGCATGCCTATTTTATAAGCGTCACCGAAGTGCTTCCATTTCTGTCGCGTAGCTCTGTCTCAACCGCCACGCGCCACCCCTCGCGCGCTGGCTCGACTGAGTCAGCCGCGAGCAGTAGGCTAATATAAAAGTTTAAGCGCGGAGTGAGACCCCCTGGCGTAACTTTTATTTAATCTTTGATATGGAAAAAAGTCCACACATAATCGATGCCAACTGAAACTGAGAATAGGTAAAATCAAATAAGTCTCTAACCTTTCTATCGTAAAGCCGGTCAACCCTCAAATTAAGGAGCAGAGACACCACACGCCTACAGGGGTCCCTGTGGGTCCTCCTGGCATACCCTGGTCTGCACTGGCAACTAGATATTCCTGTCAAATAAAATTTTATCATTTGAGTAACCAAGTGCTAAGGCTGCCTGTCCATTGACGTAGAGTGAGGCAGCAGAGCGGAGAAACGAGGAAATACTAACCAATAAGATTGCATAAAATCTCCGCTCCGCAATCCTACTGGTTAATATTTCCTTGTTTCTCCGCTCCGCCGGCGCCGCCTCGCTCCGCATCAATGGACAGGCAGCCTAAGAATGTATTTAGGTATATGAGTGAGAGATTCCTTTTTAGTATTGTAATTTATATCTAGAATTCCAGAAACAAGTAGTTAAAGAGTGTAAATTAACTTTTGTTAAACCTTCTTTTGGTATCTAGATTTTTCCATTATTCACTCACTCCACTTATAAAGGCTATTCTTACACAAGAAGTTTTTTTTTTCTCAAATTCGTCTTTAACTACCTATAATAAATAAACAATACATGACCTAAGTAACATCCCTGGAGAACACCAAAATGATATCACTTACCCGCTTCAGTTCTACATTTCTCATTCTGCGCTTGATCACAAGTTGAATCATCTCCGACGATGCAGGTATCGATTCTGTAAAGATATTCAAATGCATGCTTAAGTTTCTCTGGTTACTTAATAAACTTGTTACCTACATAATTTTTGTTATGTAGGCTCGAAAGTTTGTGTAATATGTAATATATATTCATTCATATCATGTAATTTCTTTTTTATTAATATTTAAAGGTTCATTGGCTTACATGTCACAGCATTTTGCTCTTTTCGCCTCTCGGAAGCATCGGAGCAATAATGCCTGCCTAAATTTAGTACATACTGTTTTTTTCAGCCCAAATTAGGTACTAATAATTTTTACAAGCATCTTATGACAGGGAAGGCCAAAATGCTACTCTATACCTAATAGTAGGATGTGGTCTTCGATACGGCTGCTGTGGTCTCGGGTGCGCTGGTGGGTGAGGATGAGGTCTTCTTACAGGAGGCGTCGGGGAGTGGGGGATGTCGTCCGCGGGGATGGCCACTCCTGTCCCGAGCGTTGCACCGTGTGGAGGTGCAGCCAGTGGTGGTACTGTAAATGATTTATGTGTTAAGGATCATAATAATAGTAGTAGTTAAGCCAAAGAGTTAAGCTTAATTACAACATTAATTTTTAGAGAAGTATGGAACTTTTTTGTCGTCCCAGTGATATATCACCATCTGTTGGACGTGTGTTTTCAACAACAACCCGCGCAGATAAAGAATGGGATTAGAAATGGCGTCGTTCATATATACTTCTTGCTCGCACAGTAAACCCACACATATCGCTCTCTCACCTACACTCGTTGTCGTAAGAGCATTGAGCCACCATTTTCAAATCCATTCTTTATGTGCGCGGGTTGTATAAATACATCTCAACTTGGACCAAAATTGTATCCCATAGGAATCCTAAGATCAAAGAAAATTGCATGACTGATATCGCAAATTCACCACTCACCGGATGCTTGCGGTGGATTCTGGACATGCGTCGGCCTGACACTGACTGCAGCAACAGTAGAACTGTCGAAGAGGTTCAGATACGTCCTTTTGCCGTCGATGGAGACGAAGCCCTGGTCACCGGAAGCCGACACGATAATGTCGTCATGGTCTTGGCCGGATGCCGGATTAACGTTCTCAATGTGAACTAAAATATGAGAAAATTTATTTATGTATTTATTTATTTTTAGGAAGGTCAACAGCAAGAAACAATAATAAATAATAGGTTTAACAGTAGATAGCCAATTAAAGGCCCTCACAAATAAATTGGCAGTGTTACAAATGTACTGCAGACACTTTATTTAAATTACTAAAAAGATAAAGAAGAGAAACGCGAATGCATCGGTGTGTGAAGCAGTAATCCAAAAGAAATAGGTACAGCTCAGTTGCCGTTATATTAGTTAGAAATGGAACTAATTATCAGCTGCATCCTGCTTCCCTATTAACTCAAGCATTCAACGCAGTCTCTTCCAGTTTGACATAGACTGTAGTCACAACCATTTTTGGGTCAATAAAAACTGATCTGTACATACTAAAGAAAATTAAAATTAAAATCGTTATGTAATTATGCCAACGTATCCATCACTTGTAAAAGTTGAGCAAAATAAATCACCGATATAGCCAGCGATGTTTGCAGCTTTCGAACTCTTAATCCACAGTGTTACGCAATGTCACAGTCTAGTGACTATGCTAAATTATTCTGATCTAGTAATGAAAGTGTTACCATAACTTTAACAGTAGTAAATAGTAATAAATTTTAATGAATTACCTGAAGCCGCTTTCCCTCCAGGCCCTTGAATAGCTGAGACTGTGACGTCAAAAATCTCCCCGTACCCTGGAAGCCTGGTTTCCGGTGCAGTTATGACAGACACTTCTGAAGGCCGGTATCGGGAACCATGTGGTTTAAAGTCTGGGTCATCTAGAACGATTCCGGGACGGGGGCGGTACGGGTGGTATGGTGCACCTTGTGATGCTGCAACGGCCAAATAAGAAATTTAGACACCATATTTTGTATAACATAACATTTAGATGTTTTCATTTTATATTCTTTCAGAAAAAAACATAAGAAGCGCACTTTTAAATAAAGGATCTAGGTAGTGCAGACAAAAATAACGTGGTTTCGAACAATACTGAACATTTAATTTCTCAAATGGAATTTATAGCTATCAAAAATGTTAATGTTAATGCTTGCTATTCTTATTTTTGACTTGTACTCTATTTATTTGAGTGAACTTAAAGCGTTATAAAGAACAATAATTATTCCTCAATACTTTACAAAAGATCTCAATAAATCCCTTTCTTTGATCTCTATTTACCTTCAATATGTCTTTAGTAATTAATAAAAAGATATACTTACAAGGCAATGTTTGAGAGTTGATTGATGATGTTTTTATGACTTCAACTGAGCTAGTGGCATCGATGTTGGTTGATGAATGAGTCAGCAAACCTTCTGTCGGTGTCGGAGAAGAAGTGGGCTCAGTTGGAGTAAACCTTTCGTCGGATATAGACGATTCAATGATTGGGATTATAACTGTTTCATCTTTCACAGTATTGTTAACCGGTTTCTCATCAACTACTTTGTATTTGTCTTTATTTACTTTCTCTTTTTCTGTACCAGGGTCCTTTTTCTTATCTGGTTTTGGTGGTTTTTCTGTTTTAGGTTTTTCACTGGTTGTTGTTTGTTTCTCAGTTGTAATCGGTTGTGTGGTTGGTGGTTCGGTTGTTGTGGGTTTCTCAGTTGTGATTGGTTGTGTGGTCGGTGGTTCTGTTGTTGTTGGTTTTTCTGTGGGTTTTTCAGTTGTTGTTGTTGTTGTTGTTGTTGTTGTACTGGTGGTGGTGGTTGTTGAAGTAGAAGTAGTTTCAGTAGATGTGGTGACTTCTTCTTCATCATCATCATCGGATTCTTCTTCAGTGCTATTAGCTACCGAATTCCCACTTCCAGTAAGAACTGGGCTTTCTTCGTGAGGTATTGTATTTTCGGAATGACTAGTTTCAATCTCGCTTACAGACTGTTCTTCCTCAGGTTTCTTGTCTTCTAAGTCTGGAAGATCGTGAGGGAGAGGTGGAAGGTCAGGTTTATACATAGGTAAACCAGGGTGAGGCCTACGATTGGGGGGCCTAGGACGAGGTCGCTGCCATGGTGGCATCGGCCTGTGAAACCCTGGTCTATAAGTCATTGGTGGTACAATTTGTTCGGGTAAATTGACACCATGATGAGGTGGTCGGTCGAAGGGGTAAGGTGGGGGCGTTCTTGTCGGATGATAAGCGTGAAGTGGTGGTGTCACCGGTGGATCAAACTCGGGTAGTGGTGGAAGGTCAGAAATTCTTGGAGGTCCACGATTATTGATCCGAGACGCCATAGGGCGTCCTGGTCGTCCGTTCAGGAGCTGAGAATTAGCTTGAACATTAACGTTCCCATTCAAAAGCTTGACAATACCAGTGATGATGTTCTGTATCTCTGTGTTCTGTCTTCCTTGGTGGTTATGGTTGGAAGTCGCAAATATCGGCTGCACTGCAGTAGGCCGAATTCTGGGCCCCGGGAGCGTCAGTGCGCGCGCTACCGAGACCCTTTTCCCTTCCCCCGGAAACCTAAACTCAAGTCTATCACCAAAGCCATCAGAAGACATTACTATTTCATCATCATTGTGGAAATTATCCAAACTTTTTGTTGGCCTTATTTCATAGTATTTTCTTTTGTTGTGGAGTTCTATATGGTTGTCTATTTCGTTGTTAGCTAATGGTAAATCTTCGATGTGTATAGATCGAGATTCTCTTTCATTTGGGTCAGCTGATCTGGCAATCCTCACTAGGTTTTCTTCTTCTTTATCAGCTACAATATCTTCAGGTACTAAGTCTCCATCATCCAATGCTACACTCGGTTCTATCCTAAATGCTATGCTTTCTGTTTGACTCGTTTGAAGCACTACTTCTTCCGGTAGCTGTCTAGTTGATTTTGGAGATATTTGTGTTATTGTGTACATTTCTTCGTAACCTGTAACAAGAAAAGTATTGCTTGTGAGTATTATTAGAAAGTTATATGTTAGAAAAAACTATTTATTTGTATTAAGTACTTTCCGCGATTCTGCTTATGCTACATTTCTATAATTACTTTGAAATTAAATCAGTGACAGGACGACCATCATTGGTTTTGTTTCGTATATTTACTTTCTCCTACAAATCTCGCTATCATCTTATAAATTCTAGATACACTACAGTTAATTTGTTTCACCATCGTCACTTGTTTCCATTTCCACTTTTCATATACTGATGTTATGTTTTGCTTCTACTCTATTTATATTTATAGCAATTCATATATTTTGATGGGTCTTTTGTGCTTGTATCTTCATTAATTTTATGGTTACCTACTTAAGTTTTGTCACTTTTTGGTAACATGTATTTTAAGATTTAGTGACATAATCTCAGAAGTGACATAAGCTTCAAGCAAGACACATTTGCAGATAACAATAGCCAAGGACAGACATACAAACGTACATTGACTTTACTTTCACTTGTAGGTATTACACAGGATGTATCTTTCGTTACTACATGTTAGGGTGAGCACATTAGATCATAATGATGTAGCGCACAGCGCTTTCCGCTAGGTGTCGCCAAATCTCATAAATATTTAAATTCCAAAGCCGACACGACCGAAAGTGAGGTGAAAAAAATTCATATTAGGACCTCAGATGACAAAGGAATCTTATTATCATCTCTCGTACAAAACGCAGTTGTACCACTCTGTCTCTTCCACCCACTTACATCGAAATTGTTAACATATGTTCTGCGCATCGTCTTGTGCGATGTTCCGAGACGCCAATAAGTATTGGTATTGGTGATGGGCTCTTTTCTCCGCATTTAGACTCCCATTTGGTCCATTATGCGTGAACGAACATTGCATCGGTATGGCTAGTCAAGCCATCCCACCTCCTTCCAGAAGAAGCCTTCACAGCCTTCTAAGAGTGACCTCATGTCTTTAAGGATTTCTGCCCGTTGTGCGGCCAAACCCACGCACTCCAGGATCACGTGGAGCCGTCAATAAGATCAGAACGCTAAATTGCAACGCATTATGTGTGGCATCACCCTAATTCATAGCAAATGCACTATCGTCATGCAACAGTTACCCGTCACGGTGTCTTACGTATCGGCTAGTACCGTTGTTAAAGAAGATGAAACAAGAGAATTTCAACCTTGTTAAGGTTTGAGAAGTATGAAAAAGGAAAAAGTTTCTTAAGCACGATTTTAGTCTACATCATCTTGTTACAAAACAGAGTGTATCCTGCTTGTTTATATTTAAAAGTTCTATTGAAAAAAAAAATGTTTATAAATGCTGCTAAATATATAATATTCAGTGTTTTAGTTAGTAGCTTGAAGTCCTAAACTTTTGTCACCTAAACTTTTATTAGGTTAAAGTTAGTTAGTGGATAGTTTAGTTACAGTTTTTAGTAGATGGGTTACCGTAGCCGATAATGATCCTTTATGTAAAATAATTATAACTAAAAGTGCTGACGCGCGACTTAAATTAGACATGAATTTGTTGTCTTTTTAGGGTTCCGTAGCCTAAATGGCAAAAAACGGAACCCTTATAGATTCGTCATGTCTGTCTGTCTGTCCGTCCGTATGTCACAGCCACTTTATTCCGAAAGTATCAAGATTACACAGTTGAAACTTGGTAGGTAGATGTATTCTGTTAACCGCTTAACGAATTTAACATAAAAATAAAAAAATAAAAGATTAAGGGGGGCTCCCCATACATGGAACTGAAACTGATTTTTTTTTCTTCAAACCAATACGTGTGGGGTGTCTATAGATAGGTCTTTAAAAATGGCATTGAGGTTTCTAAGACGAATTTTTTTCAAAGTCAACCGTTTGAAAGATAAACCCTGCCAAAGTGGTAAAATGTGTGTCCCCCCCTCTAACTTTTGAAATAAGAGAGTGAAAAATCTAAAAAGAATATATGCTGTGGATCTTAATAAACACTTTCAACGAAATTGGTTTGAACGAAATATAATAATTAGTTTTTAAGATATAGCACATTTTCCAAAACCGCAAATATAACTTTGTCATTCATACCAACACTGTGAAAAACAAAGTTATTTTTGCAGACGAATAATAATAGTGGTAAAAATATCGTATGGTATACGGTAACTACGGAACCCTACGGCGCGTGGTCCGACACGCACTTGGCCGGTTTTTTATATATTCGCAACGGGATAATGCTTGGCCTTCATCTCACCTGATGTTAAGTGACGACAACGCCGAAGGTGGAAGCTACTCCCGGAATCCTCATTACTGAGGAACTGGCTATCTTACCTCTAACTGCCGGAACACAACAATTTTTAAATTGTTGTTAAAGCGTTAGACTTAGGTAAGATGGTGGTAGCTAGCCAGGCGGACTTGAAATAAGCCCTACCACCAACCAAACTGAGTACAAATTGTACCCCCCTGGGAATCGAACCCGGGACCCCTGCGTCTTACACGGGTGGGCAAACCACTAGAGTCTAGTGACTAGACCATAGAGGCGGGGTTATGGGTCATTATCATTAACATAGTGTTGTATTACAATTTAGCATCACTGATATTTGTCAGGATTTTTCAACAATGCTAACTGTAAAAAAATCCTTACTAATAATATAAATGCGAAAGTCCGTTTGTTTGTTTGTTTATTTGTTTGTTTGTTTGTTACGCCTTCACGTCTCAACTACTTAATCGATCATCATGAAATTTTACACAAACGTTGTCAGGGGTACAGAAAATGACATAGGGTACTTTTCATCCCGAAAAAAGGAACTGTTCCCGAGGGATAGACAAAATACAATCCACGCAGACGAAGTCGCGGGCGGAAGCTAGTCATATTATAAAAACTAATGAAAATAAAACGTAAAAAGACTTTGTTTTATGTCTTCTTTCATAATTATGACAGTTATCAAACCAATGAAAAGAAAACTTAAAAAGATGTTTCAGAATTTATGGCAATGTCATCTTTCTAACGGTTAGAAACTTAAATGCAATATTACATAACATTATTTTACTTGCTAAATAACTATTTTTCGATTTCTCATCCCAGTTACTTATTATGCAAAAGAAAGCGAACTGATTTTTCTAATTTACTAGAATCTTTACGTATTCCGTGAGAGAATTTATGAGTTTTGCGTGCTTTAAAAAGAAAAATAATTAATTAATGCATTTTATAGATCGTGGGTTTAATTAGACTAACGTTTATTACCTGTTAACGTTAACGTTTGTAAGCTAAAATATAGGTAGTTAATATAATTCAGCAAAATACTAGAAAAAATCGACTCACCCGTAGCAGCTAAGGCGGTATGCTACGGGTGAGTCGATTTTTTTCTAGTATTTTTTTCTAATAATATTTGTGAATTAAATTGAAATATTGTGAATGCTTAAAATCTATAAATTCAATAAAACGTAGGTCTTCAAACAACTTTTTTTTAGTTTAAACCCATTTAATACCTGTGATTCTAATCTAATTAAATTTAGTTTTTGGTGTTTGTCCAATAGTCAGAAATTCGACTACTTATAATAATTATTGAGGAAAACATCTTTATATAAAAATAGCATTTTGATACCTAAGATCTAAAAATTCAATAACAGAATTTGAATTTATATTTTTTTTATTGGTAAATGTGTCAAAACCTGTAAGGCCACGTACGCACCGACAGGTGGCTGGCTTAGCGCCTAGATAAATCTGGTTATTTACACACGGTGGCCGCACTGGAAGGTGGATTGCATGGTGGGTCGCTAGGAGCCAATATAAACACGTCATATCTAAAATACCTCGCGCCTTCGCTCCACTTCAGGGTGTAGGATATGCGAGAAAAGGAACGAAGATCAAGACTGCCGTTTGACAGTACTATTCTTATTTGGCTCGCATAGTAAGGAAACGGCGCTTTCTTTATCTAGGTAGTAGACGCTATGCATGCCACCCGTCGGTGCGTACGTGGCCTAATAGTAATTGTACAAAACAATTGAAATGATTCCGCCACTAAAAACTTTATGTGAAGATTATTAAATAGCCTACCATTTGACAATCTTCACATAACTTTTCGTTAACCATCAAAAGCTACTCAATTTAGTTATTTAACAGTTATGTTGTGAAACAGCTCCAAGAATGCGTGTGTAACGGGCGGACCTACTAACGAAGCCACTCCTAAAACCTGTACTACAATAAATACGAATGGCTTGGGAAAACAACTTATTACTAATTGTCTAGCGATTGCAGGCCGTGTGACGTAGAACCGCACCAACCCTTAACAATCAGGGATGTTAAAAGCGACTTATGTCAGAGCAAACTTTGAACCCGAAAATGGGTAAAAGTGTTTTCACCTCTCCAGCACGAAAAGGGCTCTTTTGGCGCGTAAAAACTCGCAGCAAAATCGACTTTTGCTGCGAGCGTGAGGCAAAGTGCTTTTTTAATTTCTAACACCAACTTTTTAAATAATAAAGAAAAAAGAAATAAAGTGACAAGGAGAGACTTGTAAAATTGATATGTGAGAAAAGGATAGATAGAGTGCTTTATGGTGTCACACATGGATTAAAAAGTAAAAAAAATCAATGCACGGATATACCAAGGAGTTTTAAATAAGGATTATTAAAAAAGAAGGTTTATAATTTGAAATAAAGAGTATGGACGAAATGAGGTCGCATGTATGAAATAAATATAAAATATATAAAATTAATGAAATTTATTAACAAATTAGTGTTTTATGATTATAAATAAATAAATAAGATGGGATATTAATGAATAAGAAAAAAACAAAGCGTAATATAAAACAAATAGACGGGAATCTACTTTATGAATAAAATTTTCAGCATTGGTTTGATCTAACTATTTTTGTGATAAATTACAAAAAACGACTGCGTCCAACGATGAAGATAGTTGTCTAACTCTAAAAGAGTTGAGTGAACATGTTTATAATGCTGAATTTAGCTTTTTAACAGGAAAGTCACTTGAAAATTTTCTCGCTGGTAGAGGTGAAAAGTTGTATGTTCTACACGAGACCAAAATTTTGTTCTGCCTCGTGCCTTTAAATCACTCACTGTGCTCAGTAGTCTATATTAGAATCACTCGCTACGCTCGTGATTCAATTCTAGACTACTTCGCTAGTTCGTGATTTAAAGTCGGCACTCGCAGCACAAATTGATTTTGGTCACTTGTATAACAAATAACTATTTCTTAATGAGGGCTTTTCAAAATGTCAAAAAGCTGGTGGCTCGAAAGATGGCGTTGATAAAAATGTATGTCTCAATGTATTTTTTTTTCTAATCTTCGAACAGTACGCAGGTAGGCAGGCAGATGTAACCCTAAAACGTTTCTCTTTGCGTAGATGTCAGAAAGCGAGCACTTACTTGTCTTTTTGGTACAGGTCGTTTATTTTTGAAAGCCAATTTTGACTCATCTCTTTCCATCAACGCCATCTATCAGGCAAATAGTTACTTTTTTGTTTTTTAAATGTCACTTTGAAAAGCCCTCAATGACTGAGTTTTTTAAGGTTTTTCTATAAATAACGCGGCGTGGCTAGTATTGGGTCCCCACCTATAAAATTGACGTTTTTCTCTCACAAATAGAGAACCTCGACACTTATTCATCAATTGCTTGATATTATATCGAATGATAGCTTCCGCCCACGACTTCGTCCGCGTGAATATTAGAGAAAATCCTTAGGGAACCTTCAACCAGGATCCAACCAGCCGTTTTTACGCGATTAGGCGGGTCCCTACCAAGCGAGCAGCCTCGTGCGAGGCAAGACGTTTGCCGCGTGTGCCGGGCTGTAAGGATTTTCTCTAATATTCACGCGGACGAAGTCGCCGGCGGAAGCTAGTTTATTGCAACAGTCAGAATTGGGTCCAGATATATTAGTAGATATCCCGTTCCCGTTTCTTTACACTTTTCCGTTCCCGTTCCCGTTCCCGTTCCCGTTCCCGTTCCCGTTCCCGTTCCCGTTCCCGTTCCCGTTCCCGTTCCCGTTCCCGTTCCCGTTCCCGTTCCCGTTCCCGTTCCCGTTCCCGTTCCCGTTCCCGTTCCCGTTCCCGTTCCCGTTCCCGTTCCCGTTCCCGTTCCCGTTCCCGTTCCCGTTCCCGTTCCCGTTCCCGTTCCCGTTCCCGTTCCCGTTCCCGTTCCCGTTCCCGTTCCCGTTCCCGTTCCCGTTCCCGTTCCCGTTCCCGTTCCCGTTCCCGTTCCCGTTCCCGTTCCCGTTCCCGTTCCCGTTCCCGTTCCCGTTCCCGTTCCCGTTCCCGTTCCCGTTCCCGTTCCCGTTCCCGTTCCCGTTCCCGTTCCCGTTCCCGTTCCCGTTCCCGTTCCCGTTCCCGTTCCCGTTCCCGTTCCCGTTCCCGTTCCCGTTCCCGTTCCCGTTCCCGTTCCCGTTCCCGTTCCCGTTCCCCAAAATTTGAACCCCATTTTTAACCTTTTAGAGAATAAATCATGTCCACCGCGTTGGACTTCAAAATAAATGTGATTTTTGCAATCACCATCTCATAAAATCTCAAGAACGACATCCATATCGATTTTTATATTTACTTACCCTATTTAGCCACTAAGGGGTTGATTTTCAAAATCACAAAATATATGTTTCTCTATTTATTTTTAGACGTGCTCCTACGAAGTTTAAAGTTGTATTGTAATGTCTGTTTTATATTCTTTTGCCATACATAATTTGAACCCTATTTTCACCCTTTTAGGGGTTAAATCATGTTCACCGTGTTGAACTTCAAAATAAATGTCATTTTCGCAATCGGCATCCCAGAAAAACCCCAATAACGATATCCATATCTATTTTTAGGTTTATTTTCCCCATTTCACCCCCATTTCATCCCCATAGGGGTTGAAATACTGCCAATAACAATATACGTTGCGTTAGATTTCCATCCATAAGCCTTAATTATAAATTTAGCGATTTTTACTTCGAAAATGATGGATTTTCTTCTAAACACAACTTCATCCCCCTTCATTCCCCTTCGGGGGTAGAATTTTGAAAAATGCTGAGACACGTATTTAATAATTTTCAATCATCAGCTTAAATACAAAATTTGAACATCCTAGCTTCAAAACTGAGGGACTTTCATACAAACTTTCATCCCTTATTTCATCCCCTTAGGGATGCAATTTTCAAAAATCCTTCCTTAGTGGATGCCTACACTGTATAAGGTATCTGTGTGCAAAATTTCAACCCTCTAGGTTCAGCGGTTTGGGCTGTGCGTTGATATCTCAGTCAGTCAGTCAGGACTTTGAATTTTATATATATAGATGACTATCAAAGACAACTATCAGATGCAAAAAAACTTAAGTTTTCTAAAAAAAAACCTTAAAAATGACTCCTCGTTTTGTTAACAGAAATGATCACTTTATTTGTTTTAACTTAGCCAAAACTAATCTTTTCGCTAACTTAATCTTAGAATTTAAACATTAGTGCATAAAAGTTTTAAAACATGAGCGTTCATGGTTCTTATGGAAAATTCAACTTCTTTAAAATTATCCAAACAGAACGCTGATTTCATAGGTTTCCTAATTATAAAGTAAAGTAGGTACCAAATTGTTACTAACAAAAGGGTAGTATTTAATCGGGTAACAATAAATTCCCATTTTGGGTATCAAAAATATTTAATATAGCGTACTGAAATACTAAGTGGGCGACGGACTGAGGGAGACTGGATGGGAGGGGGATGTTGAAAATGGGTGTTTTTAAAATACAAATTGAATTTATATTTGTGCAACTACTTTAGGGTATACAAAACATTTAAATTTTGGCATATATTTTATTAAAAAAAGGTGACTATTATCCTAATCGGAATGACAAAAATACTATGTTGGGCAGCTCAAATTAGTTATATAGTAACCTTCTTATTAAATCAGTTATATAGTTACCTTCTTAGTATGATAGTTGCCCACTCAGTATTTTTGTGACTCATTTAGAATTTTCACTGCCAACTTAAATTATTTGTCTCCTATATGTAGTCGCCCGTTTAACGTATTTTTTGTAATCCACAGTTAGTCGCCCGTTTAGTTAGTATTTAAGTATCCCATTAACAATCATCATCATCATCATCATATCAGCCACACGACACCCACTGCTGTGTATAGGCCTCCCCTAAGGATCTCCACGACGATCGGTCCTGCGCTGCCTGCATCCACTGGCTTTCCGCGACCTTCACCAGATCGTCGGTCCACTTGTCGGGGGCCTAACCACGGAGCGTCGTCCGGTGCGCGGTCGCCATTCCAGAACCTTTCTGCCCCAACGGCCATCGGTTCTTCTCGCTATGTGTCCCGCCCATTGCCACTTCAGCTGAGCCCATTGCCACTTTTGGCACATTAACAATCGCCTTCAATTATTTCCAGTCACCCAATTAATTAATTCCCCTAACAAAATTATGGATCAATATAATCTTATGATATATACAACATCTAAATCATAAATCATGGCAGAGTAATAGTACTACCCCATACTAAGGAGTTAGTACTATTACTCTGCCAGATGGCTAAGCAAGAATCTAAATAATGTACTATCATAGTATGAAACTATCTACTCAAATAAACAAGATGATTGTCCGAAAGAATCCATTGCGCCTCGAGGCACTTTCGCTGTGATTCACGATGCTTTCGCTCCGTCTTGCCACGGAGATTTAGACTCTATTTCAGTAATAAAGCAGGAAAATGAAATAATTATTGCAATGGCTATTATGCTAATATTACTTTAATGTTATAGGAAAATTAATAAATGAATTAGCGAAGTCAGAAACAATGGCGTTATCGCTATTCAAAACAAAGTATAGTACTGTAATCCGTGATAATTAATAGTAAGCATCACAGTAATACTAGCGACCGCCCGCGACCTCGTCTGCGTGGAAAGTTTTTTATACTATCCCTCGGGAAAAGTACTTTTTTCTGGATGAAAGGTACATGTCCTTACGTACCCCTGAGAACGTGTATGCAAAATTTCATGATGATCGGTTCAGTAGTTAAGACGTGAAGGCGTAACAAACAAACAAATAAACAGACTTTCGCATTTATAATTTTAGTAAGGATTACCTACAACTAAAATAAATCACACACGTTGTTTTCTCATGTTTTTTATGTATACATTTTAATGAATAACATCTGCCTAACATGTACTGCGTTGATGTCTTTTACTCTGCAGTTCTGTAGATTTTGCATACGAATACAATAATTTACGAAAAACCAAAATCTAGAATACAATAATTTACGAAAAACCAAAATATAATCAAATGCAAAAAATATTATATTTTTAAAGTTACCTAGGTTAGTATTTTTAAAGGTACCTAGAACCTCTCACTTGTTGTGAACGGAAACACCCGTTTTTCTACAATTCCAAATCTAAAAGGACCACCAACAGGTCACAATAAATTATTAACCGATTTGCAAATTTTTTTCGCCATTTTGGAGCTAAACTGGCATTAGTTTTACTAGGACCCTATATTATTATTTTATTAGGACCCTATTTTTTATTTTTTTCCGAAATATTTACAATTTAGTAAACAAAAACCCCCCATAAAACCCGAATTTTGCAAAATTCCATAAAAAGATTCCAGTAGATTTTCAAAATTCAAACATTCACAAGTGTCTCGATAAATTTCTCAAGTTTTGGCACTATTCCCATATCGATCCTCCCAAAATCCTCGATATAGCCAAAAATACGTCTCAGGTTTACGTTAGTATATATTTTCTTTGTCTCAGGCGATTTGCATCTGACAACCATTTTCAATGGTATAAAAGAGCGGTTCCTATTTTCACCTATCTTCTACTTTCATTAAAAAAATTGAACACAATTTGTATGAAATTATCTGTCAGCTAAATTGACTGGAACATATCTGGAATCTTCGTTGGTGGTAGTTGTTGCTTGCCCTATGATAATGTTTTTAAAAGACCATGAAATCGAATCATCTCATTTTTTTTTATGGCCAACATTTTACTCTATATTTTCATTTAAATTTAAAAACCAAGAATCATAAACCAAGCTATATATAACCTTTTCTTCTATCTGCACATGTGAATTTTCGATACATTATGTACGCCACGAAGTTGAAGATGATTGCGCCACTTGAAGGAAATAGTCGCCTTAAGAAATAAGTTTGAGTTGTTATTTCGAAACTAAAAAAAACTCTTCAATCAAAATGCCCATCTTGCTCGTCGATTGTTTGGTCAAAAAAATGATGCTAATGACCTTTCGGTTCTGGCCTTGGATTGATCGAAAGATGTTTTGGAGCTATAATTGCTTCGGAAGTGAATAGAAGGAATGTGGTGATGAAAGAGAAGTAAAAATAACCGGCCAAGTGCGAGTCGGACTCGCGCACGAAGGGTTCCGTACCAAGAAACAGCAAAAAATCACGTTTGTTGTATGGGAGACCCCCTTAAATAATTATTTTATTCTGTTTTTAGCATATGTTGTTATAGCAGCAATAGAAATACACGACCTGTGAAAATTTTAACTGTCCACCTGTAGTTGTTATCAATATCGAGCAAAAAACGGCATAAAAAACACGTTTGTTGTATGGGAACCCCCCTTAAATATTTGTTTAATTCTGTTTTTAGTATTTGTTGTTATAGCGGCAACAGAAATACATCATCTGTGAAAATTTCAACTGTCTAGCGATAGCTAGGCGGTAGACGGTTCATGAGATACAGCCTGGTGACAGACAGACAGACGGACAGCGGAGGCTTAGTAATAGGGTCCCATTTTTACCCTTTGGGTACGGAACCCTAAAAATGAAGCTTATTGAAATTAATTTAGAAAAGAAATACACGTGAATACCTTTGCTTTGCTCTCACTTTGTTTGTTTGGACATATAGAATAATTGTTACATACTTATGTATGAATTTGTACGGAATTTAAAATTAATCTATAACATGTGACATTCATAATTTAATTTGCATATCAAACTACTCGATAGGACTAGTTTATACATAAGACCGCAATGTAACCATATTCTAGCAAATAAATTATTTATTTATTTATTTAGAAAGAATGAAGGTCTCAGAGATGTTGTTTTATGCACAACGGGGTGGTGCTTGACTTTCACCTGACCTGATGTTAAGTGACGATGAGGCCGAAGGTGGAAGCGCACTACACCCGGAATCCTCATCACTGAGGAACTGGCTATCTTACCTCTAACTGCCGGAACACAACAATTTTAAATGGTTGCTATGGTGTCTGATATATGTAAGATTGTGGTAGCTAGCCAGGAGGATTTGAAATAAGCCTTACCGCCAACCGAACCGAGTAATAATTGTACCCCCCTGGGAATAAAACCCGGGACCCCCGCGTCTTACACTGATGGATGAACCACTAGACCACAGAGGCGATTACACGATCATTCAGACTAACAATAGTAGGTTTGAGTAAGGTTTGAGTGCAAGTTTTCACACGTCCGTTACTATTGCGTTTGCGTTTAGATTTTAAATCTAGAACTTATTGTCATAGCATTAAGGTCTATCAAGACATTTTAACTCGAAGGCAATAGTAGTAACGTTCGCACATTTGACATTATCAGAAAAATACTAAAAACGTCATTTTTGCCGTTTTTGATGCGAGTCGGACGAAAGACTCGCACTGGGCCGTTTTTTTTAATTTTGAAGGCGATTTTTTTTCTAAGCTAAGTAGGTAGGTATGTAAGTTATCTTACCATTTACAACTTGAATCAGTATCGCGAACAGTACCGCTGCTATGCGGCATCTCGTCCGCCATTTCGTGCCTCCGTCGGCCATCTTGTTTTACAACAGATTCACTTTGGTCCATCCGTGCGTTTGAATCACATCACACATCACTTTTAAATTTGTCACATAACTGTTCTGTTTCTCTTTATTTTTAATGATTTTACACTTAATACTTGCGGTCACATTCACATTGGTGGTGCTTTTATCTGAAACAAAAAAATACGTTAAAAAATGTGCGGCTATAAAAGGTACCTACATACAACAATACTATCCCGCCAATTGCTAATGCGCCTGGCGGCCATTTTTGAACTGGCAAATGACCGGGGATAGTAGAACTGACAAAGAAAAGAGGGCATTTTTGCACTGAACGAAAATGAGAAAGTACCTTTTTGAATTTCTAGCAGATATTTTTGGAGACTCAATAGCCTTCTCTGTTCCAAGGAAAATCATGACATGATTTTTCATTTTTTTTCATATTCACGGCCTAAATATTTTTATTTATTAATCATTAATTTGAATTAATATTCGCTAGTTCGCTATTAATGTTCGTTTATATAAAATTAATAATAATATTAAACACAAGAAATTCTTGAATAAAATAAATATTATTGTAAATTAAGTGACAATACTTATTTAGTAAGATAAAATACTTTATTTAATAATGTAACTTTACTTTTTTACATAATTGTATGCAAAGGTACAGTAACATTACCCCCTTTCCACAGACAATAGTCAATTGAATAATAATTTTGTAACAGTTCTAAGTTCGTGCAATGTTTGCTAATTACTCTATAATGTTATCAAATTTGTTGTAGGAATGCAAAACAGTTTCAACTAAACAAAATCCTAGTCCGTCAACTTAGTAATCATTGTAAGAAACATTCGGAGCAGATGAGTTCTTGAGTGGAGACCGCGTATGGGCAAACGTAGTGTGGGACGCCCTCAGACAAGGTGGAGCGACGATCTCCGCAAGGTGGCTGGCATAAACTGGATGAGTATAGCCGCGTGCTCAGTGGCGTGCACTTGGAAAGGCCTATGTTCAGCAGTGGACGATGATAGGCTGATGATGATGAAACATTGTGAACCGTTTTATAAATATGGAATTATGAAATGAATTACAGGAAACTTAAAAAGAAAATTGCAAAAGAGGTCTATAAATGTGTCGGAAAATGAACTACTTACGTAATTATTTATAAAAAACGTTATCACAAATTAAAACCTACCTAAGGTTTACGCATTTCAAAACGATATTAATTATTACTTTTCGTTGATTAAAGTTAACTAAAAGTGGGTTGAATTTCACATAAGTGAATTCACCAAGGTGAATTTAAGTTTACAGAGAGGCGAAAACCTATCTCAATCCCTTAATAAGAACTTGGTACCTATGCAAAGAATGTTATCGCTATTAATATATTGTTTTTTTCCATAACCACTATGTGCAAGCAATTTCCATGTAACAACATGGCTACCTCGAAGCGTAGCATATGCGTGTAGGAAATGGCGCGTGGCGATAAATTTCTAATTCTCATCCATTCGGTGCCCTGGATTCTTGATGCCAGAATAGGTAAAACATTGGAAATATTTGTTCAGTCTAGTCTAGGTTGTTTAACAGCTGTGAATGTCAAGAAGATAAACAAATTGATTTAAGTAAGTCTTTAATACTTACTTTGCCGTTGACTTACAAACTTAACAATGTTACGTCAGTATTTACGCTTATTTTTTTGAATATTAGGTGTTTACTTATGAAATTGCTGATTTGTGAAGAATTTTAGAACAGTTGAATTTTCCAAACCTATATTTTCTTCATTTATGTAACAACCGTGAACGCTATATAATGTAAGGTAACTACTTATGCACAAATGTGTGACTTTAACTTTTGCCACATAAAAAAATGTTAAGCGTGTTAAGTTAAAAGCAAGTCTCAGCTAAGTTACAATGAACGGCTTGGTAGATAAAGGACCTATTCGCAACAAAGTGGACATTATTGCAAAATAGGAGTAAGTAACTTTCAAGGTATTTTTTTTATGGCTAGAGACCAAAAAAATATGAATGCTGTTTTATGTACACATGGGCGTACCTAGGATCTGAGCCAGGGGGGAGGGCAAATAAGATTGTTCATAAGCACCTAGTCAAATTAATAAACATAAATTAAAATAGGTATTTTTTAAATGAGCTTTATTTCCCTTACATTCTTGAGTAAGGTTACCAGATCAGAAGTTCATCATAATATACCTGAAGAAGAAAATGTCGGGATTTTGGAGCTGTTGTTGGGAGGGAGGAAACGGCCGCGCAGCGCATTTTTTATTCAGTTTCGTCTACTAGTGTTATAATTCTGCAGCAACATTTTTTTTACCGTTTTTTTTTACAAAAGACAGGCAAAATTTTTGCCTGTCTATTGTAAAAAAAACGGCTGCGCAGCGCGATTTATAGTCAGTTAGTTTTATCCACTAACTTTGTATTGCAATCCTGCCTATTGCAAGAAAAAGGCCGATTTTTTCAATTTCATCTACTAATCTTGTACTCTTGCCGTTTTTTACTTAGTTGAGAACGTGCAGGTGCACGATTTTTAAAAGTTATAGTATTGCAAATGGCAAATAAGAACTTTTATCGACAACAGCGTATAGTAGTTGGAGGTAAACAAAATCCAGGGAGCTGCCCCCCTCAGTACGCCCATGGATGTACAGTGTTTATCTTCTAGGGCCCTGTTCCAATAAATTAATCAAGTGCCTAACAATAGTTCAAGTCAGTGTTCAAAGAATGCGTTTAAACCAGTACAAACTTTGTTGTTATTCAAGACAGAGCCAGTAAGTAGGTCGCAGTACTTTACGCACGTTTGTCGCCTGCGCGCATGGAATGAATCATTAGTTCATATTAGCATGTGGAAACTCGGCCAGGCTACCGGAACCGAGGATTTGAATCACAAACTTGGAGTTTAAATGACCTTGGACCTATTACATCTTCACGTTGTTTCATCACATATTGTTGATATTTCAGGGGGTTTTTTAACTTCAGAAAACCCATTCATTTGGGGTTTATTGTCTAATTTCAAAATCTATCGCAATCGCTTTCAGGATGATACATTGATGTTTCTTTTTCGCACAAATAAAATTTTACCAAAGAAATGCAGCAATGTGTCACACTATCTGTCAAATAAAAGCGATTGCGATAGATTTTGAAAATTAGACAATAAGTAGAGGCAGGTTTGACTCCCAACAAAGTTAAAAAAATATTATGTATATATACCTAATAGAATGCACTAGAAAAAACCAATATCAGTAACTAAGATAGCTAGATCGAAAATTGAAAAAATACTCAAGATTAACTATGTACCTAAAAATCCGATCTTTTGCCTAAAAAAACTTGAAGAGGCTTTTTGAGCTTTTTACAAGAAATGCAGAGTTACCAATTGACTAAATAGCCTAGGAAGTAGTGGCAAAAGGTCAAAATTTATCATTAGATGAATTCACTTGGCACATATTTAGCTTAGGTAAAACTGAGCTGATTTAGCCCGGTAGCCATCCTCCCCCCCTTGGCAGGTAGTGGGGGGTGATATTCAAAGTTTCACGCCGCCGCACTTCAGACAAAAAATCATATCTCCTTCAATATACCTATCACCTCGACTGTGGTATCATTTTATGATAAATTAGGGATAGGGGACTCATTTTTGAGACATTTCATGTACAGTTTCATAGAAAAAAGGTAAAATATAACGGATAGTATCAAAATCTCTTTGCTAGTTTTTTTATTTAAGAGCCGGTATCTTCGAAAATACTAATTTTGTGCAAAGAAAAAAAATATTGTATTAAAGCAAATTTATCCAGCTTTTAAAAAATATATACTTTATATATAGGTATCGTACAATGTCTATCTGCAAAAAAAATCGAACATGGTATGCGACGGTGTTTCCCAACGTTTCCAAGAGCCAGTATTAGATGTTTTATTTCATGCAAAATGTATAGAACACAAACTTAACTCTGTAGCAAGCATAAAGAAATTCATTTTTGAGTCATTTAATTTTATAGACATTGAAAAAAATATATATTGCTAAAAGTATCAAAAAAATGTTTTGCTATTATTTTTATTCAACAGTCAGTATCTTTGAAAATACTAATTTTGTGCAGAGAAAAAAAATTTTGACTTAAAGTACACTTATTCAGCTTTAAAAATATGTATACTTTAAATAAAGTTATCTTACAATGTCTCTCTGAAAAAAATCGAACACAGTATGTGACAGTGTTGCCAAGAATTTCCAACTGCAAATATAAGTTGGTTTTTTCATACAAAATGTATAGAATACAAACTTAACTTTGGTATATTTTGTCGCTTATGTTCTTACGGTCTTACAATCTCTCTCAACTATCCTAAGGTCTAATACATACTTAGATCTTTTTGTGGAAGTCATAACGACTATAGAAAAAATTAGACATACGTGTTCTCAGTACGAGCAAGTCATAAAACGACGACGCGACGTGGCGTCAAAAGATTAGATCTCAAAACGACCCAGGTAGGAAAATATTCTACCAAATTAAGTCTAAAGTGCAAATAATGTTTAAATTATAATTATTAGGTACCCCAAGGACCTAGGCATATAAATATATCGTAAAAATGAAACTATTGTTGCATTAAGTATTTTTATACACTTTTGAGCTGAAAAAAATGATTAACAGGCTTATTTTCATACAAACGAGGTAATTTTAAAGCTTTGGTTCTCCGCTCAGGATTAAACGAGATGTTATCTGATGATGGCAGTTTAAAGAATGGATGGCGGAGACTTATAATGCTAAAGAAATCGAACGGATTAGATAAGTCATTTAGCTCAGGGTTGAACTTAAAAAAATATCAAGCGAAAATTTTTAAGTATGGAAAATGTAACACTCAACACTCTAGACGGTCTCTGGTGTAAACGACTCTTCTGATCCGTTGGGTTTCTTTTGCGATCTGTGCACAGTAAAAAAGGATTTCTTTAAATAAGAAAGACCAATTTCTTGAAATATTTGGTTATTCTAAAAATATATTTACTTGGGCCAATGCAATATTTTTAAAACAAAAATAGTGCTCATCTTTCACTCAGACAATAATTTTCTTAATGATTAAGAGAAATATTTTTGTTTCAAGGCTTATTTAAACTTATATCAATTAAATTGACTTAATTAAAATCAAGAAATGTCCATCTTCTTGCATCAAATTAAAATCATCTTAAATCAACTACAAGTTACTTGGATTTAGATAAACCTTTTTCAAAAAATCATTTTCTTCGATTAAGAGAAAGTTTATTGTTTATGAAGTACATAATATTTAATTTAAGATAAAACGTGCGCTCATTATAATTTTTTTTTCGTTTTAGGTCTAGCATAAGAAATTATACAATTAAGTAAAGATTTACTTCAATCAAAACATTCAGTCTAACTTTTAGACATGCAATTTTGGCCCAAAATCATTTAATAATAAGTTGGAGTACGAATTTAATATATTTAATTTAACAAAAACAAAATTGTATTTCTTGTTCTGAGAAATGATTTTGTTCGGCTTATGGAAATTTCGTTTTAAACTGAGAAATACTAAAATTTTGAAACAACGTAATCATAGTTTTCGATAAACACGATAACATTTTTACTTTGAGAAATTTATCCTTCAACAAAGATTATTATCCTGAAGTCGAGAGTATTTTTTTTTCTTCTTAAAAAAAACAATAATGTAAGAAAGCATTGTATTTAACTTAAGATGACTTAAGTTAGAGTTAAGTTAGTGGGTTTGTTGACATCATGGTCTGACCCGCGGTGTTAAGATTTTTATCTAGTTCTTTAAGTAGTCAGAATTAATTTTGTTATGTCAATCTCAATCGGGTTTGTTGCCTCTGGGTGTCGCGTCCTACTTGGAACGGCTTCCCGGACTCCACTCTTCTTTCACGCACTTTTACCTTGATTTTTGTCAGGAAGTCAAGGAAAAGGAAGTCATCGGTGTTCTTCAATTATCTCCACTTAATATACAACAACAACAAAATATTCATCTTCATTCAATACACAAAATCTCCATTTATCTTTTTCATCAAAAATCAGTAATTACTTAGGCCAACTAAACATTTACTTAGTATGAGTAAAATTATAATTTACTCTAAGTAAAGTTAGTCAATAAGAGATATATAAGATTTTTCGTATCAAGAATACATTTACTTGACTGTACAAAATAACGGTGTCTTGAATGAAACAACACGTGTCTGGGAATAAATTTATTATTCTTGTAACAACTAAATATTTTTAAGAATATTATTTACTATTACGAAGAAATTATTGTCTAGCGTCTATAGGGAGAGGATCATTTTCTTGATTTAATAAATATGTCTTAAGCCAAAGCAATTTGTCTTTTTATAAGAAATCTGTTTTTACCGTGTGCCTTCTCCATTCACTCCTTAAATTGCCATCATCACATAATACCCCGTTTAATCTTGGGCGAAGAACCAAAGCTTTAAAATTACCTTGTTTGTATGAAATAGGGCTGTTGTTCCATTTTTCTGCTCACGAGTGTATAAAAATACTCAATGGAACAGTAGTTTTATCTTTACGATATATTTGTATACCTAGGTTCTTAGGGTACCTACCTATTATGATTTAAACACTTTTTGCACTGTAAACTTAATATGGTAGGATAGGACGTTTTCCTACCTGATCGTTTTGAGCTGATCTTTTGACGCCACGTCGCGTCGACGTTTTGTGACTTCCTCATTCTGAGATCAAGTCTGTCTATTTTTTTCAATTGTCGTTATGACTTCCACAAAAAAATTTAAGTATAAATTAGACTGTACGATAGCTGAGAGAGACTATAAGACCGTAGAAACATAAACATCAATTGGCCGCAAAGTTAAGTTTGTACTCTATACAATTTGTATGAAAAACCAACTTAACTTGAAATTAAAGACGTTTGGAAACACCTTCGCATACAATGTTCGATTTTTGTCAGATAGATATTGTATGATAACTATATATAAGTTTATATGTATTTAAAGCTGAATAAATGTACTTTAAGATAGTATTTTTTTCCTTTGCATAAAATTTGAATTTTCAAAGATACCAACTGTTGAATAAAAAAATAGCAAACTGATTTTGATAATGTCGTCAATATAGTAAAATATATCACTTTTTTTCTATGAAACTGTACATTAAATGTCTCAAAAATGGCTTCCTCATCCTTGATTTATCACATTATGATACCACACTCAAGGTGGTAGGTATATTGAAGGAGATATGATTTTTTTTCTGAAGTGCGGCGGCGCGTAACTTTGAATGCCACCCCCCCTTACCTGCCAAGGGGGGGCGGATGGCTACCGGGCTAAATCAGATCAGTTTTACCTAAGCTACATATGTGCCAAGTGAATTCATCTAATGACAAATTTTGACCTCGCCATACATGAGTGCCACTACTGACCTAACTAAAAGTACCTAGCTATTTTGTACATTCATTCTTTATTCGATATCATTATCAATAATTTGGTATGCGTATGACGTATACAGTTATATCTAACCGTTTTTATGTCTATTATGAGTTTATCGACTCGACTTTCACTAAGGATCGCGTCATATTTATTAGTAATTTAGTAAATTAACCGCTATTGCTAAATATGCGAATATTTCCGCAGCCGTATTGAGTAACGTATTGACACAGTCTAATAATTAATATATTTTCCTATCGTTGATGTAGTTATGTGTTTAGACAAACTTCGCAGCTCCGGCGTTCCTAGGTTTGACAAGTCAAACCTCTGAGAGCCTAGCCAAAGTAACATTGGCAAATCTTCGCTATCGCTTCGCTTTCGAAACATGTATGGGATTGACATATATAAGGCTTTTTTAACAATCGTATTTTAATACGTCAAATCCATACATGTTTCGAAAGCAAGCGATAACGAAAATTTGCAAAGTTAGGTTTGACAATAAACCTGTCAAAGTCCACTTCACAATCATCTTAAATTTCGTGCTTTTTTTAAACAGACAACATAAACCTTTGGTTCACGTGAAGATTGTTAATTTAGATAAATTAACATACAAAACAACACATTATGTACCTTATTTTAAGTCCGACTGGTCAAACCCCGATTTGATCGAATTGAGTTTCGGGGTATGACTGTCAGCTATAGGCAGATTGAGGGGATTGAGGGGAGGATTGAGGGGCAGATTGCCATGTCGTCGCCCCCCCCACACAAAATACTTTTGCGGATTACATTTCACTTGTATTGAAAATTACAATAAAAAAATTAAAATTATGCAAATTTTTTATTGTTCTAATATTTTATGTAGGTAGGACCAGCCCCCCTACTCAAATGGCCACATTTCTATTCGTTCACTAACTTAAAGCCTAAAAATAAGCAATTATACTATCAAGTCACCCGTCGCAAGTTTGTGTAAATTACAAATATTGTTGTTTTGTGTGGAATTGACAAGCCTACGACACGTAATTTTAGATTTTATGGCTTATTTTTAATTTTTGAGTTAGCGAACGAATAGAAAAGTGGCCATTTGAGTAGCCCCCCAGTGCCTCTATTTTTTTTATCTTAGACATGGCCCGAGGCTCCGAGCCCCCTAAATTTAAATCCTGGATCCACCCCTGCTCTCTTCCAGAATGTGGTAGGAGGACGCGAACCCCACATCCCACCTCATCGTTACCTTGTCAACACAACTCAATTACCCCACTTATAAATTATTACGCTAAGGTAAACCCCCAGTAATTTAATTTTTCTAATCTAGCATCAGCGGACATTACAACAACTCATCACGTCGGACATCTCATTGCAAAAACGGATCTGTTTCGTACGACTGGACTTGCGAATCTGTCACAATGTCGCAAGCTCGCAGGCTGAGTCAGTCAGTTATGCAACGTATGCAGGTCAGGTGTGACGTTGTCGCGTTATTGTTTGATGTCATACTTAACTACGTCATAGAAAAGCTGTCATAATTTTGCAACTTTTGCAGACTTCCCTTTTTTATTAATACTTATGGCACAAAATATACTTGACAGGAGAGCCGCTGCTGGTGTTCTAGACATTAGTACAAGCAATCTCATTGTCAGTATTGTAACAATGTAAAAACGAAACCTTTTTGAATACGGTCAGAGCGCAGGGGCCCTATTATATAAATCCCTCGGCTAGTGACAAGCGCCCTTTTTCATTCCTAAATCTGTAATTTAGGATAGCTCGTTGGAAGCTCGTCGGCCAGTAGATTTCAGTGTACTTTACAATTCGAATGTCAACTGTGACTTTACGTCGAACTATTCCAAACAAAAAATTTCAAAAATGGAGCCCCAGGACCGTAGCCAGAGTTGAATTTATGGTAGGACGGTGGTAAAAATTTCTGATGTGAACTTAAAAACAAATTGATGGCATTGGAATTTTAAGGTAGGGTATTTCCTCACAATGTCCCCCTCCCCCTGCCCCCCTAACTACGACCCTGTCAGGGTGGCGCTTAGTCAGGAGTAGGCTCCCTAGTACGGGCCTACTAGATGAATATAATTTACGGTAGGGAGCGCTGTGCGACCCGAATCGCACTTTATTGTTGTTGGATCAAGCTTCTGTTGACATCAGCCATTTTAAATATCCCCACTGCTGGGGCACAGGCCTTCCTTATGGACGGATAAGGAGGATGGGCCACAACCCACCACACGGGCCCAATGCGGATTGGTGGGTGTTAACGACTGCAAATGTACCCGGGACCAACGGCTTAACGTGCCTTACCTTCCGAAGCACGGAGGAGTTTGAGATAATAAATTTTTGGTCACCCATCCGATGATCGACCCTTGCGAAAGTTGCTTAACCTCCGCAATCGATGGGCTATTATCTATTCTGTGCTAGTAATAAGTAGGGGGTTAAAGTAAACCGATGAGTCGTCAAGCGTGTGTCGGTTTTGTAACGCGCACCGCGCCGTATCCGCGTAACGGTGAGCAGGTGGCTACCGATACCGACCTACATGCGCGCAGCGCGCACGCACCGCCACGCCTTGTGTGTCTGCCTGATTAAGGAGTTTGCGATCGATTGATAAGTACTGCTCAAAATAAATTTTCGATACCTACAAAAGAGCTACAGCTTGACCATAAAGAGTTGACAAAAATTGAGGGCGCCACTTTCTATGTAAACACGTCAAAATCACGAATAAATTGGCAACACTTACTAAATTTTGTACTGAAAAATTTTAGTTCCATTTTATTTAATTTCAACTCTTTATGGTCAAACTGTATAAGTTCTCAAAAAATATTTTTCTAATATAAATTCAATCTGTTTTTATTTGAATTTGATATTGTTCGAAAGCTGTAATAGTCAACTTACCGACTTTGCTGTCAAAAATTTAGAATTTCAAATGTTTTCAACTTTAGAATTGCAAATGTTAAATTTCGCGTATTTTTGTATGAAACTCCAAATTCTGGGTATTCTTCAAATTGAAGAGTGAATTCGAAAGTAAATTCGGCAAGTTGAATATTACAGCTCTCGAACAATATCAAATTCAAATAAAATCAAATTGAATTTATTAGAAAAATACCTTTCGGAACTTAGCTCTTTTGTATGGAAAATCATTATGGTGACCCCTATTTTCATTGAGCAGTATATTGTCAATAGTACTATTATTTACTTATATTAACTCTAATTGTTTTTTGTTTGCCACGATTTTAGTTTTCACGCCGCTAATACACTCGACAGTTTTTGATAAATATTATTATTTTATTAGCGAGATATTTTGTATTATTGCTATTACTTCCTAAATCTTACGCAGAACATTTCGCGAATAAAAGCTTATGTTAAAATTAAAACAATAATGCATGCAGTCCCATATCCAGAAACATCGACAGGGCATGTATTTCGAATCAAAATACAAATTTCAGATGCCAAACTTTAACAATCGCAAATGCGCTCGGGACCAACGGCTAACTTGTCTTTCGAAGCACGGAGGAGTTCGAGATAATAAATTTTTGGTCACCCATCCCATGACTGACCCTTGTGAATCAATCGCTGGGACAGGGGCTATACCACTGCACCACCGAGCTTCTCTATCTTTAAGCTATTTATTACTAATCATTTATTCATAAAACTTATTTACTAATTTAAACCTACTTTCTAAGTAACTGGAAAGACCCGATAACAAATAATATTGTAAATCTAGTTTGCAATGACAAAAAGTGTCATCGAACTCGTAAAAAACCAGTTTAAATGTTTTCGTAATAAACTGTTATGTGAATAAAACGGTTAGAATACGGAATGAATATTTGCTAGAATTCTCCATTGGAAAATGACCCAATACTGTTTTTAGGGTTCCGAAGCCTAAATGGCAAAAAACGGAACCCTTGTCTGTCTGTCCGTCCGTATGTCACAGCCACTTTATTCCGAAAGTATTAGGATTACACAGTTGAAACTTGGTAGGTAGATGTATTATGTTAAACGCTTAACGAATTCAACATAAAAATAAAAAAAATAAAAGAATAAGGGGGGGCTCCCTATACATGGAATGAAACCGAAAAAATTTTTTTCTTCAAACCAATACGTGTGGGTAAAATGTGTCCCCCCCCCCCCCCTCTAACTTTTAAAATAAAAGAGAGTGAAAAATCTGAAAAAAATATATGCTGTAGACATAGTAGATTCTACTATGCTGTAGATCTTAATAAACACTTTCAACGAAAATTAGTTTGAACGAAATATAATAATTGGTTTTTGAGATATAGCACATTTTCCAAAACCGCAAATATAACTTTGTCATTCATACCAACACTGTGAAAAACAAAGTTATTTTTGCAGACGAAAAATAATAGTGGTATGAAATATCGTATGGTATACGGTAACTACGGAACCCTACGGCGCGTGGTCCGACACGCACTTGGCCGGTTTTTTTTTCTTTAAAAGATTAATTTGTAATGGTCATTAGGCATATTTGACCTGCTTGATGAAAGTTATCCAAAAACAAAAAAAAAACGATTTGGATTATTTAAAATGTTTCATTTGTGATACTTTGTCATACTGTAAAGTTTCGTCTACTGAGGTTTTACTGTGGGGGTCCACTACCTTCCTTTCCTACACTATAAGTGCGTACGTTTTTTCAGTTTCAGTTCCATGTATGGAGAGCCCCCCTTAATCTTTTATTTTTTATGTTATTGTAAAAATCGTACAGCGATATACAGAATACATCTACCTACCAAGTTTCAACTGTGTAATATTAATACACTGGCCTGCAAAACTAAGTACTACAGAGGTCTATTTTCATACAAACAAGGTAACTTTGAAGCATTGGTTCTCCTCCCAGGATTTAACGTGGTGTGATCTGATGATGGCCATCCAGGGAGTGAATGGAAAAGATTCAGATTCCCATACACACCCAATAGATCTGATCAGCATTCTAAGAGCTGTTTGGATATGTTTAAAAAAAACCACGAAAATAGCATTAAAATGTATGGAAATGCTGTAAGTGATAACCTCTATCCTAAAGGTGCTCCCTGACCGGGAGCATTCGCGTGTAATGTAATATTATAGATACGACTTTGAGCTTTAGTTTATTCCATAATGTAAGACGATGTTACAAGTTGTATCAAGATATTACACATTGTATCATTACAAGGTGCACATTGTAATGCTCGGTTCTCCTCCTTCACTGATGTAATGCTCAAATCTGTAACGTTACATTACACGCGAATGCTCCCGGTGAGGGAGCACCTTTACAGCTCTTAGAATGCTGATCAGATCTATTGGGTGTGTATGGGGATCTGAATCTTCTCCATTCACTCCCTGGATAGCCATCATCAGATCACACCACGTTTAATCCTGGGCGGAGAACCAATGCTTCAAAGTTACCTCGTTTGTATGAAAATAGACCTCTGTAATACTTAGTTTTGCAGGCCAGTGTAGTTTCGGAATAAAGTGGCTGTGACATACGGACAGACAGACAGACAGACATGACGAATCTATATGGGATCCGTTTTTAAAAACCACTCTTTTTTTAAAGTAAATTAATTAGTGTAGTGACAAACACTTTCCTATGAAAAAGACGTTAAAAACACTTACGAAATCACTTTCACATAGTATTGCTAGTATTTAATGATTTTTACCATACAACTTAGAATAATAGTTAACGACTCATAAATCTTAAGTTGCACTTTCCATGGAGTAAAGAAATAAATAAATAAAAATGGAAAAGTTATTATTTTGTATCTATCTAATCTAAAAAATATTATTTTGTATTTAAAATGAGATATGAGAGTTGATAAAAATATCATACATATTTAGTCTAATTTTTACTATTGAATATAAAGAAAAAACCAAACATATTTTTATTATGCCTGTAGGTTTTAATCCTTTTGCGTTGATTTTGATTTTTAACCTCAGAATTTCTTATTCATTTGATTTTAAAAATAACTGAGATACAGTCTAGGTACCTTCCACGTAAAACCAGACAACAATGAGGATTAGTAACAGGTTTGAATCCTTTAGTTTTACTGATATAGGTAATATAAAATCATATTAATAGCTATGAAACTTAGTGAAAGATTTTTTGAAATCCGTTTAGAAATGGTTGAGTTATTAAGGGTTTGAAAGGAAATGCCAAACTCAATGCAATATGTGTTTATCACGTACGGCATAAGGTTCGCGTACGTCTCGATGACGTCACAAGGACCCCCCAAAATAACAGTGTTTTAGCATGTTTTAGCTCGTATAACTTCTCAGGTTTAAGAGATATCACAAAAATTTCTTCACAGTTAATCATGTGGTGGCATAAGCTTTCTGATAAGCCACTAAACAAAAATCGTTACTGATCCTCATTTCTTAAAAATTCCTAATCCTTACTAATATTATAAAACGTGTTACAAAACAACCCCTAATCTCGAATATGGTAGATAGGAACCATCAAACTGAACAACTTTTACTATGGGACCAATTCTAAAATCACAAAAAAAAACCGGCCAAGTGCGTGTCGGACCACGCGCCCTAGGGTTCCGTAGTTACCTTATACCATACGATATTTCATACCACTATTATTTTTCGTCTGCAAAAATAACTTTGTTTTTCACGGTGTTGGTATGAATGACAAAGTTATATTTGCGGTTTTGGAAAATGTGCTATATCTCAAAAACTAGTTATTATATTTCGTTCAAACCAATCAACCAAACCAAAAGTGTTTATTAAGATCTACAGCATATATTTTTTTCAGATTTTTCACTGTCTTATTTCAAAAGTTAGAGGGGGGGGACACACATTTTACCACTTTGGCAGTGTTTATCTTTCGAACGGTTGACTTTAAAAAAAATCGTCTTAGAAACCTCAATGCCATTTTTAAAGACCTGTCTATAAACACCCCACACGTATTGGTTTGAAGAAAAATTTTTTTTTCTAGTTTCAGTTCCATGTATGGGGAGCCCCCCCTTAATCTTTTTTTTTTTGTGTTAAATTCGTTAAGCGGTTAACAGAATACATCTACCTACCAAGTTTCAACTGTGTAATCCTGATACTTTCGGAATAAAGTGGCTGTGACATACGGACGGACAGACAGACAGACATGACGAATCTATAAGGGTTCCGTTTTTTGCCATTTAGGCTACGGAACCCTAAAAACACCTCTATCATACATTTTGATATTTTCGTTATTAATTTTTATATGAAACAGCTGATTCTTTTTCGCAATTTCAGAATTGGTCCCATATTGTTCAGTTTGAAGGTCTATCTATCGGCAATAGGGGATTTTTGTAACACGTTGATTACGCCTTCACGTCTTTACTACTCAACCTATCATCATAAAATTTTGCATACACGTTCTCAGTGGTACAGAAAGGAATAGTTTGGTGCAGAAAAGAACAACCTTTCGTCCAGAAAAAGTACTGTTCCCAAGGGATAGCAAAAAAACTTTCCACGCAGACGAAGTCACGAATGGCTGCTAGTGAAAATATTTTCAATTAAATATTAATGTTTGACAAGCTTTACTGTAGGTACGATAGATTATATTATTGGGTGAGTATTTTCCTTCAGACAGCAGTGGGCATAATATTTCAAAATGAGTTTCACTTTTCGTTGTGCAGTATGCGGGTGGGAAATTGTGATAAGCAAGTTAGTTCGCAGTTCTTTTTATATTTTATGTTTTCAGCTTTCACTCGTATCTTTGTCTGCATAGACATTTGAGAAAATCCTTGAGAAACCAAAAAGTCTCCAAGCTTTGTATGTCTGCCTTGCCAATAATTTAATGTAAGTCAGTTCAGCCGTTTTTGCGTAGTTCAACCTGGTAAGTTTATCGGTAACTGTCCATGTCTATCAGTCATTTTTAATGTCCTCACTGCTGGGGCACAGGCCTTCCTTATGGGTGGATATCCGGGCCATAACCCAACACGAGGGCCCAATGCGGATTGGTGGGTGTTAACGACTGCAAATGCAGCCGGGACCAACGGCTTCACGTGCCTTCCGAAGCACGGAGGAGCTCGAGATGATAAATGTTTGGTCACCCATCCCATGACCGACCCTTGCGAACGTTGCTTAACCTCCGCAATCGCTGGGCCAGGCGCTAAACCACTGCGCCACCGGCATCGGATCGGTAACTGTGTTGGCCCATAATGTTCCCATGTTTTCGATATCTTCGACGTTGATAGCTATCTCGAGATCATACTTGAGAAGCTCTGCTTATAGGAACAGCATCTCAGGTAGGTATGTGATATCTCTTCTCATAAGAAGCGTTTTATAAATACAGGCCTTACGGCCAAATACTCAATCGTAGGCCACCTTAAATTCAAAATACCGACCAATAGCGTGTCGGGCTACGCGTAGTATGGTTCCGTAGTAAGGAATGATTGATAATTATTGTTAACTAGCGGCCACCCGCGACTTCGTCTGCGTGTAAAGTTTTTTTTGATATCGCTCGGGAACTGTACGTTTTTTCTGGATGAAAGGTACCCTATGTCCTTTTCTGCACCCCTGACAACGTGTATGCAAAATTTCGTGTTGATCGGTTTAGTAGTAACGACGTGAAGGCGTAACAAACAAACGGACTTTCGCATTTATAATATTAGTAAGGATATACTTGAATTAGACTTAATTTCAAAAAAAAAAAAAAATGATGATGTTAGGTAAGCAGCTAGTTAGGCTCTGGTTTTAAACATATGTTTAAAGTATGACATGAAGTATTATAGCTTATGGTTTAGTTGTCATGCAAAGACATTATAATAAACGTCTTGCTTGATCTGCATACCAATTCGTATCATTTCACACATTCACTTTTCACATTTCCTACCTTATATCATACCACTATCAAATTTTGTCTGCAAAAAAACCTTTGTTTTTTATAGTGTTTGTATGAATGACAAAGTTTTATTTGCGGTTTTGGAAAATGTGCAATATCTCTAAAAAATATCTCTATATCTTTTTCAAACAAATTTTCATTGAAAGTATTTATTAGGCTTAGATTATATCAATAATCTAAGTTATTAGGATCTACACTACAGCAATTTTATTTTTTATTTTTCACTCTCTTATTTTAAAAGTTAAAGTGGACACACATTTTACCACTTTGGCAGTGTATATCTTTCAATCGGTTGACTTTAAGAAAAAAATCTTAGAACCCTCAATGTTATTTTAAAAGACCTATCTATAGACACTCCGCACGTATAGGTTTAATGAAAAAAAAATCAGTCTTAGTTTCATAATGTGAGTCCCCTCTTAATCTTTTTTTTTATGAAAAACCGTAAAGCGGTTCACAGAATACATCTACCTATACCAAGATAAAGTGACTGTGACATACGGATGGACGGACAGACAGACAAACATGACGAAACTATAAGGGTCCGGTTTTTACCATTAGGCTACGGAACCCTAAAAAGTTGACAGATTTGACAGAAACGCTATGAAACTGACAGCTTCCTTAAAGTTAAGGAGACCTTAACAGTTCACTAAAGATTTTAGCTAAGACGCCTTTGAGTATTTTTTCTTCATATAATAAGGTTCGTCAGTTCAGTATATCTGTCATCGTCAATACTTTTATTTTTCTAAGTGCGCCGCGTAGTGCCAGTGACCTACTGAGAACCGGCTTGGCGAGCGCAATTGGTCAGTCGGCCTGAAGGGCAGACCAGGTATGCGGGTACTGAAGACCGCACATCTTGCGCAGCATTTGATGGAGCAGAAAATGAAGAATAACAGTGATTTTTGTTTAGTGACTTATCTAATATCTTATAGGACCACATGCACAACTGTGAAGAAATTTTCGCGATATCTCTTAAAACAGAAAAGTTATATGGCATAGAACACTCTTATCTTGTGTTGGAAAATGACGTCATTGGTCATAGAGGTGAACCTTGCGGCTTGCGTAATAAAGCACATATTAAAGTGGGCTCGGCATTTCCTTTAAACCCTTATAACTTGGAAACTACTCGCTTGATTTGAATGAAACTAAAACATGTGTATTGCTGGATATTTAGCTACATGGTCGTAAAGTTTCAAGTGATTTAATAGACCCAGTGACATTTCTCCATTGGATTTGGGAGGGTTGAAAGGTTTTTTATGCACAACGGGATATAGTGCTTGACCGGGAAAGTCACCTGATGGTAAGTGACGATAAGATACACCCGAAAACTGGCTATCTTACCTCTAACTGCCGGAACACTTCTTTTAAATTGTTGTTATGGCGTCAGACTTAGGTAAGATGGTGGTAGCTAGCCAGGCGGACTTGAAATAAGCCCTACCACCAACCAAACCGAGTACAAATTGTACCCTCCCCTGGGAATCGAACCCGGGACCTCTGCGTCTTACACGGGTGGGTGAACCACTAGATATTATTAGTGAATGACTTTGGACAGACAAAAAGAAGGTACAACTTAACCTTTATGATCAGAAAGCCTAACTTGCAAAACGTCTTTAAAGCATAAAATGCTTAGTGACTAAAATGCAGATAACCTAACTGACCGGAACCCTTTCGATTTTGATCTGCGTTATCTCGTATTCTTGTGATAGGTACCATTATTGTATGAATAGAGTTTCCCTATCAAAGAATCTATTCATCCCATATTTTTTTCATTCTGTAAATAAATACTAAAAACCCCATAGACATAGAAAAATTTTCGCTGCGCTCAAGAAGACCAACAAAGCGTGGAAAGGAGAAGTTAACATCATACGGACTCGGTCTATGAAAAAAAGAGACAAAGGATCAAGTGACATGTGCCAACATTTTTTACAGTAAGAGCCCCTAGCGTCCCGCCTAGCAAATGAGCAATCACAGTTTGTTTAAAATATTTGTTAATCTTAATTAGAATTTCAAATAAAGGTATCGTGGAGCCATGGTGTCTTGTGCTCAAAGTAATTGTAATGTGACAAAAAGAAATAATCCAAGTAATCACACTTTTCACAGGTAAATAAGATATTGCCACACATTTCTCTAAAACCAAATTTCTCTACATTTATTCGTTTATTGACGAAGAAAATAGTTCGGAATATAGTTTATTAATTTACTTTGCCATAATATAGTCATATTTTATGAATCTAAGTCATATTTTACGTATCTCATATAATAGTAGATTGTTATACAAGACGCTAAAATGACCCATTCCATACGAGGTAGTTTTAGAATAAATAGAAACCGAGTTACAATGGGTTTTAGCGTCGTGTGTTACACTCTACTTTTCACTACGATTGCGAGAAAATAAAATACAATATTAAATACCTAGTTTATACTTCCGTAAACGAATTCACTCGTTTTTCTATCTTCCACGTCATAAACTTTTCATACAGTATTTAAATAAATGGTGCTTGACGGCAAAAGATTAAAATTATTTCTTTCCTACTTACGGTCACACAATTCAATTATTTTGGAATTAGAGAAAAATTCTAAAGATTTCGCGCCAGTGCCTTTTTTAATTTTTACTGTAGCAGCTAAAAACACAATGCACGCATTCTACGATTTTAACTTAAAGTCACAGAGTATAAATAAGTATGATTTCAACGAAGAGATCGCTGCTTTTAGTTCCATTTTCAAAAATAAAAATGAGAAACAGCCCGGCTCTTGTACCTTACAATGACGGACTTTTTGAGCAAGAGGAGTGAAAAATGTATGCATTCGTTTTCGGATCACCTGTTTATTGACATTGTTGTTCTTTGACATTCTATTTCTATGAAAAACCCAAACGCACGAAGGGGTTTTAAGGGGTTTTTCCGGTCCTTACAACAGATTGATTCTATACCGTTTACGAAGTACGGAACCCTAATATTAAACTGACTCAGAGATAGCCAAGAATCATAATATCATAGATTAAGTAGAATACGTAAATTATGTCATAATTCTTGTCAAGTGTTAACACTATTATTACCTCCTGTAGCTTTCCAGATTAGTCCCATGGCAATTTTTATGGGACGATTACGGTGGGACGCCATAAAACGATGATAGTATCACATTATTAACTATTTAAACTGGTAATAAAATTCTCACTTTTTATAATAACTTATTTTATCACTTTTTTAGGGTTCCGTAGCCAAAATGGCAAAAAACGGAACCCTTATAGATTCGTCATGTCTGTCTTTCTGTCTGTCCGTCCGTATGTCACAGCCACTTTATTCCGAAAGTATTAGGATTATACAGTTGAAACTTAGTAAGTAGATGTATTCTGTTAACCGCTTAACGAATTTAACACAAAAATAAATAAAAAAAAAGATTAAAGGGGGGCTCCGGAACTGAAACTGAAAATTTTTTTTTGTTCAAACCAACACGTGTGGGGTATCTATAGATAGGTCTTTAAAACGATTTTTTTTCAAAGTCAACCGTTTGAAAGATAAACACTGCCAAAGTGATAAAATGTGTGTCCCCCCCCCCCCCTTTAACTTTTGAAATAAGAGAGTGTAAAATCTAAAAAAAATATCTTAATAAACACTTTCAACAAAAATTGGTTTGAACGAGATATAATAATCAGTTTTTGAGATATAGCACATTTTCCAAAACCGCAAATATAACTCATCATCAGATTATAAAGTTTTGGATTAGAATTGAGATTTATACAGGGTGTTTGGAAATAGCCTTATAAAGCCGAATATGGTAGGTAGGACCCATACAACCCCAGCAAATTAGTGAAAACGACACCACATGGCTGAGTTTTGTTTTTTATTTGTATTGAAAATTGCTAAGTGTCAAGTGTGATTACCCCAAATCTTAGAGTAAGACGGGCTTCTACTAAATAACAGTCCTCTGTCTCAAAAAAGGATTCTGCGGTGCCTCACTCCTCACTCCTTCAGTGAAACGAAGCCTTTGTTGCTCGAAGACCCCAAATAGACTATTGTTTTCGATAGGCAAAAGCAAAACCCATTTTGATCTAGGGTTGCCACTATGCTCTTTATCATAAAAAGAAAAAGTCACAAACATGTGGTTTCATGGTACTGTAGACGGCAAACATCTTGAAATCGGGTGGGGATTACGCAGAAGGCGTATTTTGTGTATGCGTAGCGGTGAGGGGCGCGCGCTATTGGTCGCTCGCAAGTGCACCCACTCCGTCAAAAGAGCGTCAAGACGTTTATTATTATTATTATTAATTGACAGGCCAGCAGTTGAGACAACTGATAAGAGCCTGTATCAAATTATAACATGGGTTGAGTTTATCTTTCATTAGTTTTTAAATATTTGTCCAATCTATTCCTAAACTGAGGGCCTAGCCAAAGTAACATTCGCTAATCTTCGTTATCGCTTCGCTTTCGAAACATGTATGGGATTGACATAAGATTTCGTTAACAATCGAATTTTTAAACGTCAAATCCATACATGTTTCGAAGCGAAGCGATAGCGAAAATTTGCAAATGTTACTTTGGCTAGGGGGGCTGGTTCGTATTCTGTGCCGATATCTCTTCTTCTGGCAACTTGTTCCAAGCTTCAACTACTCTATTATTAAAGAAATGTTTATGTGGATTGTTTCCTGATAGTGCCTTTGATAATTTGAGATGATGGCCTCGTAGGTTTGTGTTCCGTGAGTACTGGAATAGTTGTTCATCAAAATTCTCAATGTCATAGTTGCCGGAATTTGTACCATATCTACCATATTCGGCTTTATAAGGCTACTAGCTTTTGCCCACGACTTCGTTCGCGTGATTAAGATAGTTTTGCATTTATTTTGAAAGTCGTGGATTGCCAATATACCTAGTTATTTATCTGTAGACCTCATTTCACACATTTAAATCTCATAAAAATTCATTTTCAAACTGGAACACTCTGTAGCACCCTGTATAACGGGAATTTTCTAAAACCATTTCTTAGTGCTCACCTACACCATGAAAGGTATTTACCCTTCAAAAATGGTGTCTCTACCTTCATACAAACTGCAACACCATGTAGCACCCCGTATAACGGGAATTTTTCAAAACCCTTTTCGTAGTGCTCACATACATTATAAAAGGAATCTACCCTCCAAAAATGGTGTTTCTACCTTCAGCCCCATATAAATTCTCATACAAACTTGAACAACCTGTAGCACCCTGTATAACGGAAATTTCATAAAACCCTTTCTTAGTACTAACCTACATTATGAAAGGTATTTACCCTCCAAAAATGGTGTCACTACCTTCATACAAACTGAAACACCCTGTAGCACCCACGGAAATTTAACAAAACCCTTTCTAAGTGCTTACCTACACCATGAAAGGTATCTACCCTCCAAAAATGGTGTCTCTACTTCAACCCTATACAAATTCTCATACAAACTTAAACAACCTGTAGCGCCCTGTATAACGGGAATTTTCTAAAATCCTTTCTTAGTGTTCACCTACACCATCAAAGGTATCTACCCTCCAAAAATGGTGTCTCTACCTTCAGCCGTTAGGGCTCCACGCTTATCCCAACAATAAATGAATCAATCAATCAATCAATTTAGAGTTTTATATGTATAGATTACCAAACACCCTGTATAACGATTTACATCCTAATCGTCCTATACAGTGGACTTTTAAGCGCTCCGCGAAAACGATCATTTGCGCTTGTCAATTTTTACGTCATTGACACGGAAATTGACCGTTAGTTGTCAATACCTCCAACAATGGCATTGACGAAAAAATTGACAATCGCAATTGATCGTTAGGTACCGGCGGGCTTATGATGATGATGAAGATTTATTGGATGTATTACTTATCACCGATTCAATGAATACCTTAATTGTTAACGGTTAGCTTCACGGTATAGACATATGGGTGAGCTCATGTCTATAGCTGTTAGAATAAGTTGTACCACAGTAAATAGGTAAGCAGTATCGCACTTATAAGATCGCTCTAGGGTGATGGCTGAAACTCGGCGTTTCTTTGCTTTCAGCAAAAACTACGCCGAGCCTTGGCTCTGTTGCACAAGTTCATATTTTTATTTTTTAAACATTATAGTAAATTGTGAAATTAAATATCTATTGATATAAGACCCTTTTTGGTTTGGTCTAAAAACTATATTGTTGCTGGATTTAGCACGTCACTAAGTTAATTCATACGAAGGTTTTATTCAAAAAATCGAAAAACCATTAATTTGCAGAGTTATGAACAATTTTGAAAAAAAAACAACAGTTTCATTCAACATACAGTTTTCACAGGCTTACCGCTGAAAAGTTGCTTGCCTATCGGACTTTTATAGATTGTACTTCGGTGAGTGTGCTCAAGAGCTGCATGAGCTCATTCCACCTTCTCCTTTCTACCATCGGACATCCAGACGCACTGCGGGTTACCACCCGTTCCTAGTTGATATACCTTTTCTGCGTACCAAACGCTACTTAACATCTTAATATATAAAATCGTAAACTGAATGACTGACTGACTGACTGACTGACTGACTGACTGACTGATCTATCAACGCACAGCCCAAACCGCTGGACCTAGAGACTTGAAATTTTGCACACAGATACTTTATACAGTGTAGACATCCACTAAGGAAGGATTTTTGAAAATTCCATCCCTAAGGGGATGAAATAAGGGATGAAAGTTTGTATGAAAGTCCCTCAGTTTTGAAGCTAGAATATTCAAATTTTGTGTTTAGGCTGACGATTGAAAATTAATAAATACGGGTCTCAGCGTTTTTCAAAATTCTACCCCCGAAGGGGTCAAAAGGGGGATGAAGTTGTGTATTAAAGAAAATCCTTCATTTTCGAAGTAAAAATCGCAAAATTTATTATTTAGGCTTATGGATAGAAATCTAAAGCAACGTATATTGTTTTTTTTAGGATTTCAACTCCAAAGGGGATGAAATGGGGGTGAAAAGGGTTAAAAAACCCTAAAAATAGATATGGATGTCGTTATCGGGGTTTTGTGGGATGACGATTGCAAAAATGACATTTATTTCGAAGTCCAACCACGGTGGACATGATTTAACCCCTAAAGGGGTGAAAATGGGGTCCAAATTTTGTATGGAAAAATAATATAAAATAGACATTACAACTTTAAACTTCTTAGGAGCACATCTAAAAATAAATAGGCAAATATATATTTTGTTATTTTGAAAATCAACCCCTTAGGGGGTAAATGGGGTGAGTAAATATAAAAATCGATATAGATGTCGTTATTGGGGTTTTCTGGGATGACGATTGCAAAAATGACATTTATTTTGAAGTCCAACACGGTGGACATGATTTAACCCCTAAAGGGGTGAAAATGGGGTCCAAATTCTGTGTGGAAAAATAATATAAAATAGACATTACAACTTTAAACTTCGTAGGAGCACATGTAAAATAAAATAGGCCAATATATATTTTGTTATTTTGAAAATCAACCCCTTAGGGGGTAAATGGGGTGAGTAAACATAAAAATCGATATGGATGTCGTTCTTGAGGTTTTATGGGATGGTGATTGCGAAAATGAGATTTATTTTGAAGTCCAACGCGGTGGACATGACACATATGGACCTGGACCTGGACATGCACATCCAGGGAACGGGAACGGGAACCGGAACGGGCACTGGCACGGGAACGGGAACGGGAACGGAACGGAACGGAACGGAACGGACCGGACCGGACCGGACCGGACCGGACCGGAATGGAACGGAACGGAACTGAACGAAGCGGAGCGGAGCGGAACGGAACGGAACGGAACGGAACGGAACGGAACGGAACGGAACGGAATGGAACGGAACGGAACGGACCGGAACGGAACGGAACGGAACTACAACGGGAACGAGACGGTAACGGGAACTAGAACGGGACGGGTACGGGAACGGGAACGGAAGGGGTACGGGACGAGTACGGAACGGGAACGAAACTGGAATGAAACGGGAACGGAACGGGAATAGAACAGGATGGGAACGGGAACGGGAACAAGAACCGGACGGGAACGGAACGGGAACAAGAACGGGAACGTAAGGCGTACGGGACGGTTAGGGGACGTTTACGGGACGGGAACGCAGCGGGAACGGAACGGGAATGGGAACGGGAACGAAATGTGAACGGAACGGGAACGAAACGGGAACGGAACGGGAATATAACGGGACGGGAACGGAAACGAGAACAGGATGGGAACCTGACAGGAACGGGATGGGAACGGGAACGGAAACGGAAACGGAAGGGGTACGGGATGGTTACGGGACGTTTACGGGACGGGAACGCAAACGGGACGGGAACGGAACGGGAACGGGAAACGGGAACGGGAACGGGAACGGGAGCGGGAACGGGAACGGGAACGGGAACGGGAACTGGAAGCATTGTGCGAGGCCCGCCACACGCGGCAAATGTCTTGCCTCGCGAGGCAGCGCGCTTGATGGGGACTCGCCAAATCGCGTAAAAATGACTGGCCGAATCCTGGTTGAAGGTTCCTTAAAAGGATTTCGTCTAATATCCACGCGGACGAAGTCGCGGGCAGAAGCTAGTCGTATATAATGCGCACAGCTATGGACACAAACATCTACTTATCGAGAAAAAGAACGCGCGTAAAAGTACTCGAAAGAGTTCTTACAGATCACGTTATTCTCTATGGGAAATATCATTTCGCTTTTCGATGGTAGATGGCGCTGTACAAATTTCCTATACAAAATCACTCTACCGAAATTTTTTACGCGCGGTATATTTTTCGATACTTTTCGTGCTAAAGTTACGGATTATTGGCAACAAAGTAAGTACATAAACTCTTAGCTAGTTATGTGTTACATCTTTCAGGTTTAAATTTTTTATTTCCACACATTTCGATCTTTCAGATAATCGTCTATGTACTTTATAATAACCTTTACCAATGATGGTTTTATGAAGTTGCTTTACTGAATCTACACATTTTCTATGGTTGTTTAAAAAATGCGGCCGGTAATTACGGTCGGTTCGACTTTATCTTGTTTTTAAGTGTTGAGAAGGATTCTGGTATACAGGTTTCGCTATAGAATTTTTTATTTGCTATACGACTAATGTTATATTTAGACAAGGTACAGATTCTTTAGTCCATTTGAACCAAAATTATTGAATCCTTACTAATATTATAAATGCGAAAGTCCGTTTGTTTGTTTGTTACGCCTTCACGTCGAAACTACTGAACCGATCATCATGAAATTTTGCATACACGTTGTCAGGGGTGCAGAAAAGGACATAGGGTACCTTTTATCCAGATAAAACGTACAGTTCCCGAGGGATAGCAAAAAAACTGTCCACGCAGACTAAGTCGCGGGCGGCTGCTAGTAGGTAAATAATTTGGTTTAGTGGTAGTCTCCTTTCAGTGTATTTCTACCCAAAAACGTTATCACTAAAATAAGAGGTTCGTATAGTTTCCTTGTATACCATTGAAAGCTATCTTCTGCGAAAGTAATTACAGAAATGCCTTACAGAAATCTGTGTATTGTATCAACTTGGCTACGTAAGCCCATACTAGAAAAAACCGGCCAAGTGCGAGTCGGACTCGCGCACGAAGGGTTCCGTACCAAAACGGCAAAAAAAAACTGTTTGTTGTATGGGAGCCCCCCTTAAATATGAATTTTGTTCTGTTTTTAGTATTTGTTGTTATAGCGGCAACAGAAATACATCATCTGTGAAAATTTCTACTGTCTAGCTATCATGTGGTTCATGAGATACAGCCTGGTGACAGACAGACAGACAGACGGACAGCGGAGTCTTAGTAATAGGGTCCCGTTTTTACCCTTTGGGTACGGAACCCTAAAAAGGAAGTTAAATAAATAAATAAATGCTTTTCACACAGTGCCATCTAGCCCCAAACTAAGCAAAGCTTCCCAAATCCCGTCCGAGCTGCTACTTTCTCTAATATTTTTATTTAATGTCAACCAAATAGGGGTGAAACCCTGCCGTGCGTCTGGACGACCGATGGTAGAACGGAGATGGCGGAATGAGCTCATGCAGCTCAAGAGCACACTCTCCGAATTATATCCTGTAGAAAACCTCCAGACATGCTCCAGACAAGCTATTTACTTTACGGCGGTGGGAAAGACTGTGAAGATTGGTTTTTAATAGCTTACTATCCCCAATGAGTTTTATGGCTCTGCGTCGCTACTAAATGTTGACAATTATTATCCTTTGTTCACTCTGTACAAGATTCCTAAAATACCAGATGAGAAGCATACCAGATTATCTAAGATGATAATGCACCATCATCATCATCATCATATCAGCCGCACGACACCCACTGCTGGGTATAGGCCTCCCCTAAGGATCTCACGACGATCGGTCCCGCGCTGCCCGCATCCAGCGGTTTCCCGCGACCTTCCCCCTCACGTCGGTCCACCTTGTCAGGGGTCTAACCACGGAGCGTCGTCCGGTGCGCGGTCGCCATTCCAGAACCGCCCCGCCCCAACCAACATCGGTTCTTCTCGCTATCGCTATGTGTCCAGCCCACTACCACTTCAGCTGAGCAATCCTTCGAGCGATGTCGGTTACTTTTTATATGATAATAATAACGCATTACTTATTATTGTTATAGCTGATAGGCAATAGAAAAGACATCAACGCATCATCATCATCTTCCTGTCCTTATCCCAATTTATTTGTAGTGCTCTACACAAAATAAAATTTTGCACTCGTAGAACGACCACTATTGGGGTCGGCGCAGCATGTAATACATACTGCATTAGGTTTTGGCAAAGTTTTACGGTCGGCCGCCTGCCTGACACCAACCCTCCTTGGGAATGCTGTTGTTGACAGTTTCCTCGCTGCCATTCGAGTGACCCTTTGTGCGATGGTCTGCACCGGGTCCCTAAAACTTCCCTCTATCGCCTTCTACGATACCCACGGGATGAGATGGGACAGTCCTATTCTTAACCGGAACTGTGCGGCTAAAAGACATCAACGCAGTACGAAAATAAATCAAAAAGCTCACTTGTCATTTTATTAACACGTTTTTATTACGTCGTCGCTTTTGGGATTCGTCCATTAATGATAATGAATGTTATTTAGCATTTTTTCCAGAACCCCTCCCCTCCCCCCTTCAATACAATCACGTCATTAATGGACCCCTGATAATTAATTACCCATTAGGGTAATTCATTATCAAGAAATAAACTTTAAAAATAATAAGTCTGACTATAAAAATGTAAACATTGTGTTTTATTTTTATGGTAACTTTCTACTGGGTTTGCTGATTAAAAAGTTTTTTTTTAACATCAAGTGGCAAGCAAATACTTTGGTATTAATGTTATTTTATTTTTCTTTTAAATTAATTGTAAGCTTTCTATATTATTAAGCGTAGGTATGTAAAATAATTTTAAGTAAGTATTATCCACTTCTTGACTTGACAATCATTATTGCCGGTAGCTGGTATAAAATCACCTATATGACAATAATTCTCTCCAAATTATAATCAAATTAACTTAAAGTTATATAAATACACCTATCTTACTGCTTTTCTTAAAAGATTTCAAAACCAAGGGAAAATTCACGAAGCTTTTAGAAAACAAATTCACTGTAAATACATAATCATGTTACTTACCGAATATTTAAGTAAACAGCTGTTGTACCCAAAAAGTAGGATATAGTGTGTGGCAAAAAATATGTATCCGCCAGTGTTTTCTTGAAAAACTTTCACATTTTACTCACTATACCACATTGAATACGGTTTTAACACTTCACCCAAAAATGTATTAGAAAAATGTCTAAAATAACTGAATTTCCAAGCCAAAAATGTTTGTAATTAAAAAAGTTCAAATATCCCTCTTAGTTTCCTTTTCATTTTTTGAAATTGGAACACTACTTGCGCGCGCTTCGTTCGTATTCGACTGACTTGAATCAAAACGATCAAGCCGGAGCTACGCGTATGAAAAAGATAGACTATACATTTCTTATGAGAGAGAGCGAGACGGATATAGGGTGTCATGTAGCGGTAATTTTTTTCTCCTTTCGCGCGTCAACTTTCTAAAACGCCTTGAGGTGTTTCGGTCTTGTTATTTTGGTGCTAAAATCTTTGATTCGATTTTATTCTTATCTTTATGGTGTTCTAAGCCAGTGGGCGTAGTGTGAATAATAAAAAAAATTGCTATTTATTATGATTTTGAACTATCCAATCTTTTTATAAGGCATTTAGTTAATCTATCCCTTCAAGAAACTTAAATCGATTATGATTGTTGTATGGTCTGTGGATAAAAAACAGTATAGAAAAAAGAAAATGGTTCCAGGACTATGACGTCATTGGATGTGTAATTGTATTGTCTATTTCGTCCTTCACTGACAAGGCTCGTTGGTCTAGGGGTATGATTCTCGCTTCGGGTGCGAGAGGTCCCGGGTTCAAATCCCGGACGAGCCCGAATATTCCTTTTGCACATTTGTTATTTTTGGATAAAAATAATAAACTTCCATCTCAAAATCACTGACGTACATTAAATTCAAAGCTTATTTTGTCATTTATTTTGCTGTGATCTTCAATATACTTGGACCATAAAACCAACGTATGCTTAGACACTTACCTACTTGACGCAAATACTTTTTAATGTAGCTTATTTTTTTAATTCTTAAATCAACAGTCTACCTTCACTTTATTTTTTGGTAATATTGCTTTTTTGATCTTCAAACTAATTTTTCTTCAAACTACGCCATCTATTAGTTACTTTTCGATTTTCTTTCTTCAAACAACATTATGCTTTCTTGTTGCCATTTAGTTAGTTCATCTACTTGACAATAGATGACAGTATATCAAAAGAATGCGTTCAGGTGTTTTTATTTTATCCGTGTCAAATTAAAATGTAAAATTAATTTAAGTATTTACATTAATTTTGCCTCCCAGCAGTATTATTTTTCAATCAAATAGGATTTTAGTAATTTATAAAAATGATGTTAAAACTACTTGACCAATAAAAAAACGTAACAAAAAAAATTGTACCCTTGAACGTTCTTCTTATAGTTATATTTATATTTCTCTATGGTTATAACTCGACTACGTTAAATAGGTATGCCATTTCATACAATTTCAAACCAAGAATGAACTTTTTAACTTTACCATATTATACGACAGGTGTTTTGCACCGACGTTTTTGTGTTGATTTTGTTGCATTTTGTATCCTCGTTTTATAAACAAAATAAAAGAAGAAAATCTAGTTTATTTATATGGACTAAATTGTGGATGCGTTAAGAATTGAACTCAAGAATGTAAAATCATTTGGCTTACGGTTTTAAAGCGATATTTTCATTAACTTCGTGCAGTGTTTTGGTTTAATTTTCATACGAGATACAAGTGTTATATTTTTGTTATTACGATGTCTGCTGGAGCTAGTACATCGCGGAGCCCTATATCCTCGTCTTCCTTCAGCAACGTTAGTGGTCTACTACCCAACGCCAAGAAATATGAAGAGATTAACGTTATTGGAACAGGTAAAAAACTTTTGTTTGATTGTAACCTCAATGTCCATGCGTCGCCGCCTGCCGGTATACAGTTACGCGCATTTTTATGATATTACTGCTATAATCCTACTAATATTATAAATGTAAAAGTTTGTGGGTTTGTTTGGATGTTTGTTCCTCAATCACCCAAAAACTACTGAACGGATTTGGTTGGGCACACAGATAGTAGATAGCCTAGATTAAAACAGAATACTTTTTATCCCGATACTCTCACGAGAACCAGGCGGGTGAAACCGCAGGTGGCCGCTAGTATTTCACTTTCTTTTCCCTGGAGAATCCTGGAATGCAATGATAACCTAATGGTTATTAGGACAAAGGGTAAAATATTGTTTTTATGAAGCGATTAGAATAGGTACTTGAAACTGTTCAGATATTATTGGGTTTATATTAATAATAATGTTTATAAGTAGCTTGTGCAATTGCATACCAATATAGCAAGCACCGTAATAAATCTAAAGGTATTTTTGTTTAAAACTAAAAAGCGGCCTAGTGCGAGTCGGACTCATGCACGAAGGGTTCTGTACCAAAAAACTGCAAAAAACACGTTTGTTGTAAGGGAGCCCCACTTAAATATTTAATTTGTTCTGTTTTTAGTATTTGTTGTCGGCAACAGAAATAAATCATCTGTGAAAATTTCAACTATCTAGCTATCACAGTTCATGGGATACAGCCTGGTGACAGACAGACAGTGGAGTCTAAGCTTAATTCCATTTTTTTCCCTTTTTTTAACCCTAAAAAACATTTGTAGTGTAAGTAGGTAATACTATTTCCTTATTACTTGACTGTTGAAATTAAAATTGTTAATATTTTGTTTAGGAGCATATGGCACTGTGTACAAAGCCCGTGACCTCCTAAATGAAGGTCATATAGTGGCTATGAAGAAAGTGAAGGTCGCCCTAACAGAAGATGGCATCCCACTATCCACCGTGAGAGAAATTGCGCTGCTCCGACAACTGGAAGCATACCGACATCCAAACATTGTCCGGTGAGCTACGAATAAAGTTAGTTAAAGGTGGCTGTAAAATAATAATAACAATAAAGCCTTTTAATTTTTCAAACCCTTATTTTCACTATTCAACTTAAATATAGGTACTTTAATTTAATTTGGTTCTGAAACCTCTTGGGTAAAAGCTTCCCCCCTCTCCTTCCACACATTTCTGTCTTGAGCCTTAGTTATCCAGCCGTTGCCCGCTATATACATAACACATTTTTTTCCCGGATGAAATGGGACAGAGACAGAATGGGGCGATTTCTTGTCATTATTGCATATTAAAATATAGTAACAATATATGAGACGAGAACACAGACGGGATGGGGAAATATGTGTGGTGCACAGCATGTCTCTATCTCGTCCAGGGTTTTTCCCATTGCCTTAACACTAAAACTTTGTCATTTGTGTGACTAAAGGTATGATTCCGATCTCGGCAGCAAGCAGCAGTGCGCTCCAAATTGAACCATAATATTATGAAAGACGGCTCAATTTGAAGTGAGCGGAGAAGTGTCACGGCTGCATAGCTATGCGGTTCAATTTGGAACGCACTGCTACTTGCTGCCGAGATCGGAATCATACCTTAAATGTCTAGTTTAATACTTTAAAAAGTTGTTATAACAAAATGCTAGTGTTTAGCCATATTTTGCAACTAATTGAAATATTATTTCATCTCCAGACTCCTAGACGTTTGTCATGGCGGCCAGTCGATGGAGAGAGACCAGCAGCTAGTGCTGTTCTTAGTTTTCGAACATGTGGAACAAGATCTGGACTCCTTCCTGAAGAGATCTCCCGGACCGTTGTCGGAAAACAGAATAAGGGTGAGACATAGTGCCATATATAAATAAGAAGTAAGAAGTGTTATATATAAATATAAATAAAAAGTATGAAAAAACATTAAAAAATGTCGTAACGACTTCCAAAAAATTACACTATATAAATAAAATAAAACACTCTCAAAATAAGATTAAAACAATGTGGCAAATTGTCCGAGAACGTACTAATAAAACAAATACTAAAGATAAATCAAATATAAAATTAAATACAGGAAATAAAATTACTTCCAACCCAAAACAGATTGCTAACATTTTTAATAACCATTTTGCAGCTGTAGGAGCTACTAGTTGCCCCCAAGTAAATGGTCTTCCTGTTCTCCACCCATCTGAAAATTCAATTTTTATAAGCCCCGTAAAATTAGAAGAGATATACAAAATATTAAAAAATCTAAAAAACAAACTGAGTCATGGTGTGGATGACTTCCCTCCTAAATTATTCAAACAATGTGCAAAAGAATTAACATACCCACTAACGGTTTTAGTAAATCAATCTTTTGAAGAAGGTGAATTTCCGGAATTATTAAAACATTCTCTCATTAAACCAATTTATAAGAAAGAGTCAAAAACAGCCCCAAGCAATTACCGCCCAATTGCTTTATCACCTACACCCTCAAAGATATTTGAAAAGGCTATGTACGACCGGATTTATAAATTTTGCGAAAAATACAATGTTTTTACTCAATGTCAGAATGGTTTCCGTAAACATAAATCAACTACCTTAGCAGTTTATAAATTTATTCAAGAAATACATAACATAATCAACAGTAAAAAATACGCAATTGGAATACTACTAGATATGTCAAAAGCATACGATAAAGTTCAGTATAATATCTTATTGAAAAAACTGTATGACATAGGTATCCGAGGTCAATGCTACAATTGGTTAAAATCATATCTCAATAATAGATAACAAATGGTTGAAATAGAATACTTTAATGATAACCAGCACAAAATAGAAAAAATTAGATCTAACACCAAAATTGTAAACGCATCAATACCTCAAGGCAGCGTACTGGGGTGTCTTTTGTTTCTAGTTTATATTAACGACTTTGCAGAAGCTTTAAATGAATATTGTGTCATGTTCGCGGACGATATTTCTATCCTCATATCTAGTCAAACCTCTACAAAATTAGAAGAAAAAATTGATAATATATTATTAAAAACTACAAGTTGGCTGACAGAACATAATCTTCAAATTAACTTTACTAAAACAAAATTAATGACCTTTCATCCCTACCAAAAACCTGAACTAAATATAAAACTACATAACAACAATTTCACATTAGAAACAGTAAAAGAGCACACATTATTAGGTCTAGTGATTGATACCCACGTTAGCTGGAAGCCTCATGTAGAAAAACTGCACCGAAAATTAAATAGCTTTATGTATGCACTACGAGAAATAAAAAAAACAACAGACGTAGCCACCGCAATAACAACTTATTACGCGTATGCATACGCGTGGCTAAGCTATGGCGTCATCCTATGGGGGTCTAGTACTGATGTCGGAAGTTTATTGACAGTTCAAAAGAAACTTATTAGAATCATTGTTAACATAGAGGAATCAGACAGCTGCAAACCTTACTTTGAAAAACATAAAATCTTAACCTTACCCTGCATCTATATTCTAGAGATATGTAAATTTGTTCGGAAATACTCAAATTTATACAATAAACGAGATGATCAAAACATAAAACATAATCTTAGAAACAGAAATAAATTAATACTTCCTAATTCTTATATGAAACACCATTCGTCCAGCCCGCTAGCCATGTCCATAAAAATTTTCAATAAGCTACCCGATTCACTTAAAAATATCAATGATGATAAAAAATTCTCAAATAATTTAAAACAATTACTTACAAAAAAATGTTATTACAGTATGAAGGAATATTTAGAAGATGAAAATATAGAAATATGAATGTTGTAGACAAAAAGTAAACTAAATTAAATCATTAAAATACATAAGTGCAATATAATTTAACAGAAATTAATAAATAAAATAGCTATTTATTTATTTATTAAAAGGAAGTAGTTTTTATTCATTAAGTAAATAACTCCTATTGTAATGAAACAAATATAATTAACTAATTAAGATATAATTAACTTCATTAAGTATGATTTATATAATAATGTTTAAGTAATAATAAATAAGTGTTTGCTATCTATTACTTATTGTTGTTGTGCCCGACAGGGTCCATAGTGATCTAAAATATTATAATTAAGAACTACTGTAACACTGTGGAATGCAATAAATGATTTGAGTATTGAGTATTGAGTATAAAACTACCTACTAATATTATAAATGTGAAAGTTTGGTTTTCTCATTTTGGGTTCATTCTGTATATCCACAGAGCATGTCCTACGACATCCTCTCCGGTATAGACTTTCTACACTCCCACCGGATCGTCCACCGAGACTTGAAGCCACACAATCTGCTGGTGACCCGAGCGGGGCGGGTGAAGCTGGCAGACTTCGGGTTGGCCAAGACTTATGATGCTGACATGAAACTTACGAGTGTGGTGAGTAAAGTACCTATTTAATCGCATGCAATCGGCCGTTCACGAGCATGACGCATGAACCAGCCTTCGCTGTACCATAGTTACGCCCACTGCTGGGTACGGTAGGGGGCGTCCATTAATCACGTGATGTTTTTTTGCGCAATTTTTAACCCCCCCCCTCCCCCTTGGTGATAAATGGTGAGGTTTTACGTTAACCCCCCCCCCCCCTCTAAATCACGTGTAATTTTTTTAATCGGGGAAATCGTCCTGGTAACGGTGAGTCAACAATCACACACAGTTTTCGGTTAAAAGTCACACGTTCAACGAAAAAAATTAATACACGTGATATCTCACTACACCCCTTGTCCCCCCTTGTGATACTTCGTGATGTTTTCAACTTACCCCCCCCCCCCCTTTCGAGGCTCACGTGATTAATGGATGACCCCGTAGATGTCAACCGCTCATGTTTCTTACTTACTATAGTATGTTCTGTAAAAATCTGGGTTTCTAAACTTGTTACAAAGGGGTATGGGCACAAATGTATGAACTCTGGTCCTAGACCCAATAGATATAAACAGTGTATCGTTAGAAAGGTATATTCTCATAGAGCACGAATAGGTATGCTGCTTGTCCTGATATTCTACGGACCCGCCGCCCCGTTAGGCAACTTTCATTGGTGACTGTACTATCCGAGATACTGAAAACACATTACTTTATAAGCCGATATCTCGAATCGGACAACAAATCTAAATGTAACCCCATAATTTTTTTCCTCTTGAAAAGACCTATCCATCGATATACGATTTAAGTCTATTGGTCATAAGGACCAAAGTGCCCTTTGCGGGCCCGCTAATTATTTCCCTACAACGGACACTCATGGGCGAGCGCTCGTACCACAAACTCAGCATGCACGCCGATAAAACGACGCCCGTCTTACATTATAGCGATAATTACGCGACAACCGTTTTTCAATCAGGTTTTCATAATACATTTTTTTTTTGCATTTTTTTGAGACAGCAACTCCGCTCTGGCTCACGAGTAGCTTCAGTCCCCCGTGACCACGGCAGCTACAAAGGTGCTGAAACGTCAGGAAAATAAAAAATCTAACCAAATACCAACTAATTACCAAAGTACTTTCAATAAAACCGCGCTAGTATCCATTAAAAAGTGATTTATTCCTTGTTCTAGGTGGTAACTCTGTGGTACCGACCTCCAGAAGTCCTTCTAGGTGCGTCATACAATACTGCGGTAGATGTATGGTCGTGCGGATGTGTGTTAGCCGAGTTACATACAAGACAACCGCTCATGCCTGGCACGTCGGACTCTGAGCAACTGCACTGTATATTCAGGTAAAATAATAAAATAGTAGATTGTACAACAAGTGCATAAAACGCATCATTTTACCCGAGACGATATATATCCACCCGAGCCGCAGGCGAGGGTGGATAGTCAAGTCGAGGGTAAAATTAGTTTTATGTACGAGTTATACACTCTGCTTTTCACTTCGATTGTGAGGAAATTAAACAACAATAATGTAAAAATAAAAATAAAAATATTTCTAATATTTTAGTGACAAAATATATATTTTTGGAATGTCCTCATCAAGGCCTTTCATTTGATACCCATATTCAAAAATTGAAAAAAAATTTTTTTATCAAGGTCTTTCAATAAAATTGATACCCATTTTCAAAAATAAAAAAAGTGAAAAAACAGAATGAAATAACTAGTTAATTCAATGAAGTTTAATTGCACGTGTGGCTGTTTACCTGACGACCTTTGTCTTAAAGTCTGAGACTTAGACGAAGATTTTACTTTATGCACTAGAGCATAAAAAGCGATTTTATGCAGCCTATACCCAACATAAAGACGAACTTTACGAGCATGAGAAGTGAAAAAGTATTTTTAAGGCTCCATTATGCGAAATCATTTGTATCTGTCTTTGTCTTTACGTGTAAAGAGTATGGAAAATAACCTCACTTCTGCACTTTTTCAATGTTTTTCGTTGTCTTTTCATCATCAATTCATCTTTCTTGAAAAAAAGTTATTGAAGCAACTGCACAGTACGTTAAAGTATATTTTGATGTAGAATTCAATACGTTTCCGCTATTATTTACGCCAAAAATATGGCCCGCGACAAGCGCTTTTGATGATATTCTGTTTTTTTTTTACAATCATCTGTGAGGTTTATACGCAATTTAATACTTGTAAAGCTCGTTCGTTTAGATAGTGTCGGTACACCCGCAAGCAAATGTATTCAGAGACAGGCATACCGGCAAGTTTTTGGTAATGTTACTGATAATGGTAACAATACTGTTATCGGTATCGATAATTATTTAAGTTGTAAGTACCATAGTGTGCGGGAGGGGGAGGGGGTCATGTTTTTAGATAATGGTGTCCGTCCCTTTTTTTTTTTTTTTTTTTTTTATATGCCGAGGAAAACCGCATTTACGCGCTTCCCTTCCCGCAGGTGATCGGGAAGGGGGCATGTGGGACTCGCCAGGAGGGGACCGCAACATTCAACGTTGCGGCTCCCTCCACGACTGCCTCCCGTAATTCCACCAGGTCAAAGCCCGATGGAATCCCAGGAGGAGGGAATACCCACTAAAAAACCCCGGCACCTGCCCTCTCGCCGCACGGTGATCAATTATTGAGTTTTAGCTGTACGAAATTCAATTTTCTCAAAATGAAGGTAGTTCATAAAAATAGTCGCTACGTGCTGAGGACTATTGTGTACACTTCGTGCTGCAATATTATTTCAATACGTGTTGTCTGTCATAAAATATTAATGCTCAAAGTTACCGACTGCGCTAATTGCATTAATAATTTAGTTTGCATAAGATTTATCTTGTGAAGTTAATTATTTCTTGTAGTGTAAATTGTTTACTGAGGGATTTGAAAAAATGGTGCATATTCTTAAAGGTATTTATGATTTATTTTAAGTATTAGTTTATGCTAGATTGTTATGAAGATATCAGAAAAAAAACCTATTTTATATACTTAATTTAACCCATTTTTTTGTTTCTGAGACCATTATCTTTAGAGAAACATAAAGAAACATGGAAATTTTAAGTTTATTGGGATTACCAAACCCTCAGCTATTATATTTAAAGCGATTTTTTTGCCCATTTTTGCCCTACTTGAACAAAGTATATGATTTTTTAGGTAACGATGCTACCATAAAAAATCAAGATTTATTCAATGTGCTTAAGCAACATCCTCCAATGAAACCTACGACTAAGCAATCAAAATCAATGTTACTTAGCTTCGTATTACATACCATTGGAGTGCCAAATTTGAACGTTACAGAGAGAAACAACTTGCGTAATACCATTCATAGATTTTGTACTTCAGCCGCTAGAAATTGGATAGCAACTAGCCGAGATGTGACTAAGTTTGAGAATAAGTATCAGGATTGGCTTAATAAATGCATTATTATCTCCGGTACTCCAACAAATGAACCTTCTACATCACGTAATACTTGTAAAGGGCGGCCGAAACAGCTCTTTTCGAACATTTGTGATAGAACAAAGCGTCGCAGGTTGAATGAAGAAGTAAATACTAAAAGTGCGGAAGAATTATGTTTAGCCGCGGAAATGAAACTGTATAAACTTGGAAAACGTAGTGCTGCTTCGACTTTACACAATATTTCATCTTCTGTCAACAATAGTAGTTCAGATAAATGACTTAGTGACCAAAATGAAAAGATTTCGTATTCGGCAAAAGAGGCATTATCGTTGTTTACAGAGTTGAAATTAACACGTCATCAATACATAGCCCTAAGAACATCAGCCATAGGCAAAAATTTGAAAAATCTTTATCCACCATACTATAAAATTATAGAGGAGATACAAAAATGTTACCCATTAAACATCAGGGTTACTGAATTTCAGCCGAAGTTCCCGTCCAAGATTTGGTAGACCATACAGTTTCCCGTTTAGTGGAAAACCAGGACGTTGTGTTAATGTCTTTTACCGACCAGTCCATTATAGAAACAAACATGTTTTACAAATGGGGTGCCGATGGTAGTGGAAGTCAAAAGAATTATAAGCAGAGATTTGCATGCACACATACGTTTTTTTGAATGCCTCTTGCATATTTCGTATAAATTACCCTTAAAAGAGTGGCAAGTCCGTGGTGAAGAAAATAAAAAAGTTGTTGCTGATAGAAAAAAAACGATTCAAGAAGAATTTAGAAAGCAGTTAGGCTTACTAGTGGATGTTCCCAAACAAGGGTTTGGTAACACAAATGATGGGAACACGGCTCGTACGTTTTTTGATAAACCTGATGTAACACATGCAATTACAGGAATTAATCGTGATTTAATAGTGAGGTTTGGAGTAATTCTAAAAACATTGAGCTGCCCTTATAAAATTAATAGCTCCGCTTTCAATGATTATGCGAAAGAAACGGCCAAATTATATGTACAGGAATATGACTGGTATCCTATGCCACCCACAGTTCATAAGATTTTGGTCCATGGCAAGGACATCATTGATCATTTTTTATTGCCTATCGGTCAACTGGGTGAAGATGCACAAGAATGTCGGCATAAAGAAGTGAAATATTATAGGGAACATAATACCAGAAAAATGTCCCGCAAAGAAACCAATGAAGACTTATTTAAAATGGTTCCCTATGTATTTGCATAAAATTTTAAGGCATAATATGTCTTAGCATAATATGATTTCGCCGAATGATGTTTACGCATAATATTACTTAGTCATAACAGGTTATGCATAAGTTTTTTAGGCATAACTAATTTAAGCATAATCATGTTTAACCATAATATTCTTTAGCATAAATTTAAACACGCATAATGTTATTAACGCATATTTTAATAAACAAAAAAATGAATACACTTCGAAACTTACACATTTAAAAGCTATTGCTAAAAATTTACACTTGAAATAAATGTAAATATTGTTTGTCATATGCATGGCTAGGGGTATGTATTTACAATGCCGAAGTTAAAAACACCGAATTTCACAAGACCTATGGATGAAACACCGAAAATCAAATAGTCGAACGGTTGTTTGGCTGTAAGTTTAAAATCACGAAAGGATATTTTAACTAAAATACTAAATCCCGAAGCTTTAAAAACTGAAGGTTAATTGAGGTTTACATGCCAGCAAGTCGGTTCTGGCACTTCGCCGACCGCTGCCGCGGCACTCTCGCTTCGCTCGCTCGGCTCGTGCGTTGTAGGTCGCAATCAAACTTAACCTCCTCCAAGCTCGCTACGCTCGCTCGTCGTCGCACCTAACAGACTTTTGGGATTTTGAACTATCGGCATTCTAACTTTCGGGGTTTCGAACTATCGGTCATTTAATAATCGATCTTTTAAGTTACGGTTTATCGGAAATCGATATTTAGGATTTTCGGTATTTTGAAAATAGGTGTTTTTTACGTCGATATTTCGGTCGTAAATTAATTAATTAATTTCATATTAATATGAAATTTTCGGCATTTTAATACATACCCCTCTAGCAAGAAAATAAATAACTACGTTACGTAAAATTGTTTATTCTTATTGTTTTTGATTTTTATATCTAAATAATATTAGGCGAATAGACAATATGCCTAATAACATTATGCGAAAACAAATTAGTCTAAATGATTATTATGCTTATCCAAATAGTATGCCAGAAAACAATTATGTCAAAGTATTATTATGACAAAAAAAAATATGCCAAATCCGTTATGCCAAATCAAATTAGGTATAAATTCATTATGCGAAAACAAGGGATCCCATTTAAAATATTACTGGTAACTTCGGATCCCCAAATCTCAAGTCTTCACTCAGTAACATTCAGAAAAAAAGGTGCCCTTTCCTGTGATGTTTTAGCGTTACTAGACGAACCTTGTATAGTTAACGAGGAAAATGAAGAATAAAGATGTCTGTTTTTTAATTAATACTATTAATTTGCATTTTTATACTCAATAAAGGAAATAAATAATAAAGTGAAGCTCAAACATTTATTTCACATTAAAAATAATACATTTCCGGCGTTTAATATTATCGTCCACCTAAAAGTTGAAAATTGATCACTGTGCGCCGCTACGCCGACAGCCAAAGGGCTGTGTGTGGGACCGTGGAGGCATTCCCCACAACGGCTGACGCGGCCTGCCCGCATCCGGGCCTCCTCCGATGGGGAATGGCCGGGCAAGTTTGGCCATTCCCCCCCTCTCATCAGAGCCGTGCAAGGCGAGCAGTGGTTCACCTCCCACTGCCCGCTTGACCCCGACAGGGGGACAAACCCCCCCCCCTCAACGGCTCCCGTACGCCTCTCCTCGCTGAGAGGTGTGAGGGGAGCAAACCTCCCGGGCTAAATCCCGGCGCACCGACTGTTCCGGCGCCTCATCTGCAGGGGTTTGAGACGTCTCCATAGACATCTCAGTTGTGGGCGCATGCGCCTCGACTTCCTTGAATCCTCCGTGTGCTGGGCGGTTGCCTTTAACGACTGGAGGGGTGCACTTTATACTGCCCATTACATGCCCATGGGGCCGACCAACATCGGCGCAAAGGGCACACTTAGGCTCAGCTTCACAGCCCGCTGCGATATGCCCCGGCTGCCCACATCTAAAGCACAGTGTGCTACGATCTACCTGCGAGGGACACCGAGGCTTGGTGTGCCCTGTCGCCATACAGCGGAAGCACCTCATTGGTAAAGAGGCCAAGATTTTTACCCTAGCGGTATTCCAGCCGACTATCAGCCTTCCTTCCTTAGCAATCGCCTTCGCTGCCGCTACTGGACATCGCAGCAGCAAGCGTCCCCTTCCTTCCGGGCTTATTTTGATGTCCTGAGCCAGGATCGTCTTTGGGTCACATTCGGCCTTCTGTGACACAGCGAGTAGCACCTCCTCCTTTCGGACAGACTCATCAAGGCCTGCTATTAGCAGGTCCGCCATCTTCTCTGGCCGTCCTACTCGGGCCATACCAGCAAGCGCTGTGTTTAGTTTCGCCGCGAGAACATCCGCCTTCTTGCCGCTGGGGTCCGGTACTTCGACTATCCTGGCCCCCGTCTGGCTCACCCGGGTCCTGACACCCTCCGTCAAACCTATCTCCGGTAAAGACACCTCCTTCGTGGCCGTCGCCATTACATCCGCGTATGTTAACCCTCGCTCCGTAGCCTCCGGCAGCAGTGTCAGAGTCACTGCCGAGGTTTTAGGGGTGGTTAGCCTTACTCGCTTCTTAGTCGGCTTTATCGCTGCAGGAGTGGCAGTTTTCGGCTCTTGTCTCTTATCAGCAGCAGCTGCATTTGCTGCAGCCTTAGCGAGTCGCCTGCGCTTTTTCCTATTACCAGCGGTGCTCCAATCATTAGCACCACCGGTTGTGGGAGGCACTGCAGGTGGGTTGCGTGCCTCCGGTCGTCTCTGCCTTGGCTGGGATTCTCCACCTGGGGGGGGGGACAGTGGTATTTGAGCCTAGCAACTTAAGCTTTTCGTCTATGGCTTTAGTGAAAGCTTCCCTAAGTGAGCGCTCTAACGCGTCTAGCGACTTTTGAGTTACCTCAGCTTCTTTTACAGCGGTGCATCTACATGAGCATTTGCCAATCATCTGCTTGAGCTCGGCCATTTCATTCTTTAAGGCTGACAGTGCCCCCCGGAGAAGTTCGTTCTCCTCCTTTAGTTTGGCAACCTGTGCTTCTTCCTTCTTTCGGACCCTTTGGAGAATTTCCGAGAATCCCTGGACCATTTCATCTTCATTACCCAGATCCATCGAGTCACAAGCCGCCAGACTGGCAGCGATTGACCCTTCCTTCACTCGATCGTCTGCAGTTGTTTCTGAGCAATGAGCCGTCTCTTCCTCACCCAAATCAATCGAGTTGCTCGCCTCTTGGATTGGAGCAACTGAACCTTCCTCCATGGTGTCCGTCCCTACTTGTGTTTATTGTAATAAAATACGAATACAAATAATACACACAAGCGAGGTGGAATGAGAATGTTTCATCTTGAGGCACTTCACTGTCCTCCCAAAGACGAAAAAACATTTTTAGTATACGTAGCAGAGTCAACAAACACAGCCTTTCACTACGCGGCGCGGCGCTTCGATGTAAACTGCCAAAATCTAAATTGACTTGCGGGTGTACGCCGCACGCGGTATCCTTTGTTTATGCGGCGGCATCCTTTGACAAGAAGCGGCACGTGCAAAGGCGGCGCGATAAAAGGGCGACACTATCTAACCGAATGCGCTTTAGCTACTAGATAATCTCTTTAGCTTGTCGTATGTTTTTTTTTGTGGCTACAACTTTACGTTTTCTATATGAAAATATGGTCCGCGCAAACCATGTTTTCCTATGATGGCCCCTTAATCTTTAGTAATCCTTACTATTGTTTTCTTACATTTGTTTGTTTGTTACGCCTTCACGTCTCTCTCTCTTTAGCTTGGCGTATGTTTTTTGTGGCCACTAATCTCTTTAGATTAGTGGTATTATATTATGCGTCTAAATGTATTAAATGGAATGGAAGTGAATCTTGGGTATGGCAGAAGAAGAATGAAAGCAGAATAAATGCGGTAGAGATGCGATCGTTGAGGAAAATATGCGGAGTAAAACTGAGTGATAGAGTGAGCAATGAGGTGATTCGCAAAAGGTGTGGTCTGAAAGATGATATAGTGACAAGAATTGAGAAAGGAATGCTCCGGTGGTTTGGTCACTTAGAGAGGATGAATGAAAGGCGAATCACGAAAGAGATATACTGTGCGAATGTGGAAGGAATGATTGCACGAGGGCGTCCCAGAAAAACCTACGCGGACCAAATAGAGGTTATTATAAAAAAGGCTGGTGTACGCAGTGACAAAAACCGCAGGGCATGTATGAAAAGATTGATGGATATGAATGAAGCGAAAGAAGTGTGCAAGGATCGTAGCAGGTGGCGATCCATAGTCTCTGCCTACCCCCATGGGAAACAGGCGTGAGTGTATGTATGTATGTATGTATTAAATTGCGTATAAACCTCACAGATGATTGTAAAAAAAATCAGAATATTATCAAAAGCGCTTGTCACGGGTCATATTTTTGGCGTAAATAATAGCGGAAACGTATTGAATTCTACATCAAAATACACTTCAACGTGCTGTGCAGTTGCTCCAATAACTTTTTTTTCAAGAAAGATAATTGTGCTAAAGATAATGATGAAAAAACAACGAAAAACATCGTAAAAGTGCAGAAGTGAGGTTATTTGCCATACTCTTTACACGTAAAGAAAAAAAACAGAAAAAAGTTTCCGCATAATCGAGCCTTAAGCGCGGAGTGAGATCCCTAACTACGTACGAAAATGTAAATCATATGTTTTTTTTTACCAGATTACTCGGCCGTCCGTCCCGTTTCGAGTGGCCGGACAACGTGTCCGTTTTACCGGACAGCTTCCCGGACTACCCGCCTAAGGACTTGGCCGATGTTATACCTAATATACATGCAAACGCGCTAGATTTAATAAGGGTGAGTAAAAATATGACTATCAGACATTTTTAACCGACTTCTAAAAAGGAGGAGGTTCTCAATTCTATTGTGTATTTTTTTATCGTTGTTTGCGCATATTTTCAACATTTTTGGAGCGATTTTGATTATTCTTTTTTTATTTGATTGAGTTTTTATTGTCCCTACTTGCGGGGGCACAGGCCTTCCTTATGGATGGATAAGAATGATGGGCCATAACCCACCACGCGGGCCCAATGCGGATTGGTGGGTGTTAACGACTACAAATGCAGGCGAGACAAACGGCTTAACGTGCCTTCCGAAGCACGGAAGAGCTCAAGATAATAAGTTTATAAAAAAAATACTACAGCGTGATTTTCAAAATCTCGTGAGAAACTTATAGGTGTGTTTAGTCCATGCATTGAATAAATTTCTCTAAGAAAGTTTGGTCAAAAAAAGGAGAATGGCAGAAACCCCTGTATTTACAGAACCAAATAAAGGCTTAGCGAGTCATTATTTTATATTTGAATTTTAATACTCTGATAAAGTCTTACAAAATATAAAGATAAATGACCTAAAAGTCACCATGCACGACCAATAAATCACCATGGCCTATAAGTCACAAGTACCTTTAAGTCACCATTACTTTTAAGTCACAATGACCTTTAAGTCACCATTACCTTAAATTCACCAGGACCTAAAAGTCACCATGACCAATAAATCACTATGACCTTTTAGTCACCATGACCTACATACAAGTATCCATGCATGACCTATAAGTTACTATGACCTTAAAGTCACTATCACCTAAAAGTCACCATGACCTTTAAGTCACTATTACATTAAAGTCACCATGACCAATAATTGACCATGACCAATAAATCCAATTACGTTAAATATTACTCCTATAGTCTGAAAATGTTTTGCTACTATAAAATTACCTCTCACATACAATTACTTAATTTTATCCACTTTTTAATTATTATTTTTTCACATTTCAGAGAATGCTTGTTTTCGATCCAACGAAGCGACTCACAGCTCTAGACTGCTTAGAACACCCATACTTCACGGACGAACCGTTATCGTAGCGTTCCCGAGCATGACGTTTAAGGTACGATTCCCATGTTAACGTAGAAAGTTGATGTAGTTTTTCGTATTTTTCTACTTATTTACACTTTTGGTTGTAAACATTTTGACGTCTACCAGTTGTTATTATAAAAAATTGATTTTTGATTGTGATAACTATAATAATAAAATATACATACATACATACAAAATTGAAGTCAATTCTCACATTTTTGTTAATGCACAACGTTTAATGTTGGTGTTAAAAACCCCATTATTATAAAATGTAAAATAAATAAATACCATTAAGATGCTCATTAAAAGTACAAATCTCTGATGATATGATCTAACGTTTTACAAAATAACCCCTAAAGCTGAATATGGTGAATAGGGACCATCAAACTGAACAACTTATACTGTGGGACCAACTCTGTAATCGCGAAAAAAAAACAGCTGTTTATACAAAAATTAATAACGAAAATATCAAAATGTATGAAACAGCCGATTTCAGAGTTGGTCCCATAGTAAAATTTGTCAGTTTGATGGTCCCTATCTACCATATTATGGTTTAGCTATTAAGAGCCCGTAGCGATTTTGCCGCAGACTGCAGCTCTCTCGCTCGCACATTTCATGTTTTCTCAAGTTTTCTTAAATCTGAGTGCGCAATTGAAAAATGTGTCTCGGCCACTTTTCGCAATAAAAGATTACAGACATTTTAAAATATATTTCAGTTTTTTGTTGCTAAAGTACAAAAAGTTATCGTTTCTAACAGTTATTTCAACTGGCAAATACGATAACTTTTTGTACTTCAGCAACTCGAAACTGAAATATATGTTGAAATGTCCGTAATCTTATATTGCGAAAAGTGGCCGAGACACATTTTTAATTTACGCACTCATATTTAAAAAATCTTGAGAAAACATGAAATGTGCGAGCGAGGGAGCGGCAGTCAGCGGCAAAATCGCTACGGAGCCTTAATTCTGTTAGGTACACGTTGTATACTGCTCAAAAGGAAACAGGGGCCATTATATAGTTTTCCATACATAAAGCTAAATTCTGAAAGGTATTTTAAGGCGGTTGTATGAGAGAGGCTTTTATTTAATAAGTTATTAATAGAAAAATATTTTAATAATGTTTTATGTGGAGTTTTTAGGGCCCATGGTCTAGTATTTTTAGAAGGTTTAATTAAGGGTAATTTTTCACTACGTGCCCTCGTAGTCATTCGTAGAAGTAGATAGCAATGTGTCAAAAACGGCCACTTTTGCTATCTACTTCTAGCAGTGACTACGAGGGAATGTAACGATACCGTCTAAAAATACTACACTGTGGGCCCTAAAATTCCACGTAAAACATTATTAAAATTGTGTATTAGAATATAATATTATAATATTAAATAAAATTCGCCGCGGCGCCACTTTCGCTCAGGGTGCACTTTTGCTTTTTGGCCGGCACTTTCACATTTGGACCAAAATGGATGATGTCCTTTAAATAAAATCAGAATGAATTTACATTGACCTTTCATCAGTTAGCTTGTTTGTATGAAAAACCATACAGTGGTCCCTATTTTCTTTTGAGCAGTATGTATGTAAATCTTCGACAATAATTTTCGAAATAAATTGTTCATAGTCATTAAGATAAATACTAAGAAAGTATTGCCAATATGAAAAATAATTTTGATTTTTTTAATAGTATTGTGGCAACCTCGAATGCATTTATGTAGTGATTAAGATAAGTTTTTGATTGTTTGAATTTGAGAATTTGCACTGAAAGTAAATGAAAAAAAAAATCGGTAGCTAAGTGGTCAAAATAAAGCTCACACACTGTAGATTTTAGTTAAAAGTAGTATATAGTCTTGTAGATTATAGTAGAAAATTCACAATTTACAGTGCATACAGCTTGGACATAAACTGTCTTATTCAGAGTGCGTTCGTTAAACTGGGGCTAAAGTTAACATGGCGTTAGACTGCGGACTAACGCCATTTTAGCGCAAATCGTATTCAGAGTGACAGTTTAACGTTTAGTCCCACGTTTAAGGATGGTTTACGAGCGGACTCATATGAGCTAGTCTGGGATCTAAGCATAAAACCAGGTTTTGTTAGAACCGTCTTGAACCCCAGCTTTGTGAAGCATCTCTGAATAAGACAGAAAGAGTTGAAATGAAAAAGAAATTGAACTAATTTTTTCACTATAAAATATAGTCAGTGTTGCCAAATTATTCGTGTTTTTGAAGTGTTTACATAGAAAGTGGCGCCCTCAATTTTTGTCAACTCTTTATGATCAAGCTGTAGGTGCGTTGTGGCTGTTTTTGTACAAACCTTTTTAGTTCTTTAAAATTTTCATTATCGCATGACGCAGCGTGGTGAGTGCTCGTGAGATCCGTCTAATTTTGGTTTGCGAAATTCCTGGATCAATCTTGAAATCATAAAGGAAAATAAGTATAGGTACCTACTTACTTAAAATCAATCTTGACTCTTCTCGATCTCGATTATCGAAATAAAAAATAAAATAAATAAAAAGAATCAAAACTTTTTAGCGACGAAGGATTTCCCGCTGTTCCACCTACAGAATAAAGTTAAAGGTAATTCGGCATATTTTACCTACTTGATGAAAGTTCGCGTACAGAAACTAAACTAGTTTTAAATTAAAGAATTTAATCCCACTTTTCAAAATATGTATTACTAGCGGCCGCCCGCGGTTTCACCCGCGTGGTTCCCGTTCCCGTAGGAATATTGGGATAAAAAGTAGCCTATGTTTTAATCTAGGCTATCTACTATTTGTGTGCCAAATTCCAACCAAATCCGTTCAGTAGTTTCTGCGTGATTGAGGAACAAACATCCAAACATCTAAATATCCAAACCCACAAACTTTCGCATTTATAATATTAGTAGGATTTTTTATGTACCGACCGGCAGAATAAAGTTATTTTACAGTATGTGTGCGAGTATTTTAATGTTTTTAAACTTTTGTTAAAAAAACAGAAGTTTTTACTTTCCGCATTGTGAAAATGTGTGATACAAGCATAATAAACGTTTGTATTATCGGTATTTATTCATTTTATTTTATTGATTATTGAAAAGCTATGATATAATGATAAAAAAATTAAATATAGCCCGCAAGAATGCCACTCATACCACTGAGTAGCAGATACGCTTATCTACATACCATATTTCGTTTGTGTACGCCGTAGGTCAAATGTTGGAACAAAATGCCCAATGACCTTTGCTTTTACAGCACAACCAGATGTTGAGCGTCGGTGTTTATTGAGAGTAGTGGAAACGTTCGGTTAGAATTCGGTTTCTGACTTGAGAATGGATTCTCTTTGGATTCTCCTTAAGGGAAACAAAATAAACCCTACGTGAAATTTTGGCTCGATTTGACGAATTTTGCATCAAAATTTTAAATCAAAATGCTCCAGTGACAAAATAGTGTTAATTATTTGAATCCATACGTAATTACAAAAAAAATCTTTATGGAAACATTATTGTAAAAACATTATTTACTTAGATAATCACAAATTTCTTTTGCGCGCCATACATATCAGCCGCGCATTGTGAAATGTGACGTCACTATTCTGTGACGTTTTCTTAAATAATATAAGTGTGAGTTGCACTAAAACGCTGTCAAAGTTAAAGTTGTTGTCAAATGATAATGCTACCTATTTGTCACGTCAAACTTGTCAAAGGACATCATGCTGGCTGGCAACCTCTTTTTTTGGCTAACTTGTGCTTAACCGGTACTTTAACAAGCTTTTTATCGTCAAAGTTAGGTGGTGCAACTGAGCCCAAGAAAACGATTTTTGCCAAATTGAAATTAAATGCTATAATCCAAGAGCAAGAAAGGAATTATAGAGTAAGTCGATTTTTTATTTCATTATTTTCGTGCAAATTTTCTGTTTTTGTTTATAGAAATGTAATGACAATAATTTATTGTCTGTTAAGTAATATCACTTAATATCCTAATCTCATATATTTCGAATATTGCAAGATATACGTATCTAAGGCGATTCTCACACCGCCGCCGCGCGCCGTTGCGGGGCGCGCTTTGGCGTCTCCCGCGCGCGGCGACGGCGCAGCGCACCACCTATTCGGGCGATTTTCTCCGCGCCCCCGCGCCGTTCGGCGTCTGACGCGTCCCCGCCGCGTTCCGCGCCCAGCGCGTTGTATAACCTCATGTGCTGCTTACTGTACCTACCAAATGGCACTAAAATGGGCGTATATCCAAGCCACGAAACATTAAAAAAACCAGAGGGAATCCCGCCATCGTAATTATCATCGAAAACCAGCCGCGAGGCGCGTCGCAGTGTGTTGTACCCCGCGGTGACGCGCCTGCTGGCGCAAACCGCTCGCGTGCCGCCGGCGACACGCGGCGGTGCGCGCTCACGCGCCGCGGCGCGCCTCGGTGTGTTGGACAAGGCGGTTTTCTGTACAAATTGATGTACTTGCATACAACGGAAAACACGCGCGCGGCGCCCCGCGACCGCGCGCGTCGCCAGTGTGAGAACCGTGTAAGCGAAAAAAAGCGTCGAATTTGATTTATTTTTATATAAAATATCTCCATTTAAAAGTGCCCTTAGATTTTTTTTATAAGTACAGGGTTATTTGTATAACACCAACAACCTCGCAGCAGTAGATTCCTAACATCATAAACAAAAATTATTTTTAAATTTGAGATTTTTGCATTCACAATGCTATTTTTATATAATACTAAATAATATGCTAGAAAAAATACGACTCGCACCAGATCAATTCTCGGACGGGAATCGAACCCGCGACCTTTGGATATCCGGTCCAATGCTCTGACCGCTGAGCTACCGAGTCACTAGTGACATCGTCGAATTTTTCCTAGTATATCTTATGCTTGCCACACACCATCCAATCGATCGTCCAATCGGCATGAAACTACCGATTGGATCCAACCAAACTGACCGTGTGTGGCTGTGGATCAGCAGGACAGATCGAATTTGACGATCGATCCACGGCCACACACGGTCAGTTTGATTGGATCCAATCGGTAGTATCATGCCGATTGAACGATCGATTGGATGGTGTGTGGCCTGCATTACTCTTACACTGCAAGCCAGCGTTGTTTCACCAATGTGAGGAATTACCTCGACATTCAATTGAAATATCTTTCCAGATATTTAAACAATTGATTAAGATGAAATAGCTACATAATTTTTAAATTTGGATTTTTGCATTCAGATGCTATTTTTATATAATACTAAATAATATACCAGAAAAAATACGACTCGCACCAAATCAAGAATTGATCCGAGAATTGATCTGGTGCGAGTCGTATTTTTTCTAGTATATTATTTAGTATTAACAAATTTTTTTCTACGACATTGTGAAAAAAATGGACTTTTCATACAAAACTCGATCAGCTGTTCGGACATTTGTATGGAGATTAGAATCCTTTTTGTTTTTTTTTTCGGAAAAGTCGTAGAACAAATGTTGTTGTTTATGACGTTGGTAATCCACTCCTGCGAGGTTGTTGGTATTTTACAAATAACCCTGTATATTTAGGAATAAGCACTAATTTAAGTTTTTTTCGAACTCAATTGATATGTTGAATAGTACTATAAGTTTACATTTACTCTGTAAATAGTTTAATGATATTTTTTGAACAACTTTTTGTAAGTGACGAATAAATATTTTTCTAAACAGTCCTGCTGAGTTTTATTAATAACTTTAACCTGATTAATCAATATTGGACACCATCACATACATTGCTCTGATTCCAAAGCAAGTACAATACGAGGCAAACACCACACTTTTTCAACGGAGTGGGGATAAGTTCGCGCATGTGCACTTGCTAGCGACCAATCTCTCCCGCCGCCCGCGCCCCTCATCGCTACGCTATTTTATTCAATGGGGAATGTCTCCGCGGTTCTGACGTCAGAATGGCGGCCCACTTTAAAATAGGAATATGTTAATATACGTTTAGGTACTATGGGCAACAACGTCGCTTAACCAGTTAGCAACAAAATTCGTGTGCGTGCATATCGCCCCTGCACGAACTAAACGTATGTAGTGACGGCGCGGCGTGCAAGCGATTTTAACCTTAGGAGTGGTTAAGCGACGCTGTTGCCCATGGTACAGTGCGAGGCATATATCTTGAAATCGGGTGAGGAATGCGCGGAACGCGTATTTTGGGCATGCGTAGCGGTGAGGGGCGCGGGCGGTGGGAGATGGGCGCGCGCTATTGGTCGCTCACAAGAGCACATGCGCGAACTTATCCCCACTTCGTCGAAAAAATTTCAAGATATGCCTCGTACTGTACTAACGTTTTAAGTAAAGGTAATGAAAGGTACTGATTGAGAATTAACTACATACATAAAGAATATTCAAAATTATGACTTACCCCGCGGTTCTGACATTCACCAAAATACGCGTCCTGCGCAATCCCTACCCGTATTCAAAATGTTTGCCTGCTGACGGACTGTCAACTCAACCTATACAAACGTAATACCAATTCATTTGCAATTTGAGCATAATTAAGTCATGCGATATATTCAGATTAAGACTAGTTGTCTAAGGTTCTATTAAATAAAAAATCCAAAATACCAAACACATTATTGTATCAAAATGCATTTATTACAAAACGAAACTTATCAGTCTCTTATCTAAATAGTGGAATAATTATTATCACTAAAATTAGTTTAGGATAAATAAATATACATTGTTATAATCACGTATTTAGTGGTAAACAATAGATTTTAAAAGGAAACATTGTCAAATACCCTAATTGTCATGATAATTCGAAATGTTGTTTATATAATGTACACACGACGGCACATCATATTATACAATTATGTATGTTGACCTTGACCGTCGTTTTGTCCTACGTAAATGAAAGCTGTTTTCGCAGTGTGTTTACATTTATATTTAAGTAAGTACATTTGTCTCGTTTTGCAAGTTTTATGTATGGTTTATGATAGGTACAGATGACGGCACATCAAACCTTGAAACAATTGAACTGCGAAAACAGAAGTCTTTCGCGCGTACAGTTCATTAAAAATAAAACTTTTTACGGGTTACAGCACGTATATTATATGCGGAAACATTTGTAAAGAGTATAGAATATAATCTCACTTCTGCACTTTTTAGTTGTTGGTTGTTTTTCGTTTGTTTTTTCATCATTATCTTTAGTACAATTATCTTTGAAAAAAGTGATTGGAGCTACGTGTTTTTTGATGTAGAATTCAATACGTTTCCGCTACTATTTACGCTAAAATATGACCCTACAAGCGCTTTTGATGGTATTCTGTTTTTTTTTCAATCATCTGTGAGGTTTATACGCAATTTAATACTTGTCGTATGTTTTTTGTGGCTTCAACTTTACGTCTTCTATTTAAAAATATGACCCCCACAAACCATGTTTTCCTATTCATGGACCCTAAATGGTGTTATTCCGTGACCCACGGCCCCCTGGCAAGGTGTCGAAATGTCGAGAAATAAAAAACACAATAAATCCAATCTAAGTAAATCTAAAATAACACCTGATTCAATGATATAGCTTGTGTTATACGTATAAAAGTGTTACATTCCTAATGCAAAAACAGTTTTTATTACGTAGATACCTACGTAATAAAAACTGTTTGTTGGCCTTTGAGACCATAAATATACCCTACCTATACAGGTAGGGTATATTTATGGTCTCAAAGGCCAACAGTATAGTCTGATTGCCGTCGTGTGTACATTATTGTTTTTTGTTCTGTGTCAAGTTTGTAAAGTAGCCTTTGTTATTAAAACAATCAAAATTACCTTCCTAAAGTTAACAATATTATTGTTTAACATTTCTTTAGCGTATCTCCTGTATTGGTTACGCTGAATCAATTGTTACGAAAAATTTATGTTGGAATATTTATGTTATTGCAATGTAACAACTTTACGTAAACATTTCTATTTCTCGTTCAGTGACTGCGTAACTGAAAAAAACCTACCAAGTGCGAGTCGGACTCGCGCACGAAGGGTTCCGTACCAAAAGACGGCAAAAAAATCACGTTTGTTGTATGAGAGCCCCCCTTAAATATTTATTTCATTCTGTTTTTAGTATTTATTTATTGTTATAGCGGCAACAGAAATACATCATCTGTGAAAATTCCAACTGTCTGCCTGTTTTCGTTATTAATATTAAGCAAAAAACAGCAAAAAAAAAACACGTTTGTTGTATGGGAGCCCCTTAAATATTTATTTTATTCCATTTTTAGTATTTGTTGTTATAGCGGGAACAGAAATACATCATCTGTGAAACAACTGTCTAGCTATCACGGTTCATGAGATACAGCCTGGTGACAGACAGACAGACGGACAACGGAGTCTTAGTAATAGGGTCCCGTTGTTACCCTTTGGGTACGGAACCCTAAAAAGGGTTATAAAAATAATATTATCGTTGTGCAGAAAATAAAATGCCATTTTCTATTTTCTTCACACTAACATTTTCTTAATATTAACAACCGTAAAACGCTTATGTTTAATAAAAAATACATTGATTTACAAATGTATAAACGTCTTATTATTACTGAAACGTTATGATCGAAAATTTTAATTAAAAGCAGTGAAATCATTTATACAAAAGTAAGTAAATACATATGTACATACAACCTTCGAATTTGTAATTGGCTGGGTCACATCTTCTTTATGGCGGCGTTTGGTTTGTCTTATAAAGCCCGAATAGTGTGGTAGATAGGTTACCATGCATACAACCCTGTAAAATTAAATAAACCCTTAAAACCACCACTTGTTTGGGAAAAAAATATTTTTATGATAAACTGCATGCGGCAACCCTAGACCGAAATTGGGTTGTCATTTTGAATATTTCCAAACAAATGAAAAGACTAATTTTTCAGCCATGTGGTGGTTTTCAGGGTTTTAATATTTTCTTGGATCTTTTTATAATAAACTGCATAGTGGCAACCCTTGATCAAAATTTGTGTTTGGCTTTTTTCCATTATTGGGATTAATAATCGAATACAATAATCTGTTTGCGGCTAGGGTTGTCTGTTGCATACCTAACTTGCATACCAATATTGATAAATACCAAAGGATTATGCCGATTTTACTATACAAGCTAGCTAGGCCATGATGAGCTTTAATGAAATTACCAAAATACCTACTATAGTAATTTTGTAGTGATTGCTTGGGAAGAATATAATTAAAATATAATGCGGGAAAAAAGAGAAATCTCAATCTCAAAGAGCCGTTTGGGGTTATAATTGTTTGACATTTTCCTATTATATGACATTTTGTTATCTACCCCTTTTTGACATGACATGAGTCTGTCACAGATATGTATGGTTAATGCGCATCATGGCCCAGAATGCGGCATGATCCTTTGCATAGGTACCTATTTCCATACAAATAAAAAAAAACTCAGTCATTTATATTCAGACGGTTTTATAATAATTTTCTAGGGTTGTATGCATGATACCCTATCTACCATATTCGGCTTTATAAGGCTATTACCAAACAGTCTTTATAATGGTCATCAATTTATTCTAACTGATTTGATTTACAATTGATAAAAGTTTTTTAGCATTATTACATTATGCGTGCGTGAGAGCTTTGTTTGCTAAGGTAATTTTGAACACCCTGACCTCATATAAATATGAAACAATGAGTAGTAAGATATTTTGAACACCTTATTTGCTTACAACAATATGATAATTCGAACTGCCTACATCAAATTGCTTTGTTCTTCAGATCATTTTGACTACTCTAGACGCTCATATTAATTTGACGCTGACTGTACAACCATTCATCGCTTATAATAGAAAGAACATACACAAATCTGCAGAACAAATGCTAACAAACGATAAAAAGCCGTAACATAGCAGTTTATTCACGTACAAATTACAAACGAAATGTGAATCTGCTATTTTATGTTCACACAACAGTAAAAATATACAGCAATCAATTTTAAACCTTGTTGTTAGAGAAATATAGTTGAAAATCGATTGAGGTGACATTTTGTAGTAACCTTGTGAGCTTTTGGACTGTATAAACTCTTTAACCCAAATTTTATTAAAAAAAAATACAAAAATATCGCTTTTATAATTATTCAATGTGTAACAGAATTAATGACTAAGCCAGCGAATAAAACATCAGTTGTTTCATACAAAAATTAAAGTTATTAATACTTTAGCATACCAAAAAAAATATGTTGTTCTCCAAAATTTGTAAATGCTCACCAAATCCTAAACCGCCCAATATTTGGTAAGTATTTACTAATTCTGGGTTAGGTTAGCTTAGTATGGTGATCATTTAACTAAACATAATCCAAAAATAATAACGAAAATATGAAAATTTATGTTGTATGTTTTAAGTTTGTAAATATCGTTACTTATGGCTGTTACAGCTGATAAGTTTCTTGCGCCCGTTCTTCTTGTCAGCTAAAAAAGTCTGGAACGGGTGGTAGGAAAATATGGACGATTCAAAAGTACTTAATAATTATGTTTATTTGAATAAAGCTTATTTGACTTTGACTATGAAACAGCTGATTTTTTTTTCGCGATTTCAGAGTATCTAGGTACAATAATCTGGTGCAGTCATTCATTCTGTTACACATTGTATAGGTATACTTAGTACCTAACTATGGAAAAACTTCGTACGTATTGGATTGGATAGTTGCCAAGTACTGTTCTAACCCAATTGACCCACCAGTCAAATACTTTATTGATAGACAATTGGCATATTTTTTCTGTCGAACAATAAGGAATTATTACGTAATGGATAAAGTAGGCAAGAAATCATGGTTGTTAAATAGAAAAAAAAATACTTTACGTGTCTAATATTCAAGTATCAACAAAATATTTGCATTCACAATTACTTTTTATAAACTATTACTTACCTTAATAGAAAAAATAACTTTGCTCACTCTAAGTAGCCAGTCGTTCTATTTAATAATTTAGAGGCGATTTGCTTTTTTTAATATAAATAGTTTTTAAGATATTACTTAGGTAAATAATAATCTCTTTTTACTATGTTTAATGGTAAGCATCAGATAGGTACCTATTTATTAAAATTACTTACAATGTATTTTTAAGAGTATTTACTTAAAGATTTTATAAACACATCAGTTAATGAAAAAATACTTATGTAAGTGTAAGCTTTCCTTGATATTTTAAATCAAATAAGTATATTAGTAGGTAGGTAATAAAAATCCTGTCGAAATTGACATTCTGTCAGCTACATTTTGCATTGATTAGTTATGTATTTTTTTTACAAATCTGTCATCATAACGATTTTCAAAATTCGTGAAAATCTTCAAACATCGCATATAAAAAACAATAAAAAATATAAAGGTATAGGTACCTTTGTTAGGACAAAGGATTTCAATCAAAAAACTAAAATGTTCTTACATTTTGAATACAAAGTAAGCTAGAAAACTTGTCTTAATAAAATATTAGTTTGTATTCAAATCTCCACACTTTATACAAAGATTGTCAAACTCAAAATCAGTCACTTTAAGTAAACCTTAACTTAAATCAAAAGGTCACAAACACGCAATAAAAATGCATTCATAACACGACCCTAACACAATTACATAAGGTCGTTTTAATCCACTCCACTTTCCATTCATTGAACAAATCCAATAATGTCATGGTTAATTACTCTGCACAATTTCACTCGCTTCATCGTCGTTTTCATTTTCTTTGTCGTTTTTTCGCGTGAAATTATTGAAGATTTTGTCGAAATTTATGTTGTTTTGATTGTAAATTGTGTGGTCTGGAGAATCACCCCAACTTAAAGGAGTTATTCGTTCCTTGCCGGGACTCCTTTCTAAATTAATTTCTACAGAAGTCGCTTCACGTATTGGGTTCAAAACTGCCTCAGATTGAACACTAGGTGTCCTTTCTGGATTCGATACCCCTTCCATCGCCGCACATCTATTTAAGAAATTATTCAACCTTTCTTTGTAAAATTCAGAACTTGTCTCAGTATTCTTAACTTTCCCGTTCTGATCCTTCAAATAAAACCCGTCTTCGTTCTGTGCTAAAAATACCCGCTTTATCTTCTTACTTGGGTAATGCTCAATCAAATCCGGTTTAGGCAGTTTGCCGTTTCGAGGCAAATTCTTAGGATTATTGCCTTTAATAGTAGTAACAACTGATATGCAGTTACCTCGACGTTCGTTACCTTCATCTTTGTAAGTATTTCTCATGCCTTTAAAAGATATCTTTACGCTCAATACAGACCAGAGCAATTCCAAAAAGGCTGCAATTAAAATATTTATGGACAAAACTCTTTTGGTAAAAAGGTTAGAAGTGTCTTCATCTTCATTCGGTTTTAAAGCGACAATCAAATGTGAGTCGTTTTTGTGGATAACATCAGAATGTTTGATAACAAGTATGTCTTTAAAAGGCACTTTATCTTTGTAGAAGTCAGAAAGATCTCCTTCAGCAGTGTTTATAAACCAAACAGAGATCATAACAAACGATGTGAAAGAAACCAATGTTGATAGACAGGACATGACAAATAGCCACGTTATATTTCGGTCAATATACCATCTTACAGAAGCCAAAATCGAAGTTAGTCCAGCAGCCAATCCGAATACAGTAATCAAACATGGTGCTAATACCAAAATATAATTGGAATTCCGCGGTCTTATAATCTCCGTGTCATTTCCATTCGTTTCGTTGTCAAAAGTTGTAGGCGTTGTAGCGTTTGTGCTTTCATTTGGGTTTAAATTTGGATTTACTAAAGCCAAACAGGCTAACAAAAACGAAGTTGCAGCTAAAGCGATATGTACCCAAGCTAATCCAGATACTGTAGACGCTGAATATCTCCTTTCGGACGGATAAAGATTCCTAGTATCTGGTTTCGTTTTAATTCTAATAGTGTATACGTCCTCCATGTTTGGAATTGCGAAATAATGTTTTGTTTACCATTTGGGGTGGCGGTTTAACGAATTTTCGTCATTAACACTCACTATACACTTTGTCCATTCGAATTTTTGGCACTTAACAACACACGTGGTGATAGAATACGTTTTAAACTGTGTCAATTTGTCAACGGTCTCTTTTTAAAATTAACAATCTCGCGGAAAATTTTGACGCGACTCATGCGCACGAAAGCGTCGATCGTACTGAAGTTGCCACGCTAAACGTCTAAGGAGGGGACACCGTTAGCCAAAGTTGTTATTTTACTTGTGATAACAAAAGAATACGACTTAAAAAGGTTATCGCTTTAAGTCTTGTAGATGTTGGGTTTTATTTTTTTAGTTGATTCCTCTATTATGGTTGACAAAAGAGTTGAATGGATGAAAGTTTTGGTTTATAAGACTAATAATTTTCAATTGAATCATTATTACCTCTTCTCCGGGAATTAGGTTAAACGCCATGAGCCCGTTAGTTAGGGTATTTTAGTAGAGGGAACTAGGCATCATAATAATACCACGATTTGGAGCAAGCAGTAAACAACTGTAACTAATCATAATGTCTGTTTTTTAAATATTTTTTGTTATCTACTTATTATGCAATATAGCTTTAACTTATAAATATTTTAATTGGACATTAAACGAGTTAAGATATTAAATAAAACCCAATAAAATAATATGACTTCAAATATGATGTTTTAACTTCTGTAGTCAAGTCCATATACCTAAATAATAAACATTGTTATGTTTTCAATACTTAAAATCACCTAAATATGATTACTGTTGAAACACTTCTGTGTGTAAGCTTTCTTTGCTTAAAAACTTGTTAAGTAGGTAATAAAAACAGTTAGTGTAAAATAGGCAAGTGTGGAAAAAAATGTACAAACCTACAGCTATCCCAATGTTGGTTATAAATCGTGTGTTTCACAATTTTAAGTGAATATCAATTACATTTTCTTTAACGCAAGGCATTTCACGAAATCTACTCTTTCACTATATCTTTAGAATATGGTTGATTATTGCATAGCTTTAATATTGTCGCTACGCCAGAATTTAGTACATTTTTATTGATTTCTGGAATAGGTACTGGATCATTTATTAAAAATGTTTGTGTTAGATCAATAAAAAAGCTATTCTTTTTCAAAGAACAATATTATTTTTAGATTACTAATTTTTTTACTCTGTTACTTTGTTACGCTGTCCCATCACTACCGCAAGGCATGCGTCCAGGTAGCATAATTATCCAACCGTCGAATTGAACTTTATTACAATGGGAAACGGGTCATTAATAATCACCTAAGTATAATAATATAAAACTATAATAATGGTTTGTACCGGTACCAGTTCTAGCTTAGAATGACTTAGACTAAACTTGGCTTATGATAACGGGAAGTGGAAAATGGACAAAAACTAAAATAAGGATAATTTAGGTTTTGCAATTTTTTTTACATTATAGACTTGAAAGAACAACGACCAATTTCCATACAAGCGTTAAATTGTCAAATAGCTTTTTGAAAAAGTTGATGTATAATGATAAAAAAATATATTTGAATAGTTACTTGACCGTAGAACACTATATTTATTGAATTTTAATCTGTCAATCAGAAAAATATGTAAGTAATAGTAAAACCAATACATTATGTATGGTAGATGATAGGTAATGTCAACACAAAATAAGAAGCCCGTTTTGACAGCATATAAACGCAAAGTAAAATGTTACTTATGCTAAAGGAATAAAGCTCAAGAAAAATACCGTTCCGCCATTTTAGTGAAAAATTATGTTCGAAAATTATACTGTATTTCTTTGGGGTAGAGAATATTTTTCTTTGAACACGTTAACTGTCAAAACGGGCTTCTTATTTTGTGTTAGGACTTAGGACCCATCAAACTGAACAAGTTTTACAGTGGGATCATCTCTGAAATCGCGAAAAAAAGCAGCTGTTTCATACATTTTGATATTTTCGTTGCTTATTAATTTTTGTATGAAACAGCTGATTTTTTTCGCGATTTCAAAGTTAGTTCCATAGAAAAGTTGTTCAGTTTAATGGTAACCTATTCGGCATTATGGGGTTTTTAAGGTTCCGTAGCCTAAATGGCAAAAAACGGAACCCTTATAGATTCGTCATGTCTGTCTGTCTGTCTGTCCGTCCGTATGTCACAGCCACTTTATTCCGAAAGTATTAGGATTACACAGTTGAAACTTGGTAGGTAGATGTATTCTGTTAACCGCTTAAAGAAATTAACTCAAAAATAAAAGATTAAGGGGGGGCTCCCTATACATGGAACTGAAACGGAAATTTTTTTTGTTCAAACCAATACGTGCGGGATATCTATAGATAGGTCTTAAAAAATGACATAGAGGTTCCTTTATTTAAAGTCAACCGTTTGAAAGATAAACACTGCCAAAGTAGTTAAATGTGTGTGTCCTCCCCCCCCCCCCCCTCTAACTATTGAAATAAGAGAGTGAAAAATCTAAAAAAATATATGCTGTAGATCTTAATTAACACTTTCAACGAAAATTGGTTTGAACGAGATATAATAATTAGTTTTTGAGATATAGCACATTTTCCAAAACCGAAAATATAACTTTGTCATTTATACCAACACTGTGAAAAACAAAGTTATTTTTGCAGACGAAAAATAATAGTGGTATTAAATATGGTATGGTATAAGGTAACTACGGAACCCTACGGTGCGTGGCCCGACACGCACTTGGCCGGGTTTTTTTGTAACACGTTGTAGGTATATAACTTCGAAAGTACAAAGTTTGTATAGAGTCTAATCAAGTGAGACTGAAAATTAAATGGCGGCGCCACTTTCCCTGTTAAATTAACGTTAGAGTTTAAGTTATTGGAAACTGAACCTTAAAATAAGGCACATAATTAGTTCCATTTCCAACCGAGTCTCATCTTTCGTTGACCAAACTCTAGTACTTAATCACTAAAAACGCGTAGTGTGAATGACGCGTCACACCACCAACGCATCTCTGTGCGTGATTTCTCTACTAAAATCTGCATGACGGAGCGTAAAGCGTGGCAGTGTGTCCGCCTACCGTCAAAATCCATTGGAGAAACCGCAAAAACTCAACAATAACTTCGAAATTACTAGACATGGCAAAAAGCAGACGGATGTCACATTATTAAGCACATGTCTTTTATAGAACCTTAATTCAATACACACAAAGTTGAAACTCCTGGTATAAATCAAATGCCATAAGAATTCCAAAAAAGCTTGACCAATTTTGAAGGAGTGAATTCATTTTGCTACCGATGGCGACACAGTTAATCTAGATTCTTGTTTTTTCTTTGCAAGAAATCTTATTTTCCTCCAAATATGTTATTTATTTGGATAGAAGTTGACTTTATAAGGCGACATTAAGGGCCAGTCCATAAATTACGTCACACGAATTTCATGAATTTGTAACTCCCGCAAAAAATAATTTAATTACCCTGTAAATTACACAACTCATTAAAAATCCAAGCTGACAACATTAGTATAAACACACAAAATTGACAGATAATTTTATTGTGGTTTTTCTCGACGAAAAACGAAACGACGGATGTTTTCAGCTTTGTTCACCACGAAAACTGCAAACAATTATTTGTCACCGAGTTCGTGTGTTTATAATTAACAATAATGATTGATATTTTGCGAGGAGACCATCAGATTGGATTTTTAGGGTTCCGTACCCAAAGGGTAAAAACGGGACCCTATTACTATCCCCGTCAATTGGTAATGCGCTGGAACCTTGTCAAATTAACATACACATCATCGTCATCCGCAACTAAAAATGACAAAAAACAGTAAAATTCTAATAGGTAATATAATATACAAATTATTGAATTCTTATTTTCATTGAGAAAGGGTCTAGGTATATGAGAGAATTACAATTGTTTTTCGTTTTTGAGGTTAAAATCATGGCCGCCAGGCGCATTACCAATTGACGCGGATAGTACTAAGACTCCGCTGTCCGTCTGTCTGTCTGTCTGTCTGTCACCAAGGCTGTATCTCATGAACCGCGATAGCTAGACAGTTGAAATGCTAAAAAAAAATACTAAAAACAGAATAAAATAAATATTTAAGGGAGGCTCCCATACAACAAACGTGATGTTTTGCTGTTTTTTTGTACGGAACCCTTCGTGCGCGAGTCCGACTCGCACTTGGTCGGTTTTTAATAAATTGTGTATGTTTACACGGTACCTAATTATATTTTTGCAGGAGTGACGCTAATGTTGCATTGCATATAATGTCGCCATGTCGCCTAAGAAAAACGCTTTCAAATATCATGTGACTTGCAAATAAATAAATTAGGTGACATTTCACATATTTTTCCTCAATTTTGATCGGTTTTTGTTTTTTTCTTTTATTAAATATTCAAACATCTTTGATTTTATTTAACCTGCTTTTGATTTTATTATGTTTTTGGCGATCTTCAGTTGTTATTTTAAATTTTTTACTTAATTTTCCATGATAATGGGGAGGAAAGCGCAATTTTATCCCGATAGGTGGCGTCTTGTCTTTGGTACCCGGCCGCCTCAAAGAAAGTGTCAAAACATATGGGAATCTCTTGGAGTATTGCACTTTTTAATTTTATACTGAGAAAATGCCGCATTGTTGTGCATGTAACTTGTAAAATATTGGTCTTCATCGATTTCCCAGTAACAAAAAAAAATATTAGACAAAAAAATATAAAAAAGAGATGCTTTTCCCTCGATTTTCTCCTTTACTGAGCCTGAGAAACATTATAAATCAAAAGGAATGTTTCATGAATTTAATGAAGCTTCGCCAAAATAAAGCAACATTTGAATTAAAACAGCTTATTTATACAACATGTAACAGAATTAATGGCTAAACCACAATATATGGTAGATAGGGACCATCAAACCGAACAACTTTTACTATGGGACCAACTGAAACCGCGAAAATAAAAGCTGTTTCATACATTTTCATATTTTCGTTACCTATAATTTTTGTATGAAACAGCAGATATTTTTTGCAATTTCAGAGTTAGTCCAATAGTAAAAGTTGTTCAGTTTAATAGTCCCTATCTACCATATAAACCATATTCTGGTTTAGCTATTTTTACCGACTTCAAAAGGAGGGAGGTACTCAATTCGACCCGTTTTTTTTTTGTTTTTTGTATGTACACCGATTACTCGAAGACGGCTGAACCGATTGAAATAATTCAAACGTTATTAGATCAGGTTTGCTCCCAAGTTGGTCCCATTTTTTTAAATTTTGAAATCGGTTCAGTACTTTTCAGGAAAACCTGAAAATACTGTCGTTTTCGTTAGTATTTTGTGAACTTATACGGATGATCGACCATATCTTCTTTGTTTATGTACCGATTTAGATGAATCTTTTTTTGTTTGAAAGAGGATACTTTAGGGTTGATACCATTTTGATTTCATTGTTGTTGGACCTTGGATTTCAAAGATACACAAGGGAACTCCTCAAAATCAAATAGGAACTGTATAGTGATAACACTAAAAATAATAAAATAAAAAATTGTTTAAAAACTAAAAAACCTGAAAATAAAAACAAAAACAGCTTCAAAATTAAATACCGTTTTCAGGTTTTTTGAAGTCGGTTTTTTTGTTTTTTTACAAGTTGTATAAGACCTCTTTGTTCATATAACACTAGTAGTCCGTTAGATCACTGACAATCTAATAAGTTTGTAATTAAAAAAACGTGAGAATCATGTTGACCTTCATGTCTGTAGCTTCACCTTGAGGTGCCTAGAGTGTCTAACAATATTATTATGAATAAAAAACCGGCCAAGTGCAAGTTGGACTCGCGCACGAAGGGTTCCGTACCAAAAAACGGCAAAAAAATCACGTTTGTTGTATGGGAGCCCCACTCAAATATTTATTTTATTAGGGTTACCAAAGGGTAAAAATCCGGCCAAGTGCGAGTCGGACTCGCGCACGAAGGGTTCCATATAAACGGCATAAAACACGTTTGTTGTATGGGTGCCCCCTTAAATATTTATTTTATTTTGTTTTTAAGGTTCCGTACCCAAAGGGTAAAAAATAAATTAAAAAAAATAAAAACCCGCCTGCATAAAAAGACAAGTCAACTGAAAAGATGGAAACAAGATTAAATATTAAAGGCAACATAATAACATGCAGTCGGAGGCATGCCTAAAGAAAGTGACGTTATGAATAATTTGAATTATATGCCTCCGACTGCATGTTATTATGTTGCCTTTAAGGCTCCGTACCGATTTTGCCGCTGACTGCCGCTCTCTCGCTCGCACATTTCATGTTTTCTCAAGATTTTGTAAATCTGAGTGCGTACATGAAAAATGTGTCTCGGCCACTTTTCGCATTATAAGATTACGGACATTTCAACATATATTTCAGTTTCGAGTTGCTGAAGTACAAAAAGTTATCGTATTTGTCAGTTCAAATAACTGTTAGAAACGATAACTTTTTGTACTTTAGCAACAAAAAAATGGAATATATTTTAATATGTCTGTAATCTTATATTGCGAAAAGTGGCCGAGACACATTTTTCAATTGCGAACTCATGAAATGTGCGAGCGAGAGAGCTGCAGTCAGCGGCAAAATCGTAACGGGCTCTTAATATTTAATCTTGTTTCCATCTTTTCAGTTGACTTGTCTTTTTATGCAGGCGGGTTTTTATTTTTTTTAATTTATTTTTTTATTTATATCTTTTTAGTTATTATATATTACAGTCATGAGATACTTTTTTGAAATCCTTATAAGAAGCCCTTTAATTTGACACCCATATTGTAGTATTCTAAAAAAAAATTTTTTTTTCACTACGTATAATAGCACCGTACAGCCGCCATGTTGGTTTTTTTATAACGCCACCTTCTTAAGAACACTTGGGCTGACAAGACAAATCTAACGATATCTTAATCATAGAAATCCGTTCAGCCGTTTGAAAGATATGAGGTAATAAAGAATATTACATACAAACAAGATACGCGCGAAAAACATAACCCTCTTGCAGTCGGGTAAAAACGGGACACTATTACTAAGACTCCCCTGTCCGTCTGTCTGTCTGTCACCAGGCTGTATCTCATGAACCGTGATAGCTAGATAGTTGAAATTTTCACAGATGATGTATTTCTGTTGCCGCTATAACAACAAATACAAAAAAACCGGCCAAGTGTGAGTCGGACTCGCGCACGAAGGATTCCGTACCAAAAAATGGCATAAAACACGTTTGTTGTATGGGAGCCCCACTCAAATATTTATTTTATTCTGTTTTTAGTATTTGTTGTTATAGCGGCAACAGAAATACATCATCTGTGAAAATTTCAACTGTCTAGCTATCCACGGTTCATGAGATTACAGCCTGGTGAGAGACAGACTAGACGGACAGCGGAGTCTTAGTAATAGGGTCCCGTTTTTACCCTTTAGGTACGGAACCCTAAAACATCTCATTTGTCTAGAACTTAATATGCATATTAGTAAGTAAAGTTTATTTAGGTAAGGTTGACATTTTGCTTTGACCTTTAGAGATCGAAGATTGTCCTTATTTTGTTAACTAACATATTTATTCTTTTCTGTTTTACTTGATCTATAAAACTTTGATTACTTAATTGAATTATTTTGCGTGCCTATTTAACGTTGTTTTTGTGAGAATAACACAGGAGCAACAAACATTTTAATAAAAAGGATGGGGCGGAATATGGAAGGAATTTTTGAACGGCATGAAAACTGCAATCGTCAAAAACATTTATACTGATTTTCATGATTTTTCTAAGGGATCACCTAAGTTTGTTAAAATACCTAACAAATGCAAGTTGTCAACTTAGAATTTAGATGTATACGTTAAAAGTAAGACTTTGTGCTGCATATAACAAATACAATAATTGCATAATATGCAATTGTTTTATATTTTGAATATAAAAAAGAAAGAAATCATTTCAAGACACAATTTTCCACTAAATATCTTGGGAGTAGGTACCTTACTAGACTTAACTAAATATTTATAGAATCTGTCCACAAATGTATTATTGACGAAAGATAATATCTGATTACTATTATGTTATGGGCGATCATTTTTTAAATTGGATGAGTAATTTCAAATACTTATTGGCTTTTTTAACCGACTTCACAAAAAGGAGGAGGTTCTCAATTCGATTGTATGTTTTTTTTTGATCGTTGTTCGTGCGTATCTTCGTCATTTATGTACCGATTTTGATGATTCTTTTTTTGTTCGATTGAGTTTTCTTGCGAGATGGTCCCATTTAATTTTTTTTCAAATCGGTTCAGTAGTTTTTGAGAAATCCTGAAAATACTATGATTTTGCATCAACTAACTTGACGACTTTGTTATTTATGAACCGAATTAGATGTTTCTTTTTGTTGGGAAAGGGGTACTTTTAGTATAGTCTTTTTAACCGACTTCAAAAAAAAAGGTTCTCTCTCAGTTTGACCTGTATGAATGTATGTTTCTCCGCGAATATCTCACGTTTGGCTGAGCCGATTTTTCTACCAAATAATATAGCTAATATAGAAGGTACTTACACTAAAAATAAAAAATAAAAAATTGTTTTAAAAAACAAAAACCGACTTCAAAAACCTGCCTCTAAAAAGCAAGAAATAATATTCAAATCATTAGATACGCATTATCATTGTTATAATAACAACACGTCTATTGAAGTCGGGTGGGGCTTTTAGAATAAAAAAAGGAAGTTGTACTCCAGCCCCACCCGACTTCAATAGACGTGTTGTTATTATAACAATGATAATGCGTATCTAATGATTTGAATATTATTTCTTGCTTTTTAGAGGCAGGTTTTTGAAGTCGGTTTTTACCATTTTTAATTTAATAAATGGAATCTTTAAGTTATTTATTATACCAGTATAAAAGAATACTTATACGCCCGATTTCAATAATCTATCTAATAGTAAATAAGAATCAGATAGGCCTACTATGGATCTGTTACGAGGCAACTGTTGTTTGTTATATGTTTATTTCCTATCATTTAACAGAAATATCTAGGCAACAGAACAAATCTTTAGGAAGCCTATCTCTTACTGAGAGGTTATTGAAATCGGCCGGTTAAACTATTTTAAATTAAAGTGTTATTTCACTTAAAATTAAGTCTAAAGACTTCCCTATCATCGAATACGTTAAAAAGCCGTTAAGTTTGAACGAAATTCGTTATCAATTGAGTTAAATGTTTGTTTGACCTCGATGCGGTATCTTAACGAGCACTTTCCTCTCGGCGATCGAAACAAGTAGGCCGAAATATTAATAGAAAGACAATCTGTGACCGAATTGGGCGTTTCTATTGGGTTAAGTTTATAAAAATAAACAAGAAAATCTAAATTTTACTCAAAGTATAAATATAAATAAGTAGAATAGAAATCCACAGAGTCTGAAGACGAAAGTCTTTAACCAGTGCGTCCTGCCTGTCATGAGTTCATGCATGACATACGGAGCCGAAACGTGGACACTCCTACAGGGCTGGTTCACAAATTTAAAGTCACGCAGCGAGCGAGCTATGGAATGGGCTATGTTCGGAGTTTCTCTGAGAGATCGGGTCCGGAACGAGGTGATCCGACAGAGAACTAAAGTCATCGACATAGCCCACCGGATTAGCAAGCTGAAGTGGCAGTGGGCCGGCCATATTAGCCGTGGAACCGATGGCCGCTTGGGCAGACGAGTTCTGGAGTGGAGACCGCGTATCGGGGACGCCGTCAGACAAGGTGGAGCGACGAGCAAGCAAGGTGGCTGGCACAAACTGTATGAGTATAGTCGCGGATCGTGCTCAGTGGCGTGCACTCGAAGATGCCTATGTTCACCAGTGGACGATGATAGGCTGATGATGATGATGACGATGATGAGAATTAAAATATTTTAAGTACCTACCTAGGTAGTAACGTCCACTAGCGCCGCCAAACAAAAAAATATATAACAAATTAGGTAAACTGTTTGATAAAATGCTGAAAAATAGATATTACTACTAAGTTAAAAATTGGGATAAGTTGGTTCCAGACTGTAGGGTGAATATGCCTATTACCAGCCCCCCCAAGGATTTTTCAACTTTGAATCTCTGTTGTTGCCACAATTGCCATCTTAAAAATATTGTTGATACAGTTTTAGGTAGGTTGATTCATCTTTATTACGAAAATAGAACTTAGTTTTACGTAGTTTTGTGGGAAAAAAATAGAGAAGCGTTTAAATGTCCGAAGAGCGAAAAACCCTAACTCCAGCCGCCTTTGCCCTAATATCAGCCGCTTTGCTCCCTAATTCCAGCCGGGTACAGGGTGTTCTAAAATAATACAACCATGTTAGTATAAAATAAAATAAATATAATTTGGTAACTCTCAATAGTGATAATAAAACACTAAAGGCTATAAATTATGATTCCCATAGCAAGTCATTGAAACTTACACCTCTCCTGTAGATATTAATCAATTAAGAATACACATTTATTAAAAATGGCGTATCAAAAAGTTAACTTTGGTTTAATAAACATATAATCAACGAGTATGAAATCGTTTTAATTATTTGAAACTTTTTTAAGCGTTTTCCAAGAAGTGGAATTCAATATACATTTTTTTATATTGAATTTATTTTCTGTTTCTATGAGTGAAGAAAAGTATGATTTTAATTATTATTACTTTTTACATCTAACATTAAAAAATAAAACAAAATAATTAAAATCATATTTGAGAACACCCTGTATATTGCCGTAAAGGCAGATGACCGGCTGGAGTTAGGTTCTCATACATATCCTAATACCAGCCCCTAATTTGCAGAACAAATAACTTAGGAATTAAACATTTTTTACCCGGCTGTAATTAGGTCATAGGGTGCAGGGTTAGTAATTCTAGTGAATAGCACTACAAATTCCAACCTTGAGACGAGCAAATTAAGATGAACTTGATTTCTTAAACGAAAGTTAAATACCCAATACCAGCCCCGGCTGGTAATAGAAAGTTATTGAAAATCATCCAGTCAAACTCCAGCCCCCCTATTTTTATCGAAATTAGTAAATTTCATTACAAACTAGTAATGTCAAAACGTTATACAAGGTGTTTGGTAAAAGCCTTATAAAGCCGAATATGGTAGATAGGGACCATCAAACTGAACAACTTTTACTATGGGACCAACTCTGAAATCGCGAAAAAAAAATCAGCTGTTTCATACTAAAATTAATAACGAAAATATCAAAATGTATGGAACAGCTGATTTTTTTTTCGCGTTTTCAGAGTTGGTCCCATAGTAAAAGTTGTTCAGTTTGATGGTCTCTATTTACCATATTCGGCTTTATAAGGCTTTTACCAAACACCTTGTATATCTAATCTATTACTAGTATCAAAGCTTAAAACCAAAAAAAAATTGCATCTTGCCTTCGTAAACACACTTCCCAAAGTTCGCATCGATCGAGCTTTTATGCTGTTTTTCAAACATAGTCACCTCTACTCGGTCTCGGTAAACATTATTGCTCGTTGTGTGAGTTGTAGGTGACGTGACCGGCTAATAGTGATTTTCCAACTTAGAGGATTAACTAGCGGTGTGGCTCCACCAAACAGTTTCCGATTTTCACTGTTTTTTAATGAAAGCAAAGCAAAAACTTTTGGGGGCTGGTATTAGGGGGGGGGCTGGAGTTAGGCATATCCACCCTAGTATCATTTGCGCTATAAAAATAAAAAGTGAAAATCATGCATATGTTCGCATTATAATTACATACGTTTTTCTGACGCAGATTTCAGTATAGGAATCCGATGATGTTTAACCAACCGTAAATGATGTTAAGTTAACAAAGCAAATTGGTTCTTATTACTACGCCATAAGGAATGCTGGAAAAATTAAAAGGCATACCTAATGCTTATATCGGTGAATAGTGGTAGGTTTTAAACGAATTTTGTTTTCGCCTTTCCATACCTAGTAAGTCGGTCAGCTGATCTATACATTTTGTATGGGAGTATGATAATTCTTTTTTCGTTTTTCGACCTATGTTCCATGGAGAAAGTGGTACAGATTCAGCAACAGTAGGTATCACCTGTTTCAGGATCTGACAGGGTTTTTTGATACATGATGTATATTACTTACATTAGTTATTATAATGTGATAATGGCACATAATACCTACCTATCTAGAACGTTAAACGTACCTACCAGTAAAATTAGTAAAATACGAACTTTACACAATTTTATTGGTTTCCACGTACTAGAGATAGTAGGGTGAATATGCCAATTACCAGCCCCCCCAAGGATTTTTCAACTTTGAATCTCTGTTGTTGCCACAATTGCTATCTTAAAAATATTGTTGATACAGTTTTAGGTAGGTTGATTCATCTTTATTACGAAAATAGAACTTAGTTTTACGTAGTTTTGTGGGAAAAAAATAGAGAAGCGTTTAAATGTCCGAAGGGCGAAAAACCCTAACTCCAGCCGCCTTTGCCCTAATATCAGCCGCTTTGCTCCCTAATTCCAGCCGGGTACAGGGTGTTCTAAAATAATACAACCATGTTAGTATAAAATAAAAAAAATATAATTTGGTAACTCTCAATAGTGATAATAAAACACTAAAGGCTATAAATTATGATTCCCATAGCAAGTCATTGAAACTTACACCTCTCCTGTAGATATTAATCAATTAAGAATACACATATATTAAAAATGGCGTATCAAAAAGTTAACTTTGGTTTAATAAACATATAATCAACGAGTATGAAATCGTTTTAATTATTTGAAACTTTTTTAAGCGTTTTCCAAGAAGTTGAATTCAATATACATTTTTTTATATTGAATTTATTTTCTGTTTCTATGAGTGAAGAAAAGTATGATTTTAATTATTATTACTTTTTACATCTAACATTAAAAAATAAAACAAAATAATTAAAATCATATTTGAGAACACCCTGTATATTGCCGTAAAGTTAGATGACCGGCTGGAGTTAGGTTCTCATACATATCCTAATACCAGCCCCTAATTTGCAGAACAAATAACTTAGGAATTAAACATTTTTCACCCGGCTGTAATTAGGTCATAGGGTGCAGGGTTAGTAATTCTAGTGAATAGCACTACAAATTCCAACCTTGAGAGGAGCAAATTAAGATGAACTTGATTTCTTAAACGAAAGTTAAATACCCAATACCAGCCCCGGCTGGTAATAGAAAGTTATTGAAAATCATCCAGTCAAACTCCAGCCCCCCCTATTTTATTCGAAATTAGTAAATTTAATTACAAACTAGTAATGTCAAAACGTTATATATCTAATCTATTACTAGTAGCAAAGCTTAAAACCTAAAAAAATTGCATCTTGCCTTCGTAAACACACTTCCCAAAGTTCGCATCGATCGAGCTTTTATGCTGTTTTTCAAACATAGTCACCTCTACTCGGTCTCGGTAAACATTATTGCTCGTTATGTGAGTTGTAGGTGACGTGACCGGCTAATAGTGATTTTCCAACTTAGAGGATTAACTAGCGGTGTGGCTCCATCAAACAGTTTCCGATTTTCACTGTTTTTTAATGAAAGCAAAGCAAAAACTTTTGGGGGCTGGTATTAGGGGGGGGGCTGGAGTTAGGCATATCCACCCTATAGTGAAAAGGTTCCATCGTATTATAATTTGCGGGGATTATACTTTAGGTAGGTACCTAGGTACGCTCGCTTCGCAGTTCGTTTCATCTTCAGACTTTTGGAATTTCGCTGTGAAGTGTGAACTAACGCCATTTAAAATTTAAAAAACCAAATACCAAAAAAATCTTTAGTGCAAATTGATACAGCCGCAACAAAAAAAAAATAAAGCGTGAAGGTCAATGAACTTGCCCCATATTATTCTTTCACAAGCGTGATTGTTACCACGTAGTGATTACTTGCTCAGTGATTGTTACTGAAAGTCTTCGAGCAACAAAAGGCTTCGTTTGTCACGAAGGGACAAGCCTTAGCGATATTACTCTATTCAAATTATTCTGGCATTTTTTGCGGGGGGGGGGAAATGCACACAAGTGCAGTTCCGCATACCCACATACAAAAACTACACTGTAATGACGACACTCACACATAAAAAATAAAACAAAACAGCAAAAATTTGTGTACGGATGAGTCACACATCAAAATATGACACGTTTTTGACATAAAGGGCTGGGCTCAACTGTCGATGCAGCAATATCGATACGGAAAAAGGAATAAAGGTTACAAACTCAATCATTTTACGATGGGATGAATAACAACAAAGAGGTCATTTTTATACGCTCTAAGCTTTATACAAAAAGCTCGAGAGTGTAGGTGATTGGGTTGGGCCTAGTGTGTACCCAGGGAAGTTGGGCTCAGGCTGCTGACACTGAACATCGCTCCATGACATTTCTTAGAATGTCAACTTCGCAAAAAGACAACTTCTTAGAATGTCAACTTCGCAAAAAGACAACTTCTCGAAATGTCCACTTCTCACAATGACAACTTCGCATTTGGTCAACTTCTCATAATGTCAACTCTTAAATGATATTTTCGCAAAATGACAACTATTCGTAATTTGTACTTTAAATGGCTATTTAATAAGAAAAGTCATATATTTTCTTTGACTTTCTTTGTTTCAATAAAAAGAAATATTTAATTGCACTGCAAAATGAAAATCTGCATTTTTCATATTTTTTTTTTACATTTCATACATTTTTTGTGCCTTTAATGTTTAAATAAAACGTAAATTTAATTTTGGTAGGTAAGCACGGAGTGATGGTTTTCGAAATTATTTTAGAATTATTTGTATTTATTATGTGTTGATAAATCGCACTTGCATAAATATAGTTGGTTGATTATACAATCTTCGACTACTATTCAGCTCTTAGCAGTGTTATTTGCTTTAATTTGAATATGGTTTATTTAACAGTACTACTTACGGTCAGTATTCAGCTTGGATAAGAATCGCATAAGTCTTTCCTAACTACAAATCGACCAAATTAAAACGCTGTCATGAACTTAGCTGTCATGCAGCTATCATGCGCCTAATTATCTTGCTCGAGAGACGGCCGTTAGTCCCTCGAACTAAATTCCCTTTTTATTCACTTGTTGTATAATCTACTATTTCGACATTTATTTCGCGATATCTGTCGCGCTCACATCACTGCAGAGCAAATCATGCAAAAATCTCGCAAATGAATTTGGCGCAGAATGAGGGCCAGATTGACCAACACTTTATCGACAAACATTATTTAACGGTAACATCACTAAGTTGCCCATCGGCGAGAACTCGGATTTATCTAGCGACAGATCTGAAATTTGTACGGACGAGCCATGGACTAGCAGACCCGATGTCACTGAACAAATTTGACAACTAATCAAGAATAAAATATACGAATTTAATGTTTAAATGTAAACAAATAGCAATAATACGATAAAAAAATACTTTTATGTGAAATGTAAAACCGTCTTTTTGTATACTTGATGTTCAAGATCTCTTTTAACAGCAAAAAACTCCATGCGCGACTGGACTCGGTCTAGAAAGAAATCCGGGCGAAACTGGTTTTACTAACGCGTATGCCCATTTGGGCTTGTACTTCGGCAGAGGGGAAACGCTTCGTATGGCTTCTCTTTCTGTAGAAGCCCGTCCGTCTTACTCTAAGCTGAAAGTAAATGTCGCAGCGGCGGCCATTATGAAATGCGAAATTGGCGCGAAATCGTGACGTGCGCCATCACCATTTTCGTATTTGTTGTTTCTGTATATAAAAAAAAACATAGTGCAACTGTAACTAAACGTTCTGCCTAATGTTGGAATTTATAGGAAAAAACGCAAGGCGTATAATTTGGCGAAAAATCGCACAATCAATGTTTTATCAATCAATTATTGGTAAAAGATTTCAATTGACACTGATTTTTCTGTTGTGTAAGTAAATATCTTCTGTATTTCCCACTTTTTGGTATTCATCTATTTATATGAACCTACCTTATAAAATATTCTGGACAAATGAAACAACCATTTAGTTCCATCCAAACTCAGCATGCCCACCGCATCAAATTCCATCAACCTGCTGCGTTCAGCGGTCTTGATCATACTGATATATGTAGTGTAACGGCTACATAATTAAGGTACCTACATACAGGGTCATTTTGTATCCACCATTCAAATTTTGAGGATGTGTTCAGTCCATTAAACTTAACAACTTTCTCTAAGGAACACAATGGCCAAATATGTGGAAAAAATTTTCGCTATGATTTAATCAATCAATTTAATATGAGATGACTAAAATTTGGTGGCAAAATTCGACACGTTTCTTAGAAAAAGTTGGGATGGTAAGTTCAGAATGACCCGATATAAATAGTGGATCATCATATCAGCCGCACGACACCCACTCCTGGGTACTGAAGACTTGAAACTTTGAACATAGGTCAGAACTGGAAGGCAGTGCAATATTATGGTGTTATTGAGCTGATCTGACGATGAAGCCGGAAGAAGGCCACAAGATCTCTATGATGAAACCATACAACCCCATCGAGTTTGGGCTCGTTAGAATCGTCTTGACGAGTACTCTAATGAGAGACGTGGTCCAGGGTCTGATGATGAAGCTGGAAGGCCATGCCATAGAAACTCAATATTGAAACCGTGCAACCCCATTCAATTTGGGCTCGTTTGAATAGTCTTGACGAGTAATTTGTTGGGAAATAGTTTCCAGGGTCTGATGATGGAGCCGGAAGAAGGACACAGGAACTCTTCAATAAAACCATGCAACCCCTTCGAGTTTGGGCTCGTATGACGAGTGCTCCGATAGGAGATGGTATATTTTAAACTAAAAAGCAGAAAATAATAATTTATTCTAAAAAAAAACTTTTTTAAAAACACGTTTTTAAAACGAATAAAATTATAAAAATCTGACTTAAAACATTAAAACGGACTAGTAAAAACAGACTAAAAAGTATAAAATAAATATTTCTGTAAATATTTATAACCCTATAGTACCTACAGAAATTTTAAACCAAAAAAACGTGGGGTGCATTTTGTAAAATGTATCATCCATATTGTCTTTAGCATGCGCCCCACGTTTTTAGGTCAATTTTTTTTCTCTTTGTAGGTATTAATATTTCTGTAGGTTATAAATATTTACAGAAAAAAAAAATACTTTTTAGTCTGTTTTTACTTGACCGTTTTAATGTTTTTAGTGCGATCTTTATAATTTTTTGTCCGTTTTAAAATCGTGTTTAAAAAAAGATTTTTTTCAGTAAATTATTATTGACTAGCGGCCGCCCGCGACTTCGTCTGCGTGGAATGTTTTTTTGCTATCCCTCGGGAAATATACTTTTTTTCAGGATGAAAGGTACCCTATGTCCTTCTCTGTACCCCTGACAATGATCACTGACGTGACGTGATGATCGGTTCAGTAGTTAAGACGTGAAGGAGTAACAAACAAACAAACAAACGGACTTTCGCATTTATAATATTAGTAAGGATTTCAATGACAAGGGTCGTCCACGTGAGGCTCGAAAGGGTTTCGGAAAAATTTACGAAATATCACAAGCGGAGGAGGGGAGGTAGTGAAATATCACGTGTAAGAATTTAATCTTTCGTTGAATGAGCTATTTTTAACCGAAATAACCGGCATTTCTAAGGTACCTAAGTACTTTATAAAAAATACACGTGACTTTGGGGGGGAGGAGGGGGGTTAAACTAAAACCTCACCACATAGCGCCAGGAGGAGGGGGCGTCAAAAAGTTGCTAAAAAATCACCATCACAGTTTCTAAGCTTCGATCATTTTATTACCACGTTTTTATTAGGTTGCTTTCGCGTTTGTTTGTTTGTTTCTCCACAAAGTTTGTGAACGATTTTATACAAGCTTCCCGATGAGCTAGAAACTTGAAACTTTGAACATAGGTCAGAACTGGAAGGCAATGCAATATTATGGTGTCATTGAGCTGATCTGATGATGGATCAGGAAGAAGGCCACAGGATCTCTATGATGTCACCATACAACCCTATCGTGTTTGGGCTCGTTACAACCGTCTTGACGAGTACTCTGACGGGAGACGAGGTCCAGGGTCCGATGATGAAGCCGGAAGGCTATGCCACAGGAACTCAATATTGAAACAGTGCAACTCCATCGAGTATGGGCACGTTTGAATCGTCTTGATGAGTACTTTGTTGGGAAATAGTGGTCAGGGTCTGATCGGGCTCGGGGGGGGCTCGAGGGGAGGCTTGAGGGGGGCTCGAGGTGGCTCGGGGGGGGCTTGAGTGGGGCTCGGGGGGGCATGAGGGGGGCTCGAGGGAAGGGCTCGGGGGGGCTTGAGGGGGGGCTCGGGGAGGCTTGAGGGTGGCTCGGGGGGGCTTGAGTGGGGCTCGGGGGGGCATGAGGGGGCCTCGAGGGGAGGGCTCGAGGTGGCTCGGGGGTGCTTGAGGGGGCTCGAAGCGGGGCTCGAGGGGGGAGCCCCCCCGAGCCCCCCTCAAGCACCCCCGAGCCACCTCGAGCCCCCCCTCGAGCCCTCCCTTCGAGGCCCCCTCGAGCCCCCCTCATGCCCTATTTTGTATGTGTATGGTAACGATATCATATCAGCCACACGACACCCACTGCTGGGTATAGGCCTCCCCTAAGGATCTCCACGACGATCGGTCCTGCGCTGCCTGCATCCACTGGCTTTCCGCGACCTTCACCAGATCGTCGGTCCACCTTGTCGGGGGCCTACCCACGGAGCGTCGTCCGGTGCGCGGTCGCCATTCCAGAACCTTTCTGCCCCAACGGCCATCGGTTCTTCTCGCTATGTGTCCCGCCCATTGCCACTTCAGCTGAGCAATCCTTCGAGCGATGTCGGTTACTTTAGTTCTCCTGCGGATCTCCTCGTTTCTGATTTGATCACGTAGGGAAACGCCGAGCATGGCTCTCTCCATTGCACGCTGAGCGACCTTGAGCCTCCTTATGAGACCCATAGTTAGCGGCCACGTTTCACTGCCGTAAGTCATCACTGGCAACACACACTGTTCATAGACTTTCGTCTTGAGACACTGAGGTAAGTCGGACGCGAAGATTTTTCGAAGCTTCCCGAATGCTGCCCACCCGAGTTGGATTCGGCGAGAGATCTCTTTCTCGAAGTTGGACCTACCTAACTGGACTGCCTGTCCTAGGTATACGTAATGGTCAACAACTTCAAGTGTAGTGTTCCCAACATGAACTGGAGAGGGTACAACATGGGCATTTGACATAATTTTCGTCTTTTCCATGTTCATCCTAAGACCCACTCTTTGGGAAGCACTACGGAGATCTTCGAGCATTGTGTTCAGGTCTTCCATGGTCTCAGCCATAAGGACTATATCATCGGCAAAACGAAGGTGTGTTAGGTACTCGCCATTAATGTTGATGCCGAGTCCTTTCCAGTCCAAGAGCTTAAAGATGTCCTCCAACGCAGCTGTGAACAGTTTCGGAGAAATAACGTCTCCCTGTCTCACACCACGCTGCAGTTGGATAGGATTTGTGTTCTGGTTCTGTACTCGGATCGTCATGGTGGCATTTTGGTATAAGTACCTCAACACCTCGATATACCTATAGTCCACTTGGCACCTTTGGAGAGACTGCAGCACCGCCCAGGTTTCAATCGAATCAAAGGCTTTCTCATAGTCCACGAACGCCAAGCAAAGTGGCTCATTATACTCCTCGGTCTTCTGTATAACCTGCCGCAGCGTATGGATGTGGTCTATGGTGCTAAAGCCTTTTCGGAACCCGGCTTGTTCGGGAGGTTGGAAGTCGTCGAACTTGCGAGCGAGACGATTCGTAAGGACTCTCGAAAACAACTTATAGACATGACTCAGAAGCGAGATGGGTCTATAGTTCTTTAAGAGGGACTTGTCACCCTTTTTAAAGAACAAGATCACCTCACTTATGTTCCATGTCTTTGGCGTTCTGCCCTGGACGATGACGGAATTAAAGAGCTTCTGGAGGACTTTGAGTATCGGCTTACCGCCCGCTCTCAGAAGTTCTGTAGTGATTCCATCGTCACCCGCCGCCTTGTTGTTTTTCAGCTGTTTGAGAGCCATACTAATCTCGTACAGGCTGACGTCCGGGATATCTTGAGTATAGTGTCGGGTAAGCTTGGCTCTGGGGTCTTTAGCCTTGCTTTCAACAGGTGTCTGCGTGGAATATAACTGCCCATAGAAGCTCTCGATCTCCCTCAGGATTTCAGGCTTTGATGAAATGATGCGTCCGTCGTCAGTTTTCAGCTTCGTCATCTGGCTTTGCCCAATAGACAGATCTCTCGCGAACACTTTGGAGCCTTTATTCCGCTCGATAGCCTCTTTAATACGATTCGTATTAAATTGGCGAAGGTCGCTCGTCAAAGACTTAGATATCTGTCTATTAAGCTGCCGATAACGATTAGCATCTACTGAACTCTGGAGCCTCATTTCACGTCTCTGATCCATGAGTAGGAGTGTGTGGTCGGAGAGTTTCTTTATCTTGGGACGGCGGGTCTTAAAGAGCTTGGACCCTACCGTACGGACAGTATCCACCACCATGTTGTTTAGATCGTCCACATCTATGCTGTTCTCAAGGGCTTCGAAGCGGTTTTGGAGTTCGAGTTGAAAGCTCTCGGGGTTTTGAATATGGGCCGGCAATGGTCGAATTGTTGATTTTATCAGTCGAGATCTTTCCAGCTTTGGGTTGATATTCAATGTGCCACGTACCAATCGGTGATCGCTCCCCGTCTTAACAGCGTTGATCACAGTGACATCATTGAATATTTGCTTTTTCGTCGACATGATAAAATCTATCTCATTTCTGACTTTACCGTCCGGACTGACCCAGGTCCACTTCCGGCATTCCGGCTTTCTGAAGAAGGAGTTCATCATAAAGAGGTTCTCCTTCTCCATAAAGTCAGCCAGCATCTGGCCTCTGTCATTCCGTTGCCCAACTCCAAATTGCCCCACTCTCAGCTCATCACCGCATCGTTTCCCCAACTTTGCATTGAAGTCCCCCATCACAACAGTGTAGTGGGTTTTGTAGCTATGCATGGCTTTAGAGATCTCCTCATACATAGCCTCCACTTCGTCATCTTGGTGTGTCGAGGTCGGTGCGTAAACCTGTATAACATTCAGCGAACACCGTTTGGATATTCTGAGTATAAGGTACGCCACCCTGGTCGACACACTTCCGATGGTAATCACGTTGTTGACAAGGGACTTGTGGACGATGAACCCGACACCACCTTGGGACTGTTGGTCGCCCTCCCGGTAGTAAAGCAAGTTACCGGAGTTGAGGATTATCGAGTCCTCTCCCGCTCTTCGGACTTCAGATAACCCGATAATATCCCAGTGTACCTTGCTGATAACTTCTTCCAACTCGGTTAACTTCGCGTCTTCCCTTAGTGTGCGCGTGTTATAGGTTGCCAGGTGCAGTTGTCGTCGTTTTTGGTAGCCGAGCCGCACCCGGGGATTCTTAGCACCCCCTGCCCCGCCGTTACCGTAGCCGCTACCGTAGCTAGGAATAGCGGGGCTGCCGGGGACTGGGGGCCAATTTTTTGATCCATTATGCATGAGGGGGGGGGTTTGCCATAATCGCCACGCTTGGCAGGCGGGTTGGCGATCGCAGTAGGCCAGGGTTTTTTGGAGACGCTGCTGCCCGTCTCTTGAAGGCTATGCTCCCTTAGTCGCCTTTTACGACACCCACGGGATGATAGGGGGTAGTGCTATTCTAGGCCGGCACATACGCGGCGCGATATATGTGTTTGTAAATATCGTTACTTTTGATTTTTGATAAAGCTGATAAGTTTCTTGCGCCTGTTCTTCTTAAAAGTCTCGAACGGGTGGTAGGAAAATATAGACTAAAAAGTAGAAAATAAAAATTATTGAAAAAAATTTTATTTTTTAAAACCACGTTTTTAAAACAGATTATAAAAAATATAAAAATTTAATTAAAAAAATATAAATAAAAAAGTATAAAAAAATTTTAAAAAAATCTTTTTACTACACGAACGTTCTTTTTACGAACTTCACAGAGATTTGTCCAAGGACGATTCGTTTTACAATTATCTAAAATACGAACGTTCTTTTCAGCAGTAAGTATATTTACTTATAAACTGATGTAGGATAAACCGAACACCAAATAGTCATTAACGCTCACCAACATGATTGTTTACATCAGCCGGACAGTGCTTGTACTTGTCAGCAAATCGAAGTGGTCAGGGAACATAAGTATTTAGGTTTACTAATAGATAACAGATTTAATTGGGGTCCACATGTAAACTATGTATGCGATAAACTTAGATCTATTTTGAGTAAAATATGTGTCTTGAAATATAAACTACCATATAGTACCCTAAGATTGCTTTATCTTGCCTTAGCGGACTCTGTTATTGATTATGGCCTCTGTTGCTATGGTAGAACTTTTAAAAGCTATTTGGAACAAATATATAATCTACAAATAAGATTATTAAAAGCCATTGTACCGAAACATGTTAAAAATAAATATAGTCAAGATTATTCCGAACTTTTCAAGTATTGCAATCTGCTGACCGTACAAAATAAAGTAAAATTAGCTATTTTAAAAGAAGAACACAGTAATGTGAAGTACTTAGAAATTTATATTCGAGATGAAAGATTGAGAAAACAATGTAATAAATTTAAAATGTGTAGATATAAGAACCTGTATGGTGCAAGAAACTATAAATATATACTACCTAAAATTTTGAATAGCCTACCAAACGATGTACTTAATATTTACTTAAATAATCCAAACTTTAAAAAACATTTAAAAAAATATCTTATAAACACAAACGAAACTACCTACATACTCTAAGTCAAATGTAATAATGAATACAGGGTGCTTGCACCAACATTGGACACTTCCACCAACATTGGTCTATTCCAAATCAAAAAATATATAGAGAAAAAACAAATATTTAATTTTAAATAAAGCAATACTTTAAACATAATGACTAATGTTCGTGCGTGCACCTTATAATGTTAGTTTTGCATGCTTTCTTTTCTATTTTCATGTTTTGATTTATACAATGCTTAAAACTTGCGAACTCTCATGGGCACACAAACCCTAGTGGTTTTGCCAGTGAGTAAATGTATAATAGAATCTGTATGTAATATGTCTTAAACAATAAACAATAAAAAAAAAAAAAAAAAAAAAAAAACCCTATACAGAAGTTTTAAAACGAAAAAACGTGGGGCGCAGGCATGCAAAAGATAATTTAATGCATGAATTCATCATCAAGTTAAAAAAAATTAATGCAAATGACATGAACTATTATGCTTTCTCTCTCTAATACAAAATGCGCCCCACGTTTTTCGTTTTAAAACTTCTGTATAGGGTTATAATCCTACATCAGTTTATAAGTAAATATACTTACTGCTGAAAAGAACGTTCGTTATTTTATACTTTTTTATTTATATATTTTTTTATAATTTTTTTTTATTTTTTATAATCTGTTTTTCCAAGCTACGATCATCTATACCTGCTTGGAAATGATCAAAGTTTCCAAGCCTTGTTGCAAAACTCACTGTCTTATTCAGAGATGTTTCACAAAACGGGTGCAAGACTGTTCTCACAAAACCTGGTTTAATGCTTGTAAGCCAATCACAATGCACCTTTTGATCCTTAAACGGTGGGACTAAACGTTAAACTGTCACTCTGAATACGATTTGCCCTAAAATGGCGTTAGTCCGCAGTCTAACGCCATATTAACTTTGGCCCTGAACGCACTCTGAAGTCTGAATAAGACAGTATTTTTTTTTGTAAGAAAGAAAAGAATTTCCGGATTTTACTCTCTTTACTTCTTTACGTCTATCATGCATGAATGACAAAACAGTCAACCAATGTCATGCTGACAAGTAACATTATAGAATATTGATGTCGAAATTCTAAATTTTATTTTTATATTAAGTTTTTTAAACTCTTCATATAATGTGAGTATTTTAATTACTTTTTTAAAGACTGGTTCGGCTTCAGCCATTTTTAGGGTTCCGTACCGAAAGGGTAAAAACGGGACCCTATTACTAAGGCTCCGCTGTCCGTCTGTCTGTCTATCACCAGGCTGTATCTCATGAACCGTGATAGCTAGAAAGTTGAAATTTTCACAGATGATGTATTTCTGTTGCCGCTATAACAACAAATACTAAAAACAGAATAAAATAAATATTTAAGGTGGGCTCCCATACAACAAACGTGATTTGTTGCAGTTTTTTGGTAAGGAACCCTTCGTGCGCGAGTCCGACTCGCACTTGGCCGGTTTTTTTAATGTCCCTAGATAGACCAGAATCTCATGAAACGGAAGTGAAATTATTTTTACTAAAACACTTGCTTAAAGTCCGTCAAGAAAGTGATAAAATTACTTTCTTTGCTTTTAAGATTCTTTGTTATTAGTGTTATTGTATGACAAGAGTTCAGTTACTTTTGTAATGCAACAACCACGTGGTTTTAGTGCAAATAATTTCACTTTCGTTTCATGAGATTCTGGTCTACCTCTAGTCCCTACTATCACAGAATAGCTACCTAATAGTACAAGTACAGAAGCAGCCCGCCGCATAGTAATTTAAATTAATAGCAACTTTTGCTCCGACACAATAAAGTGCAATTCAGGTCGCGCAATGGCCTACAGTACAGTTTATATTCACCTAGTAGTTGCCTCTCTTTCTATCGCGTGCTCTTACCTTTTCTAAAGACGCAACGTTAGGGTTGTCTTCTTATAAATGAACTGCGTAGCATATATTATCATAATTTGAAAAACGACAATTGTTTATTGGTTTTTTGATTTTGACATCCGTACACGACACAGTAATGTCGACTCGACATTGTTACTATTATAAAGAGACAATACCTACGCAGGCAGTAAGATGCCGCGCGACTACTTAGGCGGGTGTGAGACGGCCCTTTGCTCACTTTTTCCGCCGGCGTAATGGCTAGCGGTAGGTGCTTATCGCGCGACTTTGAGCGAGTGATGGAGGCCTGCCTGCCACTATGCTGAGGCACACGCACACCGTTCATGCGCATTTGGTCCACTTACGCGTCTTCCTTCCTCACCACGCGAGCTCAATGTAGATTGGTGGGTGTACGACAGCAAATGCAGCCGAGACCAACGGCTTAACGTGCCTTCTGAAGCACAAAGAAGCTCAAGATAACAAATTTTTGGTCACCCATCCCATCGTGACCGACCCACGAAAGTTTCTTGGCCTAAGCAAGTACCACCTATTGCAAAGGCCTTATTTTGGATGGGTGACTGAAATGGTAGGGCCAATCAATAGTTAATGTACCGTATATCCTACATGATACAAGATTTTCACTATTCTTACTCTCTGATCTTTTGATTTATCAGCATGTACTTCTCTGTTTTTTTATGCACAACGGGATAGTGCTTGGCCATCACCTCACCTGATGTTAAGTGACAATAAAGCTGAAGGTGGGAGCGCACTACTCCCGGAATCCTCATCACTGAGGAACTAATCTTACCTCTAACTGCGGAAGACAACAATTTTTAAATTGTTGTTATCGCGTCAGATTTAGGTAAGATGGTGGTACCTAGCCAAGCGCATTTGAAATAAGCCCTACCACCAACCGAACCGAGTACAAATTAACCCCCTCCTGGGAATTGAACCCGGGACCCCCGCGTCTTACACGGGTGAGCGAACCACTAGACCACAGACACAGCGGCGACACTCCCCTGTACGTGTGAGCTCTGGCGCCGGTGACCTTGAGCTGCGTCGGGGACTAGTTTTGTCTCTTTCTATTTTGTCATGTCGTTCTCATCGCGTGCGTCTCTGTGGAGTCGGAGTCCGATGGCTCCGCGGCACCCCTGTTCTCGCCCACTCTACTCACACATAGCCGCGAGCACATTAACAGCAAACATGCGTTAGTATCGGTTCTTTTAGCGTAGTGTATATTTTTCTTTGCCACGGAGGCGGTTGTTTGATGAGGCCTTAGAGGACGCCGGCTTCGAATGATGCTGTCTTTGTCTTGCAGGCCATTTCCTTTCGGCGAGGACTGGCGTGGCTGTTACAGGCCCGACGTGTGCTTCTCCCTGCTGCGGCTTCTTAAATTAACAGTAAGAATCATCAAACCTCTTCATCATTACAAGTTTTCGGCTTCATCATCATATCAGCCGCACGACACCCACTGCTGGGTATAGGTCTCCTCCAAGGAACTCCACGACGCTCGGTTCTGCGCTGCCCGCATCCAGCGGCGCACCGCGACCGCGCACCAGGTCGTCGGTCCACCTTGTCAGGGGCCTACTCACGGAGCGCCGTCCGATACGCGGTCGCCATTCAAGACCTTTTAAGCCTCAACGGCTTCATCATAAGCCATTTCAATGTCCTTAACTGCTGTAGCACAGGCTTCCCTTATGGATAAATTAGAAGGATGACTCACATCGACAGCACTCTTGGGAACCGATGCAGACGCTGATTGGTGGATTCGCTAATGACTGCAAACGTGCCATGACTAAGTTCTTGGTCACGACATCACCTTTCGGCGCCTGGCGTCTACTTATCAAATAGCCGATTTCTCATTCCGACTACCTGTCAATGTAACATCTTCGCAGCTAGACAACCTAGCAATTATCCTACTTCGCATACAGTCTACTTTCAAAGCGACTAGGTACTTCGCACTTTTACAATGATACGATATCAGCGCCGCCTGATCGGGACATCTGGTAATCCTTAAGACTAACACAAGCGTTGTGACAATCATCTATGAAGTTGCTATGGCCAATGATGAAGTTATGCTACGTTTCTAAGGATGTGTCTGATTTATAAAAAAGTCCGGAACGGGTGGTAGGAAAATATAGACGATTCAAAAGTACTTAATAATTAAGTTTATTTGAATAAAGCTTATTTGACTTTGACTTTGACTTTACACCAATAGGATAGATAAGCCTTGAAAATAAAGCTATCATATTGGTGTAAATCAGACACATCTACGTAGCATAGCTTACTTCAAGTGGAACCGCACCCTAAGACTTATTTCTCCATTTAGCACGCCCCTGTTCCCGAAAACTGACCGAGCATGAAGGTGGACACCGACGGGATGGTAGCCATCATCCAGGGACTGCAGGATTCAGGGTTGGCAGTCACCTTGGTAGGCCATCGAGGAAACATCGCCAAAGCTAATGGTAAGAATGAGGAAAATCAATTTAGTCTCCGATTATAATAGTGTTTTATTTCATCCTTATTTCATAATTTACACTGAGTTTGTTTAAATTCTAAATAATTTACATAAATTTTTATTCAACAACTTGGCATTACATTTGCACACTGTTTCGAATCTTTTACTTGTTTTTTGGCAAATAGTGAAACTATTAGTCTGTAAGAATAATCTTGTTAATAAGTCAAAGTATGAATGACTGTTTGTTTTCCAAATAAAAAATAAATAAATAAAAATAAAAGAATGAGATAGACATATTTCAGACGGCCCCACAACATTCTGTATAATACGATACATCGGGTCATTCTGAACTTACCGTCCAAATTTCAAGGATGTGTCCAATCCATGAAACTATACAACTTTCTCTAAGAAACATGTGTCGAGTTTCGCCACAAAATTTTGGGCATCCCATACTAAATTGTTCAAGTGATCTCTTTGATTTGTATGGATAATCGATGTTTTGTACATATTTGGCCATATGTTCCTTAGAGAAAGTTGCAGTTTCATGGACTGAACACACCCTCAAAATGAGGATGATGAATACAAAATGACCCTGTATAAAAGTAAACGATTCGCGGCGTGACATGAGATTACGCTGTCGAAGAGGCGGCGTGAAGAGACTCCGCTCGCTCCGCTCAACTCCGCTGGGACTCCGCTAAACTTTAATAAGTAGTGGCCTCCATGCGCCTCTGACGCGCGGTCGCATAGTGATGTCACTTGGTTATACTGTGGTGAACTGGTGATGTGGTGCTTTAGAAATATGGGGGCGCAAAATTCAAATCTTGCAAGGGGCGCTCATGATCCTGGAAATAAGCCTTGGGGTGCAAAATTCAAATCTTGCCAGGGGCGCTCATGACCATAGCTCTTAGAATGTTGATCAGATCAGTTGGATGTGTATAGTGATCTGGATCTCCTCCATTTACTCCTTGGATGGCCATCATCAGATCACAGCTAGATCAATCCCTGGCGGAGAACCAAGGCTTCAAAGTTACCTCGTTTGTATGAAAATCGACTAGTGTCTAGTTATCCGACCACCACTATATACCTATGTGTGTTCCTGATTTACTCAAAAACTATTGATCCAATTTTTTACTACTAACTAAAAAATATGGAAGAGGTTTTCAAAGACAACTTGTTTACAGCAATTCCCATTACTCACGCCAAGTCATCAGTGGAAACTCGAGTGACTCCAAAAGCCGCGATCGATGCCGCCGCGCAACTGTGCGATGACCGATACACTAGCAGTTACCAAGTAAATCATTTTCTACTTCACCATTTTTAGGTTTTACGTATCCATAGTCTATTATAGTCCACAGCAGAACTGAACCAACTGAACCAAGATTTTAAGAAAACATCCTCTCATGGGGGACTCTCCAACGGCCCTGCCACAGCCCACGGTTTCCCGCGACCCTCCCGTCCCACCCTCCCGTCGGTTCACCTTGTCGGGGGCCTACCCACGGAGCGTCGTCCGGTGCCATTCGAGAACCTTTCCGCCCCAACGGCCTTTGGTTCTTCTCGCTATGGGTCCAGCCCACTGCCACTTCAGCTGAGCGATCCTTCGAGCGATGTCGGTTCCCTCTTTATTTCTAGCTTTATCTAAAATAATGATGCCTTCCAGGTAGCACACTGCAACGCGAGACCAACATCGCCCTGTCCGAACTCTCCCGAGTTTCCTAGACAACGAAGTGGCTTCAATAACCTCAGTGCTAGTTAGTTCATTATATTAAATCCTTATTATAAATATATAATGATTTTTTTTAATTCCTGAAATGAATCGGGGACACGAAACTTCGACTTGACCCTAACAAAGTTGAAGCGTTAAGCAATTCTGAAGTAAGTTCTTTTGAAAATTAAATTTAATAGGTAGCTGGTTTTCTGAATTTAACTAAAGTAACACTTTTTACAGCTCAAGGCAACTTTGAAATCGGTGGCCAAGGAAATGTGAATACGCGAGCTCCAATTAAAATAAGTATTCATCACAAAAATGAATATAACATCCCTGAGAGAAGTAATTACTGCAATGGAGAATGTTACTGGGTCTGTTAAATCACATAATCCAATAGCTTATGGGACCACATGAACAACTCACCACGTGAAGAAATTTCTGCGATATCTCGGTCTAGAATACCTGTTATTTTGAGTGACCAATGACGTCATTGGTCATACAGGTGAACCTTAGGTCGTACGTAATAAAGCACATATTTTAGTGCACTTGGAATTTCCTTCAAGCCCTTAAAACTTCGAAACTACTCGCTTGATTTAAATGAAACAAAAACACTTTAGCTACTTACATGATCATAAAGTTTCAAGTGATTTAACAGACCCAGTAACATTCTCCATTATTCAAATATACAGGGTTATTTGTAAAACACCAACAACCTCGTAGGAGAAGATTACTAACAACAAACAACAACGTTTGTTCAACGACTTTTCCGAAAAATAAAGTAACGGTTTTTATACAAAACTCGATCAGCTGTTCGGACATTTATGAAAAGTCTGTTTCTGTCTTTTTCAGAAAATTCGTAGAACAAATTGTTGTTGATTATGATGTTAATCATCTAATCCTGCGAGATTATTGGTGTTTTACAAATAACCCTGTATAGGGCGCCAGCTTTCAAACTATATTGTCATACTTATATACATTGAGAAATTAATATTTCAGGTTTATTATCGAACTCGCAATCCTCAAAAGGAACATTGGCGTTCGTCAGCTCTCTTCGCAAATATCCCAGCATTACACCGGAGAGAAATTGCTCTTCCGAGTTCGTTCAACGCATCATAGCTTACACTCAAGCTAAGAACAGTAAGTCCGTTTATAATATTTATTTCAATTATTATAGTTTCACTGGATTCAAAAAGCTAATATGTAGTAATAATTAGAAAAAGAAGATAGAGCTTTTTGAATGAAATAGCTGTATTGATCCCGATTTTTACAATTTCCACACTAGTTTTCCAAAAAAATCTAACACCAATTTCTTTACTGCTGACCTATGCATTGGTATATCTTTTCGTACCCGTCTTGTGATCTATATACCCACTGCTGACCTTTCCATTGGTATATCTTTTCGTACCCGTGTTGTGATCTGCATACCCACTGCTGACCTTTCCATTGGTATATCTTTTCGTGCCCGTGTTGTGATCTATTATATACCCACTGCTAACCTTTGCATTGGTATATCTTTCCGTACCCGTGTTGTGATCTATTATATATCCACTGCTAACCTTTGCATTGGTATATCTTTCCGTACCCGTGTTGTGATCTATTATATACCTACTGCTAACCTTTGCATTGGTATATCTTTCCGTACCCGTGTTGTACCTACCCACTGTTAACGTTTGCCTTGGTATATCTTTCCGTACTCGTGTTGTACCCACTGCTGACCTTTGCATTGGTATATCTTTCCGTACCCGTGTTGTATTGTACCCATTGTATACCTTTGCAATGGTATATCTTTCCGTACCCGTGTTGTGATCTATATATCCACTGCTAACCTTTGCGTTGGTATATCTTTCCGTACCCGTGTTGTGATCTGCATACCCACTGCTGACCTTTGTATTGGTATATCTTTCATGTATCTTTTCGTACCCGTGTTGTGATCTGCATACCCACTGCTGACCTTTGCATTGGTATATCTTTCCGTACCCGTGTTGTATTGTACCCATTGCATACCTTTGCAATGGTATATCTTTCCGTACCCGTGTTGTGATCTATATACCCACTGCTAACCTTTGCGTTGGTATATCTTCCGTACCCGTGTTGTGATCTGCATACCCACTGCTGACCTTTGTATTGGTTTATCTTTCATGTATCTTTCCGTACCCGTATTGTGATGTGTATACCCACTGCTGACCTTTGCATTGGTATACTATTTCCGTACCCGTGTTGTACCCACTGCTGATCTTTGCATTGGTAGGTATATCTTTCGTTACCCGTATTGTGACCTGCATATCCAACAAATCCCGACAGGAGCAGATTTGCTACTTAAATGTAGCAAAAAATCATTTTGGAAAGAAAGTATCCTTGAGGGAAATCCAGGTAGCCATGAGGTCAGATGAACAGCCGTCAATAGCTACTCCTACTGTTTGTTCAGGAAATCCAAAAAAAACAATCACATAATGTGATGATGACATCAAACCCTGCTCTGCTTATCGGTATAAAACTAAAATAACTGTTCTTCTAGAACAGAACAGAGGTGCCCATACGCCATACGGTCGATCGCCAAAGATAGCTAAAATTATTAGTGATAAATTAACGGTGACTTGATAAATATTTGGTGGGTTTAAACGGTCAAAATGTTGATCTCTTACGCATACATTTTTACTAGGTCAATCTCTATAAGAAAACATGGGCACCCTGTTCTAGAAGATTCTTGTATTCCATAGTGTTATTTGAATTTTCAGTTTCAAAAACCTCCCACCACTCAAAACTGATGCGTAAGCTTCGCAACGAAGATATAAAAGAACGATCACCAGATACGGTTGCCTCTGGAAAAGTGTGTAAGAGCATTCAAACCCACGAAAGGATACAACCACGAAGGAAAGAGATGGATGAAGAGAACGAAACGAGAAACGCCAAACGAAGGAGGTATAGATCGGCGTCGCCTGCTGACTCGAGAGACGTAAGGTATGTTTTTCATCGGATGAGATGAGACTGAAATTCATCATCATCCTCCTACCCTTATCCCAATTTATTTGGGGTCGGTGCATTGCGTCCTTTTCTTCCATTCCTTCCTGTCACTCGTCATTTCCTCATCCACTCCCTTCACATTCATATCATTCCGCACACAATCCATCCATCTTTTCTGCGGTCTTCCTCTTACTTTCCAGCCCTCAACATCCATATCCATTACTCTTCTAGTAACATGCCCTTCATCCCTTCTCATAACATGCCCAAACCAAGCCAGACGATTTCCTTGCAGCTTCTCTGTTACTGGTACTACTTTCAGACTTCCTCTGACATACTCATTTCTTATTTTATCCATTCGCGTCACACCACACATCCACCTCAACATTTTCATCTCTGCTACATGTAATTTCCTTTCATCCATCTTCTTCTGAAATGAGACTAAAATTGTTGTTTGGAATTCTACCACAGATCACCCCCCAATAGATACCGCATACAAGGCAACTGACGCGCACAACACATATAGATGCCGGCACATAACTTGGCAAGACAAAGATGAGACAAAAGATGCGCCGAGTTTAGTGTTTGTAGCTGCTGCGCATCATTTGTCTCATCTTTGTCTTGCCAAGTTATGTGCCGGTCAAGAATCTTATATGAATTCATATTCTATGGTGCCAGTAGACTTGCTTTAGTTTTTTTAAGATTTTTTATTAGATTATTTTTAAGGCTTTTGAAAGAGGTTTTGTTTTAAAAAAATATTTTAAACCTTTTTGTGGTAGGTATATTTAGTGACGATATTATCTAAGTTACAATAGCCTTACGTCAACGGCTTATCACCTTTTACAAAATACCACTTTTCTCGACGCAGGGGCGTTAATTGTTAAGGAGTTCTTATGGTACATACTTCACTATCAGCTCCACTTCACCATATGCATTATGACGAGCATAAATAGCATAGCAACCATAATCATATCGCACTAGTGAAATACTTGGTATTGAATAGTTCCGATGATCATCTATGCTCTTCATCATCAGTTTCATTTCACCAAAATGCACTTAACGAAAGCAAATGCACAAGTTACTTAAGAAATGCCAAAATCGCTATAGGTGTGCCTATAATATTTGAAGAGTTCCCTTGATTTATCCAGGATCCCATCATCAGATCCTGACCTTATGAAAATGAGACCAATACTTTCAAACAAAAAAGAGCTTTTCATATCGGTTCAGCCGTCTTCGAATAATCGAGTAACATAAATAAAAAACAAAGATAACGACGAACTGAGAACCTCTTCCTTTTTGAAGTTGGTTAAAAATCACTTGCACCTTTGTAATTTCCACCCCTCATTTATCGTTATGGTTGGTGAAAATGTCTACTATCATTCCAAGGTCCAAGAACGAACAGATACGCGAGACGTACGACTACCTGAGTCCTCGCCATTATCGCGCCAGACTCACAGACGTACATTACCTGAGCGAAGTGACGCGCGCCCTGAAAGATACTTTGCGACAGATCTGCGACGATCAGCCGCAGGTGAGAGAATTACGATTGTCATACGATATAGGTAGGTCAATGTGTTACAAAAAATTCCAAAGCCGAATATGGTAGATAGGGACCATGAAACTGAACAACGTTTTCTATGGGAACAACTCTGAAATCGCGATAAAAATTATCTGTTTCATACATTTTCATATTTTCGTTATTAATTTGATCTAAGTAGTAGGTTAGGTACCCATTAGAGTAGACCTTCAAAATTCGACCCAAAAGCAAAAAGTGCCCATGTCCATCGGCCATTTTAATGTCCCCACTGCTGGGGCACAGGCCTTCCTTATGGGTGGTAATGAGGATGGGCCATAACATAACCCACCACACGGGTGTTAACGACTGCAAATGCAGCCGGGACCAACGGCTTAACGTGCCTTCCGAAACTCGGAGGAGTTCGAGATAGTAAATTTTTGGTCACCCATCCCATGACCGACACTTGCGAACATTGCTTAACCTCCGCAATCGTTGGGCCAGGCGCTAAACCACTGCACGACCGAGCTCCTCAATCTCTCATTTTGTATGAAACAGCCGATTTCTTTTCTTGATTTCAGAGTTGGTCCCATAGAAAAAGTTGTTCAGTTTGATGGTCTCTCTTTTTCTAAGGTACCATATTTGGCATTATTGTTTTTTTTTTTGTAAAACGTTGTATAGTGTTTGCCACAAAAATGAGGTAACTTTGAAGCCTAGGTTCTCCACCAGGGATTGACATTTATAATAATAGTTAGGCTAATCCTAAGGATTAATAAACCAGGAGATCCGCAGCAAAAATAAAGTAACCGACATCGCTCGAAGGATTGCTCAGCTAAAGTAGCAATGGGTGGGACACATAGCGAGAAGAACCGATGGCCGTTGGGGCGGAAAGGTTCTGGAATGGCGACCGCGCACCGGACGACGCTCCGTGGGTAGGCCCCCGACAAGGTGGACTGACGATCTGGTGAAGATTGCCGGAAACCACTGGATGTGGGCAGCGCAGGACCGATTGTCGTGGAGATCCTTAGGAGAGACCTATACCCAGGAGTGGGTGTCGTGCGGCTGATATGATGAATCCTAAGGATTATAAGACGCTCCGTGGGCAGGCCCCCGACAAGGTGGACCGACGATCTGGTGACGGTCGCGGTGCGCCGCTGGATGCGGGCAGCGCAGGACAGTGGAGATCCTTGGGGGAGGTCTATACCCAGCAGTGGGTGTCGTGCGGCTGATATGATGATGATGAAGGATTTTAAATTACTATTGTTGATAAATCCTGCAGGGCATTTTCCAGGTTTGCCCCAACGTACAGAACCGGTACAGCCGTCACAGAAGGCAGCACCATCGCGATTCCATGGATCGAACGGTAGAGCTGAACATTTAACCACAGTTACTTATTCAAATAATCACATACTTGGATCATTCACACAGCTCATCACGTCAAAATTTCAATACCAGTTTTGACAGTGACGTGACGTGTCAGTCACCCCGGCGGCAAATCATGCATTGAAAGGATGTAATCCACGTTACATACATTTTTTGTACGTACAAACGTTATCTTATTACTACTGGTCGCAAAAGATAAGTCACACTAACGTTATAATAACGTTTGCTCAACGCGAAAAGGGCCCCATTTATACGACCTACATTGTTGTTGTTACAATGATCATACAAAAGTCACAAGATTACCACTTTCATCGTACAGTAGTCGCATCAAAACTTTACAACAACTCTTTCGTTATATAGTGGTCATACAGACGTTTTTGAATGACGAAAACGTTGTATATGAGTCAAGTAACAACACTTGTACGACTGATTTTTAATGTTCGTCAGTGACTCGTGTTTGTGGTTATGTTTTGAGATCTGAGTGCAAAATAAATCAATTACAAGGAAATAAATGGTGAGTATTAATTAACTTTCATATCTTGCTAACTGTGTCTGACTCTCATACCGTTTAGTTCGTCTGGGAATTAAAATTTTATGATAATATACCTATGTAAATACTATTCATATTTTCATGCCCCTTCATAATTTTGCGTTTGAAACATAAAATTTGTATTAATAAAATTATATTTAATTCTAAAAATGTCAGCCATGTTAATTTTGTCGCACACTAATCTCTATATGACGTTTTAAAGACAAAAAGTCATTTTAAGGTTATTTGAAGACCAAGTAAAGCCGCCATTTTGTTAAAAGTCGTTTAAAAGTCGAAACTTGACTCAAATGCGACTACAAGTCGTACAGACGTTTTAGATAAAACTTTAATATAACGTCGTATAGTTTAGTCGTGCCGACGTTACTATGACCAGTTTATTAATATGACATATTTGTCGCATGACTAAAAAGTTAAATTTAAGACGTCTATAGGACCTAGCAGTCATCTCATTACTATTATAAGACTGCTATCCGACTTAAAGTTCTTATATGACGTTTTTGCTTGTTGGGGCCATAATAAAAAATGCTTAGATGGACAAAATCTGTCAGAATAAAGCACTTTTGCTTTTTGGCCAGCGATTTTCACATTTGGACCAAAATGGATGATGTCCTTTGACTGAGACGTGCGTGACTTGGGCTGTGTGAATGATCCCTTATTAGTAAAATGATTAAAAATAAAGTTAACAACTAACTAGCTAGACCCAGTTTAGTTACTAGGTACCTACTTAATATTATTATACACCATAATTTTGTAGTCATTTTAATTAAGGGAGTGATCTACCAATAATGGTTTAGACGTCTAGTTATTATGGGAGGATCTAAATATTTTCATCGTTTGTCGACCCATTTTTCTTTGGCAAAAATGTTTAGTAACACCTTGTACTATTAGTTATTCTGTGGTAACACTCTTTCAATTCAAAATACTTAAAACGACTTGTGTTGTGAACCTGTGACCTAGATAAGATATTTTCATAGCTTAGGTTGTCCAACATTGCAGACGAAAATTTAAGAGGCGTTCGTTGCTATCGATAGAGTTTTAATTAATACCTATTTGGTCTTTAGTTTTAGTTTTACCTATGAAATTGACGATTTTTATTACAAATATATGATTTAAAATATTCATCGAATAACGACCATCATAGACAACTATCAATAGTAAAAAAACTTTAGTTTTCGAAACAAAAATCAACTCCCCTTTTTGTTAATGAACTGAATGAACAGAAATGACCACTATATTTTTTTTTGTTTTAACCTAGCCATAACTTATTTTATTCGCTTAACCTATGTGGCATACGGTATTTTAGCGTTCATAGAGTTGTTAAATAAATTAAGAAAATATTAGTATAGAAAATGCAACTTCTTTAAATTTGCAGCCAATTACCTATTTATTTAAATAACACACACAGTAATTTATTTATTTTAATATTTTTTCAGAGTACAGATTCAAATAATAGTGAAGCTCAAGGTATTAAATTTTTTTAAATAAGTATTTTTGATTTTTTCTTATGATTGCGTAGCAAAAAACATTCTTACAAGATTTTCATAATGTAACAATAGTTTTTTTTTTGTTACAATCCAGTTCACAAATAAAATATCAGCCAGTTTAAATATTAACCAAATATAATAAAAGTCATTCTAAAAATTTAAGAGACAAATGAATGACAAACATTTTCAACATGATAAAGCTATATACAAAGAGTTTGGTAATAGCCTTATAAAGCCGAATATGGTAAATAGGGACCATCAAACTGAACAACTTTGAAATCACGAAAAAAAATCTGTTGTTTCATACAAAAATTTATAACGAAAATATCAAAATGTATGAAACAGCAGATTGTTTTCGCGATTTCAGAGTTGGTCCCATAGTAAAAGTTGTTTAGTTTGATGGTCCCTATCTACCATATTCGGCATTAGGGGTATTTTTGTAACACGTATACTTAGGCATTGAAAAATCAGCCCTAAGTTATCTACTTAAGTACTTACCTAATTATTTTTATTTATTATTATAGTTTCAGTTCCAATGGTTTCAAGAGGTGTGTCTTGCCTACCTTCCTGCAATGCATTACATGGTGTTAGTACTTAATTTGTAATACTTTTATCAATTAACTAGCTGTTGCCCGCAACTTCGTTCACATGGATATTAAATGAAATTTTTAGAATTCCTAAAATGTTGTAGGAGGCGTTCCAGTTCCCGTCCCTGTTCAGAAGTGGGAGTGGGTACGGGAACGGGATACTAATATCGGTATCCCGTTCTCCTTTCCTTTCCCTTTCCGGTTCTCGTTCCCCTTACACTTACACGCCCACTTTCACTTTCACTTTTACTTTCACTTTCACTTACATTTACACTTACCGTTGCTGTCCCCGTCACCATCCCGCTCCAATCAATCAATCAAGAGTTTTATATGTACCTACCTAAGTACCTAGACAGATTTTAACTAAAGTAATACCGACGTGTGACAGAAAAAAAAATTCTTTGCTTGTTTAGAGCATTAAATTTGCTTGTTACTATTAAGTCATGCAACTGGATACCTAGTGACATAAGCAAGTGTTTCTTCCGGAATACCAGAGCTTGTTTTCTTGGATCATGATCACATAATTTCCCTGAATGGGGGATTTTCCGAGACCAAAAAGAAAAAGAAATTAGTTCAAAAAATCTCGACAGATGGCATTTATGAAAGCCGAACCGTCGTAAAGTTACTCTATTTATCGCTTTTGTAACTCTTCCACCTCGTTTATCACTTTCCTAGCTGGAAGGTGTCCTACAGCATTCGCGATCAAAATTTTCAAAAAATTGCTCGTAATAAATTGCTTTGTGTGAACGCGGTTTAACTTTACGGCTCGACATCTTTCGAAATTTTTTGAACTTTTTTTTTTATTTTGTTTTCAGAACATCGCCTATTAATATAATTACATCTATTTCTCAGACCTACATGCCAATATGTCCACCGCGGCCACAACTTTGCTGCTACTGTCAGAAGCCATTGCCATGCAGCTGCTTAGAACGTTCCGAAGATGAAATTTTTGAAAAGCACCTTGAGGAAGCAGTTTGCTCTTGGCTCGAAGAAATACCAGTATGCTCCAATGATAAGCCACAAAACCAAACTCTAAGAGAAATTATGGTAATGGATTTAATAGACAAATTAAAAAGCTTGTACCGTGATGAACATTTCGAAGAAAACGCCAAAAATGAAATAACACAATGCGTCAACAATTTACCAATGTGGTGCCCTGGAGATAAACACAATCAAGATGTTTTTAGAACCCAAATTATAGATAACCTAATGAATAAAATACGCGCCTTATCTAAAGACTCTCAAAAATATAAAAAAGAAATTGCGAAATGGTTGAATGACGTATCGTTCTATTGTAAAGATTTTCAAGGACGAATCATTGATATAAACGCTATTAAAGAAAAATTGGTTGATAAAATATTTGCCTTAGCTATTAATCCTCCAAGTGATGAGAAATTGAAACCAGATATAGTTGCAGTACTGAATGAGTATCCGATTAAAGCTGAAGTAGATGAAGATACTTATATAGACAATTTGGCTGAAATGTTATTTGATAACATACAAAGGTTATCTTCAGAAAGTGCCAAAATGAAGGTTTTGACTGAACAAATTTTAGAATGTTTAAAAGACATCCCAGAGTTATCAGGCAATAAGTCGGAAAATCAAAAAACAGCTGAACAATTAGCCAACATTTTTCAAGAATTAGTTAAAGACAATAAGAATGAAAGTGACATTGAGAATGAAATTTCTAGTTGGCTTTCTGAAACTCTAAAAAGTAAGGGAAAACGTTTAGATGCTTCAAATCAAAACAATTTAGTGAAGAAGCTGTTAGGAAAAATGAATGCTATATCAGGCATGAAAGATGAAGATTTCACAAATGAAATATTGAACATTCTCGAAGAAATACCTGATTTAGACACAACTTCCAATAACATAAAGAATATGGCTGGCCAATTAGTCAAACAAATACGCGCGCTACAAACAAGTGGTAAAGAAAATGTTAGTGAAGATATTCTAAAAGATGAAATTAATGATTGGTTATTAAATCTTTCGAAAAATACCGGTATCCAAATAAACCCTGAGGATAAAGAAAAGCTTGCAAATAAATTATTTTCTGCTACAGAAAACGTTTCAAAGCAAAGAAAGCGCTGGAGCAAACAAGGAGATCTCAAAAAAATTATAAACGATCAGATTTCACAAATATTTGAAAATAACGCTGTAAAATTAGACGAAAATACTAAGAAAAATATACAAAATAAAATATCTGATTTGGTTGCAAAAAATCTTGATAATATACAAACTACCGGGGGTGATGATATTAAAACGGAAATAATTGATATTCTTGAAAATGAAGGTGGTATGGATCCTCAAAAAGTAAATCAAATTGTTGATGATATAATAACTATAACCAAAACTATCGAAGTTCCAAGACAGCAAATAATTTTACAAGAACTAGATTTCATAAATTCTCTTCGTGGGGAAGTAAATAATATTATTGATGAAATGGACATTGAAAATAAGGATGAAGTTGAATTGGAAATCTCAAATATTTTGGCTGATCAAGCACTACGTGGTGCATCCAATGAAGAAACAAGAAAACGCTTAATAGATGTGCTTAAAAATTTAAACTTATCTGATGAAGAAGCTGAAAAACTTGCTTTCGAGATAATGGGGATGCAAAAAGATTTATCAGACTACCACTTTACACCAGATATATCACAAACTTCCAAATCTCTCTCACCAACACAGAAACAAATATTCATAGATAATGCTCAAAATGAGATATTAGATTTCACTGAAAACTTAACGGGAGACAGCAGTGTATATTCCACAAATAAAATTAAAGTTGCTGCAGTAGAACTAGCAAAACGTGTTGGTGATACAATATCTGAGTCAACTACCACGCCAGCTGACAAAGAAGAACAATTAAATGATGAAGTATTGCAATATTTTGATGATGTAGAAATACCTAGGCCTAAACAGAAAGAACAGGTAAAAAAACTGGTTGATAGGTTGCAAAAGATACCTTTTACTACGTCTACACCACGAAGCTCGAATACAGAAAAGGAAAGACGTTTTCGACGTGGAGAGTCCCAAGGGCCAATATCCCCGATAACCAGCGATAGTACTTACAATGAGTACAAGCGACCACCGGCTCAGAAAGAAAAGCCATACATGTCTCAACCATCTAAATCATCCACGATAACTGGAGATAGTACTAATAAGAAAGAAAAGTCATACAACCAACCAGCTGATCAAGCACTACGTGGTGCATCCGATAAAGAAATAAGAGGACGCCTAATAGATGTACTTAAAAGTTTAAATTTTTCTGATGAAGAAGCTAGAAAGCTTGCTTTCGAGCTGATGGGAATGCAAAAAGATATGTCAGACGACCTAACACCGAATATATTACAAACTTCTAAATCACTCTCGCCAAAGCAGCAACAAATATTCATAGATAACGCTCAAAATGAGATATTAGACTTCACTGAAAACTTAACGGGAGACAGCAGTGTATATGGAACAAATAAAATTAAAGTTGCTGCAGCAGAACTAGCAAAACGTGTTAGTAATAAAATATCGGAGTCTAATACCACGCCAGCTGATAAAGAAGAACAATTAAATTATGAAGTATTGCAATATTTTGATGATGTAGAAATATCCAGGCCTAAACAGAAGGAACAGGCAAAAAAACTGGTTCATAGGTTGCAAAAGATACCTTTTACTACGTCTACACCTCGAAGCTCGAATACAGAAACGGAAAGACGTTTTCGACGTGGAGAGTCCCAAGGGCCAATATCCGCGATAACCAGCGATAGTACTTACAATGAGTACCAGCGACCACCGGCTCAGAAAGAAAAGCCATACATATCTCAACGCTCTACTAAAGATAGTACTTCTAATCAGTACGAGCAACCACCTTCTAAGAAACCAACGAAATTATCCACGATAACTGGCGATAGAACTAACAAGAAAGAAAAGTCATACATGTCTCAACCAACTAAATCTTCCACGACAGTTGGTGGCGATAGTGACAATCAGTACCCACAACCATCTTCTAAGAAAGAAAAGCCATACGAGTCTCAACTCTCAACTAAAAAATCCACGAAAACTGGCGATAGTACTAACAAGAAAGAAAAGCCATACATGTCACAACCAACTAAATCATCCACGATAATTACTGGCGATAGCGATGTTACTTACAATCGATACCAGCAACCACTTTCTAATAAAGAAAAGCAATACATGTCTCAACTCACAACTATAATGGACAGTTGGTTGAAAAAATTGCCTATTAATTTTGACAAGGAAGATGGTAAAGTCTTTAAGGAAGCAATGATAAGAGATTTAGTAAGCGATATTGTTGATCGACAAAAATATTTGCAATTAAATCCAAACGCTAAAACTTCAAATGAAGAAGAATTAGAACATTTGAAATATCAAGTGTTCCGATGGCTGAATAAATTGCCGGACGCTAAAGAACTTTTGCCCTCTATTGCTAAGACACGCGAGTTGATGACCCTTTTGAAAGGAGTTTCTGTGCCTCAACTAACTAAGGATAAAGGAGTTACTCTTGATCCCCAATATACGTCTGACTTAAGTTCCATTCAGGATGAAATATCTAGCTGGTTTGGAGCAATTCCTGCTCGTCTATTTAAGTCAAAGGATAAAAGTCATCATAAAAAAATTATACAAGAGTTAGCAGACAACATAGATGAATACCAAAAAAATAATACTTTGTCTGAAACAATTTTAGATCAATTGATTTTCGAATGGTTACAAAAGATGCTAACTGACAGTAAACAGTCACTTAAAAATAAATCTGAAAGTTTGAAGGCACTTTTGGTCAACAAAGGGTTAGTGGCATTATTAGATTTCTCGCTTAACGATTCTCAACTTACTGACATGGACGAGTGGATTCAGTCCTTGCCGTTAAAGTCAAGACCGACTTCAGGAGATCTAAAGCAGATGGAAAGAATCCAAGAAGATTTCATGGAAAATTTAAAACAAATACAAGAGCAGTATCCTCCAGGCACTCCAAACTATAAAGCCAAAATGAAAGAAGCTATCAAGAAATATCTGCAACTGTTCCCAATCGAACCAAATAAGCGGAACGATCAAACATTTCTGCAACAAAAAGTAGAAGAATTGTTTGCAAAATTAAACGCTTCACCAGCAGAATATCAATCGAAAAGACCGTCAATAAACAATACTGAGCTTCAAAACATTGTTACAAATCCTGCGAATATATTCTATAATGATATAGAAAAGTGGATTGACAATCTTCCCATTTTTCCTGGTGATAAACCTGAAGAAAACGAAAGAGTGAAAACGTTAAAACAAAACATAATCAGCAAACTATTAAATAAAATAGGCGAACTCAATATGAAACCTGATATATTCCAAGATGATATATTGTATAAGGACTTATTGAAAGATGAAATAGATGACTTACTCAGTACCTTACCACAAACGCCAGAGTTAGTAAATAATATGGAATCTCTTAAAGAAAATTTAATTGAAAAAGTTCTACAAGCGAAACAAAAAGCTCAAAATGAAATGGAAGGACATGCTTACAAGCAACAACTGCGAGACGCCATATCAACAACTTTACCTTCAGTAGATAAAATAACAGAGGAAGAACAAGTACCGTTTGAAATTCTTAAAGACGCTGTAGCGGACGCTTACATAAACTTAAATTATTCTCTAGATAACGAATCAAAAAACAAATACAAACAGAAAATAGCAGATGAGATTAGTAAATTTTGTAATGATTATTTGAAACGCTATCCAGCGTCTCCCGTGGATCCAAAGAAACTCAATCAGGAGTTATATATGGCCTTACAAAAAGTACCACGACCAAAAGATGAAACAATAAAATCGCAAGTTGAACAAGTGAGAATAAAAGATCAAATACATGAATGGCTCAACGATATACTTCTAGACAATATGTCTCTAGATCAAAAATTACAAAAAAATAAAATATTATCCGTTTTGGCAAATGCATTACATGAAACAGAAAAAGAAAAACGATCCAATCCCAATATAAATGCAGAAGATAAATTTAGGCAAGACATAATAAAATGGACGAAAAAGCTGCCATTGAACCTTGAGGCAAAAGCTAATATCGAAGAAGAGGCTGACAAATTGATTGAAAGGCTCAAATCTACAGAAGATACTAGAAGATTTAGTATTTCTTCTCTGAAGCGAACATCTCAGGTATCGCAATATCAAATTCCACCATCCACTCTAACTGAAAACGATAGAGCTCATCTTCAACGAATACGACAAAGAACTCAAAGATCCCCGTGCCGGCTTCCGCTGCCTAGCTGCTTATGCAAAGATGCCTCTGTAAACCCTATGGCCGTAGATGCTGGAAGTCAAACTGAAATGAACGTTCAACAGCCCTTGTCTCCAAACATAAATATTAATGAGTACTATTGGGACTCCACTGCAGACTCTATAGTTTGGGAAACCCAAAACGGGTTAGATTCTCGACCTAGACTGCCATACCCCAGTATGCATGGTAGAAGTAATCCCAACATGAGCCAACAGCAGATGTCGTCACCATTTTTACCACCCGGAAATCAAAGTATGGCATTGTCTCCGCAGGGAAGTTTAAATGCAATGCCGCAGAATCAATACAAATCCTTACAACCAGTACCGTGCGTAGCAATAGCTCCACCATGCTCAAAGCCACCTCCCTGCATGCCACAGGCTACGCAACCCTGCGTGACTTTTAACCCTCCTTGTGCAGAGCCACAACCTCCTTGTATATCTTTACCACCGTGCGTAGCTACCCAACCTCCTTGTTCCCCTGACGATTCATCATGTCCACCATACGTATCTCCTTCTCCATGTAAAAGACCACTATCTTGTGAAGGACAACCACCTTGTTCGCAATCACCTCTTGCAGTGTCTTCACAACCCTGTCAATCTAAACAACCACCATGCACAATTTCGCCTACTTGTATTGCTCCACCACCATGTATTGTTCCGCCACCATGTATGCCTCCGTCACCATGTATGCCACAACGCTCATCTGTAACTGTCCCACAGAATGGATATTGTCCTCTTCCTCCTCCACCTTGTCTCAGACAAGGAGCATCACCTGAAGTATCCCAAAGACGAATATCGAAAAAAACTCAATTTCAAGTGAAATCATCAGACTTTTCTAGTACATCTTCACCTGCAGAAGAGTACGCTCAGGGTCAGCCGTTTGAATGTCAGCCAAGAGTAACGAGACTTGGATCTTTTGACGACAATCCACCTTGCAGGAGGACGTGTGGTTTTCAATCACCAGAACCAATAAGGTCTTGTGGATCGCCATATGATGAATGCAAATGGGTTCAAGAGGATGACGATGGTAATTTAGGCGTACCGTGTCCGAAAAGACAACCCTTTAAATTATCGCTTCAAAGTAAGGACTTCATATGTGATAGGGAAGCAGCAAGACCGAAATGCCATTGCAAAAGCCGCGGTCTAAGGAAGACTCTGTGGAGTAGAAGATTTTGTGGTAACCAAACTCCTTGTTTGACAACAGAGTCCATGAAACATTGCTCGAAATGTTGCGGTATACACTGTCCTCATCCTAGCTATTTGTTTTTCAAGTAGTAGTATTTGTATTGTTTGTGTTCCTGTCCTGTCAAAATATTTTGAAGTGTTTTGATTAAACTATAAAAAATATATTCGTCCATCATTAAAATTCCCAAGAATCTTATTTGAAAATTCCTCGTGGTCAAATCGGTTTGACTAGGTACTTATTTGACCACGAGGAAGGAAGGATCAATTTTAGCTCTCCTTTTCCATCATCTTTTTGATAATATAGGTACCAAAACCCAACCAAACCATTTATTTCCTAGAATCGTCATTTTTGCATTTAAATATCGATTCCAAATCTAGTGCAGTGGGTCGAACTTTTCACATTAAAACCGCCAGTCAGGTAATGGTGGGTTATAGAATAGAATAGAATAGAATATAAAAATATTAACAATACACAGAAGGATTAAGAAAACAATATTGTACAATAAATTAACACATTGACACAGAACAGAAGCGAGATAAAAAGGGTAAAAAGTGTGCTCCTAAAAGGGTTCACCGGCTATCACCCTTGTGTACCTTGATAACTTTTGCGGCTCTATGGGGCGTTGTCTCCCTGCGGTCTGTACATAAACAAACATGAAAAACTACCTCAGCTAAAGCTAAACTCGTAGCTTAGCTCTTGTCTGCAACCGGCAATGAACAAACCTTCCTTCTTCGTGGTCAAACCTTCCTCAAAAGCCCTTACGCGTTGTTCTACAGATTTGCATTACGGCAGATTCGCGATACGGCAGAAGCTAGTTTTAGCCCAGTAAATGAAAAGGTGTAGAGGGAAATGATTGGAACACAATTTTTGACTTCGTAACTTTGTTTGGACCAGTTAGGAGGAGAACATATCAAAAGTCCCCAGCCGTAGCCCCTATGCCAGGGGGAAGGGGGGGGTTTGAAGGTCCCATTTTTCGGTTTTTCAGATATATATCGAAAACTATGCATTTCAGTGACATGAGTTCTTTTACAAAATAAAAGCTGATTAAATTTGAAATAATATTTATTATGGAAAAAATTTCGATATCTTGTATAGCTTTTGAGATATCCGCTCCTGAATATCTGTAATTTAGGAAAAATAATATTTTTTGATTGATGATGATTCGCCCCCATTTCATCCCCATAATGGCTGAAATACTAACAATAACGATATACGTCGAGTTTTTCAAAATTCAAAAATTCAAAAATAATTTATTCAGTCTAGGCTGTTACAAGCACTTGTGAATGTCATAGAAGCTACGCCATCGGTTCGCAAACCCTAAGCGGGAGACCTTGTAACGAGAAGAACCGGCAAGAAACTCGTCAAGGGCTGCTTTTTTCTCCCTGTATATTTTATACAGAGTCGTCAACATTGAAAAATGAGCTCCACATTTAAAGTGAGGTCATTTTCCATCACAATAATTAACAAAATTTTGCACACAATGGGTAGGTAGGTTGAAATTAAATACCTACTACATATCGGATAGGTAATTGTGAGAGTAAATAACTTTCAACTAGTTAGGAAATCGCTCTGTCTGCTACTCGAAAGTGCACCTAAGTAGGCAAAATTTACTAAAAAACACATGTTACAATGACATAAAAAATAATAAATAAAAAAAAACGCAATTTTTACAATTCAATATGCGTTAAGATAGGCACTCAGAAGCAGACCCATTCCCACTGGCAGCACCCGTTCACGAGCATGACGCATGGACCAGCCATCGCTTCGCTCAACCATATTTGAGGGAACGTAACGACCCGCCCCACACGACACCACCGCAGAAATGATTAAAGAGAGCATGACATACTTAGGCTACCCATCCTAAGGCACTGAATTGAAAACTAATATCCAAAAGCTTTTCATAGGCCTTTACTTACAAAACTACTGACTATAAAAAGCAAAAAGATTGCAATTTAAAAAAAAAATGAGAAATCAAAACAAGGTTTAGTTATTAATTTTATGTTTTGAGTAAGAAGTGCCATACATATTGATAATATTAAACAGAAAAATATATATATAAATATACGACGCCCTTAGTACAAGCAGACAGAAGCAGACCCATTCCCACTGGCAGCACCCGTTCACGAGCATGACGCATGAACCAGCCATCGCTTCGCTCAACCATATTTGAGGGAACGTAACGACCCGCCTCATACGACACCACCGCAGAAATGTTTAAGTGAGCATGACATACTAAAGCTACTCGCATTAAGGCGTCGAGTCAAAATCTTACAATAAGTTATAAGTAGGTAGGACATTTCTCTCAATATTCACAAAGAATAGAAAAATCTACGACCAGGCTGTTTTATCAATTAAATAATCTTTAACGGTATAGTATCCTTTTTTGAGAAGACAATTTTTTACATGAGTCTTAAAGTTTTCAAATGGTAAATTCAAGATATTACTTGGAATTTTATTATAAAACTTTATACCAAGACCTATGAAAGAACCACGGACTTTTTCTAATCTATACTGAGGCATTACAAGTTTGTCTTTATTTCTGGTGTTCCGATTGTGCCAATCACTATGTTTTGTATGTAAGTTAATATTGCGACGCACGAAAAGTATGCAGTTTAATATAAATTGAGATGCTGCTGTCAATATACTGATCTCTTTGAATCTATCCCTAAGAGATGCTCTAGAACTTAGTTGATAAATAGCTCTTATTGCTCGTTTTTGTAAAACAAAAATAGTATTTATATCGGCTGCTGTCCCCCACAAAAGAATACAGTATGACATAATGCTATGAAAATAACTGAAATACACTAATCTGGCAGTTTCTACATCTGTTAACTGTCTAACTTTTCTAATGGCATAGGCAGCAGAGCTGAGCTTGCCCGCCAGAGCTGCGATATGCATATTCCATTGAAGTTTACTGTCAAGAGTAACACCCAAGAAAACTGTTGAATCGAGCAAATCTAATTTCTCATTATTGATTACAATTTCAGTGGGATTCGCTGGTACATTAGGTAAAGCGAATTTGACACATTTGGTTTTCTTAGCATTAAGCTGGAGATTATTTACATTAAACCAAGTAAGAACCTGCGAGAGTGCTTTGTTCACATCGTCAAAATCAGTTTTTTTCCTGTCAAATTTGAATATTAAAGAAGTATCATCCGCAAACAAAACAATATCACAGAACCTTTCTGCAAAAAAGGGTAGATCATTTATATATATTAAAAATAAGAAAGGGCCCAAAATGGAGCCTTGCGGAACGCCCATTTTTACATGAGAACCTGACGAACTTACTCCATTGATATTGACTGTTTGAGTCCTGGAACTGAGATACGACAGTATTAATTTTTGGGCATTATTTTTTACACCGTAATGATTTAGCTTCAACAGCAGCGTCCAATGGTCCACGCAATCAAAAGCCTTGGACAGGTCGCAGAAAATGCCAAGGGCATTCTGAGACCCCTCCCAAGCCTCAAAGACATGCTTCAAAAGCGCAACCCCAGCATCAGTAGTGGAACGACCTTTCGTAAAGCCAAATTGTTTGTTGTGCAGAAGTCTATTTACATTAAAATGACCTAATAATTGCTCAAGTATTATTTTTTCAAAAATCTTGCTTAGGGCAGGTAATATCGATATTGGTCTGTAATTGCTAGGGTCTTCTTTATCTCCTGATTTAAACAATGGTATTACCTTGCTAAACTTCATAAGATCAGGAAATATTCCTTGATCAATACACCGATTAAAAATGTCAGCAAGATAAGGGGCAATAGTATGCACAATATTTTTAATAACCTTAACTGATATGCCCCATAAATCAGTGGAGCTTTTCATTTTTAGAGAATTGAAAGCTTTAATGATATCTAAAGCATTAATATATTTAAAATTAAACAATGAATCACTTTCAGCCACATGTCCCTTTAGCATAGATACGGAAGCCGCTGGTGAGGAACCCAAATTTGATGTAGTTTCTACTGGTATGTTAACAAAGAACTTATCAAAAATATTAGCAATTTCTTTATCTGATTTTATTAATTCATTATTAATATTAAGCGTTAGGTTACTTTCCCGTGCTTTAGTTTTACCAGTTTCACGATTAATGATATCCCAAGTTGTTTTAGTTTTGTTACTCGAGTTTTTAATTTGTTTTTTAATGCAGTTAGACTTTGCAACTGCACATAGTATTTTAAAAGTCTTCGAATATTTTTTAACATGTTCTAAGAAACCTGGGCTTTGGTTAGTTTCTCTAAGCTTGTAAAGTTCATAAAGTCTGTTTCTACTTTTATAAATACCTGTCGTAGCCCAATCGCAGAACCGTAACTTCTGAGTACATTTAACAGTCTTGGTTTTAAATGATTTATCAAACTCATTAGTAACTAAATGAAAGAGGTTGCCGTACAAAACATCAGGATTATCCGAAATCCTTGGCATTAAAGAAATTTGTTCATCAATGTTGTTATTAAAATTGTCCAATCCCTTTTTTGTGATAGGTCTGCATTCTACAGTCTTAGGTGTATCTATGACGTTCACAGCGTATGAAACTTTCAAACCGTAATGATCAGATGAAATATTACTAAAAATTTGTTTGCCGGATCACATTCTGAAAAAACATTATCTTTGCAAGTGGCGGAGTGATCAGTTACCCGTGTGGGTTCTAAAAATTGATTATGTAAATTAAAACATTTAAATAATGCCAGAAAACGAGTGGTTGCAGAATTGTTCTCAAGAATATCAAAATTGAAATCGCCACAAATTACTACTGGTTTATTTTTTAACCTTAACTTTTTTAGAACATCTTCCATGACCGATTCAAAGACTTCATAGATACCCTAGGGGGGCGGTATACAGACACAATTATCATGCTATCTAATTCTATACAAGACAACTCCACATGGCGCTCTGATGTGAGTTTCACAATATCCTTTCTTTCTTTATACTTTATATTATTATTCACAAAAATTACAGAACCGCCACGAATTGTTGTTTGCCTAACCATCGCACTTGCTAGTTGAAAATTATTTAGATTAAATGACATATCACCAGGCTTCAGCCAGTGTTCTGTAATGCAAATGATTTGAATATTATTATACATACACTCACGCCTGTTTCCCATGGGGGTAGGCAGAGACTATGGATCGCCACCTGCTACGATCCTTGCACACTTCTTTCGCTTCATTCATATCCATCAATCTTTTCATACATGCCCTGCGGTTTTTGTCACTGCGTACACCAGCCTTTTTTATAATAACCTCTATTTGGTCCGCGTAGGTTTTTCTGGGACGCCCTCGTGCAATCGTTCCTTCCACATTCGCACAGTATATCTCTTTTGTGATTCGCCTTTCATTCATCCTCTCTAAGTGACCAAACCACTGGAGCATTCCTTTCTCAATTCTTGTCACTATATCATCTTTCAGACCACACCTTTTGCGAATCACCTAATTCTCACTCTATCACTCAGTTTTACTCCGCATATTTTCCTCAACGATCGCATCTCTACCGCATTTATTCTGCTTTCATTCTTCTTCTGCCATACCCAAGATTCACTTCCATACATCAGTGTCGGTACCAGCACTCCGTTATGAATAGCCATTCGCGCCTTTGCAGAAACGGTTTGGCTACTCATAACCGAGTGTATAGCACCACTCACCGAATTTCCTTTCTTCACTCGTCTTTCTATGTCTTCCTCACTCTTTCCGTCCCTTGTGAACAAACTCCCCAAGTATACAAACTCACGGACTTGTTCCACTTTTTCGCCACCTAACATTACCGTACAGTCAGTCATTTCTTCATCTCTCTCAAACACCATCACTTTAGTCTTAGTTACATTCACTTTCATCCCTTTTCTCACAAAATCTTCATTCATAACCGACATCATTTCCTGCAACTCTTGCGCAGAAGACGCAAGTATAACTTGGTCGTCAGCGTAGAGAAGGCACTTGATTTGAGTCCCATTCATCACAACCCCACAGTCACGTTCTTTCAGACCTTTCATACAACTGTCCAAAAACAGATTAAAGAGCCATGGTGACGCAACACATCCCTGTCTGACACCCCTAGAGATGCCAAACCAATCAGTGTATACGCCGTCAATCCTGACGCATGCACGGGAATCCTCATAGAGAGATTTCAGTGCATGAATCAGTCTGCTCTCCAATCCGTATTCGGACAACACCTTCCATAGCTCATTCCTGTCAACTCGATCGTAGGCCTTCTCCAGGTCCACAAAGGCACAGTAAACCTTTTTGTGCTTAGCCAGGTGTTTTTCGGTTAAGCACCTCAAGGAGAAGACCTGATCCGTGCATCCCATTCCATTTCTGAATCCCGCTTGCACATCCCAAATACTCTGATCAGTTTTTTGCATCACTCTTTCAATCAGTACCTTTGCATACAATTTACTGACAATGCTGAGAAGACTGATCCCGCGGTAGTTTTTAGCATCCTGCCGTGACCCTTTCCCTTTGTACAGCGGCACGACCACGGCTTTACGCCAATCTTCCGGCACTTTGCCACTGTTCCAACATTTATTAAAGATCAGGCACAGCCAGGACGCAACCAGCTCTTTCCCACCTCTCAGCATTTCAACAGTAATTCTGTCATATCCTGCTGCTTTCCCTTTTTTCATGCTCTTCATTGCACTAATAATCTCATCCATATATATATCTCTTTCATCCACTTCTGTCTCTTCCTCGTCTTCCACCCTTTTATCCGAGGCTTCTAGCATAGAGCCATCCGCCTCAAACAAACTCTCAAAATATTTCATCCACTCCTGTAGTACACCTTTTTCATCTGTCACTAGCTCACCTTTTTCATCTCTTATCACATTCATTTTAGACTTATGTGATCCACTTCGAGACGTTTTCACTTGTTTCCAAAACAATTTTATATTGTCTCGAAAGTTATCACAGAGTTTGAAGTCACACTTTTCTTTCATCTTTCTCTTTTTTTCGTCTACTTTTTCTTTCACTACTTTCTTAATCCTTTTAAACTCCCTTACAACTGTATCAACATCATCTTCTGTAACACTTGCATTCACTCTTTTACTGGCTTTGATGGCCAGCAGATCCTGCCATACTTTTTTCTTTTCATTCACTATCTGTCTTACCTTACTATCCCACCAGTTTATTGGGGGAGCATTCTTCCTTTTACTCACTCCACATATTTCCTCAGCTGTTTCAGTCACACCTTTTTTAAACTTTTCCCAAACTTCCTCAAGCTTGCCATCTTTCACTTCAGCCACATTTCCCAATCGTTCTTTCAATTTGCACAAATATGTCTTTTGCACTTCCACTTCATCCAGGTTCTCAACTTTTACTCTAGTCAGCTCCGTTGTTGACACTGTGGGACGATGACGCCAACTTTTGAACAGACCACTAACCCGAGACACTACAAGAAAGTGGTCTGTTCCAATGTTACTACCCCTAAAGACCCTGGTGTCTACAACTCTGCCCTTCAGTCTTTCATCAACAATCACAAAATCGATCATACTCTTCTTTTCCCCTCTCTGCCAAGTGTACATATGAATTTCCTTGTGGTCAAACATGGTGTTCGTTACCACAAGATTCTTTTCTAAACATACCTCAATCAAACTCCTGCCATTATCATTTACTCTTTTGTCTCCATATATTCCTAAAACTCCCTCACATCCCTCTCTTCTCACACCTACCCATCCGTTAAAATCTCCAAGCATAACTATCCTTTCATTATCTTTGCATTCATTCAAGATGTCTTCCACACTTTTCCAGAAATCCTCCTTTTCCGTTGCTGACTTGGATATATCGGGAGCATACACGCCAATGACGCGTATCCGAAGTAATCCTACTTTGAGTCTAACCCAGAGAAGTCTGGGACTAACACACTCATACTCAGTCATGCATTCTATCATCCTTTCCGACAGCAGGAGTCCCACGCCCATACTCGCGTGCTCATTTTCGGCAACGCCCGACCACAGAACTTTAAACGGGCCATGTTCTGAGACTCCTTTGCCCTTTCTTTTCGTCTCGTTCACGCATAAAACATCCAACTTCTTTTCTTCCATAATCAAACACACCTCATCCATTTTCTCCTCCATCGCTCCACATACATTCAGCGTAGCAAAACGGGTCTCCGATGCCCGCTTTTCGCCCCGAGAGAAACAAGTTACGCGTGATGAGTGGCGAGCTCTATCGCCGCAGCCAGGTTTATTAAAAAAATTTGAAACCATTTTGTTCCCACGATTAGCTAGGGAAAGACAACTGTCCACCACACAGAGCCCCGCGTGTGTGGTAAGGCTATTTACGCCTGGAGGGCACCAATTTCCAGGGTGGCACGCTTATGACTAGGCACGCCCCTAGCCATGCAGCCATCGGCACGGCAGACCTTAGCTTAGCGGAGGGGAAGGAATAGGATTAGGATAGGGATGTGAGGTGGGTATAGGAGTGTGTAAAATGGGACGGATCAGGGTACAAAAAGGACACCGTTGCTGCGGGGGGGTTGAGAGGTTGCAGCAGCGGAGGCTGAGGGTCCGGGGGCGCTTACCCGTACTTGTCATAGGGAAACCGGACAAGTCCTCTGAACTAATATAACTAATATAACTCTGAAATATTATTACATTCAACAAATAATTCTAATGGGGAGAAAAAGCGCAATTTTATCCCGATAGGTGGCGTCTGGTCTTTGGTACCGAGCCGCCTCAAAGAAAGTGTCAAAACATATGGGAATCTCTTGGAGTATTGCACTTTTTAATTTTATACTGAGAAAATGCCGCATTGTTATGCATGTGTGACGTTTTGTCGTTTGATAGTAATAAATCCATTTTATTGTTATGATTTTGAATCAAATTGAAAGGATAATAGTAGTATTTTAGTTTAATAGCCTGGCAACACCGCCGCTTAGCTCCGCCGTTTCCCGCCATATTTTCCCGCCATTTGTAGTGGAATGGGGAGGTAAGCGGTGGGGATAGGCGGCAGAACGGTCGACGAAAGTCAGTTGCGGGCTCAGTCACTGTTCAACCGTCGAGAAGCCAAGTAGTTAGGGAAAACTGCTAACGTATCGTTGCTATAGCCTAGTTAATAATATTCATGGTGTATTCCAGTGAAGAAAGTAAAAAGTGGTTTACCTTTATTACTGTAGTTTCATTATAAATCAGAAGTGGGATAACCAAGGTATGTACGCTCACGATTTTTAACGTTTTAAACCGAGCTAAAATTATGAAATTCAGTTGGGTAGTTTCAAATTTTATTGCATTGAAAGAGATTCTTACTTTTACAATTTGCACTGCCATGCATACACAACTCGCACTCATTGCACGTGGCCGAGGCTACACTTCGGCCGTGCATACACAACTCAGTCATTGCACGTGGTCGAGGCTACACTTCGATCGTGCATACACACTCGACAATCATTGCACGTGGCCGAGGCTACACTTCGGTCGTGCATACACTGCACATGCACACAAAACTACACTCAGCGTCGTCAGCATGATGAAATAGTGCGTTGATATTGGAATAGTAATGTCCATGATTGTAAAGCGAGGTCATGAAATGAAAGTTTTTTTATCTTAACTGCCCAACTGTAACTTTCGTGATTTAAACTCTGGGTATGCATTACATAATGAATTATGAAAATAAGAACTGTGTATATTTTAAGTACCTATCTATGTTACTGCGTATTTTTATTTCGGACAATGTGTTCCGCAGAGGTTATTAAGTTATTTTTTATATTTCATACCATTGTAATTGTCGTTAGTAGTCGACCTTGACACTGTACCCTGGGGATGTGCGGATACGGAGAATAAAACGGATAACGTGATACTTTATGTAGAATTGGCACCAAGTTATGTCGATCTTCAAAAGGGATTTAGTAGTACCATGACGCTATAGTCGTAGTTTAAAGCTCGGTTACGCGTAAGAATTTGTCTGTCTTTTACTTTACGTGTAAAGAATATGGAGGGTAGCTTCACTTCTGTACTTTTTCTGTGTTTTTTTTTGATCACCTTTATCACAATTATCTTTTTTTTTATAAAGGTTAATTCACAGTATGTTAAAGTGTATTTCGATGTAGAATTCAGTACGTTTCCGCTATTATTTGCGCCAAAAATGTGAACCTACGCAAGCACTTTTGATGATATCCTTATTTTTCTTGCAATTGTCTGTGAGGTTCATACGCAATTTGATCTTTTAGCTACTAGAAAATCTCTTTAGCTTGTCGTGTTTTCTTTTTGTTTGTTTTTGTGGCTACATCTTTACGCTCTCTATATAAGGGTATGACCCCCGCAAACCATGTTTTCCTATGATGGACCCTTAAAGAGTTTTATTATAATTCAAGAAGTTAATTCTTATTCTATTAAGAGGCCGTTTACAAAAATTGCCGATTTCACTAATTAACGTGATTTCAGAGAAGTGATCTTACAGTTAAAAAACTGTGTCTACTTATCTTATACGAAAGATCTGGTGTACGAGCTACGTTTATTTTTTTTATTTTTCCATGGTGATGCGCAGTATGTTTACTAGTAAAAGATTATAATTTTGATTTATGTGTTCCTAAATGAATGATTTAAGTTTACTTTGAAGCACATTATTTGTCCTATGTTAGTTTTGAAGAAATATAACTTAAACTTCGGTTTACTAGTAAAAGAATAATTTTGATGTCATTTTTATGTTCCTAATTGTTTTTTTTAGTTTTGTAAAAAATATAACGCTTTTAAAACTAATCGTTGTTGGTAGGAAATATTTCGCTACTTTGAAATTTTATTTAAAGAGAACCGGCTCTTAGGTATTTCTATTCTAGGCATATTTGTTTTCTATAAATTTTTGAGACGAGGTTAGACGCGCCTTCGGTTTACAAGGCTAGACGTGCCTTCGGTTTAAAAGGCTAAACGCGCCTTCGGTTTAAAAGGCTAGACGCGCCTTCGGTTTGAAAGGTTAGACGCGCCTTCGGTTTACAAGGCTAGATGCGCCTTCGGTTTACAAGGCTAAATGGGCCTTCGGTTTGAAAGGCTAGATGCGCCTTCGGTTTACAAGGCTAGATGCGCCTTCGGTTTAAAAGGCTAGACGCGCCTTCGGTTTGATATGCTAGACGCGCCTATGGCTTAAAAGGCTAGACGTACATTCGGTTTAAAAGGCTGGACGCGCCTTCGGTTTACAAGGCTAGACGCGCCTTCAGTTTACAAGGCTAAATGCGCCTTCGGTTTATAAGGCTAGACGTGCTTTTAGTTTACCAGATAAGATTTATTTATGTTGTATTAATTAAGTACCTACATTAAAGATGTACATAATATTTGTAAATACCGTCACTCCTAGTCCCTAGTATATTTGAATTTACTTATATGAAATTTATGAAATATTTCAAACCAAAATGAAACTTAGTCTAAATATTTCACCCAGCCCTATGTAATTAAACTAGATATTTATATGAATGAAAATTTATTATAATATTGAATTTCGAGGCTAGATGCACATTCAGTTTGTAAGGCTAGGACAAGGCTAAACGCGCCTTCGACTTAAAGTAAGGTGAAAATATGAAGAGATTTGAGAATTTATAAGGGTGAAGTTTTTTAAGTTTAGATGTGCTTTTATTTTATATAAGGTTAGGTAAGCCTTTATTTTACAAGGTGAGATGCGCCTTTTTTATTAACTGTTGTTGGATTTCTATTATAAAAAAAATATATTTATATGAATGAAAATGTACAACTTACTTTCAAAGCTAGGCACACGTTCAACGTGTAAGGCTAAACGCGCCTTCGACTTATAATAAGGTATAACTCTTGATACTAGAATGATAAAAAAAAAATTGAGATTTATATGAATGAAACTTTATAAGGTTTGATGTGCTTTCATTACGAGGTTAGATACGCCTTTATTTTACAAGGTTAGATGCGCCTTCATTTAATAGGATTAGATTCGCCTTCATTTTATAAGATTAGATGCGCCTTCGTTTCACAATCACAATGCTAGATGTGCCTTCATTTTATAAGTTTAGATGTGCCTTCATTTCATAAGTTTAAATGCGCCTTCGTTTTATAAGTTTAGATGCGCCGTCATTTTATATAAGGTTGGATGCGCCAACATTTTATATGATTAGATAAGCCTGCGGTTTGGCTAGATGCGCCTGCGGCTTATAAGGCTAGATGCGCCTTCAGTTTGGCTAGATGCGCCTTCAGTTTGGCTAGATGCGCCATCAGTTTGGCTAGATGTGCCTTTGTTTTGGCTAGATGCGCCCTCGGTTTGGCAAGATGCGCCTTCAGTTTGGCTAGATGCGCCTTCATTTTATAGGGTTAGATGCGCCTACATTTTATAAGGTTTAATGCGACTTTATTTTATAAGATTAGATGCGCCTTCGTTTCACAATCACAAGGCTAGTGCCTTCATTTCATAAGTTTAAATGCGCCTTCATTTTATAAGTTTAGATGCGCCTTCATTTTATAAGTTTAGATGCGCCGTAATTTTATATAACGTTGGATGCGCCAACATTTTATATGATTAGATAAGCCTGCGGTTTGGCTAGATGCGCCTTCAGTTTGGCTAGATGCGTCATCAGTTTGGCTAGATGTGCCTTTGTTTTGGCTAGATGCGCCCTCGGTTTGGCAAGATGCGCCTTCAGTTTGGCTAGATGCGCCTTCATTTTATAGGGTTAGATGCGCCTACATTTTATAAGGTTTAATGCGACTTTATTTTATAAGATTAGATGCGCCTTCGTTTCACAATCACAAGGCTAGTGCCTTCATTTCATAAGTTTAAATGCGCCTTCATTTTATAAGTTTAGATGCGCCTTCATTTTATAAGTTTAGATGCGCCGTAATTTTATATAACGTTGGATGCGCCAACATTTTATATGATTAGATAAGCCTGCGGTTTGGCTAGATGCGCCTGCGGCTTATAAGGCTAGATGCGCCTTCAGTTTGGCTAGATGCGCCTTCAGTTTGGCTAGATGCGCCATCAGTTTGGCTAGATGTGCCTTTGTTTTGGCTAGATGCGCCTTCGGTTTGGCAAGATGCGCCTTCAGTTTATGCGCCTTCAGTTTGACTAGATGTGCCTTCGGTTGGCTTGATGCGCCATCAGGTTACAGGGCTAGATTCGCCTATGGTTTGGCTAATCGTAATTAATATCTTATTGCTTTAATTTAAATTAACATTGTACTGGCAGGCAATTATTATAATTATTAATGTCATATATCATATTTGACATTAAGGTTTAACATTTATTTTATGGGGATTTTAAATTATTTATTGGAATGATGGGTAATGAAAAGTAGTTGTAAAAATTAATGACTATCGATTTTCAAATTTAAATTTTATAATCACCTAGCTACTGACAGATTTCTACGCCTAACAAAGGCAGGATAATTATACAGATTTTGTCATATTATAATGTCATCAATGTATACTACCATATTCTGGGAAATAAATGATTTGTTTATTATTTAGATGCAAATCCAGTTTGGCTAGATGTGCCATCAGTTTACAGGGCTAGATGCGCCTATGATTTGGTTAGATGTGCCATCAGTTTGGCTAGATGCGCCTATGGTTTGGCTAGATGCGCCTATGGTTTGGCTAGATGCGCCTATGTTTTGGCTAGATGCGCCTTTAATTTGGCTAGATGCGCCTGAGATTTGGCTAGATGCGCCTACGGTTTGGCTAGAAGCGCTAGCGGTTTACAAGGCTAGGTTGTTATATGCTTATATTACATTTTTATGTGACTACATAATGCGATTTCAATTTCATATTTGAATCGTCATCTGCAAACGATTATTTAAGTTGTTGTTGTTTAGCTTAGTGCACAGGCCCTTAAATATTGGAGTACTTTCACAAACAATCAGAAGTCAATTACGAACGAAGATCAAAAAATAGGTTTTGAGACTTTAGTCCGCGTTCTTCTTTAAGACACAACTTCATTTTACTTGGTGGTTATCTCTTGGTTTATAATATATTATTGCAATTGGATGCTAATGTAGTTATGGTTAATTTGAATAAATTATATTTATGTTTAAGAAAATAAGTCTTACAATATTAGGTACCTAGCAGTGCGTAAGCTACTATTATATGAACCATTTGTCCTTAAGTGTGGTGTTTAGGCGACTAGGTATGTTGCGTCAATGGGCCAAGTGTGTTCTTAAGTGTGGTACTTAGTAAGCGGCAAGTGTATCGCATCTATGGGCCAGACTAGGTATGTTGCGTCTATGGGCCAAGTGTGTCCTTACGTGTGGTACTAGTACTTAGTAAGCGGCCAAGTGTGTCGCGTCTATGGGCCATATGTGTCCTCAGTTATAGCTTAGGTTTGAATATAATGTCTTGACAGGCCGTGTCCACATAGTGGCAAACGGTGGCCCCGCGAGTAATGACATTCATATTCATAATTATTTATTGCATCTACTTATTACATTAGCAATTACTAAAACTGAGCGCATTACACATAGACTTATTATATTGACATTACATAATAAAATGCAAGAGAACCACAAATTGTGGAATAAAATGAATACATTGTCATGATAAATGAATGTGTAATGTCACATAATATTTTTCTTATCTCATAAAGAAACAGTTCTCATGAATAGATTCAAATATATTTCCTTTTGACTCTGATGTTTTATTTTGTTGACGTTTGTCCTATGATTTAGGGACGGTTACTGTCGTTTATGTTTTATATATTTCAGAAACATATTGCATCTGACAAGATGCCGATGCGTTATATGTCGCTAAGGTGACGACGGCGCGATGTGCGACGCCTGACTGGATGGTAGAAACGACTGTTGCGTTATTGGTCGATCCTAGTTTTTGTGACACGATGACAACAGGCTGCGAGGGCTAATAGGTTTCAGCTGCAATTATCTGGTTGAACATAGAAACGGACCCAAATTCCTATGCATTGATTTATCAAATATATTTAAATCTTATTCAGAACCTGTTAAAATAGGTAATACTAGTCTAGCTAAATTAAATATTATAAGTACCTAGCTTATGGTGTGAACTGTGAAATAAATAAAAATAATATATACTCATAATGATTGTTGCAACGCAACATTAATAATTAAACGATTACCTTGCGTTTTACATAGCTAGCAGGTGTAGTAAATTGAAATTGTATACCTATTGTGGGTTTAATAAGTTGATATCATTGATAATTTCAGTTAGGTAGTCGGCAGCACGTCACGTTATCTGTCAAAAGTCGACAACTTGTAATTGAATTTGTTTACCCTTTCATGGTAAATAGGCTGTCGACTGTTATATTTACTTTTTGTACTTTTCTCTTATTAAATATTTTAATAAAATTTATAATTTAGTAGAAAGAACTAATAAGAAATGTTGTACTTTCATAAATAATTTGATTGCTTATTGTGGTAAAAAAATTGTAATAATTTTAAGATGTTTTAGAGTTAATATTTGTGTCAAAATCTTACTGGCTGTTAAAAATGTTATAACTTTATGATCTCATGATCATACTAGGCGCGATAAGTTACAACAGTTAGTTCCTCTTGTAAATAAATTATTAAATATAAAAGACGGAGGTCGACAACCCTCTCCAAGTTTTCTTTCGCCATTTCTTTCTTGGAGGGCCTTCCATTTTTGAAATGGTGGCAGATTCAGTAGATTCTCTCTTTTTAGCATTCATTAATCCACAAAATTAATTATAACAATTAACTAATGAGAATTCTCAAATTAAAAAATTTTTAACAATACGTTAAACCCAATAAGTTTGTTTAATAGAATGCGGTATTAGTTAACATACAACCGGCCGAATGTGACGATATTATTATCAAAGTATTGAGTTGACAATTATAACCTATAATATTGTTGAGTTGACCGTGCACGAGGACATGCACGAGGTCAGGATGGACGAATGTGACGTTTTGTCGTTTGATAGTAATAAATCCATTTTATTGTTATGATTTTGAATCAAATTGAAAGGATAATAGTAGTATTTTAGTTTAATAGCCTGGCAACACCGCCGCTTAGCTCCGCCGTTTCCCGCCATATTTTCCCGCCATTTGTAGTGGAATGGGGAGGTAAGCGGTGGGGATAGGCGGCAGAACGGTCGACGAAAGTCAGTTGCGGGCTCAGTCACTGTTCAACCGTCGAGAAGCCAAGTAGTTAGGGAAAACTGCTAACGTATCGTTGCTATAGCCTAGTTAATAATATTCATGGTGTATTCCAGTGAAGAAAGTAAAAAGTGGTTTACCTTTATTACTGTAGTTTCATTATACATGTAACTTGTAAAATATTGGAGTTCATCGATTTCCCAGTAACAAAAAAAATAGTAGGCAAAAAAATATCAAAAAAATATGCTTTTCCCTCGATTTTCTCCTTTGGTGAGCCTGAGAAACATTATAAATCAAAAGGAATGTTTCATGAATTTGATGAAGCTTCGCCAAAATAAAACAACATTTGAATTATAACAGCTTTGTTCTTTAATATTTCAACCTCAGCAGTTTCTAACATATTTATAACTTGGATGAATTTGATAGGTATATCAAATATGGAATAAGCCCAATATTGGGGCCAAACAGAGAATTAATAGAATTTTATATGCCAGAGTCATTCAAGAAACTTAGAATAATAAAATAAATATGATAAAACGGTTCGTGGAATTTTGGATGGTACAGAAATTCCAGTACAGAAACCTGAAATTACTATTGCACAGAAGGCATCATCAGGCAACTATAAACACGGAAATTCGCACTAGTTGCTTTGTTAAAATTTAAATCATATGCTTCTAATCTGAAATAAAAAGATTACTTGTAAATCTTACACGAAATTTAAAGAAATGTAATGCTTGTTAGCAATTTTTTGTAAGTTGCTATAAACTTTCTTGCCTGTTGTTTTGGCTTTTCTTTTCCGTAATTCTTCTTTTATATGAGCTAAAGTTAGCATAGAATACATTGTTTGTCCGCAAAACCGAAAAAAATATAATCTAAGAAAGTAAAATCACGTAATACACAGTCAAGACAATATAAGCTCAAAATGACAATTGTTCCAAAGACTGAGCGCCATCTGTAATTCACTTTGCCTTCGCCTCCCCATTCTAAATCTTTGCCAGACAGACCCTGAATATTTTGACTAATTATATTGATACAATTAGGCCTGCCTGTTGTCTTGTGTCTCAGTTTAAATCTGAGTTTGTCACTGTTTTATTTGAAACAATATGCCGAGTAGTAGATGAAGTACTAATACTCGGTTTTATGGACTTAGTTAGAGTCCTGTAAATTGTAAGCTAACAAATTAGCTATTTGCGTCCTAAATTTTTTCGGCAGATACATACTATCTGGAGTCAATGTAAAAGTGTTAATAAATTTATTAACGTCAAAGTATAAAATAACGTCACTGTGACGACAAATCAAATTATATATATACAAATTTAAATCAAAAATGCGCTTATTTTGATCCCTGTTTAAGTTACTTGCATAAGGGAAAGCGCTAATTATTAATTTACATCTTGTTTCAGATTGCAATGTTAATAGACTATTAATATTTTTTAAAATGTCCCTTTTTGTAATATTGGAACTGTCCCCACATAATATAACTACTGTTGTGGCGTCATCAATATGTGACTTATTAATATTTTGTACAATTTGGTTAAAAGATACACCAGGAGTACAAATATTAACAAGTTTTTTAGAGAGCTTATCTTTTAGAGCTAAACCTAATCCCTGACCTAATTTGTCTGAAAACATAATTGTTTTTGCCTCCTTTGAGTTACAAGATAATGCTGGTTTGAAAGTGCATTTACTATAGCTACTTTGTAATGTTTCTATGCAGGATGATGAATGACTTATGTTAGATTTGCATCCATATGCCAAAATTATAAATTTAGCTATTTTTACTTCAAAAATGAAGGATTTTCTTTACACAACTTCATACCCCTTTTCACCCCTTCGGGAGTAAAATTTTCAAAAACGATGGGACACGTATTTATTAATTTTTTATCGTCAGCCTAAACACAAAATTTGAAGATCCTTGCTTCGAAACTGACGGACTTTCATACAAACTTTGGACCCCCGTTTCACCCTTTAGGGGGGTGAGTTTTAAAAAATCCTTTCTTAGTGCATTCCTAGACCTCATTAGGAACCTATGTGCCAAATTTGGAGTCTCTAGACCCAGCGGTTTAGGCTGTGCGTTGATATATCAGTCACCAATCAGTTTCTTCTTTTGTATATTAAAGATAAAATTACAGACTTTTAATAGTGAATATCTCGAAAACTATACAAGATATCAAAAAAAATTACTGAATTAAACATGTAGCAAATTTAACCAGCTTTCATTTTGTGAAAAAACTCATGTCACTGCAATGTATAGTTTCTGAGATATATGTGAAAAACCGAAAAATGGGACCTTCAAAACTCCCACTCCTCGCCGGCATAGGGGCTGCGGGCGGGGACTTTTGATATGTTCACCTCCTAACAGGTCCAAACAAAGTTACGAAGTCAAAAATTGTGTTCCACGCCTTTCCCTCTATAGGTACCCTTTTTTGAGCGTTCATTTCCTGAACTAAGGCAGAATCGTGTTTGGGCAGAAATAATACAGTCAATCATTTTTAAAGTGTATCTACAAGGAAAGTCCCTTTTCGTTGTCCCTGGAACTGAAAGAGACTACGTGAGTGATTCGGTTCACAGTCACACTAACGTAGTGGGTAGAGGAGTAATCGTGAATTACCCGTCCACCCCCACTGGTGGGAAAGACCAGGGGCCCTACTGCCCAAGTGTCGTCAACTTCGCCGTCGGCTTCATTTGACAGATGTATGAGATACATTGCTACTTCTTTTTGGTACAAATAAAGACTTACCAAAGGAAGCAATGTATTATAACCATCTGTCAAATGAAGCCGACGGCGAAGTCAACGCTACTTGGGCAGTAGCAAGGCAGTAGGCCCACAGCTGTCAGTTTCATAGTTTCTGTCAAATCTGTCAACTTTTTGAATTTCAAGATTCAACAGCCACCCTAAGGTGGATAATCGGAAAAAGCGTGTCCTCCCCGTCATACCACCTTAGCATAGTAAAATCAAATAAGTAAGTCGTCTTACTCATTATACGCCCGAACGCGGTTTGTATGTGAGCGCGGCCGTACGTATGCGTCGTCGCACGCACACACTGACACAACTTAAAGGTGATAGCGGTGCGTCAGTCGTGGCTGCGTCGTACTTAATACCTCCCGCGCTCAGCCGCTCACGCACGCTCCGCCGTTACATGTACACTACCTACTTACCTCCTTTAAATACAAATTCGTGAAGATGACCTCTAGAAAATATTGCAGTGTTTATGGATGTCTAAATAGCAGTTTGTCTGATTCGGAATTGTCTTTCTTCGCATTATGGTCGGTATACATTTTGATTAGTGTTTAGTGCGAGTGGCTCGTTTAGTGTTTAGTGTTTAGCAAAAAACACGTGCGGACAGTCTCTGTTTAGTGTTAAGTAATTGTTTTTTGCTAAACACTAAACGAGCCACTCGCACTACGCACTAAGCACTAATCAAAATGTATACCGGCCATTACCTAGCGAACAAGAACGGTGAGTACCTATCTAATCTACTATCCTACTATATCATACGTAGGATAAAGTACATAATTAAATAATGTGTTAGCTATTACATATCTGAAAGTGTTTAGGAAATACCTAGTTCTGCTCCGAATTTCATTGACCAGATACCAATTTGTGGTTTGATTTAATAGTTCACTAAGTATGCCCCACCGCAAAAAGAAGGGACCAATTACTTAAGTAGAAATTTGTATAAATCAAACTAAATCTTAGGTAGGTATATAAGCAATAAACTTGAGTAGGTAGGTTGTAGTTGTGGTTGTTGTTAAACATTGTAGACAGCTCCTAGTCTATGTACAAAAATAATTAAAAAATATATATTATAGATCCCTGATGCTTACCCTACAGGGGAAAATTGTTTTACATAAAGATAGCCTACATATTCATTTTGACGATTGAATAAACTATAAGCGACAGCCCTACCAGTCAGCCAGTGTTTAGGCTATTATCGCTCGCTCACAGCTTGAGTTGGCCTACTTATTTGATTTTACTATGACCTTAGGGTGGCTGCTTCAGGGTAAATAAACTGTATTCAGTTTATCTACCCTGAAGCCGGGTCGGGAATGGTAATTCCGCCTTCGGTAGTTTAAGGAGGAAGATCAAAAAGTATTAAACGTAGGGGAAAAGAACAGATATTCTAGATTCTCTCGGCCAAATACTCAAACGAATCTTGAAATTAAAAAAGTTGACAGATTTGACAGAAACTCTGGAACTGACAGCTTCCTTAATGAGACCTTAAGATTTTAGCTAGCCTTCGAGTATTCGGTCGTTAGTCTCATTATTTAGTTCTACTGCACATAATATCATGAGATTCATGAGTAATCACTATATTGAGGTGAAAATTAAAATAATAGTCATAATCAACAATTTTTGACAGCTTTATTGGAAACAATATTTGGTGGTAACAAACACACAAAATTATCAAAGTAAACCTCTACCACTTCATTTAATTAAAAAACACCCGATAAAAAAAAACATATTCAGTAATGGCATCTACGACGAGACCTTGGGGGGTAACACGGTGGGTAAAGGTAGAAATCATCACATGGATGCCTTATACTGCACACTGGAAATCTCTCCATGCAATGGCACTTGTATCTTGCTTGATCATTATTTTCCAAATCTTCCAAAGGAACTTGAGGTTCTGCTAAACCAACATTATCCTCCACTCTTGCAGTAGACCCCGTGAAACCTGTAGCCGACGCAATTCCTTGACTAGATAGTCCTTGAAAGTTTCCTGGACTCAAAAAATGAGCTTGGCCATTCTCAATCTGTTGGGGAGCGCAAGGCACATAGTTGTTCGGCATAACTGAAACGTTTGGTCTTAAAGTTGCCTTTCCAGCGACGTCAAAGCCAGTATTGGTAGAAAGTTCTCTTGCGGAAGTATTGTGTGGAATGTCAGAAGGAAAACCATTTTGATTAGTAGTTGCATGTCCTTGTGGATCTGTTGTCATATTACCTCCTAAATTGCATTGACGTTGACAACATGGAGTAGACCCAGCAGTTGGGAAACTAAATCTTTGACCTCCAGGACCAGTGGGATCATTTTTTGAAATATAATTGGTAGGAAGGCTGTATGCCCGTTCTCGTGGTCCTAAAACGTTAGATGTAACAGGAATTTGATTAAAACTTTGATTATTTAAATTCTGTTGGAGATCAACAAGTGGAGCCATAACATCTCCTGGGTCCATTTGTACAAAGGTCGAACAAGCCGGGTTCTCTTTCTCAAATGCTTTGTACTCCAACATATTGTTTTCGCGTCTATTCTTGATTCTTTTTGCAAGTTCTTCTACCATAAAATTTATATTTAAATCATTAACTTGTTTCAATTCAGCACCCTTTTCTAAATATAGTGATATTTCGTGTTTCATTTCCCTTTCGACTTCTAAAGATGGATCTCCAAATGCATTAATTCTTTTTTCTAAATCTCGTAGACGTTTTGCCAAAATTTCTCGGAATCTCTTTCGTAAATGTGCATTATCTTCATTTGTCACTGGCTTTACAGGCAAATCCTTATACCACTCTTCAATTTCCTGTCCCAGTAATATTTCTTCAGCTTCTTCATCCAACTCATCTTTATCTGGAACTGGTACATCTCCTAATACTCTAAAAGCAAGCTGGGAAAAAGGAGTTTGGTTTATTTCATTAAACTCAATGTTGTAATGATGTTTTACATTATCGGCTAATTCTTCGAGTCGCTTCATTAAACGCTGTCTGTATATATTGGCTCGTATTGGATCTTCATCTTTGTATCGTGAGGAAAGTATATAAGCCTCTGCAGTTTTTGCAATAAAACAACGTTGTGCATTATTTGCTCGTGACGATAGTATGCTCCTCATAAGTTGCCGATCAACTCCCTTTGAAATGATATCTCTAATATTTGGCTTATCTGTAATAGAATGAACATATTTTAACATAAGTAATAGGTCATTTAATAACCCACTCTTCCACCCTAGTCTGATTTGCTGCATATCTTGCGTTTGTGGTAAACAATCCAACATATTATCTATTTTTTCTTCGAACAATAAATCAAAGAGACAGTAGTCATTAGCTACATCAGGGTCTTGTAGAAAGTTGTAAAAAGTTTTCCAAATGCCATTGTAAATACCAACTCTAGCCAAATCCACCAATTGTTCTTGGTCAGGAGTAGGAGTTTCTAAAGGGAGCTCTTGTATTTTGTTTGTAAATACTTTATCGAAATGCCCATACAACTCTTGTAAAGTCATACCCTGTGGAAGACTCCCTAATTCTTCTACTAAAGTATTGTGTTGATCAAAACCAGTGAAGTTTTCTAGTGGTCTCAAACCTATTGATTTTGAAAAACGGTGACTTTTATCTCCGATACTTTTATCGAGCCTGTTGAACCCATCTGACCCTTTATATGACTGTTCATTTTTCCTGGATTTTTCTAATCCCAAAGTAGCTGATCCATTGTGATTTTTGTCTGTAGTATTTTCATTATTTTTCAAATGGTCTTCAGGGCATTTTGAAGAAATGTATAATGGATTAACATTTTGCTTACTTGAAGTAGCCATTGGACCAGTAGTAAATCCTAGAGGGCTACTCAATCTCACATTTGCTTCATTCATCTGTTCCTTCTTGTTGTTAGCACAAAAGTGATTGTCATTACTGTTTATTTGATGATTTATGTTTCCATTATTTTTAACATTTGATAAACTTTTGCTTGGTGGACGTGAAGGCAATGGGTCTTGATTATTTTCAGTGTGATTAACAAACATGGGAACTGGAATACTCTTTATTCTATCCATTAAATCAGGTGCATGTTGCAACGGTTCCTGGTGTTCCTCGCCTACAAGTTTATTTATCCACTTGAATATTTGATAGCGAAGCTGGTCTAATTCGTTTTCCTCTGATTCCTTACTAAGAGATTTCAGTTCGAGATATTTCTGCCTGTCAATAATATCTCCAGCTAAATCATTGACAACAATTTCACGAAACCCTTTGTCACGAATTTCTGGAATGTCTAAACCGTTCAACCAGTCATCTATTTCAGTTACTAATTGTTTCGTATATAAGTCATGACTGGCTTCCATATCTGCGTCAGTTATCGGTTTTATGCTATCGTCTTGCAAATATACAATTTTTTGTTCATCTCTCTCTGATTTACTGGGCAAAGTGAAACCATAAACTGTAACCTGACGTGTTTTTTGCTTATTATTTACTGGTCCTGGTAAATCATTTACTTCATCCCGATTCATCTCAATTTGACCATTACATACATCCTTATTTAATCTTTCTTTGAATAAATTTAGTTCTTGTAAATATATTTGAAGGTTACTAGGTGTTTGTTTCATAATTTCATTTTCTTGAGTTGGATGCCAGACCATTTGTAAAAATTGAAGCATCTCCATAGAAGGGTCAGCATTACCAGTGCTTAATCGAGTAGCTAAATTATTGATTACATTCAAAAGTCTTCTTTTTTCACTTACATTTGCATTTTCATACAAAAGTAATGTATTCATCCAATTTTTCAAAGCTAGTCCAATTTGGCTACAATATTCATGACTGTCATTATTATAAGCCAATTGGCAACCTTGAATAGCTTGTATCAGTTTAAAAATGCTGTGATCGCTAAATTTTATTTCTTCATTAATGTAAGCCAGAATATTTGTTGACCAATCAGATATAATTAGTTTCATTTCCGTTGCCGTAACTTCTTCCAATAACTCTTTACATAAATATTGTGTCTCAAATAATTTAACAGCCAAATCATGAATAAATTCATTTCGTTCTCGGATGTAGAATAACTGAACATTCTTGACAAAGAAGTCCTTATCTAGCCAATCGTCAATGATATCTTCATACAATCTTATTAACCTTTTTTCTCGCTTTGGATCAAACTTTGACACCACCTTTTCTTCTTGTAGTATATTTTTTAGTATTTTTTTTAATTTTTCAAGTGCATGACTTTCTTTTTCTACTTTAAAAACTGTTTTGACCCAATTATCCACTTTGTTTTCAATTATATAATTTACTGGCATATTTTGTAAAATGCACTCTTCTATTACATTTATTAATTCTTTCGCTATTTGAGAGTTTGAATCATTGAGAGTTTTCAGATCTTCTGTAAGCCATTGAACAATTTCTTCGTATAATCGATCATATTTGCTTAAAGATATGGGTGACCTCGTATATTCAGTTTCATAAATCTCTGTTTTTAGATTGAGATTGTTTTCATTCTTACTTCCTAACACTTTAGGAACATTAATACTCTGTATTCGTTTCATGAGTTCAGGTGCACGGTTAATAGTTTCTAAATGACCTTCTCCGATTATCTTATTAATCCATTTAAATATCTGGTATTTCAGGTAACACACTTCATTTTCATATGAACTACTTGGATTCATGTTCAAGTATTTATGTCTGTCGACAATATCTTCAGCTAAATTGTTGACAGTCTTATCCTGAGAATCTTTGTCTGTAAATAACTCAACAAGTGAATATTCTTTTAGCCACGCTTGTATTTGTTGTTCAATTACTTGTTTGTAGGAGGATCCAACATACTCTTTATCTTCAATTAGATTTCTGTCATTTGATACAGATGTGTAATTAAACACAGACGGTGCCCCTGAAAAGATATTAATATCTGGGCCTTTTTCATCTTCAGCACTTTTTTCAGAAAGGAAATAGCAAATATCGTTTTTAAATTGCTTAATCAACTTATCAGTGAGAAATTTGACTTCATTTTCATTAAATCCACCAATATCAATTATAATATTATAAACGTGTTTGTGAACGTTTTCATTAAAATCAAATTTTGTTTTACTCATTTCTGATAGCATGTCAATCAGTTTTTCTTGCAGCAAATTTAACTGAGAACAATCCATAGGCATATTAATTTCTTCTAAAATATGAGCTACTCGGTATGATACAATATCCTTCAGTATTTTGCATTTGTAATCGTGTATATAGTTTTCGTTATCTAGCTTGGCACGTTCACAAGTTTTTTTCTTTATCTGAAACAGGTTATCTACCAATGAAGCAGCCAATTCGTTCAAAAACGTGGCACCCTCCCTTTGGATTGGTATATCCTCTAATAAATTCTTAACAATATGCTTTAAGATTGACCTTTTGTTATCTTTAGCAAAACGTCCAAGATGAGGAACATAAGGCTCCAACTCCTTCACTATGAAGTTTAATACATCTTCTCGCTTTACAGTCCTGTTAAGGAAATCTTTTTTCTTTATCGATACATTATTCAACCAGTTCTTTATTAACTTTCTTAGTTCATTTTTGTTATTATTCTTCTCGTTTGAAGTCGGTATTTCAATTCTATAAATTCGTATGGGAGACCCGTTTTTTCTTCTTTCTGTTTTCAAAAACAATTTCTTTAATTTATTAATTATATTATCGGGTAACTGTTCCCAGAACTCTTTTTGTTCTTCATCGTAAAGTGTACTTGGTCCTCTCTTTAAGAAGGTTCTGATCTTTTTTCTTATCTTTTCTTCTTCAGCTGGGTTTGTTAGTCTATGAGCGAGTTTCTTCATTCTTTCACTCCAAAATTTAGTTGAGACTTCGTCACTATAAACCTCCTTTATCCATTGTAATAGTTCATTAGGAATGTCCGTTTCTGCTCGAATGTCTTCTTGCGATTTGATCTTCCTGTTACATTTGCAGCACTTCCTTGTCGACCCCAAATCTACTGAACTAAATGAAGTCTGCACTGACATAAATATCTTCGAACAGACGTCCAAGGTTTTTTCGTCATCGTCACACTGGTTTTCAATATTCTTGACCTGGAACTACCGTAATTTTTCAAGTTTGAGTGGCTATTATACAAGTTTATTATTATTGTTGATCAGTATACTCACATCTCGGCACAGATGAGATGTAACATAATTTGTTATGAACGTTGGGACTGTAAAGGAAAGTATATTCTTAAATTTTCAAATATTCTGCAAATTTACTACGGACACATATAAGATCCTTAATACAAGGAACTTTAAAATATTCAGGCATTATTTCCAGAAAATCAATGATGTGATGATAACAACTCTGCGCATTGGTATTTTTTTAATGATAGGCCGTATATACTTTTAAATTAATTTATTAATGAAAAATTTTCATGAATATTTTAATAACAATACAACACGACACGACATAACAATTTACCTTTGTAAATGGTGTACTTAATTAATATAAATTTGGACAACTGTATGGGAATGGATAGCATTCTGGTCTTTCCATTGCGAAATCTTCATATGCGTAATAGATTGGTTCACGAGTGCTTCGCCACATTCTCATACAAGGGCAAATGTCATCTTTTTCTGAAGCATTATCAGACTCATCATCTAGATCCAGACGTCTTTTGGCAAAGTTTCCCCGAAGCCCTTGTTGTCGGCGGCTTCTTTTCCTGTCTGGTCCTGGAGGCAAGTCTTGTGTTATACCTTGATGTTGGGGCGTAGAAAATCCTTGAGGCTGACCATACGATGTCATATTCCCAAGTAGATTTCTCGTTCCTGTATGAAGAGTACCTGTCGAAAGCTGGTTTAAAGGCTGTTCCAGGCTTTGATAAGTCGCTGATATATCTGGTGCCTCCACAATAATGGGAAGCATATTGGGCGTTGGTTCAGAGTCAAATGCTGTAATTGAAGTGTGCCTTTGAGGGCTATTTACTACATTATTGAATCCTTGTTGGACTTCGCTGTTATTCATTATACCTTGCCCAATTCTGGGACTGAAAATAGATGGTGCTTGTGTTGCAGGCACATTACTCATATAATCAGGATATGATTGCTGGGGTGCAACGGGTAAATTAATTGATGCTCTATTGTTTCTTTTACAACAAGAATTTGGTTCTGTTGTTTGAGTCATTGTGTTGAGAGTCCTTTGATCTAGAGTATGTCTTATCCTCGGCATATTGCTAGTTGCTAATTCACTTTGAATACCGAATTGGTAAGGTGGAATATCTGGTTTTATTAGTTTTTGCTGGGAATTGTCCGCTAATTGTGCATTCCCAGCCAATTGACAGCATTGATTTGGTTTTGATTTAGGCTGAACATCATTAAATGCAGAAAGGTTCCCCACTGGTAAGTTTCCAGCATTGGCGATAGGGGCTCTAGAGACTGGTTGAGGTTTAGGAGCTCGACTGTCATGGATTGTTAAATATTCATTTGACGGTATTTCCTCCGGTGATCTTTCAGGTCCAAATTGTATACATCGAGGCGAAGTCATCTTTTCATTGTTTCCGTCTTTTATCATGTAACTTGATTGGTCAACTAAAGCAGGGCGAAAAGGCATTTCAGAAAAACTGGAACAACCAGGCATTTGTAAACTAAATTCATAATAGCCCACAGAATCCAAGAAAGCTACAGATTTCTTCTCAATATTATCTGCTTGAGATTCTCTAGCTTTGTTTTTGAGCCTATTAGCAAATTCTTCAGCAATAAAATCCAAATTTACATTATCATCCTGAATTGGTACTTTTTCTAGAAACAGTGAAATTTCATGTTTCAATGCTTTTTCTCCAGAATAATCGAGTATGTTAACTTCTTTTTCTAAATCCGTGATTCTTTTTACTAAAGCATCTTTTAATGTGTTTGTTTGCTGTTGAACAACTTCATCATCTTTACGGATAACATGCAAATCTGCAAACCACATATCAATTTCTTGGCTAACTTCAATTTCATTAGCTTCTTCTTCAAGTATATCTAAAGTTGGTAAAGGTACTTTATGTAATGCGTTTAAAATATTATTTACGTATAAATCTGTATTAATGTCCTTTAATTCTTTTCCGTGAATCTTCTTTATATTTTCTACAATTGCATGAGCCTCTTTTATCAACTTTTTTCTATAAACTTCAGCTTTTGATTTATTACTTTCTTTAAACTTAGCACAGAGAATATAATCGTCTACAAGTTTTTGGACTTGTTGTTCATCGAAACTTTGTTTCAAGTTGTCATTATCATCATTCAACATTCTTTGCTTGGTTGGTAGACCATTTTCAACATTCACAACAAGCTGTTGTCTAAATGAGGCTGGAGCTGCAGTGTCACTTATCATTTGATTAGTCTTAGTGGTCATTTCTATCAACTTCACTTTTAACAAGTGCTTTTTTCTCTTCATTTCTGGAGTATCAGGTAAACATTTCAATAATTCTTCTAATTCTTCGTCGAAAGCATCTTCATAGTAAAAAACGTTGTGAAATATGGCTGGGTCTAATTTTAATTTGGTCAAAGCTTTCCAAACCCCGTTATAGATACCTTGTTTAGCTTTCTCTGCTAATTCGAGCTCTTCGGCAGTTGAAGATGGAATAGGAATTTCCTTTACCCAGTTTTTTAAATAATTATCGTATTCCTCATTTAGTTGTCTTGGCGATGGTAGATGTTGCTGTGTAGTAGGTATGTCATTACAGCAAGGTGGTGAAATTTTAGTAAAACTTCCCTTTAAACTTGATTTACGTAGAGTCTCATTTGGAGTTGTTTGATTAGACATCCTTCGATTTGATGCCGTATGATTTGACATATTTTGATTTACCATACTTTGGTTTGACGCCACCTGGTTAGGTATTCTATCGCCGTTACTTGGTAAAGAGGATTTTTTTATTGACTGAGGACAACTGGGCCTCATACACCCGTTAGATAAAGCTTCGGTTTCAGGAATATTTTGTTGTTGAGTGAAAACTGGAACAGGTATACTTTGTATTCTTTGCATCAGATCAGGTGCGTGATCCAAAGTTGTCATGTTTTCTTCTCCTGCGAGTTTATTGATCCATTTAAATATTTGATATTTCAAATGCTCAAGTTCATCTTCATCGCTGCCGCGACTTGATGGGTTAAAATCTATATATTTACGGCGATCAACTATATCACCTGCTAAATCGTTTATAACAACTTGTCTAAAACCTTTATCTTGAGCATATGGTATCATCATTTTGGAGTCTTGTAACCACTCATCAATTTGTTGAGTCAACTGTTCTATATAATTATTTGTATTAGAATCTATATCACTCTTATTTACGTTTGAATCTTCGAAAGAAGGTATTTGATTATTGTTACGACCAGTGTTAACCGTATTTTGAAAAACTACGTAATTTTTTGATTTTATAGTATTGCATTTTTTATGATTAGCATTTTCAATTTTCAATACTTCTTTGATTTGAGCCAACAATTTTTTAACAAAATTTTTTGCTTGACTTTCATCTGTAATGCCATTTTCTTCAAGCAACAAAACTATTTCCTCAGCCACATTTATATCTTTTCCAGCATGGATATCTTGCATTGACTCCAAAATTATATCAATAAGCTCAGATTCTACATAACTTACGTAAAGGTCGTCACAAAAGATAATATGTTGAAATAAATCTTTTAAGTGATCTGAAATTATTTCCCTTATTTTAGTTTTAGTTTTCTCAACCTGTCTTGGCAGTTTGTTATCATTAGTTTTTGTTTCAAAACTAATAGTAGTACAACTTTTTTTCTCATTAATCCTCTCTTTTGCTATCTTATAAACTCTATTTATCAAAGTGGCAATAACTTGATTTAAGAAATGTAATTTATGAGAAATGTGGACGTTCATCGGTATTTTATATGTAAAGTTTAATAACTCTTTTCTTAGATCATCATTCGTAACGTCTCTTAATTTGTGTAAAATAATTTTATGTATTCTCGTAACGTATTTATTGATTATATGATTTTTGTCCATTGGCATTCCAAATGCATCATATGATTTGATAGGTAAAGTATTAATCCAGTCTCTAATTATACTTTTTAAGTCATGTGTTTTTTTTAGGTCATGTGGTCGAGAACCAATTTGAAATGGCGGTACTTCGATCCTATAAACTTGGGTGGTAGTTTGGAACCGACTTATTTTATAAATAATCTCCTCTGCTATAGCATCTCTGTAAGCTTGAACGTCGCCGAAAGGAATCCAAACAGGTACGTATTTAAGCATTTTTCTGATTTGAATTTTCGCCCTCTCTCTATCATCTTCGGTTTGAAGATTCCGAGATAGCCTTTGCAATTTAATGCTTATTCTTTTCAAAACTTTTCGCCTTAATTCACTAGCTTCTGGTTCAACAGATGGACATACAGAGACTCTTTCCAATAAATCCATAATTTCACCTTGAAGGTTTATATATTGTAGTGTTATATTTTCTTCAAATTTGCTTTTATTATTCAAGACGCAGTACTGGCAAGTATTGCGTGTGTTTGTCAATTCGTCTGTTGAATTAGTTTGAATAGAAAGATCCACTCCTGTTGTCGAAGCTTGTACACATTGGTATTTAATTGCTGGTTTTATATTTGGTTTAGGCGTTACTTGAACGGATACTTCACCTTTATGTTTCTGGTCTTCCTTTGAGACTGGCGAGGAGTGGGTAACAGCTACCTAGAAAAATAACTTCTGAAGACATTTATGTTAATTTGAGTAAGGTATCGACAAAAAAGCAAATAATTGGAGAATACAAGTTTTCAAAAAGTCTATGGGCTAAAGTATGTTATGTAATATCCGTTTTGTTAAAATCTTACAGGTCTTCCTATCGGTGATAACCTTGGTTGCGTCGATACTTCTTTAGAAACCATTTTCACGGCCGCTTTAAGGGAAAAAGATAGATTAACATAAAATTCACATATTTAAAATGTTTATGTTTAGTGTTGGTATTTGTATTACATTATTTACCTTGCACCTCGATACTCGCTGATTTTGACTCCTGAAATAAAAAAGTAAATATCACTTAAGTCCCTCTTAGTTAAAATAATGTATTTCCTTAATTAAACGATTCTCAAGTTTTCAAAACTATTATAAAACCTACCGCTAAAATAGAAACAGAAGTAGGCATTTGTCTATATTGTGAGGTCTCAACTCTTTCTCTTCCATTATTCACACAATTATGGGTATAGGACTAGAAAAAAACAAGTTTCACATTAATATTACTGCAATAGGATAACTTAGATCAATTTATCAAAACCTTTTAGTAGGTAATTCATTTCACTTACACACGAATTCACTGTCTTTATACAGTCTCTTACTTTCTGCGAAATATCTTTTACGTGTTTTGTGTCCAAATTCCTTCTATAATCATCATAATCATAGTAGATTGAGCTGTTTCTAGGTCTTATAATGTCCCTGGTAGGCGACTCTTCTAGTCTATTTCTTGTTCTGCTGCAGGTGTAAGTGTCAAGGTCATAATTGTTCTGGTAGCTAGGACTTCGGTGAATACTTTTAGTAGAACAACGGTCAGCAACTTGATAAGACATGTTGTTTTCATTTCCTTGGCGTGATGGTGAAGGAGATTTGCTCTGGTAACTCTTTGCTACAGAAACAGAAGAAAATGGAACAATATGCAATAACTATAATCTAAGAGAAGGCGTAGCCTGGCTCGATGTTGGTGGTCACTCTTCTAACGGGGAGAAATAATCAACCCATACATAGAGATAGGCCTGGCCTGATCCGGATTAGTTGCTAAGCAAGGCAACCTAGGCAACTGTCATTCATTCTTTAATAATATCAAACGTCGCATAGTAATTAATCTGTATCAGGCCTATCCCTAATCTGCAGATTGATTATTAATTCTAGATATAAATGGTTTTTAATACCAATAATCTACCCAGTAAGAGATCAGAAGAGACAGAAAAGATAATAGGTACTTACCTACTTAGCTGGGAAAAAATACCCTCCCTAGCATCACGGAGGTTTACAATAAAACCTTCCTTTTTCCCGCAAGCAAGAGGTCTACAACCTGATGCTAAGAAGTCGTCGGCTGGGTGACCGTTAAGTGGCATTACAACTGAGCCCTTTAGTGCTTCAGAGGTTACATTAAACCATCGATCCCGGCTGTTATCATCTGATACAGTCAGTGGCACGAATCATGAAATCGGGTGGGGATTGCGCGGAACGCGTATTTTGGGTATGCGTTGGGGTGAGGGGCGCGGGCGGCGGGAGAGGGGCGCGCGCTATTGGTCGCTCACAAGAGCACATGCGCGAACTTATCCCCACTCTGTCTTTTCATGATTCGTGCCACTCTGACTGTAACAGTCGATAAGACAAGTTAGAGGCCTTACAGGCGGCTTGATAAACTCTAACACCAGAGGTGGCTACTAATCCTCATACGATAAGAAAGAAAGGCTAACAATGCTTAGCTTGCGTGTAGTTGATCAGCCGCTCCACCAATTCAGTGGACCTCTCTGCTGAAACATTAGGGTACTTCCTCAGTGAGTTAGCGAAGGCATCCAGCTGCTGGGATTGCCGTGGAGAGCATACTGAACCTGTAGGAAAAATTAAACAGCCTGAAGACATGAAAATATTGTTTGAGTCAAATGTTTTGGGTTCATGATAAACAAGGCTCTGACTATTTAGCTAAGGGGCAGGGAGGGAGGTCTGGGTGGTATGCGGTACCGTCGTTGTTTTTGATTTCCAGCAATTTCCAGCAACAGCAGTGTTTTAGCAACTTACTTTGGAATCGGAGCAATATTATCAAATTTCTGCTGTTTGTGAATTGGCTCTGATATTATTTACATACCTCTGTCAGGCCAGCTCATGCCGCCACGAAACGAGCCATTGTATTTGCAAGGAGTGTAGCTCTCGCCGCTACCACATCCACCTACTTCAAAATTACCTTGGCCTGGACAAGCAAAATAAGTAATAAGTTATTAACTGTTTAGGCGGGGCGGGACCATGGGACCAATTTTAATCATCGTTGAACCTACTGTCTAACGTTGTTGGGGTACGGGGAAAAAATAACTTTGGTAGGGTAGGTAGGTACCTCCAGTTCGTCTTGTAAGGAAACGGGTAATACGGTAAGCTATCAAAATTAACAACAATTTTTTTACCTCTATTTATCTCAGCTCGTTGTGGTGGGAACTCGGTAAGTTGCACCGGTGGGGAAGTAGGTTTAATTCGGCAATGAGACATCTGAAGAAAGACGTAAGTAAGCTTTAATTCAGAAAATAAATAGATAAGTACTTACTGGATACAAGTATCTTTCATTAAATTTACAACAACACAAATCTGATGAAGGTCGCAGGAAGCAACTGAACGCGCGATAGGGCAGTTCATCGTTGTGATCCTTGTAGGAATTCTATACCCAGCTGGTAATACTGATATGACCGCTTGGGGCAAACGAGTTCTTGAGTGGAGACCGCGTATCGGCAAACGAAGTGTGGGACGCCCTCAGACAAGGTGGAGTGACGATCTTCGCAAGGTGGCTGTTAAAAACTGGATGATAGTAGCCGCAGATCATGCTCGGTGGCGTGCACTTGGAGAAGTCTATGTTCAGCAGTTGACGATGATAGGCTGATGATGATGAAATGTAGGTCTTCTGCATAATTTGGTCTTCTAACCTTATACATGCTAGCGTATCTTCCGTCAGTGGCCTGCGCACTAGAATCACACATCATGACTGGTTGCTCGATCTCTAGAATTTCGGTCTGTTGTGACGCTACGTCGTGTTTTGAACGCATGTCTGAAGACGGCGACGGTGGTGCTGCAGAAAGATGAGTCGTTGTATAGGGTGTTAATTATGCGCTACCGCTCATTCAGACTCTAAAACACACTAGACACTAAACTTCAGTTTTTTTTTATTCAACATTTTGACAAAGTAGGTGAGTCGTGAGAAGCTTGTGCCTACAGTCATAGATACTCACCAACATTCGGCATAAGTATTTGCTTATTGATTTCAAGGGTCGTGAGTCCAGAGTTGAATATTGAACGGTTAGATCATAAATGTATGAAATCAACATTTTAAAGAAGCTCAGGTAAGTCGGCCCGAAAGAAAACAAAACTGTCTGGACTCTGGACTAGGCTAACCTGCATTCGGCATCAGCGTGTACTGCTTATTCCCGTCAAGGAGCGTGACTGCAAGTCCCGAGTCCCTTAGCCCACGCACCACAGCTACCATGCCCTCGCCACTCTCCATGTCTACTTAGTTGCGGACCACGGGGGTGTGCTGGAAGAACAGATTATACAGGGTTTTGAACAAATTCTCTATGCCACCAAATATGTAAAATAAAATACAACCAAATATTGTGTTCGTGCTATGTGCTGCTAATAATTAATATTCTATTCTATTCACATTTACAAATCAAAAGAGTGATCAGTTTAGTAAGGGATGACCAAAATTTTGAGGTGTATTTCGACACATGTTCTTAGAGTTTGTACTTATAGTTGCATGGATGTGTTCACATCCTTAAAATATGGAGACGTGAGGTTCATCATGTCAGCCGCACAACGCCTGAAACTGGGTTTAGGCCTTCTAGAGATCTTCACGAGACGATCGGTCCCCTGACTCTTGCACTCATCGCCTTCAGCAGCTTCCCACGACTTTTACCAGATGGTGGATCCATCTTGTGGTGGTCTAGCCACGGAGCATCGTCCGTTGTACAGTAGCCATTCCAAAACCCTTTCCACCCTAACGCCGCAACTACTTACAACATCACTGCGACCGCGGCGGCGTCTTGGGTCTCAGCAACCACTGCGAGATCGTGACGACGAGCAGAGAGGCTGACTTCGAGACCCCGCGCAGTGGTTGCCGAGGCGCAAGATACAGGACGCACGCGCGAACTTCGAATTATCGGCCCTTTGCGCTATCTATCTATAGCCTCCCGCTCCCACAGTCTCTTTTGCTGAAAAAACCCTGCTGAGAAATATCAGTAACATTCGTTCTAAGGATCTCTTCATTTCTGATTAAGTAGATCTTGCTGGAAAACATCAAGCATGGCTCTCTTCATTGCCCGCTGAGTGACGTGGGTAAAGCCCTAGAGTAGTAGTTACCTACATAAGTACATACATACTTGTAACCAGAAAAAGTAATGAAAAATTAATAATAATTATTTGTTTACCGTCATTTTAAAAACCTTCAGAAAAGAATGAGACAAATCAGGTCTGTAGCAGGCCTGCCAATCTTCACACAATGGAACGGGCCTGTGAAAATTACACTAAAATAAATATAAGCTATGAATCATGTACCATAGTGGACGGATAATACGAAACACCATTCGATTTTCATACAAATGAGATATGAAACTTTAAAGCCTTGGTCATAGTACTATGCCTTGGTTCACCGCTAGGGATTGATCGAGCTGTGATCTGATTATGGCTGTCCAGGGAATGAATGTAGGAGATCCAGCCTACTTATTGTCTAATTTTCAAAATCTATCCCAATCGCTTTAATTTGACAGATGGATATGACACATTGCTGCATTTCTTTGTTAAGTTTTTATTTGTGCCAACAAGAAGCATCAATGTATCACATCCTGAAAGCGATTGCGATAGATTTTGGAATTAGACAATTAGCCCCTAGATCGCAATACACACCCAACTGATCTGATCAGCATTTTAGGACCTGTTTGGATTGTTTAAAAACCGCAAAAATAGCCTTAAAATTTAATGGTAATCCTGAAAATAAGAAATCTGAGGGCCTAGCCAAAGTAACATTCACTAATCTTCGTTATCGCTTCGCTTTCGAAACATGTATGGGATTGACATAAGGTTTCGTTAACAATCGAATTTTAAAACGTCAAATCCATACATGTTTCGAAGCGAAGCGATAGCGAAAATTTGCAAATGTTACTTTGGCTAGGGGGGCTGATCCTAGACGTTAGATTAGAACAACAGATTATGTTAGAATGATGATCAGATCAGTTAGGTGTGTAGGTATGCTAACAAGATCTCCTCCATTCACTCCCTGGATATCCATCAACATCAGCAGATCACAGCTTGAACAATCCCTGGCGGAGAACCGAGGTTTCAAAGTTACCTCATTCGTATGAAAATCGGCTGGTGATTCTAATTATCCGTCGTCGACCACTGTATAAGTATAGAATATACCTACTGAAACAAAAAAGAGATGAAAGAATATACGGTTAGCTACATTAGTTTAGTTAAGGCCATCAAACCAGGCAACCACTTTAGCGAAACTGAAATAGGTACCTAGCTTAAGTTCTGAAGCTAAGATGCTTATAGCAACAGCGATATCATAGTACAGACAACAACACGATGCAGTCTTCGCAAAGACTTCTATGTTGTTAAAGTTAAGTAATAGGTCTTTGATTTAAATCTTTGGGTCTTTGTCCAAACCGTCCGAACCTAAACTGTCTAGTAGGTATATACATGGTACTTACATTTGGTCAAATGGTCGTCGTCGATTTCCTAAATTGTGAGCACTTAAATTTGAGAAGAATTTAATAAAAAATGGACTTCAAATTTTGATTGCATAGCATTAGCACACACTTCAAGATTTCATTTCATTCTAACATCTGTCTTCTTGACCGTTTCTTGACATGCTTATTTTGGACGTCGAATTTGAAATTTCGTATTAAAATAAAATTCTTTTTCATTTTGAAAGATGAGGTGGTATTACAATGTATTTGTTCCAATAACTATATTCGTATCGTCTCGTCTCACTGCATACCCTCTTCACTTTCTTTCAGCTATCAGCTCAATAAAAAAAATCAGTGTCACTATTTTTCAGTTATGAATGACACCACAACACAATTTTCTTTCCGAAACCTATAAGTAGGAAATTTCAGTACAATGAAATAAATACCCAGATTTCATTTCATAAACAACACAAAAAACAGTTTGCCGTATGTTGTTCTGAAGACTATTCAATCACATGCATCCATAGAGGAGGAAAGTAAAAAAATGCACCCATGATTTGCCGAAATTGATGGTAAATATTTTTTTGTTCCAAACTATTTTTGAACTTACATTACACTATAGACCTCATGGTACAATAATAAGCCCTAGCCAGCTAAAGGCACAATTGAATTGAAAATTAAAGACACCAGTCTATTTTCATACAAACGAGTTTGAAGCCTTGGTTCTCCGCCAAGGATTGACCTACCTGTGATCTGATGATGGCCATCCATGGACTGAATGGAGGAGATTCAGATCGCCATAAACAACCAACTGATCTAATCAGCATTCTAAGTTTCTTGCGCCCGTTCTTCTTGTCAGCTAAAAAAGTCTGGAACGGGTGGTAGGAAAATATAGACGATTCAAAAGTACTTAATAATTAAGTTTATTTGAATAAAGCTTATTTGACTTTGACTTTGAAGAGATTTAAGGATCAGAGTTTTCATTTTCAGGATTTCCGTAAATTTTTATGCTAATTTTGCGGTTTTTTTTTAACTTATCCTTATATCTCTTTGAACGCTGATCAGATAAGTTGGGTGTAAGCAATCTGAATTTCCTCCATTCATTCCTTGGATAGCCATCATCAGATCACAGTTAATCCTTGGCGGAGAACCAAGGCATCAAAGTTACCTCATTTGTATGAAAATCGACTGGTGTCTTTAATTATGTGACAATTTTTTATGATATGGATGGCTAAACTCTCAATAAACCCCAATTTCTTCATTTTCAGACTATTATTAAATAGGGAATATGGCGTTGGCTCAAGATTCGCTTAATAAAATTGACACAGTTTCTTTGGGAGGTAAAGAAGTTAAAATTTCTGCACAGTGGTTAGACACGTAAGTGCGCTAATGATACAATGATATGCCTACTTTAACATTTCCACAATTTCCATTAAGGTTCCACGATGAATACACGAGAGCCAAGAAAGACGCCAAGAAAAATGTACATTCCCATCAAAATACAAACCAATGCAATTAAAAAGGATGACATAGCTATTAATGCCACTTACATAAGCATAGAAGATCTGACGAGTGATGAAGACAGAATTAAAGCTAGACAGCGAGCGAGGAATGTGGAAGTCAGATACTTGGAGAGCATCAAGTGTTTCCGGGATAAGATTAAGTCTTCTTATGTAAGTACAATGATAATGAGGCGAATTATTGAGCTAAAAGCAGTTCCTAACTTCAAAGAATTGTAAGTTGTATTACAAGTAGGGAAGAGAAGGGGTAGAGTGACAAGGCAGCCTTTGCGATTGTACTGTCGCCGAGCCGACCTCTTTTTGATACAAACTTTATGGTTTTTTAACTTATTTTTTATTACTTTTGAATTCTGTTCCTTTTTATACTGTGACGTATTACCTTTTGTTTCGCTACACTGTGTCATATCTTTTGCTGTCGTGTCAGTGCTGTTTTGTGATTTAAACATATTATTTTAAACGTTACAAATCTTCGTTTACTCATTTCCATCAGCCCATTAGCTCGCTCAGTATCATGTACGTTGAGCCGTTGGTCCTGGCTGTATTTCAGACTTTAACATCCACCAATTAAAGTGCATTTAGAACTGCATCGACTACAAACGTGTCGCGCACGCCAAGCACGCCAAGTGCCGAACGCACATAGAGAAAAAGGCGTTTTTCTAGTTTACGCCAGCCAGTCATAATTGTGTTTTCCAGACTTGCAGCAAAGAGTACTGTCCAGCAATGAAGGAGCGTTTAGAGCAGCATCAGCAGCTGAAGCATCACTCCAGCACGCCACTCCATCGCTCTCAGCGGAACAGTCTGACTGTGAGTAATGGCAGGGCTCTGTCACACCGCGCGCGAGTATGAGCGCTCGGCGTCCTCTGAGAGGACAAATTTCATACATCAGTAAGGATAAGAACTACGCGATAGAAAGAGAGGCAACTACTAAGTGAATATTTTGGAGCAAAAGGAGCGCTGTGCGACTTGAATTGCACTCTATTGTGTCGGAGCAAGAGTCGCAATTTATTTAAACGATTTTGCGGAGTGCAACTTCTGTACGCTGGTACTATTATATATTCTGTGGTAATGGCGGGATGCCATGACTGCACTGCACTATCGCTATCACTATAGGCACAATTTATCGTAATTTGATGCTTTTGAAAGAACCTCTTTGAAGCATTCGTTACAAAACCGGCAACGTACAATGAATTGTGTCGATCATGGGCGAAAATGTAGTGCAGCCCATAGACTTAGAAAATTTTTCGCTATGCTCAAATAGACGGACAAAGGTGCGAGTGAGAAACCGATTCTTACGGCTTATGCGATGTGCGAGAAAGAGTAAAAAAAACTGACAGCTGAACCTGGTTTGACTTCATTTATCATCGTTTATCACCTTGGTGAAAAGCGTCAACAAGATTATTTTGTAATTTTGATCGCGATCGGGTCGGTTTGGCTCTCAAAGCTATATAAATCAATAATGGTGTCGTGTTCTGTACTGGATTGTAATGTTACTTACGACAATAACCCAAATAAACACTCATTTCACAGGTAAATATTATTGTACTATTACCATTTTCGTAATTCATATTTTAGTTGAATATATTCCCAAACCAGGGAATGATAACGTTATTTTTTAATATCATGTTATTTCTTCTTTTTACTACCTCCGTCTTTTATATATATTAATTTATTTGCATTAATATATACGGAGGTCGGCTTTCCTCTCCAAGTTTTCTTTCGCCATTTCTTTCTTGGAGGGGCCTCCCAATTTTATGAAATGGTGGTAGTTTCAGTAGATTCTCTCTTATTAGCATTAATTAAATCACAAAATTAAATTATAAATTAACTTAAACCAATTAAAAAATTTTGTTAAATATTAATTTCTGAACGTCTTAAAAAATTCATCGCTTGAGGGTAGACTCACGAGTGGCTTCAGTCCCCCGTGACCACGGCAGCTGCAAAGGTGCCGAAACGTCGGGAAAACCAAAAATCAAACCAAATACCAACTAATTACCAAAGAACTTTCAATAAAACCGCGCTAGTATCCGTTAAAAATTGGTTTATTTCATGTCTAGTGAGCGCGTAAGCTTGAGAAGTGAATAAAATATATGAAATATAAAAATTGACACCTTAGCAAAAGTTGTTCAACCTGATGAGCATTTTTTGTTGAGGTATAAAAATCGAAGATCTGGAACACCTGATGCAGAACCTTAAAACTCCTACAAGTATTTTCTTATGTTACTACATTAGTTAATTTATATGCATACGCCGAAGTCATAAAGTCCACGCGTACGAAGTCGCGGGCATCAGCTAGTTATTTAAATAAAATTGTTCAAAATTTGTTTGTGTTTTATTTATTAGAGCAATAATACATTATGGTTATGGACTTCAGTGCATCTCTAAATTCACGCACACTTTTACATATTTACAAACACTGGCTCATCTCACTTTTGGTTTCGCAGCCAAGTGAACTCTGTTCGTCTATTCCAGTGGATATTAAGTTTATGGTGCAGCCATCACAAAATTTATCCCGCTTGGTGGCGCTAATGCTGCTGGAAAACTGTACGGGCATTACCCGAAATTTTCCCATTTAATTTAAATTATATCTAAAAATGGTTGATACTAATAGTGATTATTGTAGGACATTAAACGAATCAAAGATTGAAGAAAACCAAAATGAAATGAAAGAAAAATCAATTGACAGCTACGAAAATTCACTTCCAACATCCAAAAATTGATAGCAAACAACAAAATGACAGTTAGAAATATCTTATTAAGAGCCCGTTACGATTTTTCCGCTGACTGCAGCTCTCTCGCTCGCACATTTCATGTTTTCTCAAGATTTCTTAAATCAGAGTGCGCAATTGAAAAATGTGTCTCGGCCACTTTTCGCAATATAAGATTACAGACATTTTAAAATATATTCCAGTTTTTTGTTGCTAAAGTACAAAAAGTTATAGTTTCTAACAGTTATTTGAACTGACAAATACGATAACTTTTTGTACTTCAGCAACTCGAAACTGAAATACATGTTGAAATGTCCGTAATCTTATATTGCGAAAAGTGGCCGAGACACATTTTTCATTTACGCACTCAGATTTACAAAATCTTGAGAAAACATAAAATGTGCGAGCGAGAGAGCGGCAGTCAGCGGCAAAATCGGTACGGAGCCTTAAGTACCTAATATAGATATCACTATGCTGCACCATTGAATGGGGTGGGGAATGTCTGAAAAATATCAAATTGGCCATTTTTCTTATACCTAGGTTAGGTAGGAATAATCTCCCTTATCAATAGAAAAAGCTTCAAAAAAAAAACGGCTTTGAAAACCTACGGGAGTACCAACAGAATGGAGATTATTCCTAAGGCACTATTTAGACGAGTCGATTTGGCAGGAGACTTTAGTCAATGAGCGACTATCGACAATCGCTTGTAAAATCTGATCGCCACCTCGTTGAAATTAGGTTTGCGATAAGATTTCACAAGCGATTGTCGATTAAAAGCGCTCATAGACTAAAATCGCCTGTCAAGTTGCCTGCCAAGTCGCTCCATGTAAATACCCCTTTAACCATCACCTGACTTAACCACAAATAAATACTTTTTGGACATTTATTGGGTATGGGTAATGGGTATGCTAGGGCAAAGACTTTCCTTATGGGTAGAAAAGGATGCCCCAATTTTCATTAACAACACTAAAAGGAACCGATACCAGCAGCTTATCGCGCCTTCCGAAGCACGGAAGACCTCAAGATAATTCATTTTGGTCACACATCCCATATCATGACCGACCCTTACGAAATTGGGTTATCTAATGCAATCGCAGAGCGTATAGTCTACTCTGACTGCGCCATTGAGCTCCCCAAAAACTCTGAAAATTTAAGTTAGATATGGCACAATATACTTTTTTTTGATCAACAGGTGACGGTATCTCCAAAACCATCGATTCTAAAGCGCACCAGCAACCCAAGTAACGACGAATGGATACAGACCACACCAAATAATACGGATTTCAGCCATCCCACACAGAGCCATAATAACGACGACTTATTCAAAAGTGATGGCCGTACCAATCTCAAGGACGATAACTTTGAAATCAGTGAAATTAATCCTACAGAAAACAAAATATCATTCGTTTCCAAAAACGGTGTCATGAAGGATGATCTACGCAATGAAATCATGACGTGGTATACAGATATACATATGTATCCAATTGTAAGTCCCTCAGCCAAGAAATCAATAAAAAAATTAATGGACGAGTTTGTTGAGAAAATTTATAAATACATAAATGAACAAAATACAATGGATGGTTATGAAAATAAAGTGAAAAGAGAAATAGAAAATTTATTAAATGCTTTACCAATATGGTATCCAGGCGCTAAACGAGACCAAGAAATGTTTAAAGACAATATTAAAAATAACCTTTTGATTAAAGTAAGGTATTTACGAAATAACATACATGACGACAAATCTGCTGATGTTCAAACATATGGACTTCACGACACCAAGTTAGCAAAAACTCAAAATGAAAACGAAAATATAGTTAAGTTAATGGAAAACGAAATATTAGACTGGGTTATGCAGATACAATTCAACGAAAGTGAAGATATTGGCAGGAGTATCAGTCTCATTGATACGACAGAGATTTTTTCTAGGCGTCTAAGACCCTTACTGAACCGACCAGCATGTACAAGAAAACATAAACTGGTGCTAAAAAGTATCATTTTGGACACTTTAAGGGACTTGCCCAATGTTATTCAATGTCCGAAAAATAGGAGGCTTTACTTGAATCGCATTGCAGAAGAATTAGCAAATAGACTTCTTTATATACAAGTGAAATGTAGTAACTCAAAAACTTACTGTCAATTACCTAGAAATAGAAAAATGTGTCAAATGGCAGTTCACAGTAACTCTGAAAAGAGAAAGTCGTTAATCAACGGATTGGATTACTATTTGAGCAATAATCAATTTCATTCACGTTTTAATGTCATCGAAGATGTTACCGATATTCTTCTGGATTGTATTGATACAATAGGCTTTGATGGCATTCATAAGTCATTGGAAACATCAGAAACACAAGCTTCAATATCTGTCACCGATGCTGTTGTAGAAAGTATAAGGGAATCTCTGACAGAAGATATTATGAATAATGAACCCTATTCAAACGCTAATGCTGATAGAATGTGTCTTTCTAATACAGTTTCAGTGTTTAAATCTGAACATGATTTGTCTGGGTCTGCAAGCTATCCAGTAACCTCAACGCCAAAACGAAAAGTTACCAAAAGAGAAATAGTTAAACAAAACCCAGAAGAAATAACGTACACAAACGAAATTTGTCAAATAATCCTAGCTTGGATGGAAACTCTCCCTAAAAATTTTAACGATGACAAAAAATTCAAAGAGATTGCTATCATGGATTTAGCTGGAGATATAGTAGATCAATTAAAGACGGAACAATTAGTTCCTATAAGTCCCGCTGATAAAAATAAATTTATGTATTATACCATATTCAGATGGCTGTATCGATTTGACATATTTGAAGATGAGTTATCTGAAGAAGTACCAGAGATCAAAGATCTACAAAACCGTTTGAATAAAATATCTGTTCCCAATTTAACTAAACCTAGACATGGTAATCGCCAAGCGATGGCTGCCACGAAAATGAATGATTCTGATCGCTATTTTTTTGTTCCCAAAAGTATTGATGTTTTAGAAGATGAAATTTCAATTTGGGTGAATGAGCAGCCGACAGATATTTATTCAAAGGAAGGAGACGATCGCAATAAAATGATACATGAACTTGCAAAGTCACTTCAAAGTCGTCTGAAAAACAAAAATGCAGAAATGGAAATCAATAATGACATATCGAGTTGGATGAAAAAGATGTTGAAGTCACCAAAAAAGAAAAACATCGACAAATTCACGGAAGGTCTTAAAAGTAGAATAGTTAATTTGCCACAAGATGATACTTTAACTAAAAACCTTCATAACAGGCTTCAATCAAAGTTAGAAGCTAAAGCCGCTCGCCTTAAGCCAGGACAAGATTTTGCTGCAAATAACTCCACACTGATTCCATTAGACGTTGATCCTGATAGGACCATGAAGGAAATCATAGCAAAGTACATGGAATACAATTACAGTGTCAGTGATACAGTAGCAAGAGAAGCTTTTAGTGATCTATTAAAAACGGAAATCCGAAAATTAAGTCCACCAACGAGAAAAGAAGTATACGAAAATTTTACAAAACCTCACGATGTATTTTCTCCCGACAGATTAGACAAAGAATTGGAGTACATCAAAATAGTTTCTGATTGGTTAAAAAATATTCCAATCGACAATTCGTTTAATACTCCACATAATAAAAAGCGAATTGAAATAGTAAACGATTTAGCAAGGAATATCTATGAAGTTGAAGAAGAAAGACGTAGAGCCCCTGCGGCAATGGACTATGATATGTATTTAGCTTCTATCATTAGTCAATCTGCAAGACAATTACCTATACCCTCTGAACATAAGGAAGCTGTTATTTTCATGATTGACGAATTAATTGGTCGAATAATAGCCGACAGAACCCCTATGCCATGTTGTCAGAATGCAAATCAAACCTCATCATCCATAAACACAACTGGAATACAAGAACAGAACTTAAGTGAATTTATTCATAATTATATTCATTTGAATGCTAATGAATTTGCAGAAGATCAAATGAAAATGGATGCGTGGTCAGCACGGTTGATGAAAGAAGTAAAAAAAATAATTCAAAGCACTGCAGATCCGTCGACTTTATGTAAAACACAAGTCTACAGTAAGCTGCTATCTGTACCAATACCAGAAGATGAATCTGTAAGACTTTTTGGTTTAGAACTGGGTTATGCTAAGGAAATATCAGACTGGTTAAAAAACATGCCTTTGCTTCATATGCAAACTCAAGAAGCAAACGATGAAAGAGTTAAAATGATTAGCGAACTAGCAGAGAAGTTTTCCGAAAGGGACAGAAAGAAAATAACTAATCCAACAGAACCAGAAAACAACACTGCAATTGAAGAATTCATCACGAATTGGATTAGAAGTGTACCCCTTGATCCGAATAAAGAAATTGATATACCCATACTTATAAAGCAGCTCTTGAGAAGAATAGAAAAAGTTAATAGAGATACAGAAAACCAAACGAAACGACTAGAAGTAACAGATAAACAGTCTTCCATAAAATTGAATAAAAGTAAATCGAAACTCAATAAATCGCGGTTAAAAACACAGAAATGTAGACCTTCTGGCTGTAAAGCAACCTCTGGTACAGGGCAACCAGGTCAAGTCATGGTAGAAGCAATAGAAAGCTGGAGTAATAACCTTCCAGTGCAAAGTGATAATAAGGATGCTAATAAAAAAATTAAGGACGATGTTGCTAGAAAACTTTATCAAAAAGTCGGAAACCTAAGTGTAGACCCCCAAATTATGAATAATGATAATTTATTTCAAGAACTTTTCACCGACGAAGTAATTGTACAATTAAAAAATTTACCACAAAACCCTAAAATAGAAAAAAATAAGGAGGCATTGAAAAATGATTTGGTTGAAAAAGTAATGGAAGCTAAAAGTATTATTAAGGACGCTGTCGCTGGGGAACATTACAAGCTACAGTTAGAGAATACTATTGAAACATCCATCCCAACTCCTATTACAAACAGACAGTGGTATGATCCCGGTTTTGAGATTTACAAAAATCGGTTAGCTGATATGTTCATTTTGGATAATTTTGATCATGGCAATGATGCTGTAAAATTGAAATACGAAAGAAAAATTAGGGATGAGGTAGATAAATACTGTGAAAGTGCCCAAAAACGAAACGCAATACCATTGACCAAAGATGAAATATACAATGAATTATACAGCGCTCTGTTTAAAGTACCAATTCCTAATGAATCATCAGCTATAGCAGAAGTAGAAGAGGTAAAAACGAGGTGTGAGATTGATATATGGTTCGAAGGATTGCCACTTCGAGAAGCTTCAGATTTGACAGAATTACTAGAATGGGATAAAATTTTATCAATGCTAGCCAAGCGATTACATGTAATTGAAACAAATGAACAAAATCCTGACGCAAAAATGCATAGGGAGGTAGCCAAGTGGGTCGTCAAGTTTCCCTTGGTTCCAGGTCAAGAAACGAATGTGGACAAATTTGCTGATGAACTGATAGATAGATTAAAAACTTCTAAAGAAAACAGAAAGTGTGTAACCATTTCTGGTAAAGGAAAGGACATTAAAAAAGTTTCGAAGCGAAAAGATTCACGTTGCAATAAAAGTCAAGTAGCAGGACCAAGTAATGAAGGTCAATTACGGAGAAGTTCTATCACTAAGTCGCAACCCTGCTGTCAAATATCTGAAGTCCCAAGAAAAAAACCAGCAGAAATGGTATTAGAAATGGTTGAGTCATGGTGTGACCAGATTCCACTACCTCTTACAAATCCTCAAGACGAAATCAATAATAAGATAATACGAGATAACCTAATTACTCAAATCATAATTAAATTATGTGCACTAAATGGTGAACCAAAAACTTTTAACGATCCAATATTATATGAGCATTTCTTTGACGCTGAACTTGAAAGTTTACTGTCAGCAGTACCAATTTGCTGTCAGTTTGAACAAACCAAAAATGCTAAAAAGGCGAAACTTGTAAAAGAAATTATATCGATATTGCCTTTGATGAGAGCAGAAAGAGCTTGTTACGAATACAAAAAAGAATTAAAAACTTCTATTCATAATGTTTTAAAAGAACCGTTAAATACTACAGCTGAAAAAATTGCAGAATTTAATCAGCTCAAGGATGAGATTGTAGATAATTATGTACAGTATCATTATAACCGAGACGATGACGAAGGCAAGCAAATTTATAAAGATAATCTACATGAAATCGTATCGAAATATTTAAAAGACATTATAGATAATGCAGATGACTCTCCGGTTGATCCACTGATAAGACAAAACCAATTATTGTGTGAATTAGCTAAGGTTCCGATACCATGTGAAAGGGTGATCAAAGAAGAGGTGGAAGAAATCAAAATGAAAAAAGAGGTCAATGAATTTTTCGATGAATTAGCACTTCCAGAAGAGCCAGAAGATAAAATGACTTTGAGGAAAAACATTAAACATAGTTTGGCAAAGCGTCTTCGTCAAATAGAAGAAACGGGACATAATTGTAAAAACGATACGAAAATGAAAATAGAAATTAAAAGATACTTGAAGAAACTAGATTTAGAAATAAACCCTGACAAAATTAATGCTTTCGTTGATAAATTGAAGAATAGTGAACCTATAAGAAAAGCTCCTCCAATAGGAAACAAGGCATTCATATCAGCTCCAAAACAAGATCAGCGCATCAATTCAGTGAATGTGGAAGCATACAACATAGGGCAATCTTGTGGTAAGAAAGAGTGTGGTAATAACAGGAAAAAATTAGATAGTACCTCAGGGTACAAAGACTTTGGTGGAGATATTCCAATGAGTTCTTCTCTAGCTTATCCTTCACAGCAGCGAAGGAAGTTCATTTCAAATCTTACAGCAGAGGCTTTACGAGAAACCAGAAATAAAAGAAAACCAACAAATCAAGCACACCGTTTGGCCCAAGGCCCAATAAAAAATATAACTCGAGGCCCTAATTCTGACGAGGATGCTGACAATGAAGATTGCAGATGTGATCGAAGAATGAGGCGATATAGGGGGAGACCCAGGTGCGTTTTGCGTATGGAAGAATATTGCGAAGAGTGCGATCAGTTCAGACACCTATGGTTGCCGATGCCTTATAGGATGCCTAGATATTATTATTATTAACTTTTTTTAAACATCAAACCTATAAAATATTAATTTCAAGTAAAACAGCTTTATTATTATTATTAGTTTCGTTTTCCCTGCCTGCGTGATCGAATCAGAAACGAGGAGATCCGCAGGAGAACTAAAGTAACCGACATCGCTCGAAGGATTGCTCAGCTGAAGTGGCAATGGGCGGGACACATTGCGAGAAGAACCGATGGTCGTTGGGGCGGAAAGGTTCTGGAATGGCAACCGCGCACCGGACGACGCTCAGTGGGTAGGCCCCCGACAAGGTGGACCGACGATCTGGTGAAGATTGGCGGAAGCCACTGGATGCGGGCAGCGCAGGACCGATCGTTGTGGAGATCCTTAGGGGAGGCCTATACCCAGCAGTGGGTGTCGTGTGGCTGATATGATGATGAGGATTATTATTATTTTATGTAGGTACAACGTGATAGTGCTTGACCTCAGATCACCTGCTGGGCTAATTGTATGTAACTCAACTTTCGGCTTAAAATGATCATTACTGATCTAAGTTGTAACAGTATTATATTTTATCTGTGGAGGCTTGTAATTGGCTTCTTATATTTTATTTAAGTATCTACTCTGTAACGTTAGCTGTAAGCCCCCCAAATATTATAAAATAAAATATTATCTGTGGTTGTAACTATATTACTGCTACAGTAAAAATCAATGTTATGACTCTCTACAAAAACCCAGCATGTGCTTACAACTTAGAGCTTACAAGTTAGTTGCTCTACACAACAAAACTCAACAAAAAAAATTATGAGGATTTTGTTTCGCGAAACAATGTTTTGTTGATTGTGTAGGACAAAACGCGCGCTATGGACCCAGCCTTAAACACAACAATTTTAAAATAGTTAAGATGGTGGTAGCTAGCGAGGCGGACTTGAAGTACAAATTGTGCCCCCCCCCCCCCCCTGGGAATCGAACCTGGAACCCCTGCATCTTACACGGGTGGTCGAACCACACTAGACCACAGACAGTGGGAATATGTTTTTAAATGTTCATGAATACAACAATAAATGTATAGCAAAGAAAAAAAAAATTACGTTGTTTTGTATCGCAAGTGCTCTGAAGTTGCTGCAGATCACTGTCTATTGTCAATTTAATCGCATTGTACCAAAGGTATATTATGCAGGTCAATAATTTTGGCTGTATGATCTAATATCCCGCAGACTAAACGTCAAAATTAAAAAAGTACAAATAATGACGCCATGACAGGTCACGTGATGTAAATTTTCGTTGGGCATGCGCGATATCGCTAAATTTTTCTTGATTTTGAAACGGTGAGACGTTTTCCGCGACAAAAACTAATATAAATTATTTATTTGTGTTCGAATTTCTGTGTTTTTTAACTTAAAAAAACCGTGTATTACGTGCAGTGTCTGTGTTTCGCAAGGAAGTGTTTTTGATGCAAAGGTCATACTGAAAATGGAAATGACTTCTCATTATGGTGTATTCCCGTCGAAATAATTCGTCATCATTTAGCCTAGCACAGTTTCTACACGGAGTCCGAGATATATACGGTAACAAATTTGCAATTTCACACTTTACAAGTTTACTCGCAACGAATTTCGTACAAACCGTTGGAATTCGCACACTTGATGCGTTTTCATTTGACAGATCTTTGTTAGCACGAACTTGTTGTAATTCTTTATCTCGAATTAGATCTCTCTTGATAACGATCTTATTTATCGTATGTCCTTACTGAAGAAGAAATGATTTTGTGGCACACTGACATAATTCGTGACAATTTTTCGCAAACAAAATATCATTAGCAGTCTTTGATTAAGTTGGTATATTGATGACATCATTTTGGTGTGAATTGTAACCAACAAGCGAAAACCTATAATCTCAGAACCTTAGTTTATATTTACAATATTTACGTTCTGTGGAATGTCACTGTTGATATGAATAATGAACTCTGTTGACATTAAACTCAAGGTGATTTACAATAATCTTATCTACATTAAATTTTAATACATCGTAATCCTTATTAAAGTGAACCTGACTCTCCAACCAAAGTATCTTCAAAAGCATAAGTGTGCAACCATGTTTATATTCTTAACCATTCATGCAGCAAGAGATCGCCAGGGCTCACATTTTGGCTGCAGTTTCATTTAAGTGGCGTTGACATGATCAAAGTATACTTGGACCAAGTAAATTAGAGAAAGCTTTGGGTCAAAGAGTCAGGTTCGGGGTTGATCAAATTATACTTGGATACCTGTTGACACAGTCAAAGTACCTATGCTTGGATCAAGTAACTTAGACAAAAAAGCTTTTTGGATACGGTGAAGTCAAAGAGCACTTGGATTGCCCGTTTACATGATCCAAGTAGTGTTCAAGTAGTCATCAAAACTACTTGGTCGAAGTATACTTTGATCATGTCAATGCGGCTTTAATTTCTTTATCTATGTAATGCTGTTTCGATTCAAGTACCTGTTGAATAATCAAAATCATGAATTCTCTATTCAAATAAATGGAAATGTGAATGCTTTTGAATTGTCTTATCGCCCATTCAAGACTTTTTTAGCTGACGAGAAGAATGGGCACAAAAAAACTTATCAGCTTTGTCTGGCTATCTTACCTCTATCTGCCGGAACACAACAATTTTCAAATTGATTTAGGTAAGATGGTGGTAGCTAACCAGGCGGACTTGAAATGAGCCCTACTCCCAACCAAACCAAGTACAATATACCCCCTTCTGGAAATCAAACCCGGGATCCCTGCATCTTATACGTGTAGGAGAACTAACTAGACCACAAAAAAAAACAAAGCTGTAGTACAATACTGACAACTCTAATATCATTGACTGACAATACAAGACAAACATTAGACCAGAAGCCGTATTACAAGCTCTTAAATCCTGCCAGATTTATAAATTGCTGTAGTGACATCTCTTTCTCGTCGTATAGCAAATAAAAGAGATAGATTGATAGCCAGTCAGAAAACTGCCTGGAAATAAGAGGTCATAATACGGCCCCAGGGGTGTTAAAGATACGGCCCGCAGGCCATCTCAATACGGCCCGCGACCAGATTCTATCCAGTGAGGGTTTTAGATGGCATTCGATGGTATTGTTTAAAATTGCGCGTGCTTTATTTAAAATAATTTAGTACGTATGTTTTTAATTTTAAGTCTGGCCTGCTAACACATCCAAAATTTTGTAAATGGGCGTTTAGAAAAATGAGTTTGACATCCCTGCATTAGACTACTCTGACAGGATTTAAACCTGTGAGTGCAGGTTTTGCAGTCAGGATCAATAACCGCTGGACCATTTTGGCCTTGAATGTGTTTTTGGTGCTTGAGCTTAAACGGTATCTCCACTACACCTACTCACATATTTTTAACGCAATTTGGTGTTAGTTTACATATTGTAGATATTTTGTTTTAGTTTTCTCTTTTATTTATTTATTTTTTTAATTGTTTGATAACCGATATTGCTCAGCATAATTAAAAAAGGCAATTACACGGTTAATCTGTTATTGAAACACTCCACCTATACCTACCAGAAATAATTATGAATTAACAGAGTTCAGTAATTAGTAGCCAGTTGCTGCAACTAGAAGCAACTTGATATAAATTGGTCACCCATCTCATTTACTGTCCATAGCCTAGTCATAAAATTTGTATGCGGCCACCTGCAAATTCGTCCATGTGGATTGTGGATGTTGTTTGACGGGTCATTTTCACATTTCAGTTCAGTTCAGCCTACCGCGGTGCGGGCGGCGCGGCAAGCGATTTCAATATTCAGAGCGCGCTATCTCGATGGCGGCCTCTCAGCTCGTCGTCACGACCGCCCAGTGATTACCGAATTCGCTTACCGCGCCGCCCGCTCGCTGCGGCAGGCTGTGGCCGAAACTTTTTAAGCAAGAAATAAAGTACATATTTTAGGTCTGACAAAGAAAATAATCAGTATTTAAAAAAAATACATCATTTCCTCCGGTTACTAAGTACTACTATAACCAATGATACTGATAACAGTATTTCATATACTTTATTTTGTTCAGCAGTAAAAAATATAATTTAGTGGAAAACAGTATAATAATGTTATTAACAGTATGGTTGGGAACCCTACCCATAGTCTGGTAACCCTATCCATGCTCCAGGAACCCTACCCATGGTTCAATCTATTGCTTTACCATAATTAGTCAAAATTAGTTCCATGGTTTAGACATGAATATGAAATGAAAAGAAATTGAAATGAAATTGTTTATTTATTTACTTGGAAATTAACACATTCATATTAAAAAAAACCGGCCAAGTGCGAGTCGGACTCGCGCACGAAGGGTTCCGTACTAAAAACAGCAAAAAAACACGTTTGTTGTATGGGATTGGGAGCCCCCCTTAAATATTTATTTATTCTGTTTTTAGTATTTGTTGTTATAGCGGCAACAGAAATACATCATCTGTGAAAATTTCAACTGTCTAGCTATCACGGTTCATGAGATACAGCCTGGTGACAGACAGACAGACGGACAGCGGAGGCTTAGTAATAGGGTCCCGTTTTTACCCTTTGGGTACGGAACCCTAATAAATGAAATTGGAGTCAGATCACAAAATGTCAGTTCGAATATTTGAATATAAACCACATACATTGATTGACTAAATTAGCTAATATTATTATGACATTTTTTCATAATAATATTAGCTAATTTAGTCAATCAATGTATGTGGTTTATACAAAATAAAATAGTTTGCAAGTCACAATAGATAACAGACAGACAGAGTTACTTTCACTTTTATTATAATTGATATATGAATAAAGTTATTAAATAAAAAAGGTATCTATTTCGGAAGAAAATGAAAGTGTTACCAAGCGACGCGGGCGACATACCAAGGGAATTATAATTCCCACTATTATGTTTTTGAAAGCATGTGAAAAAATGTCTTGTGGTTCACTTATTAAAATATTTGAGAATTCTTATTTGCTTTAAGTAGGTAATAAGTAGAATATGGGAATACTCATTACTAATTACAATAATATAAATGTGTTTGAATTAGGTAAGATAATTGTCAAGCAATTGCTAATTTTAGTACATATTTCTTTCTTAGTATTCGGATCACTTTCGATGTCTCTATAGAAGTTTCGAAATGCAAAATGATTCATCAATTGCCTCTAGCCAATAGTACTATATTTTTCCCGCAATTTTGTCAGCGTAGGAAGTTCGGGTATTTTTTATGAGACTAACGGCCAAATACTCAAACGAATCTTAAAGTTAAGGCCACCTTAAATTCAAAAAGTTGTCAGATATGACAGAAACTCTATGAAACTGACAGCTTCCTTAAAGTTAAGGAGCCCTTAACTTAAGATTTTAACTAGGAAGCCTTTGAGTACTTGGCCAATAGGCAAGCGTTTGCCTATTGGCCATTATCACGCCCGGTGGTAAGCGCTGATGCGGTCCACGATGAAACAGACTTGCCTAGAAGTAACCTACTCACTCGCGACTTGAAGGCCCCCAGATTTTACCTATCAGGAAACTCAGACTCAGGCAAGGAGTTCCACTCTCTAGCGGTACGGATGATAAAATTAAAAGCAAAACGCTTAGTGCGAGTCTTTGGGATATCCACCAAAAAACGCTGGCGTACGATATTAACCATCAGGCTAACAGGCTATCCCTTCTCCGAAGTCCAAAATGCATCAAAACCGTCACAGTGGTTAAGGCGTAAATACGTAACTAACAAACATACGGGCATAGTTACTTTCGCTATTTATAATATTACGATTTGGACGCCTAAGGATACTTTTTATCCTGTTCAGAGGTTCCCTTGGGATTTCACAAAGGGAATTAATTAATTGGGTGAATGGAAATAATTAGAGATGCGCCGATGTAGGTTTAACCGAATACGAATGTTCGGCCGAATATTCGGTCCAAAATGTACCGAACCGGGCACTGTTTGCCACCGTCCCTCTGCCCCGCGGCTCGCGCAGTCGATGCACCGCTCTCTTTTAATTTTAATTTGATTAAAACCACAATTACCTACTAATTGATTCTTAAAGTTTCCTCTATTTTATTTTTATTTCTGAACTAATATTTGTTACTGAAGTGAAGATATTTCATTATTAATTTCATTGAATTTTATTTGTATTAAAAAAAGATTAATTTGATTATACATTTTAATACTTGTATTGGTTCCTAAACATGTAGTGTTTATATTAAAACATTTTTTTTAAGTTGTTAGGTTAGGTAAGGAAACTCAAAGCAGTGTTCTTAAAATTTTGTTAGTTTCATATAAATTTTGTTTAGATTATCATAAAAAATCAGAAGTTTATTTGATTGTATTTATAAATAAATAATTGGTACACAAAGTAGTGTTTTTTCGTTTACAAAAACTTTGTTCAAGTTTCGGAATAAACCACACTTTATAACGTAATTAAGTAGTTTACCTAACTGTTTAATAAAATATTTTTTGTAATTAAAACATTCGGTAATTATTCGGCAAATTAACTGAATATTCGGCCGAATACGAACATTAAAAAATATGCTGAATGTACCGAATACGAATATGCGGCCGAACATTCGGCGCATCTCTAGAAATAATTAAAGGCGACTGTTAATGGTACACTTAAATACTAAAGCGGGAAGCGGTCTACTGGCGACAATACTGGGAAATAAATAATTTAAGTTAGCAGTGAAAATTCTAAATGAGTGACAAAAATACTGAATTTGCAAATCAAGTAGGTAACTTACTATTTTACTGATTTAAGCTGCCTAATAAGGTATTTTTACACGACTGCCCAAAGCAAAAAGAGTGTTATGTGTTTAGGGTTCATGTATGTTTGTGGGTATGTGAGTTTCTTTATTCCACCATAACTTCTAAATGCCTGAACTGATTTGGATAAATGGGGTATCGTTAGAATCCTTACAGCATTCCGAGTGACACTGGCTATATTTTTTTTAGAAAAAATTAATATGGCGACTGTACGACACCATTTTCAAATGTGAAAAAAAATTGTTTTTCTTCTATTATTACAATATGGGCATCAAATGAAAGGCCTTGATGAGCACATTCCAAAACTATATAATATGTCACTAAAATGTGTGAAATAAAATTAAATAAATTTAAAAAATATTTAAAACACGACTGCCCTGCCAAAAACGAACTAAAAAGTTAAACAACAAGTGTCATTGCAGTCGGGGGACCTCTTTGATCAAAAATTGTTCCATAAGAAGGTCCCCCGACTGCAATGACACTTGTTGTTTAACTTTTTAGTTCGTTTTTGGCAGGGCAGTCGTGTTTTAAATATTTTTTAAATTTATTTAATTTTTGTCATCTCGATTAAGATAATAGTCACATTTTTTATTAAAATATAGGCCATATTTTAAATGTTTTGTGTGCCCCTGGGTTGTCGCCCAAATAGTAATTTGGTCGCCCATTCTGAATAGCTAGTTACTCAATTTGTATTTTAAAGTCACCCATTTTAAATAATAGGTCTTCACCTATGAAATTGCCGTATTGCAGTACAGACTTTTTCAAACAAAAAAAAGTTTTGATTGGCTATGAATTCTAAATTCAAATTAATTTTGTTTTAAAAATATGACATTCTATTTACAAAATCAGTCTTTTGTTTGTTGATTAGCGTTGTATTTTCATTACATTTCAACATTTTTCCTCATAATGGATACTTCGAAATTTCGTGTAATTATGGAATATGAGTTCCGTCGTGGCACCGACGCGGCACAAACGACACCTAACATCAACGACGTTTACGGAGAGAACTGTACAAACGAACGTACAACCCGTTATTGGTTTGCTCGGTTCCGTTCTGGGAATTTTGACTTGAAAAATGAACCTCGTGGTCGTCCGGAAACTTTGGTCAACAATGATGAATTAAAGGCGATTGTGGAAGCAGATGAATCGCAATCTACAGCTGAGCTGGCAGCAGCTTTTGATGTTAGCATCAAAACAATATTGGTCCATTTGCGACAGATTGGCAAGATAAAAAAGCTTGATAGATGGGTGCCCCACTGCTACTTCACGACAACGCGCGACCCCATACTGCACAACAGACCGTCTCTAAGCTGCATGAGTTGGGTTTGGAAGCTCTCCCTCATCCGCCATACTCACCAGATCTTGCGCCTACCGACTATTACTTTTCCAAAATTTAGACAACTTTTTAGCGGGAAAAAAATTCAATTCCCGAGAGGCAGTACAAAACGCCTTTGAAGAGTTTGTTGTCTCCCGTCCAGCTGATTTTTTCAAGAAGGGCATCCATAAACTTCCACAGCGTTGGCAAAGATGCATTGATTGCAGGGGTGATTACTTTGAATAAAAGAAATAAATAAGTTCGAAAAAAAATACTTTAACTTTTTTCAAACAAAACGGCAATTTCATAGGTAAAGACCTAATATCTGTAGTCGCCCTGAGTCAGTCGCCCACTTAGTATTTCAGTACGCTATATTCAGTATTATATGCTATACCCGATTAAATACTACCCTTTAACAAATGTCCTCGCGGGTGAAGTCGCGGGCGGTTACTACTATAGCTAGATTTTATTTCAAGATATCGTTGAAATTGCATCGTAGGCTGGTGCCGCCAATAAAATAGGTGACAACAATTTGTGTCAATTGCAATGCCATTTCGCGATCGAGAAGGTCAATTGAGTTTATGGCTTGATAACCCAGCATCCCTGGTGATGTCATACTACTTGGATAAGCCCACATTGTCGATTACGTTGGTCACTGCTATGGAAATGTTTGTTTATTTTAAACCAGCCAAATGAGGCCCCGCGGCGCGGGTGAGTTATTCCCATCCGATCCACTGTAACTGATCCACCGAGAATTAAAAATCCCAACCAATCCCCTTGTTAATAGTTTTAAATTCCCAACGGATCCCCTCATTGTATTTCTAACCAAGAAAAGGTAGGTTAGTACAGTCAGAAAAAAAAGAAATATTAAAATCAAATATTCATTTATAGAGCAATTATTTTTAACTAGCGACCCGCCCTCGCTTCGCTTCGGTGTAGTGTGGAATTTGACATACATCCATGTATTATATAAACCTTCCCCTTGAATCACTCTTTCTATTAAAAAAAAACCGCATCAAAATCCGTTGCGTAGTTTTAAAGATTTAAGCATAAATAGGGATATAGGATATACTATGTAGTGATGTAATAAATAAATATCACAGAATCAGATTTAAAAATCAGTACCACTGTAGCTATAAATAATTAGCTAATAAGTACTAGGGTATCAGATGGGAATAAAAAATAAAATAAAACCGATTCACCAGGGGATCGGTTGCAGGGGATCGGATGGGAATAACTCCCGCGGGCCGCACTCGGCCCTTTACACGTGTGACTGCGGCCCGATCCAATTTTAAAAACATCCTCCTGATGCGGCCCGCAAGCGTGTCTATAATATTTCTATTCAAAAAGTAACACTTTACTGCAAAGAGTTTCATTTTTCTTTTGCGGCCCTCTGATTCTACGGTCAATGCATTTGGCCCATCAATAGAAATAGAATGTCAAAGAACAACAATGTCAATAAACAGGTGATCCGAAAACGAATGCATACATTTTATATGAGATACGTAAGTCCTCCTTTGTCTCTTTTTTACATAGACCGTGTCCGTATGATGTTAACTTCTCTTTTCCACGCTTTGTTGGTCTTCTTGAGCGCAGCGAAAATTTTTCTATGTCTATGGATGGGCCCACCAATGATTTTGAGATGGACATGGCTGTTTTAAACTGAATGCTTAGCAAAGAGAAATCAGTGTCTGTTGAAAAACGGACGGACTTAGTTGCTTGCTAGAACTGTGGCTTCACATTATTTTGTGACGAATTAACGTTGTGACGAATATACAATACCTTTTTACATATCAATGCTTGAAACTTTTTATATTTGAAGCAAATGTGAAGAATCCTAGGGGCTATTTCATAAACATTACTAATTTGTAATTTATTACGGTAAATAGCAGTACGTAGTAGTAGTAGCAATACGGTAATTGCAGTGTCTGTGCGTAGTTAATTTTCTAGTTTGAAATTGGCGACACAATGAACACCAAACTCTTTGTAATTTACTAGGGTAAAATGTATCCCACCAAAAATATTTTCATGTAGGTATAATGCTGCCAAGACCTTGCACTGTCAAAAAGTTATCAGACCTCATGTAGAGCCAAGCTTCTAACTCTATGAGCCCTAACTCCAGGCCCTAACTTTCAAAAACTCTAAACCTTAGTCGAAATATATGGCTTGGCCGTTTCGTTACTAAAAGAACTATTGTTTATCATATTGGCGACGCAATGAACACCAAACTCTCTGTAATTTACTACGGTAAAATCTATATGAACAGGGCCCTGGCAGTAAATGTCCTATAACTAACTATATGAGACTACAACATTACACACTGCTCTTAAATCTTTAAGGCCAGAAGATGGCACATTTCAGCGTTTTGTTAGTTTTCGAAATAATCGTAAAAAACATACGAGTGAGGAATCTAGCGATAACAAATCTCAATCATTAACGTAATTTGTTATAATCTACTATTATAGTTTTATGATAATTGTAATCTAACATAGGTATGGACGACACCATGTCTCAAATTTTTCAAAAAAAGATTTCAATTTGATTTAAACCGCCTGTGTTATAGAAATCAAAGACAATGAGGGGAAATCAGAGCCCACAAACACAGAGACAAAATAGATAAGCTCCTTTTCTAAATTGACTTAGCTGGGAATCGAACTCGGGACTTCAAAGAATGACGACACCATTGAATACCGGTGTAGCCACTCGACCATTCAGGGGGTAAAGTCTGCTAATGTTTTCGTCAAAATCGTAGTTCAATGGTGTTTTAATGGCAATGCTTTTTGACACAGTTCTTGTTTCTTAAACCCAAAATCAAGACACAATATGTCTCCGTATTGGGTTTGAGAAACAAGATTTGTGTCTAAAAGAATTACCATTCAAACACCATTGAACTACGATTTTGACGAAAACATTAACAGACTTGACCCCCAGGACGTCGTCGGTCATATCATAATTCTTTTTGGTAACGAATGTCGCGTTTTGATGGTGTTTTTGATGCTATAAAAAAATACGAAGATTTACACAGTATCTATATCCTATGTTTGACGCGCTCGTGATCGTTCGGTAAGCTGATTATCTAACTAAAAACTATCTAGTGACCAGTAATAATTACGGAATTGTCGCTGTCAAACCCTTTGACAGAAGAAATTGCGAATTCGTCGCGGTCGCGTCGCGGTTACTGAGTTAGATAATACGAAATTTTGGAGTATTTCCTTGCACAAATGCTCGTCTTTGTTAGTTCTTTGGTGGTTCGCTGGAGGCTGCACTATGAGAAACTCGATTGCTGGTACGAAATCGAGTTTGTCAGCGACGGTTCCGTAATTATTACTGGTCGCTAAATGGTCATTAGTTAGATAATCAGCCTGCGTATTCAGGAGTTGCTATAAACTGCAAGATCAATCCCCGATCTTTTAGTTGTTCCCTGGATTCAGTAGAAATTTTAAGTCTTCAAAATGAGGTCGTCAAATCGTCTTTGCCGTAATGACGCAGGCCAAGAAGCTTATACCCACAATGGAGATTGCACGCCTAGTATCATAGTGAAGATTGAAAAAAGACTCTTTAGTGACGTCACGGCGTATTGCTATCTCTTTCTTTTCGTTTTACAATACGTTTTCGTTTCTCACGAACGAACGACGAACAACGAACACGTATTGTAACACTAAAGAAAGAGGTTGCAATAAGCCGTCACGTCACTCAAGGAAATTTTTTCTATCTTTACTATGACACTGGCCGTGCAATCTCCATTGGAGGGAGGTATAAGCTTCTTGACGCAGGCTGTTGAAATTCGAACATCGTCTAATTGACCGAGATCCCAAATCGTCGAACCAATTTTCTATTCCTTGTACTTGCTTTGGACTTTGAAGCACAAAATATAAATTAGTCAGAAGAGTTCGGGTTTTCCATGCATGCACAGTTGCAGTGGCGTAGGGTCCATACAAGCTGATTCCCATCGGCTTACCTTTGGAAATCCCACCCCAATGATCCACTATGCAGATCATAACATTTTTCATCATTTTTGTAGAGCGGCTTACCTTCGCCATAATTTCACCCCTCGCCACTGCACAGTTGCACACATATATATTACGTACAGGCAATATCAGGCCAGACCAGGCTTATAACTACCTACTGTAGCAGTTTTCAAGCAACTCCTAGCTCAACAAACCAAATGATAGAAATCTTTTCGAATAAATCTTTGCCAACAAAGGTCTTAATAAATTATGAAGTTCCTCATTTTATACCGCTGCCGTAGATATATCACTCCTTGACGACCTGCGTGATCGAGTGGTTTGTACACTGATTTTCAAGGTGTCGCCAACTCTGAGGTCCCTGGTTCGATCCCCGGCTGGGTCAATTTAGAAAACAAACTTTTCTATATTGGCTCAGTTCTGGGTGTTTGTGATACCACCGTTGTCTCTGATTTCCATAACACAAGTGCTTTAGCTACTTACTTTGGAATCAGAGCAATGTGAGTCTAATATTCATTTAGTTATCACTCGCCTCATGACATAATTTCCCAAGGGAATTACCAGGGGGGGTACAATTTGTACTCGGTTTGATTGGTGGTAGGTAGAGCTTATTTCAAGTCCGCCTGGCTAGCTATCACCATCATACCTAAGTCTGACGTTATAACAATAGTTTCAAAATTGTTGTGTTCCGGCAGTTAGAGGTAAGATAGCCAGTTCCTTAGTGATGAGGATTCCGGGAGTAGTACGCTTCCACCTTCGGCCTTATCGTCACTTAACATCAGGTGAGATGAAGGCCAAGCATCATCCCGTTCTGCATTAAAAACACTTCAACACATCCCAAAGTCTGACCAAAACATTACATATAACCCGAACAATTACCTCGTTCTCTGAAGTAGGCTAAGTAGACATCAAAGATCTATTTTTATCTGCCAGTTATTGCCCTCGTAAATCTTGAACTACCGGGATTCGTTTTGAGTGATTGATCGTCGCAACTAATACGCAAGCGCCATAAATTGAACCAAACATCAGCAAATATATCAAATTCACTTATTTAGTATAGGCTGTTACATGCACTTGTGATTATCAGAGAAGCGACGCCTTGGTTCGAAAACCCTATGGCTGCGACGCACCGATCAGTAGGGCTATTCACGATTGTCGGAAATATAGTCGAAAGCATTCGATTCGAATCCGTTTCCGTACCGATAGATTCGAAAACTGCTATTCACAAATACATTCGACTAGCATTAGACTAACTTTCCGACAGGAAAGCGCAGTGGATTTACAAAGTTTGTTAGCGTAAGATAGAAAATAAAATCGATAAGCTGGAATTGATATTTCGCGATAAATGACTAAAATTTACATTGATACTTAACAAGTGTCATCCTATTATCTAAAAAAAATAACACTCGTCATTAAATCTGCGACATTTAATAAATTATAAAAATACTCAATTTAACATGGAAACATTCTTTGTAAACGTGAACATTTAAAATCTTTTTCCGTTTTGCGCTCAAGCTCAACTCTATGTAGGTACCGCAGTTTTGATAATTTTTGTTTTTTTCTTGGAAAATAAGGTTACTTAATAAAAGCAAAAGTATTGTTTGTTCAATATAATATATTTTTTTATACTTAGTAGAAATATTAACCTATAATCTTTATAGCACAAAAAATTAGATTACTTACTACGTGGCCTTAATTTTGGGGTTTAAATAAGCTTTTCGAATGTACTTAGGTAAATTTCATGTTTTTTTTTCATTAATTCCAATCTTCTTCGTGTACGGATCTCTTTCCGATAGAAAAATGCTCTCGGATAGTAAATCGAATTCAATCGACAAAGTAATGTCAAAAATATTCGATCCGATGATCGTGAATCGCGTTTTTCGGCAGACTTTCCGATTCGACTCGGAATGTTGGTTTCCGACAATCGTGAATAACCCCCCAGGTGCCTAGATTGGTGGCTAGTATATCCAGGGGGCTAATTGTCTAATTTCAAAATCTATCGCAATCACTTTTTTGACAGATGGATGTGACACATTGCTGCATTTCTTCGGTAATTTTTTATTTGTGCCAAAAATAAGCATCAATATACATTACACCCTGAAAGCGATTGCGATAGATTTTGAAATTAGACAAGCAGCAATTAGACCGCTCGTGTGGTTGATTAGACCATCAAACTGATCAACATTCATTATGAGACCAACCTTGAAATCGCGAAAAAAAAACAGCTGTTTCATACATTTCGATGGAGTAGGATTGTAACGGGTGGCGCAAAAGTAAAGACCCTATTTGGTTCAGCTATAACATTTTTTCTAAATTAGAAAACTAGATTTAGGTTTTTTTAAATGTATATTTGTGCCATTAAATTTCGTACCATTAGGATTTAAAGATGATGTCTTTTAAATGGTGACCTCCAGAGTTGATACACATTTGAGCCCTATTTATGACATTTTGCATAACTTGCCGTAACACTTCCTGCGATATGTTCGTTATTTCTTGACGAATGTTTTCTTTTAGAGCTGCGAGAGTCTGTGGCTTGTTCACATACACCCGAGATTTCAAAAAACCCCAAAGAAAGAAGTCTGGACTGGTCAGATCGGGTGATCTTGCAGGCCAAGGCAAATCGCCAAAACGAGAGATAACTCGGCCTGGAAAAGCGTCCCTCACTAAATCCATATTTATTCCACGTTCTTGGGGAGTAAAACGGTCCATGTTTATTTTCAGTGTATTTTATATTTGTTCACTACACAATTTTCAACAACAGAATGACAGAAAATGTCATATAAAAAAAATAAAAGTATTTTCTTTAGTGCCAGTACTTTTGCGCCACCCGTTACATAGTTCGTTCGTGTTCGGTTTTGTATCAACTAAAAATAACCTTGTATAGATCCATCTTCAAATAAATGCATAGCTCGATAGTGCAATGGCTTAGCGCTTTCTGCGCTTGCGCCGATCACCATATGAGAGAGAAGACTTGCCAAGTAGACCATAAAACTTTAATATACTTTCAGTACAATAACATAGACACTGCCGTCTTCACATATTAGTCTTGCTTACCATGGTCCCTCCATGTTATGTTGATGCAAAAGCAGTTGTTGAAGTAAGATAGTATATATCGCCATCTTGGGGGCTTACCATCAGCAAATAAGAAGCCGTTCAGTTCAAAAGCAAGCCTTAAACAGGACTGCTTTTGAACGTTTATTCTCATAAGGACAGATTCTCAAAAGGACAGATTGTCAAAAATCCGAAAAAAGTACAGCTGCACACAAAAATTAATAGATTCTCAAAAAGACAGATTCTCAAAATTTTATAAGCCGTGTTAATGGTTACAAATTTTTTTTAAGTAGGCAGCTTGCGCATGCGTACAGACAGAAATACGCTATTTTCATAAAATCGTGAAGCGTTTTATAAATAATTTTCAATTCTTTTTGGACTTCTGCAGTTGATAAATAAAAATTGAATTACGTTACCAAAGTACGTTACCAGGGTAGCATAAATTTACGGGAGGTTAACGCGAAGCAGAAGGAATTTTGTACAATGACCCGTCTATAGGTACTTTATCTCTGTCGCTCTCGCGCAAACTTCTGCAGTTGTGTATGTTAGCGCAATTGTAAAAAAAAATCCTGTCTACGTCACCTATTACGGAGAAAATAAATTAAAAAGTGATTAAAAATTTAGAAGTTTATCTTCTCTGTATTTATGAGATCCTGGTACTTTAGTGATGTTTTGTATTACGAAAAATAAGAAAAAAAAGCTATTCAAAATGAAGAAGTTAAACCTTGAGAATCTGTCCTTATGAGAATAAAGGCTTTTGAATTAATCTTTGAGGTCATAGTACGAAAAAGTAAGGCAGTTCAATATAAGCCATGCTATAAGAGCTCATAGTAAGGCCCCTGCTTCGACAATTGCTTAATGCGTCAATGTCATGTTCAGCGCTGCAAGAAACAAGGATGTGACAAATATTTCAGTGCGTGAATGTCAGCAACATCTGTGATCTAGTGTTAGTGCTAAAGTGACTAAAGTGTATAGTGATTGCAATGAGAGGGTACCCGCTCTGGACACTTTTTTACGATTTAAAGAGGGATTGTTTGGACAAACAGCGAAAGTGCTAAAAGGTGAGTTTTTTACTACTTCTTTATAGATTTAGGGTCAAGTTCACAGGTTTTGGAGGTTCTGATTAATTTCTTGGTGAATAATTTGAAAGACATGAAATTCTGTTCCCTTGTTTAAATTGAACCAGAAGATCTGGTGCTATTCCAAACCTGTTAAACTGGCACACTAACCGTACCTACGTTATTTAAGGCGTTAACATGCGTCAATCCGAGCGGGTCGATCCGTGATGGAGTGAAATCGAACGTACCTCTGCTCACTTTGGGTTCAAATCAGTGCGCGTTCCAACGCGGCGGTTGCGTTGAGAACTAGCACCGAATTCTCAATTTTTACATGTTTTTATTACTTTTCTTCGCTTTCAAGTTAGCTAAAAAAATCTGTTCAATTAAGATTGAAGGTATTAACATCGCCGATTTTTATGTGTTGGTTTTAACATTAACGAATGTTCTGTTTCCGAGAAATTTTGCAAATAGGACCAGAAACAGGGTTCACGGAATATTTTTTTACATCAAAGGTGGTAACATTTTTACAAATGCTTTCAATTAAATCTATTGTGTATTATTCCAAGTACATTATATATTTTTTCCATGATAGCTTCACGCGCTCTTTCAATAATTTGAATTGAATATTGGGGTTTGACCCTTCTTAGCGCCTTAAGTGTAAAGAGTTGGTCATATTCTAGTCTGCCGGGCGCAAAACAGCTGATTCCAACTCACGTAGTTATGATTTGTGATAGTTTTTTAATAGAAACAAGCCTTAGTGTATTAAAATACGTTTTATCATGTCAAGGCGTTATTACGTAAGTTGATATTCAAAGGCCAAGAATAGTAGTTAGCTTGTGCGAATTCTAAGATCCTAACCTTGTTACCAAGGCAGAAGTTTGAATTTCGCATGTTAAATTACATCTTCCTGTTAACTAAACTTAAGAAAGTTGAGGGTGATCCCTGTGATCTTTTATGGTTTTAAGGTTCTGTACACTTAGAAGAAGCCATTTTTTACACGACTGCCCAAAGCAAAAAGAGTGTATATGTGTTCAGGGTTCATGCATGATTATGGGTATGTGTTTCTTTATTCCACGATAACTTCTAAATGTCTGAACTGATTTGAATAAATGGGGTATCGTTAGAATCCTTACAGCACCCCGAGTGACACTGGCTATACTTTTTTGAAAAAAAGTCAGTATTGTGTACGATGCCATTTTCAAGTATGAAAAAAAATTTTTTTACTTCAATTATTACAATATGGGCATCAAATGAAAGGCCTTAATGAGTACATTTAAACACTATAATTATAATTTGTCACTAAAATGTGTGAAATAAAAATAAATAAATTTAAAAAATATTAAAAACACGACTGCCAAAAACGAACTAAAAAGTTTAAAAAAACAAGTTTCACTGCAGTCGGGGGACCTCTTTGATAAAAAATTGTTGCACAAAACGGTCCCCCGACTGCAATGAAACTTGTTTTTTTTTTTACTTTTTAGTTCGTTTTTGGCAGTCGTGTTTTTAATATATTTTTTTGTTGAATAGACATTACATATCAATGTTCACCTTATCGTTACCTCGTCATGTCAACACGCCTGAGCTTCGCTATACTTACGCTTTACCTAGGTAATATTCAGTGACGGTCACATAATTAAAGACACGTCAGTCGATTTCCATACAAACGAGGTAACTTTGAAGCCTTGGTTCTCCGCCAGGGATTGACCTAGCTGTGATCTGATGATGGCTGTCCAGGGACTGAATGGAGGAGATTCAGATCGCTATACACACCTAACTGATCTGATAAGCATTCTAAGAGATATAAGGATCAGAGTGAAAACTCTGATCCTGAGACCATAAAATTGTATGGATTTTTATTATTTTTTTATTTCGCGGCTTTTTTTAAACGTTGGGTATATAGCGATCTGAACCTTCTCAATTCACTCCTTGGATCGCTATTATCAGATCACAGCTATGTCAATCCTTGGCGGAGAACCAAGGCTTCTTACTTCGTTTATTTGTATGAAAATCGACTGGTTTCTTTAATTATGTGACCGCCACTGTAAGTATGGATTTACAATAGATTCAGTTTACAAACAATAATGTCATTAATTACAACAAAATCCACTACAACTTAACGTTCATTGATTTTATAACTGGAGTGCTTGTCATGTGAACCTGCTCTAAATTCGTCTATTCCTCGCCAGATGGCGCACTACCCTCAACCGGCCTCGCTGGAGGCCGCCCTGCCGCTGCTGAGCAAGCCGGACCTCCGTTTCCGACAGCAGTTGGGAGACCAGCTCACTGCGTTGGTGCGCAAAGAGCCGGAGATCACGAACGATCTGGCTGCACAACTGTTGGACGCGCTGATATCGTGGCTCACTGGAGGGAACTTCAAGGTAAGATGAGATTTCCGCCAGCAGTTAGGAGACCAGCTCACGGCCTTGGTGCGCAAGGAGCCGGAGATCACGAACGATCTGGCCGCGCAACTGTTGGTCGCGCTGATATCGTGGCTCACTGGAGGGAACTTCAAGGTAAGACGAGTGTATAATACAGGCTGTTACAAAACAACCGGCCTCGCTGGAGGCCGCTCTGCCTCTGCTGAGTAAGCCGGACTTCCGTTTCCAGCAGCAGTTGGGAGACCAGTTCACGGCTTTGGTGCGCAAAGAGCCGGAGATCCCGAACGATCTGGCTGCGCAACTTTTGGACGCGCTGATATCGTGGCTCACTGGAGGGAACTTCAAGGTAAGACGAGATTTAAGGTAAATATTTTGGCATGCTATTTTATGTGCCTCTTACTATTCAATCGATCTTGCTATTCGAAATATTCATGGTGCTTAATGGTGGTGAGGTGATATATGTTACTGGGTGACTCTCAAGACTACTCAAGAAAACCCCTTCGATCGGTATCGTATTTGGTAGGTTCGATTCCTGGTTAGGCAGGCGATTTTGCAAAAATCTTTGAATGCAGTTTCGATTATTTAAAAAATCAAAATGAACTCTTCGTTCAGTAAAATTTTCAATATTTAAGGTACTTTCCTCCGTATGGCAAAGTTTTGGGACACCCTGTATAGATTTTTCGGTCTAACTGACTCAAACTCATATGAAAAGTAAAAAGTTTTCAAACACAGTAGATACATTTATTGAAAATATAGTAAAGAGCGTTAAAAATTCGCATTTGAATTTAAATCCTAATTTAGAGCGCACATACATATAAACTTATTTCTTTTCGTCTGCGGCGCGGCGCCTACAGATCATGCAGTCTGATTCCGCGTCCGTTAGCGACACACATCATTGCGCACACGCACTCGTATTCTGGACGGTGTCGAAGCGATGTTGCTTCGTTATGAAAGAAGTCCTCTGAATAAGGAAACTAATGGAAGTGCCCATGGCTGCAATACCTATAAAAAAATCGGACTAAAAACATTAAAACGGACTAAAAAGTAAAAAATAATTCTTCTGTTCATATTTATAACCCTAGCTACAGAAATTTTAAACCTAAAAACGTGGGGCGCATGCTAAAGACAAAATGTAATTTTACAAAATGTGCCCCACGTTTTTAGATTTAAAATTTCTGTAGGTAGGGTTATAAATATGAACAGAAGAATTATTTTTTACTTTTTAGTCTGTTTTAATGTTTTTAGTCCGATTTTTTTTGTAATAATTTAGTCCGTTTTAAAAACGTGTTTTTAAAAAAGATTTTTTTTCAGTAAATTATTATTTTCTGCTTTTTAGTTAACAAGCTAAGACTAAAAATATACCATCTCCTTCGGAGCACTTGTCAAGACGATTCAAACGAGCACAAACCCGATGGGGTTGCATGGTTTTATTACAGAGTCCCAGTGGCCTTCTTCCGGCTCCATCAGCAGACCCTGGAAACTATTTCCCAACAAAGTACTCGTCAAGACGATTCAAACGAGCCCAAATTTGATGGGGTTGCACGGTTTCAATATAGAGTTCCTATGGCATGGCCTTGCAGCTTCATCATCAGACCCTGGACCTCGTCTCCCATTAGAGTACTCGTTAAGACCATTGTAACGAGTCCACACACGATAGGGTTGTATGGTTTCATCATCGAGTTCCTGTGGCCTTCTTCCAGCTCCATCATCAGATCAGCTCAATGACACCATAATATTGCATTGCCTTCTAGTTTTGACCTATGTTCAAAGTTTCAAGTCTCTAGCTCATCGGAAAGTTAGTATAAAATCGTTCGCAAACTTTGTGGAGAAACAAACAAACACACAAACGAGAAAGCAACCTAATAAAAACGTGTTAAAATACAAAGCATTCGTGACGTCAGGCGCTGCCGTTTTCGCTATATTGTGACGCTGTTTAATGTTACAATTTGGTTGGTGGTAGGGCTATTTCAAGTCCGCCTGGCTAGCTACCATCATCTTACCTAAGTCTGACGCCATAACACCAATTTAATCATTGTTGCGTTCCGGCAGTTAAGGTAAGATAGCTAGTTCCTCAGTGGTGAGGATTCCGGGTGTAGTGCGCTTCCACCTTCGGCCTTATCGTCACTTAACATCAGGTGAAGTGAAGGAATAACCCGATGTGCGTAAAAATAATCTATGCTGTTTACATAAGGTGTACCACAGAAACAAGTGGTTAAACAGAATATTATACGAACGATAGTTCTCTAAAATCTCAATTTTATATATTACCTTCTTTCTGTAGAAATCTGCGGCTAACCTTGAACTTTATTAGGCAAACTAATTTGTACCGCTTTGAGCAGAGCACGACAATGTCTCGTTTAGATTCAGACTAACAAGAATGCCCCTGCTACAAGGGTTGCCAACAAAAAAAAATGCCCAATGTGGGCTTTTCAAAGTGACATTTAAAAAATAAAAATAGTAACTATTTGCCTCACTAGATGGTGTTCGAAGCTTAGTAAAAAAATCACATTACTCAAATTTTTATCAACGCCATCTATCGAGCCTACAGTTTTTTGTCATTGTGAAAAGCCCTCATACTTATTATAATAATGATTGTATGTATAGTTTGTCAAAGTACTGAAAGTTGACATTAAAAAAGTGATAAAACCAGCTGTATAACTTACCACACGCTAAATATCGATCATACCTAAGTAATTAGTCAAGTTTCAGAGCATTTATAGCAAAAGTACAGTCTTTATTAAAAAAAATTAAAGTTCTCGTATAGTACGAAGTAAGTAAAACTTTAAATAATACTGTTAAAATAATACTCGCAAGTCTAATCTAAAGCAATAAATCGTTAAGCTTAAATGCAATAAAGTATTTTAGATTTTGTGGTGGCGGGTCCCCTTATTAAAAACAGAAGGTTGGTTGAGGCAAATGGGACGTTTATCACTACATAGTATAAAACAAAGTCGCTTTCTCTGTCCCTATATCCCTATGTATGCTTAAATCTTTAAAACTACGCAACGGATTTCGATGCGGTTTTTTTAATAGATTGAGTGATTCAAGAGGAAGGTCTATATGTATAACACATGGTGTCAAATTCCACACTACACCGAAGCGAAGCGAGGGCGGGTCCCTAGTTAATTGGTAAAATGTCTTACAAAAAGATCGTGTGGACGCTGCTAAGCGCCGAAAACGGAAACGTCAAAAAGCACAGACAATGTTATTATAGTTTCTGACAGATTAAATACTACAACAGAATTTTTTACTCTATATCTATTTGTAACGTAAAATACGTAAAAGCAATTTTAAGTAAGTAACTGTTGACAACCCTATGCACTACTGACAAACCGCTTGTAACTTGTAATTGTAGCACATAAGAAGTCTTCTCGTGTCCCAAAAATAACGGTGTTTGGATTTCAACCTTGATTATATGTAAATAAGGATGATTTACCATTTGCTGCGTTGGTCACGTATATGGAGTAGGGCTGGTTAGCACTGGAATTTAGTTAATATAATTAAACTATGTTTAGATAAATACATGTTGAACAAAACCAAAACAGACCTCGATCGAACCGGCAAGGAGTGAAAATTATAGCAATATTATAGCTCGGAAGAGGCCTACCTCCTTTTTTTATGCAACGCGATAGATTTTGACCTTCACCTCACCGGGTGTTAAGCGCACTACGCCCGAAATCCTCACCACTGAGGAACTGGCTATTTTACCTCTAACTGCCCGAACACAACAATTTTTAAATTGTTGTTATGGCGTCAGACAAGCCCTACAACCAACCAAACCGAGTACAAATGTACCCCCTCCTGGGAATCGAACGCGGGACCCCTCGTCTTACACGGGTGGGCGAACCACTAGACCACAGGCGGCTAAACGCCGGTTAGAGGCAGTGGACTATGATGGACTCTTGCGATTGCCATATTGACGAGTGTAAAACCAAAAATTAAATCAATATTTAAATGCCTATCTTACAGAATAAGGATCCATGTGCAATATCAACATGTTGAGTTAGTATTAATGTCAGTATATCTGGCTCGCCGGTGCAATCGTATCGTTAATGTATTTATAGTGCGTGCTTTGATTTGGGATGGGTGTGCAGTGTTGAATGTGAGTTTTATTTATGTTTTACTTTTTTTATCCTACTAACATTAGAAATGTGAAAGTTTGTGGGTTTGGATGTTTGTTCCTCAATCACGCAAAAATTACTGAACGGATTAGATTAAAACATAGGATACTTTTTATCCCGATATTCCCATGGGAACGGGAACACGCAGGTGAAACTGCGGGCGGCCGCTAGTTTCTTAATAAAGTGAAAAAATATGTTACTTTTTCGTGGTCCCCCAGTCTAAATTCCCCTTATGGGGTTAATATTTTATTTACTATTTTAGCCCGTGGAATACCCGAAGGGGACAAAGGGGTGCCATGGGAAAATTATATGGCCCGTGGTATCCCTAATCTTGTTTATGTCAGACTAGCGGCCGCCCGCGGTTTCACCAGCGTGGTGCCCGTTCCCGTGGGAATATCGGGATAAAAAGTATCCTATGTTTTAATCTAGATTATTTACTATCTGTGTGCCATATTCCAACCAAATCCGTTCAGCAGTTTTTTCGTGATTGAGGAACAAACATCCAAACATCTAAACATCCAAACCCACAAACTTTCACATTAATAATATTAGTAGGAAGTAGGATTGAAATGTTTGAGATGGGGTACAAAAATATTTAATAAAGGAGATTGTTATTCAGAGGGTTCCATGGGCTAAAATATTTGCTCGTGGTACCCCAAGGGGAACTTAGACTGGGGGACCACGGGCAAGTAACCAAAAAATAAAACGCGACTCTGAGGTCTTGGATTCTAATCCCGGGTGACTGTAATATTGTATCATACTTCTTCTGGTTCAGCACCGTAACTAAATAGCCGTGTGCGCTAATCTACATAAATTTTATGGCTTAAAATTAGACCGATTCTAATATTACTAGCGAAACAATTAATTCATGAATTTAACGTATTCTAACACTCGTTTGTTCTAGAAAATATTTTTACATGTCCTGTTTTGTAAATGTAATGGTTTACTTATGGAATTAAGGGAGCTATGTAAGCTGTTATTGATCTTTATATAGTAACGTTATGCCTTGTGTATAAGAATATCTCTTAAACACTTGACGAAGCTGAGATGTAGTAAATTAAAAATGAATATATTGCGACAATAAAGCTTTTTTTACTAAAAAATGCTTGTAATATGGCCATTATTTTGATAACCTTCTTTGAACAAAGTCGAGGTTGCCGTGCTCCTCCGATGTTGACGCAACAAAGTTATATGGGATTTCATTATTGTCGAGTTTTAGCCACCAGCAATTTCCTTTGAGACTCCATTATTGTCGAGTTTTGTTTCAAATATAGTTGGTGAAAAAAGTACATTGTACAACCCGCGCAGATAATGAATGGGATTACACTCGTTGTGGTAAGCGCCGTGAGCCATTTTCAATCCCATTCTTTATTTGCGCTGGTGTTGTATTTTTGTATGATGTTTTTGTACTTTTTTATATTTTTTTACTATTTCTTTTTTTGATTTTTTTGACCTTTTTGACTTTGTCATTTAGGACCAAGTCTTGTATACCAAAATGATCATTTTTGATATTTGTGATATTTTTGACGTTTTTGAAATTTTTTACTTTTTTGACATTTTTGAGTAAAGCACTATACAAGACTTGGTCCACAATGACTGCACTGCTGGCCACGCTATGATAGCCTCAAGCTGTGCTTAACTACGCTCTCGGCCTTCAAGCTTGGTCATCATTGCAGCCCTTGCTGTCCGCGCTATAAAGGCCTCGACTTTCGGTCTCGGCCTTTATTCCAGCTTGGCCATCAAGGCTGCAATGCTGACCGCGCTGTGACGGCCTGGACCTGCGCTAAGCTACGCTATCGGCCATCATCATCGCGCTGCCAGCAATGCAGTCATTATTGACCGCGTCAGTAATGTACTATTATTTTCTTAAAATAGAGGCGCCACTTTTCGGCATTAATCTTCCTCTTTGATGAATTGTTTTAAAGCATGACCGGAAAAAAAACAATGGTCTGGTGGCGCTACTTTTTTATACACTAAACCACGAGTTAGGTGACCTTTATCTCACATGATGTTAAGTGATGATAAAACCGAAGGTGGAAGCGCACTTCACCCAGAATCCTCAACCACAGAGGAACTGGCTAATCACATCACATAGTAAAAATTTTTGTTAAAAATCATTTATTCAGTCTAGGCTGTTACAAAGCACTTGTGAATGCAAACCCTAAGCGAGAGACCTTGTAACGAGAAAAACCGGCAAGAAACTCGTTGTATGTGTAACTAGCGGCCGCCCGCGGTTTCACCCGCGTGGTTCCCGTTCCCGTGGGAATATTGGGATGAAAAGTATCCTATGTTTTAATCCAGGCTATCTACTATCTGTGTGCCAAATTTCAACCAAATCCGTTCAGTAGTTTTTGCGTGATTGAGGAACAAACATCCAAACCCACAAACTTTCACATTTATAATATTAGTAGGATGATGTTAAGTGATGATAAAACCGAAGGTGGAAGCGCACTTCACCCAGAATCCTCAACCACAGAGGAACTGGCTAATCACATCACATAGTTAAAATTATTGTTAAAAAATAATTTATTCAGTCTAGGCTGTTACAAGCACTTGTGAATGTCATAGAAGCTACGCCATCGGTTCGCAAACCCTAAGCGGGAGACCTCGTAACGAGAAGAACCGGCAAGAAACTCGTTGTTTGTGTAATTCATACATTTTCATGGTTTATGTATGTATGTATGTAAGTTCTATATTAACTGTCCACGGTTTAACGTTTATTATTAGCATGCATCCAAGCATGACAACTCTTCACGGCAGACACTAAGGAAGTCCAGATGTAGATTGTCTGGATATGTATTTATAGCTTGTCGTAGTCAGACGTTATGTATTACGATAGTTCGATAAACTCATTAGTTTCGAGTAGACAGAAAAACAAAAAGAATTGATTAACATTGATAGTTATTGGCATATTTGGCATTGTTTATCCCCTACCAACCCCTGTAGCATAACGAATCGAAATGTCTAAAATTACATCCCGACGCCTTTTGTTACCTGTCAAAAAACGCACACGCACAGCGCGATAGGCTTGGCCTTCAACTCACCTGACGTCAAGTGACGTGAGCCCGAAGGTGGAAGTGCACCGCACCCGGAATCCTCACCACTGAGGAACTGGCTATCTTACCTCTAACTGGGAACACAACAATTTTTGAATTGTTGTTATGGCGTCAGACTTAGGTAAGATGGTGGTAGCTAGCCAGGCGGACTTGAAAAAAGCCCTACCACCAACCAAACTGAGCACAAATTGCTCTCCCCTGGGAATCGACCCTGGGACTTCTGTGTCTTACACGGGTGGGCGAACCACTGGACCACAGTGGCGGTTAAAACATTTGGATGTAGACAATGTTTTGTTGGGTTCTTCACGCTTCGTCTGCTAGATTTGAACCCGCTACTTTCCGTTCAACAGAATCGCTATGATCATTAACGGATCCAGGCTAAGGGGCTCAAGCCCCCCCCCCCCCCCCCCCCAAAATCATTTGGGTCCACCCAAGAAATCTGTTGATTACCTTGGTAAAGCCTGCCCTCACCTACGTTAAGCTCCTCCCAAACCAAAATCCTGGATCCGCCACTGATTGTACCAAGTGGTTTTCAAACGAAACCAAACAATTGTTAATTTCCGTTTTTTTGTTGCAGGTGGCCCAAAATGGACTGGAGGTGTTAACAGCGCTCGCGGAGCGGATGGGACCAGAATTCTCACATTTCGTGCCAACAGTGCTGCCGCATATTATTGACAGGTAAGTTTTATAAAAAAATGTGAACATTTTAAGGCGACATTATATGCAACATTAGCGTCACTCAAAAAAAATTTTACCGTGTAAATACACAATTTATTAAAAATCCATGCTGATGGTCCCCTTGCAAAATATCAATTGTTATTTATAAACAATAGAAAAGTGAATAGTTGCGAATGTGACGATTGCGTTTAGTGAACAGTTGCGTATGTGACGATTGCGTTTAGTGAACAGTTGCGTATGTGACGATTGCGTTTAGTGAACAGTTGCGTATGTGACGATTGCGTTTAGTGAACAGTTGCGTATGTGACGATTGCGTTTAGTGAACAGTTGCGTATGTGACGATTGCGTTTAGTGAACAGCTGCGTATGTGACGATTGCGTTTAGTGAACAGTTGCGTATGTGACGATTGCGTTTAGTGAACAGTTGCGTATGTGACGATTGCGTTTAGTGAACAGTTGCGTATGTGACGATTGCGTTTAGTGAACAGTTGCGTATGTGACGATTGCGTTTAGTGAACAGTTGCGAATGTGACGATTGCGTTTAGTGAACAGTTGCGTATGTGACGATTGCGTTTAGTGAACAGTTGCGTATGTGACGGGTTGCGAATGTGACGAGTTGCGAATGTGACGATTGCGTTTAATGAAGAGTTGCGAATGTGACGATTGCGTCACAATATAGAGAGAGTACAGTAGTTTAGCTTACCCTCGCGCGCTCGAACAATGCACACATAGACATCTCTCACCGACACTGTAAAACCGGAATCTCAAAACAATCTCAAACCACTTCGAGTACGTGACGCAGCGGTGAGAGCTGTCTTTGTGTGTGTGCGATGCTCGAGCGCCCGTAGTACTAAGCTCAACTTCTGTTAGTCTCTCTATTTTGTGATTGCGTTTAGTGAAGAGTTGCGAATGTGACGATTGAGTTTAGTGAAGAGTTGCGTATGTGACGACCTGCGTGTGATCCAGATAATTATATTTTACCAACGCCGAATTGGACCAATCGCGTATTAGACCAACCGCGAATTGGACAAAACGAGAATTGAACCAACTAAGAAAAGGGTGCATGGACCACTTGCGCCTAAACGCATCAATTAAAAAGTTTAACTTGTACTTCAGCAGAGAGGTTATTAAAATAGTTTAATGATGTTGAATGCTGATTATGCCGATAAAGTTGACCTCATGTCGATCAAGCAGACATTAAAAAGATATATCCTCGCCGTTTACTCGTATTGTTTCAAGGATGTGACGTCACAGATCATCGGAGCGTAGTAAACTAATGAATCATATCACAATAAATTGTTATCCGTTCATACGGTAACATATTAAGTATTGTTTCATTGTCTTTAAGGCCACGTAAATGTCTACCTAATCACGTAAGGCCTAAGGACGCCTTTGTGTTTCAATGGAAGTAATATTTTTATGACTAAATGTTTGGATTGTATTGTTTTGTATTTGTAAGCAAACTTTTTATCTATACATTGTGTATTAAATGGTGATATTTCTTGCCATGTTACAATTAAAATTGACGAGTGTTTTCGCTATTACTGACATTGTTGGAGGAGCGAGGGTTGGCGGTGGTAAAATGTTAAATGAGAAGAGTAATGTTTATGATAAATAATATAATGTTCTGTCACACAACGTAACAAATGTTTTAGAATAATGTTAGAGTAAGTACTCGCGACCCGTTAAGTCCGCGGAAATATACATACTAAAGTTAAAACTATGTCGGTCGATCCAAGCGCATCGACGACCGCGTGTGACGTCAGTCGCACGTCACTGTGTTTGGTGCGTATGCACCGAACATCTTGCCAAGGGAAGAAATGACAAAGATGACTAAATGCTAGGTACTTAAAAATTTACATGTCAAATGTAACAAAATGTTAGTTAAAAAATCAAATCAATAACTTAATAAAATATAAAAGTGTTTACACAAAATTACATGTTAAATCACAACAGAAATAATACTTACTTAATAAATGAAAAAGTATAAAAAATAGTGTTCTTAAATAATTACATCTCAAATAACAACAATTATTAATAAATGAAGAAGTAAAAAATGTTCTTAAATAATTACATGTCAAATGACAATAGAAAAATTAATTTATAAATGTACAAGTATAATTGAAATAAAATATATTAAAATGTTTACTTAATACTTGATAGTCTTTAGCTTTACTTAATTACATTTTAATTAGGTACTCAATTTTTGTTTTCTCATAACGAAAGGGGTTGTGGCCCTTTCTATATAACGTGGCGCACTTTCACTATGAGCATTGCACACCACACTATCGCTTGTTTCACATGTTATATTCACACAACGTAACAAATGTTTTAGAATAATGTTAGGAGTAAGTACTCGCGACCCGTTAAGTCCGCGGAAATATACATACTAAAGTTAAAACTATGTCGGTCGATCCAAGCGCATCGACGACCGCGTGTGACGTCAGTCGCACGTCACTGTGTTTGGTGCGTATGCACCGAACAGACATAATATCGCAAATCGTGGTATCATGTTGTATTATTCTAATACATATTAATCAAATAAATTATGTTTCTTAAAGTAAAGACTGCTTTGGGTAGTTATTAAAATAAAAGGTTTTGACGCAGATCGTCATTTTCGCAAATGGTCATCGCGAAAAATTTGGTCACTTTCGCAGAATGTAATTTTCGCAACTGGTCACTTTCGCAGATTGTCATTTTCGCAACTGGTCACTTTCGCAAAAGGTCACTTTCGCAGGATGTCATTCACATTAATTTTCATTTTTCTATCAAAATTGTGAGTTTGAGAAAAAAATGTGAACATTCTGCTAAAGTAATGATTTGCGAAAGTGACCAGTTGCGAAAATGACATTCTGCAAAAGAGACCAGTTGCGAAAATGACTTTCTGCGAAAGTGACCAAATTTTTCGCGATGACCATTTGCGAAAATTACGATCTGGTGTATAAGTGACGATCTGCTGTATAAGTATAGTAAGGTAGATACAGTGGTGAACGGATTTAAAACACCAATTGATTTTCATACAAACGAGGTAACTTTGAAGCTGCGGTTCTCCGCCAGTGTTTAATTGAGCTGTGATCTGATGATGGTTATCCAGGGAGTGAATGGAGGAGATACTGATTGCTATACAGACCCAACTGATTTAGCGCTGATTTTACTTAAAATATCCTTTTCACTTCCCATGCTCGTAAAGTTCGTCTTTATTTTGGGTATAGGCTGCATAAAATCGCTTTTCATGCTCTAACGTATAAAGTAAAATCTTCGAGACTCTAAGACAAAGGTCGTCAGGTAAACAGCCACACGCGCAACTAAACTTCGTTAAATAAACTTGTCTTTTTTTTCATTCTGTTTCTTAATTTTTTAACAAAATCTACGTTATAATACTTTCAATATTGCTGTTTAATTTCCTTAATCGAAGTGAAAAGCAGGGGCCGTCCAGCTAACGTATCGAACTTTGGCAACTCTGCCGGGCTTCAAATTAAAACGGATCAAAATGGCGAACCCCAATCCATGATGTCACACGAACATCGATATCTTCCAAATAACTCAGGCAAATAGTCTCAAATAGTATTACACAAAATTCCTTACTTCGATTTATCTATTTAAGTTGAAGCCCGGCAGACCCGCCAAAGTTTGACATAAAAACCGTAACATTTGAAATACAAACTCGTACCCATTTTATGCACTTGTTGTACAATCTACTATTTTGTTACAGACTAGCGGACACCAAGGAAGGTGTCCGTCATATGGCCCGCGTTTGTCTCGCGGCTCTAGGCGAGAGCAGAGCGGCTCCCCCCCGCGCGCTGCTAGCGCGCCTCACCCCCGCGCTACAACACAAGGCCCCCCACACTAGGGAGGAGGCTGTGCGCTGCATACAAACACTGTTGGACACGTGAGTAATGTACTATTACAGGGTGTGTCTGTAAACGAGAGCTGGGCGGCTCCCCCCGCGCGATGCTAGCGCGCCTCACCCCCGCGCTACAACACAAGGCCCCCCACACTAGGGAGGAGGCTGTGCGCTGCATACAAACACTGTTGGACACGTGAGTAATGTACTATTACAGGGTGTGTCTGTAAACGAGAGCTGGGCGGCTCCCCCCGCGCGATGCTAGCGCGCCTCACCCCCGCGCTACAACACAAGGCCCCCCACACTAGGGAGGAGGCTGTGCGCTGCATACAAACACTGTTGGACACGTGAGTAATGTACTATTACAGGGTGTGTCTGTAAACGAGAGCTGGGCGGCTCCCCCCGCGCGATGCTAGCGCGCCTCACCCCCGCGCTACAACACAAGGCCCCCCACACTAGGGAGGAGGCTGTGCGCTGCATACAAACACTGTTGGACACGTGAGTAATGTACTATTACAGGGTGTGTCTGTAAACGAGAGCTGGGCGGCTCCCCCCGCGCGATGCTAGCGCGCCTCACCCCCGCGCTACAACACAAGGCCCCCCACACTAGGGAGGAGGCTGTGCGCTGCATACAAACACTGTTGGACACGTGAGTAATGTACTATTGTACAGGTGTGTCTCTAGGCGAGAGCTGGGTGACTCTCCCTGTGCGCTGCTAGTGCGTCTCACCCCCGCGCTACAACACAAGGCCCCCCACACTAGGGAGGAGGCTGTACGCTGCATACAAACGCTGTTGGACACGTGAGTAATGTATTATTGTACAGGTGTGTCTCTAGGCGAGAGCTGGGTGACTCTCCCTGTGCGCTGCTAGTGCGTCTCACCCCCGCGCTACAACACAAGGCCCCCCACACTAGGGAGGAGGCTGTGCGCTGCATACAAACGCTGTTGGACACGTGAGTAATGTAGTATTGTACAGGTGTGTCTCTAGGCGAGATCTGGGTGACTCCCCCTGTGCGCTGCTAGTGCGTCTCACCCCCGCGCTACAACACAAGGCCCCCCACACTAGGGAGGAGGCTGTGCGCTGCATACAAACACTGTTGGACACGTGAGTAATGTACTATTACAGGGTGTGTCTCTAGACGAGAGCTGGGCGGCTCCCCCCCCGCGCGCTGCTAGCGCGTTTCACCCCCGCGCTACAATACAAGGCCCCCCACACTAGGGAGGAGGCTGTGGGCTGCATACAAACACTGTTGGACACGTGAGTAATGTACTATTACAGGATGTGTCTCTAGGCGAGAGCTGGGAGGCTCCCCCCGCGCGCTGCTAGCGCGCCTCACCCCCGCGCTACAACACAAGGCCCCCCACACTAGGAGGCTGTGCGCTGCATACAAACACTGTTGGACACGTGAGTAATGTACTATTACAGGATGTGACTCTAGGCGAGAGCTGGGAGGCTCCCCCCGCGCGCTGCTAGCGCGCCTCACCCCCGCGCTACAACACAAGGCCCCCCACACTAGGAGGCTGTGCGCTGCATACAAACACTGTTGGACACGTGAGTAATGTACTATTACAGGATGTGACTCTAGGCGAGAGCTGGGAGGCTCCCCCCGCGCGCTGCTAGCGCGCCTCACCCCCGCGCTACAACACAAGGCCCCCCACACTAGGAGGCTGTGCGCTGCATACAAACACTGTTGGACACGTGAGTGATGTTTTATGGTACAGGGTGTTATTAAATTGCGTGTCTTAATTATGTCATATCATATAGAAACCTTAATTAGCTGAAAAACCGAAAAACCCGTTAGTCGTATAAAAACTCGTGAAATCTACAGAAAAAAACGGTTTTTCGGTTTCGCTGAAACTGGTTTTAATCATACCCCAGGCGGTAATTCACTACTTTAGCAATATAATAAAAAAAGGTATTTTAAATTATTATATAGCTAAATTCAGTTAATTAAAATCGAATGTCAGTTGTTTTAAAGACCTGGAAAAAAAAAACTTCAAGGGTGAACTATGCTGTATTTATGACGAATTTTCAAAAAATATTTTAATATTTTTCAAAGAACTAGGTACTCGATTTTAGGCACGGGAAATACAAACCTTTATTGTTTTTAAATTATTAATGTTTTCTTACCATTTTATTGTTTTTTTTATCATGTATTATCGTTGTATAGTTGACAAGTGTACAAAAGGTAATTTTTTATTTTTTGTTGTACAGACACGGTGCGACAGAGTTGCAACTTCGCGCCGCAGTGCCCAACCTGGCGGCGCTAGTGGGCGACCCGAACAGCGCCGTCCGGGACGCGGCCATGCAGCTACTAGTCGATGTCTACAGACACGTCGGTGAGTGTATACTGTGTGTTACATCATCATCATCATATCAGCCGCACGACACCCACTGCTGGGTATAGGCCTCCCCTAAGGAACTCCACGACGATCGGTCCTGCGCTGCCCGCATCCAGCGGCTTCCCGCAACCTTCACCCTCACGTCGGTCCACCTTGTCTTCTTCTTATTTTTAGTTTGGCAATCTACTCTCCTCTTTTAAGGAGTATTTTTTGCCAGTGTCAAGTCACAGAATAGATATAAGTACTACCGTACAGAAAGAACACTCTCCGCCCCGCCCCACAATCAATTACCTCACCCCACCGGCGCCCATCCGTGTGTCGATCCGTGTGCTCATTCAATAGCCCGCACACAGTTGCGCGTGTGCAAAAACGTCACTGTGTAGCGTCTGTGTAATAGAAGTTAAAACGCGACGCTTGTATGGAGTGCCCGGGGTGTGGTCAAGTGTTAAATAGTTCAGTAGTAGATATTTTATCAATTTTCATTAGAATGCGAGTGCATCGCATTCCAATGCTGCTTGGAGCATTTAGCACCAAATTTAACAAGACAGTTTACTCGATTAGTTCGCCGAAGTAGCCACTACTACAATAAAAGTCTCAGCTTCGCACAACCAAGATCGCGCCTATTTCAATTATCCCACATATTGTTCAGTTGCGTAGACACTTGTACCACAAAACTGCACCTATTTTAAGACACAATATCCACTATGAATCAATTTGCAAATAATTAAAATAGACACCAAACCGAACTCGACAAAATGGCGCCAAAAAACTCGTCCGCCTTGTCGAAGGCCTACCTACGGAGCGTCGTCCGGAGCGCGGTCGCCATTCCAGAACCGCCCGAACCAACATCGATTCTTCTCGCTATGTGTCCAGCCCGCTGCCATTTCAGCTGAGCAATCCTTCGAGTGATTTCAGTTACTTTAGTTCTTCTGCGGATATCGTCATTTCTAAACACTGTGTGTGTGTGTACTACATGTCTACCCACGGAGCCGAGTCCGCGCGGTCGCCATTCCAGAACCTTTCCGACCGAACCAACATCGATTCTTCTCGCTGTGTCCAGCCCACTGCCCCTTCAGCTGAGCAATCCTTCGAGTGATTTCGGTTACTTTAGTTCTTCTGCGGATATCGTCATTTCTGAACACTGTGTGTGTGTACTACATATCTACCCACGGAGCCGAGTCCGCGCGGTCGCCATTCCAGAACCTTTCCGACCGAGCCAACATCGATTCTTCTCGCTATGTGTCCAGCCCACTGCCCCTTTAGCTGAGCAATCCTTCGAGTGATTTCGGTTACTTTAGTTCTTCTGCGGATATCGTCATTTCTGAACACTGTGTGTGTGTACTACATGTCTACCCACGGAGCCGAGTCCGCGCGGTCGCCATTCCAGAACCTTTCCGACCGAACCAACATCGATTCTTCTCGCTATGTGTCCAGCCCACTGCCCCTTCAGCTGAGCAATCCTTCGAGTGATTTCGGTTACTTTAGTTCTTCTGCGGATATCGTCATTTCTGAACACTGTGTGTGTGTACTACATGTCTACCCACGGAGCCGAGTCCGCGCGGTCGCCATTCCAGAACCTTTCCGACCGAACCAACATCGATTCTTCTCGCTATGTGTCCAGCCCACTGCCACTTCAACTGAGCAATCCTTCGAGTGATTTCGGTTACTTTAGTTCTTCTGCGGATCTCCTCATTTCTGAACACATGTGGCTAGCCGCTAGTAAAGTACGCGATAGAGTTGCGACTGCGCGCCGCTGTGCCCAACCTGGCGGCGCTAGTAGGCAAACCTTGATTGAAATGTTATATCCTGTTGTGGAAACTGTTTTGGCTTTATAGTCATTAATCATAGTTTTTTAAGGTATTTATTCCCTTAACAAATAAACAGACTCGAACAGCACCGTCAAGGAAAGCCACTATGAAAATGTAAAAGCGTGGTTGCATAAACCATAAATATTTTTCCTTGTTTTGAAATTTAAAAAACGAAATGTCATTTTGACTTCCAATTTGGCATTGATCTGTCACTTGATTACAGATACCACAGACACTAATAAGTAAAAAGTACAGCAGATTATGAATCACAGATCAAAAAAGTTAGAAAGCATACAACAATTCAAGTTTTAAAACTGTCATCTCGATTAATATTGTATGAACTATATAAAGATTTTTTTGGTCCTTCGAGCCAGGTAACCCCCTATAATTTTTGAAGCTTGCTTTGATAAAGGAAGCAACTGCATTTGCAGCATCATAAGACTGCATTTTAGTGTTAATAAGCACTTAAACGAATGTTATAAAACCCCAAACCCCTTTTCCCTCAGGTGAAAGACTACGATCAGATTTGAAGAAGAAGGAATTGATTCCTGCACAAAAGTTGATACTGTTGAACCAGAAGTTTGACGAGGCTCGCGAGGCTGGCCTCTTGTTACCTACAGGTGAGAAATAGTAGTGTTTTGAAAAAGACACAAATTTTTGAAGTCGTTTTATTCTAATAATGAAATTTCGAGTTCTAACTTGCAAGTTAACACTTTTGATTCGATGTTATGCACGGTATAAAACACTACTAACATAAGTATAAAAAATATAAAATCAAGCTTCTGTAGTTATAATTTCTCGCGAGTCGTATACGACATAACGCGTCTTTTAGGGTGGATTCGACCAAACTTAAATAGAAACGGGAATAATTATACCAAGAATACATTTATTCCGCGATTTTTTTCTCGAGTAAAGAAATGGTAATTTTTCCATGCAATCCAAATATAAGTTACTCTTGGGATTCTTATTCCTTCATGAGTGAGTGAATATGTGAATGAACGTATTATCCGGCCAATTGCCATTGTTCTATAAACGAACTATTTAAAAGGAAATTTTTTATTTTATTTTTTTTATTTTATTTATTTTCCAACTTACATCTATCATTACAGGCTCTTAACCTAATGCGATAGTGTAAACTTATAATTATGTACTTATCCTTAAAATTAACTATTATTATAACAAATAACAAATAATGCCGCCTTTGTGAATGCGTCCAGTGAGCAACCGAATATGTCCACGGTGTCAGACATGTTGTTTAGCATTCTCAATGCTCGAGTTAATGGTGCTTTTTTTAATAAGTTAGTGCGCGCGCGCGGTATAGCGAACAAAGGTGGCCGTTTCCGCCGCCACACATACCGGTCTGGGACACACAACCCCACCGACTGCAGCACCGCTTGGTTGGATACCTTGCCTCGCAATAACTTAAACAGATATGTTACCAAACTTAAATCTCTCCTAACTTCCAATTTATTGTACCCCACCATTCCGAGCACAAATAACGTCGGATACATCAAGGGATAGAATGGATACACACCATACATTTTTAAATACAGTAACCTGGTAAATTTATTCTGTATCCGTTCCAACATAAACTTATATTTCGCTTCATGTGGGCTCCAAATGAATGCGTTGCATTCCAAGTGGCTTTTTACCAATGCTTCATACAGAGCCCTTACCGCACTCAAATTTGTGAACCCATGAGACTGTCGTAATATAAATCCGAGATTCCGATATGCTTTTTTGCATACTTTAATTATATGATTCCGGAAGTTTAGATCGGAGTTAAAGTGAACCCCAAGGTCTCTTACCTCGGTCACGCGTTGCATAGGGGATCCATCCACACAGTATTGGAATCGGTAAGGCTGTCGTGATAAAGAAAAGGAAATTACCGAGCATTTGGAAACATTGAAGTACAGCTTATTCCCATGACTCCACTGTACCACCCTATCAATGTCCGCCTGCAACCTCTCGCAATCCGACGGGTCTTTTATTTCAAGGACTAATTTAAGATCATCCGCAAAAAGAAGGCAAGTGGCGTCATTGACAACGTCAGGTAAGTCATTTATCATTAAAATGAATTCTAACGGTCCCAAATTACTCCCCTGACTTACTCCCGATCGTGTGAAATAAGGGTCTGACCATTGGCCGGCCCAGTCGACAAATTGGCATCTGTCCTTCATGTAACTTGCAAAAAAAGTGAGCGTTTTCGGCGTACAGCCCGCTAGAGCAAGTTTCATAAGAAGGATGTCATTGTCGACTGTGTCGAATGCCTTTCGAAAATCGAAGTATGCCACATCCACTTGTGTCCCCGAGTCGACCGATGGCACCACCTGCGTCATCATTTGGAGTAGATTGCTTGCGGTACTACGCTTTGGGCGAAAACCGTGCTGCGCTTCCGATAACTGAGAACTTACCTGCGTGTACATAGAGTAATGTACGGCGGATTCGAATACTTTCGCCGGGGTACACAAGACCGCTACCGGCCTAAAGTCACTTACATCCGTTCCACCACTCCCTTTAGGTATAGGGACAACCCTCGTCAGTTTCCATAACTCAGGAAGGACCCCCTTCTCGAGACACGCATTATAGATGTGCAGCAGCGGGGCGGCTAGTACTTTGCGACAATCTCTGAAAATAAAAGGTGGTATACCGTCTGGCCCCTTGGATTGTTTGGGTTTGAGCTTGACTAGCGCGCGCTCCACGTCCGCCAGCTGCAGCGCGTGCACCTGCACCCGCGCCGCGCCCGCGCCGGTTGGCGCCGCTGCGCTCGCCGCCGCAACGTCCAACTCCGCGGGTTCCGGATTGTACACAGAGCTGAAAAAATCTGCCAACGCCGTAGCACACTCTCGTTCTGATAACACTCGACCATCTTTTATCAATGTTTGTTTATTAGAACTATTTCTCTTAGTTTTTACATATTGCCAAAAGGACTTTGGATCTTTCGCCAGATTACTTTGGACCCTATCTCGATAACGGTTATGTGCTAGTTCCACAGACTTTTTCACTCGCGCCCTGCATTGTGAAAACTCACAGTAGTCATCGAAGGACTTACTCTGTTTGTATCGCTTATGAAAGTTATATTTTAATTTTATATCGCGGATAATATCTGCCGTGTACCACTCCGGATAATGAAATCTTGAGTTTGGTGATTTAGATTTCCTAAAAGGTACACATTCATTAAAAATATTATTAATTATACTATAGAAATAATTCAAAGCTTCTTCGGGATCTTTAATCTTATATAATTGACTCCAATCTGATTCTAATAAATAATTGTATAATAAACAATAGTCTGCCTTAGCAAAGTTCCATTGACTATTTTTTAATGAATGCGCCGTATCACTATTATCAGTGTATGTGCCGAAATCAGCTGTTGACATTGACACACACACCGTAAGCGGTGGATGTTGCCTGTCCACTGGCTGGAAACCCTCTGCCTCGCTCACACACACGCGCACACCGTTCCCGCTTAAAACTAAATCTAGCTGTCTGTTATTACAATTAAGCACCCGATTACTCTGAACGAATTCACAAAAAGTTAAAAAATACTCAAAATAGTTACACACATCTATACTCGCCGAATGTAAGTTAAAATCTCCCAATACGATCATATTATCTTTGTACTTTAAACATAATTTTTCAATTAAATCAAACATAATCAAATACTCGTTAACATCTGATTTTGGCGGAATGTATACTACACAACAAGCACATATAAACCTATTTGCTAAATGTACAGTCGCACAAATCATTTCAAAGGCACAAGTGTCTAAATTAATATTGTTCGGTGGGGGTATCTTGCGCAGCTCGAATCGCGGTGTGGCCACTAAACACGCTCCTCCTTGCTTACGACCGTCTACTCGATCACAGCGTAGTATTTGATAACCAGGCGGGACGATCTCCGTATCATGAATTGAAGCATTACAACCAGTTTCAGTTATGGCAAATAAATCCGATTCAGATGTCTGCAGAAATAACATAAATTGCGTAGTTTTTGTTCGTAGGCCTCTGACGTTCTGGTATAGAATTTCGGTGGTTCTAATTTCCTTCTTTCGGCTTATTTGTGTTTCTCCGAAACCAAATCCATTCGCTAAATTCAGCATCTCGCGGCCACATGTTAGGTTGATTTATTTTTTCAAACACTCGTTCTGGAACGGCTACAACAAAAGACGCGTAGTCCCTTTCTGTCTTGGGTGTTATCTTTTCCACTTTAATATGAACTTCTGGCCCACACTCAGTCTCAACATGTTTCTGTATTTGTTCCACCGTCGTAGTCGGATGTAAACGCCAAACGTGGAGGTGTTTCTTTCGCTCTACAGCCTGTAATTTTAATGCTTCATTTTCTCCTCTCATAACTTTTTTCGGTGGTATTTTCCTGTTAGCGGTTTTGTTAATATTTATATTATTGCTTTTGCCTAATTTATTTCCAGTAAGATGAGACTGCAGGGTCCTATTGTGGTCTGATTTAAGATCTTTGCTGCTCGTGGAAACAGTAGCATGCGCTGGTGTTAGCGGTTCAACTGCGGGTTTTGTGGCCCCACACGGGACTTTGTTTGCCATACGTGTATTTTGTGGACTTGATATTTCGTTAGTTGCGCTTGCGGCTTGCGCGTATGAATATGTGCATTCAGTGGATGTTGACAGTGTGGTATGCGCCTTCAATTGCTCTGATAACCAGTGATTATGAGTTTCTAATTCCTTAAGTTTAATCTGTAGACACTCGAAAGTACTGACCTTGCTTTCTAGTACCTCCACCTTCGCCTGTATTTGATTTAGCTCACTTCTAGTGTCACAAACAATATTCCATACCCTTTGAAATTGCTGAGCCTGTTCGTCAAAGCGCGACGTTATTTCCGATCTTAATTCTCGGATTTCTCCAACTAGATCATAATCATAATCAGTGTGCGAATCTTGTGTACGACGGGATGTCTGCTGGCGGCTCCCGCGCTGCGTGTTTACAAAGGTGTTGGCCACCAAAGTTGTATTTAGGCCTCTTATAGGAGTATCGGAGTTTCCCACTTTTGGCTGTAAACAGGTACATTCCGGGCAAACCCAACCATTTTTGTATTCTTGGGTATATGTCTCAAAAACGTCAATGTTGATAGAGAGACAGTTAAGGTCGTTTATTTTCTTGCACTCAATTCTTGAACACTGCATGCCGTGGTTGTTAAATATTGTAGCACTGCACGCGTTGCACTTCGTAGCCATTTTTGACGAACAAACAAATCAGGAAAAAGTTATTTAATTAATGTAATAGATTTAATTTCTACGTGGTTCTACTCAACACGTCTATTCAGTTAGAGGGGTAGACGAGAAAAAAAAAAAAAAAAAAAAAAGTCTTATCAACTCTATTTTGTCGCCTTGTACGTATCTGTAGCGGTCAAAGTCAAATGTCAACTGACATACAACACCCGCGAAATGATGGTATAGTGGCTATTCCCGAATTGGCAAAATACTCTGAGAATAGTGTGTGGTAAAACGTAATTTCGATTTACTCTCGAAAATTGGTCATTTTATCTAAGTATAACATTTATTCTCACTTGGTCGAATCCGCCCTTAGTCCTCTAAGGCCGTATACAGAGAGAAAACTGGTAGCCGGCGCTGATTTATTTCGCTATACTAAAATAATAAATAATAAATAAATATTTGACAACATCACATACATTGCTCCAATCCCAAAGTAAGTAGCTATAGCACTTGTGTTATGGAAATCAGAAACAACGGTGGTATGACACACACCCAGACCTGAGACAATATTGAAAAGTTCATTTTCTACATTGACCCAGCCGGGGATCGAACCCGGGACCTCAAGAGATGGTGACGCCTTGAAAACCGGCGTGCGAACCACTCGACCACGGAGGTCGTCGAAAACTAACTTTAAACGTCGTAAAATTGACTTTATCCCGGCGTATTATATTATATGGCGCTTATCGGCGCCGATAAGCGCCGGTCCATTTAGTATAGCGAAATAAATCGGCGCCGGCTACCAGCTTTCTCTCTTTATACGGCCTAATGTTTATTTATATACAGGTGCATTTGTAACCACTCTCCAAATTTTAAGGATGTGTTCAGCCCATGTAACTGAACAACTTTCTCCATGAAACATGTGTCGAAATACGCCAAAAAATGTTGGTCATCCCATACTAAACTGATCACTTGACTTGTATGAAACGTATTGTATTTCTTTTTTACATATTTGACCCTATGTTTCAGAGAAAGTTGTTCAGTTTCATGGACTGACACATCCTTGAAATTTGGAGAGTGGTTAAAAATGCACTTTGTATATTATGTCGTCAAATTTTTTACTAAAAATAATATCATTGATACATTTGTATCTTGTGGTCATTTGTGTTAGTTAAAACTTCTCTCTCTCATTTATTATAATAGTGACGTCATAATGTTTTTTAACTGTAGCGACACAAGGTGCCGACGAACCGGACTTCATAACTCGCAGCGTCAAACGCACCATGACGATACCAACTTCAGCGCGATCCAGGGACGGGGATAATAGCTCCGGCGCCTCCACGCCAGGTCAGTGACGGCCTGCACATTCATTCACATAATACATACCCCGTCATTTTGTAGTCGCTTTAATTAACTTAAGGGAGTGTTCTACTAACGAAACTAAACATTTTTGCCAAAGAAACATGGGTCGAAAAACGACAAAAAAATTTGGGTCTCCCATACTAATAAAATCTTTTAGCTGTCTACTTAGTATGGGAGACCCAACATTTTTTGTCGTTTTTCGACCCATGTTTCTTGGGCAAAAATGTTTATTTTCATTGGTACAACACTCCCTTAAGTTAATTAAAACGACTACAAAATGACGGTGTATAATAAAACAGTAAATTCTGAATGTTTGGCGCGAAAAACCGCTAACGGATTTTGATGGGATTTTCATTAGCTTGGGGTCCAATACATATAATTGATACATAACGGGTGTAACAAGCCCCTTAACGAAGCCGAAGTACACGCATTCCGCCCATCATCAGGGTTATTTTTGTCTTTAAGACTATACCTGGGAAACCAATAGCTACGAAGTTATTGAAGGTCAGAGGAAAAATAAACATTTTCATAATTATTATGAAATTTTATTTTATTTGTTATTTCTTAATTTTTCTCCAAAGAAACATTTTATCAAAATATAAAGTATTTCGTAACAAACAATGGGTTCAAAACGTCATCCCTCAATGTATCTCATGAGCACGCACATAAACGCTGCCTTCCAACTCGGCCGCACGCAGCTGTGTAGCATACACTCGCAGGCGCTATTGTACGCGTTACATTGCGTGGTAATGTATGCAATGCTTTTTTTAACCCCAAAAATTTAAATCGTTTCCCAGCAATAATTTTGAACAGAAATAGACCTCGGCTTGGGTTATACCCTGTAACACCCGGTATATTTTAAGAATATGAAAAGAATTAGTTTACACTAAATGGCAAACACTTTTTTTATTATACTCTATACAACGTGTCACAAAAAACCCTAATGCCGAATATGGTGAATAGGGACCATCAAACTGAACAACTTTTACAAGGGGACCAACTTTTATATCGCGAAAAATCTAACATGTGATGTAACATACAAAAATTAATAACGAAAATATCAAAATGTATGGAAACAGCTGATTTTTTTTCGCGATTTCAGAGTTGGTCCCCTAGTAAAATCTGTTCAGTTTGATGGTCCCTATTCTACCATATTGGGCATTAGGGGTTGTTTTTAATAATAGTAACCACAATTATATCTAAAAGTTGAACTAAATAAGGCTTTAACATAATTCGCTAAAATTAGCTTAAATTAACAAACCATAAACTCTATTTTCCTTCGCACTAATTCTTATTTTTCTCTCCCTCCATGCTTCGTTGCTGCCCGGATCATCATATCATCACCACTGGGTCTTATTCATCATCACCTACTCAAAATCCTATCTCTCTTACCTCAACACAATTCTTATCATATCACATCTAAAATAAAACTCAAATGTATTGTCTATCTAAATAACATTAAAACAAAAATCTAATGTAATATCACAATTATTTCTTATCATTCCATGACTATTTTTTCTTTATTTATCCCTTGGATCTGGCCTAAATTGATATAAATTAACGAAATAAATAATAAAACACAATAAAATTATTCACTCTTATCTTTAACTTAACCAAAAACATTGGTGTTTTTTTATTATATTGGTAAAATTATTAATTATAATAAACCACACGCATACATACCACAACTAAATACACAACAATTCTATAAAACACAAAACATTTTTACTTTTAACATCGAAAATACAATATATTCTATCATATTCTAAATCATTATAAATGTAAAACTACACAACATTTATCGCAAAATACACAACACATCTCTTAAAATACCCAACACATCTCTCAAAACACACAACACATCTCTCAAAACACACAACACATCTCTCAAAACACAACACATCTCTCAAAACACAACACATCTCTCAAAACACAACATATCTCTCAAAACGCACAACACACCTCCCAAACTGGTAAAACTTCGCTACAATAGCATGCGAAGTGCCAAAGCGAACTGTCCCCGGTCTATACAGTCTACCATCAGCTAATAGAAAACCTCCGCCGCCTACGAAAATCACGAGCGCAGGGAGTGGTAAGTACTTGTGAAGAAATTGGATATTTGATTGATGTTAAAATGTTGTTATGGTTAACTATCTATACTGCATTCGTTTTAACCAGAAACATAATTTAAACAATATTGATGTACCTAGTCTATCTTAGAAGTAATTTAAAAACAACCGGCCAAGTGCGAGTTGGATTCGCGCACGATGGGTTCCGTACCAAAAACGGCTAATAATCACGTTTGTTGTATGGGAGCCCCTCTCAAATATTTATTTTATTCTGTTTTTAGTATTTGTTGTTATAGCGGCAACAGTAATACATCATCTGTGAAAATTTCAACTTTCTAGCTATCACGGTTCATGAGATACAGCCTGGTGACAGACAGACAGACGGACAGCGGAGTCTTAGTAATAGGGTTCCTTTTTTTACCCTTTGGGTACGGAACCCTAAAAATACCATACATGTTTTTACATTTTATTTTATTTCTGTGGTGTTTGGGAGAAACCTTTTAACTCCAATTTGGTCATTAGGGTTCCGTACCCAAAGGGTAAAAACGGGACCCTAATACTAACCCTCCGCTGTCCGTCTGTCTGTCTGTCACCGGGCTGTATCTCATGAACCGTGATAGCTAAATAGTTGAAATTTTCACAGATGATGTATTTCTGTTGCCGCTATAACAACAAATACTAAAAACTGAATAAAATAAATTTATAAGAGGGGCTCCCATACAACAAACGTGATTTTTTTGGTACGGAACCCTTCGTGCGCGAGTCCGGCTCGCACTTGGCCGGTTTTTTTTATTTCTATTACTGATTAGTCCATCTTATATAGAAGTGATAGAACTGAGCCGGTAAACATTGTAATTCAATCAGGATACGTCCATTTCGTTTTTGTATAAGTGAACTTGTCTGTAAAATGTCTCTTTTGGAATTAACAGGTTTCTCACAAATAGTACAGATTTGTATTTTACATTATTAAATTCAAGTTCTGTATTAGGCTGGCCCCAGACCTACCGGTTCCGTTTCTTTGCTTTGCTGTTCTACCATGGACCGCCGGCCAAGAGGCTCATTTTCAATCTATCGCATATTTTGACCTGACCACATTGGCAAGATAGCCATTAGTTTGGTGTTATCAAATATCGTCGTCTGGGGTGCCATGAGAAGTTTTAGTTTTCGTTTTAAAAAAAAACTGCTGTTTTATACAAAAATTAATAACGAAATTATCAAAATGTATGAAACAGTTCATTTTTTTTCGCGATTTCAGATTTGGTCCCATAGTAAAAGTTGTTCAGTTTTATTATGGTCCCTATCTACCATATTCAGTTTTATAAGGCTTTACCAAACATCTTGTATAAATAAGCGATCGAGTTATTTTTAACGATCGGAGTCCATGTTCAGGGTGGCATATCTCCTAAAAGCTTCCTACTTCGCAATCCAGGCGATGACATTTGATAAAACCAAGCTAATGGCTATCTTGCCAATTTGGTCTAGTCCCAAAATGCGATAGATTGAAAATTACCCTGGTTGGCCGGCGGTCTTTCAAGCAAGGTAGCACAGCAAAGCAAAGAAACGGAACCGGTAGGTCTGGGGCCAGCCTTAAAAGACACGTAATTGGTAAAAATATAGCTCATAAACTGGTTAGCAGCGTAAACGTAACAAACAATATTACAGAAGTACTTTAAAACTTATAACATTTATGGATTAGATATGGAGTGAGAGATAAACAATTATTTAGTTTACTAGTGGCTCCGTGAGCTGTAGACCTCACGTTAAAAAGTAACTCAAAATTTTAGTTGTTAAAAGAATATTAATGTCGCCCTTTCGCCATGAGGTTTTCAAGCATATAGAAGGGTTCGTGCTTTTTGGTATATTAGGTATTTAGAGATGGCGCTTCTAATTTTGAAAATTTTTCAAAAGACGGGAGAATTTTTTTTTAAGGACAATTTTTCAAATAATATCCAATATTTCGAAATACTGGCCCGACTGAAAAATTCTATATAATTTTCGAACCTACTCACAAAATTTCACGAGAATCGGTTGAGAAATGCGACCTGTAGAGAAGAACAAACCGCGTCGGAAAGCCGGGCTGAAATACGTTTTTTTTACATATCTCCGCCATTTTGAAAAATTTCAAAAAGCTGGCTTCATGATTTAATTATATATATTTTTCGAAGCTGCTCACACAATTTCACGAGAATCGAATGAGAAATGCGACCTGTAGAGGAAAAAAAACAGCGCCGGAAAGTCGGACTGAAACATATATTTTTTACATATCTCCACCATTTAAAAAAAAAAACGAAAAACTGGATCGACAAAAAAAATCTATATAATTTTCAAACCTGCTCACAAAATTTCACGAGAATCGGTTGAGAAATGCGACCCGTAGGAGAGAACAAATGGACATCCGGAACGACATACGAAAGAATTTTTGTCCAAGCTGAAGCGTAGACGCTTCGCGCTCGCTCGGTCAGTAATGAAATGATTGAGTTGTAATTTTTTTATAATTTTTCAATCTCCATTCTCTCCCCGGATAGCCATCATCAGATCACAACTATACTCCAGCCAACTCGTGGAAAGAATGTTTATCAACAAACCGTATTAGGGTTATCATAACTTTGATTTGATAAAAACATCTCAAAAACATTTTAATGACATAATTAGGGCACATAACACTATAAATGTTTAGTAATGATTGTTTTTGTTACACATACCACTAGATTAATTCACACAACCTCTATTTTCTTGTGTTAAAACAAAAATGATTTAAAAACTCGTAATTTCTTTTAATTGATACCCCTATTCATGCATTACGAGCAGGCGGTAATAACATTTCCTGGATTTGTATTATCCTTCCAAATGAAGTCTTATCCAGTGAAATTGATGAATCAAAATGAATCTGTACACTTTGTTTTCATGACCAACCCATGTCTTGAAAACCAAGTGTACAGTTTCATTTTGATTCATCATCATTTTGACCATAGATCATTTTACTTACTGTTAGTCAGTGCTAGTCACACTATAGATCTCTTTTTCATCACACTTTTAGAAAAGAGTTCTAAAGTAAGAGTAACGGTAAATAAAATGACCCTTGATCACACCGATATTGACATTAAGTGTGACCACTTTCTTGTTTTATTTCGCCATATTCAGTAGGTACTTTTGCATTTAATATGACTGTCTATTTGTTTAAAACATAGTGATTATTTCCTCTGTGTATTTGTTGTACAAAAAGTAATTTGTATTTTATTTAAACTAGTTTGTATCAAAAAAGGTTTTGAATACATGCCTGTCATTGGTTGCTAGGCAACGGTTTGTCATTAAACATTCTTTCCACGAGTTGGCTGGAGTATAGGTCAATCTTTGGCGGAGAACCAATGCTTCAAAGTTACCTCGTTTATATGAAAATCGACTGGTGTCTTTAATTATGTGACTGCCACTGTATGTGTGTACGTGTGTATGTTGCTCCGCTTGCTGATAGAGTTTGGTCAACGAAAGATGAGACTCGGTTGGAAATGGAACTAATTTTGCGCCTCATTTTGAGGTTCAGTTTCCAATAACTTAACCTCTAAACGTTACTTTAACAGGGAAAGTGGCACCGCCATTTCAATCTCATCTTTCGTTGACGAGACTCTATGTGGGCAGATTCCTTAAAGTTCTGTAATATTTTACCAACTGTCCGAACGTTTCTTCATACCTCAAGACAGAAACAACACAAAACCTTTTACCTGTTCTAGTGTCAAGCGGTATAAGCAGCGTAGGCGAAGCGGGGGCAGTTTCATCCGAAGGATTTGAGGCAGCGTTCGCTAGTATTGCGCCCGCGGCGGTGTACGGCGCTAGGGGGCTGGACGACTTATGTCGGCACGCCGCCGCGCTGTTAGGCGACCGGGCGGCTGATTGGGAGAAGAGAGTCGATGCGGTGAGTAATGTTGCGAAGCGTTCGAAACCCATGCGTCCATGCATCCATCCCATCCATCCACCCAACTATCCATTCATTCATCCTTTCTTCCTTCTTTCCTTCCTACCTCCCACCCTTCCCAAGTCCCTCCCTCCTTCCCTTCCTAAGTACCTTCCTCCCTCCCTCCCTAAGTCCCCCCCTCCTTCCCTCCCTAAGTCCCTCCCTCTTTAAGTCCCTTAAGCATTGCGCCCGCGGCGGTTTACGGCGCTAGGGGGCTAGACGACTTATGTCGGCACGCCGCTGCGCTGTTAGGGGACTGGGTGGCCGACTGGGCGAAGAGAGTCGATGCGGTGAGTAAAGTAGTGAAGGGTTAGGGCAGTGTTCGAATCCATTCATCGACCACCCATGCTTCTATGCATCCGTCCATCCATGCACCCAACTATCCATTCATCTAACTATCCATTCATCCATCCTTTCTTTCTTCTTTCCTACCTCCCACCCTCTCTAAGTCCGTCCCCCCATTCCTCCCTAAGTACCTCCCTTCTTCACTCCCTTCCTCCTTTCCTCCCTTCCTCCCTCCCTTCCTCCCTTCCTCTCTTCCTCTCTTCCTCCCTCCCTCTTCGAGTTAAGTCCCTCAAGCATTGCGCCCGCGGCGATGTACGGCGCTAGGGGTCTAGATGATCTGGTTAGGGGAACGGGCAGCCGACTGGGAAAGAAGGGTCGATGCGGTGAGTAAAATGGCGAAGGGTTGGGGCAGCGTTCGAATCCATACACCCACTCACCCATGCGTCCATGCATTCACCGATCCGTCCATCTATCCCATCCATCCACCCAACTATCCATTCATCTATCTATGATTGGATCAATCATCCATCCTCTCTTCCTTCCTTCCTACCTCCCACCCTCCCTACGTTCCTCCCTAAGTACCTCCCTCCCTCCCTCTCTCTTTAAGTCCCTCAAAAGTGTACGGCGCTAGGGGTATAGACCTGTGTCGGCACTTAGGACTTTATATTCGATATACACAGGTTTCATCGTGCGCCGCATATTTCCGAAATCCCCGTCAATAATCAAAAAATATTGTTATCACTATGCCAGCCTCTCATAGAGGTTCAAGCCCATTTCATCCAAACCCATCCAGCCCTTTTAGGCGTGAAGAGGTAACAAACACACACACAACCTTTCGCATTTATATTTATATTCGTAGAAAAGCTTTTTAAATGTTATTTTTTGTCAACAGTTAAAGAAAATCCGGTCGCTCCTCGCCGCAAACGCACACGTCCAGTACCCGACAGAATTCGCGGCGAATCTCAAGGAGCTGTCCGTACCTTTTCTGGTCGTCATCAAGGACTTAAGGAGTCAAGTAAGTACCTACTGAGGTTGATGCCTGGATGGGTCAATGTATATTAACGGTATTTTTCTGTGTTGTCTCCAACAAATGTTTTTTTACCATCGCCACTCTAAAAAGTGCGTTTAATTCAACGATAAGAGTGAATAATAAGCGATTTTATTCACCGAGTGAATAAAAATAATTTGAATTTGGAACAAGCGCGCCTCATGAATTAGTACCAAAAAGTACCTATACCTACTGGCTGCTATGGAGCTATTCCATAGAGCCATAGTTATACAATAAAATTAAACGAAAAAATAAATTCCCGCCAAATTTAATTACTTAGGTTCTTTTTAGTGTCTTATCTTTGGGTTCTTTTCTATCTATTAGAGGGAGATTGAATGTTCAGTCTTGCATCAGTCCATTCCATCAGTCTGGTACGATATTCATGACTGATGAAATGGACTGATGCCAGACTGATCATGTAATCTCTCTCTTAGCGTGGTTGTTTTATGTCATTGGAAAACTTCTAATTTCACGCATGGGTCGCATGGGTCGGTCATGGGATGGGTGACCAAAAATATATTATCTCGAGCTCCTCCGTGCCTCGGAAGGCACGTTAAGCCGTTGGTCCCGGCTGCACTTGCAGTCGTTAACACCCATCAATCCGCATTGGGCCCGCGTGGTGGGTTATGGCCCATACTCCCACCCATAAGGAAGGCCTGTGCCCCAGCAATGGGGACATTAAAAATGGCTGATGGTCAACTATAAATACTAAGTAGGTATAAAGTACTGCTAGTCATTTGTTTTCTCGTAGTCAATGGTAAAAAGTAGAGTACACAACTCGTGAAAAAAAAATTCATCTCGGTCCTTTGTATCCTTCGCTACTCTCGGGATCCAACTTAGTCCCTCGAACTAAATTCCCTTTTTATTCACTTGTTGTATAATCTACTATTCCGTTTCTCTTTGCGAGTCACGTGCTTTGGTTAAACATAAGCACGTGACTCGCTATGAGGATCAGCGAAGATTTTTGTCGTCACGTACGCGAACCTTACGTCGTACGTGATAAAGCACATACTTCATTGAGCTTGGCATTTCCTTTTAACCCTTATAACTCAACCATTTCTAAACGGATTTCGAAAAATCTTTCGAAAAATTAGAATGCTGATCAGATCAATTGGGTGTGTATGGGGATCTGAATCTTCTCCATTCACTCCCTGGATGGCCATCATCAAATCACACCACGTTAAATCCTGGGCGGAGAACCAATGCTTCAAAGTTACCTCGTTTGTATGAAAATAGACCTCGTTAGTACTTAGTTTTGCAGGCCAGTGTAGTTCATAGTGTACAATTGTCGTTAGTTGTCGGGCAAAAATATATTGTGTAAAAGATAAAATCGACGTTATGTGTCAAAAACCAACTATTCCATATGACACAATTCTAGACCTTACGTAGTAAGAAATAAGACACATTTTACCTTCCCACAGGTGGTGAGAGAAGCGTGCATAACGATAGCACACATGGCCAAAGTTCTCAAAACGAAGTTGGAACAGTTCAGCTTGTATATACTGCAAGAGCTTATCAACCTTATTCAGAACGCAGCAAAGGTGAGAATTGAATAAATATTATCTCACTTTAGTCCTAATCGTCGTTGGTCCAGATGAATAGGGTATTATCTCAAAAACAGATTTTTCAGAAGAGCAATTTTAAAGTTTCCTCTAGGATTATTTTAGCCGCTATTATCATTTGCCTCGCATGACCTATATACAGGGTGTCCCAAAACTTTGCCACACGGAGGGAAAGTACCTTAAATATTGAAGACGGGAAATTTTACTGAAAATAGACTTCATTTTGATTTTTAAAATAATTGGAACTGCATTCAAAGATTTTCGAAAAATCGCATGCCTTAACCAGGAATCGAACCCACTAAATTAGGAAAATAAAATCTTTTATTTTTACGACACCGATCGAAAGGGTTACTCATTAAGATTATTTTTGTTAAGTAACACAGCATCTTAAACAAAAGGAAGACCATGAATTTTAGCATTTAAATTTTAATTATAACGTATTGTATCAATTTGTACACTGAAAAAAAAGAATGATTGATTTTACAAAATTCCTCGTAAATTTTATCAAATTCGCGGGTTAATATAGGTCCTACACACTAAATTGTTGATTTTACCAAATAAAACTGGTTGATTATTTAACCCATACGTTTAGTAAATTTAATAGTATGATTTCGTATATTCAACTAATCAAGTCCTGTATATTTAACGTCGATTACTTTCGATCTTTTACGATGAGATTTAATAAATATCACTAAACTTGTTTTGTAAAATATGTGAAATTAATTTTGCTACATTTACTAATTTCATTTAGTAAATTCAACTGATTCAGTCCTGTATATTTTACACCGATTACTTTCGATATTTTACGATGAGATTGGATAAATGTCACTAAACTTGTTATGTAAAATATGTGAAATTAATTTTGCTACATTTACTCATTTCATTTTGTATATTTGACTAAAAAGTCATTTTACGTCGACAACTTTCGAGGTTTTACGATGAGATTTGATAAATGACACTAAACTTGTTTTGTAAAATATGTGAAATTAATTTTGCTACATTTACTAATTTCATTTGGTAAATTCAACTGATTCAGTCCTGTATATTTTACATCGATTACTTTCGATTTTTTACGATGAGATATTATGTCACTTTATTTGTTTCGGCTTTCTTCTTCTTCACTTCTTCTTATTTTTTCTTTGCTACTTACGTTCTTTTATTTCCCCCTACCCGAATTTTTGAGTCACTTTGCTATTCTTTTGTTTGTCCCTTAATAACACCATTTTTTGCCCTTTTTCATCTTTACTATTTATTTTTTAACTATACTAGCATTTTCTATTTACTAACATTCTAAATATGTACATTTGAATACAACCAAACATTTTTGATATCAGAAAAACCATCAATGACTGAGGTTCGAACCGCGGCCTCTTGAGCATTTAGCGAGCAGTCACACCATAAGACCACGGCAACTTAAATGTTAGCGGCTAAAATGGTCATTGCTTGATACTCCACGTTTCATCTATGTCATGTGACATCCCAAATGTCCTTGCTTGTTATGTACCTTGCACAATATGTAGGCTCAAGTGCTGTACCTTTGGACGGCTTTACCTATGGACACAACCGATTCTGACGAAACAAGCTTGTGTAAAATGTACATATTTCTAATGTCAATTATATTAAATATATCTCATAATTTGTGTTAAGTAAAATCAATACTCTAATTTGGTAGTTTTTTACGAACAACTTTAGTAGAGTAGCAAGCGTCACCTATTGGAAATTTGGAGAACTGTTTTGCTAAACTTGTACTGTTGTTTAAACAAAAGTTCTTTGTTTATTTTATTGACAAGCTTGTGTAAAATATACATATTTTTGATGTCAATTATATTAAATATATCTCATAATTTGTGTTAAGTAAAATCAATCATCTAATTTGGTAGTTTTTACGAACAACTTTAGTAGCGTAGCAAGCGTCACCTATCGGAAATTTGGAGAACTGTGTTGCTAAACTTGTACTGTTGTTTAAACAAAAGTTCTTTGTTGATTTTATTGACACGCTTGTGTAAAATATACATAATTCTAATGTCAATTATATTAAATATATATCATAATTTGTGTTAAGTAAAATCAATCTTCTAATTTGGTAGTTTTTACGAACAATTTTAGTAGAGTAGCAAGCGTCACCTATCGGAAATTTGGAGAACTGTGTTGCTAAACTCGTACTGTTGTTTAAACAAAAGTTTTTTGTTGATTTTATTGACAAGCTTTTGTAAAATGTACATATTTCTAATGTCAATTATATTAAATATATCTCATAATTTGTGTTTAGTAAAATCAATCTTCTAATTTGGTAGTTTTTACGAACAACTTTAGTAGAGTAGCAAGCGTCACCTATCGCAATTTCAGAGAACTGTGTTGCTAAACTCGTACTGTTGTTTAAACAAAAGTTGTTTGTTGATTTTATTGACAAACTTGTGTAAAATGTACATATTTCTAATGTCAATTATACTAAATATATATCATAATTTGTGATAAGTAAAATCAATCTTCTGATTTGGTAGTTTTTACGAACAACTTTAGTAGCGTTACCTGTTGAAAATTTGGAGAAGTATTTTACAAACTTTCTTTTGTGTATTCAAATAATTGTTTGGTTAATTTTACTATACTAAGAATAGTTTTAGTCAATCTGTTTTGTTATGTAAAATCAACAAAGTATATATTGTTAAATTCACCCTTGTTATAGTAAAATTAACTATGAAATGGGTTGACTATGGCAGTTCACTAGGCAACCTACGCTACTTTAGTACATTCAACAATTCTTTTTTTTCAGTGTATAAGAATGAATGCGATTTAAAAAACTTTGAATGCAGTTCGCATCATTTTTTAAAACAAAACGAAGTCTTTTTTCGGTAAAATTTCCTATCTTCAATATTTAAGGTACTTTCCCTCCATGTGGCAAAGTTTTGGGACACCATGTTATTTAAAGCCTACACGTTTGACAATATTTTTACTTTTTACTTATTATCAGTAAAGAAGTTTTGAAGAAAATCCTGAAATTATTGGCCACTTTATGTTCATACATTATTGAAAATTCACGCCAAACCAAAACCAACTTTTAATCCATACGCTTAAGTTCTATTTTCCTCCACAGGTGGTATCTTCAGCCGGCACGGTGTGCGTGCGATACATAGTACTGTACGTACACTCGCCGAGACTCGTGCCCGTTATAGTCACCAATCTCACTACCAATAAATCAAAGGAAATTAGATCTACGCTCGGGTGAGTAGATATTAATTTTAATTGACTTTGAGTTGTAATTGTTTTATCTATTCAATCTTTTCGATCCAAACTTCAAATGAGCTTTAATTAAAACCATTTTTAGTTCCAAAATTTAGACGATTATGTTTGAAAAATGAGAAAACCGTTTCTCTCCGGACCATCAAACTGATCAACTTTTACTATGAGACCAACTCTCGAATCGCGAAAAAAAATATCAGCTGTTTCATACATTTTTATATTTTCGTTATTAATTTTTGTATGAAACAGCTGATTTATTTTCGCGATTTCAGAGTTGGTCCCATAGTAAAAGTTGTTCAGTTTGATGGTCCAAAGAAACGGTTTTCTTATTTTGCGTGGCCAGCACGTTAAATTCGATCTCCGTGGCCAGCACGTTAAATTCCACTCTATAACAATGTACATAACGTCTATTTTCCCATAGCGAGGTGCTAGTGTTACTACTAGAGAGGTGGTCGCCACAATCCATAGAGAAGCAGCAGCCAGTAGTACGGGACGCGATCAGGAGAGCTTGCGTCGATGCTGACAGTGCTGCTAGGACTTTTGGCAGAAGGTAACTTGAAATATACTCTTACTCACATATCTATATAGACGAGTTAGTAATGACTAGAGAGATGGTCGCCACAATCCATAGAGAAGCAGCAGCCAGTAGTACGGGACGCGATCAGAAGAGCTTGCGTCGATGCTGACAGTGCTGCTAGGACTTTTGGCAGAAGGTAAGCTGAAAAAGACTTATATTTATCATACTAACCTAACCTAACCCAGAATTAGTAAATGATCACCATACTAACCTAACCTAACCCAGAATTAGTAAATGATCACCAAATCGCAGGTTAAAATATGCGTCTGCCGCAGAGCTTCGAAGCGCAATTTGAATTCCCAAAATCGGTCGGTAACTTTTGAGATACTATTCGAAAAATTATCTTTCAAAATTATTTCGCCGACTTGGGTCGAGAATTTATCAATAACTTATTTGAGCTCGCTATTCAAGAAACGAAAATAATTGTAATTCGAGATTAAATTAAGCTACAGTTTGAGCCATCTTAGGAGGCGGGCGGACAAAAACTGTAGGCTGTAGCGGGTCCCTTACGCGCTCCGCGGGCTGATTATCTAATTAAAAACCACCTAGCGACTGGTTGCAGTTCACAGATGATCGTGATCCATTGCTACTTCTTTTTGGGTTAAAAAAACATACCAAAGAAAAATGGTAATGTATGTCAAATGCAACCGGTCGCTAAATAGTTTCTTTTTAGATAATCAGGGTGCCGTTCACTTTATACGATAAAGAATGAATTCCTATTTTTTTTTGTTATTTATTTATTTAATAAGGAAACAAACGGTCATAAATTACAATTTTGAAGACCAAAAAAGACCTATAGTTCCATTAAAGTATATAAAAAAATGTAGTAAGTAAAACACTTTTTCACCTCTCCAGCACGAAAAGGGCTCTTTTGGCGCGTAAAAACTCGCAGCAAAATCGATTTTTGCTGCGAGCGTGAGGCAAAGTGCTTTTTTAATTTCTAACAAGAACTTTTAAAATAAAGAAAAAAGAAGTAAAGTGACAAGGATGACACTTGTAAAATTGATATGTGAGAAAAGGATAGATAGAGTGCTTTATGGTGTCATACATGGATTAAAAAGTAAAAAACTAAAATGCACGGATATACCAAGGAGTTTTAAATAAGGATTATTAAAAAAGAAGGTTGATAATTCGAAATACAGAGTATGGACGTGATGAGGTCGGTATGAAACAAATATGAAATAATAAAAATTTATGAAATTTACTAACAAATTATATGTTCTATGATAATATATAAATAAATAAGATGGGATATTAATGAATAAGAGAAAAACACAACGAAATGTAATCAGAACGACAGGAATCTACTCTACTGACTCTACTCTATGAATAAAAATTTCAGCATAGGTTTGATCGAATTATTTGTGATAAATTACAAAAATGAATGCGTCCAACGATAAGGATAGTTATTAATACAACGATTAGGTAGTCTTAGCGCTATCGCACACAGGCAACTTAGTCGCCCAGCAACTGTTTTGTCTCTGTCTCAAGTCCACAGGTTTAAATGGAAGCGCGCACACGAAGCGACGCAGTCGTCGGCAACTTTTCATACAAATCATGTGAGAGACAAAATAGTTGCGGAGACAAAAGTCGCCTGTGTGCGGTAGCGCTTACTCCAAAAGAGTTACTTAAGTGAACAAGTTTCTAATGCTGAATTAAGCTTTTTACCAGGAAAGTCACGTGAAAATTTTCTCGCTGGTAGAGGTGAAAAGTTGTATGTTTTACACGAGACCAAAATTTTGTTCGGCCTCGTGCCTTTAAATCACTCACTGTGCTCAGTAGTCTATATTAGAATCACTCGCTACGCTCATGATTCAATTCTAGACTACTTCGCTAGTTCGTGATTCGTCGGCACTCGCAGCACAAATTGATTTTGGCCACTTGTATAACAAATAACTATTTTAAATCTAAAAGTGATTACAAAATAAACGAAAAAAAATTTACTTATTTTAACTCAGTAAGTTTCCATTGATTTATAAACCTTATTCATAAAAACAAGCAGAGTTAATGGAGGTTTATAAAGTGTTTTGTTAAACACTTTATATTACTACTATTAACTATGTATGGAGCCTATGTAGCATTGATAACAGCGCCGTGTGCTTTATTACATTTGCAATGCCTTTGATAGTTGCGCGTAGTGTGACTTCTGTAGATTTATAACTATATTTTCCTCCCGCAGAGCATACTGGGCGTACAAACGTCAGTTCCCCGACGAGGCGGAACACCTGTTCAACCAACTAGACATCGCTGCGCAGAAGCAGTTGGAACGGGAAAGAAACGTGGGCAGCGTCGATAGTTTGACACACATCGGCACTGGTGAGCTATCTATACTTTCAACACACTTGCTCGTAAAGTGAGCCTTAATACATCGATTTTAGGGCCATAAACCGAGCTATAACAAACGCGTGCAATAATATACAAAACACTAGTTGGTTATAGAATTATCCCTACAAAGTTAAGTAGGTACCTTACTGCAAGTTCTATGCGAGTAAACAGAGCATTTTCAATTTAACCGGATAATACATTTATTTTTTTAGTAAAACAACAAAGAGGTTTTCTGCCGCTGAAAATACATATGCATTTTTGGAATAAATAAATGTGTAAGTCCTTAATAAAGTCAAACAAATATTTATTATTATCAAATTATTCATAATTTACAATATTTTGTAATAAAATATTAAAATATTTGCATTTTATTACTTAAATTTATAATTTTGAAGAAGGCTGTATGCTCACCACCCTTTTGTTCGCAAAATAGTTTTGCATTGGGCTTGTGAAAAAAAACAAAAAAAACCTGCGCGCCTTTTCCCATAATTATCATATTTTGTTTTTGTCGTATTTGTTGCTGTGTGCTAAATTACTTTGTTTTTTCCTCGCAAATGTGTTAAAAAACGTCGTATGAAACTCGTGAGCTCTTACTTATTGCACACTCGGCCGAGTTACGCCCTCGCCTACGGCTCGGGCTGCAACCTACAGCCTTGTGTGCAATAAGCAACCTAAGCTAACTTGTATCATAATGTACTATTTTTGTATATGTTACGGCTAATACCCGAAGTGCGGCTAAACCTAGTTGCAGCCGGCTAAAACTAAGTGTAGCCGATAGCTGTTGGCTAAAATTAGGTGTAACCGATCTGCTTTACTTCCTGTAGGTCCCGGGTTAGGTTAGATATTTATTAGTGCAATAAACCCCTTTAATTGTATGTGTAGAATAAAAATTGTCCTGTACAATACATAAATAACAGACATATTTTGTTCACAGAAAGACGAGCTATCACTAGTCCGAGAAGTCCATCAGCCAGCGTATCAGGTGCGTGTTTATATTCTCTATGGATCTACTATTTAGCTCACTTATTAACACATGGTCCAAGTAAACAAAGTGACATTCCGAGAGTAACACAAACTTACGTCACTATCCAGTTAAAGCAAAGAATAATAGTAGTTTATGAAACTGACACATAAAGAGGGGTATTAAAACACGAGTGTGTGTTTAAAAACCGAGCCGTAGGCGAGGTTTTTAATAGTATCACACGAGTGTTTTAATACCTAGTTATGTGCAGTTTCATACACTACTTTATCTACACTCATACATTTGGGATTGAACCTACTAAATAAAAGATCAACGTTAGAAAAGAGAGAGAGACTTTGTTTGTATTAGCAAGGTACCTACCTTGTAATAAGTCAATTCCTTAGCTGCATCTAAACTAAAATATCGGGCAGAGTAAATATTTTTTCACATTTTAAAGCAAGAATAATAAAAACCTACAAAATTCAGTAATAACAAAATGTAAAAATTGAAATCAAAACTTTATCGGAAATGCTTGGCGCGCATTCCATTAGAAAAAAAAATTTGATCAGTGCATTTCAACAAACTAATCGCACTAAAGTCATCGATTACCATAGAGTACATTTTAATCATGAAAAATATGTGGGAAAATATCGTTGTTTTTTTTTAATGTTACGGCACTGCCTTCTTTTTGGATTTGCCCTGTATCGTAATGAGAAAAAAAGTTATTTTATGATGCAGTTGACTGCATCGTAATGAGTTTATTTTTTAATTTTACCTATCCACGAAAATAAAGTACGTATTTATATTACCTTTTTTGAATTCATATTTGGAACATTACGTTGTGAGTGTAGATAAAGGATCTTTTTACTGTCACACTCGTTACAAAATTATTATAGAGCATTTTAATTGTAATTTGTTTCTCTTAGGGTGGATTCGACCAAAGTTCAATATAAACGGGAATAACTATACGAAGAATAAGTACATCTATTCCACGATTTTTTTCTCGAATAAAGCAATGGTCATTTTTCCATGCAATCCAAGGATAAGATTCTTATTCCTTCATTACTGAGTGAATTATGTGAATGAATTTATTATCCGGCCAATTGTCATTGTTCTATAAACAAACTATTTAAAAGGCAAAGTCTTGTCAACTCTATTTTGTCGCCTTGTACGTATCTGTAGCAGTCAAAGTCAAATGTCACTGACATACGGCACGCGGCCGCCATTAAAATACTCGCGGATTAACTCTGCTATTCCCCGCGAAATGGTGGTATAGTGACTATTCCTGAATAGGGAAAATACTCTGAGAATAGTGCCTGGTAAAACGTAATTTCGATTTACTCTCGAATAACTGGTCATTTTATCTAAGAATAACAGTTATTCTCACTTGGTCGAATCCGCCCTTAGCAAACGAAACAGTTTAATGTGAATGAATGTTATTTTTGATACCGATAGCGGAGATGACGTAAGTTTCTGTAAACCACGTCACTTCCTCTGTCTTGGAGCGCTATCCCTGGCGCAGTATAATATAATATAATAATAATAGTTTATTTGGAACAAGTTACATTGTTACATTTTAGCATTATACGTTAATAACCGCAAAAGTTATAAAACTGTGTCGCAGCACTAACGCCCGTCTCCGGTAATAACAGGGACAGCGTTCCAATAAATAAATAACACAAACGCACTATTTGATGCTCAGATAAAGTAATACACTAAGACTGTCTGAAACACAACAATATAAGCAAAAGTATATTATTGTACCATGCATTAACAGTTTATAAACGTTGTTTAATTAATTATACAAGATTATTTTTAGTTAATACAAAACCTCTCGTGGGGTTGATCAGACCATCAAACTGAACAACTTTCATTATGGAACCAACCTTGAAATCGCGAAAAAAAATCAGATGTTTCATACATTTCGATGGAGTAGGATTGTACTTTTGTGTGGAACAGCAGATGTTTTTTTTTTGTGATTTCAAGGTCCCAAAATGAAAGTGGTTCAGTTTGATGGTCTGATCAACCCCACGAGAGGTTTTGCATTAACTAAAAATAACCATTGTAGAATGTTTTGGTCATGAGACATCTTAATGTCATTGGGTTAAAAGTTGCAAAACATTTTTTTTACAAGTGAGTTAAAGATCCATTTTATCTTTGCATAAAATATTTACACGGCTACATCTCGTTCTAAAATATTTTATGACGACAACGAAATAGTTACTGCAAAACAAATAAACCTACTTTGATTACTATTTTCGGATCACAAGACATACTTTCGCATGCATAGATAGCTTTTCTAATAGGTAGTTGGAAAAGTTCCCGGCTTTTTTGAAGCATGATTTTGCGTTTTATATTTCTGGCAATACTAAACTTAGGCGCGATTGTAATATATTGTTTGACAACTGACTTTGTGGCATGTAATAGTTATAAATATGAATGAAATTGATAATTGTCTTGCTTTTTCATATTTTTTATATTTGTATTAGATAGGTACCTTTACATTTTTCTTTCGATTAGGGTTCAGAGTTCACACCCTTGATTAAAAAAATGTTGCTAGCGCTTAAACAAAGATTTGAAATGTTACTGCAAAAAAATGGTTAAGCAGCTTCAGATGTCTTCAGAGTCAGAATTTCGATGATAAAGAAATTCCTCGCTGTGGTATCTTTATTACTTTTAAGTACAAAAAGGCCGCTAACTTTTCCGACTACCTAATATTTCTTATGACTTAATGTTATCTTTGTTAATTGTTACCCATATTTGCGAATAATTACACATTTTAAAAGCAACATTTCTTGCACGCTGCCTTGGAATACATACGGTTTGTATGTAGCGTCGACGGAAAACTTGCTCTCTGGTGTGAGTCGAACGAACTCGCTCAGGAGGCGTAGGGCTTCGCAGGAGAGACCGCCTATCTCACAAATACCTGTGAGAGGTGTGTTAACTGAAAATAAATAACTTGTATAAGGGAGTGTTCACACCTAGCATATACAGGAAATATATAATATACATGAAAAAACAGGCAACAAATTTTGTGGTGTGGCTTAAACCGTCAAACTGAACGGGTATGCATTACAATGTCGAAAATTCATAATACATACGACCGAAATATCGACGCATAAAACGCCGATTTTCAAAATACCGAACATTCTAAATGTCGATATCCTATAGACCGAAACTTGAAAGATCGATTATCATATGACCGAAAGTTCGAAATCCCGAAAGTTTGAAATGCCGAAAGTTTAAAACCCCGAAAGTTAAAATGTCGATACTTATAACTTACTCTACCTACACAAACACATACGAGTACATTTATAAAAGAAGGCGTTGCGGTTAATTTGTTTTACTCAAAAATGCTTGTAAAATGGTCATTATTTTGACAAAATCCACCAATCGAGTTAGAATATTTTTTTCTGGCGCTTCGCCGGCCGCTGCCGCGGCACGCTCGCTTCGCTCGCTCGGCTCGCGCGCAGGGTTCATGTCAACCTAACATGCTCGTCGCTACGCTCCTCGCACCTATCTCGTGACCTACGGTCTACGGTTTCTAAGTCCTAGTAGACTAGTTTAGAATCATTTCCAACAGCTGGTATAAAGCATTTCAGGCAAAATCCAATTTATAATTATGATAACTTGTTGTTTTTGACTAATTCGTTAATTCGGTATTAAGTAGTTCGGGGTACAGAATGTAGGTATATTAACTCTCGGTTTTTTAAGCTTCGGGATTTAGCCTTTTAGGTGAAATGTCCTTTCGGGATTTTAAACGTTCGGCCATACAACTATTCGGCCTTTAAATTTTCGGTCTTTCGTCCATAGGTCTTGTAAAATTCGGTCTTTTCTACTTCGACATTGTAATGCATACCCAACTGAACAACTTTGTCTATGAGACCAACTTAATCAGAGCTAAAAAATAATCAGCTGTTCCATAAATTTTGCTCGAGATATTGTCGTTTTCTATTTCACCACCACAGAATTTGTCGCCTGTTCAAAAAATCACCCTGTAGTGAGCCGCTCCTAATGAGGGCTTCTTCACAATGACAAAAAATAAATGGCGTTGATAAAAATGTATGTGTCAATGTGTTTTTTTTACTAAGCTTCGAAGAGTACTCAGGCAGGCAGGCAGATGTATCCCTAAAATGTTTATCTTTGGGCAGATGTCAGTCAGCGAGCGTTTACTTGCCTCTTTGGTACAGGCCGTTTATTTTTAAAAGCCAATTTTGACACTTCTCTTTTCATCAACGCCATCTGGTGCGGCAAATAGTTACTATTTTTATTATTTAAATGTCACTTTGAAAAGCTCTCATTCCTAACGCTACAATATAAATGCGCAAGGAATTTCTCACATTATTCTGTTGGGAAAAGCACAGAAAATCAAATATTAACTAATTAAATACTACTGCTACGTACAGAATGGCTACTCTATATTCTCCACGTATTTTTCTTACCTCAACCCACGGCCCCGCGCATGTTTTCATTTGAAGACACTATTTCAAAATGCTTTTAATGTCACGCATCTTGTGAAAGTCCACTTAGATTGTCCGCTCAAAATCGAAATATCTCAAACAACAGATTGTTAGTTTTTACCTTGAGACTATTTTTCGAAAAGAAAATAAATAAATGTATAATTGCGGATTCTAATTTTCGAACTAAGTAGATAGGTAGGTAGTGTATAACTTGTTTGCAACTTGTAAAAGTCCACTCAAATATCCGCTCAAAATCGAAATATTTCAAACGATACATTTTTTTATTTACCCTGTGACTTTTTCGAAAAATAAATAAATTGATAACTATTGCGGATTCTCCTTTTAAGGGTTCCGTACCCAAAGGGTAAAAATGGGACCCTATTACTAAGACTGCACTGTCCGTCTGTCTGTGAATAGGCTGTATCTCATGAAACGTGATAGCTAGACAGTTGAATTTTTCGCAGTTGATGTATTTATGTTGCCGCTATAACAACAAAAACAGAATAAAATAAATATTGTGGGGCTCCCATACAACAAACGTGATATTTTTGACGGAACCTTAGGTACGTGAGTCCTACTCGCATTTGGCCGGTTTTTAATTTTTAAACTTACTAGATAGGTAGGAGTAGTGTATAATACTAAAAAAAAATTGCCCTTAAATAACAACTTGATTATTTTCCATAGCTCCGATGGCCCTGAGGCGGTCTTAGAAAAATCTCCGCGCTTCCAAAAAGAAGCTCAAAAAAGAAGCATTTTAGATAAAATTTTAATATGTTGTTCATATAAATAATGAAATTATTCCATTTAATATTCCATTTATTTTAATAAGTCGGAGAATGGTGCAATGTATTTTGTTGTATGTCTATTAAATTTGTTTTAAGATAAAATTTCTTTTTTTTTTCGTATTTTAAGTCATGCTTTGACCACTCTGTCTCTTCCTTAATAATACATTCTCTTTTTCATTTTTTTTCATATTAATTTTTAATAATACCACATCGTAAATAAAAGTAGGTACGTAATGCATTATTCAAATGATCAAACTAAAATTATTACGAAATTAACACACTTTTAGTGCAAACAAGTAAATATAACGATTCTTTGGGAAAGCAAGTTTTAGTTGAGAACTAATGGTTTAAAAAACAAAAGGGGCTATTAATATTAATGTAGGGTCTTAATCTTAGGTTCTCCCATCAGACAATCGGTGAGAGAAAATAATAAGGGAAAATAATCTGCCCCCCTAGACGAAAGTCACATTACTTTGCAAATTTATCTTTTTGCTTTCAAAAGATATGACGTTTTAATATCGATGGTTAGCTAAAACTTATCTGAATCTTTCGATCTTCGAACGCGTGGAAAAAGTCGTAGTAACTCCTCAAACAACCTAAATGTAGTTTAAAGTTTCGTCACGAGAGTAGCCATTTGTACGTACTGGTACTTACAGACTGCCTCAGAGGACCTGAACTCTAGTACCATGTCACACCATATTTAGTTTAATATAGGGTTGCAACTTATTGAATAAAGGCATTTTATAGTAAATGTGACACGGTGCTAAAGTGTCAGCTATTTCTTTGGCTGATCGTGGGATAAAGAAAGTCAAAGCCCACACGTAGGCTTGATGGTACCGCTTGCTCTCGATTTGATTTAGAAGCAGATGCTAAACGAGTGCTAAATAAGTCTTTAAATGTATTGCTATGTCTCGGGTTCGATCCCCGGCCGGGTCAATGTAGAAAAACCCAACTTTCTTATAGGTGTTTGTGGTAGGGTCATTCTTTAGACGCTGTCTATAGCAAGGTAAAGTTTTGTATTCCAGAAATAACATGTTTCAAATTTCAGAAAAACAAAAAATAAAACCGTTTATGGATGTTACGCTTCTAAAGAATGATTCAGTGCCGTTGTTGCTTGCTACTTGCTTTGGTATCAGAGCAACGTACCTTGATTTGAATAAGGATTCAATCTTATTGGCCGCTCTATGAAGTTAGCCTATATGCACGTAGCCGTGCCCCACCATACGTCTCTCATCGGATTTGTGTTATGCGCATCGTCTTACGCGATGTTCACAGAAGTCTAATACTTATTATTGATTATTACTTATTTTATACTTCGATCAATTTTTTTTTTTTAGTTGTCCCGTCAGTCTAAAAAAACGGCACAGAATATAACTCCTCACTTCAAACTGGGGTATTATTTAAAAGGATGACTGCGCTACACTAGCGCCGCCAAAAGAAAAAAAAAACGTAGTGCCTAAAAAAAGACGAAATTGTGAATTGTGTTCTTCTAGTGTACTCCGAATAATATTTGTTGTACTTTTTATCGCTTAATAGTAGATTATACGACAAGTGAATAAAAAGGGAATTTAGTTCGAGGGACTAAGTTGGATCCCGAGAGTAGCGAAGAGCGAGGGATTCAAAAGTAGAATCCTGAGCGTAGCGAGGGATACAAAGGACCAAGATGATTTTTTGTATTTACGAGTTGTATACTCTACTTTTTACTCAATTTCGTCTTTAAGCACTATGTTTTTTCCACTGGCGGCGCTAGTGTAGCTTATAAACCCTCCACAAACAAAACAGCGTTTTAAACTTAAAGTTGTTTTTATTTCAATCACTAGTATTTTCATTGGGGCCTTAATTTGCTTTCTCTTTTAGATTGTAACGCTCTTTCTCTCGGTATTGTTGATCGAAGAGTTTATATTACTTATATATTTGTTTATTCATAATTAACGTCATCAGTCACCTGCATAACCCACTTTTTCCCGTCATAGAGCGCTCCCCGGGCGGTTCTGGGGGCGCAGCCCGATCCGTGTCCGCGGTTGACGCGGCGGCGGCTCAACGTGCCAGGGCCCGCGCGCTCTACTCACACATGAGTAGAGCCAAGATGGCCGCCGGCACTGCCAGCCTGCGTAAGTATACCACATGAGCACAACAGAATAGATATAAGAACTACCGTAAAAAGGTAACTCTCCGCCCCGCCCCACAATCAATCACCTCAGTTCAATCAATCAGCGAGTTCGTGTGCTCATTTAGTCGTGGTTGTCAACGTCAACTTATTTTGATATTCAAAGCAATGCGTAACTTTTTAGTCGTGTTTGTCAACGTCAACTTATTTTGATATTCAGAGCAATGCGTCCTAACTTCTAATACAGTACAAACTGCACGATAGCCCTAGACTTACACACACAGTTACGCGTGTACATTAACGTCATCTGACGACATCTGTTGATAATGGCGCGGTGTATGAGTGACCGGGGTGTGACATGAGGCCAAATCACAGAATAACTGTCATTGAGCGTTCGGGGGGCGTGCCAGGGCCCGCGCGCTCTACTCGCACATGAGTAGAGCCAAGATGGCCGCCGGCACTGCCAGCCTGCGTGAGTATACCACATGAGAGTTCGCTGAGTAGAGGTACAGAATTATTGTGGTTTAAGTCAAACCTGTCTATCAATCTATGTTTCAATATTTTCTGTAAAATTTTACGATTTAAAGTTAATTAATAAAATTGTAACGTAATAGTTAACACATAAATTAATCTTAATCATATTATTATTGCCTACTTGAAGAGGGAGAAATGGCTCAGCAAGGTATCAATCTAAAATACCCTTTTATAATATTACACTGTAGTTCTATTCCAAATGCACTCTTATTTTACCCCTTTTATATTATAATTAGCGTTTTATCCTCTTTGTAATAGTGATAGATGTTTATTTACACGTCTGATTAGATTTCGTTAATTTTTCGTAGTAATTTTCTTATTTAATTTTACTGCTCTTAAACTAGTAAAAAGCTAATACGTTATAATAGGGAACATGCATAAGTCACCGATTTTAATAAATTTGAGCTTGATCGCTGCGGACACCTATAAAAACATGATTGAACAGAAAAATAATAAATAAAATATTATATTTTAGTTTTATCACACAGGTGAAAATAGCGAATTTTTTTTTTCATTTTCGGATATAATGCACTTAACAGTCGGTTAGAATATCGAATAAGAAGTAATATTTTGTATGACACATATGTACTTAAACGCAATATTTAAGGAGATATTTGAAAATTCTTGGCTAACTCCATAATAATGCGCCTGAATCGTGACATGAGTGACGTCACACATGTTGACCGTTTTGTATAGAGCGTTTTCGGCGGGTGCTGCTGCGCGCTAACTTCAAGTGACTATATCACGAGAAAAAAACGCAAGAGAAAAGTTTAAGTATTGCAGTTGATTATCTCACGCATTATACTTTTAATTTTGATACAAAAACAAATTGATGCATGTTCCCTATTATGATAAGTTTATTTTATTAAATAAGTAATTTACATCTTTATTCGTTGCATTTCTGCTAAAAATTGTAGAAAACTCGTTGCAAACCAAGAACTAAGCTAAGTTAGTTTAGCTTAGCTCATATACTGGGGTTATTTTTCACACTGTCCCATTGCTCAGTTGGCTGTATGTATGTTTGAAAAATTACTCCAGCTATGCAAGCTAAACTTAGCTTAGCTTTTAGGCTATTTTTAAATTAAGTCAAGAAGACGACCGAGTGGAGTAGCGAGTAGAAGTATTGTACATTGCCTGGCATGTTCATCAATTTTAAAAGAACGTCAAACACACCACTTAATGTACTTCTACTGAAATGTTTGCTGGGCCGAGCTGCTGGCGTAATGTAAACATAGCTTTAAGCTCCGGCCAAATCTGCGCGTCAGCGAAGCGGGAGCGTCCTGAATTCGAACGAAAACCATCCCGCGTTGTGGTCGTGTATGTGCAAGGCACCATAGATTAACACGACCTACGTCCGCCGCGCGTCTGACGCTCCCGCTTCGCAGTCGCTTTGGTTGCGCAAGTTAGGCCGCAGCTCCAACTGGCAGTGTGGTGTTCATTCAAATAAACTTTTATATAAATGTGTTTTCCAAGTGTCGATTGTTTATAACAGCGCGCGCCAAACGCTCGCCCGTTAGCGGCACGGCGAGTGGCGTCCCGCCGAGTCCCGAGCGGGTAGTGGGACGGTCCAGGTCCAGGCCAGGGGTGTCGCAATCACAACGTGAGTATTTGGATCGATTGGGACGAAAACTATGTCACTCACTATTATTATTCGAAACTCTTGGCTGGTTTGTCATAAAGGTTACGTTTTTAAAACTACCTAAAAGGTATAAATATCGAACTAAAAACAAATGAAGAACGGACTGAAAAGTATCTTATGTAAAGATTTTATAACCCTATTCGCTGGGTGCGAAGGTATTATAATCGATCGCAACGCTCATGGTGGCAAAAAGTTGAAATAATGTAGGCTCTGTAATCTGTTTGAAAACGATATTTAATTTATTACTAGCGATACAGGAACAATTATATATGTTTATTATCACTTAATAAAATTATTAAAGTAGCTTTATCCTCTTGTTTTACAAAATCTACAACTACAAAAGAAGTAAACAAACCCTGATATAACCAAAATAAAACACTCTTTTTGAATAGATCTCACTTGCCATATTTAATTAAATTGACCAAAAATGATTTCACAACACTTTGTCCACCCAAATCACAGTAATTTTGAAATTCACATTAATAACACAATACGTATCGTATTTTTTAACATTTTTCACAATGCCGCCATTACATATCAAAACGTCAAAACGGTCAGGTCAGAGCCAACAAAGTTGCAACACGCTAGGTGGCGCTAAAAGCGTGCACGGAGTCAATACAGAAGTTTTAAATCTAAAAACCTAAAAATATCCGAATCCTTTACATTCAATACATGTTCGTTCATGCGAGTTGTCTCCCATAGCGACATCTCGCTCGTCGTCGCCGTCGTCTCGCAGCAGCGGCCCCGCATCGTTGGCGACGCGACGGCGACCGTCCGCGATCGCTCGCCGGTTCTAGAAAAACTAATCTTTCCACTGTTTTAACTTTCTTTCACATTTAATACATTCCACTTAACTTTTCTTGTCGTAATCATCATTTATTGCAAAAGTATGGTACAGTCAACGGCAAAACAGGGCAATCAATTTCAAGCAGTTGTAAACTTAAATGCAAAATATTAAGGTTCAAAGTTAATTAGAGATTTTTGACAGTTTTTTCTTGATGTGCTGCAACCAGCAGGTTGAATATAATCACAGATAGTATAATACTATCGTCAGAAGTATTTAATAAAACCTTTTTCAGCAAATAAATAGAATTACAATAGATCATTCTAGGTCATTTTCTAAAATCTTCGTAAAAGATAAAACATTAAGAATTTAAATTATTATATCTGATTAGAAATGTCTGCATATATTAAAAGTTTAACAAGATGTTAAATATAAAAAATATCCGAATCCTTTACATTTAATACATGTTCATACGACTTGTCTCCCATAGCGACATCTCGTTCGTCGTCGCCGTCGTCTCGCAGCAGCGGCCCGGCGTCGTTGGCGACGCGACGGCGACCGTCCGGCATTCCGCGGTCGCTCGCCGGCTCTAGAGAAACTAGTCCAACGAGGTAAGATAATCTAAATATATTAAAAAAAATACTAGAAAAATCGACTTACCCGTTAGCAGCTCAAACGGGATTTCGCCGTCGTCCCGTCTCAGCAGCTCGATTTTTTCTAGTATTTTTCCTAATTATCTAAATGATTAACACTGGCCTGCAAAACTAAGTACTACAGAGGTCTATTTTCATACAAACGAGGTAACTTTGAAGCATTGGTTCTCCGCCCAGGATTAAACGTGGTGTGATCTGATGATGGCCATCCAGGGAGTGAATGGAGAAGATTCAGATCCCCATACACACCCAATTGATCTGATCAGCATTCTAAGGCTCGTATTACAGAATCAAACTCAAACTCAAATCTCTGCTTGAGTACAGTTAGATAGGGATGGCGCTATATCCGATGAATAGCACCATCCCTATCTAACTGTACTCAAGCAGCAAGCAGTGCTTGAGTCTCGTCCGGAGACGGACCTTAGAGCTGTAAGGATAAGAGTTATCAGTTACAGCATTTCCATAAATTTTAATGCTATTTTCGTAGTTTTTTTAAACATATCCAAACAGCTCTTAGAATGCTGATCAGATCTATGGGGATCTGAATCTTCTCCATTCACTCCCTGGATGACCATCATCAGAACACACCACGTTTAATCCTGGGCGGAGAACCAATGCTTCAAAGTTACCTCGTTTGTATGAAAATAGACCTCTGTAGTACTTAGTTTTGCAGGCTAGTGTATTTAATTGTTTATTATGCCTGAATTTAATTTATTCTATAGAACGAGCAGATCTAATAGTGTGGTCGGTTCTGCCGTAAGAAGACGCGAATCCGTAGAGAGAACAGCGCCATCTAGAGCTCCCACCGCCACATTACGACTCTTACAGCAAACTAGGGACGCGGAGGGAGTGTTGAGGGTAAGTGCCAAGCTATACTCAACTTTATTAAATGTTTTGAAGGTGCATTTTAGGCGTCTTGGCGCATAATGTCCTTTTCTCAAAATGTCCTTTTCTCGAAATGTCCTTTTCAGAAAGTCCTTTCTCAAAAAGTCCTTTTCTCAAAATGTATTTTTCTCGAAATGTCTTTTTCTCAAAATGTCCTTTTAAGATTCAATTTTTTTTTAACAAATACATATTAAAGCTTTTTTAGTTAGTAGCTTATCTAAATTATCATCAAAAACACAGACATGCAATGCATGTAAATATTTATTAAGTCTAAGAATGTTATAAAGTAATGAGTAATATAGTTATAAAATTATAGAAATATGATGGAAAGAATCAGAAATAAAAAAGTAAATATAATCATGAACCAGTCTCTTTATTTGTAGTCAAAAATATTATTTATTTATCATAATTAACATCTATAAATATTGCATATTAAAAGGACATTTCGAGAAAAGGACTTTTTGAGAAAGGACATTTTGAGAAAAGGACATTATGCACCAAGACGATTTTAGGGTACGGCTGTTGGAAAATATCGTATATCTAGTCTAATGGATATTCAGCTTTACCGCAATACTTTCTGATGTATTTCATGTTACAGACCTTGGAAAAATTATAAATTCAGGATGATGTCTGACGTTTAGTCGGAATAAGAGAAGGTTACAATACGTTTTAATATTATAACTTGTTAATTATTGGCGGAATCATTTAAGATATTTCATGAATGCTTGTTATAAATTTCTGAAAGGGCATTCATTTTATTAGGGTTCCGTACCCAAAGGGTAAAAACGGGACCCTTTTACTAAGCCTCCGCTGTCACCAGGCTGTATCTCATGAACCGTGATAGCTAGACAGTTGAAATTTTCACAGATGATGTATTTCTGTTGCCGCTATAACAACAAATACTAAAAATGTAATAAAATAAATATTTAAGGGGGGCTCCCATACAACAAACATGATTTTTTGCCGTTTTTAGGGTTCCGTACCCAAAGGGTAAAAACGGGACCCTATTACTAAGACTCCGCTGTCCGTCTGTTTGTCTGTCTGTCTGTCTGTCACCAGGCTGTATCTCATGAACCATCATGATAGCTAGACAGTTAAAAATTTCATAGATGATGTATTTCTGTTGCCGCTATAACAACAAATACTAAAAACAGAACAAAATTCATATTTAAGGGGGGCTCCCATACAACAGTTTTTTTTGCCGTTTTGGTACGGAACCCTTCGTGCGCGAGTCCTACTCGCACTTGGCCGGTTTTTTGCTTTATATTAATAAAGACAACAGGTAGACAGTTGAAATTTTCACAGATGATGTATTTCTGTTGCCGCTATAATAACAATTAATAAAAACCGAATAAAATAAATATTTAAGGGGGGCTCCCATACAACAAACGTGAGTTTTTTTGCCGTTTTTGGTACGGAACCCTTCGTGCGCGAGTCCGACTCGCACTTGGCCGGTTTTTATAATACATTATCTAGGTTGGTGTCTATGTTGGTTGGTCTTAACGGTCTTAACATGTCTTAACTGGTACATACAACCAATGTTATAGATAGTGTATTCAAAAAAGTTGGTGTACTGTTTTATAAATAAATCAAAAATTGGTATTTGGCAGTTTTTTTAATCTTTTAAAACAAAACAATAAATATTTATTGTCGTAGAGCCCCGAAGACAGTTCAGCGTGCGACGGCGGCAGAGTTCGAGACGACGACTCGGAAGCGTCCAGCGTTTGTTCTGAGAGGAGTCTGGATTCGTATAGGAGACATGATGTAAGTCGTTTATATATTTGTCCCTTTAGAATCAACCTCTATGTTGGTTATGTGCAGTGGCAAAATTTCATAATATTAGATCTTTAAGAGGCCGTAGCGATTTTGCCGCTGACTGCAGCTCTCTCGCTCGCACATTTCATGTTTTCTCCAGATTTCTTAAATCTGAGTGCGCAATTTAAAAATGTGTCTCGGCCACTTTTCGCTTTATAAGATTACAGACATTATAAAATATGACGGCACGTTTATGTTTTTTTACGCATATTTTGTATTTCATGTTGTTTTTAATTGCTAATCAATAATAATTACAATTTAAAGCAATAAAACAATGATAAAACATTGTCAAGTCATAAAATCAAGTAAAATAATCAAAGAGGGGATTTACGTCCGTGCGGGCTTGCGAGTGAAGTCAGCGCCCGAATTTGTTTTGCTTGTTGTTGCGCCGTGGCGTGAGTGGGGTAGTAGTGGGGCGCGACCGGGCTTTATAAGCGGGCGGCGCTCGTATTGGGACACATTCAATCAGAAATCAGAATATTTATTTGCACAATATTGTGTACATACATTGAGATTGGTGACAATGTTTTTAATAAAGTTTCAACAATATTCTGCCTTAAGTTTGTAGGCATGCAAATGTTAGTAAGTGTCAGCTATCTATAGTGAATATTATTACCACTAAGTACCTATTACTATTTTAAGACGTCAATAAATTACAAAATTGTCAACAGAAATCTCATATTCAAAATTAAATGTCAATTATGCAAAATTATCATTAATAAGTCAGATTAAGTAGAGATGTCATTTTTTTTCTCCAAATATTCCTTGGTCGAGTAGAAACTGTACTGTAGGAGCCAATTAAATAATTTATTCCTGAAAATATTTTTCTCTATTGGTTGATTAATAATGTCTAGCGGTAGTTTATTAAATATTTTGATTTGATCGTGAGCCGTGGCGCTGTACGTTCGCTCGCAATTCTGCATACCTTTTAAAATAAATAGCGCTTTCTCCAACGCCCATGGATATGGTTGAATTATATGGTCAGCTCGGCACTCCGTCAAATATATTTTAGTTTTTGTTGCTAAAGTAGGAGCGTTTTACCTACCATTAAAACGCATATTGTGTCTGAAGCCTTATTCGAAGCCTTGGTAAACAGATTGAGAATAGCGAAGCCTTTCCGTTTCCCGTTCAGCATCATTATTATAGGTCTATCTTACCAAATTACGTCACATCCGTATCCGATCTCACCCCACTATGTTCACCAGGCGGCCATTGCTGGTTTTCGCGCTCATTGCAGTCTCAAAATCTGAAAAATACTTTACAACTAATTAGCATTGAATGCATACCAGGCAGCCCTTGAAGGTAGGCTTCGAATAAGGCTTTAGACACAATATGCGTTTTAATGGTAGGTAAAACGCTCCTATTGTGTCCTATTCGCCGTTATTCGAAGCCTTGGTAAACAGATTGAGACATTGTTTGTTATCGCCTGGTGAACAGGGACAGGACGCCAATGTGACACTTTAAATCATAAATAGTTTATTACTCTTAAAAATTATTTTAATTTAGATCAAAAGAAATCTTTCTTTAAAATTAGTAAAGGGAAGAAAAAAAAATAATAATACAAAAACATAACAATTAAAACTGAAACAAAGTCCATTGACAAATCAGCTTTAAATAAATTCTCATAAAATTTACTTAAGCAATTATTTAACATACATTATCTAACTCATAATATTTTAGTCATGTTATCGTTTAATATGACTGCTGGCTGACAGTGCATCTCTGCTTAAGTCGCGTCGATCGCCTACTTCAAAATTATCTTGGACAAGACAACGTTTTCTTCTCAGATTCTTTAATTACAACTGTGGTGTCAGTTGCTGCACAATTATTTCACTTAAAGATACAAACCTTACTAAAAAAATCTTTATAAAATCCCTAACTGGATTTAGATATCATAATAAAATAAACCTTTGTGAACGCGATCACAAAGTTATTACTTCTATATCAGATACTTGATTAAATTACTTTAACGTAAACTGCGAACTGAACTCAATAAATACCTACCCAAAAATAAACGTTATACGACTGACTTAAGCCAAAGGTAACTTTTTTAGATTTAACCTTTGGTGTTGATTAACTTAGGCCGACTAGCTAGCTAGAGAGCACACAGACATGTGTGCGCCACTGTCTGCGACATCTTGTTGTGTCACGTCTAACATAAATTTTATGTGTAGGTGGAACAAGCACTAGTATTACACGTAAGTGTTATATAAATTGCTATCGAATATTAATTAACATTAACAAGTCCCTTTGAATTTTTACACTTAATAAAACATTTAGTATTCGATTGGTCAGCAGTAGTCAGCACACAGCAGCTGTGTTAGCCAAAAACAAAACAAAAAATAAATAGTTAAGTAGGTACATACTTATTTAGCTAAGTACTCACTACACTTAACTGTAACATTTTTAATTATCATCGCAAAATTAAATGACATCTTAACATTGGGAATCAAAATACTAGGTATAGACAAAATAATAAATGTAATAGATAAAATCAAAAGATGTATTTAAAGAACAAATATGACAGTACTGCATATCAAAGAAAGAAATATGACTTTAATTATTTCAACATGTCTTTACTTTCTGTAGACAAAGTTTCGTCTTTTGTAGGTAAAGGTAAGTAAATAAAATATTTTATTTTTATCAATCTATAAAATAAATATTTAAAAGAAAATTAAATCAATTAAGTTTCTAAATGTCATGGTTTCTATGGCCATCGGAAAAACTGCACGCAGCATAAACTTAATACTTATATAACATTCGTTTTGAACTTGAATTTCTAACAATATAGCAAAAATTTTGCATATCAACAATGATAGTAATAATAATTACAATTAATATACTTGCATTTAATTATTCAATTAAAATCACATAAATACTTTGGAATCATCCACCAAGAAGATTACCTCTGTTATCTAACAAATCAAGTATTAGCACCCGGATAAATAAACAAGAGCCGGGTGCCAGTGCTGCCCCATGGTAATTAAGCTTTGATTAGGAAAGCATATTTAAGTAACTTAATCGCAGACACCAACCGATATAACATCAGATCGACAGTGTTTACAACAACTGACTTATGTCAAAGTGCAATTAGGGGTATTATTTTAAAATGATTTCCAGAATACCTATGGTACATGTATGGTAGCTAAATAGAAGTGCTTTCATATTCTACTGAAATATTCAACAAGTATTTAAGTAAGTATATAACAAAATGTTAACTTGATATCTACACCGTGCTAAGATTATAATCAAAATATAGAATGATTCAATCAAGGTCTGAGTAAAATCGAGATTCCCCAAGAATTAAATAGGGTTTATATCACAACAAAACATTTACAAGTTAAAGTGATTTTTAAAATTCCTATCTATTAATGTACACCACAACGTGGTCAAAGTACAATAAAAACTAGCACTTTATGTATTTATGTACATACACATTACACGCCCCCGGCAAATCGGATATCAATGCACTTTGTAATAAAACCAACATCATCAGACTATCTTCATAAAATTTAAAATGTAAAACAAGCACAACCCTTGCAGTGACCACTTAACTAAACCCACAGCTTTAAAACTAGCTAGGATATCTGATCTGTCCTCGGACTCATGAGACAATATTAGTCTTCAAAGCATACAAATGAATTTAAAATTTTCAAACAAAACATAATATCTGCTACACTTATTTTGGTTACAGTGTATCCAAAAGGGACATCACCAGTTAGGTTATATTAAAACTGTGACCTTTTGGTCACAAAACGGCAAAATAAAGCGCGAGCCGAGCGAGCGCATCGAGTGTGCCACGGCAGCGACCAGTGAAGCACCAGAACGCAACTGTTGGTGAACCTCCTTTGCGACACCCGGACTTAGCTAGCACCCGGTTCGATATTTTTAATAAAGAAACATTTTAAATAACTGGAAAATATATTGATTGAAATATTCAATCGTAATAACTTGTTTTACCAGGTCCACGGTTATAAAAATAAATATTAATAAATAACTCACCAAAGAAAATTTCAAAATGTCATCTTCTGGTTGTTCTGTAAGCAGCAACTAGTGGTTGTTAGAAACATGGTGCCCACCAGAAGTACGGGAATATCTTGGATGATCCCCTTTTTAAGTTCCTCCCCCTCAGGGATTAAGGACAGTATTTACACAGAATAATTAAATAAAATAAAAAGATAAAATACGTTAAAATATGTACGGTGCCTGGACGGTGCTCATCAAAAGCAACCGAAATATTTTTTATATCAAAACATCAACCGACGGTGCTCAGGAGCGACCGGCCGAATTTATGTTAAACCATAATAAATGTTTATCGAATGTAAATATATTTATTGATATTACATAACTATAATGACGGTACCCATCAAAGGGTGACCGAATTTATGTTAAATAGTAAGATACTTAATCAACGGAATCCATCAGGAGTGACCGCCAGAGTTCAATCAACGGTGCTCAAAAGCGACCGGATAAATCCAAATTAAAAATATTGTTATAACTCACACAGCTCTTAACATGTGGGGCTTACTACCATAGAGGAAGTAAACAGCATGTTTTAATTACAAAATTATGTAAATACAACTTTCATAAACTTGTGTCAACGGTGCCAGGAGCAGCCGATAGACCTTCCCCGGTTCAGTTGCGGAACAAGCTGGAACCGAGGGGTATAATAATAATAATAGAAAATATCTAATTACTATGATAAACTTTTGAGTTCCCTGCAATTAAAAATAGATTTCAAATTTTTTAAAACAGTTCCCACAATTAATTTTATTGATAGAGCTGTACCTGACAAGCATACATATCAGTATCACACATATATTCAATCAAAGGTTAAAACACGTTTTTTTTTTTTTTTTTTTTTTTGGGCCGGAACCTTCGGTGGTGTACGCAGATAAGGTCCTTCAAGTTTCATCACAATCAAATTAATGGTTTTGGAAAGCATACAAATAAAAAGCATTCATTTTTATTTATACACAAGAAAAGATTAGTACGCTCATTGGGAATTGAACCCGGGCCATTTTGCGCATTGATAGCGTTTACTGCCGCTGCATCAAATACGCCATCAATTGTAATATTCCGCAATCAAGTCAATATCTGACTGTTTAAATGTTTTAATTAAACACCAATTTACAGGCAAGATTCTTTTGTAAAACCACTGACTACTTATTCTTGTTCAAAGTGCCTCGTTACGTATCACTAATCAGATTCAAAGCAGTGACTTAAAAAAAAAATATACTCGTTCAAACGACTACGGCTAAACAACATATCTCAATAAAATAGGGCACAATGGTTAATCTCAACACTGGTCAAGTAAAACTATGAGTCGAACGAAATGCCACGGCAATGGCCGGATAGTGCTAGGATTCAAGCAGCATACACTTTCTCATATTTTTAGAAACACAAGTATTTGTGCACTCAGCTCACATTCAACACAATATAGCTTTACCAAAAATGAATAGGACAATATAACGAAACTTGTTTTCCGTAACATAAAAATTTTCATAAGCATTAAATTTGTCAAAATTATAACGTTTTTAGGAGATCGCATAGGCCAAAAGCGAACATCACTCATGAACGGCAATTTTACGAATGTAAGAATTAACAGAAATTATTTTTCAACATATCGTGGGTAGAATCATATCATTATTAAATAATGGAAAAATTTCACTGACCTTATGGCGAGGCGTTAGATTACCTCAATCCAATTCAAATCACGCGTCATATTTACTGTAGATCCATGCCCTCGCCCTCGTTCTCTGCTACTCCACGAACATGACGAAAACGGAGACGACACAAAGTCGGACCCAACTAACACTGATTTTACGTATGGTTTTTTGGAATTTCTACGCACACGCATTTTAAATAACCGAAAATAAATCGTAAGATGTTACTTTTCAACAAAAATATGTAATATAAAATCTAAATTCGAATTAAGAATTTTACGAACGCTAACAGCGTTTGACCTACTTTAGAAAACTTTAAAATTCGAATGCTAACAGCATTTGACCTACTTAGGCAATTTTTTTAAATTTCAAACGCCCACAGCGTTTGACTAGATGTGAACGGTTGCGAAAAAAGGACGCCAATGAGCGCGAAAACCAGCAATGGCCGCCTGGTGAACATAGTGGGGTGAGATCGGATACGGATGTGACGTAATTTGGTAAGATAGACCTATAATAATGATGCTGAACGGGAAACGGAAAGGCTTCGCTATTCTCAATCTGTTTACCAAGGCTTCGAATAACGGCGAATAGGACACAATACAAAATTCTTTCGTTTCTAGAAGTTATTTGAACTGGCAAATACGATAACTTTTTATACTTCAGCAACTCGGAACTGAAATATATGTTGAAATGTCCGTAATCTTATATTGCGAAAAGTGGCCGAGACACATTTTTCATTTACGCACTCAGATTTAAGAAATCTTGAGAAAACATGAAATGTGCGAGCGAGAGAGCTGCAGTCAGCGGCAAAATCGCTACGGAGTCTTAAGGTATGATTCCGATCTCGGCAGCAAGCAGCAATGCTCCGCTAACTTCAAATTCTTCTTCAAAGTCTTTCATAACATTTCGGTTCAATTTGGAGCGCACTGCTGCGGCTACACTGCTGCTTGCTGCCGAGATCGGAATCATACCTTTATGCCTTATGAAATTGACGTTTTGTATGAAGAATTTTTAACAAATTGAATTTTCCATAATAGCTTTTTCATAATTTATTTAACAACCGTTAACGCTATTGTAACAAAACGTTTATGTACAAATGTTTGAACATTAAGCTAACTTAGGTAACATAACTTGAATGAAAAAAAAAATCTTTGGCTAAGTTACAATGGCTATAGTGGTCAATTTCGCTAACAAAAAAAGGAGTCACTTTCAATGTTATTTTTAATGCTGAAAAAAACAAAATAAATTGACTTTAATAGGGAATATGCATGTCACCGATTTTGATAAATTTGAGCTTGATCACTTCGGACACGTATAAAAAAATTATTTGATTTTCTCACGCATTATAATTTTGATTTTGATAAAAAAAAATATGCATATTCCCTATTATGCTGATAATTGATGGCTGTGGTCATAACTTGAGTAAGATCTAGCAACTGATAAATATAAAAATAAAAGAGGACGGGGCTAAAAATCCGGGCATTTAAAGTAGGGCTATTAAAGATATTAAAGAATAGGCCACATTTGACACTTCATCAAAATTTCTCAACGTAACCTTGAAACGGCGGGCATCAAATATAATATATTTTTTCGATGTTAGAACAGCACAATTGCTTAATTTTTTTCAATTACGAATATATATTTACGGTAAAGTGACCGAAAAAATTTACTATACGATTTATTTTCTCTGAAAAATCATTCTAAACATTATAAACAATTTTTGTTTTATGAAAACTTCACGTCGTTACAATGTTATGTCAGTGAAAACTTTTTCTTTTTAAACACTAGGGATGTTACCCGAAAATCGAAAAATCGAAAGTTGAATGCAAGGAGTACTTGTGAAGGAATATTTTCACCATAAATGAATAATGCCAATTTTTATATAAGAAATTGACGGCACGCGGCAACAAATTTTATTTCCATTATTTATCGCAGGTAGATACTTGAAAGTCATATTATTTCAAATCTTCATTAGCTTTGTTAGCATTTTTTAGGGTTCCGTAGCCTATTGGCAACAAACGGAAACTTTATAGATTCGTCATGTCGTCTGTCTATCTGTCCGTCCGTAACGATTTTAATACAAAAAAAAAGATTAAGTGGGGCTCCCCATACATGGAACTGATAACTGAATTCATATCCCGTGTTCGAAATCTTTCTGATGGTGTATCGATTCATTCACTTTAATAGATGTTTTGAAGCTATGAATACCTACGGTCACCTCACTATGAGTCAAAAATTGACAAATGTCAAATGTGGCCTATTAAAGTGGCCCTACTTTAGTTATGCAGCACAAAGGGAGTGAACACTGGTTACATAATAACGACCATAATTTGTATACTCTTAAATATTTTTCACTTCTCATGCTTGTAAAGTTCGTCTTTATGTTGGGTATAGGCTGCATAAAATCGCTTTTTATGCTCTAGTGCATAAAGTAAAATCTTCGTCTAAGTCTCAGACTTTAAGACAAAGGTCGTCAGGTAAACAGCCACACATGCAATTAAACTTCATTGAATTAACTTGTTATTTCATTCTGTTTTTTCACTTTTTTTATTTTTGAAAATGGTTATCAATTTTATTGAAAGACCTTGATAATTTTTTTTTCAATTTTTGAATATGGGTATCAAATGAAAGGCCTTGATGAGCACATTCCAAAATTATATATTTTTTTAAGAAAAGATGATTTTTTTTATTCAAATTTTTGAATATGGGTATCAAATGAAAGGCCTTGATGAGCACATTCCAAAAATATATATTTTGTCACAAAAAATTAAGAAAAACATTTTTTTTTTCAATTTTTGAATATGGGTATCAAATGAAAGGCCTTGATGAGGACATTCCAAAAATATATATTTTGTCACAAAAAATTGAGTTTTTTTTTTTAATTTTTGAATATGTGTATCAGATGAAAGGTCTTGATGAGCACATTCCAAAAATATATAATTTGTCACTAAAATGTTAGAAATATTTTTATTTTTACATTATTGTTGTTTAATTTTCTCACAATCGAAGTGAAAAGCATAACTCGTACATAAAACCCATTTTACCCTCGACTTGACTATAAAATGATGCGTTTTATGCACTTGTTGTACAATCTACTATTCTATACTTGAACGATAAATATTTAAAACTTAAACCACATTGATGTCACACCGCTTTAGTGTTTCAATTTTTCAACATCAATTTTAAAATCGCGTCTGTCGAATGTAGGATTTACGTGTTTCAAAACGCCAAAAATACTTCCGCAAAGGCAATCACTTGCGACTGTAGGTAAAGTCAGTTCGCTTAGATAGTGTCGGTACACCCACAAGCACTTGTGTTCAGAGTCAGGAATACCTGTAAGAAACACAACCTTTAACTACGGCATTCTATGTAAACTACCAAAATCCAAATTCACTTGGTACGCCGGTGTACGCCGCCCGAGGTATCCTTTGTTTATACGGCGGCATCCTTTGATAAAAAGCGGCACGTGCAAATGCGGTGCGATAAAAGGGCGACACTAAGCGAACGGACTTTACTTGCTAAACACCCATACCTTGCGGATACTGTATCAACTTTATTTATCATTATCTCATTTTAATATACAGAGTGTATCGTGGACTGGGTCGGGGCGACTCGGGTGGGAATGCTCCCCGCCCCCTCCCCCTCCACCGGATGACATCATAGCATTATGTGCTTGCACACATTGGACCGAGCGGAAAGATGGCCTCACACATTTGGTGAGTCATATACATCATATACTGTCTTTTTAGTACTCAAACCAGGGGGTCTCACTCCACGCTTAAACTTTTATGTTAGCGTACCGCCCGCGGCTGACTCAGTCGAGCCAGTGCGCGAGGGGTGGCGCGTTTCGGTTGAGACAGCGTGACAGAAAGAGAAACGCTTTACGGCTTTATTTAACATCAATTCCTCTGTAATATTTTTATCGCAAAAAGAAAATATGCAAAGTTGTTAATTATTCTCAGTAAATTGGCTACATTACATGTTTGTATTTTCGAAAGTATTTTCTTTATTGACAATGTCAATAAAGTGATAAATAAAAAAGTATTCTGTTTACAACTTTTTTAATGTTTATTTCCTGTGACCGACGCTTAAAGAACAACGACCACTTCTCATACAAGTGCTGACTTGTCAAATAAATCATTTTTTAGGGTTCCGTACCCAAAGGGTGAAAACGGGACCCTATTACTAAGCCTCCGCTGTCCGTCTGTCTGTTTGTCACCAGGCTGTATCTCATGAACCGTGATAGCTAGACAGTTGAAATTTTCACAGATGATGTATTTCCGTTGCCGCTATAAAAACAAATACTAAAAACAGAATAAAATAAATATTTAAGGGGGGCTCCCATACAACAAACGTGATTTGTTTGCCGTTTTTGGTACGGAACCCTTCGTGCGCGAGTCCGACTCGCACTTGGCCGGTTTTTTATGGTTGATGTATTATATTATGATAATAAAATTATATTTAAATAATAGCGATGACTGTAGAACACTAGATTCATTGAATTTTAATTTGGCAATCAGAAAAATATGTAATGGTAAAATCAATAATATGTTCTTGTTTATATTAATCGTAATTATTGTAAATCTTATTATTTTCTATTTATGTATTGCCGATTTTTTTTTAGTTAGCAATTTATTTATAAATAGCAATAAAAAACTGTCAGCCCACACACGATGGTTGATAAAATCTACATTTTCACACGTCAGAAATGGGCGTCCTTCTTACTATTTTGTTTATATATTGACATTATTGCGTTACATTAATATTAACATAATCATTATTTGTAACCCACAGGCCAACTACCTAAACAGCGGTCGTCTCCTAAACGATGAACAGTTGCGTCGTTTAACCGAACTTCTCAACAAAATGTTCGTGGACGCTCATACCAAAGTATTCTCTCTACTATTGGACGCTGTGTGTGAACTGTTACTTGTGCACTGGCAGCAGTTGAAAGACTGGCTTTATCAGTTAATGTTCAGGTAAGTCACTTCCTAACAAACCTGCTAGTTTGTCTTTCACACGAAATTCAATTAACAATAAATAATATTGGGCCTAACATAGTGCCTTGAGGTACATCAAATCTAAGTAAGATGAATAACAGCGGGTTTAGAGCACTTCCTTGAAGGACACCATTCCTATTAGTCAAAAAGAACAGCGGTCCTAACATACTACCTTGAGGTACGCCTCGCCTATATTATGTTGAAAGACTAGCTTTATCAGTTAATGTTCAGGTTTGTTATTTTTATTTATAGTTACTTTTAGATTCTATGTCACTGTAAGATTTTTTTTCAATAACTATGTATTCAACTAAGGGACCAAAATATACCCTTAAAGTACACCAAATATAAGAAGAATAACAGCAGGCCTAAAATACATCTTTGCGGTACACCAAATCTAAGTAAGAAGAATAACAGCGGGCCTAGAACACTTCCTTGAAAGACACCATTCCTATTAGTTAAGAATAACAGCGGTCCCAACATACTACCTTGAGGTACGCCTCGCCTTTATTAGTGGTTCTGAACAAAATGTTCGTGGACGCTCATACCAAAGTATTCTCTCTACTACTGGACGCTGTGTGTGAACTGTTACTTGTGCACTGGCAGCAGTTAAAAGACTGGCTATATCAGTTAATGTTCAGGTTAGTTTAATTATTGTTACTTACTTTTAGATTTTATGTCATTGTAAGCGTATTCTCTAACCAAAATAGACCCTTTAATGACTTAAAATAAACCGACCCTTTAAAACACCAAATATGAAAAGCAGATTTATGTTTAACAAAGTGTGTTTTTTACACAGACTACTGATGAAACTCGGCACGGACATCTTAGGCTCTGTTCAGAGCAAAATCATGAAGACGCTCGACGTTATTCACGAGTGCTTCCCGGCTGAGTTGCAGCTACACAATATATTCAGGTAAGTACAAGTAAATAATATAATACTAAATAAATAAATAAAAGAATTGCCTGTTTGTTTGACACAGGGTGTTAATAAATGAATCGAAAACGGGAAAACCGTTTCTTCGGATCATCAAACTGAACAACATATGGGACCAACTCTGGTATCGCAAAAAAAAACCGTGATTCTTACAATTCACAATGCGTGAAGATAGTCAGTCAGAAGCAGACCCACTCCCACAGCACCCGTTCACGAGCATGACGCAGTATACATATTTTGGAACTTAGGCTTCCTCCAAAGCCTTCCACGATCTATATTGCGCCACTTTTTTTTAAATGACCTAGTAATATGGTTTTTAGCTCTTACAGCGCTCCGGGGTGTCGGTGTTTCAATTGTGTTTCAGTTTTGGGTTTATGAATCAAGAACTTTGTGAAAAAACATGACAATTCAAGCGATTGAAATACAATTATGACGTCTGCCGGGCTTTAAATTAAAACAGATAAATCGAGCCCCAATCAGGCCAAAATGGCGAACCCCAATTCATGATACCGAGCAAATATAGATATCTTCCAAATAACACAATACGAAAATTCTTACTTCGATTTATCGGTTTTAAGTTGAAGCTTGGTAGACCCGCCGAAGTTCGAAAAGCTAGCCGGTAGGGCCCCTGGCTGATTTTTTACACGACTGCCCAAAGCAAAAAGAGTGTATATGTGTTCAGGGTTCATGTATGTTTGTGGGTATGTGAGTTTCTTTATTCCACTATATCTTCTAAATGCCTGAACTGATTTGGATAAATGGGGTATCGTTACAATCCTTACAGCATCCCGAGTGACACTGGCTATATTTTTTTAGAAAATATGGCGACTGTACGACGCCATTTTCAAATTTGAAAAAAAAAAATTCTTCAGTTATTACAATATGGGCATCAAATGAAAGGCCTTGATAAGCACATTCCAAAACTATATAATATGTCACTAAAATGTGTGAAATAAAAATGAATAAATTAAAAAAATATTAAAAACACGACTGCCCTGCCAAAAACGAACTAAAAGTTAAACAACAAGTGTCATTGCAGTCGGGGGACCTCTTTGATCAAAAATTGTTCCATAATAAGGTTTGTCCCCCGACTGCAATGACACTTGTTGTTTAACTTTTAGTTCGTTTTTGGCAGGGCAGTCGTGTTTTTAATATTTTTTTAATTTATTTTTGATAATTTTAAGAGCTCTCGCAGACAAGACTTTCTATAGGCCGATAGTTGGATTTAATATGAAAAATCGGCCAATACCAAATCGTTGTAATGTGAACAGTTGCATTCTTCTTCATACTGATTAAAGGGCCCGACCCAACTATCGGCCAACAGAAAAACTGTAGTTTGCGAGGGCTTTAAATCTTCATTAATATTTGGGACCATTAGCTGTCCCTATTTCGAATCTGTTTACTTTCTATATCATACAATTTGTATGTCCAACCAGATTCCTAGCCGACGGAGCAACAGCTCCGACGACGAAGACCAAAGTAGCAGCGCTGAGGTTCCTCGCCGACCTTGCACACGACTACTGCACGCCTAACAGTCTCTGCGTGGCGTTACAAGGTAAGACATAACTCCAGGGCTCTGTCACTCCGCGCGCGAGTATGATTTCATACAAATTCATACGTCAGAAAAGATAAGACCTACGCGATAGAAAGAGAGGCAGGCAGCTGTGTGAATGTTTTAGAGCGAAGGGAGCGCTGTGCGACCTGAATTGCACTTTATTGTGTCGGAGCAAGAGTCGCAATTTATTTAAACGATTTTGCGGAGTGCAACTTCTGTACGCTAGTACTATTATCTATTCTGTGATAACTAAAGGCCGGATTTGCGGTGGCAGGAATACAAACTTGCTAGTGATTACCAAATTATCGTAAATGTTTTATATATCGATGTTTTGAAAATATTTTTGAAGTGGAACTTCTTTGATCGCGTCTCTATTTATTTTTTGTATTTTACCAAGGAGGATGTATTTCTTAAAAATTTGACATTTTACTTCACTCACTTTGACTTTGCTATCTTTGCATCAAGAAAAACTGCAGTGAATTTTATTACTTATACATTTCACGATTTTCACTTTCTTAATGTAGGAAGGTAATTTCTACTATTTCCGACAGTAACTCTATATTATCACGTTACATAATTATATATATTTTTTATCGATAAACGACACAAATAGATAATCAAGGTGCCCATGCACTATTAAACGTCATTTTATTCGTGCTACCGCAAATCCGGGGTCTGGTGATAACGCACCTACAATTCATTTTTTTTAAATTAACTTTAATATTAACTTAGTAGTTAATAGTGCCAGAACCGACCTGCTGGCGTGTAACCCTCAATTAACCTTCGGTTTTTGAGCTTCGGGATTTAGTATTTTAGGTATAATGTCCTTTAGTGATTATAAACGTGCGCCCAAACTACCATTCGGCCTTTCAATTTTCGGTCTTTCGTTCATAGGTCTCGTAAAATTAGTTCTTTTTCACTTCGGCATTATAATACATACCCATATTTGCGTGCTGCTTTAGTTTGAAGCATTTAGTTAGGATATTCTCGATCGCAGAACCTTTGCTTTGTTCTCTACCATTATAGGTGGGGCGTCAGGTGTGGCGGGGAGGGCCCTAATGAAACTCAGTATTGGCTGAGATGGAATTTCGATTCTAAATTCCAAAACGGAATTATTCCGAACGCGGTAGCTAATCCATACAGATCTATGAACACGCATGGTTTTCCTGTACGGAATTTTTATACATTATCGATATTCCAGGATTCCATCTGGTTTTGACGCAGACCGTCTTTTTCGCAAATGGTCATCGCGGAAAATTTGGTCACTTTCGCATAATGTCATTTTCGCAACTGGTCACTTTCGCAAAAGGTCAATTTCGCAGAATGTCACTCACATTTTTTTCTCAAACTCGCAATTTTGAGAAAAATAGTAAAAAAATGTGAATGACATTCTGCGAAAGTGACCAAATTTTCCGCGATGACCATTTGTGAAAATGACACGTCAAAACCTTTCGTCTGTATGTGGTTTACAACCGTTCTCTACCATTGTAGGTGGGGCGTCAGGAGTGGCGGGGAGAGCGCTAGTGAAGCTGGCAGTGTTGGCCGCGGAGCCGCGCGCCGCGGACGTGCGCACCGCCGCGCGGCGCGCGCTCGCCTGCCTGTACGACAGCAACCCCGTGCCGGTGAGTGGCGGCGGGACTGTAGGTGGGGCGGCAGGAGTGGGGAGGGCGCTAGTGAAGCTGGCAGTGTTGGCCGCGGAGCCGCGCGCCGCGGACGTGCGCACCGCCGCGCGGCGCGCGCTCGCCTGCCTGTACGACAGCAACCCCGTGCCGGTGAGTGGCGGCGGGACTGTAGGTGGGGCGGCAGGAGTGGGGAGGGCGCTAGTGAAGCTGGCAGTGTTGGCCGCGGAGCCGCGCGCCGCGGACGTGCGCACCGCCGCGCGGCGCGCGCTCGCCTGCCTGTACGACAGCAACCCCGTGCCGGTGAGTGGCGGCGGGACTGTAGGTGGGGCGGCAGGAGTGGGGAGGGCGCTAGTGAAGCTGGCAGTGTTGGCCGCGGAGCCGCGCGCCGCGGACGTGCGCACCGCCGCGCGGCGCGCGCTCGCCTGCCTGTACGACAGCAACCCCGTGCCGGTGAGTGGCGGCGGGACTGTAGGTGGGGCGGCAGGAGTGGGGAGGGCGCTAGTGAAGCTGGCAGTGTTGGCCGCGGAGCCGCGCGCCGCGGACGTGCGCACCGCCGCGCGGCGCGCGCTCGCCTGCCTGTACGACAGCAACCCCGTGCCGGTGAGTGGCGGCGGGACTGTAGGTGGGGCGGCAGGAGTGGGGAGGGCGCTAGTGAAGCTGGCAGTGTCCGCGCGCCGCGGATGTAGTGATGTACAAGACTCGAGTCCTTTTGTCTAGAGTTCGGAGTCGTTTTACAGGGCTCGCCTCGTTTGTATGAAGCTCGACGACTCGGGAGTCTTTTTCAGAGCTCGGACGATTTCGAGCCATTTTCACGGCTCGAGTCTTTTTCGGCGCACTAGTTGCGATGGGCTGCTGATGAATGAGGATAAGTAGAGCTAAAGCACAATAGATTAAGCATCTACGGTGCTCTTTATAACATTAGACATTCATCTTTTGAGTTCTAATTTAGAGACTAGAGTTAGGTTTAATATCTAGGCAACAAATCTTTAGTAATCCTATCTCTTACTGAGGATAGGGTATCGAAATCATCCATAAGTAGATGTAAACAATGTGTATGTCGCGTTTCCGATCTGTTGTGTAATATGTTTATTTATTACTTGTATAGTTCACGGCGCTGATGAGTGAACTGCCCGCAGAAACACAGGCGGTGGTGAACAGCGTGGTACAACAACATGTTCGCCGAACGTCTAGCAGTGAGTACGCTTTATTTGTTTACTAGCTTTTGCCCGCGACTTCGTCCGCGTGGATATTCGAGAAAATCCTATGAGAACCTTTAACCAAGTTAAATAGTATTCAATTTTTTAATTTAATCAAAATCAGATCAGCTGTTTTTCCGTAATCAAACGGGTCCCCACCAAGCGCGCTGCCCCTCTTTTTCCTCTTATACAATTTCATCCCCTATTTTAACCCCTTAAGACTTTCATAGAAACTTTCATCCCCTATTTTAATTATTTCAACCATTATTTCGTAATAAAGTGTAGCGTGTGTACTTTCTCAAGCTGTACTCTATCTCTGTGCCAAATTTCATTAAAATCGGTACAGTAGCTTAGGCGTGAAAGCTTAACAGACAGACAGACAGATTACTTTCGCATTTATAATATAAGTAGGGATGGATTAAGTATGGATTTTGTATTATTGATTTTGAATTTCGTTCTGTCAATTTACCCCATGGTAATCGTTTAAACAACATTATCTCGTAGTGTAAAAGTATGTAAATGGGCACCTAATATGATAGTGGCATAACATCTGTAGTCTCTATATTCTGTGGTACAATCAAACTTTCGTCCCCTATTTCAACCCCTCCAACCCTTATTTCGCAATAAAAGGTAGCCTATGTCCTTTCTCGAGCTCTACTCTATCTCTGTACCAAATTTCATCCAAATCGGTTCAGTAGTTTAGGCGTGAAGGCGTAGCAGACAGACAGAGTTACTTTCGCAGTTATAATATTAGTATATAATTTAATTACCTTTCTTCCATCAGGCTTTCTTTCATATTTGTAAATAAGTGTGGTAACTTTGGTTCAAACTTACACCCTTCAAGAACCCTTCCTGATCACACTGCCTAAAAAGCAAAAAGACTATTAGGGCAAAAGGACCAAAACGCAGAATGTCTAAAATGTAGAATGATTAAAATGCTAAATGACTTATGTATGACTAAAGTGAGACAGAAAGTCTAAAATGCAAAATGACTTAAATGGAGAAAGACTAAATAACTTCATTTCAGAATGCCGTTAACAATAAATTCAAATGGCCAGTAATTGTTTGATTGAAAATATATGAACAGACAAAGAAGTTTATACTACGATAGTTTGCGATATAGACGTTTTGCAATTTAGACCTTTTTAATCCTTAGGCAAACTGCTGTTTAGTCATTCTGCGTTTTAGACAATTTACTTAGTAGACGTTTTGCTCTTTAGACGTGAGTTTTAGGCATTATGCTTCGTAGACAATTTGATTTTTAGGCAGTGTGATCAGCAAGGTCAAGTCAAAGTCAAAGTCAAATAAACTTTATTCAAATAAACTTAATTATTAAGTACTTTTGAATCGTCTATATTTTCCTACCACCCGTTCCAGACTTTTTTAGCTGACAAGAAGAACGGGCACAAGAAACTTATCAGCTGTAACAGCCATAAGTAACGATATTTACAAACTTGAATATATCGTTACCAGATAATTACAACAGGGTGACAGGATTATTGGCAACAACATAGACTTATTAATATTACTTCAACAAAGTACTTATAGTAGCAAGTTATGTGTTACATCATTTCCACGCATTTTGATCTTTAAGATAATCGTCTACTTTATAATAACCTTTACCCATGAGCGTTTTTTTAACATGGTTTTTAAATTCATGCAAAGGAAGATCAATCACTTGTTGTGGAAGTTTATTAATAAAGATGAACCTTTCCCCATAAATGAACCTCTAGTTTTTGCAAGCCTAAATCTTGGAACGGCAAGTTTATCTTTATTTCTTGTAATAAACTGGTGAATATTGCTGTTCTTAGCAAATGAATCATAGTGTTTCCTTACATAAACTAAATTTTCATATATATATTGGCCTGCCAAAGTTAAGATATTTATTTCTTTAGAACAAACGACCCTTGCCTATGCCATTGCGAACGCGCTGCTTTGAAATCAGAACTCTGTGATTGGTAATAGAAATAGATAAATACATTATTCAAATAAGCTCACATAATAAGCATTTTTAAATCGTCAATTCTATTACCTTACCTTTTACCCTATTACCCATTATGACGTCTTTTAGCTGACAAGAAAAATAAGCGCAATATACTTGTCAGCTTTATTAGAAGGTTCGTTTGTTTTACGGTAGGTTGGACGCTATAAGGGTGGGTCCAGCCAGGGACAGGCCCCTATTTCACCAAATTGACATTTGTCAGTGACATATGTCGGCAAATTTTACAGTCTTTTTTCCTTAATAAGGGACAATTATGTTGTGGAACAGTGTATAATATTTACAAGTTGACAATTGTCACGCAAAGTTGACTCAGCTCCAATCTCATGTCAAGAATTACTGACAAATCTCCAAATATGTCGACTTGTAAAAGTCCCTTATTAAAGTAACGACAATTGTAAAATTAACCGACATATGTCGTTGACAAATGTCGACTTGGTGAAATAGGGCCCAGGAGGCCATGCTCTTTATTGGCCATAACTGGCCGAAACCAAAACCGAAACTTCGGTTGGTCACTAATATATTCTACTATGCTAATATTTATAAAATATCCACGTACAGCCGGCAGCGACAGTCCGCTGCGTACAGTCAGCAGCACAAGCAACGCGCAAGCGGACGACGTATATTCACGTATACGAAAAACTACGTCTGAAATACACACTTACACTGCTCAACATTCTAACGGTAAGTCAAACTCTCACTAAAACCAGGGGGGTGGAGTTTTTGGCGCCATTTTGTCGAGTGCGGTTTGTTGTCTATTTTAATTATTTGAAAATTGATTCATAGTGGATATTGTGTCTTAAAATTGGTGCAGTTTTGTGGTACAAGTGTCTACGCAACTGAATAATATGTGGGAAAATTGAAATGGGCGCGATCTTGGTTGTGTGAAGCTGAGACTTTTATTGTAGTGGTGGCTACCTCGGCAGAACTTACCGAGTAAACTGTCTTGATATACTTGGTGCCAAATGCTCTAAGCAGCATTGGAATGCGATGCAGCCGCATTCTAATGTAAACTGAAACAATACCTACCACTGAACTATTCAACACTTGACATTGGCAAAAATTACTTCCAACAGAAAAGTAGATTGCCAAAATAAAAATAGAAGAAGAAGAAACCAGGGGGGTTTTACAACCTCTTAAAACTTGCCAAGTTTATAATGGGATGTATTTAATAGCACTTTAAATTTGAGGAAAACAGCTATAAAATTGTATATCAGCACTTTAAAATAATAATAGGCCTATAATTTAATATTATCACTACAAAAATAATGGTTTGCACTTTAAAATAATAATAGATCTATAATTTAATATTATCACTACAAAAATAATGGTTTGCACTTTAACTGGGTCCCAACTCCGAAACCATTTAGTTTCTGTCCAACCATGTCAGTGTCAGACTGACCACTGTTAAAATGAGATGGAAAGATGAAAACAACTTGTGGCTTAATGCATATACGCCATCAGGTCGGTTCTGGCGTTGTTGGTCACAATGGAACCTAACCTCCTCCTGGGCTCCTCTCTCGCTGCGCCCGCTCGTCGTCGCACCTAGACGTCTGTTTACCAGTACTAAAGTTATAAAATTAATTTGTAAGGTGAAAAGTATTAATTTTAAAGCTAAGCAATTAAATTGTATAGTGCAAAGTAGTAGTTTTAAAGCTTAGCATACATATTTATAGCGGAAACCATTATTTTTATAGTTCATTCAATAAATTTTGAAGCTAAACATTTTAAAGTGTGTTACATTATTTTTAAAGTGCATTTATATATTCCCCGTTTATAATGCTTGCTATGGGCAGAATACGTAGACCTCGGCTTCGTTGAGGGTCTTGTTACACCCGGTATAAAATGACCCTGTATTTATTAATTCCAACAGCTGAATGCGGCAACCACATGTCGAGCAAGGATTCCGGCATCAGTCAGATGTCGGACGCCACGCTCTCAAACAACAGAGTCAATGGACATTATAATGCGTAAGTATAGTGGATTTCGTTTTAAAACTTGTTTTTGTGTAACTAGGTCTTTTTTGAATGGTGGTGAATACTGAGGAACTAATTTGGCCGTAACTGTACATTTGACTGTTCAAAAATCGTTTAATTGGCTGTTTCAAATGTCATTTTTGACGTATTTATAACCAATCAAAACCATTGCTATCGGTCAGGTCGCCGTTGTTGGCGCCATCAGCGATTAGCTTTGCGTGTGAATCTCTGAAAAAGGAAACTAATGGAAGTGGCATAAACTGCAGTAACAAAGCATTCGTGACGTCAGGCGCGTGCCGTCCGCCATATTGTGTTGCGTTTACATGTTACAATTTCGACTCTATACTGTTTACGTAAGGTGTATATGTACACTAAGCTAAGCCGCTATGTTTAGATGCGTTTAAATGGAGAACAATGAAGTAGATTTGCACGCTTTTTTCGTAGGTATGCCAGGTCAATCATATTATTCCTTCGTCATTGGTATCCATATTGGCGCTTCGGAATAATACACCATGAAGAATGCCAATACTTGCGCGTTCTGTAACAAGAGGGCCTAGCCAAAATAACATTCGCTAATCTTCCTTACCGCTTCGCTTTCAAAACATGTATGGGATTGACATTAGCTTTCGTTATCAATCGAATTTTAAAACGTCAAATCCATACATTTTTCGATGCGAAGCGATAGCGAAAATTTGCAAATGTTACTTTGGCTAGGGGGGAAGGTCTTTATTGAATTGACGCTTCGGGAAAATATACCATAGATAATGCCAAAGTTCCGACGCCGACTTCAAGCGAACTGCACAGTTAGAGCGCTTGTAGACGTCCGTTTTTTTCACCGGACGGCGGACCGTGTTTTTTGCCGGATTCGCGGTGGTGTATGATTTAATATGAGTATGTGTACATGCACCGGACATCAGTCCGGCGACCAATTTACGCCGGATGCACCACCGCGTCCCCTCGGCGCGACGGACACCGGTCCGGTGTAAGAAAGAGCGGTCATCCACGCCAGTGTATTGGTGCGTGTTGACGCTGCCGTACCATGGGCAACAGCGACGCTTAACCACTGCTAAGGTCAAAATCGCTTGCACGCCGCGCCGTCACAACCATACGTTTAGTTCGTGTAGGGGCGATACGCGCGCACACGAATTTTGTTGCAAACTGGTTAAGCGTCGCTGTTGCCCATAGTACGTATTGCCTGTTTTCTGTAAATTGTGTGCCGTCTACCTGCGTTCTTTCTTCATCCGAAAATAATTGTAAAATTTAGTTTCATCTTCTTCCAACTGCGTAAAAAGAGTATGAAATGCACCATATTCTTCCCTTTCCAATAATATAGGATGCACCCACGATGACCTTTTACGTTTTTCTATTTCTTTTAGTTTCTTCTTGTACAAATAGTAGGCCAATACGAGTTTTTTTTCTTATTATTCGACATTTCACACGTGTGTAATCTCTGACTACCAGTTCAAAACTAACGCATATAGACGGCAGTCCAAGGTAACATTAATCCGGTAAAAAAAAATATGTATACAAGGATAGCCGTTTATTGACGGTCCGTTATCCGGTGAAAAAAACGGACGTCTACAAGCGCTCTTAGTTTCCAGTTTCGATGCGGTTATGTCAGTAGAAATGGCGCTTAAACTGTAACCTTGCTGGAGGTCAGTTCTGCTAATGTTAACGTCGAAATCGTGGTTCAATGTGGTGATTGGACTCGAATCACCATTGATTCACTTCAATCCACGCTCGATTCAAGTATTTATGCTGATTCAAATCAGGTGATGATTCGAATCAGCCAACCAATTCGAATCAGCTTTTTTAATCGAATCAGTTTTAAACAAGGACGTTACGGTAGGCTTACGGAATATTATTAAAAGTAGCCTATACATTTCTCAAAATAGATTGTGTTATTTGTAATTAGGAACGAAGCCTTAGCTCGGGCAGCGTCCGCCGACAGTTCTGAAGAAGCGAGCACAAAGGAATCTTCGCCCGTACCCGCTGTTTTAAGGCTAGACCATGGGTAAGCTTAAATATTACACTATTATTATTTATACAGTGGTGGCAGGATAATAGGCATGACGAATTTTTATTTTATTTTATGTTACATAAATTACCTCTCACTAAAAGAAACATTGGTAAAATAATTATTTTGCTAGCGTGAACACTGCCCAAGATATCACAGTTTAAAATGCACACAAATTGGACTCACCCGAAAACACTCCATACTAACGGCTACCCTAGTTATGACGTCACGCCTAGGTGTTTGTATGCAACGCATAGGAAATTTGTTCGGCAGCTATATTAAATATTGTGTTTATCAAAATGGTTTCTTAGACAAACTTGCTATAAATTTTACGAATTAATTAAAGGTATTATTTATTTTAATACATTTTATACTTTTTAAATGGGATTGTCCGCCCAACTTTGAAGGGTTATAAATCAAATAATACGCAATATATAAAACCAAGAGGTATACAAGCTACTCTAAAAGTTCAATATGTAAATAGTATTTTGTTATTTTATTCATTAGTCGTCATCCCTATTAGAAACACCAGTCCATTTTCATACAAACGTGGTTTATTTTGGACCCTTGGTTCTACGCCAGAGATTGACTAGCTGTGATTTGATGATGGCCATCCAAGGAGTGAATGGAGGAGATACAGGTTATACACACCCAACTGATCTGATCAGCATTCTAAGAGCTATTTGGATATTTAAAAAAAACCGGGAAAATGGCAATCCAATCCAATGGAAATAATGAAAATGCTTATAAGATTGCCCTATATTTTTAGTTTAATTTGTCTTATTGTGACCAAAGGACAGTCTTAATATTTCATGAAATAATTGAGCAGTTCGTAATGTGGAAGATGTGGCCAATTTACGAAAAAAGCTATACTAAGTTTTGTACCCAACATATTTATTTATTATTTCTGAAAAAAAAATTTGATTTTTGAATTCGTGGCGTTGAAATGTACTTAAAATTTCTAACATAAGTGACGTCATTACAAGCTTGTACCAATTTATATTTCTCTATTTACCAGAGACTACAACTCGGGAAGAGACAAGATGAAACCGTATGAGACTGACGAAAATGGATTCATCATCACCAAATGTAAGTAAAATCCATGTTATCCACAATATGTTGGTCCTTTTATTTGGTTTTACCCAAACACGACCATGTCACGATTACAATTGATCGATTTCCTACTATTAGTCTGTTCGGGAGGACTTGAAAACAAGAAAAATCAGGGTTTCTAAACTTATTACACATTCCGGCCCGCTAAATATTATCCTACACGCTACCGCACCGCAGTAGGTTCCGCCATACGCGAACAGCCTGTAGGTCAATAGGGTGTTTTCCAAATTTTTGAAGACTGTTTATATTTAAAGATTGGGACGAACAATTAACCAGAAAAATAAAATAAATAAATTAATGTCTTTTTTCTCCATTAAACTAATTATTGTCAAATTTATTTTTAATGGTTTTGAATTTACCGCCAAAACGCTCGGTTCGATGATTTCTACTGTGTGACGTCAGCTTTGTGTAAACAATTTTAATACCTATGTAGTCTGTTACAATTTACTCTATGGTTTACACAAAGGTTTTCAATGCATTTTAGTTAAAATTAAATAGTATCTTCATAAGTAACTCGACACAATGCTGAGTGGAAGTCTTTTTGGTACATGCTTGTCTTAAGAATAGTTTTAAGTTAATATTGTATTTCTTATGTGCTAAATAAATATATTCTATTCTATTTTCTAGTTCTTTTTCATTATAACTATTCAGTTATAATGAAAAAGTACCTACTTATTATATCATATTATTCACTATATTTTTCATTATAATAATGAAAAAGTACTTATGAGGAATTGAATTCTCAAACCCCATGTTTGAAGTCTGTATCGATTCATTCACTTTAATCGATATTTTGAAGCTATGAACACCTACAGTAACCTGTCTATGAATCTAAAATTAACAAATGTCAAATGTGATCTATTAAAGTGGCCCTACTTTAAGGCTCCGTACCGATTTTGTCGCTGACTGCCGCTCTCTCGCTCGCACATTTCATGTTTTCTCACGATTTTATAAATCTGAGTGCGTAAATGAAAAATGTGTCTCGGCCACTTTCCGCAATTTAAGATTACGGACATTTCAACATATATTTCAGTTTCGAGTTGCTGAAGTACAAAAAGTTATCGTATTTGCCAGTTCAAATAACTGTTAGAAACGATAACTTTTTGTACTATAGCAACAAAAAACTGAAATATATTTTAAAATGTCTGTAATCTCATATTGCGAAAAGTGGCCCAGACACATTTTTCAATTGCGCACTCAGATTTAAGAAATCTTGAGAAAACATGAAATGTGCGAGCGAGAGAGCTGCAGTCAGCAGCAAAATTACTACGGGCTCTTAACAACAATTTCATTTTCAGCCGGCCTTCGCGAGCAAGACGTATTAGAAGCCCTATGCAAGCTAGACGTGTCGCAAGCGCCGGCCGAGCAGTGGGAGCGCCTGCTGCTGGCGACGCACGAGGTGCTCAAGTACGGGGACTGCAGGAAGCCCTGCGAGTACTTCAAGTGAGTCTGAATCGCGGTGGCGACGTTTGCGGCCGCTGGGTTATATAGGGCCATTTTATATCCACCATCCAAATTTTAAGGATGTGTTCAGTTCAGTCCATGAAACTAAATACTTTCTCTTGTATTTATAGTATAAATACAAATCAAAGAAATCACATGATCAATTTAGTATGGGATAACCAAAATTTTGTGGCAAAATTCAACATAAATGTCATTCGACACTATAAATTGGAGTCTGCGCTGCGTAAGGTGTTATAGGCCGCTGGGTTATATATATAGGCCCTATGCAATCTAGACGTATCTCAAGTTCGGGGACTGCAGGAAGCCCTGCGAGTACTTCAAGTAAGTCTGCGTAAGGTGTTATAGGCCGCTGGGTTATATATAGAGACCCTATGCAATCTAGACGTATCTCAAGTACGGGAACTGCAGGAAGCCCTGCGAGTATTTCAAGTGAGTCTGCGTAAGGTGTTTTAGGCCGCTGGGTTATATATAGAGGCCCTATGCAATCTAGACGTGTTGTCTCAAGTACGGGGACTGCAGGAAGCCCTGCGAGTATTTCAAGTGAGTCTGAATCGCAGTGGCGACGTTATTCCCCGATGGGTTATATAGGGTCATTTTATATCCACCATCCATCATACCACCATCCATCACACTACCATTTATAGTATAAATACAAATCAAAGAAATCACGTGATCAATTTAGTATGGGATGACCAAAATTTTGTGGTAAAATTCGACTCACAAAATTTTATATTCGATTTTTTACATATTTGACCCTATGTTCCTTAGAAAAAAATGATCAGTTTCATAAACTGAACACATCCTTAAAATTTGAATAGTGAGTGAATTTAGAATGACCTGTATACCCTGAAGCAGTGACAAGTCACAAACGGCCGGCTATATTTAATTAGTTATTTAGTTAGTCGTATTTTAAAGTACTCATACTTATGGCCGAATACTCAAACGCCAATTAACTTTGAGGGGCTCTCAAACGTCGTCCTATCGCATTTAATGTCAAAGATATGACAAAGACAGCTTGCTGTTTGAGAGCCGCTCAAAGTTAAGTAGCGTTTGAGTATTCGGCCGTTAGTATTGTAAATGGTGACTCTAGGATACCAACCATGCGAGCGAGTTTAAAGTAAATCTTATAGTTATATAGTGATTTCTAAGTTGACCATCGGCCATTTTAATGTCCTTACTACTAGGGCACAGGCCTTGCTTTCGCTACTTCAAGTGAGTCTGCGTAAGGTGTTATAGGCCGCTATACTGGGACTGCAGGAAGCCCTGCGAGTACTTCAAGTGAGTCTGAATCGCGGTGGTGAGATTTTTAGCTGCTGGATTATACATATAGGGCCATTTTATATCCACCATCCAAATTTTAAGGACGTGTTTTGTTTAGTCCATGAAACTAAGTAAACCACTTTCTCCAAGAAATATGTGTCGAATTTTGCCACAAAATGTTGGTTATCCCATACTAAATTAATTACGTGATCTCTTTGATTTCTATGAAGAGTCAGTTTTTTTTACATTTGACCCTATGTTTCTTAGAGAAAGTTGATTAGTTTCTTACACTGAACACATCCTTAAAATTTGGATGGTGAATTTAGAATGACCCTGTATACTCTGGGGCAGTAACAAATCACAAACGACGGGCTTTATTTAATTAGCTAGTAATATTTTAAAGTATTCTTACTTAGTATTGTAAATGGTGACTACGAATCTAGGAAACCAACAAAAAACCCCTAGCTGAAACCGAATACGTAAGAGAAGGACCATCAAATTTAACAACTTTTACTATGGGACCAACTCTGCCATCGCGAAAAAAAATCGGCTGGTTCATACATTTTGTATGAACCGCCGATTTTCTGTTTTCGCGACTTCAGAGTTGGTCCCATAGTAAAATTTAATTTACTTTAACTTTTGAAATTATAAATATTAATGTAAATTATAAATTTGTTACAGAAACATAGTACGAGTGGCGCTAGCAGCTTTGACCATAGAAGAAAATTCTGGAGATAAGGAGAACGCTGAAAACGCGCAACAGTCTTCAGGTATGGCCACAGAATACATAATAGTACAAGTACAGAAGATCCACTCCGCAAAGTCATTTAAATAAATAACGACTCTATTCCATACCCAATAAAGTGCAATTCAGGTTGCACGCCGCTCTCTTGCCTACAGTTATATTCACCTAGAAGTTGCCTCTCTTTCTATCGCGTAGCTCTTATCTCTTCTAACGACTTTAGGGTTTCTTCTTTTAAATAATAATTAAATAACTGGTAGTTAATTTATTACAAGTTATGTGTTTGTGAAATAATGTGTAGTTAAATACGTTTAAAAAAAACATAGGCTAGGTACAGTCAACGCCAATTCAGACTATACATGCTGGCTTTAAAGCAATTGGCTTTATTACGAAATGAAATTGTAATTATAATTAATTTTATTTCGTAAGTAGGTAGGTACCTAAAGGTAAGTAAGTACCTACCTAATCTATAAATTATTATTTCAATAAATAGTTGAGCGAAGATTGTTTAGCAAATAAGACAAGTAAATACCTAAGAATAAACGGATACTAGTTACTAACTAGGTACCTAGTAGACAAGCACTTCTTACGTTTTGATGTCGTTTGGAACTTTTGGAAGAGTGAAACACGTGAGGTTCGGATCCTTTTTATTCGTATTAAGGCATACTATCGAAATCGAACTGCTAATGTGCGACCCAGCCGGCACGCGGTAGCCCTCTGAAATTAGTCCGTCCGGACGGACCCGCTACCTACTTGTAGCTTTGTACCTAAAGCGCGGAGTGCGCCTAGCCTGGTATGGCGTTATTTGGTGGTTACTTAGAGAAGGGAAGTAAGGGGAGCAGGCATAAACTGTAATAACAAAGCATTCGTGACGTCAGGCGCGTGCCGTGTCCGCCATTTATTGTTCCTGACACATGTTACAATTTCAACTCTATGCTGTTAACATAAGGTGTAAGTACACTAAGCTAAGCCGCCATGTTTTGTTCCATTACAATGGAGAACAATGAAGTAGGTATACACGCTTTTTTCGTAGGTATGCCTGCTCCCCTTGCTTCCCTTCTCTAAGGGTGGTTATCATGTACAGTCAGCATCATGATTTATTATAGTGAACACAAAAAAAAATGCTATTTATGGGAATACAATACAGCCGACCGCCAGATCACATAATAGGCTAGTTGACTAAATTTGGAAAATAGTTTAAAAATAAAGTTTGGTATCTATTTTACCCCAAAAATACATTATTTTAAGAAAAATAAGTCATTTTACCTATGAATTTTGCGTTTTAAGAAATGAACTCAAAATGACATCGAAAAAGGCCAAAACTGTCATGGCGTCTTGAATGACGTCACGCCTCGTGAAAGATTCGTGTTTGTTTATGACCGTCAATTGTTCACACACACACACACTCTGTTCACTTTTCGAAAACAACAAATGTTTCGCGAGGCGTGACGTCACGCGTCTCTGATTGGTGTTCAATGTCACGATTAAATGGCCAATTTTGCCGATTTTATTTTCCGTAAATATTGGTAATCTTTATTTATTTTAATGAAAAAAGTGTTTTTTTGGTTACTATTTAACAGTGTTGGGCAAAATGTAATTAACTACAAATTAACAATTACAATTACAAATTGTAATTGTAATTGAGTAATTGCAATTACAAACTAATGTAATTAGAATTACTAGTGATTTATGTAGTTGCCTTATATTAATTTCAATTACATGTAATTTCAATAAAAGTAATTCAATTACTTTTCGTTTAATTAGTAATTGAATTACAAAAGTAATTAATTACGCCCAACACTGCTATTTAAGAGGATACCTCGTGGATTTTCATGGTTTTCAATTTAGATTTAGTCCTATTGATCCTACTACTATTGTTCTAATTTTGGAATATGTTAAAATAGACTAATAACAAAATTTTTTGATCAAGCTCAAAACATGAATGGAAACAATTTTCTCGATAGAAAAAAAATCCAAAGTTGATGCCTCTCATATCATTTTTGCAGTACTGTAAGCAAACGGACTCATAGTTTGAACTGAAATTATGTTAATAAGATAAGTAATAAATAGTTCCAACTTTTGATAAAACCAATTTTTTCAAAAATAATTTAGTTTTTTAATAAATCAACTATTTTCATAATGTCGCTTACGTTATTTTATTTCGGAATGCGTGCGCTATTGTTGTCCCTTTCTTTGCGCTGGGAAGCTATATTACTTTACCTCTTTGCACCGAAATTTCAGACGGCCGCGAGCCTTCCTTGAGGACAGACCTGTGCTTGAGCGCTCCAAAAATTTACCAGCCAAAACACGTAAAATGACAGTATACTGACAATGACAGTTTTAATTTCTCTCATATTTCAAAGACAAAGAGTCTCTAATACTTATCCAACCTATTTTTAGGAGATGAAAATTATCAACAGAACAAACCTTCCAAGAGTCGCCATTGCGTAACAAAACAATAAACTAATAAATATTGTGAAATAAAATTTCTTTCCCGACCCGTGGTACAACTTTTAACTTTTACAAGTTTCGATCGTGAACAAATATTATTATTTTGCAGAATCATTAGTCTCTTTACGCGACAACGGCAAAGCAAAAAGAATAGCAATAATAATAAATAATCTCAAAACGAATACTTACGTCTCGCATTATTACGTTATTTATTTAGGCACGCATCATGCGCACGCTAAAATAAGTAGGTATCTAACAAAGTGACATAAGCTGTTTTATAGATGAATAAATAATGAAAAATATTAGAAAAAATCGGCTCACCCGTAGCAACTTAGACGGGACCTAGATGACCATAAAACAATATTCTAGAGCCCATATCTACGTTTTATTTTAGCTTCAAATCTACCCAGTGGTGTCGCCACCAGTTCAACTTTAATAGCTTACAACTCGAAAACGTGACGTTTTAGGCGATTATGTCGTTAACAATTCTTGTTCGTATTGGTACTATAGGCCGACCGGTTAAATGGTGTGCGTTACCCCAGCAAAAAGTTGTGCTTTAGAGAGATGAGACCTTATCAGATAATTAGTGTGTCATGAGGAGAAATTTGTTTACTAATAGCAAAATTTGTGTGAATTGTAGTTTTAAGATATTTAAGAAAAACAGATTTTGCTGGGGTCACGTTCTAAACATTACCCTTTTCAGCCTGGAACCAAATACATGAATAGATAGCTTTTGTTGCATGGTAAATGTTAGCAAATAGCAAAAATTGTGTGTGTTATGGTTCTTGAGTTATTTAAGTTTTTGCTGGGGTAACGTTTTGGGATTTCCCAGATCTCGAAAACGGTTCAACGCAGAAGTTTGAAAAAAATACCACTAAGAGACCTTAATTTGTTTAAATTTGTTTAAACGTTAGTTTTTGATTTGGTTGTCGCAAACCAACGTAATTAAATAGTTTCTAAAAACAGAAAAAACGAATTTGCAAGTTAACTAGTACACTTATAATTAAATAAACAGCTGTAAAAAATAGCCGTGGTAGACACTTATTACGTCAAGAATTTTAGGTTTTGTAACTTTACAGGATATAAAGATATAAACAAATTTGATAAATTTTAGACCGGTCGTGCTTTAGCGATCGAATACACAGTTTCCATAACATTAAGACACATGGCATACATTAAACAAATTTAAGTAATTCATTAACATTCCTTCCTGTTAATTTCAGCTTTCAATTACGCCTATCATGAAAGTTTTAACAAAAACAAGATTGAGACAGCAATTCTTGAATAAGCCGACCAAATTGTAAAGGTCACTAAAAAGCGACCGCACCATACGTACGGGTTATCTTCGCAAATTAGCAGCTTAGCATCCGATGTTTTGTACAGTTATGAAGAAAAGTGTTATTCATATTGCAAAGATTTTACTAGTTTTCTATTTTATAAATTAATATCGTGTTTATTAATATCAAAGAATACATTTACGCGATTAATAGTAGTTTTAAAGAATGTAATGAATGATTCACGAAAGTTAAAACTTTGAAGGCACTCAACCATAAATAAATGTAAATAATAATCTAAACCTAAGTAGGTAATAATCTCGGTAAGCAATTTATAGTGTGATTTATTGGTCAGTATCAATATATAAATTTATAGTAATTTATTGCTTCTGTTTGATCAAACCAAATGTTTTATTTTAATACCAAACCTACTCATGTCAATCCAGTGACCACTATGTTTGACAGGTAAAAACATTTACCCGTAAGTTTTTACGGGAACTACCTCGCACTTTTTTCATATATATTTTTTACCGCTTAAACCTTCCCCTGGAATACGACAAACATTTAAAAACCAAAATCGGCCTAGCCAATCGTGAGTTTTCCCGATACTTATTTTATATTTAAAGATAATCCGACCAGCAAACTTTTGTACGCAACTGTACTAACAAAAGATCCATAGCATCCCGTTCATTTAAGATGGTTACGCTAATGAATGGCGCGGTCGCTTTTTAGTGACCTTTACAATTTGGTCGGCTTATTCAAGAATTGCTGTCTTAATCTTGTTTTTGTTAAAACTTTCATGATAGGCGTAATTGAAAGCTGAAATTAACAGGAAGGAATGTTAATGAATTACTTAAATTTGTTTAATGTATGCCATGTGTCTTAATGTTATGGAAACTGTGTATTCGATCGCTAAAGTACGACCGGTCTAAAATTTATCAAATTTGTTTATATCTTTATATCGTGTAAAGTAACAAAGCCTAAAATTCTTGACGTAGTAAGTGTCTACCACGGCTATTTTTTACAGCTGTTTATTTAATTATAAGTGCACTTGTTTACTTCCAAATTAGTTTTTTCTGTTTTTCGAAACCATTTAATTACGTTGGTTTGCGACAACCAAATAAAAAATTAACGTTTAAACAAATTAAGGTCTCTTAGTGGCATTTTTTTCAAACTTCTGCGTTGAACCGTTTTCGAGATCTGGGAAATCCCAAAACGTTACCCCAGCAAAAACTTAAATTACTCAAGAACCATAACACACACAATTTTTGCTATTTGCTAACATTTACTATGCAACAAAAGCTATCTATCAATGTATTTGGTTCCAGGCTGAAACAACTTTTTTTGCCAGGGTAATGTTTAAAACGTGACCCCAGCAAAATCAGTTTTTCTCAAATATCTTAAAAACTACAATTCACACAAATTTTGCTATTAGTAAACAAATTTCGCTTCATGACACACTAATTATCTGATAAGGTCTCATCTCTCTAAAGCACAACTTTTTGCTGGGGTGACGCACACGTTAAATGAGTCCTCGCCTGCGGGGCACAGAGGCGCGAGGGGAGACGAGAACGGGGGTCGTGAGAGGTGCGAGCGGCAGGCGTTCGTCGCCCGTCGCCCGCATCGCCCCCTACATACAATAATACAACACACGCGCAGAAAAAGAATGGGATTGAAAATGGCGGCTCACCACGCTTACCACAACAAGTGTGAATGAGAGAGCGATAGGTGTGGCGTATAGTGTGCGAGCGGGATGTGTTTATGAACGACGTCAAGTGCGTTGTACAATGTTGTATTTTCAGCCAACTATGTTTGAAAAAAAACTCGACAGTAATGGATTCTCAAAGGAAATTGCTGGTGGCTAAAACTCGACAATAATGATATCCCATACAACTTTGCTGCGTCACCATCGGAGGAGCGCGGCAACCTCGACTTTGTTCAAAGAAGGTTGTCAAAATAATTACCATATTACAAGCTTTTTTGAGTAAATTCAATAATCTTCATTTTAAACACAACATATTGCATAAAATCTGTTTAATTAAATTTAGCTCCTACGGGGAGGGGAGGGGGGGGAATTATGTGTTTAAACCCAATGGTCGGGCTTAAACGCGTCTTTTGCCCATTTCTCTTTATGTGACATTTTGAATGGCCTATTTTTTTTATGTGGGTAGGCCAGATAAAAAAATGTGAGCAAAGGTGTGTGTTTCGCCGTGCCGAGCTGTGACGTCACTAAGGGTTTTTTACATTTAAATGAAATGTAAAAAACCCTTAGTGACGTCACATTCTCCATTTCTCCATAAATATTGCTTTAAAAATTCTAAAACTATTTTTCTCGCACTTCTGAAGGGCAAAACTAGAAACGATGGCGTCACATATTTTACGATTTATATCTAGTAATAATTATTGAATTGGAACTGACGAATTTAGGACCCCTCCACACGTCGTCGACCCCCTTAACGTGTGACGTAATTTATGGATGGCCCCAAATGGACCTCTGTCGCAAAAGTTACAAATCTGTTTTTCGCAAATGTATTGAAAAACGCCGAATGGTACAACTTTATTAATAATAATAGTATTTTTTTACAATTAATAAACTATTGTTAGGTATTTGTATTCATTTTCATTTTTCATTCAATTTGAAGATACCTAAATTATCAAAGAAAATGTTCTAAATACAATGTATTGCGACTCCATCGTTTCTCTATTCTTCTTCTTTAAACTTTCGATGAAACCTCACAGGCATTTGGCGCGAAAATCAAACTTTACGATTGAAGGCAGAATGTCATTATGGGATACGAGGGGTGAGTGGGCGGTGCCTGTAAAAAAATTTTTTCACGAGGCGTCGTCTTAACATGATTAATCATTAGAAACCTTATGCTAGCTATTTTTAGTGGAAACAAGCCTATTAAAGACACCAGTCGATTTTCATACAAACGTCGTAACTTTGAAGCCTTGGTTCTCCGCCAAGGATTGACCTAGCTGTGATCTGATGATGGCCATCCAAGGAGTGAATGGAGGAGATTCAGATCGGACACACACCCAACTGATCTGATCAGCATTCTAAGAGATATAAGGATTTTTTATATCTTTATATCTCTTTTTTATATCTTTATATCTCTTAAAATGCTGATCAGATCAGTTGGGTATGTATAGTGATCTAAATCTTCTCTATTCTCTCCCTGGATGGCCATCATCAGATCACAGCGAGGTCAATTCTTCGCGGAGAATCAAGGCTTCAAAGTTACCTCGTTTGTATGAAAATCGACTGGTGTCTTTAATTATGTGAACGCCACTGTATTTCGCACTTTCCCTGTTAAATTAATATGTTATTGGGAACTACCTTTAAAGCTGTCAAAATTAGTTCTTTTTGCTACCACACAAACTCAAATTTGACTCACAGTACTTATTTTTTTTCTTTTTTCTCAGGTTGGGGAACTGCCAACGAACGTGCTGCAGCGGAAGCAGTGAAAGTCTTAATTTGGCTTTGCCGAAGACCTGAAACCAGGCCACAGTGGCTAGATTACTTTGACCTCATTCTGCTGAAGCTTATCAACGCGTACGGGGCTCTGAATAAAGAGGTCATGAGGGCTGTGGACGCTGGGATGCCGCATATAGCGAGTGCGTTGCCCGCTCATCAGGTAAGGCTCAATCGCGGTGTTAAGATTTTTGCGCCAAGATATATAGGTCTGCGGAAGATTTGAGAAGGCCATTGTTTTTATAGAACCATGAATATATCATGATAGCGACTAGTAAAACAGGACTGTTTGTTCCAATCAATAGGTAGGGTAAGTGAGTAGGTACAGACAGATAAACCAGGCCACAGTGGCTAGATTACTTTGACCTCATTCTGCTGACGTTTATCAACGCGTACGGGGCTCTGAATAAAGAGGTCATGAGGGCCGTGGACGCTGGGATGCCGCATATAGTGTTAAATTTAAGGGATCAGGCATACATAATTAAAAGCACTAAGTCACTGTTTAACAAGGATATATTTGAGTAACTAAAAGCAATACTCGCATTATCAAGGAAACAACATCTTAGACCTTATTAATCACTATAATATTTGATTTACCAAGATTTTACAAGAAAATATAATTAATCTTATCAATCACTATATTTTAACGTAACTTTTATAATCACTAACATTCTAAATTGTGTTACAAATAAAACAACACATTAGACTTTATTATTCATAGTGAATAATAGTATAGCCAATAAACAAATCATAAAACATTAATCATCATGAATAAACAATTAAACTTTACTTTTGAAATCACTTCTATTTTAAATTTATTGTATTACAATGAAATAACAAATAGTCTTTATTATTCATTCTAACGAACATTGCATAAAATGCCAATAAAACAACACATTCAATCAAACAAATGAACAAAGTGTTCTGAACAGAATAACATCTTAGATGTAACACAGGTATTCAATACTTATCTTATTATTCGGCGAGGCACAAAATCAGACTGACCCGTTACACTATTTCGATTTCACTTTTATACATTCATTCTTGGCGGGAATTGAGACTTCTTTCACCGTTACTGTCCATAGTCATTTCACTACTTATTATCTCGAAATAACTGTAAAACATTAATTTCTAAGAAAGCATGCGTAAACACAATTTTGAAATGGACAGTAAGAGTTATTGAAATAGAATCACGCTCATAAGTGTGCTTAAATATTTCTATAAATTTAACGAATGAACCTTGCTCTAAAGCCAAATACACTTCCGTCAATTTACATACTTTTAATCAGTGCACTAAAATCTTATAATTTGTTACTTAACATTTTTACACTACTACAGTTCGTCATAATATTTGTGATCATTAATATAAAATGGTAAATAAATTATTTTAATAAAATTAACAATTAACCATTACACAGTCAAATAATTCAACCGGAAACCAATAAATATGTTGATAAAATTAAATAATCACTTTCGATTTATTTAAATGCTTATAATTTTGCGAAGATATTAATTTCAGTAATGAAAAATATAAATAAACTTATAATTAAGCCTAAAATTGTTTGAAAACATCCGTATGACAAATTTATTATCAATTGTTACCCAGCCGGAACACTCGATATATTATAGTTCGTCCATCCTGACAAATTTGCGACCCCGCAAACCACGTGGTTTCTGTAGGAGATATCTGTAATGAGAAAACATTTTGTATTACATGTTATCAATGATCCAATTTCCATTGTGATGATTTACCTATTTTTTCATCGTCTGGTCCGACGGCCTATGTTATTTATTTTTAAATAGAAAAATCTCAACAAAATATCGTCCAATATTTACTGAATGTTATTTAAGTTATCAATATAAATACAACGGACAATTCATTAACTTTTAATATTCATGAAATTAATTAATTCGACTATTACACATAGTTTGCCCATGAAAGTTCATTAAATTTGGTATAATTCATTTAAACCCTTAATTTCTGATAAACTTTATTAAGATGGTCCCCGTTACATGACACCAAGGTGGTCCTTAATACACGCCAACCAGGCGGCCCTTAGCAAAATAAAGTTCTTTTTTCCATCGTCAGATGAGACGATCTTTAACAAGATAAACCCTTCTTTTATCGTCAGATTAGACGGCCTTTAACAAAATAAAACTTCTCTTTTCATCGTCAGGTTAGACGGCCCTTAACAAATTAACCTTTTTCCATCGTCAGGTTAGACGGCCCTTAGCAAATTAACCTTTTTCCATCGTCAGGTTAGACGGCCCTTAACAAAGTAACCTTTTTGCACCGTGAGGTTAGACGGCCCTTAACAAAATTACTGTAACATCCATTATTTTATTGTAATTCTATTAATTGCAGTAACGTTATCCTTCCAACAAATCTATAAGTTATCTGTGCTAACAAATTGACTCACTAATCTCACTATCACTTGCCTTATGCATTTAATTAGGATTCAAAGCAACTACTAATACACTTATACTAATTGGGTCCCTCAATGAATACTATTGTTTATATAAAATTAAAAATAACTGGAAACTTTCGACTTTCATATCACCCTAACACCAATTTAACTTTTCTAGCTGACAGGAAACTAATTTTCAGCTTCTGCAAAGATAAGTTCAGTAGCTTTATTTACATAATATGCCCACTCGTAATTATTATTACCAATTTTATTAAAATACAGAGTTGCATCCTTGCAACATATTTATAAAAAAATAATACTATAAAGTCAAATAAAAACAAGCATTGCTGTATTTTAAATAATTTTGTAATAACCCTTGCTCGTGAGCAAATTTTACCATGTATTTTAAATCTATACGAAGGCAGCTCTATGCTGTCGTGTGCTCGTGTCGCAATCGCAACTATGTTGTGAAATTTAATCAATGAAAGGCAATGCCTTTCGACATATAGTTTCTGTTGTCTAAATCTTGGAGCGGCAACTTCATTATATTTCCCGTATTAAAACAATGGGTATCATCTTATTAATTGATCCGTATTACTAACAGCCTTAAACTAAACTCCTTTACATATCAACATATTAATTTTTCCTTAAACAATTCTCTCAGATAATCCCGCAACAAAAGGTGTACTATTGTGCATTCTGTGGTACAGCTTGCCGTACAGACGTCTTAAACATATCTTTTGCAGTAAAAATATATTCTCAATACTAGCTGCTGAGATCAAAATATATTTTTATTGAATATTATTCATAGTACAGTACACTATGAAAGCAACTAAGGTAGGCCAACCCTGCTTTGTCGCTTCAGGTAAACTGTAAATGTCACAAAACAGTCATCTTTATAAGATAAATATGTAGATTGGATACAATTGTCGTCGTCGTGAATCATTACATTTTTATAGGTACATTAGAGATTTTGTATTTTCAACAAACTCAAACTATGTCTGCATTCAAATTAATATGCAAAAGTATATTAGGTAATTTAAATAACATATTTTATTTTCTTCGATTGATCATTTATATTGCTTCAATGTAAAACTTAAAAAGGAGCACTGATTTCGTCGTTAGAACAATTTCATTATCAATATCACTGTTACCTTTGGAAAAAATGAAATTGAATCTTATATTGAATATAAATAATTGGGAAATATTCCAATAATTAATTGAAAACTTTGAATTATTTTCTTTTCCCATTATTTTACTGGGTACATGTAATTATAATATACTTATAATATGTACTACGTACAGGTACAGGTAAATTGGCCTAAAAGTTAGGCTCACTTTTTATCTCCTGCTTCAAACAAAGTAACCAATTTTATTTACTACATATTTTCCACTGGGCCAGGAAAAGTACCTCCTTTAAAATAAATGTTAACTATTATTACATCAATATTAATGATTAAAAATATTGGTAGGATTGACCCAGAGCCTCGGTTTTTTTTTAATCTAAATACCTCAACACCTATCGACACCTGATTCAAGGAGGTCAACAAGACAACAATGTTGAGACAAGAATTTAAATTTCTGACATTTTCTAAGAGAACCCAAGTGAAATAGTCCACCAAAGCACCCCATATACTCAACATCAGAATTTTCCCAACCTTATTCCTAATTTTAAGAGAGAATGACCATTTGTTTTTCCAGTTTCTTGATTAAAAATTTTCACAAACAAGTTCTGATTTTCATTCGACATATTATACTTGGAATTTGCTAGAATACATACATGTCAAAATGTTCTTGATTACTTCAACATATTCAAAGCTATCAGGATCGAAGTAGGTCCTTTTTGAAAACTTATTTAAAACTCAACATTAATATATAAATTAAGTTAAATATTACTAAAAATTTGTTCAAAGCATTGTATCCACTAATTATTATCTTTTAGCTCTAGTTGTTATTTGTTAGTAGGTTTTCCACAAAACAAACAATAAATAAAATTTATTTCTACTTCATTGATGATCAGTTGTGGCTAAATCTCATAAATTACTTTGTTTGTACCACTCCAAATAAAATATGATAACAAAGGTTATCGAGTTTCCTAGTAGGGATTGGTGCAATTCCAAGTTTACACAATTTATAGTTATTGGCCTATTTACTACCCATTCCGCGTTTTAAGACGAACATACTTTTAAGGTATAGGTACTTATGTAATTGAATATTGATACTAGCCATTGTTAAGCTTTTATATTTCATAATAAAATAAACTTGATAGATTCAAGACATATTTTCATAATGTTGCATACTGATTGTTCATCGAAACATGTTGGCTAATATAATGTATATCTACCTATCAGGGGCGAGGGGTGAAATTATGGCGAAGGTAAGCCCCTCTACAAAAAATATGAAAAATGTTATGAGCTGCACAGTGGATCAGTGGGGTAGGATTTCCAAAAGGTAAGCCGATGGGAATCGGCTTGTATGGACCCTTCGCAACTGCTACCTATATCAACAATGTTAGCCACGTTTCTATCCAAATGAAATTATTCTATTCTTTTCTAAAACTTGCTCCGCAATGAAATGAACTCAAACGCCGGGTGTTCCCCAGGCAGTCTGTACGTATACACTACACTACACATTAATAATTATTTATTCCAGTTACACACATAGTAACTAATTGTTTTGTTCAAATATATTGGAAACTTTTTATCTTGAACTATGTAAGAATATAACGCCTACGTCTCTTAGAGGGATTCCTACTAAACAAACTTGCATCCTTTTACAACTTTCCAACTACAGAATTTTACAAACCGCTAATAATAATTTAGGATATATTATCATTATAATTGCTTATAATTCTAATTATCAATATAATTTATAAAAACGGACGCAATTATCAATATCAATATCAGCCGGTATCAACATCCACATTAACACCAACATCAACACTAACATCGACATCAACATCAAGATCAACATCAACATCATTATCGTTATCATTATCATTATTGAACAGTTTTTGCAAAGCGTCAATGTACTACCATATTTACTAACCGTTCATTGAAATTATTAAACTCAGCAAATAAGATATTAAGTATTTGTATAAAAACCGACATTTGAATATCGAATCTCTTCGGATTATGTTAATACCAAATACTGAAAAACCTTCTTTTTAATATTACAAAGCTAGCCTCTAATGTTTCAATCGGTAGTTTTAACTTAATTTAAAAAAATGTAAAATTTCATCATATTTAAATAAGCTCCAACTAAAATTATTTTCTACTTGTAGCAAACTTAGACTACAGGGAAATATTAAGACTTCAATATTTCTAACATTCAGGGAACACAATGTATTGAAAAACAACTTCATCCTACTTCCAACGTCACCTTACATCCCTAACATCGCATTACATATGCACTGAATTTGATCAATGTATGCCTATTATAACAAATAATCGGAACGGACTTGCCTTGTGTTTTGCTTGCGTGCCAATAATACCCTGCTATCGTCGGAGCTGGAATCTCGCGAAACCTCTCTTGAACTCACGGACGCAATCGCTTCTCTTCTGGCTCACAAGGATTCTCGGCTCGAACTCGTTGGCACCATGTCTTCGGACTTACTGGTTATCACCACTTCTGAAATTGTTAAATTTAAGGGATCAGGCATACATAATTAAAAGCACTAAGTCACTGTTTAACAAGGATATATTTGAGTAACTAAAAGCAATACTCGCATTATCAAGGAAACAACATCTTAGACCTTATTAATCACTATAATATTTGATTTACCAAGATTTTACAAGAAAATATAATTAATCTTATCAATCACTATATTTTAACGTAACTTTTATAATCACTAACATTCTAAATTGTGTTACAAATAAAACAACACATTAGACTTTATTATTCATAGTGAATAATAGTATAGCCAATAAACAAATCATAAAACATTAATCATCATGAATAAACAATTAAACTTTACTTTTGAAATCACTTCTATTTTAAATTTATTGTATTACAATGAAATAACAATTTCACTACTTATTATCTCGAAATAACTGTAAAACATTAATTTCTAAGAAAGCATGCGTAACACAATTTTGAAATGGACAGTAAGAGTTATTGAAATAGAATCAAGCTCATAAGTGTGCTTAAATATTTCTATAAATTTAACGAATGAACCTTGCTCTAAAGCCAAATACACTTCCGTCAATTTACATACTTTTAATCAGTGCACTAAAATCTTATAATTTGTTACTTAACATTTTTACACTACTACAGTTCGTCATAATATTTGTGATCATTAATATAAAATGGTAAATAAATTATTTTAATAAAATTAACAATTAACCATTACACAGTCAAATAATTCAACCGGAAACCAATAAATATGTTGATAAAATTAAATAATCACTTTCGATTTATTTAAATGCTTATAATTTTGCGAAGATATTAATTTCAGTAATGAAAAATATAAATAAACTTATAATTAAGCCTAAAATTGTTTGAAAACATCCGTATGACAAATTTATTATCAATTGTTACCCAGCCGGAACACTCGATATATTATAATAGCGAGTGCGTTGCCCGCTCATCAGTTAAGGCTCAATCGCGGTGTTAAGATTTTTGCTGTTATACATAAGAGGTTTAGATTAAATAAATAAATAAATGCTTGGACAATTTCACACAGCGCCATCTAGCCCCAAACTAATCAAAGCTTGTAATATGGGTGCTAGACAACTGATATATTACGTAAATACTTTTTAAATATATACTTATTATACATAGTAACACCCAGATTGTTTATAATTGATTGATTACGAAATCAAGAATGATGAAATATCTCTAAAACTTCACAGTTGCGCATGTGGTACCATAAGTTTTTGGATAAGTAACTTTTTTAATCATTTGACTATTGACATTTTTATATAAAAACTGTTTGTAGACTACTATTCATCGAATAGATATAAGTACTACGTACAGAAAAGACACTCCCTGCCCCGCCCTAGTATTAATTACCTCACCCCACCCCGCAAGTTCGTGCGCCGAATCGTGTGCTCGTTTAGTCGTGTTTGTCAACTGTCAATTTATTGTAATATTCAAAGCAATGCGTCGTAACTTTTTAGTCGTGTTTGTCAACTGTCAACTTATTTTTATATTCAAAGCAATGCGTTATTTACCAAAAACTTCGAATTATGATTGAACGCCGCTCATACAGTACAAACTGCTCGGTAGCCCTAGACTTACACACACAGTTGCGCGTGTACAAAACGTCATCTGACGTCGTTTATTTATAATGGCGCAGTTCTATGGAGTGTCCGGGATGCCATTTAATATTTAAAACATTAGTTTTTACACTATAATTGACTATTGTTCTCAGGTCCTAGCCCTGCTGAAGCCAGTGATCCGCACGCGAGGTTACCCAACCTCACTGTGCGCGTTGAAACTGGCCGCCGAAGTGGCGAAAGCGAGGAGTCACGAACTAACTGACGAGACCGTGTCGCAGCTCATGGAAGGAGTCGGACAGGTAAAGTAATGGCAGGGTAATTTTACTGATTCACAAATTGTGCGCGCCAACTTGGCGCTAGTGTAGATGTAGACTTGTCATTTTGTTGTTTACAATTAGGCCAGTAAATTCTTACAAATGTTTTTCCTAAAATCGCAAAACGCGATGTAAAGCTGCATTTTTGGTATGTTATTTGGACCCCTTAAGGGAGTGTGGAACCATGTTTTGCAAGCAAAAAAAGTTGTGCTAGCTGCGTTATACGTGAAAAACTGCATTATTTTTCAGTTTTTGCAGTTTTATTAAAAAACTATGAGCTTTTAACATTAGTTGCCTACATAATTTTGAAAGTGTATTAAATTTCAAACAATTAAAGCCAACTTTCAGCTCTATATGTCTAATAGTTTTTGAGATATGATGCTTCAAACATTGACACTCACCGGCATATCTAACCGCCTACACCGTTATTTTCATATAAACATGCTCACTTCACAGTCTCATAAATAAAAAAGGTTGTGCATCTCTGCAATGATTTGTATGTTGATAGATTAATCAGGTGCTCATTTTTCGAATAAAAATGTTAAATAAGTATAGACACCTCTCAATTCATCCAAAAAGAGGAAAAGGTAAACCAATTTCCTAGTTCCATACAATGATATATGGTATTAAAATTATGCATTGCTTTATTGCATTTTTGGCGAAATTGAGAGATGTCTATGCTTATTTGACATTCTTATTCGAAAAATGAGCACCTTCCTAAACTCTTAAACATACAAACCATTGCAGAGATGCGTATACTTTTATATTTATGAAACTGTGAAGTGAGCATGTTTGTATGAAAATAACGGTGTAGGCGGTTAGATATGCCGGTGAGTGTCAATATATTTTCAAGCATCATATCTCAAAAACTATTAGACATACAGAGCTGAAAGTTAGCTTTAATTGTTTGAAATTTAATACACTTTCAAAATGATGTTAGCAACTAATGTCAAAAGCTCATAGTTTTTTAATAAAACTGCAAAAACTGAAAAAAAAACAGTTTTTCACGTATAACGCAGCTAGCACAACTTTTTTTGCTTGCAAAACATGGTTCCACACTCCCTTAAGGGGTCCAAATAACATACAAAAAATGCAGCTTTACATCGCGTTTTGCGATTTAAATGTAGATTTTTACTGGGCTAAATGTGTTTGCTATCAATTTTGGATGTTGGAAGCGAATTTACGTAATCAATCTTTCTTCCAACCCATTTGGTTTTCTTCAATCTTTAATTAATTTACTGTTCAACTTTCGTAATAATAATTGTTATTAGGTACGAGTGTCCTATTAGCCACCACTGGACTAATTTATTGGTTAAGCCTAACTAAATTGTAATTCTTTTTATTTTATTTTATTTTTATTTTGTGTTTTTATTAATTAATTTATATGATTTAATTTAATTTATATTTTTATTTAATTTATATGATTTAATTAAATTGACATTTTTATTATTGATATTAAGATTATTGAATGAATGTACTAATGACTATGGAACCTTGTATTCTGAAATAAAGAATTATTATTATTATTTGTTATGTTATTTTCTAAACTCTCAGTTCAAAACTGGTTATACAGGATCTGCACGGGCGCACCAAGTGACAGATCCCCCTAATTAGTTAATTGATGTTTGTATCTTCTTGCAGGAAATTGCGGACTATCCTGCAACTATTTAAAATGGCTGCCTTTTGCATGGTTATGTATGAGTTAGGCGGAAGATCCAATAATTTTAGGTTAAAATGTAAATTTTTTGGTATAACACCAGTGCTGGAAAGCACCAAAGGCACGATGTACACTTTTTGCAAATTCCAGATTCTTAATATCTCTTGTTTAAGTTCCGTATATTTATGCAATTTTTCTGAAACGGATTTAAGAAGGTTATGGGTAGAAGGTATTGTAATGTCTATTAAATAAGCTATCTTGTTTACTTTGTCTACATATGTAATGTCTGGTCTGTTATAGTGGATCGTTTTGTCAGTAAGAATAGCTCGGTCAAAGTACATCCTGCCGTTGGGACCCTCCAACACTGGTTTGGGTGTGTAATTGTAGTACGGCATCATATCGTCTCGAAGCAGTTTGTGTTTTATAGCTAATTTTTGGTGAATATAGTTGGCTACCTGGTTATGGCGGTGTGTGTAGTCATTTTGTGTTAACCTACAACAGGCATTTAAGATATGCTGAATCGTTTCTGGTTGTCTTTGACATTTGCGGCATCGGTCATCTGCGGAATTTGGGTCTTTAATTATATATTTTAGATAGTTTTTCGTTTTAATAACCTGGTCTTGAATCGCTACTAAAAAACCTTCTGTTTCAGGGAAAAGGTACCCCAGCTTTAACCACTTGTTACTCGCCTCGAGGTCAACGTGTGCCTGTTCTAAGTCTTGTAGATGTCTGCCATGAAGTGTTTTTTTACGCCAGTTCTCAAGCTTCTCACTAATAGAGTCGTTTACTGATTTAAATTTTTTATCGTGTTGCTGAAGGTTAAGAGGTGTTAAATTGTCATCTGATTCTATAGTTGCTGCATGGATGGGACTATCGTTTGCTTTCTCGTAGAAAAACTTTCTCAGGTTTTGTATTTGTGATTCCCATAGTATTTTCAGGTCTATCAGTCCTCTACCCCCATAGTCTCTTTTTATATTTATTCGCTCAATAGCTGATTTAGGATGTAGTTTATTGTGCTTGAATAAAATTGACCTAGTTTTTATTTCTAAATTATTGATGTCTGATAGACTCCATTTTATGACTCCAAATGAATAAGTAAGTACTGGTATTGCGAAGGTATTGATGGCCTTAAATAAATTTTTTGAATTAAGTTGTCTCCTACAAAGTAGTTCGATTCTTCGGATATATTCTGCTCTCAACTCCTTTTTTATTTGTGTATGATTTATGTTTTTGTTCTGATTAAATCCTAGATATTTATATGTGTTATTACTATCCATCGACTGTATACTTATAGATTCATTTATTTTGTAGTTCCCTTCCACTATCTTACCTTTGCATATGTGTAATGTTTTACATTTTTCAACCCCAAATGTCATGTGTATATCTTTGCTAAACTGCGCCGTTTTATTAACGAGATGTTCCATATCCTTATTTGTGCTGGCAAACAATTTTATATCATCCATGTACATTAAATGACTTACTCTGTTGTGTCTGGATAATTTGTATCCCTTACACGACTGATTAAGTATTCTAGACAGAGGGTTCAAGGCCAGACAAAACCACAAGGGACTTAGAGAATCTCCTTGAAATATGCCATTTTTGATATTTATTTCATTTGTTGCAATCTCTTTAGTACCAGAATAAAGATGAAGTGTAGTTTTCCATTTCTCCATTGTGTTCTCTAAAAAGGTAATTATTGATGGATTTATTTTGTAAATTTGCAAGACTCTCACTAACCAGGAATGTGGAACGCTATCAAATGCTTTCTTATAATCAATATATGTTAAATGTATATTTCTTTTAAGTTTGTTTGCTTGTTTTAATATAGTGGAATCAATTATTAATTGCTCTTTGCATCCTTTTTGGTTTTGACGGCATCCTTTCTGTTCTTCGGCTAAAATATTATTTGATTGTAGATGTGTATTTATCCTCATAGTTATACACGATGTGATAATTTTATATATTGTAGGAAGACAAGTTATTGGTCTATATTGAGAAGGGTCCTTAGAATTTGAGCTTTTTGGTATCATAAACGTTTTGCCTTTTGTCACAAAGTTTGGTATCTCTTGCTCACCCTTTATTAATTCAGAGAAAATCTTAGCTAAGCTGTCATAAATGGCCGTAATTTTTTTATACCAGAAGTTATGGATTCCATCTACTCCGGGTGCTTTCCAGTTCTTTAATTTTTTTGTGACCAATTCTATGTCTTCTCGCGTAATATCTCCGAATTCCATTTCGTCTATGTTGCCCCATTTGAGTTCCTCTTCCTTAATCCATTCTGAATCTTCATTGTGACTCTCCTCTTTTTCCCAAAGCTTAGCCCAGTAGTTTCTGAGATCTTCCTCATCTGGTAACTCGTTATTGTCACTTGAACTTTGTTTTTCAGCAAGTGTCCTATAAAAACTTTTTTCATTGTTCACAAATAGCTTATTATCTTCTTTTCTTTTTATCGATTTCAAATATCTTGCTAGTCGATGACTTTTCAGTGCAAGTTTTTGCTTCAGTGTGTCTAAAACTTCAGTAGGATTAGAGTTATTATTTTCATGAGATGAATGCTTTATATTTTTATTTAGAATCACGTGTGCCTTTTTGACTACTTTATAAGACCTATTATTATTGATATACTGCGTTAACCTAGCAATGTCACGTCTAAGATTATTAATATCTTGTTCCAAGCGAACCTGCCATAGAGGTTTATGTGATGTTTTTGGGGCATGCCGTGTTGTTGATGTACATATTTTATAGCCTACGTTGTTGCTAATTACTAATGCACTACAATATATGAGTAAATGTAAATGTTTTAAATCTGAGTCTGTGTTAAAGTATTTATGTAATATATCATTGTTAAATATATGTATTAAATTATATAGTTTTTTACTTTCTCTAATTTTAGGTAACTTTGGTCGCAACTCTGGTTCAATTTCTTCATATTGTGCTATTGCATCATCGAATTCTTGTTCTAGCTTATGTTTTATAATGTTTTCGTTTTCATTATTTGAGTGTTGTCTGGTGTATAAGCATTATTCGATTGTTGGGTAAGAGAGATTTCAATGTTGTGTGTGTTGTTTAATGACTCCTTATAGTTGTTAGTGTTGTTTGTTGTGGCAGTTTCGTTTATTTCGTCTATTGAGTGTGTAGGTTCCAGCATATTATTATTATTAACCATTTTTAGATATAATTTTAAATAAATGGGAAAATGGAGTAAATTCCCGTACAAAGGTCACCAGCAGCAGTAGCGTCACCAAGCAGGATACATTTTGTGACATCCCGTCACTGAAGACTTTCTACAACATAATAATGAATGAACGGGGAAACCGTTTCTTCGGACCATCAAACTAAAAAAATAATACTATGTGAAGACCAACTCCGAAATCGCAAAAAAATCAGCTGTCTCAAACAAAAATTAATAAAGAAAATATCAAAATGTATGAAACAGCAGATTTTTTTCAGAGTTGGTCCCGTAATAAAAGTTGTTCAGTTTGATGGTCCCTATCTACCATATTCGGCTTTAGGGGTTTTTTGTAACACGTAGGCTATTTTTATTCACTCTCAAAAAAGGATGTGCTCAGCCCATGTAACTTTAGAACTCACCACAAAATTGGTGTCAAAATACACCACAAAATTTTCGTCATCCCTTATTAAACTGATTATGTGATCTTTTGATTTATATGGATAGTCCATTTTTTTCACATATTTGGTCCTATGTTTTTTTTAAGAAAGTTGTTAAGTTCCATGGATTGAACACATCGCAAAAATTTGAAGTGTGAATAAAAATATTGCTTGTATTATACCTATTCGCTATACAAACATTTTGAAGTTCTAATTATATTCTTATCCATCGGACATTCCAACCGCTATCCTATTGGATCAGAGCTTCCCAATCTTTTAGCCAGTGCACCTCACCAACCGTATGCTAAAATTCTTCTCGACAACGATCATATTAAGAAACAAAAATATAAGTAGAAGTATTATTTTTATTCAAATTCAAGTAGATTATCAACAATCCAACACAAGAGGTGCACTATGCGTCTGTGGCACCGTTCCTGCAGTGAAAATATTATTCTTAGGGTTTTTTAGTACTATCTGAATCCGCTCGTCGCGCCCCCCTTTGGATAACTCTACTCCCCACTAGGGAGGCGTCGCCCCACTGGTTGGGAACCCCTGTATCAGATGAAACAGTATTATTTTAGTTTTTTTAGGGTTCCGTACCCAAAGGGTAAAAACGGGACCCTATTACTAAGACTTCGCTGTCAGTCTGTCTGTCACCAGGCTGTATCTCATGAACCGTGACAGCTAGACAGTTGAAATTTTCACAGATGATGTATTTTTGTTGCCCCTATAACAACAAATACCAGGGCTCTATCACTCCGCGCGTAGGTATGAGAAAAGCACTTAGCGCTCGGCGTCCTCTGCGTGGACAAAATCAGCCGGGTTGGCCGTCGCGTCCTCGGAATATCTGTAGCGCTTTTTCACAGGGTCTTACGATTCCCGCGCTCTCTTTGCCGCTGCAACCCTAACGTAGGTCCGAAAAGATAGGATATATGCGAAAGAAAAAGATGCAGCGTTTAGGTGAATATAGCCGTTCGTAATTAGCGCCGTACAAGCCAAATTCCATTTTATTATGTTGAAATTAGAGTTGCTATTTATTTAAATGGTTCAGCCATAGCCTTCTATATCTTCCAAGCCCTGAAGTTGAGCAGAACGGCAACATCGCATATGGTCAAGCACATAGTATAAAATTATTTTAAAAATTATTTATTATTTGTTTTTCCTATATTATCTATGTTTAAACTAGTTGTAAATTGTGATGTAAGATTATTTCAATAAAGTTTTATATTTATTATTATTATTTATTTATTAGAACATAAGGTTTGAGTCAAATTATTTGAACTTTTCGGGGGTCCTTTAGTACGATGAGCATTTTGATCTAAGCCTCCTCTAGCAATAAATCTTACATCATTGGAAAGGTATTTAAATTGAAACACTTTATTGTATTACTATAATCGTGAACTATTAGTACTTTGAGAGTTATAACGCTCTAAACTTGACCAATTTTTTTAACATTAATGACCTAAAACTCCGAAATTACTAACAATTAATAGAAAGTATGTTTGCAGCAAATATTTGTCATATAAAAACCTTTCTTATGATATATAATTCATTTCTATAGGTGTGGTAGATCAACTCCCATAGACAATAAACCACTTTTATACTTTAATAACCTTTAACTCCAAAAGTATTAACAATTGATATAAAGTATATTAACAGCAAATATTTGTCTTTAACATACCTTTCTAATGATATATCATTTATTGCTAGAGGGCGTGTTAATCAACTCCCTGCTGAAGAAAATCAACAAAAAAGATGACATCTTTGACAGTCATTTTTTCCTGGTTAACATTGATATTTTTCTTATTGTTTAATATACAAAGCATTTCAATAAAAGAACTAAATTATTTTCATATTTTAAACCTCACACGATTACTATGAAAAAAAATATCGACCCTTAAAATTGAAATATTCCCATACATTTAGTATGGAGACTGGCGGACGACATGACCACGAACTGACAGTAACAGACGTTGCCAAACTTATGTTCACGGCTTGGAAATAAAGAAGGCTATGGTTCAGCGGAGTGCATCTTCTGTACTTGTCCTATTATTTATTCTGTGCTAATACCAAAAATAGAATAAAGTAAATATCTAAGGGGGCTCCCTCCCATACAACAAACGTGATTTTTTGCCGTTTTTTGGTACGGAACCCTTCGTGCGCGAGTCCGACTCGCACTTGGCAGGTTTTTTTTTTTCAATTTTTCAATATGGGTATCAAATAAAAGGCCGTGATGAGCACACTCCAAAACGACATAATGTGTCAGTAAAAATGAAAAGAAGAAAAAATAAGAAGTATTTTTATTTTTTTAAATCGATTTTTCTCGAATTTTTTGAGAAAAGCACCATACAAGCCTTGTACTGGAAGCTACTTGCATTGCCTCGAATGATTAAAACATCCTCGATAATGCAATCGCTAGCTTTCCGTTCTCGGCTGTAATGTACTATTGATGTGGATTAAGCATTAGGCGATATTGTCAATATCCATTAATTATTGGTTTTGTTTTTGCCTAAATAAACCTTTTACGGTTTCTCTTGCTGTGATTGAAAAAAATATTTGTTGTAATTTTCTTTTGTTTTGAAAATAAAGTTAAAAAAAATTGAGTTTACAATCGTTAGACATGACAAATTCTCGTGATTGTTGCAGTTGGCCGACCATCAGAACTCCGCCGTCCGCAAGGCGGCCGTGTTCTGTATGGTCGCGTTCACGTTCGCGCTGGGCGAGGCCAGGATGCAGCCGCATCTCAGGCATCTGTCCGTCAGCAAGTACCGACTATTACAGGTAAGTGACGTCGCGTCACGATTATCACCATACTCACTTTGAAACATAACATTTGTTAGATTTGGAACACAGGTTTTAACGCGATTTTAACTAAAACATAGGTGTTTAGCACCTACCTTTTCCCAACGTTTCGACCGAGTTGCATCGGCCGTGGTCACGGGCTGACTGGAGCTGCGGTGTTACGCCTCCTCCTCTGCATCGGTGGAATCTTCATCAACCGTCGAACAGTTTTTCCAACTACCGCCACACACAATACTAACGGTGTCCCTATTCTGTATCATAGCCGTATTCTGGTAGTTAGCCGACCGCGAACAAAGAGGTAGTGCGTTTGTAATGACTGGATTCCATGAAATTCTATTTATTAGAATAGAATTTCATCGCACGCAGGTTCTTTCCACTGATCGTCATTTTTATTCACGAGTCGTACGTGAAGCGATTGAAATTAAAAAACATCCTAACAACTTCAATCGGGAAGATGGACACAAATTATCTGCAGTGTGGAATCCAGTCATTACAAACGCGCTACCTCTTTGTTCGCGGTCGGCTAACTACCAGAATACGGCTATGATACAGAATAGGGACACCGTTAGTATTGTGTGTGGCGGTAGTTGGAAAAACTGTTCGACGGTGGATGAAGATTCCACCGATGCAGAGGAGGAGGCGTAACACCGCAGCTCCAGTCAGCCCGTGACCACGGCCGATGCAACTCGGTCGAAACGTCGGGAAAAGGTAGGTGCTCAACACCTATGTTTTAGTTAAAATCGCGTTAAAACCTGTGTTCCAAATCTAATAAAATGCAACACGAAAGTTTAAAAGTGTATATAACATTTGTTTATTTTTGATTAAATAATCCGATAATAAACCGTTTAAATCATTTCGTTCTACTTTTCACTAATTCCATTTTCATTCCTCGTTTTTCACCCGCCAGTCAGCAACACGTCCGCCAGTCATTACCGCCTCGGTATTGCTATCCACACCTGTGTTGCCATACGTTAAAGCTAATAATTCGAAAAAATAATTGCCTCTTAAAAATAATCCTGAAATCCTACTAATATTATAAATGTGAAAGTTTGTGGGTTTGGATGTTTGTTCCTTAATCACGCAAAAACTACTGAACAGATTTGGTTGGAATTTGGCACACAGATAGTATATAGCCTAGATTAAAACATAGAATACTTTTTATCCCGATATTCCTACGGAAACGGGAACCACGCGGGTGCAACCGCGGGCGGCCGCTAGTAAAATAAATACAAATAATTACTGATGACAATGAATTAAGCGGGTTACGCTAACACGATACAGTAGTTTTGTTTTTATCTAATCCTTCGATCATCTATACCTGTGGATATTGCATGACAATGGCATTTGTGGGACACTTTTAACTCCCCCAAAACGCAGCCTACTATGAAAGTCCCCCAAGACTTGTCATACAACTTGACATTTAGTGTCGCGTGATTTGTCAAACGGCATGTGCCACATTTCAGCTTTGTTATTGTATGACGTGCTACATCCTCAGGTATAGATGATCGAAGCTCTAATCAGATTTATTTTTTCCTATACAAATTCCCATACAAACTTTCATCCCCCATTTCATCCCTTTAGGGGGTGGTTTTCCAAAAATGGTGTCTCTACTTTCAGCCGTTAGGGCTCTAGGCGTATCCCAACAATCAATCAATTTCTAGTTTTGTATCATTACTAGCGGCCGCCGGCGACTTCGTCTGCGTGAAAAGGTTTTTTGCTATCCCTCGGGAACAATACTTTTTTTCGGAATGAAAGGTTCCCTATGTCCTTCTCTGTTTCATGATGATCGGTTCAGTAGTTAAGACGTGAAGGTGTAACAAACAAACAAACGGACTTTCGCATTTATAATATTAAGTAAGGATGTTTAGACTAGCGACCCGTCCTCGCTTCGCTTCGGTGTAGTGTGGAATTTGACACCATGTATTATACATATAAACATTCCTCTTGAATCACTCTATCTATTAAAAAAAATACCACATTAAAATCCGTTGCGTAGTTTCATAGATTTAAGCATACATAGGGATATAGGAACAGAGAAAGCGACTAGAACTACTAGAGCATGATATATTATGAACAGAGGAAAGGAAATGAGTTCTGACTTGATCGCCAAAGGACTATTTGATCATATTAATTTATTTATTAGTGACTAGCGGCCGCCCGCGGTTTCACCCGAGTGGTTCCCGTTCCCGTGGGGATATCGGGATAAAAAGTATCCTATGTCTTAATCCAGGCTATCTACTATCTGTGTGCCAAATTTTAACATAATCCGTTCAGTAGTTTTTGCGTGATTGAGGAACAAACATCCAAACCCACATTTATAATATTAGTAGGATTTATAATATTAGTAGGATTAATCTTTCTGTTATTTTCCCAGGTATACATAAGCAAACAGCGCGAAGAAGCCGCCCGCGGCGGGCCCTCGTAGCGGCGCCGCGCGCGCTCCACCGCCACGCAGACCGACCCTTAACTACCGACCCGACCCTTAACTAGCTAACCAACATACGCAACATCAAGGTACTGTGTCTAAATGTCCAATTATTATGTTTGAAGTACAGAGAAATGTGTCTAGTTGTTCAATGATTAGGTTTGTAGTTTAAATGCTGGAAGTTGGTAAACATGATGCGTTTGCAAAGGTTATATAATTCAGAAAAATCTCACGTCTAGGAGGCATACAAATGATATACATGAATTCATAAAAATAATAAATGAACGTCATTTTAGTACTATTTAGCTAAATAGTATCAGTGTGTTCTTCAAGTTATGAATTGAGTTTGAACGTAAAAGCCAAAACACTCTTATGCCTGTATTTATAAACCTGGAGATTATACCTGAGATACTGTTTCTATAAGAAGAGCATTTCAAACATGATCTCAAGATAACTCTCAACGTTGAGAGCGTTTTATAAATAAGGGCGTAATTGCCGAATACTCAAACGCTACTTAACTTTGAGCGGCTCTCAAACAGCATGCTGTCTTTGTCCTATCTTTGACTTTTAATGCGACAAGACGACGTTTGAGAGCCCCTCAAAGTTAATTAGCGTTTGAGTATTCGGCCATTAGTCTGTTTATCTTACTTGTCTTATTGGTAAACAATTTTTACCCAACTCTTTAATTAAATAATCATTATTAAATACAACATAAGATTTTCCACACATAGATTACGAAAGAAATTGTTAATAATTTATTAATAACAATTTGATAAAGTTACTAACTGATTTTTAAATAACGGTTTGAGTATAAAAAAACGTTTCGACATGACAACTGACAAAAACTGGTTTACTAAATAAGACAAGAAAAGATAGACAGACTAAAGCTAAAAAATTGTGAGGCTTTTACAATGCTATTTTGCTATTAAGATAATTAATGTTCTAGAAAACATCTACTCACCCATAGCATAGCTTGTCCATCTGAGATGCTATGTGTAATTTTTTTTTCTAGTATTTTTATCTAGTATATTATTTATCTTAATATCACACTTTATTTAAAATCACAAAATCAGCGTAATAAATTTGATAAATTAGACACAATACCGTAGATGGATTTCCGTAATATGTGATAACAAGCTACATTGTGAACTAAGTAAATCCAATAATGCATTAAGATCTAAATCAGCATGGCAAATAAAAATGTTGTTAAAATCAAAAGCACAGATAATCTATATAAATTGTCAAAATTGAATTGATGTAAAAAGTACATCTGTAATATGATATGAGAAAGATATCCGTATTTATTTTGAGCCTTGTGCCATTGAGATAAGCAATATTTTTCTTTACAAGAAAATTATCAAATACTTAGTTCCAATGTAGCTTATGTCAGCATCGTTGTTAGGATTCGCAGTAAAAATCTGTTAGCGTCACACCATTCTATACTTTACTAATGTATTATTAAGGATTATTTTATATAACACGCTTTATTGAATACAAAATGTACTCAAAAAATAATAAACGTAGTATTTATGCTATAATATTTTTAGATTAACTGAAATTTCACTGAATAACAATAATTTTTAGTCCATTTATACTTGTCCTATTTGGTAAACAATATTCACACATCTCTTTATTGAAAAAAATATTTATAAAATATACATACAGGGTCATTCTAAACTTACCATCTAAAGGATTATGCCGATTTTTCTATACAAGCTAGGCCATGATGCGCTTTGATGAAATTACCAATATACTATAGTAATTTTATACTGATTGCGTGGGAAGAATATCTTTAAAATATAGTGCGGGAGAAAAATCTCAATCTCAAGGAGCTGTTTACAGTTACAATTGTTTGACATTTTCCTATTATATGACATTTCAAAGTCAAAGTCAATGAGATATGTATAGTTAATGCGCATCATGGCCCAGAATCCGGCATGATCCTTTCAAGAATTACTAAACAACTTTCTCCATAAAACATGTGTCGAATTTCTCCACAAAATATTGTCATCCATCTTTGATTTATATGGATAGTCGTTTTTTTCACATATTTGACCTAATTTGTTCAGTTTCATGGGCTGAACACATCCTCAAAATTTGGATGGTGAATTCAAAATGACCCTGTATAGATTAGGGGTCTTCCATTAATCACGTGAGCCTCGAAGGGGGGGGGGGGGGGGGGTCGTTGAAAAAATCACGAAGTATCACAAGGGGGGACGGGGGGGTGTAGTGAGATATCACGTGTATTAATTTTTTTCGTCGAACGCGTGACTTTTAACCGAAAACTGTGTGTAATTGTTGACTCACCGTTACCAGGACGATTTCGCCGCCCACCGCGACATATTCGTACTGAAAATTGTTGAGATTATTTTGTACCAAAAAAATACACGTGATTTAGAGGGGGGGGGGGGGGTTAACGTAAAACCTCACCATATATCACCAGGGGGGATATGCTTACGATAAAAATTGTTGATTAATAATGACGATTTGATTTTATAAAAGACAACATATTTTTTAAAATAGATAGATTATTAGATTTAAAAGATTGAAAGACATGAGAATTATTAGAAAATGTTTACTAAATAAGAAAGTAAGGCAGACTATATAATTGTTTATCTATAATACACTAACTCTAAAACTAAACAGAAATTTTACTGCGAATGCCTAACTTTATGCAGTCGGTTATGAGTGTGGGATGGTTACTGATTTATTTTTTATTGTGACTCAGTCGGTGCGAATAAATTCCTACATTGAGTACCTTAAAATACTCAAAAAAACGCAGTTTATTATTTGCGGTAAGCACAAGAGATATTGTACACAATCGGAATGACACCGACCATTTTATTGTAATTTCGACCTTGTTACGTTGATGTTTAAGACTGGTTTTAACTGTTGGAAACGCGGAGTTTAGTGTTCTGTGGTTATCTAGTCTCGTTGTATGTTATACAGACATGATAAATAAAAATACTGGTAACAAATCTTTAGTATGCTATCAGTTAATGAATATAGAATTATGGATTTCAGCTGTATCCACATTATCAATCAAATCTATAGGTACGTCACAGCACATTGAGGAAAATATATTAATCCCCGCAAATTGCTAAAAAACCTGGTGGCCATTTTTTTAACTTCAAAAACGAAAAACAAATGCAAAATAATAGTTATATACCTAGACCTTATCTTATTGAAAATAATTTAAAATACCTGTCCATCAGCCATTTTTAATGTCCCCACTGCTGGGGCACAGAAGCCGTATTACAAGCTCTTAAATCCTGCCAGGTTTATAAATTGCTGTAGTGACATCTCTTTCTCGTCGTATAGCAAATAAAAGAGATAGATTGATGGCCAGTCAGAAAACTGCCTGGAAATAAGAGGTCATAATACGGCCCCAGGCCTTCCTTATGGATGGTAAGGAGGACGGGCCATAACCCACCACGCGGGCCCAATGCGGATTGGTCAGTATTAACGACTGCAAATGCAGCCGGGATCAACGGGTTAACGTGCCTTCCGAAGCACGGAGGAGCTCGAGATGATAAATTTTTGGTCACCCATCCCATAACCGACCCTTGCGAACGTTGCTTAACCTCCGCAATCGCTGGGCCATGCGCTAAACCACTGCGCCACCGAGCTCCTCAAACCTACCCTTACCTATCAAAATTTTATTTTTACATGTCTTTTTTTAGTTGCGGATGACTTCGACGTGGATGTTAAAGTGACAAGGTTCCATCGTATTAGCAATTTGCGGGGATATTTTATCTAGCAAGTAAAATAGTTATCTCTTTAAAAATATCGATAAAAACCATTGAAGCACTAAACTTCACGTCCTGCACTTGAATTATGAAAGACAATTTATGTTAATTACTATTATTATTAAAATGCAGTGGAAAGCGCGCGTTGAAAGATATTTAAGATTAATCTTAAGTAGTAGGGGATTGGTTGGTAAATCAATGAGTTTGAACCCCATAGCATTAATAATAATAGTAACCCCATAGAATATGAAACAAGTATTTTAAAAGTAATAACTAAATTGGTTTCTTTAAAATCACTTTTAGAAAAAATCTACATATAAATGAGCTCCAAAAATGGTTAGAAACAAAAATAGTGTACGATAAAATCATAGATAAAACTTAACTGTAATTAAATAGTAAGTAATGTTTGAACTCATTGGAATATCAACCTAAGGGCTTGCGAGATAAGTCGTATAATTGTGTTGTGCTGTGTTGTATAAATCTTTACGCCTGTATCTATGTACAGATCAACTTTTGTATCGTTCGCGGTTTTTCATGTTAGATAAAATGTTGGTAAATAAGCGTTGATATTCTTTGACACTTATAAATTTTAATGTTGTAACGGTCAGCCTCTAAAGTAGTTAAATACTTTAGAACCAAATATGGTATTTGACTGATGTCAAAATGTCTGTATTTCATCAATTAAAGTTCTGTCCCTACATATCCGAGCTATGGCCGGGCTGAGACGTGTCAGGTGCCCAAGTTACGTTGGTCGTGTTAAGATTCTGTATGAGTAACAAATATACGTTGAGCTCTGACATTGGTGTCTTCGTTCAGGATCCAGAGTTGAAACTACGTTGGTCCTTCATGTAGCACATAGAGACGCCCAACATAGCTTGGGCTCCGAACACGGCACGGCCTGAATAATATATGTAGGGATAGACCTTTAAGGATGTCTCTTTCGAAAACAATTTACTTCTGAGCATGCATGGCACTTTTGTTTCGTGACGTCACAACACAGTAGTAGTAAGTAATATAGTTTTTTGTCTAATCCAAAACTTTAATCAATGCAAGTATTCAAGATATTAAAAAAAAAAACAATTTTGACTGTTTTGGACATAGAAAAAACTTATTTCGAGAAAAAAAACTGGCAAATACGGGTGAGTCCCATCCACCCCGGTGGCTCTGTCCCGGTACCGGGACTGATGGGAAAAAAAGTTCCAGCCACCCCGGTGAATCGTATCTCGATGTTTAACGGAGAGGATCGCACTCGCAAAGTATCACCCACCCCAGAATGGGGAATGTCCGAAAAAAATCAAATTGGCTGAATATTTTTTTATAGGTAGGAATAAGTTTCCTTAGTAATAGAAAAAAGTTTCAGAACTTTTGGTTGCGTAAAAAAAAATTAATAAATTTAACTCTCTTCGACTTCACAAATATACAAAAGTAACAGCAGAATGGAGATTATACCTTTGCCACCACCTGCCACAGCCACAACATGGTATTAAAAAAAAGTTTCAAGTACAAAGTTTTGACATTTTGACACTTGTCATTGTCAAAATGTCAAATCTTTTTATTTTTTATTCTTGTTGTTGTTGTGGCAGGTGGTGGCAAAGGTATAATCTCCATTCTGCTGTTACTTTTACACATTTGAAAATTCGAAGAGACTTTAATTTTTTATAATTTTTCTACGCAACAGACCTATAAAAAAATATTAAACCTATTTGATTTTTTTCAGACATTCCCCATTTTATTTAAAAGGGCGGATGGCACAAATCTTTTTAACTTTAGGACATCGTTAAACATCGAGATACGATTCACCGGGGCGGATGGAACTTTTTTTCCCATCGGTCCCGGTACCGGGACAGAGCCACCGGGGTGGATGGGACTCACTCGCAAATACCCAATTTGTTGTGTTCATTTTATATGTATGCTACACTGAACAAGCCTGCTTAGTGTACAAAGTACCTACTAACTTATTCATCTACTTTTGAGGTTAATTGTACTTACAGCATTTATTTAAAGTGTCAAATCTCATATTTAGAAATACTAGTGCATTATTCTGATCGTCAACGCCTCTGCTAGAAAGGAATAGATAGGGTTATCTCTCTTTCGCACTTTCGATTTAGAAATACTATTTGCTTCCATCGAGAGTTATGAAAGTCACTGTGTGCTTTTTTAATCGTTTTGTGAAATACAGTGAACCGCATTATTGTTATTTAAAACTGAAGACAGATCACTTTAAACTAATTTTCTGTTAGCGAAAATTGAAAATCTATCATGTTACCACGTTTTTATTAGTCCTTATTTCTTAAAAACAGTTATTTGGCAACTTAGAATAATAACACATAGAAGCCGGGTCCTCGTATGTAAAGTGAGGCAACTTAAACTAAGCCAAAATGGCTCAGATTTCAGATTTATATCTTTCACACGTTATCAATATAAAAGTCTGAAAACTGTGCCTAATTTTTGACAGTGACTTAACTACCTCTGTGATCTAGTAGTTCGTTTACCCGTGTAAGATGCAGGGGTCCCGGGGTTCGATTCCCAGGAGAGGTACAATTTACACTCGGTTTGGTTGGTGGTAGGGCTTTTCAAGTCCGCTTGACTAGCTACCACCATCTTAACATGAGTCTAACGCCATAACATTAATTTAAAAATTGTTGTTCCGGCAGATAGAGGTAAGATAGCCAGTTCCTCAGTGATGAGGATTCCGGGTGTAGTGCGCTTCCACCTTCGGCCTTATCGTCACTTAACATCAGGTGAGGTGAGGGCCAAGCAATATCCCGTTGTGCAAAAAAAAGTGCGCCTTGTAGGGAACTATCTCATCATATCAGCCGCACGACACCCACTGCTGGGTACAGGCCTCCCCCAAGGATCTCCACGACGATCGGTCCTGCGCTGCCCGCATCCACTGGCTTCCCGCGACCTTCACCCTCACGTCGGTCCACCTTGTCGGGGGCCTACCCACGGAGCGTCGTCCGGTGCGCGGTCGCCATTCCAGAACCTTTCCGCCCCAACGGCCATCGGTTCTTCTCGCTATGTGTCCCGCCCACTGCCACTTCAGCTGAGCAATCCTTCGAGCGATGTCGGTTACTTTAGTTCTCCTGCGGATCTCCTCGTTTCTGATTCGATCACGTAGAGAAACGCCGAGCATGGCTCTCCGGGAACTATCTATCTAAAAAAATAGGTGTTATTATTCTAAGTTTCAACATTTTATGAAAGTTACAATATCAATACTTTTGCCACCGTCCACCATAGCAAAGTGTGCAAGTATAAATACATACACCTGAGTAAATAGAAATCACATTCTTTTTTATAATTAATGGGTTTCTTTGAATAATGTGTTGCAATAATTATGTATGCAATGAAATCACGGCTATTTCTACATTAATATCAGATTTATATTTTCATAACTACCTATCTATTTTAATATAATATGGTTCAAAAATCTATGACAGTAGGTATCTTTCAAGTACAGAAATTATCTAACAAATTAATTTACTGTTAGCAGCATAGTAACACAACTTCTGCAAATAAAAAAATCGCAGAAGTTGTTTGTCTGTCTTTTTTTATAAAAAAAATGTTGTTCACTATTTAGGCAACTTAATGTCGTCAGTTTCAATATCAGCTCCAAAATTATTTTAATTGAAACCAGTCTATACCGAAATCTTTGCAATATGAATAAGGTTGAAAACAGCAAATAAATATTTATAATAAAAAAACAAGTGAAGATCAAAATCGAACTGTTATTTTACCTGTATTTTTTCCACTTAATAAGAAGCAAAAAATTTGGGTTTTGACGCAGATTGTCATTTTCGCAAATGGTCATCGTGAAAAATTTGGTCACTTTCGCAGAATGCCATTTTCGCAACTGGTCACTTTCGCAAAACTTCACTTTCGCAGAATGTCATTCACAATTTATGAATAAAATGAAAAAAATGTGAATGACATTCTGCGAAAGTGACCAGTTGCTAAAATGACATTCTGCGAAAGTGACCAAATTTTTCGCGATTACCATTTGCGAAAATGGCGATCTGCGTCAAAACCAAAATTTGTTTAATAAAATCAAAAAGTTGCCTAAAATAATCACAAAGCGACTAAGTGTGAATCGGTGTAGCTTGATAAACGTTAAAAATACTTAGTAGTAAATAAATCTAATGTAAAAAAATCTGTATTTAAATACAAACTGAACACGAAATATCTACTTTTAGTTCGTTGTGATAGTGATAATTGTAATTGTAAAAAAGTGCCCTTTACATCGTACCTATGACCTTAAAATCTGTTTTTTTAATATTTATTAAGTAAACAATCTTTATAACAAACAAATGTAAAGTTCGACACATTTTAGCAAATTTTTTTTATCCGATTCCAACATAATGTTATTCTCAAATCAAAATAATTATGCACACTAGTATTAGGATTAAGTAAAAAAACTTGATCTAATTTTATATTTAAAAAAAGTCTACATTTAGATTATGTGCAGTCATCAAAAAATCACGAGCAGTCATCTTATTGATTTATTATCATCTCTTTACTTTACTAATCAAGTATGTGTAGTCAAAAGTTTCAATATTTTCATAATAATTAATCAAGATATTGAGGTTCGTTTGTGTCCCAAAATTTTACTGATTTCTGGATTTAGAGCTCATTCATAGACACGCACGCGTAATCAAAAGAAACTATCTTGTTTTCGTATTATTGAAATAATTAATGCGTCTACACACGCGTCTTGCTATATTTGTGAGTTTGCCGATTAATCAAGAATTTTCCCGATATTTTAACTACACATATATATTCAGTAACATGGTCTGATATCCATATTTCATTTTTAGATATACTTAAAAAATAACTGTGTATAAAGTTGAAAATTTACTACAGGTATTATTTATTTATTTAATAAGACACATTATTATAAATTTTAAAATTATAAAATAAAAAAATATAAATACAATAATTTCTAGTCTTAAGTAAAGATTGTTTACTGATTAAATGTTAAATGAATAAAGTCTCTTTTTAACTGAAATAGAAATTGGATCGACGAATTTACACCACGGTCGCGGCCTTATGGCGTATAGTTCATACCAGTTACATAGAACGTTTAGCGTAACCTAAAATTTTTTGATACATTGATTGAAAAGAACGACAAATAAATGGAAACCCTTTTTTGTTGTGTTAAATGATTGCCACTTAGCATGAAGTTATGACAAGACACTTATTTTCTTTTTATACCAATTCGGTTTGGAAAAAAATAACAAATGTTTTAAACTGTGAGACATTTGCGAAAAAAGTTACTGACTGAAGTGTTCAGCGAATTTCGCTGCTAACTGTACATAAATTGTTTTCTAATTATGTGTTGGACAGGATTTTAAACGTTTCAATGGAAATAAAATCATGACTTAGAATAGTGTACTTTCTTTATATTACACTAAAAACGTGTTTTTCGTCATATACAATTATTTGTGAGAAAATTACGATAGTTTCTCTTCTGCGAAGGTAGCATCAAAATTGTTCTGACAAGGACGGAATAGTTTGGTGATTTAAGTTCAAAATTATATCACTGTTTGATATTCCTTTATAATTTATGATTTGATACGAAATCTATCGAGTTTCTAAATCATGTTCAAATATTGTGTAGTGTCCATACGAAAATGGTGATTGCGTTGTGGGCTACAAGATTCATAATTGCTTGATAATTTGTGTAAGTATGACTGTATGTATTGAGACGAAAATAACTATCGACTAATAGTCACACCACATGGCATTTATAACGTACATAAATAAAACGCAATATTAATAAATTAGACTTAAAATATTTCTTTAAATAAAACCGTTACTAATAGCAAGAATGTATAAGTAGGGACTGTATGTGTTTCACATTTCTGAGGAATTCCTTACTAACGGAACCTTAAAAATCTGATCGGCTTTGCTCTATGTTTAATTTTGTATTGTAGTAAAGCAGGTTTAAAGTTGGAAGTGTTGTTTAATTCGTTGCCAACTGTACATTGGACGTTTGTAATATTGGTATTGTGTGTAAAATAATGATGTTGATCGTAATAGAATTGAGATTTCATTCCTGATTGAAGCGTCACAGATTTTTATGACAGCTGTCAAATTGTTAAACTAGATGACGCTGTACGACGTATGTATGAACGTGGTTGACATGTTTACTTGACGCCTTTCCTTTGTACACACAGTCTGTAACTATAATGAGTTAGTTTGATTTTAATATGACTTTTTAATGATAATTTGACACTTGTCATATAAACCGACATGTGTCAAGACGATACTAGTTTGACGTTTCAATATTTTCGATAGTTTTTCGTAGGTGGCGTTGGAATATAATTCGTGCCTTCATGCCAAAAATGAATGTTACTTGATTGCGTTGCTCGTTTTCGTTTTGTAAAGAATACTCGGTAAAGAATTTTTTTAATCGACACTAACGCCAAATTGGTGAATAAATGAAAAAAACTTTGTACAAAAGCGTTAATATGTTGACGATTTTGTTTTTTCTGTTGTTCGCATATTAATGTTATCGTTTGTATAGCGTCTAAAATATCTTAGAATTATACTGAAATGGAACTTTATTTTTAAACTAGTAAAACGCTTAAAAAAGGAAGTTGTTTAATTTATTTTCTTTTACAAAATTGAACTCTAAATGAAGAGTGGTAAAGTTCTTTTTTCTTTGTAATTATGAAACGCTTTTGAGCTCAAGTGTCATTGTATCTTTGTATGTAAGTATATGGACTGTACATTTTCTATTTGCTTTTCGTTATTTCGCTGTAGCTTGGGTCCAATGTGTTATACCAAGATTTCGTACGAGAAATACAACTTTTCTTTTATTTATATTTTTTCGCATATTTTATGTGTGGGTGATGTGAACCGCTAAAATATTAATATCGTGTTTAGATTATGGCAATTCTATTACTCAAGACAGTTAAAATACTTATTATTTTGCTTTTACGTCAGTTAAAAAAGGGACAGAATATTTAAATGCTGTCTACTTCAAATTTTAAGACCCAATTTCACCAATAATCACTTTTTCAAAGATAATCTAGTTCAAACCTCAAGTTGGGTCCCCGTTTATTTCAAACCGATTTCACCAGTTTATGAGAAATTCTTTATTACATACTGGCCAACTTTTGTAATAATTTTTTTTCGTTGTTATGATAGTTAAGCCTTAAACCCGTTTAGTGATCTCATAGCGTTTAAAATCAGGTGAAATTGGCCCTTTGATTACGTAATTCTGTTGTTAACAATTCTCGTTTGAAATCGATTGAAATTATCTGAAATTAATGAAATTTAACAGTTTCATTTATTAGAAAAGTGCTATTATAGCACTCTGTTATCAACTGAATCTGACAAATTTCAAACGATTTCAATCGATTTCAAACGATAATTGTTAGCAGTAGAAACAGTTACGTCATCAGTAAGCAGGGGTCTGATTTAGTAACTTTGATGCAATCAACTCTGACAAAAATCGCAGTTACATTGCTGCTTTAGTAAGAACCAAAATGACAAGTATCTTACTTAAAGCAGCAATGTAACTGCGCTTTCAGCCGATTTCAATCGAGAATTGTTAGCAACAGACTTACGTAATCTATGTACTGGGTTGTGATTTTGTAACTTTCTTGCAATCAACTCTGACAGAAATTGCAGTAACATCGCTGCTTTAGTAAGAACCAATGTGACAACTATCTTACTTTAAGCAGCAATTTAACTGCGGTTTTTGTCAGAGTTGATTGCATCAAAGTTACTAAATCAGACCCCTGCTCACTGATGACGTAACTGTTTCTACTGCTAACAATTATCGTTTGAAATCGATTGAAATCGTTTGAAATTTGTTACCGAGTTACGTAATCAACCCCCGGGTCTAAGTATTAAGAATTGCCTTTAGTTACACGAGTCTTGTATAACTTCCATAATATTTTCATTAGATTTTTCCTTTACCCCATTTAGCTTTACCGTCATGAGTGACTAATGTTTTAATTTTACATTTATTTCGTGTTTTATATATTATATGAAGTTATTAAAAATTTTCAGATCAAAAAATAACAAAAGGAAACATACTTTTTCGAACAAAAATGCTTATTATGCGTTATTTAACATATTTGCATTTTGATTTCCAAAGCCACATTTGTGTATCTTAAAACTAATGTTTTTTGTTTAATAAAAATATGGAGTTAAACCAAAATACAAGTTCTGTTTAGTAAGTGACTAAAAATTTAGTTTTTTTTGTGTATTTCCTTTTTTTGACTAGATAATTTCTAATAACTTCATATGTTAACTTATAAACAGTTTTCAATGCGATTTCAATTAAATAACAATTTTGAATCTCAGAATGTGCCGTCTCGATTTCATTGTATTTTTTTTTACTACTTATTCAGATTTTTGTACCTAAATACAGTTGGTAGGTAATACAGAGTTTTTTTAATCACTATCCAAATATTTAAGAACTGTTCTCTTTGAAACTGAACAAATTTTCTCCAAAAAACATGTGTCGAAACGAAATACGCCACTTAATTATGGCCATCCTTCACTAAACTGATAACGTGATCTCTTTGATTTGTATGGTTAGTCAAAATATTTTTGATTGGCCCTATGTTTTTTAGATAAAGTTGTACAGTTTTTTTGTACTGAACAAATCTTGATATTTGAATGGTGACTAAAATAACCCTGTATTGTAATTAGTGAAAAAACTATTAAAATTAAAATAAATGTAAAAATAACTTATTAATCTAATTACACTTTCTTATTACCGATTGTATTTAAAATATCCTTTAGTACTTGAGTTTTTTTATGTAATATGAAATTATTTAGTGTAGTATTTATTTTTATTTTTATTATTATTTTGTACCAAAGCATTGAAACCTGTTCATAAGTTCTTTTTACCGCTTTAATTATTGTTTGTAACTTACAATTTTTATGCATTTAAAATTAAACAACTAACTCTTACATTCATTCCCTTTTTACTTTGATTATTATAGACATCAAAGTAAAATAAAATTAATATTAACTGTAAAAAAAAGGCGCTTCTCTAGAATTTTACCTTCAAAGAATTGTCATTTGCCAAGAAATAACGAAATATGTAGGTAAACCGTTTATCAGCTAACTGCACGCCACAGTGATGCGATTTCTGTCCCCTAGTATGACCAGCGAAACGCGATATGATAAATCGCTTTTAACTGTGAAAAGACAATGGATTTTCATATTTGAGTGTTGATAAAACGCTATATCACACAATATATATCGTGTTTTGGTGCTCATGCTACAGGGGGATGATATAATTAACTGTTATTGATGTACGCTTTTTTATATTTTCAAATATTCTTGAGTGATTTTTTTGCTTTTGTTTTTTCTGTTTGCAATGTGTTTTTGACAGCATTGTCTGTAAAATGTATAAAGATGTAATCGTAGTGGAGAACAAAGTATGTTTAAATTCCTACTTAAGAAATAGACTAAGAAAATGTTGTACAACATAGTTGAAGTGTAAAGTTGTCGCATCTCTGTGGCGTGCGAAAGCGGCGCCATCTTGTAATTATAAAGGCCTGTGTAGACGACAGACAAAAGCCCGCGAAGGTCAAAACTTTGTCAAAATTAATTTTGTTTGTAGACTTTAGTCTTTTATGTAGTTTAGACTTAAGCCTGTCGTGTGCGTAAGCCTTAAACGATATTTAAAGCGGTAAAAACTATAGTAGGAACTGCATTTATATAAATAACGCTTGAGGTGTGTGACTGCCGCTGTGTCAAACCTGTAACTGTATTTTTAATTAAATTGATTAATATTATTATTGAATATAATTATTAATGTACGATAGTTATGAATAAAAATGATTTTTAAGCCTTTATCGAGTCGTTTTATTTTTTTTACCTAAGACAAAACTCGATAGAGCAATTTTATTACTCTTACGGCCAAATACTCAAACGAATCTTAAAGTTAAGGCAACCTTAAACTCAAAAAAGTTGTCAGATTTGACAGAAACTCTATGAAACTGACAGCTTCCTTAAAGTTAAGGGGACCTTAAGATTTTAACTAAGAAGCCTTTGAGTATTCGGCCATCAGACAATAATTGCTCCCTAATCAAGAATAATCCCCCTTGGGGGGTGAATTTTGAAAAATATTTTCTTAGTGTACCCCTAGACCTCATAAGGAACTTCAATTTGGAATCTTAGGTCTAGACCTAGCGATTTGGACTGTACGTTGATATGTCAGTCAGTCACTCAGTTTCTTCTTTTTTATATTAAGATAATAAAATGAGACAATAAATAAGTTATACACGTAATCTGATAGTTTGATCAGCTGATCTTAAGTAACAATTTATTGTATAAGTAATTCTAGAAACGTATTAAATAATTGGATTTTTCGAAATTGCGCAGTAGATATCGGACAGAAGTACTTGAAAGTCGTGTCCTAGAGTGCCCGAGATGATATTAAACGTTCTTATACTTGGGATTGCCATCAATGCCTGTTTAGGTAAGTTTCGAACTTATATAAATGTTATAAAATAATAATAAGTACATTAAATTTCTTTCTCTATGGATGGATAAGGAGCATGGTCCAGTCAGCGTCAAATTCAGATCTGAAAGCATAAAATCAATTTGATATACGTAATTCGAATCATCATATTGTTGTAAGTACACAAGGTGTACAAAAATATCCTACTACGCATTGTGTCATATTTAAATAAGCGAGCAGTTAAGGTGTTCAAAATTACCTTAGTAAACGAAGCTCAAAGTTCTCTGTGCATAATGTAATAAATGATGCATTATGCACAGATATTATAAAGATCACAGCACATATTATAATGATTTTGAACACCCTGACTGCTTTGCTTATATAAATATGAAACAATGCGTAGTAAGATATTTTAAACACCTTGTGTGCTACTATAACAAAATGATGATTCGAATTACATACTTATATCAAATTGCTTTAATGTTTTTTACATCATTTTGACTAGGTACTTTAGACGCTCGTATCAATTTGACGCTGACTGTCCACTGTCCATAACCCACCACGCGATCCCCTGCGGATCTGCAGACTTGGTCACTCATCCGCTATTCGTCCCTAGCGATAGCTGCTTAACCACCGCAATCGCAGGTCGATCAAATTAAAACAGATGTTTTTTCAGGCGTATCCAACATCATCAAGCCATGTCTCCTAACTGACAAGAAATGCGTCGCCGACAAAGCCCAAAGCGTAGCCAGCGTCATACCGAACAATATCGATATGCGCTTCGAAACCCCGTTCTTCGACGCTTCTATCGTAGACAGATCTCTAACAGTCAGAAATCAGGACAAATACGAGGTTTCAGAGTTCTTTTAAATGTGTTACAATAGCGAAGAACTATGTTGAATTGAAATAGACTAAGAAAATACGACATACTTAGTTGAAGTGTAAAGTTGACGCATCTTTGTGGCGTGCGAAAATGTGTTGTGTGTTGGCGACACAAAAGTCCGCGAAGGTCAAAACTTTGTCAAAATAGTTAATAAGAATAACTAACAAATACCTACATTATTTAATTTTGTTAGTATAGACTTTAGTCTTTTAAGTATTTCGTGTGCGTAAGCCTTAAACGATATTTAAAGCGGTAAACACTATAAAAACTGCATTTATATAAATAACGCTTGTGGTGGGTGACTGCCGCTAACAACATGGAACTTTGAAAGCTTTGAATATAATTATTAATATACGATAGTTATGAATAAAAATGATTTTTTTTAAGCCTTTATAGAGTCATTTTATTTATTTTACCCAAGAATTTATTTGATTTTACCTATGACAAAACTCGATAGTCATTTTCGATGTTTTTCTCATACAAAATTGTTCTACCGAGTTTTAAACGAACTCGCTACGTGGTTCTTGCGCCCACGAAAGTGTTAAGAACTTTTTGTACAGTACGAGGCACGTATCTTGAAATTTTTTCGACAAAGTGGGGATAAGTTCGCGCTTGTGCTCTTCTGAGCGACCAATAGCGCGCGCTCCTCTCTCGCCGCCCGTGCCCCTCTCCGCTACGCATGCCCAAAATACGCGTTTCGCGCAATCCCCACCCGATTTCAAGATATATGCCTCGTAATATAACTGTATTCTTGCAAATAAATTACTTAGGTGTTAGGTGGCTACCTTGGACGAATTAAGTGGCTACTTACAAATAGTTGTAACTACTGGTGGTTGCTCGAAACTAATTCTTTACCTAACCGTTTTATAATTATTTAATTCCATTATTCGTGAAACGTAAAAATATTTATAAGTACTTCTCTTATAATCTTCAAATGTAATGAAATAATCAATAAATATTATTAATCATTATACAATAACATTATTCTAACAGTTGTATTGAAACTGAGTCATAAATGGATTAATCATGGCTAAATAATTCAATTAATTTAATTACCATTTGCGGAACAAATCGCTTATTATGTACCTAGGTACATATTGGTAGAATATTGTATTTATATCAATATGTAACGCAAAATAAGAAATAACTGCAAAACAAAATTACAAAAGACGCCTTTCGATTTGAAGTTGTTTAACGAATTACTTATCCCATTTCAAAAAATGATTAACTCCAAAAACTGTAACCCATTGACGTCCGTACTTAAATCAATAAATTAAAAGCCCAATAAATCGTTTGCTATATAAATTTGTTCTGTCTGTCCCATGTCGTCTTTAATTGTTCTAGATCATACCGCGTAAGCTTTACTTATAAAACAAAGCAAAGAAATATACACCATAAGTAAACAAAATAAGACAATAAATAAGTCATACGCGTCATTGAAAAGTTTGATCAGCTGATCAAACGAAATAATTTATTGTTTGGATTCTTGAAACGCATTTACTGCAAATATATTGTTTTTCTCGAAATGTGTGGTCTTTGCGCAGTAGATGTCGGACAGAAGTACTTGAAAGTCGTGTCCTAGAGTGCCATAATGATACTAAACGTTCTTATACTTGGCATAGCCATCAATGCCTGTCTGGCGGGTAAGTGCTTTTTAACTTTAATTAAATGTTATACTTAAGGGTGCTTACAAGGTTACAATAAGTACAGCGAGGCATATATCTTAAATTTTTTTCGACGGCGTGGGGATAAGTTCGCGCTTGTACTCTTTTGAGCGACCAAAAGCGCGCGCCCCTCCTGCCGCCCGCGTACCTCACCGCTGCGCATGTCTAAAATACGCGTTCCGCGCAATCCCCACCCGATTTCAAGATATTTGCCTCATACCTATATTCTCTTTCACTATGAATGGATAAGGAGCATGGTCCATAATGTGGGATTTACAACCAAGGGTGGCAAATATTTTAAATCGTCAACAGTTTTCATTATTTCTGTGAGTTTTAAAATTCATTTAAACCAAAAGTGGCCACTGTCGTTTCAAATGCATTTTAAAACTAGTACAAAGAATGAAAAATATAAAGAGTTATTCAAAAAATTCTAGAGACAAATTTAACAGAGTATGGTTGTTTCCTTTTTTTTACATATTTTCTTGGTTTACGAGTAACAAAAATAAATGTATTGGCGGCGCTAGTTGACCTATATAAGCGCCTTAAGAAATTAAAACACAGGTTTTTCAGGCATACCCGGCATTGTCAGGCCATGTCACCTGTCTGACAGGAAATGCATTGCCGACAACCTGCGGGCCAACTCGCGGTGCAACCCGCGTGTAGCCGGCGTCATGCCCAACCAGTATACGCTTCGCAAAATGCGATTCGACGCTCCGTTCTTCAACGCATCTTTTGTAGACAACACTCTAACCGTCAGAAATCACAACAAATGCAAGGTTTCAGAGTTCTTGTAAGTATTTCTTTATCCAATATTTTATCTTTTTCTATCTAGCCTTCGCGAATCTACGGGCGTTTTGATTTTCTTAATTTTAGAGAGGGTCAACTCAAGCTGGGCGCGAAGCGAAGCGCATTGTTTAATGCAAAGGAAATTCACCCTTATTATCAATAACAGAATACTCAAATTTCTTTGTAGTTGAAATAACTTTGCGCGGGCATTCGCGCGCATGCCGTACATACTCGTGCGCTTCGCTTCGCACTCAGCTTGAATTGACCTTAAGAATTTAATTTAGAGAGGGTCAACTCAAGCTGGGCGCGAAGCGAAGCGCATTGTTTAATGCAAAGCAAATTCACCCTTATTATCAATAGCAGAATGCTCAGATTTCTTTGTAGATGAAATAGCTTCACGCGAATGCGCGCGCAGTACATACTCGTGCGCTTCTCCTCGCGCTCAGCTTGAATTGACCCTAACAATTTTTTTCCTCATAATAAAAATGATGACTCCATAACTTTCCAAAGGGAAGAATTTTTAAGAACTGCGGGTCCAAAATTTTGTTTTGACCTCAAGTATACGTGTACCAAACGGCTTTGATGTAGGTAGGTACATCGATTTGCGGTTTCTAGAAGCACGTTATATATTTTTTGCAACCTATCACGACAATTTTAATGCCGAGGAGACAATGACGGCGTTCAAAACGCTTGTAGATTCGCCCGCCAATTACGTCACCGCTATTCCTGCGCCCCTAGCTAGACCATCCGATCCGGCTTAAGGGGCCCTGCATATGCACAAGTGGTCGGAGGACAGAACAAAAGAAAAGGGACATACTGACATTCCCTTTTGCCCCGTCCCCCTCGGCCGCTCCGGCCACTAGTGCATGTGAAGGGCCCATAATATCTACTAATACCACGACAAAATCTTGTCGACATTTTTCTCGCGATAGCGCACTGTCTGTTCCGCTCGCACCGCACTAGCACACTATTAAGACTGTGACACTAGAGAGAGTGGGATAGACATCGTGAAGATATGGATTTGCCATTATAAGTGAGAACCTGTAATTGGCTTTCTGTATAACATATTGTAGCTTATAATATTATTGTTGCTGTTGGTTTTCCAATAAAATAAATAAATAAAAGTCGTTATTTAGCGAAAACTTTTATCAATCATTATTCGCAAGCGAAACAATAGCGAAGATTTGGGAATATGTGACTGTCTGGGGTAGGGTTGCCAACTTTTTTTGGATCAAATATAGTAGTTTCAAGATTCTTAGTGTAAAAATATAGTAGTTCGCGAAAAAGTCCAAAAAAATATAGTAGGTTGCCGTTTTGTATGGAGGATTTTAAGGGAGTTGCATTTTTCATAGATACTTAAGTAAGTACTAACATTTTCATAATTTATTCAACAACCATAAAGACAAGTGTTTAATCACAAAAAATATTATGCAATTACTTATGTGCATATAAGTAGGTAATATTTTTTGTTTCTTTTGTTTAATTTTTTCACATGGAAAATATAGTAGTTTTGCCTACTTTTTCAAAAAATATAGTAGGCGAGTCCTCAATATAGTAGGATACTATATTATATAGTAGGGTTGGCATGGCAACCCTAGTCTGGGGGGACATTGTCGACAAACGGAATTCTCCCTCAAGTGAACAATGAACTAAAGTTCAAAATCTACAAACCTGCGAGGTTTGCGGATCAAATTGCCCCCTCCACGTCAATGTAGATGCCAGACCGCCGCCGCGCGTGCATACTGTCATGTGAATGCTCCTACCGCGTGACGATGCGCGTCACCACGCGATCATATGATTCTTACTGTTATCTTCATAAAAACTTTTATTGTAGCTTCAACAAGAGGACTGATACAGCGGTGTTGTCACTGGACTGTCCACTCCTAGACTTCGAGAGTGATCGCACCTTGATCCAGCACGAATCTAAGAAGGAGGACTCCAAATACAACTACCATATCAGAGGAGAATACCGTGAGTTTCATTGCGTTCAAATATAGAGTCTGTCTAAAAAGTCTGTTTACATGAGAAATTATTAAATTATTTATAAAAACTTATACTGGTAACCCTGTTGATATTTATTTATTTAGATGGGTATTGGTGGGGTGGTTGGGGATTTAATTAGGTGGGTAATAAAATTTAACTTTTGAAATTACCCATGTAAACAGTCTTTTTAGACAGACTCTAATTATGTATTTTATTTTTAATCCACAACGGTTACTGCGCGTGTTTGTATTAGCCCCGCACCACTTTTCCCGACAATGAGACCTAAAGAATTCTGCGCATAGGGTTACCAAAGGTCAAGAATTTTCCTGACATGTCAGGAATTTTAGCCATCCGTCAGGAAAACAGGGAAAATCTGTAAATGTCAGGGATTTTTTAAATCGCAAAAATAAAGTTTAAGCGGGTTTCAGTAACACACACATTTGTTAATCATTTTGGCAAGAGATAATAATCAACGTCAATTAAATGAGCAATGTAGGCGTACTAAAAGTCAAATGTCGAGATTTTTTCTGGAAAGTTAAGGAAAAATTCAGGAAATCTCATTACGGGATCTGGTAACCTTATCTGCGCATCAACTAAAGTCCATTCGCTTAGATAGTGTCGGTACACCCGCAAGCACTTGTGTTCAGAGACAGGAATACCGGTAACAAACACAACCTTTCACTACGGCATTTCTATGTAAACTGCCAAAATCCAAATTGACTTGGGTGTACGCCGCACGCGGTACCTATCCTTTGTTTATGCGGCGGCATCCTTTGACAAGAAGCGGCACGTGCAAAGGCGGCGCGATAAAAGGGCGACACTATCTAAGCGAATGAACTTTACCAACTACCACCGTTCAAAATCGGTCGAAATCCTCAACTACTGATGAACTGGCTATCTTTACCTCTAACTGCGTGCGTTTTTCTTTCAGCTATGATTCGACTGACTACGAACCTGCGTCACGCTGATAAACTGGACCTGTGCTCAGCTTTCGTGTTCGCTGACGTCACTGCGCTGCCCAAATTCAAAGTGAATCCATTAGGTAGGTTAGATGGAGAACATTTCTCAGAATAAATTACTTACAACCCGCGACCCGCGCAGATAGAGAATGGGATTAAAAATGGCGTGGTTCATATTCACTTCTCGCTCTCCCACTCCTACTCATAGTGGAAAGCGCGGCGAGCCGCCATTTTCAATCCCATTCTTTATCTGCGTGATTTGTACCTACTTGCCTCTAGCTAGACAATCAAGCATGGCTTGTCAACCATTAACTGCATTACCACCACCACTACCACTTGGGGGCGTGGCCTACCTTTGCCGCGAAACAAATGCGAACAGCCTAGAATGCAAAGATTTTTCACGCGCGATTCCACTCGCTCGGCTCATAGAGTACATTAGGCTCGGCTTCGACCGTTGACACATGCGAAAGTAATGTGATCCTCATATATCGTCCTCGATAGAAGACAACTCATAGCGGAACTATGGCGGAACTACCGCGGTACCGCTGGTACGGTTTCGAGACGAATGTGTGCTACAGGCGTCAAAAATGTTATTGACAAGCCGATGCAATGTAAATGACAAGTAGTTTTGATCGTGTTGAGCTCTCGCAGACTACAGACTTTCTATCGGCAGATAGTTGGTTTTAATATGAAGAATCGGCCGATACCAAATATTTGTAATGTGCGCACTTGAATACTTCTTCATACTGGTTACACCAATTTTGATTGTAATGATTTTGTCCAAACCATCATCGCCGCTCGTTCCGGAGCACGCTTGGCACGCTGCGTCTAGGTTACACTATCACTGATTGTAATTATTTTGTCCGAACCATCATCGCCACTCGGTCCGGAGCACGCGGCTACACCATCTTTGATTGTAATGATTTTGTCCAAACCATCATCGCTGCTCGGTCCGGAGCGCTTTGGCCCACCCCTAAGTAGATGCTGGGTACGCCCATGGCGTGCATCATAAACAATACGTTATTTACTGTAAGGCTTCGTGTAGATGGCACTATAATTATATTTTATAATTTGTTTACAGACAAACCTACCGGAAAGTTCCTGTCCCGTGACCTGACAGTGTTGAACGTCTTCGAACGAGAAACATTCTTCTACAGGGCGCCATTCTTAATGCGATACTTTGTTAACTCATTTATTTGCAACTTCGGATGCAATTTTTGATTTAAAAAAATTACTTAGTTGGTAACTGCCCCAAATGAAATTTCGCTTATTTTTTATTTGTTAATTCCATTTCTAACCTAACCGATTCCGTTTTGTTACAGCAATAAAAATAAATTAATAAATTAAATTTGTTAAAAAATCATAGAGATATTTAATTAAGTAGGTACCTAGTATAAGTTAGGGATGCATCGATATGCCTTTTTGCCGATACGATACCGATACTCGTATAAAAATATCGGCGATACCGATACGCTTGGTGAATTTAAATGAAGGTTAAAAAACGTACTAAAAAGTAAAAAACAAGACATTGCATTTGGAGGACACTGTTCTGTGAATCACCGAGTTTTTTGGTTTGTGGTTTTTAATTTTTAATTTATACATTTTAGTAAAAAAATATTAGTTTTGGAATGTGCTCATCAAGGCTTTTAATTTGATTGCCATATTGTAATAATTGAAGAAAAAACTTTTTTTTTATATTACAAAATATTGATTAAAGCCGCTATATTATTTTTTGTTCAAAAAAATTCAAGAAACGTATCGTTGTATCGACATTAAAAATATCGCCGATGCCGGTATATCGGAAAACCCGAAGTATCGCCTATATATTGGTATCGGTATCGGATGCAGTCCTCCTTAAAATACCAAAATATTATTATCTGTGTGATTAAATACCGAACTTTATATTTAATAAAAAAGTACCTACCTATTCTGGAGCAGTCGGAAATAAGTAAAATTAATGCATTGTTTATAACTGGTTGCTCCTGAAATGATACCAGGCCTTTAATTATAACAACCTACATTACCATTCCAATGTATAAATCTGTATGTTTTAATAAATAAACGTTTTTCAAAATTAGTGTTTTACATTATCCTTTGCCTAGAAAATCAATAAAAATATCTCTGTTAACTTTCTCAAAGGCCTAAAAAGATAAATAAAAAACATGTTAAACTTTTGAATCATTTTTATTTACAAAATTCATCACAATTTGGAACACTATGATTTAGAACTTTTCGGAAGGCAAACTAACTTTTATGTATGTAATTTGTGGCTCCGCAATATCAACAATAACTAAGGTATCACCCAAATCTGTATTCTCAGTACGAACAGATATCGAAAAAAATAGCGTGCGTAAAAACATTTTTACGCACGTTATTTTCGTAATTGTGAATTCCACTTTGCCCCACCAAGGCGTCCCTAGTGGCGCAAAGTGGAATGTCTCAAAATGTAGTGGATTCTGCCCCACTAGTATTAGCACTTAATGAATTTGTGTGGGTAGGTTTGATCCTATTTTAATATTTGTTCGTAAAAATAAACCTGTTTAAACACACTTTTTGACAATATTGTTTGACAGAGACAGCATCACATTTAAACAGGTGTTTAGTTAAACACTGTTTAAAAATCTTTTGTAATAACACGGCAAGTAATTATGCTATAATTTAACTAAGGCTGGCATCATTGGATGTGGTATATAGGTAGTTTTTAGGGTTCCGTAACCAAAGGGTAAAAACGAGACCCCCCTATTACTAAAACTCCGCAGTCTGTCACCAGGCTGTATCTCATGAACAGTGATAGCTAGACAGTTGAAATTTTCACAGATGATGTATTTCTGTTGCCGCTATAACAACAAATACTAAAAACAGAATAAAAGAAATATTTGAGTGGGGCTTCCATATAACAAACGCGATTTTTTGCAGTTTTTAGGTACAGAACCCTTCGTGCGCGAGTCCAAATACATTTGGCCGGTTTTCTTTAATGAAATCTAAACTTTATACTTTAAACAAACAAATATTAAAATATATGAAAACCTTTACCTACACAAATTCTTATGTGCCAACCCTAGTGGGGCAGAATCCGCAACATTTTTAGCTGTGGAAAATGCCACTGCACATTTTGAGGCATTCCACTTTGCCCACTAGTGGGGCGGCGCCTTGGTGGGGCAAAGTGGAAAAAATTGTAAAATGACAAATTACCTACCTCAAACGATATTCAAGGTCTATATAATCTGAGAACATTTTGTATTTGATACATTCGCAATATTATTTAAAAAACTTCTACAGTCAAATCACATAAATCACATAAAGCAACTTACATAATGATTGACTTATTACAAAATATATCATTAATTAATGCTTTGATTTCGATGTCAGAAATAAACATAACTAGGTTTATGTACAGGGTGGAAAGTTCTCCCACGTGGTCCCATTAATGGGACAAATGGGACCACGAGAAAATAGAAGAAAAAAAGACTATAGTTGGTGTGAAAGCGTAGCGTATTGATGATAGCAAATTTTACTGAAAGGAAACATTCCTTCATATTCATAATTATTATACTGCATTCAAAGATTTTTGATAAATCGCTTATCTCAGCCGGGAAGCTAAAACTATAGGTACTAACATAGCTTTAATAAAATACTAAACATAATTATAAGATATTACAAACAATAAATAGTCTTAAACTTAAATAGTCTGAAATAAATGATTTTTTTTCTATTTAAAATCCGAAAAAATAACATTCTGTACTTTTATGATATAAACAGATAGGGTCAATTTCTTCGGAATATCACATATCTTAAATTAAAGGCAAACCCAAGAAAGATAAAATAAAGAATATTAGTTTATCCCATTCAATTTCCAGAGATAAGCGATTTATCAAAAAAGTCTTTGAATTATGTTTAATTATTAAAAAAAATAAAGGAAAGTTTCCTTACAGTCAAATTTGCCATCATTGATATTAAGCGTACTTTCCCAGTTTTTTTTCACCCTGTATACGTGGCTATTTTCGTTTCACTATTGCATCGACAAGAACGAAAAATTGACAAAAAAAAATTTACAACTCCATCTATGCCTTTAAAGGGAACTATAATTTGACATAATATTCATTTCGATAGATTTTTATGATCGGTTGGTACTATTGATTGTAAACTATATCTCGTATCTTCCCAATAAAAAAATTCAAGCAAAAAATAAAACAAACAAAATATTTCACAAAATTTATATAATAATAATATTCGAACAAAAATAAAATAAATCAGTGTTCCGAAATCGATTTGTAAGTAGTTTTTTTTCCACTTGTTCTACTGGGCAGTTCCACCGTGGATCTAATGAGACTTTTTTCCCATTAGTGCTAAAATGTACTTTGAGCACACCCCTGACACTCCATACAACCACCCCATTAAAAAGATGACGTCAGATGACGTTTTTGTACACGCGTAACTGTGTGTGTAAGTCTAGGGCTACCGTGCCATTTGTACTGTATGAGCGGCGTTCAATTCATATTTCGAACTTTTTGGTATAAAAAGTTACGACACATTGCTTTGAATATGAAAAAAGGCAATAGGGATGTTGACTTATGAATAAAATAACGAAATATTAATAAAAATCGTGAACATATCAAACTTTTGGAGTAGCTTGTATACCTCTTGGTTTTATATATTGCGTATTATTTGTTTTATGACCCTTCAAAGTTGGGTGGACAAGACCATTTAAAAAGTATAAAATTTGTTAAAATAAATAATACATTTAATTAGTCCGTAAAATTTATAGCAAATTTGTCAAAGAAACCATTTTGATAAACACAATATTTAATATAGCTGCCGAACAAATTTCCTACGCGTTGCATACAACCTGCGAAGGCGTGACGTCATAACTTGGTAGCCGGTAGTATGAAGCGTTTTCGGGCGAGTCCAATTTTGTGCATTTCAAACTGTGATATCTCGGGCAGTTTTCATGCTAGCGAAATAATTCTTATACCAATGTTTCTTTTTTTGAGGGGTAATTTATGTAACATAAAATAAAAAAATAGTCAACATGCCTATTGTTTAGGGCAAGTCGGCGGGGCGGGGATTGGCCTTTCTGTACGTAGTACTAATTTTTATTTATTTATTTATTATAAAAATCTATATTTATATCTATTCTGTGCTTTGGGGTAGCACTAAAGGGAAAAATGGCTTACCTACTAGTTGGACTTTAACTAATGGGACCTGGCAGTTGCCCAGTAGAACATGTGAACAAAACAAAGTAAATTGAAAAACATTTACATAATTATCTTTACAAATTTTATCCCTATAACGATTTTATGGCATGTTTGATTACAATGATTAACGCATACGTAAAAATATATATTTATACATTTCGGAGATTCGATAATATCAATTAGCTACATTGTTTTTAAATTAGAGTTAATTTTTGAGATTACAATATAGCCAAAATTCACATTCAAAGTCTTAACTAAAAAAATAACAACATTTTTTATTGCAAGGACCTGACAGTGATAGTTAAAAAAATCTTATTTATGGCAGTAACCACATAATCCAATCATAACTCGTACATCACAAACTTTAAAAAACTATAACACTCTTAAATTGCACAAATCACGTATTTTTTATCAAAATGAACTATATTGTAATCCCATAATAACAATTGTTACGATAACAATTCATACAATAACAGTTGTTACGATAACAAATATAATATCTGCACAGTTCAACTGCACGCTCAATATAACGTACTAAAGGACGTATCAGATTACACTACGCGACATACATAGCACTTAAACTTGTACATACATCGATTTTCACTCTTATTGTAAGAAATTAAACTATAAATAGTACTAAACTAAACGACGTGTGATCAAACTTGCAAAACCAGAAATCTTAAATCTGTTTATCCTTGTCTTATTTGGTAAACGAACTTAACTCTTTATTGAAAAAAAAATCAATTATAAAATACAACTCAAGAAGCTTATATCCACAATGGAGATTGCACGCCTAGTATCATAGTGAAGACTGAAAAAATACTCTTTAGTGACGTCACGGCGTATTGCTATCTCTTTCTTTTCATTTTACAATACGTTTTCGTTTCTCACGAACGAACGAACGACGAACAACGAACACGTATTGTAACACTAAAGAAAAAGGTTGCAATCAGCCGTCACGTCACTCAAGGACATTTTTTCTATCTTCACTATGACACTGGCCGTGCAATCTCCATTGGAGGGAGGAGGAGATAAGCTTCTTGGCATACCCGCTATTTTGAAAAAAATCGGAAATTCTTCGCAACTGATAAAACTAGTGTCAATCGATAGGAAACGTCATAATAAACACAAATTATAGATTGTCATATTGTCGTAATATGTATACTTTCGGAGATATGTGAAGATTATTTTTTCTTTCTATCACGATGATTTTTAAGTCCCAATATCTCCGAAAGTATACATTTAAGGACGATTTTACAATCAATGATTCATGTTTATTTTGACGTTTTCTGTCGATTAAAACTAGTTTCATCAGTTGCGGCGATTCTGACTATTTTTTAAATAGGTATACCAGGCTCCATACTAAAACGTTACATGCCGTTTAAAAGACGTATTCCAGTTGTCAAAAGTTGTTTAGTAATAAGGACAAAGAATAAACAGACTCTACTTGTTTTTAATCGGAAATGTTTCTAGTTATAGCAAACTATAAGTAAATAATAGATATGCATGACTAGTAAATTAAGTAATAATGCATACTATTATTGAACTAACTTTTCTTCTTAAGAAATTTGAGTTTTCAAATGAATTAAGCAGTCAGGATTAACTGGCTGATTTAGCTGCTGCTGCCCTTTACCTCGGTTCCAGATTAAAAAAAAACGATAAGTTAGTTTACTTTTTCAATTACACGTTGCATAAGACCAGTGTTGGCACTATAATAATACAGCCATAATGGCACTATCTGGTGACATAATTGTTAGTAGTTGACCAGAGACTATAATACTGAAAAGCGTTTAATGTATAATGGTGAAAACTTGTTCTTCTCTTCTATAAAAATAAAATATGGTAATCTTCACTTATTAATATAGCTAATGAAAAATATGAAAACGTGTGAAAGAGTTTAATTGTTACTGCATTTAGTTTTTTAAACTAGATTAACATGAATAGTGGCATTTAATTTTTTAAGATAAATATTAAAAAGCGTAGGGCTTAAGGCGCTACCTTGAGAGACACTAACGCTGTTATCAATTGAAGGCGTCTCTTTCAAAACTGTATCACTGCATGAACAAATATGAGAACAATTTCCGCTAGTTTACTATAAAAATATAAACAGAGACATCTTTACTTTATAAAAATCAACAAAATGAAGAGAGACAGTGTCAAATGCTTTGTAAAGGTCTAAAACCAACAGCCGTTAATTATGAAGTAAAATTCTTGGCGATTGTTTTCGTTATATCGTATGCAGCATATCGTTTAAAACAGAAATCACGATCTTTGAGATATCGTTATCGTTAAAGTGTCCAAACAAGCAACTGATTTTGTATTTTCTGTAATCTTTATAATGAAACCTTCAAACGATTTTTGTTAATGTTAACTTCCTAATACGAAAGGTTTTGTTCGTTTTATAAATCCTAATCGATAACATTGCAAGTTGTACTGTCGTTTTGAATAAGTAAAAAAATATGTTAATTGCATACAACAGATTAAAAAAAAACACGATTCATAGATTTGAAGAGGGCAAATGGATGAATTAAAATTAGTAGCGTGCAAATTTTACAAGTACTGGAGACAACTTGCATGGGCGTGGCGAGGGGGGTTAGGGCATAGTATATTTAGAACGTGTAACAAAATAACCCCTAATGCCGAATAAAGTAGATAGGGACCATCAAACTGAACAAATTTTACTAAAGGGCCCAGTCTGAAATCACGAAAAAAAATCTGCTGTTTCATACAAAAATTAATAACGATAATATCAAAATATATAAAAAGGCAGATTTTTTTGTAACACGTTGTATATACATGGCTACGCCTATGGCGCATGCTACACGCTCAATATTTATCGCGATATATATTGAGTAATATTTTGGCGCATGCTACACGCTCGATATTTATCGGCAATATTTATCGCGATATATATTGAGTAATATTTTGGCGCATGCTACACGCTCGATATTTATCGGCAATATTTATCGCGATATATATTGAGTAATATTTTGGCGCATGCTACACGCTCGATATTTATCGGCAATATTTATCGCGATATATATTGAGTAATATTTTGGCGCATGCTACACGCTCGATATTTATCGGCAATATTTATCGCGATATATATTGAGTAATATTTTGGCGCATGCTACACGCTCGATATTTATCGGCAATATTTATCGCGATATATATTGAGTAATATTTTGGCGCATGCTACACGCTCGATATTTATCGGCAATATTTATCGCGATATATATTGAGTAATATTTTGGCGCATGCTACACGCTCGATATTTATCGGCAATATTTATCGCGATATATATTGAGTAATATTTTGGCGCATGCTACACGCTCGATATTTATCGGCAATATTTATCGCGATATATATTGAGTAATATTTTGGCGCATGCTACACGCTCGATATTTATCGGCAATATTTATCGCGATATATATTGAGTAATATTTTGGCGCATGCTACACGCTCGATATTTATCGGCAATATTTATCGCGATATATATTGAGTAATATTTTGGCGCATGCTACACGCTCGATATTTATCGGCAATATTTATCGCGATATATATTGAGTAATATTTTGGCGCATGCTACACGCTCGATATTTATCGGCAATATTAATCCTGATATATATCGAGTAATATTTTGGATCGGCTGGGATGCTACACACTCGATATATATCGGCGTCATTCAGTCTCCATTTCTTACACTGGGTAGACCATACGCGTACAGGAGCAAGTCAGTGCCAGCCTGCCAGCAATGAGGCTTGATAATTATCGCACGATACTCGATATAGATCGTGGATTTCTGGATTTTTAGAAATCTGGCGATCTGTATCACGATCCGTCGATACACTGTACTACACGGTCGATAAATATCTTGATCCTGGATCGAGATCCAATTATCACGATAAATATCGAGCGTGTAGCATGCGCCTTATGACTATGACAGATTGTCTTCACCGATTCGCTTTCCCGTTCCCTGTCCTTTTCGTCTACAACATTCAATTTGTCTTGCATCAAACGTATGCCATACAAATTTTGACGTTTTTTTCAGGGCATGCGCTATTTCATGCCTGATGAGGCAGCCATGTCAAGTTTGCGGCCCGCGCCATTACATACACCTTGCTTGCGGCCCCAGGCAATTTTAGGATGCGGCCCGCAAGCGTGTCTCAGTAATATTTCAATTCAAAAAGTAACACTTTACCTATGCAATGAGTTTTTTTCTGTAAAGATAGATTTTGCGGCCCTCTTTTTCTACGGTCTATATGCATTTGGCCCACCAATGATTTTGAAGCGCTCATGGCGGAGTTTGACAGACTAATCGTACTCGATCACGTTTGTTAAGCAACGCTCGGTGCGGCCAGGTGTCGGATGGGTGACCGTTAAGTGGCATTACAACTGAGCGCTTCCGTGCTTCGGACGGCACGTTAAACCGTCGGTCCCGGCTGTTGTCATCTGATAACATAACAGTCGTTAAGCCAAGTCAGAGGCCTTACTTAATAAACTTGATAAACTCTAACACCAGAGGTGGCCATGGCCACTAATCGTCATCAAGGACATAATGTGGATGGTGAAAGAATTACTAACCTAAGATTTGCAGACGACATCGTGCTCATTAGTGACAACTCTGAATCCTTACAATTAATGATCCAACAATTGTCGCTTGAGAGTAGGAAAGTCGGTCTGACAATGAATGAAGCCAAGACTAAAGCAATGACCAATAGATCGTGTGACCCCATCACAATAGACGGTGTAAAAGTCGAATATGTAACTAGGTATATATACCTGGGACAGCTAATCTCTATGAAAGATCAAATGCACCACGAAATGAGTCACGAATTCCTGGAAAAGATTTTGGTCACTGAAAAGCATTATGAAGAACCAACATTACTCGCTTGCAGTCAAAAAGAGACTATATAACACCTGTATCCTTCCAATACTCACATATGGATGCGAAACATGGGCAACAACGCAAGACCACATCCATAAGTTAGTAACATGTCAAAGAAGTATGGAAAGGAGCATATTAGGGTATACAATGATGGACAAGAAAAGAGCAAGCGATTTAAGGAAAGTGACCAAGTGGAAAGATGTCGAAACCAGAATTCGAACCCTGAAATGGAGATGGACGGGAAAAATTATTAGAGATTATTAGAGAGCAACGACAAAAATGGACGAAGAAATTAGTCGAATGGACCCCTCGAGAAAACGTAAAAAAAAAGAGGGAGGCCAACAAGAAGATGGTCTGATGAGTTCAAAAACTTAATAAGCCCACTCTGGCCAACACTGGCTAGAGATGAGGAAAGGAATGGAGGAGGCCTTTGTGTCCAAATTACAGGACAGACTTATAAGGGAAGCTGCTGTTTGAATTGAAACTGAATTTAAAAAAACTGTAATCATTATATTTAGAAAAAATATGTATCTTTCTTAAAAGTAAATAAAAGCTTATAAAATAAAAAACAACTGAGCGCTTCCGTGCTTCAGAGGGCACGTTAAACCGTCGATCCCGGTTGTTATCATCTGATAACAGTCGTTAAGCCAAGTCAGAGGCCTTACAGGCGACTTGATAAACTCTAACACCAGAGGTGGCCATGGCCACTAATCTTCATACGATAAGAAAGAAAGAATCAATGATTTTGAGTTTGACATGGCTTCCCTAAGGCATGCATCTAATGAAAGCACAAGAGGAAATGGAAAACGACTGGGTGAAGACACTACACCCATGTTATTGGAAACATCAAAACGATTTTAACAAATTGAATATTTTAGCTTTGTATGTTTCCAAATATATGGAAATTTTTACTGCTTCTTAATATTTGATGTTGACTGTACAAATAAAACGACATACTTAAAGATGATGTATGGTGATGATGATGATGAATGACCAATGGAATGATGTAATTCTTATTTATCATTTTAGTATTTTAACTGTGAATTTCATAACTTTTTTATTTACACCGAATTCAGTCTGTCCGCACTTTGAAAGCATTTTTATCAGTTTTCGGAATGATAAAAAATACAAAAAAGACATGAATTATTTAAGCTTTAAATAAACTAGCTACACCCCAATAATATTGTCTGTCACATCATAACCGTAGCACGAACTATCGAAAAAAGTAACGCGTGTAAAAACATTGGATAGAGAAAGGACAACATCCATTTTGGTCCAAATGTGAAAGTGCCGGCCAAAAAGCAAAAGTGCTTTATTCTGATAGATTTTGTCCACCTAAGCATTTCTTATTATGCCACCGAAGCTGTAGTACCACTATACTCGATTTTAAATAAGTTCAAAAAGTCTGTTTTTTCATACATTTTGGGACAAATGTAAAAAAGTCGGCCAAAAAGGTAATTCTGATAGATTTTGTCCTCCTTAGCATTTCTTATTATGGCACCAAAGCTGTAGCACCACTATATTCGATTTTAAATAAGTTCAAAAGTCTGTTTTTTCATACATTTTGGGACAAATGTAAAAAAGTCGGCCAAAAAGCTAATTCTGATAGATTTGGTCAACCTAAGCATTTCTTATTATGGCACCGAAGCTGTAGCACCGCTATACTCGATTTTAAATAAGTTCAAAAAGTCTGTTTTTTCATACATTTTGGGACAAATGTAAAAAAGTCGGCCAAAAAGCTAATTCTGATAGATTTTGTCTGCCTTAGCATTTCTTATTATGGCACCGAAGCTGTAGCAGCGCTGCACTTGATTTTAATTGAGTTCAAAAAGTCTGTCTTTTCATACATTTTGACACAAATGTGCCATAATAAAAAATGTTTAGATGGACAAAATCTTTCAGAATAAAGCACTTTTGTCTTTTGGCCGGCACTTTCATATTTGGACCAATAATGTATGAAACGTGGATGATATCCTTTTGTATGAGAAATTTGTACAGCGCCATCTATCGCCGAAAAGCGGAATTAAATTTTCCATAGACAATTTTCTATCGAGTACTTTTACGTGCGTTTTTTTTCTCGACAGCTATTCGTGCTAAGGGTACTGATTGGTTTGATTTCACGTAGAAATTAATTTGGCATTCGAATTTTGAATATAATACGAAGAATATTTTATAACAAGTCATCAAGTTCATTATTATTCTATCATTCCGAATACTGATATTGATCAACATACATCAACTAAACATTTTAAAACTAATAATCTCTTAATAAAACACTATAATACTTTTCTAAGATCTAGATGTTCATGCAAAATTAATACCTTTAAGTATGAAAATTTGGATGGCAACAATTTCTTACTGTTGGATTAATCTAAATTTCTAGTATTATATGAATTAGGTATTTTAACGAATAATCCACATAATAATAATATAAGAAATCTTAAACTGTCTTCCGAATTTTCCATACCTAATGTTTAACTAATACGTAAACTATAATATAAGAAAAAACATAATACAACAATATTATAATGGTTATTTAAACTTTCCGAATATAGACTATTGGATAACTTTATAACACTATAACTTCGTTACTAAAATAATAGGGAATGGCTGAAAAAATCAAAATGGCTATTATATTTAGGAATAAGCTAGGAGAAAGTTACAAAATTTTTGGTTGCGTGAAAAATAAAAAATAAACTTTCGTCTTCGAAAAATTACGGGAAACACAGCAGAATGGAGATGATTCCTTAGCCACCACCCGCCACAACCACAATATGGTATTAAAAAAGTTTCGACACAAAATGTCCTACCCACTGACGTCCATTATGCAAGTACGCTGGACAGGGGGTCAAGTCTGCTAATGTTTTCGTCAAAATCGTAGTTCAATGGTGTTTTAATGATAATGCTTTTTGACACAGTTCTTGTTTCATAAACCCAAAATCAAGACACAATATGTTTCCGTTTTGGGTTTAAGAAACACAATGTGTTTCGGTTTTGGGTTTAAGAAACAAGAACTGTGTCAAAAAGCATTACCATTCAAACACCATTGAACTACGGTTTTGACGAAAACATTAGCAGACTTGACCCCCAGGCTATTGTCATGAAATGACAGCAAATTTTTGTGCCGATTTGTTACGATGGGGAACTAATTAGTTCCAAGTACACTCACTCACTACTGCCATAGTAGAATCTACTGCTCTCAGCGCCAATATGGCGATTTTCAAATCGGCACAAACGATTGTTTACGTTCGCCAGTCCAGCGTACTTTGTATAATGGACGTCAGTGGTCCCACCTATAAAAAAATATTCAGCCAATATGTTTTTTTTTAGACATTCCCCATTGTTACATAGTCTGTCTAACGAAAGCTGGCATCCAAATGGTGGCGCCACTCTCCATGTTAAATTAATAATAATATGTTATTAGAAAGGGCCGTACCGGCTACCTTACACGGCTATCGTAATCGTCTTCATTTGACAGATGGATGTGACACATTGCTACTTCTATTTGGCATAAATAAAAATTTACCATAGAAAAGTAGCAATGTATCACATTCATCTGTCAAATGAAAGCGATTACGATAGCCATGTAAGTTAGCTGGTAGGGCCCATGCCCCCTTAGCAGACGAAACACGATATACATTCTGTGTACTAATATCGGGAATTAGTCAATAAAAGAAAAAATACAAATTATTCATCTAATTTTATTTTATCGCCTTCAAAGTAGGCCCCATCGCTTGCAATACAACATCTCCACCGCTTCACCCAGTCTTCCATACATTTTTCATAGGCTATTTGCGGTATGGCCTTTAGCTTATTCAGCGAATTTTCTTTTATGGCTTCTATGGACTCAAAACGTTTTCCTCGAAGTTAATTTTAACTTGGGAAATAAAAAAAAGTCAGACGGAGCCATATCAGGTGAATACGGTGCTTGGTCGAGAACTTTTGTTGAATTTTTCGCTAAAAACTCTTTCACTTTAAGGCGCTGTAGGTAGTGAAACTAGCGCCACCACTACATTTATTTTTATTACTCGTAAACCAAGTCAATATTTAAAAAAAGCACAAGTAATAATCTCTTAAATTGAATCTAATATTTTTTGAATAACTCTTCAACAGTTATCATTCATTCTGTAAGTTTTAAAATCCATAATTGCCAAAAGTGGCCACTTTGAGCTAAAATGGATTTTAAAACTTACAGAAAGAATGAAAACTGTTGAAGAGTTATTCAAAAAATATTAGACACAATTTAAGAGATTATTACTTGTGCTTTTTTAAATATTGACTTGGTTTACGAGTAATAAAAATAAATGTAGTGGGGGCGCCACATTCACTACCACCGCGCCTTAATGGCTGTGTGGTGTGTGATGGTGCATTATCATCAAAATCGCCGAGGACTCAAAACTATCACCAACAAAAAGTGTAGTTTAAAACAAATTAAATGACAGATTCCGCTCAAATTTTGCGCGCTTAATCAGTACAGTGCTACCAACATGCAGTAAAAAAAATTGAACGACCTCTTTTACGCGGGTTTTTTATTGACATATTCCCGATACTTTTTACACAGAGTAGTATATCGCGTGATACAAGGCATTGGGCCGGAATCCTAAGGGTGCGGGTTCGAATCCCGTCTAAGTTGCTACGGGTGAGCCGATTTTTTCTAATATTTTTCATTATTTATTCATCTTAATAAAAAATATCTTAATCCAGGTCATAATCTATCTACCAACCAAATGTCGGTTTATCGACACCCAACTGTCAAAATCCATAGTCTTTTGACAGTTAAACGTGATACATCGCTATATCATATCGTGTTTCGGTGGTCATATTAGGGGGGGCTGGCCCATTATAATAAGGCGTGAGCAACTGTCAAAATGAGTTCTTTTCCAACCGCATGCCAGGTTTTATTAGACAGATTCTAGCTAATACTCGTAGGTACGTGTTTTATCTTTTTTTAGCGTCAAACTTAAGGCGACTTTATTATATGCAAGACTAGCGTTACTCCCGCAAAAAAATAATTTCCATCTAAATACACTATTAAAAATCCAAGCTTAAGATAAAAAAGTAAAAAAGCAGCCACTTTAAGCTAAAATGGATTTTAAAAATTATGAATAAGGTTGAAGAGTTATTCAAAAAATATTAGAGACAATTTAAGAGGGCATGATCTTAGCTTTTTTAAAATAATGGCTTGGTTTACGAGTAATAAAAATAAATATGTTGGCGGCGCTAGCAGTGGTTAGTAGGGCACCTTGAGCTCCCCTCGCAAAATGTCAATTGTTTTTTATAAACATACAAAGTCAGTGACAAAGATTTGTTCAGTTTTGGTGGTGAAAAAAGGCTAAAATCGGATGTCGTTGTTTTCATTGAGGAAAAACCACAATAAATTGTGTTATAGTACGAGGCACATATCTTGAAATTGGGTGGGGATTACGCGGAATGCATATTTTGGGCATGCGTAGAGGTAAGGGGGCGGGCGGTGGAGGGGCGCGCGCTATTGGTCGCTTACAAGCGCACATGCGCAAACTTATCCCCACTCTATCGAAAAAATTTCAAGATACATGCCTCGTACTGTATTAAGTTTGCGTTTATAAATAACAATTGATATTTTGCAAGGGGACCCTAAGCTTGGATTTTTAATAAATTGTTGTATTTACACGGTAATAATATTTTGCGGGAGTGGCGCTAGTGTAGTTTAGTATAAAATCGCCTTAAGTAGTTTGACAGAAAGCTGTTAAAATTAAACTGAAATCTACTCAACAACTATCAGTAGGCGTATTGAATTTACGCTTACAGCGCCTATATATGACAACATTTAGTTTAGTGTAGTTGCCGCCAGAGGCGTTGTGCCAAATTGTACACAAAATTGCTTACTGCAGTCGCTATCAAGTATATACGCAAACTCGTAATACAGGCACAGTAAGAACGTAAGCAATTCACTAGCATTAACTAAGGAATATTATCTAATAAAAATATACAAAACTACTAACTAAAATGGAAGCCATAAAGATTTTAACTACTTTGTAGAATATTTAGAAGCAAAAGTTATACAACTAAATTCGAGAAGACATGGCACTTAGGAATCGAAAACATTACATGACTAGTCAAACTTTAAAATGGCTCAACGACAAACTATAAATTTCAAAAAAATATAAAAAAGACTTTAAGAGGGGGCATTCTGAACAAATAGTTTTTATTTCACAATTTGACTAGCCATTCCTGGCAATATTTTATCATTAAATCTACTTAGCAAATGAAAGATTTCAAAATGTTATACAATTTACAATTTACAACAGATAGGTATTACAATGAAACTATAATAACATCTAATGGCCCGTTCACACAGCAGTCCGTTTTACATTTTCGTTTTAACGGATACGTTTTTATTCGGCGTATGTAGTTACTGTTATATTAGCGTGTTCACACACAACACAGTATATCCGATCCGGTAAAAATAACGATCTGTTTTATTGGATTCGTTTTTATTTGGCCTATAAATTTTTGTATTAGCGTGTTCCACACAACAAAGTATATACGATCTAGTAAAAATACCGATTTGTTTTCTAGATCAGTTTTATTGGATACGGTTTTATTCGGCGTATGTAGTTGAATTAGCCGTGTCCGTTCGCACACAACACAATATATTCGATCCAAGAAAAATACCAATTCGTTTTCTAGATCAGTTTTATTGGATACGTTTTTATTCGGCGTATTTAGTTGAATTAGCCGTGTTCGTTCACACACAAAACAATATATTCGATCCAAGAAAAATACCAATCCGTTTTCTAGATCAGTTTTATTGGATACGTTTTTATTCGGCGTATGTAGTTGTATTAGTGTGTTCGTTCACACACAACACAGTATATCCGATCCAGTAAAAATACCGATCCGTTTTATTGGATACGTTTTTATTCGGCGTATGTATGTGTATGTGTGTTCGATATTCGATCCAAGAAAAATACCGATCCGTTTATTGGATACTTATTTATACGATTGGCGATGGCATGTGAACACGCTCATACAATTTAGCTCATACAACTATAGTACGTTCGCGTTAAGAATGCAGTGAGTCATCAGTGCAATTGCAGGGTAAAGGTGTATTCACAGTGGCCACATCGCACGCAGTCCAGACGGTAATGACATTTGCGAAAAAACTTCTTGTAAAATATCTTAAAATAAAATTAAAAATTAAGAAAACATTACGTCCAGTAACGACGTATCCGTTAAAAACGGTCCTGTGTGAACGCACGGTAATAGGTATATGGAAAATGTACATTAACATGATCAATCAAATATAAAATAAGTTCGAAATGTGTTAAAAAAGAAAGTAAAAGAAATAAAAAAATGAGTATTAGAAAATAAGTTTCATCATCATTAACATGATTTCATTTGCCAATATATTTTATAAATGAAACATAAAAAATATATATTTCTGAATGTAGATTCATTCTTATATTTAGACTAAAACTTTTTAAAATATCATTGTTAGTATTTTTCACTCATAACTGGCGAACACATTAAATCATTATGATTCTATATTTTATCAAATATGTTTTATTTTAAAAAGAGATCATTTTTCCTATATAATAATTTGAGCAAAAATCTCTTATATATATTTTTTTATTTTTCGCATTCAAAATGCAAATTTTGTGAGTATAACTGCTTAGCAAAAATCTCTTCTTAAGTTTTTTTTTAACACTCGTTACTGGCGAATAAACGAAGGTACTTGTATAAAATAAATGTATTCTTCTCCACTTTTACCTGAAAAGGACATGAAAAAAATGAAAAAAAAAATACTCTCATGAAATGTTGAAGCATAGAGTATAGACTACTTGATGTATTCAAAAATATTCAAAATAAAAATTATTTTTATATTTATACAGGATGAATAAAAGATTGTAGAGTATTTTTAATAATCTATAAAATTTTGGCACTTTAATTAAACAATCATTATGATTTACTTTCTTACTTTCATTTCTGTATAATATTGATCAAAAAACATTTTTTAGTAATGATAAGATTTTTTAATAATAGAAACAGGAAAAGGCTTGATGAAAATCGAGGCTTTTTAAAAAAAGGTTTTGCGAAAAAATATAATTGTTAAGGAAGACGAATTCATACATTTTGAAATGAAAAAGAAGAAAATTCAAGCTAAAGTATTTAAAAACTATTTACTATTTTTGAGAAGTTTAAAAAGAGAATGCCCACAAGTATCTAAAAGTGTTTAAAAGCAAAGGAAAACTTTCCTTTATTGAATAATTATGCTAAAAAATGCGTTTTTTTAAAATTCAAGTATTTTGATAAATGCAAAAACAAAATAACGTGTCCAGTTTCCAACAAATTATTTAATTAAATTATATAATTTAAGATTTTGACAACTTTTATTTCGAAAATCGGAAGAAATTTTTACATATTAGATCCGAACAAAAATTGAGACTTGAATTTTGGATATTCTCCTTTTAATAAAATATTATTTATTTACAAAAGCTATAAGCGATAATATGCTTCAACTACTAAATAATAAATGTACATTTACAAGAAAAAAACTTTTTTTCACGTGCGGACAGACTGTTTGATTTCCACAATTTATTTAACAATAAATAAATTTAATTATTTATAAACAATTTGTATGCTACTTCATGTTAATGTCCAATGCAGAAGACACGATAAATGTTATATTTATTTTTATTATTTTAATCGTCTTATATTTAAGGCTTTTAGGTCTGTATTTAAATAACCACCACTCTCCATTTAGTATAAACCATGATAATGAATTATGATTTCATAAAAGATGTTATTATAGCATTGGTAACTAAATGATTAAATTTTTATACGATTGCATTAAATCTATCTAGCTACTTTTTTACACGTCCTACGAATATGACGGTTCATTCACCATAACTTCGATGTATGTACAAGTACTATGTACTATTTAAAAGCTTAGTCTTGTGTATAGTAGACGACATATCAAGGGTGACACTTTAGTTCAATTGAAAACAGGTGAATAAAAAAGTACTGGCGTTTTGAAGTATAAACTTAGTGTACTATATACAGTGTGTGTTTATTCTTACTTGTCCTATTTTGTAAACAGCCTTTGACAGCTGTCATAAGTCTTTTAAATCATTATTTAAAAATATGTTGTTTTATTAAATCAAATTGTCACTAATAATTAGTATGTTTTTTGTAAAATGTGTGGAAAACCATTTTATATTTGTATATTATAATTGATTCAATAAAGAGTTGGGTGAAGATTATTTACCAAATAAGACAAGTCAAGATAAACAAACACTAAGTATCTTATGAATAAAAAAATATACAAGTTATAAAAAAACTGGCGTCACCCTGTATATGCCGTATACTAAAAAAACTTGCATAACGTAAGGCACTACAGCGATTCATGCATTACATGCATCATAGACAAAAAATAATAAAAAAGCACAAGTCTTTAAAAAAATTGTCGCCAACTCATATTTTAAAGATACCGAATCAGTTGCCATAATACAACCTTTAGTTAGATTTTAAAGTAATATACTAATTCTTAAATAAAAATACTAAGAGAGGCTACAAATATTATGTTAATCTAACAGGTTTCCTGCCCAATGTATCACATATGATACACGTTTTTTGTACCAACTTTACCAAATTATGAGCAAAATCGTATGGGGTCATCCATAAATTACTTCACACGTTAAGGGGGAGGGAGGGGGTCGATGATGTGTGACATTGTGTGACAAGGGGGTGGGAGCGGTCCTAAATTTCGTGACACATTTCAAAATCATTAAAATTGAAATAAAGCTTTCGGAACTAATGTTTTAATTCAATAATTATTTCTAGATGTAAAATATGTGACGTCACAGTAGGGAGGGGGTCTCACAAATATGACCAGCTGTGACAAAGATGGGGGAGGAGGACAAAAATCATGAAATTCGTGTGACCTACCCCCACACAGGGGATGTCCCCTATTTGATTTCAAGAGCTTCTTTTTATGGACGTAGCTGAATAAATTCAACTGTTTATGGGGACGTAGGTACCATGGGCAACATCGTCGCTTAACCACTCCTAAGGTTAAAATCGCTTGCACGCCGCGCCGTCACTACATACGTTTAGTTCGTGCAGGGGCTTTTGGGCCACGAATTTTGTTGCTAACTGGTTAAGCGACGCTGTTGCCCATTAGTACAATGTCTAATTTGGTTAACAATTTCCATGATGTTTTTTTTTATGTATTTTTAATAAAGGGATGCGTGACGACAAGGGACCTGTTAAAATTAACAATAAGCAAAACTATACCTACCTAACTGAGAGCACAGAAATCCTAATTTATTACTTTTTTAAGTAGTATTTTAAAATTCGACTTTTTTATTTCGGCACAAAATTTTCGACACTAAATCATCTATGATTCAATCATAATAATGATTATTTAGTTTTGTTCCTTTTGGTCACTAAACGTATATTTTTTTGTAAACAAAAAGAAAATATTAATATTAATAAAATTACAACAATTAAGTAGTGAGTCAATCGGATGTAATAATATTGAGATTCATTTTATCTTAAATAATTTTTGTTCTTCAATATTTGAAAAAGTAAAGTATTTTCTAAAACTACATATTATTATAGGAAACATTGTTTTGTATTATTTTTGTACTAATTTAACTAAACTTAATCAAGATGAATTAAAATTTAATTTTTAATTGTTCTTTAAAAAAAAAATACTTACATTGTAACGACGCGATTATATCGCACTTAAAAACAAACAACTAAAAGTACTATTTATAAAAATTTCGCGCAGAGACCTGACTCCGCATTACGTCGAGCTAATATCGAGGCAAAATGTAAAACCTGACTCTCGCTATCGAAGTTATCTACGCTGCTCACTTCAAATATACAATATGTAACAATAAGCCTGTCAAATACTGAAACGGGTCAGTAAGCTGACCAATACAATTTGTATGGGAGTATGATTTTTTCATTTTTCGACCTGTTCCATGGAGAATGTTGATCAGTTTTAGCAACACTATCAGGGCCCAGCCATCCATAAATTACGTCACACGTTAATGGGGAGGGAGGGGGTGGACGAAGTGTGACAAGGGGGTGGGAGGGGTCCTAAATTTCGTGACGTCACATTTCGAAATCATTTAAATTGAAATAAAACAAATTTTTGAACTGCTTTTAATTCAATCATTATTTCTAGATGTAATATTGTAAAATATGTGACATCACACTAGGGAGGAGGGGGTCTCACAAATGTGACCAGCTGTGACAAGGACGGGGGAGGGGGTCAAAAATCATGAAATTCATGTGACATAATTTATGGATGGCCTGTTTCAGTATCTGACAGGGTTTTTGTTACACATTGTATACTTATGTCGCGGATAATTAGAATCTAAGACAGATTTTTGCAATCGTCCGAGTGATGTTTAGGATTTTTACAAAAATCCAGCGTCTCTTAGGTAAATCGCCAATGACCAACACTTTGCGCGCGCTGATTGGCTGACGTTAACGTTATGGACTGACGGATGCTCTGATTGGCCTAACGGCAACATTGCTGCGTCCATTATTATTATTGTGATTATTGTCAAATATTTCTCCAGCGTTATGTTCTATTTTTACGTTTTTTATTTAAAAAAAACTGAGTGCTCAAATCTATTAAGAGACATTAATGTACGATGAGTGAAGTGAGTGAATTGGATATTATACAAATGCTGGGTTCGATCAGTGCAGTCAATTTAGAGGTTAAGTATAACCGAAAAATAACTTTTCTACACAGAGCTAAGTAAGTTCTACAGCGCTCGTCAACATGTTTTTGCAAAACCTTGATAAAACTTTAATTGAAGAATTTAATTCGGCAAAATTATGAAAAAACCCCAAAACTCATCAGCAATATGTTCTGACCAATCAGATTGAAGATCGTCTCTTAGATTATCCAATCAGCATTCAAGTTTACAATTGTCCGACACATACTGGGATTTTCACAAAGATCCTAAAAAAATCTCGGACGATTGCGAAAATCTGTCTTAGATTACAATTATCCGGTTCTTTACAATCGACCTAGGATTTTTGTAAAGATCCGGCTTATACGATTATCCTACGACATATACATGTTTCAACATTAACCAGTGGGATCGCGGTCCCCCTGCATAGACACATAGCTCAGCGGAAGTAGGTAAGTACTTCCCTTTTCGCTGAAAATAGAGCGGGCGAAAAGATTTTTCCTCTACCTCAACAATGTATTAGGATGGATGATTTTTATAATAATAATAGTAATGGCGACCGATTTTGGATGGTTCAACAAAATTCCTTACCTACTTATCATATTATTATTTTTTACATCTAACGTACCTAGAATTTGTAAAAAATGTAATTAATGATTCAACATGATAATTTAATGATCATCACAGTCTATTTATCATCATATCATGATGTCAATGAAAGGACAAATCACAATAGCAACAGATCGAAACAATAGTTTACAAAAGTTTTAAAATCATTAAAATAAGCAACATCTAAAATTGCTACCTCAAAATGATATAATTTCAGTCGCGTATAGACGAAAAAATAACATTTAATGATAGTTTTTCATTTAATGATGGCACAAATTGATCATTATCACGTTAAATGGCACACAGTGATATCATTAACACATCATGACATGATGATTACTATCACACTTAGCAGTTACACTGATAATCGAGTCCGAACCGCCACCAGTACCCAGCACCGTTTTAAAAGCGTCTTTATTTCGCAGCAAATAAGGTTCACAGTTGTAACGCTACTTGGTCATGGAAAGAGCGACTTTTGCCAACTTTTTGAGTTTCGGCGTAGTTTTCGGTCGCATTCTGTCTCGCCTTACCTGCGTGAGCCGCATTCTCTCGCACCTGAAATTATAAAACAAATTAATAAATCATTGTAAATCGTCTGGTGGTTCGCCAACAAGTGCAAGACGCAGGAGTCCCGGGTTCGATTCATAGGAGAGGTGTACATTTGTACTCGGTTTGGTTGATGGTAGGGCTTATTTCAAGTCCGCCTGGGTAGCTACCACCATCTTACCTAAGTCTGACGCCATAACAACAATTAAAAAAAACAACTTAATGTTATTTTTTTCAAAAATGCTTCCTGGATGTTAGATAGTATATTACGAGTTATTTGATTCATAAAAATTCATTTAGTGGTTTTCTTCCTGCAAGAGCCCAAACTTAGTATGTTTGGAAAATTATTTTCCGATTTTTTTTAAACCAGTAGCTGCTAGGTAATAATATTGTATGTATTTGGAATCAGCTCAAAAATCCCTTTCATCCGATATCCTAGGTTTTGAAAAAAAAAACATATTCTATAGGTACAAAAAACGATAGTATTTTATCTCCCTCCCATACAAAAATCCAAGATGGCTCCCCTTCTTAAAATGATCTAAGGGTTCAGAAGGTGCACCCTGCCAAAGGATATCCCTCGATCAAAAAACGCCGTATAATGCACTTTTATGTCGTGTGGAAATGCAGCTAAAACTTTCACATTTATAATGTTAGTAGGATTTTGGACAATATAATTTTTTTTTGACAATATAATGTAACCTTATGACGTTTGACATGGAAGTGCTGCGAATATCGTCAAAGAGGATACTATACCAATTGGAATTCAATATTCATAACTAAGACAGGACAACGTCTGTCGGGTCAGCTACAGCTAGTAGTAATAAACTAGTTAGATAGATAAATAAAATAAAAAGTACACTTACTTGTCGACCAACTCAGGCGCCGCTAAGTACTGGTGCAGGTGTCGCATCTGCGCGGGGCGCACGCGGTGCGCGGTGACGTGCGCGTGCGCGTTGCAGGCGCGCCGCGTGCGCGCCGCCTGGTACGTGAACGCGGGGTCGTCGCGCGGCACGATGCGCGGCGACGCGCGGAGGGCGCACATACCTATGATATACACTAGCCTTATACAAAGGGGTCTTCTTTAGAGATGAAACGGATATCTGGTAACTATCCGGAATCCGGCCTATCCGGCGGCCTTTATACTATCCGGCCGAATACCGGATAACTACTATTCGGCCGGATAGGCACCCGGCCACATGGTTGGCCGAATATCCGGTATCCGGCCAAACCACTATCCGTTTCATCTCTAGTCTTCTTCTTATTTTTGGTTTGGCAATCTACTCTCCTCTTTAGGGAGTAATTTTTGCCAATGTCAAGTGTTGAATAGTTCAGTGGTAGGTATAGTCCATAAGCCCGCGACAATATTGCCTACGTCATATGACATCGCGATGAAATGCATGGCACACGGTCGGAAAAGTTGTGCTGAACGAGGATCAGAAGATTATCGCAAATAAAATTGGCCGGAAGCTTGAGAAAATACTCCACTTCCGGTCAAAATTTTAAGGTTATATTTACGTTATGTGATATCAGTACGAGACCCGTGGCATCATTTAGTTTTCAATCGTAGAGAGAGTAAACATAACATAAGTCTGTCAGTTCTGAAATGGTCGAAATACCTTAAACTTAAAATTTTTGTTTTAAGTCATACATTGCATACGTCATATGATGACGTAGGCAATATTGTGGCGGGCTTACGGACTAGTAGGTATTGTTTCAGTTTACATTAGAATGCGGGTGCATCGCATTCCAATGCTGCTTGGAGCATTAGGCACCAAGTATGTCAAGACAGTTTACTCGGTAAGTTCTGCCGAGGTAGCCACCACTACAATAAAAGTCTCAGCTTCACACAACCAAGATCGCACCTATTTTAATTATCCCACATATTGTTCAGTTGCGTAGACACTTGTACCACAAAACTGCACCAATTTTAAGACACAACATCCACTATGAATCAATTTGCAAATAATTAAAATAGTCATCGAACCGAACTCGACAAAATGGGGCCAAAAACTCTAAGGGGGTCTCACTCTGCGCTTAAACTTTTATATTAGCCTACTGCTCGCGGCTGACTCAGTCGAGCCAGCGCGCGAGGGGTGTCACCGCGCGCTGTCTGCGAGCGACGAGCGCGCTAACAACACGAACGACTCAATTCTTAGTTCTTTACTTTTTTACGTAAATCATCCCGAACTTTATACATCACCTAACATTACACCCAAATAATATTATTTTCACACAAGTTACCTACTTAGAAATACGTATTGTTCATGCTCTTTAAATATGCTCAGCTCAGTATGTATGAAAAGATTTTTTTACTTATGGTGATGGACTGATTAAACCGACCTTGCAATCTTACCTAACTCCATTAAACAAACTCACCCGTGATATAAATATATTCTAAATGGAAGTACTTAGTTGATCTTCAGGCGCGGACAGCACGTACCCCCTAACCGGACAAGTACCGGGGGTACAGTCTACCCCCGCACACGTACGCATTTTATACACTCGTTTGGTACAAAGTACAAAGTCATTTATTCAGTCTAGCCTGATACAAGCCCTTGTAAGTGTTGAAGAAGCTACGCTATTTTTTCGCAAATGATTGATATTTTTGGGAAATCTGCCAGTATTTTGTTGCTTATTTTGTTTATGGATTCATCAGAACGACAACATAACACTAAAATAACACAGTCCGAACATATTCTTAAAATACGTTTTTTTACAATGCAAGTTATATGACGTTTAGTATGATGTCCTAAGACTATTTTAGCTAAAGTAGAATTTCAATCTAACGATTTTTATGAAATACATCGGTACTACAATAGCTAACTTCATTAAACAAACTCACCCGTGATATAAATATCTTCTAAATGGAAGTAGCGGGGGTACATTCTACCCTGGTACCCCGTACCAGAAGGGTGCCGGGGTACACTCTACCCCCTAACCGGACAAGTAGCAGGGGTACATCCTACCCCCTAACCGGATAAATACCTACGATACACTCTACCCCCTAACCGGACAAGTACAGGGGTACACTCTAACTCCTACTCGGACAAGTACCGGGGGTACACTCTAACCTCCTACACGTACGTATATTTATAATATCGTTGGATATAAGTTCAAAATCATTAGAAGAATCTTAAACAATAGATTTTCTATTATTGTCATGAATGAATTAAACAAACTCACCCGTGATATAAATATCTTCTAAATGGAAGTAGTTGGTCTTGAGCGCGGCGGCGTAGAGCGCGTGCGCGGTGGGCGCGGACAGCGCGTACCCCGTGCCGGACAGGTACCGGGGGTACACTCTACCCCCGTACATGTACCGCGGACTGTACCTGCGGGCAAAACAGTAAGTACAGTTGTTTATACACTTTTAAGGCTCAATTTCACCAGCTTACTTTATCAATAACAAACTTGTTACAGTACCTGTTAGCCAAAAAAAGAGGTTGCCAGCCAGCATGATGTCCTTTGACAAGTTTGACGTGACAAATAGGTAGCATTATCATTTGACGATAACTTTAACTTTGACAGCGTTTTGGTGCAACACACCCTAGGACTTTCGCGCGTACAAATCCGGCTCGAAGGACCAAAGTTACGCATGTATTATAAAAATGCGTAATTATTAAAAAAAAACAATATTTTAAAACACGGCACGCCGTCACAAACAAAAGTCAGATTAGGAAGAGTGTTGCAAGCACACAGCAACAAAATTACCACATCAGTGTGGCCCCTTTATAAACTAAAATAATAATTGAAATTAAAGCCTACAATTTATGTTTTTTTGTATTAAACAGATGTTATTTTAGAATTGTTTAGTTTAAATTTGTTGTTTTTTTTTTGTTTCCCGACGTTTCAACACCTTTCCAGGGGCAACTAAAGCAAAAAAGCTGCTCATTTTTTATGAAATTACCCGCAATTTAAAAATGCATTCAAGTTTTTAATACAGTTAGAAAGGGATGGCGCTATATGCAATGCATAGCTCCATCCCTTTCTAACTGTACTCAAGCAGAGATTTAAGTTTGAATTTAGTTTGTTGAATCTCTACTCAAGCACTGTTACACAATTAATACTTGACTTAAAACTAGTTTTATTAAGATTAAGCTTGAGCCTCGTTCTGTAATATGGACCTTAGTTTGACTCTATAGTACGAGCCTAAATGTCAAAGATATGACAAAGACAGCGCGATATTTGAGTGCCCCTCAAAGTTGAGTCACATGAGTAAAAAGAAAGGACTAGAGACCAAGCTTCATACAACCGCGCGAATCGGTTGCACCACTACAAGCACGCGGGGCATGTGTGCGTGTCCACTGGCCGCTTGTCGCGTACAAGGAAAAACTGGAAAAAACCTGTTTTGACAACTGCAGCCAGTGGACAATCATAGGGCATCATTTGTTTTGTTAGTTGCAAGTTTGAATTTCACGTTCTTAAGAAGCTTTGTCTCTGGTCCTTTCTTTTTACTCATGTGGTTGAGTAACGTTTGAATAATCGGCCATAGATAAAACAAATGCTTTAGTACTAAACTCACCACTTATTACTAGAGTCTAGGACAGGCCTCGCGCCACATATCAGGTCTCCGATCAACAGGTACTCCTTCCCCTTAAACCCGTTCGCGACCTTATCATCAAACTCCTTAGATCTATTCTTGAGATTCATCACTAAGTTTGGTACGTTTATATACATGTCGTCGTCTGTCTTCAGTATATAACGGACTGGAAGAAAAAAATACTTTAAGACGTAAAGAATATGGTTGGAAAAAGATAAAAAGTATCACGAAGGGCGTTTTAAGTGCAAGTGTACTACACCCGGAATCCTCATCACTGAGGATTCTCTCAACACAACAATTTTTTAAATTGTTGTTATGGCATCAGACTTAGGTAAGATAGTAGCTAGCCAGGCGGACTTGAAATAAGCCCTGCTACCAACCAAACCGAGTACAAATTGTACCTCCCTCCTGGGGATCGAACCCGGGACCCCTGCGTCTTGGACACAGGTGGGCAAACCACTATACCAGAGATGCATATAAAGTGTTCATAATGTCTTAAGCCATGAGCCATGCTCGGCGTTTCCCTACGTGATCGAATCAGAAACGAGGAGATCCGCAGGAGAACTAAAGTAACCGACATCGCTCGAAGGATTGCTCAGCTGAAGTGGCAATGGGCGGGACACATAGCGAGAAGAACCGATGGGCGTTGGGGCGGAAAGGTTCTGGAATGGCGACCGCGCACCGGACGACGCTCCGTGGGTAGGCCCCCGACAAGGTGGACCGACGTGAGGGTGAAGGTCGCGGGAAGCCAGTGGATGCAGGCAGCGCAGGACCGATCGTCGTGGAGATCCTTAGGGGAGGCCTATACCCAGCAGTGAGTGTCGTGCGGCTGATATGATGATGATGAATGTCTTAAGGCGGTTGTATTCAATTCTCAGAGGTTTTTATTTAATGAGTTATTAATAGAAAAAGATTTAAATAATGTTTGTCGTGGAGATTTTAAAGTCCATGGTCTAGTATTTTTAAAAGGTATCACTACATGCCCTCGTAGTCATTCGTAGAAGTAAATAGCAAATGTGTCAAAAACAGACACTTTTAGCAGTTTTGCTATCTCCTTCTAGCAGTGACTACGAGGGAATGTAACGATACCGTCTAAAAGTACTAGACTGTGGGCCCTAAAATCTCCACGATAAACATTTTTAAAATTGTGTTTTAGAATTTATTATAATATTAAATATAATTCACCGCGGCGCCACTTTCGATCAGGGTACCACCTTAAGTCTAAACCTCTATACTAATGCTTGTAAGGCAAAGAATGCAATGGTGAGAATTACTTACACACACACACTTTCGGCCTTATCGTTACTTAACATCAGTTGAGGTGAAGGCCAAACATTATTCCGATGATGATAAAAAAGCGATCATGCAGATGACACCGGAGTTTGATCAGAGATCAACCGAATCTCGACCGGAGCCAGGCCGGAACTGAACCGGTGTTCGATCGGAGAAAACTGAGACACCGTACTTGGTGGTCCCGTTGCCATAGCACATAATATATAATAGAGTAGGTACTAAACGTTTAAGTCCCTCCGCGCGAAGTCAAAAAGCAACTCTCGCTGCACGACAGTAAAGTACAATTTTAAATTGCTCAGCGCTGCGTGCCTATTATTATAAGCGCCTCCGAAAAGCGCTTCTCTTTCTGTCACGTAACTCTATTTTTTTAATTGACACACGACACCCCTTGTGCGCTGGCTCGACTGAGTCAGCCGCGAGTAGTAGGCAAATATAAACGTTTAAGCGCGGAGTGAGAGCCCTTGTTAAATGTTTCTTCAAATATTTTTTTTCTAACAGAACCAGAACACATGTTTAAAGAGGGTCCATGATAGGAAAACATGGTTTGCGCGGGCCAATTTTTTTTATATAGAAAACGTAAAGTTGTAGCCACAAATACACACATACGACAAGAGATTATCTAGTAGCTACAACTTTAAAATTGCGTATATCTCACAGATGATTGTAAAAAAAAATAATATCATCAAAAGCGCTTGTCGCGGGTATTTTTGGCGTAAATAATAGCGGAAACGTATTGAATTCTACATCAAAATACAATTTAATGTACTGTGCAGTTGCTCCAATAACTTTTTTAAATATGAATATGAAAGATAATTGTGCTAAAGATAATGATGAAAAAGCAACGAAAAACATCGAAAAAGTGCAGAAGTGAGGTTATTTTCCATACTCTTTACACGTAAAGAAAAAGACAGAGAGAAATGTTTTCACATAAGCGAGCCTTAAAGTAGAAATTGGCTCATTCAGTATTTAATTGACAGAAATATTTTTATGCTTCTTATCAGTTTAAGGAAAACGAACAAAAAAACTAATAATTGCTTGCCATTGGAAAACAATGGCATATTATCTAATGGTTGCTTTGTTAATCTGTAAACATGATTAACTAGCATTGATTAAAAACAACATTTTCGCTCAAATACGGTTCTCTATTTCCTCAAACATACAAATTCAACAGTTCAAATATTTTTTTACAATATTCTGGATTTCACACTTATCAATCATTAGTAACTTTTAGTGACACTCTGTTTTGTGTGAATAAAACGATTTGATTTGAAACGTATTTTTTTAAATACGTACAAAGGCCCATACATTTATTCTGTATTACTAACTTATACTTTTTTCTAGACATCTTTAATTATATCTATATTTTAAATCGCCTCTGTGGTCCCCGACGCAGGGTCCCGGGTTCGATCCCGCGGTGGTCTCCAATTTGTACTCGGTTTGGTTGGTGGTAGGGCTTATTTCAAGTCCGCCTGGCTACCTACCACCATCTTACCTAATTCTGACGCTATAACAAAAAAAATTGTTGTGTTCCGGCAGTTAGAGGTAAGATAGCCAGTTCCCCAGTGATGAGGATTCCGGGTGTAGTGCGCTTCCACCTTCGGCCTTATCGTCACTTAACATCAGGTGAGGTGAAGGCCAAGGCCCCGTTGTGCATAAAACAACATGCCAGGAGTCGAACCATAGTCAATTTGATTTAAAGGATTGACAAAGTTTTCCTAAACTTATTTTTAAAACTTTCGTATTGCAAAAAAATGGCATACGAAAGAAAAAAAGGCCTAAAGATTTTGGAAAAACGATGCCATATTTGCCATATTAATGAAAATCACTTACCACTATTGTTGCACTTATTCGTAATCCACTTAAGCATCATTATAGACTTCAAGGTTAAATTATTGTACGAATCTATGAATCCTTCTTGAATCACATCTCCATACTTCTCAACTTCTTCATCTATCTTATTTTGGACATCACTATCATTCAGCGAGGGTTGCCCCAATAAAAAAACGAGCTTATACTCCGGCACGATGTTGCCAGTATCGTTATCACCTACCTTATCAGGGAAAAGATTACTCTCCCTCAAAACTTTTAATACTTTCTCTAAATTTGGAGTATCTTCATACCCTCTCGGTGGTATCCTCATAATATTCGATTCGTAATTATAATCATAGTCGTTCACTTCATTTTGATCACCCAATTCTTTATCCATATCGAATTCTGGCAACATTTCTTCATCATCGTCATCATCGAATCGCTTCTCTTCAGGTACTCCATCAGTCTTAACTTTCTCCATAGTTTTCAACGCTTTAGCTAATTCAGGTAACAACTGGCCGAATCTCGATATGTCTCTAGCAAATCTTTTCTCGCTAACATTTACGCTTACATTTCCTTCAGATTCAGGGTACAGATCATAGGTGAAGTTATAGTCTTTATACCTATCTCTAACAGCGTTGTAAACCTTTGATATTTCTAAGTAACTCTTATAATTACCCCATGTGTCTCTTATAGCTACTCTTCTATCGAAATTTGTTGTGGAAGAACATACTACTATGAGTAGAAAGATTTTGTTGTTGTTGGTTTTGGTGCATATGTCTGCTGGTTCGTGTATGGTCGTTACGTTATTTGGTTGGACGTATAGTTTTGTGTCCCTGTTTGTGTGTATTGACCAGCCAGCCACCAAACCTGGAATAATTTTATCCAAATCAATCTACACAAATACAGCGTGAAATTTTAATCATTTGGTTCCCGCCGTGTGGTGGTTCCACTCATGATTACAAGCAACTTTTACTATGGGGCCAACTCTCCTGCTCGCAAAAAAAAATCAGCTGTTCCATACATTAAGGTCGAGTAGGTACTGCACTTTTGTATGGAACAGCTGATTTTTTTTTGCGAGCAGGAGAGTTGGCCCCGTAGTAAAAGTTGCTTGTAATCATGAGTGGAACCACCACACGGCGGGAACCAAATGATTAAAATTTCAGCGTGTATAGTATTATCAATATCAATCTACACAAATATAATTTTATCAATATTAATCTTCACAAACATAATTTTATCAATATCAATCTACAAAAATATAATTTTATCAATATCAGTCTACACAAATATTTATCAAGAGATGAACATTGTAATGCAGGTTTGCATTTAAGGCGACATTATAAGCTATACTAGCGCCACACCCGCAAAAAAAAATTACAGTGTAAAATGTGTAAATACATAATTTATTAAAAATCCAAGCTGATGGTCCCCTCGCAAAATATCAATAATCAATAGTAAATAGTTATTTATAGGGCCCGGATTAATATGTATTAAAAATTTCAAAATATGTAAATATAATATGGACTAAAAAACCAAAATATGGGAAAAATATGTGTTTAAAAATAACAATATTGTAAAAATTACGACTGTTTATTGCAAAAAATTAAAAAAAACAATTTAGGTTTCATTATTACTTGCATTGCAGTGCATGATCACGTGTTTCTTTAAATTTTCAAAATTAAAACTCTTTCTGTTTGGACGAAATAATACTTTGATTGGCTAAATGATCTTTCAACATCACAGGATGTGATTGGAGCATATTTAAATTTGCATTATTCTGCAAGTGTGAGGGCATGCCTATGTTGCCTTCTAATGTTCCGCACAGCATGCTGTTAATTTTTTTGAGGGTATGAAATCCTTTGTTTTTCTTTTCAAACAGGTAGCTTATTTTTTGCCTAGCCAAATTCAGCCTTTTGATTCTAAAACTCTCTTTTCGATATTTTCTGCTCGCATGTCGTTTTGTCGCAAAGCTTAGATTTTAGTCATTTCGCAACACTGTTGGTCCAATTAACGTAAAATGATGAAAATATGGATAAATTGATATTTTTTGGTGAAATATGGATTTATACGTAAAATATGGAAAAATATGGAAAATAAAAATCGAATTTCCTCGATCTAAATATCATGATTTATGTAGAACAAAAACCATGTTTATTAAAAATATGTATTTACTACTTTGTGTAAAAAGTATCGGGAATATGTCAATAAAAAGACCCGCTTAAAAGAGGTCGTTCTAATTTTTTTACTGCATGTTGGTAGCACTGTACTGATTAAGCGCGCAAAATTTGAGCGGGATCTGTCATTTAATTTGTTTTAAACTACACTTTTTGTTGGTGATAGTTTTGAGTCCTCGGCGATTTTTACAATGGAAAATGATAATGCACCATCACACACAGCCATTATAGTGAAAGAGTTTTTAGCGAAAAATTCAACAAAAGTTCTCGACCAAGCACCGTATTCACCTGATATGGCTCTGTCTGACTTTTTTTTATTTCCCAAGTTAAAATTACCACTTCGAGGAAAACGTTTTAAGTCGATAGAAGCCATAAAAGAAAATTCGCTGAATAAGCTAAAGGCCATACCGCAAATAGCCTATGAAAAATGTATGGAAGACTGGGTGAAGCTGTGGAGATGTTGTATTGCAAGCGATGGGGCCTACTTTGAAGGCGATAAAATAAATTTAGATGAATAATTTGTATTTTTTGTTTTATTGACAAATTCCCGATACTTAGTACACAGAATGTACATATTAATCCGGGCCCTAGTTATTTATAAACACACAGCCTAATTGACAGATATGTGGTTTTTCTCAACGAAAAACAAAACGCCGTCTTTTTGTAGCTTTTTTTCACCGCCAAAACTGCAAACAATTATTTGTCTTTCAATTAGTGTGTTTATAAATAAGAATTGATATTTTGCGAGGGGACCATAAACTTGGATTTTTTATAAATTGTGTTTTTACACGGTAATTCTTTTTTGCGGGAGTGGCTCAAGTTTTGCATATAATGTCGCCTTAAAAAGTATTCTCTGAAGGTAATGTCCGATTTAAATAAAAACCGGCCAAGTGCGAGTCGGACTCGCGCACGAAGGGTTCCGTACCAAAAACAGTAAAAAAATCACGTTTGTTGTATGGGAGCCCCCCTTAAATATTTATTTTATTCTGTTTTTAGTATTTGTTGTTATAGCGGCAACAGAAATACATCATTTGTGAAAATTTCAACTGTCTAGCTATCACGGTTCATGAGATACAGTCTGGTGACAGACAGACAGGCAGACAGACAGGCAGACAGACAGACAGACAGACATACAGACGGACAGCGGAGTCTTAGTAATAGGGTCCCGTTTTTGCCCATTGGGTACGGAACCCTACAAAAAGCTAGACTGAATTAGTGACAAAGGTTTTATTTTTATACCGAAAATTCTAACCTATGGGTAAGTAGTGGAGATCCATCAAAATATGTTTTTAATATATTATAATAATTAAAGCGATCAAATTATACAAAAGTTCCTATTCCTGTGTTATGCTTAATTAACTATAGGAATTTCCTGGAATTTTCGACGATAACGGAAAAAACGAGATAAGCTAATTTAATGCATTAATAGATTAAATAATATTGTTTTAGTCAGCGAACTAAAATCTATGGAACAAGCATTCCGTTAAAAAAATGGCACCACGCAAAATGACAACCAAGTGGGCGGGGCTAAATAGTAGATTGTTATACAAGACGCTAAAATGACCCATTGCATACGAGGTAGTTTTATTCCCGAGCTTTAGCGAGGGAATAAATAGAAACCGAGTTACAATGGGTTTTAGCGTCGTGTGTTACACTATACTTTTCACTACGATTGCGAAAAAATAAAATCCAATATTAAATACCTATAGTTTATACTTCCGTAAACGAATCCACTCGTTTTTCTATCCTCCACTTCATAAACTTTTCATACAGTATTTAAATAAATGATTTGTGCTTGACGGCAAAAGATTAAAATTATTTCTATCCTATTACTTACTTACAGTCACACAATTCAATCAGTTTGGAATTAGAGAAAAATTCTAAAGATTTCGCGCCAGTGCCTTTTTTAATTTCTACTGTAGCAGCTAAAAAACACAATGCACGAATTTTAAACTAAAAGTCACAGAGTATAAATAAGTCTATGATTTCACCGAAGAGATCGCTGCTTTTAGTTCCATTTTCAAAAATCGAGCGAGTTTTTATTCGTAATTATGAATAAAGACTTTTTCGTTTTAGTAGGTTCATTGGTAATAGACAAACATTAAAAAAGAAAAATCTTTATCCCCTAGGGGTATTTATGCTATTTTATCCTGACTCTTGTACCTTACAATGACGGACTTTTTGAGCAAGAGGAGTGAAAAAATACTGCACAAAGCAAGTGAACACTAGTTGCATAATAGCAATCATAATTTGTATTCTTATAGATATTTTCTATACTTAAACGAAAAAAAATGTTTGATTCTTATTATAAGTATCTCTGCATATTTTGCCTTCTTTGCGTCTTTTACAACATTTGACTCTATCTCTTTTCTTTAAAATACAAACTGCATTTTACTGTAAAGAACGCTAACGCCTGTCACCGGGCGCGTGGCTGGCCCGACTAAATGCTATCCAAGTTGTAATTTTTAGCCCCGTGGTGCTATTTTTAAGCAATATTTGTTTGCAATAACACTTCCATGGATTTTAGTTCGCGGATTTTGTTACTATTAAATATATCAAATATTTACATCAAAAGTGAATTTCACTCAGGAAGTACCTACGAGTAAACTACTAATACTATTAATTATGTTGGTTGGTAGGAATTCAAACTTTCTCATACGGTGGTGGTTTTGTGATTCTCTAACTTTCTGATCGGCAATGCAAGTATAAGTGGAGATATTTTACCATTGAAAATGGTTATCAGATGCAAATCGCCTGAGACGTATTTTTGACCATATCTCCGAGGATTTTGAGAAGATCGAGAAAAAAATAGTACCAAAAGTTGAGGAATTTATCGAGACACGTGTGAACGTTTGAATTTTGAAAATCTACTGGTAACTTTTTTTGAAATTTTGATTTTATTATTAAAACTAACACAAACCTTTAGGAATCTGGTCGTTAGCCTTATTATATACTGGTATGTACATAAGGACACAGAACAATATCATAGCTGTGCAGAACAGGAAGAACTTGGCCAGAACTGTGATGGTGGACCTTCTTTCTCGCTCTTCCACCTTTGAACTGACGTAGGGTGCATATCTTCGGTATCTGTCATACCTAAAATAAACATCACTTTATTTATTTTTGTGTTTTTACCATAGCGGAGTGATTTGGCCGTAGAGATGGGCAAAAGACCCGGTTTAAACCCGACTACTGGGTTTAAACCCAGTAAAAACCCATTATTGTATGTTATACATATGTTATAGAAACTTACAGTTTTTCTTCAAGGGTAGGTAATAATGATTGTCTAAAAGGTCCATGCGAACGAAGTCGCGGGCAAAAGCTAGTTGAGCATAAAATAAAAAGACTGGTCGGATAAAAGGATTGAATACCTAACTTTTCCCTACTGAAATGTGGTACTAGAAGTACTAGTCGTCATTTAACCAAGTAGTTACCTCACTATATATACTATAGTTAAAAATATTTAATTATACTATGATTAGTATGGATTGCTCAGCTGAAGTGGCAGTAGGCTGGACACATAGCGAGTAGAACCGATGGCCGTTGGGGCGGAAAGGTTCTTGAATGGCGACCGCGCACCGGACGACGCTCCGTGGGTAGGCCCCCGACAAGGTGGACCGACGTGAGAGTGAAGGTCGCGGGAAGCCACTGGATGCGGGCAGCGCAGGACCGAACGTCGTGGAGATCCTTGGGGGAGGTCTATACCCAGCAGTGGATGTCGTGCGGCTGATATGATGATGATGAGAATGGATAGTATGTAGGTACCTGTGATGCAATATAGGGCTGTCATCGCTATCACGGCTCGAGGAGTAGCAGCGGTCATCGTCCTCCCACTGTTTGTCGCCATCCTGATGTGCCATGTATCGTCCTGAAAAAAAAGGCGCTTATTACATTATCCGTAGCGGATCTAGTTAGGAAATCGGAGAGTATAATCGGTTTTAGGGTTGAAATACATTTGTCAGCACTATCGCCTTTTTCCGTCGCCCAATCCAGTGGGTCTACCGCCAAATTAGTTTGGCATTTTGGTTTGGCCACGAGGAAACGGCGGTGTCGTCGACTTCGCCGTCGGCTTCATTTGACAGATGGATGAAATACATTGCTACTTCTTTTTGGTAAAAATAATAACTTACCAAAGAAAAGTAGCAATATATTACAATTACAACCATCTGTCAAATGAAGCCGACGGCGAAGTCGACGACACTTGAGCGGTAGACCAACTCTGGTTTCGGTGCTGATTGCTGATAGATGTGGTACAACTCTTAGGATCCAATTTAAGAAATCGGAGGGTATAATTAGGATCCAATTTAGTTTGATTACGATCGTAAGTCAAATACAATCGCCCAATATAACTGGCGATTCACAGAAAGAATCTTTGATGATGCAACGTTAAGTGTCCATTATAGGAAAACATGGTTTGCGGGGGACATTTTTTATATGGAAAAAGTAATGTTGTAGCCACAAAAAAACATACGACAAGCTAAAGAGATTCTCTAGTAGCTACAAGTATTAAATTGCGTATAAACCTCACAGATGATTGTAAAAAAAAATCAGAATATCATCAAAAGCGCTTGCGTAGGTTCATATTTTTGCCGTTAATAATAGCGGAAACGTATTGAATTCTACATCAAAATACACTTTAGCGTTTCTGTGAAGTAGATCCAATTACTTTTATCCATGAGAAATAATTGTGATAATGATGAAAAAAGAACGAAAAACATTAAAAAAAGTGCAGAAGAGAGGTTATTTTCCTTACTCTTTACATGTAAAGAAAAAGACAGAGACAAATGTTCCAACATAGGGGAAAGGAATCGCGAGCAGAAATTAGATATAATAAATAATGCGAGATATTGAGTTATACTTGAAATTTTTTACTATTAGTTAGTCGTTATTGTCGTTAATGTCGTTAATAAGTGATAGTAATGTTGACATTTCGATATTTACCACTTTATTTCGAAGCTAATTAAAATCTAAATTAATTAAAAAATAAAGTTATTATATAACAAAAAAATCAAACGATTAAGCCAAGCCCTTATCTCGACCTCTAGGTCTGTTTTACGATCCTCATGGTTAACAATTGCATAATGCCGGAAATACCTTTGTTGACCTCAATTTGCAACTAGAGAAAGTTATTCATAACCATTATGCGCGAAGCTAAAAGAATATGATAACATACGGCGCATAAGGACCATCACACGACATACATAAATAATACGTTTGTTTGTTTATAGATTTGAATAAGGACAGGGTTGCCACCCGTCCCGATTTTGCAGGGACAGTTCCGTCCCGCGTCCCGACGATCCATCAGTTTTGTCCCGATTTTTGATGATAACACGCGTTCAAAATCAAAGTGTTGATAAAAATGGGTCCAAATATTTAAAAGAATAAAGGACAACAAGTTAATTGCTTATTTTGCATTTTAGTATTTTCCCATATGACACTTAAATGATCTAATGTTAGAAATCGTTGCACTATAGATTAAATGAAAGCAGAATTGCAAAAGACATGCCTTGTTCGGAATTCGTAAGTAAATATAAAAACCGGCCAAGTGCGAGTCGGACTCGCGCACGAAGGTACCTTCGTACCAAAAAACAGCAAATAATCACGTTTGTTGTACAGGAGACCCCCTTAGGCCCTCCGCTGCCTTGAGCGGGATCCCGGCGCGGGTACACGGTGCGGGAGCCCGTCGCGGGGGCCCGCGCCGTACTCCGTCGCGGACAAATAGCCCGTCGCGGGCTCGGACACGCAGCGCTGCTCTATGAATATACATGAAACAGCCCCGCTTGCGTGACCCGTCGCGCGGGACCCGCGAGCGTGCTCGCCGCCCGCGCCACGTGCGGCGGCAATCCGCCACACGCAGCGCTGCTCTATGAAAATACAGGAAACAGCACCCGGAGCGGACGCCCGCGCCGGGATCCCGCTCAAGGCAGCGGAGGGCCTGAAATATTTGTTTTCTGTTTTTAGTAATTGTTGTTATAGCAGCTATAGAAGTACATCATCTGTGAAAATTTCAACCGTCTACCTGCAGTTTATAAATAGCGAGCAAAAAACACCAAAAAAAACACGTTTGTTGTATGGGAGCCCCCTTTAAATATTTATTTTTTTCTGTTTTTAGTATTTGTTGTTATAGCGGCAACAGAAATACATCAATTGTGAAAATTTCACCTGTCTAGCTATCACGGTTCATGAGATACAGCCTGGTGACAGACAGATAGACGGACAGACAGACAGACAGACGGACAGCGGAGTCTTAGTAAAAGGGTCCCGTTTTTACCCTTTGGGTACGGAACCCTAAAAATGACGCGGAATTAATGAGAGAGGCCCGTATCAATACAAAATAGGCATGGAAACATAGTCGAAATAAAAATAAAACATTAAATCAAAAGTATCTTTTTTCCCTTCAGTAGTAGCAGCTAGTTCTCATACCTCTTAGGCGTGAAATACATAGAAGCGATGCGGCGGAGATATGGCGCAGATACGGCGGCGACGGCGGCGATACGTGTATTTGATTGGCCGAAAGCATCCGAAAGTCTCACATCTGCACCGTATCGCCGCCGTATCAGTGCCGCGTCGCTTCTGTGTATTTCACGCCTTACTTTGCTGACCCGCCCGCCGTTTGCTTCCATTGATTTTGAGTATTTTAATTACAAACACCTTCATTTACCAGTTACCAGTCTCTACAGTAGTTTTACTGCCAGTTTTAATGTTGTCAACGTATACATTTAGGAAATAGACCAAAAATTTTTTCGCCCTTGTCCCGACTTTTGGTAGCAACCCTGATACAGATAGATCAGAATACGCACTACGATGGCAAGAAGTGTATTTTTCAAAGCAGGACGCAATGTAAAAATGTTTATTTTTTTGCTTGTGGTGAAGTACCTAATATTAGCTCATAAAATTGCATTTTTATTGTTGTTTACAAACTGCTAACTAATATTTCTTGCTTTTTAGAGGTATTTAATTTTGAAGATTTTTTGTTTTTATTTTGAGGTTTTTGATATCGGTTTTTTGTTTTTAAAACATTTTTACGCGTAAGGCTTCGTTTACGGAGACGCGGGTCGTCACGCGTCGCGTGCGGCGGCGCGGCCCGCACTGAAGTCAAACATATTGCGTTGTATGAGTGTGTTTACGGAGCGGAGAGGCGATTTTACACGCGTTTGCTTGAAATGGGGCGGGGCCCGCGGATGGCAACGTCGCGGCGGACGCGGCGGTGCACGTGGCAGCGGCGCACGCGACGGCAATTCTCGATAAGCGATGCCCGCGGCCGGCGGAACCTTCTGCCAGTCTTTATTTAGAAATCCTACAAAACGCAGACGTAGTCACCATCGCAATGGAGTACGATTTGATTGACTTTGTTTGATTAAGCGCCGCATGGCGTCGCCGCCGCCGCCGCAGTGAGGCACGTCGTGTCGTAAACGGACCATACGTCCCACTTTGGGCGGGACAGTCCCGCATTCAGACTGTATGTCCCGCTGCCCCCAGTAAGAGCAAAATGTCCCTGCTTTAGGCATGCTACTAATACGTATGTCTATCGTTAAATGTGAAAATTGCGCGGGCAACAAAATAAATAAATAAGATAGGTATTAGGACAAGTGAAAAAACACAGTTGAGTGTAGCAGTTTTGAAAGCCATATTGATCACCAAGACAAACAGCAGGTGTCCTGCCCCCCTACTCAAATGGCCAACTTTCTATTCGTTTGAACGCTACGCTTACTTTTAAAGCTTTAAAATAAGCAGTAAACTATAAAATTACGTGCCGTAAGCTTGACAATTCCATACAATACATCGAAGTCTGTGATTTACATAAGTTAGCGACATGTGATTTAATCATCTATTGCTCATATTTAAGCTTTACAAGTAAGCGTAGCGTTCAAACGAATAGAATGTTGGCCATTTGAGTAGGGGGCTGCTCTAACGAAAAATACCGGGTGTAAAGACCTTCAACGAAGCCGACGTCTACGTATTCTGCCCGTCATCAGGACCGTTTCTGTTCAAAATTATTGCTGGGAAACGATTTTGATTTTTGGTGTTAAAAAATCATTGCATACATTACCAAGCAATATAACGCGTACAACAGACCGCGCCTGCGAGTGTATGCTACACAGCTGCGTGCGGCCGAGTTGAAAGGCAGCGTTTATGTGCGTGCTCATGAGATACATCGTGTGACGACGTTTTGAAGCGATTGTTTGTTACGAAATACTTAAAATTTTGATAATGTTTCATTGGACAAAAAGTAGGCAATAACGAACAAAATAAGATTTCATAAAAAAATTTTTACTTTGACCTTCAATAACTTCGTCGCTATTGGTTTCCCAGGTATAGTCTAAAAGATAAAAATGATTCTGATGATGGGCGGAATACGTGGACTTCGGCTTCGTTGAAGGTCTTGTTACACCCGTTATAAATGGTCATGAATAGTACAAACCTTGTAAGCGATTCACTATGCATGATAAATGTCGTAGTTACGATGCATGAGATCAACATTATGAGTTATGCAGTTATGACCCTGGTTATCAAGCCAAATACAAAAACAAATTGCTTTGAACTAATTAGTTACGATAAGTATGATAACCTGTTATTCTAAAGGTTTAAGAAATATTTTAATAACTACGAATATAGGTACATTTTATCATTCTACTAGCGGCTGCCCGCGACTTCGAATGCGTGGAAAGTTTTTTTGTTATCCCTCAGGAACAATAATTTTATTCTGGATGAAAAGTGAAACACACAAGGTACAAAAACCTTATGTACTTCTCTGTACCCCTGACAACATGTTTGTAAAATTTCGTGATGATCGGTTCAGTAGTTAAGACGTGAAGGCGTAACAAACAAACAAACGGACTTTCGCATTTATAATATTAGTAGTAAGGACTATCAGCCGCCCGCGGCTTCATCTGCGTGGAAAGCTTTTTTTACTATCCCTTGGGAACAATACTTTTTTTGGGATGAAAGGTACCCTATGTCCTTTTCTGTATCTCTGACAACGTATATGTAAAATTTCATGATGATCGGTTCAGTAGTTAAGACGTGAAGGCGTAATAAAAAAACGGACTTTCGCATTTACAATATTAGCACTAAGGATAACTGTACCTAATTGTTTCTAAGTATGTGAAACAAAAAAAAAATGTTTAACTAAAGTTTTTTTTTATTACAGTAGTCCCCAAACTGTTTTTTCTTAGTTTGCGTGTAACTAATTAGGCTTGGAGAAAAGTTGGCAAAAAATGTAGTACCTAGGTAGGTAGATAGATATTCTTGATCGAAGAGGTAGGTAATTAACATACAATGTAGTATGTAACTATGTAATGTACCTATGTTATTACTGGCTTGGCAGTTTGTTAAACAAAACTATTAGTTAAATTAATCAATGTACTCATTCTACATAGTAATAAAACAGTGCTGGATATAAAGCACGTTTGTTATCGGCCGGTTTTATTGTTAAGTTTTTGTTAAAATTAGTTTTAGTAGAACGCGACCTTGGCTTCTAAAGAGGAACCGGAAACATCGAGAAATGCTAAAAAAATTCATGAAAAACTGAACTAAATTGTGTATCCGTATTTCCGTAATAGCATCTCAATTGGCGTAGATTTCCACCAGGCCAGCAGAGGAATCATAGAAATGAGAAACAATTGAATTGAACCTTGTCCATGTAAGAGTCCGTAAGCCTGCGACAATATTGCCTACGGCATATGACATCACGATGAAATGCATGGCACACGGTCGGAAATGTTGTGCAGAGCGAGGATCAGAAGATTATCGCATATAAAATTAGCCGGAAGCTTGAGAAAATCCTTCACTCCTGGTTAAAAATCACTTTTGAAGGACTTCCAGCCAAATATGGCTTGGAAAACTTATTTATTCTAAAACACACTATTATTAGGGAGAGTTTACATAAGTCTGTCAGTTCTGAAATGGCCGAAGTACTTGAAAGACGGTGCTAAAGATGGTCACCGGATACCTTTTCCTACGTCATGTGACACCTTGACGAAAATTATGATAAACGTTTTGAAATAATATTGTGTTTGAGGATAAATAAGTCTGCCCAACCATATCTGGCCGGAAGTCCTTCAAAAGTGATTTTTAACCGGAAGTGAAGGAGTTTCTCAAGCTTCCGGCCAATTTTATATTTCTATATTTCTGATCCTTGCTCAGCACAACTTTTCCGACCATGTGCCATGCATTTCATCGTGATGTCTTATGACGTAGGTAAAATTGTCGCGGGCTTTCGGACTATAAGAAACTTCTTTAAAATTGTCTTAATTATTGACATTGTATTGTACTTCGATATTCTCGATATTGCATAACATGTTTGCTACTATACTTCACTGACTTTACTATCCCTATTTCCTAACCCCTATATGCCCTATTTCTTAACCACTCTAGGAAATAGTCGCTAGGTATTTCATATGTATACCTATCGCATTTTTCAAAATAACAATACAGGTAAAACGTGCAATACTATCCCCGTCAATTGGTAATGCGCCTGGCGGCCATGATTTTAACCTCAAAAACGAAAAACAATTGTAATTTTCTTATATACCTAGACCCTTTCTTATTGAAAATAAGAATTCAATAATTAATATATTATATTACCTCTTAGAATTTTCTTGTTTTTTGTCATTTTTATTTGCGGATGACGTTGATGTGTATGTTAATTTGACAAGGTTCCAGCGCATTACCAATTGACGCGGATAGTATTCATTCACAAGGTATATGTTAATCAGATATGTAAAAAAGGCAAACAATAATACAAAAATGGAAACGACGAAAACAACATTTAAATTACGATCTTGATTCAACGTGTCAATGTACTGAAAGGTTTTGTTTGCTTTGTTGGATTTCTAAAGAGCATTTGAAAAGGTTAGTCATAGTCATGTGGTGTGGTATTGTTAATAGAAGCACTATTATATTGTTTCATCATGAATCATGATAGCTAATTTTGATTTCATGGTTTAAATAAAAAGTATCAAATGATTTGTTGGTTGGTATAGTTCTAATGAAAATTGGAGTAACACAAGGGGTGCTTTTGGGGCCAATACTTTTAACTACACACATCTTACTAATATTATAAATGTGAAAATTTGTGGGTTTGGATGTTTAGATGTTTGTTACTTAATCATGCAAAAACTACTAAACGGATTTGGTTGAAATTTGGCACACAGATAGAAGATAGCCTAGATTAAAACATAGGATACTTTTTATCCCGATATTCCTACGGGAACGGGAACCACGCGGGTGAAACCGCGGGCGGTCGCTAGTAATATTATAAATGTGAAAGTTTATGGGTTTGGATGTTTAGATGTTTGTTCCTCAATCACGCAAAAACTACTGAACAGATTTGGTTGGAATTTGGCACACACATAGTAAATAGCCTAGATTAAAACATAGGACATTTTTTATCCCGATATTCCCACGGGAACGGGAACCACGCGGGTGAAACCGCGAGCGGTCGCTAGATCTTTAATAATGAGAAAAAGAAATTTCTTCATATTATGTGCTGACAAAAATAGTTATAAATAGTATACTTAAATAAATATTAATATAATACAATTTTGCCAATAGTGGAGTCTTTCATCTCAACAAGAGGATGTGTACTGTCGACGATAAAATTTTGCTTTTTAGGGTTCCGTACCCAAAGGGTAAAAACGGGACCCTATTACTGAGACTCCACTGTCTGTCTGTTTGTCTGTCTTTCACCAGGCTGTATCTCATGAACCGTGATAGCTAGACAGTTGAAATTTTCACAAATGATGTATTTCTGTAGCCGTTATAACAACAAATACTAAAGACACAATAAAATAAATATTTAAGGGGGCTAAAAAAAGTTGTATGGAACTTTTTTTTTACTTACATACTTTTGTAAGGAACCCTTCATGAGCGAGTCCGACTCGCATTTGGCCGGTTTTTAGTACCTATGGAGGAAACATTTTAAACTACCTCACAGTGGCGAGGGGTGAAATTATGGCGAAGGTAAGCTGTTCTACAAAAATGTTGTGATCTGCATAGTGGATCGGTGGGATGGGATTTCTAAAAGGTAAGCCGATGGGAATCGGCCTGTATGAACCCTTCGCCACTGCTACCTCATTATTTTTGCTGGAACAACCACAAACTAGTTCTGTTATCTGTAATATTCTATATCTCAATAAAAAGGAAACAGGAACCCTTGTTAATTAATTAATAATAATTCATTCAATAATTTTCTTAGTAAGTACTATCCCCGTCAATTGGTAATGCGCTGGAACCTTGTCAAATTAACATACACATCATCGTCATCCGCAACTAAAAATGACAAAAAACAGTAAAATTCTAATAGGTAATATAATTTATTAATTATTGAATTCTTATTTTCAATAAGAAAGGGTCTAGGTATATGAGAAAATTACAATGGGGAATGTCCGAAAAAAATCAAATTGGCTGAATATTTTTCTATAAGTAGGAATAAGGTCCCTTAGTAATGGAAAAAAAATTCATAATTTTCGGTTTCGTGAAAAAAATTCAAAAAATTTAAGTCTCTTCGACTTCACAAATGTATGAAAGTAACAGCAGAATGGAGATTATACCTTTGCCGCTAACTGCCACAAACACAACACGTATTTAAAAAAAAAGTATTGACAATTTGTCTTGAAACTTTTTTTTTTAATACCATGTTGTGGTTGTGGCAGGTGTTGGCAAAGGTACAATCTCCATTGTGCTGTTACTTTCATACATTTGTGAAGTCGAAGAGACTTTAATTTTTTGATTTTTTTTTACGTAACCGAAAATTATGAAAATTTATTCCATTACTAAGGGACCTTATTCCTACCTATAGAAAAATATTCAGCCAATTTGATTTTTTTCGGACATTCCCCATTGTTTTTCGTTTTTGAGGTTAAAATCATGGCCGCCAGGCGCATTACCAATTGACGCGGATAGTAAAAGCTAATGAGAGAGGTTATTAAAAATAGCTTAGCTTTTTGAAATTAAATGGTTAATGTTTATTAATAGTAATATAGCACCAAAAATATACTTTTGATTTATATAAACTTATTTTTATGTCACTGTGGTGAATTTTTTTGATATTAAAAAATTTTTTTCTCAGATTTGTAAGATATACTAGCATCTGTTAATGGAAAGATAGATAGATAACATTTTATTTGACAACACACAGATAAAAGCCGGCCGACTGTGTGTCGGACCAAATAGAATAGGATTCCGTAGTTACAAGTTTGTTTAAAATCTCATAACTACTCCAGCCTCGTACCTTATATTATACCATTTAATCCCACAATAATTTTTCGTGTGCAAAAATGACAAAGTTATTATTTGCAGTTTTGGAAAATGTGATACATTAAACGAAAATTTTAAAAGATAGGGGAGGGGACACATTTTACCAATTTGAAAGTGAATATGTTTCAAACGGTTGACTTTGAGAAAAAATAGTTTTAGAAATCTCAATGTAATTTTTAAAGTCTGTTTTGTAATTTATAAAAAAGGTAAAACACTACAGCTTAACATTCGAATAAGTATAATCCCCATCAAATGGTAATGCGCTGGAACCTTGTCACATTAACATCCACGTTGACTTGATCTACAACTTAAAATGTATTGTCATGAATCAAGAAAATTCTAATAGAAAATCTAATATGTTAATTATTGAATTATTAATTTCAATAAGATAGGGTCTCGGTTTCAATAAAATAGAGAAGAGGCCTATACCCAGCAGTGGGTTGGTGTGGGCTGAATATGATATGATAAGGGTCTCAGTATATAAAAAAATTACAATTGTTTTTCGTTTTTGAGGTTAAAATCATGGCCGCCAGGCGCATTACCAATTGACAGGGATAGTATTAACAAAATCAAAACTATTACCTACCTGTAAGCATAGACATTATAGCCTGTGACAGAAATAAAGATGATTTTATTATATTACATGTGAATAATAACAGTGAATTGAATTGAATTAAAATTGCTGTAATAATAAAAATAAATCCAACCTGTTCTAATCAAAAATCTCATCTCAGATCAACATAAAAAAGGAAATTTGAATTTGGTAACACAATTTCCCAAGTTTTGATCAAAATCCACTGATTTCTTGAATAGTTATAGCAATAGAGCAATTAATAAAATAATATAGAATAGAGCAATTTTATAACTTTAAATTATTGTTACAACAACCAGACCGAAGCGATTACATTATACTGTGAAGAAACACTCCAATTTGACTAATGTTACACAATAAAAGATGTATGAAAATGTAATTAGGCTTAGGTTAGGCTTTTCTATTCATGACTATTGTACTCACACAATGATAATCCAGGTGCGGAGGCGATAATTATCCACAAGGTTGTTCGGACACAATACAACACTATATTTAAACGTTACCAAGAATATTAGATGTAAATATAAACAACACTTTGCTGCTGAAGTAGATACAATGTGGTAGGGTAGGTAGGTACTTAAATGTTCACTGCGGATGTCACATAAAATTTAAGGCACAGCGAAAAGTAATGGGATAGGGATTCGATCGAACTGTGCAATGAATGGTGCTTCTTAAAGTTGGCAGCTGCTTAATTTTGCCATGAAATAAAATATCACTTCAATTTTCTATTCCTTCCTTCCAGCTTCACTAGCTCAACTCAATACATAATTGGATTTTTGACAGACACGACAGACCAGACACACAGATCACATCACATCACAAGTCTTACGTAGTTATTGCTTTCTCTGTGATCACAAGATGAGATACCGACGACAGCACCAGGGTTGGGAAACCATATTTTGAAATTTCCCCATATTCAATAATTTTTTTTCCCCAAAATGATACGTTTGGCAACTTTTTTCCCCATTTTTGTTAAAAACAAGAAATAAAATGAATTGAAAGATATTAAACTAAGTTTATTAAGAAAATAAAGAAGTATCGGAAGTTCTAAACTGAATCATCTAAAACGTTTAGAACTAACCAAAACTTCATCTTCACTTAACATGGTCAGATAAACACTATCGGCTTAGAGCATTTAACCAATTAAGGAGACGCCACTGTCAGGCGTACCCCTCTGTCAAAGGTGTATGAGCGCCGATCATACTCGTTATATAAAACTAGTTGACTCGAGTTCCCCGCCATTCAGCTGATCATCGTACACGCGAAACGATGGGAGCTAAAAATGCCGAATTGCAGTGTTTTTTCATTTAAAAAAAGATCGGAAACATCTAGTGTGCAAAAGGATAACGTTATTTTCCATCTGTTAGGATTATTTCGTCCAATTATTATCAAATAATGCACTAAAAATTAAAATACTTCAAAAATTTTGTCAATCAAACAGTGTTGCCACTAAATTATACAAGATCTCTTTTAGCCTAATTTAAAGTTGAATGTAGGACACTTAAAACATCACGTTCTTTACCTGTTAATATTATCATTGTAGATGCTTGATGAATTTATTATAGACTAGCTGATGCCCGCGACTTCGTACGCGTGGACTTTATGACTCCGGCCCGGCGTATGCATGTAAATATGAACTAATGTAGTTACATAAAAATACTTGTAGCAGTGTTATAATGTTAAAAGATAATACATAATTTTTATTTTATTTAAAAAAAAGCCACTTATAGTTGTCCATGCGAAAAACAACCAGTCCTTAGATCGACACCCGCTGGTGTGCTTTAAGCGTCTGACCCGTATTTTGGGCAAGTCGATATCAAAAATTAGGCCCAAACTGTTACTGCTTTCACCACGTAGTGTGGAGGTACTCCCAGTTCCAGCTTAAGTTATTTGTATTATGCTAAATAAACAACTTTAACCTGATCTCTTAGATTTCAACATCAGATGATCTTCGACTTTTGTAAACGCATGTTTGTGCAAATAATTTAAACTTGGTTCTGCATCAGGTAATCCAGATCTTCAATTTTTATACCTCAACAAAAAATGCTTATCAGGCTGAACAACTTTTGCTAAGGTGTCATTTTTATATTTCTAATAGCTTAGCTGGACCATTGTGATTCTGCATCAGGTGTTCCATTTTCCAAAATAAATTATACCCTAACTAAACTATGCCCAGGCTTAACAGCTATGTAACAAAAAAGTTTCATTCGAATTCGTTCAGTATTTTTGGAGATTAGCGTGATCAAACAGACAAACAAACAAACAGACAAACAAACCGACACACTTTTTTTTCAAATTCTTACTCAATGACTATTTATCTCCATCGCCCCATTTTTTTTTAATATATGTTATGTACCGACACACTTTTTTTACTTTTTTATTATATGTAAGGATAAGGATAACTTTTTGCAAATTTATTTATTGTTGCCTTTATCTTTATTTATTTAATTATTTTACTAAATACTTAAAAAATAGCAGGACTGTTAAACTTATGTTTAAAATATGTATTGTAGCGTCCTGCCTGTCATTTTATTTTGACATCTGCTTGTTTTTGACATTTTATTTTATCTGATTTTGAAATGTGAAGTTTCATGATTATCTAACTAAAAACCACCTAGCGACCGGTTTCAGTTCACAGATGAATGTGATACATTGCTACTTTTCTTTGGAATGATTTTTTTGCCCCAAATAGAAGTACCTACCTAGCAATGTATCACATTCATCTGTCAAATGAGACTGGTCGCTAGGTGGTTTCTAATTAGATAATCAGCCTACTGGCTGACAATCCAAGTCTCTGTGCACACAATTTTCTTCTTCATTGTGAGCCGCGGGCTCCGTGACCTGTCGCGGGCTCCACTCTCCATGCTTCTTTTCATTCTGACCTGCCGCGGGCTCCATTCTTCGTGCTTCTTTCACCCCATCGTGAGCATCGTGACAGGGCGCAGGCCTCCACTACACTACGTGTTTGTTTTGAGGATTACCTATCATAAATAAATTGTGTTTTTATTAAATTCTATATCTGTCTTTCACTTCTAAGATACAACTACACTTTTCAAGTGTAGCAGAACTTCACGTTCTACTACACTTTACTTTTTTTACCTCTTTAACGTTACAGAATACTTTATTATCATAAAATATTTACGGATGTCGATCATTATTTCCAAAATATGCCGTTTTAATTTAGAAACGGTGGCCACACTGCAGCAAAAGTATTGTTGTGACAGCACAGAAACAAATATCGATATCGACTTTATCAGTAGTTACCTAGGTATGTTATTCCGGCTATAAAATATTGAAAAAAAATTCAACGTTTTTCTGTCAAAGAGGAATTTCGTTTATTCAGAAAAAAATACAGCCTATAATTTATTTTGACGAAAGCGGAATGTGACGAAAGTGGCCTAAATCATTATATTTCAGATTTCCAAAAGATGCAATGATACGAGATGCCTCGATCCAAGCTTGTGCAAAACATGTTTCGTGGAAACCTAAACGTACTCGCACAATTATTACTTTTATTATAGATTACTTTTAGCAAATTAAAAATATGAGCCAAAGGTATCGAGAGTAAAATATCGATAGTGTCAAGCACTATCCCCGTTTACATGAAAATGACGTCATCTCGTGTACTGAAAGGTTGGTTTTTGCGTGTGTATGTATTTGTGTGCTAAGTTTTATGCTAGTGTTTGATAATTTTGTCGTGTGCGTTCGTAGTGACGTGTCCGAAAATGCATTAGTGATTAACACTATTTGTGTGCGCGTTACCTCGTCCCCCGCGGAAAGTGGCAGACTTTTTCGTAAAGAAATTAGTGCTCGTGGCGTCTCATTACTTGGTTGAATACTCTAAGACTATCGGAATTAAAATACTCCAAACAAAGTTCTTCCTTGTATATTTTTCTCCCCATACATTTCCCCAAAATTTCGCCAAGACCTATATTTTTCCCCAAAAATGCGAAAAAAACCCCAACCTACCAACCCTGGACAGCACAGGACTGACCAGTGTTGCCTGATCTTCAAACCAGTGTTCCCGTAATTTTCATTGCCAAATTCCTTGTTAAATCCGTATGGGAAAGATTCTAATCAAATCCTTATGAAATCCGTGTAAAACTTAGGGTAGTATAATCGGGTAACAATAAATTCCCATTTTGGGTATCAAAAATACTGAATTTAGCGTACTGAAATACTAAGAGGGCGATGACGGACCGAGGGCGACTACAGATATGGAAAATGGGTGACACTAAAATACAAATTGAGTAACTAGTTATTCAGAACGGGCGACCAAATTAATAATTGGGCGACAGCCTTAGGGCACACAAAACATTTAAAATTTGGCATATATTTTATTTAAAAAAGGTAAACTATTATCCTAATGGAGATGACAAAAAACAAACAAACGAAGAAACGAGAAGGCATTCCAAGAAAAACGTGTTAAAAATACCATGTTGGGCACCTTAAATTAGTTATATTATTATTAAACCATTTATCTCAGGCATCAATGGCCCATACAATAAATACCTTAAAGACTAACATACATAAATAATAAAACAATCTTATAGTTACCTACTTGGTATAATAGTTGCCCACTCAGTATTTTTGTCATAGACATAGGTCTTATGATTAAAAAGCTGCAAATCATAAAGAAAGCATGCCGCTTTGCACAGTGACAGAGGAGGCAAATATAAGCATTTTTGCCCGCAGCAGCAAAAGTTTCACCCCTTAGAATAAGAGATGGCGCCACTTCAAAAATTTTTTTTCAGTAATTTCTACAAGCCCAACGGGTGCACCGATTTCAATGATTGAGTTGTCAAATGATTTGTCTTTTTATGTTTTATTATTGAAAAAATATAAACCGTAACAATTTTACCGTTAACAGACAAAAAAATTAAAATATGTGAAAAATATATTAGAGAGAAATGATTGTTTTTATTCAATAACGATAAATATACCATATTTATTATGTTTTTTTATTATCAACAAATTAATTCTAAATCCAAATACGAAAACCGCATCGAAATTAGACAAGTAGTTTTGGAGTTATATGCCGATTACTTTTATTTGAATTTATGTAAATTTTATTTTTTGAAATAAAAAATCCATTATTATTATAAAATATTAATTTTTTATTCTAAAAATAACCTATTCTTTTTTTTCAGCTTCAAAGACATCGATCGAACTAAAAAAGAAAAAAAACAAGATAAATGTCGCAATTAATAATTTATAACATAACAAAATATTGCTTTCTTACTTTCGTTTCATTCCTACAGCTGCCTTTGCAGAATTTGCATGGCAGAGTATGTACAAGGCAGATGGACTCGTCAGCAACTACAACACATTGAATTGCAGCCTGATTACAAGAGAATTGGTCTAGTAAATTTAATTGAGACCAAATTGCCATCACGTCTGACCATTTTAGGGTCCATCTACCTTGGGAAGATTTCTTCCATTAATAAAAAGATGGGTATGGGACTGGCTCATCTAAATTCAAAATATTTCCCCATATATATGGCCCGCTTGGTAAGCTGCACTCAGTGCATGTCGTCGAAGGGCAGCTGATGTAGGCGGAAGTCATAACATTTGCATGTGAATCTGAAATCAAAGTTTACGTTATGTGCAACAAACTTAAGCAAACATTTACGCATAACGCGCCTTATACAGTATGAAAATTACCAACCATTCCAAAGCGCCCATTTTGCCTTCTCAGAGGGTCTCAAGGGATCTGCGATATGCTTGCAAAAGAAGTAGTTACTTCAGGATGAGACATCCACGTTCAAACATGTTTTTTCCTTTTTAAATTCAAGTAAGAATTGGTATCACACCCTGTAAATGCATGAAAGCCTCGAAGCTCAGCCGCAGTGGACATATCAAGATCCAAACAATAGCAATGTTGTTCACTGCCATATGTTATGATTCGCAAACAGACCATGTAACAGCTAATGGGGTTCGCAAGGCGTTGTTGGCCTCAAAAATAGGCTAGTGACAAGCTTACTTCAGATACCCTTGAGAACAAAATGCACTGCGTGCAGCTACCAGTTACCAAGCAGGCCATATTATATGATGACATGTATTGAATTTAGATGTGCCAGTCTCATGCCCGTCTTTTTGGGATGGATTAGTTACTTTACGTTGAGACATACACGGCTTAAACATGTTTTTTCCCTTTTTAAATTGAAGTAAGACTTGGTATCACACCCTGTATATGCATGAAAGCCTCGAAGCGCAGCCGCAGTGGACATTATGACCCAAACAATAGCAATGTTCTGCACTGCCATATGTTATAATTCGCAAACAGACCATGTAACAGCTAATTGGGTTCGCAAGGACTTGTTTGCCTCAAAAAATAGGCTAGTGACAAGCCTACTTCAGATACCCTTGAGAACAAGATGTACTGCGTGCAGCTACCAATTACCGAGCGGGCCATACATGGCGAAATGTTTTGAATTTAGATGTGCCAGTCATGCCCATCTTTTTGGGATGGAAGAAATACTCCCAAGGCAGATGGACACCAAAATGACCAGACGTGACGGCGATTTGGTCACAATTAAATTAAAATAGACCAATCAATCTATCTATAGCGGCCCTTCGTTCGTCCATCTTCGGACATGGGCCTCCTCTAAAACCTTCCACGATCTTCGGTCTTGCGCCACCTAGAGCCAGTTGCTATCTGCTTGACTCCTTAAGTCGTTGACCTATCTTTCAAGTGGACGACTTCTGCCTTGCTTAGTTTCTCTTGGCTTACATTCCAGTACCTTTCTGGTTCACCTGTCGGTGTCTTTGTCGGTCTGTCTTGTACTCTTCAGTGCAAATTCTGCAAAGGCAGGTGTAGGAATGAGACATAACTTATAAATGCAATATTTAATTATGTTATAAATAATAATAATAATAAATGCAACATTCATCTTGATTGATTTTTCTTTCTTTTAGTTCGCTCGATGTTTTTTCTACAGTGAAAGATTATTATTTTATAAAAAAAAGAACCTTAATTAAGAAATATATAAAATTTACATAATATTACTCAAAATATATAGGTATAGGTAGTCATTTGAGCTTCACAGCATTAGGCGTTTCAAATTAAAACTACCAAAGAATCAACAAATAAAATTAATCAGCATATAACTCCAAAACTACTTGACTAATATCGATGCGGTTTTCGTAATGAGATTGAGAATTAATTTGTCTATAATAAAAAAAACGTAATAAATATGGTATATATATCGTTATTGAATAAAAACAATAATTTCCCTCTAATATAATTTTTTTCACATATTTTAATTTTTTTGTCTGTTAACTGTAATATTGTTACGGTTTTATATTTTTTTAATAATAAAACATAAAAAGACAAATCGTTTGTCACCTCAATCATAGAAATCGGTGCACCCGCTGGGCTTGTAGAAATTTCTGAAAAAAAAAATTTGAAGTGTCGCCATCTCTTATCCTAAGGGGTGAAACTTTTGCTGCTGCGGGCAAAAATGCTTATATTTGCCTCCTCTATCACTGTACAAAGCGGCATGCTTTCTTTATGATTTGCAGCCTTTCGTCAAAAAGTGTCCATAAGACCTATGACTATCACCCATTTAGAGTTTTCACTGCTAACTTAAATTATACACCCACATATAGTTGCCCGTTTTAAGTATTTTTGTTATCCACTGTTTGTCGCCCGTTTAGTAATTTTGTCACCCAAAAAATAAACTGCTGCCCGGTTTAGTATTTAGGTATACCATTAACTGTCGCCTTTAATTATTTCCAGTCACCCAATTAATTAATTCCCTAAGGCTCTCCGCTGCGTTAAGCGAGACCCGCGTGCGGGGCTTAATAGATTAGAGCTAACACATGCACTGCGCAAGCATCTGTCCGTTAAAAACCAGCAATATATATTCCCGCACCGTGTACCCGCGGCGGGATCCCGCTTAAGGCAGCGGAGGGCCTAAAACTTACCTTTGATTGATATAATTCAGAACACTTCTATGAACAACTGAGGGTTTGTCACGAAAAGAAAAAATGCTGCTGCTCTCCAGCGTTCGTCTCCATAGTACGAAAAAGTAAGGAAGTTCAATATAATTCCTGCTATAAGAGCTCATAGTAAGGCCCCAGAGGGTTACCATCAGCAAATAAGAAACCATTCAATTCAAAAGCAGGCCTTAAGCAGGACTTCTTAAGGCCTGCTTTTGAACTAACCTTTGAGGTCATAGTATGAAGAAGTAAGGCAGTTCAATATAAGTCCTGCCCTAAGAGGGTAAGAGGTCATAGTAAAAGCGCCTACTCACGATTCAACTCAACCACAACACAATCTGATGACACAATTTGTTGTAGTCGCGGTTGGCTATGTTCTACTCACGTTGCGTTGCGCCCCCCAACTCGACTACTGACGTTTCAATCTGTCAACTCTCAGCAGATTGGGTCAGCAAGTTGAAAAAGAAATTGAATCGTGAGTAGCCGCCTTATGGCCCTTGTTCTCTTGAGCCATGTGGCTTATGTTTTTTCTTTTTAACAGCCAATTCTTCGCGCACATTCATTTCCTTTCTTCATCTGCACTGGGGCCTTACTATGAGCTCTTATAGCAGGACTTATATTGAACTGAATTACTTTTTCGTACTATGACCTCAAAGGTATGTTTAAAAGCAGGCCTTAGGCAGTCCTGTTTAAGGCCTGCTTATGGACTGAACTGTAGGCCTACCGCCCAAGTGGCGTCGGCTTCATTTGACATACATTGCCACTTTTCTTGGTAAGTTTTTATTTGTTCCAAAAAGAAGTAGCAAAGTATTTCATCCATCTGTCAAATGAAGCCGACGGCGAAGTCGACGACACTTCGGCGGTAGGGCCCCTGTTTCTTATTTGCTGCTTTGGTAAGCCCCCGTAAATCGTACGATACGAGTAACATATCTTGCCATTTTCTGGGTAGACTTAGAGCCAAACCGCACTGTCGACTAGTCGCCGAACGACTGTCGACAGCGACTGTAATTTCTACTAGTTTATATGGACGCGTACGCACTTGGTCGCCCGGTCGCTGGACGACTCTGAGTCGTCGGGAGACTAGCCACGCCCCCCAGTCGTTCGGCGACCGAGAGATACACGGGTTCATATGGAAGCGTACGCACTGCGAGCGACTGTCGCGTCGACCGGGCATCATCGCGCACAAAATGACTTTCGATACTAAAGATTTTATATTATAAACAAACAACAGTAGGAGGAAATAGTGGAATTATTTGAAGGTGAAGGATTAACAAGAGTTAGTTCTTTTGGGTCGGGTTTTTATTTTATTTTATTATTATTTATGAATTCTGCCCATGCTATCTGCTATGGCAATTGGGTCAATTCTCAGTGCTAAAATAATCAGCAAACATAGGTATATAGTCATCATCATATCACTGTATGATATACCACGTCGCGTACAGGGTTACCAGATGGTATATCTAAAAATCCTGACAAAGAGCCTGATTTCTACTAAAAAGTCCTGACATTTTGCTAAAACGCCCACACCACTTACGATAACACATTGTAGATCAGCGAACTTGTAGATAAACCTACCTAATAAATTAATACTTTTTCTTGTTTCAATGACGTAAAAAATCATATTTTAAGTACTTAGACGAAAAGTATTCGTTGTTAAGTTTTAGTTTTTGATTGTTCATAATTTTAAATGTGGTTATTTTAAAATTGATTATTTATTGCAAAGTTAGTTGATTCTGTCCGACTGTACCAAAAACACTACAGGCACAGTTTAACAATCCATACAGTTGTTAAACGAATGTACTTGTGCACAGGCAAGATTACAAAAGCCTGTTGATTTCGGCCAAGTACCTACCGGACCGAAATCAACAGGTTATTAGAGTAACGTTTTTGAAAAAGTGAGACTGCAAAAGCCTGTTGAACTCGGCCAGGTACATGAACGAAATCAACTATTTATTAAATATTACCAAAAGCTATAGCTTTTAAAGGTATTTTTTGGTTGAATAAATATTTTTTTTTCCATTCTACAATGTACTTTTTCGTCTACCTAATTATAGCAACCAATACTTTATTTAAAACAAAAAAGTGGCAGCCCTGTTTGCGACCGTGTAAAACGCCAACGTGCATTAATACATTAGTATTCCCGTCCATTGGTAATGCGCTGGAATCTTGTCACATTAACATCCACGTTGACGTGATCCGCAACTAAAAATGTCATGAAACAAGAAAATTCTAATAAGTAATCTATTAATATGAATTACTAAATTATTATCTTCAATAATATAGGGTCTTGGTAAGTATATAGAAATTTAACAATTGTTTTTCGTTTTTGAGGTTAAAATCATGGCCACCAAGAGCATTACCAATTGACGGGGATAGTGCCTCTGCGCGTGATTTTTTTGCGGGCTACATACTACAGGATGTCCGGGAAGTCAGTTAATTTAATTTTGGATCATCCTGCTATCTGGATACAAGAAAGTTACAGATATCCTCTATTAAAGACCTAAAATTTAGGTCCAGACTTAACACTTACAATTTTTTTTACCTTACTTTTGATCGGCCCTGGTGAAAAAAAATTACTACATGGAGTGTGCAAATTATTTTAAAAACTACTTGATTTCATAAGGATTTTAAAATGGTTATTAATAACTTTTTCTTTTAGACTTTTTTTTTACAATTTTAATCTAAAAGGGTAATTTTTGGCAAGTGTTTGAAATAAAGTTGTAATAGCAAAACATGTTTATTTTTAGGTGTGTGGACGTAAATAACAACAAATAACATGTAAATAAAATTATTTCTTTGTTAGGGTGCCGTACCCAAAGGGTAAAAACAGGACCCTATTACTAAGGCTCCGCTGTCCGTCTGTTTGTCTGTCTGTCACCAGGCTGTATCTCATGAACCGTGATAGCTAGACAGTTGAAATTTTCACAGATTATGTATTTCTGTTGCCGCTATAACAACAAATACTAAAAACAGAATAAAATAAATATTTAAGGGAGGCTCCCATACAACAAACGTGATTTTTTTGCTGTTTTTTTGGTACGGAACCCTTCGCGCGCGAGTCCGACTCGCACTTGGCCGGTTTTTTTTTTTCATTACAGATGCGCATTCGGCACCATCTGATAATAATTTTACCATGTTATTTTGGTTATTTACGTCCACACAGCTAAAAATAATCATGTTTTGCTATTACAACTTTATTTCAAACACTTGCCAAAAATTACCCTTTTGGCTTAAAATTGTAATAATAAGAGTTTAAAAGAAAAAGTTATTAAATATTATACCATTTTAAAATCCTTGTGAAATTAAGTAGTTTTTAAAGTAATTTGCACACTCTATTTAGTAATTTTTTTTTCACCAGGGCCGATCAAAATTAAGGTAAAAAAAATTGTAGGTGAAAATTTTAAGTCTGGACCTAAATTTTAGGTCTTTAATAGAGGATATCTGTAACTTTCTTGTATCCAATCAATAGCAGTATAATCCAAAATTAAAATAAAAAACCGCTATCGAAAAAAAAATCAGTTATAGTAATGACATGAAAAAAACCGATCAAAGGTAGAAATTTTCCAAAATTGCATAAAACATCAAAAAACTGAGAAACTATAAGACTTTTACTAAAGTTATAATTTTTTTATTTGTAGATCTCAATGTGGGCTATCGGCAGATAAAAGGTTATCCATGACTTCCCGGACACCCTGTATACCTCTTGCTGATTTTATTGATTACTCTAATAAACTAGAAAACCATTTAAGGTTTAAATTTAATTAAAACCCTTGCAAATTTGCGACTGATAGCGTACCTAAGTAAAGTCTATATAATACCTACAACAAATGGTTTTTCACATATAGATTACGAAATAAACTGTTAATAATAAATTATAATTTCATAAAGTTATTAACATATTTTTAATTAACGATTTAAGTAAGTATAAAAGACGTATGACAAACTGTCAAAAACTGTTTACATAGGTACTTAATAAGACAAGTAAGAATAGATAGACTTTAGGCACCATCGTCCCCATATCAAAGGCGCTTAACAACTGTATGGATTGTAAAACTGTATCGAGTCGCTGGCTTAGTCGTCGGCAAGTGCGTTTTGAGTTGCAGTCGTTGGGAGACCGAGTCGCTCGTCGACTAGTCGACAGTGCGGTTTGGCTCTTATAATACTGGCAATTCAAATTTGACATGAGTAATAAAAAAAAATCTATAAACGTTCCATTTCGCAATAAAATAAAGGGAAGGAACCTTTTGTAGATATATATAAATGGTTATTTTATTTAAGTGCAATTGTGCAACTAGGTTCTTTACTAGATTAAAATTAGCAATAATAACAGTGCAAGTGCAACGTAAATTGGGTACCAAAAGAAATGCAAAATTATAACCTTTTCTAACTTAAAAATAAATGGATGAAACCCTACGGAACAAGAACGGAAGTAACGGAACGTTGTTTTGTTTTATTTACGTTGTTTGTCCAAATAAAATTCTTGTGAAAATTCATGAAAAAATGACTAGCAGTGTTTCTAAGATGCAAGTTTTATCGCTATATAAGTTGCTGATGAGAGAATCGCAAAAGTTCCCTAATTATAATTTCCGGTAAGAGTTTCATCATGTCATAATTATATAACCTCAAAATTCAATAATAAATTCTACATCATTTATCGAAAACTAGACACATTCCATTATTTCGATTTAGGCAGCCTTATAAAATTCCCTTAATATCTTTCTTCGACATTATTATACTATAAATTATTTTCTATACTTAATGTTTTTTTTGTATTCCTTACCTTAATAGAATCTTCGTTGTTATTAATAAATTGCTAATTTAAAATGCTATTGTACATTTCCCGGTGGTCCTTTTCTTCTTGCGAACCGACAATTATATGATTTCCACATAATACATAATTGCATAATAAAAAACTGACTCTGAAGTCTGACCCTATTTAAAAAACCGGCCAAGTGCGAGTCGGACTCGCGCACGAAGGGTTCCATACCAAAAAACGGAAAAAAAAATCGGGGAATATATAATTGCACTTTAAAAATAATGTAACACACTTAATGTTTAGCTTCAAAATTTATTGAATGAACTTTAAAAATAATGGTTTCCACTATAAATATGCTAAGCTTTAAAATTAATACTTTGCACTGTACAGTTTAATTGTTTAGCTTTAAAATTAATACCTTAAACCATACAAATTAATTTTATAACTTTAGTAGGTACTGGTAAACTGATGACTAGGTGCGACGACGAGCGGGGGCATCTTGAGAGGAGCTGAGCAGGAGATTAGGTTCCATTGCGTTGCGACCAACAACACTAGAACTGACTTGATGAGACTTGCCATCTCATTAGTCTGACATGGTTTGACAGAAATTAAATGATTTCAGAGTTGGGACACAGTTATAGTGCAAACCATTATTTTTGTAGTGATAATATCAATTATAATGAATAAATCTACAATTATAGATCTATTATTATTTAAAACTGCAAACCATTATTTTTGTAGCGTTAAGATTAAATTGTAGGTCTATCATTATTTTAAAGTGCTGATATACAATTTTATAGCTGTTTTCATAAAATTTAAAGTGCTATTAAATACATCCCAAAAAATCTCGTTTGTTGTATGGGAAAAATGCCCTTAAATATTTATTTTATTTTGTTTTTAGTATTTGTTGTTCTAGCGGCAACAGAAATACAGTTCAAGGCATGTATCTTGAAATTTTTAGAAGGAGTGGGGATAAGTTCGCGCATGTGCTCTTGTGATCGCTCACAAGAGCACATGCGCGAACTTATCCCCAAAGCGCGCGCCCCTTTCCCGCCGCCCGCGCCCCTCATCGCTACGCATAACCAAAATACGCGTTCCGCGCAATCCCCACCCGATTTCAAAATTCATGCCATTGACTGTACATCATCTGTGAAAATTTTAACTGTCTACCTGTTATCGTTATTAATATTGAGCAAAAACGGCAAAAAAAACACATTTGTTGTATGGGAGCCCCCCTTAAATATTTATTTTATTTTTAGTATTTGTTGTTATAGCGGCAACAGAAATACATCATCTGTGAAAATTTCAACTGTCTAGCTATAACGGTTCATGAGATACAGCCTGGTGACAGACAGACAGACAGATAGACAGTCAGACAGACAGACAGCGGAGTCTTAGTAATAGGGTCCCGTTTTTACCCTTTGGGTACGGAACCAAAATAAAATACAGACCAAAAATTCTATTTTTTTATTTCAGTGCTTACGCTATCAGAAGAACAAGAGATGCTTTCAAAGCTAATAAATCATTAGCAGATCCGAAAGCCATCACTAAAGAGTATGAATTTGGAAAAGAGAACCTGAATGTCGTAAGAAGACAAGTAAGTTACTTAGATTATTTACCCCCGTATCTATAGACGAGTATAAGCCATTACTTGAGTATAAGTCATTACTTAAGTCGCCGTTTTTATACAATAAACAAGAATTTGAATGAAGTAAGAACTGTCAAAAGTAAGAATACTCGGCTAAGAATTAGTCGCCAATTGCATTACTTGAGAAACGTAGAATGCTCAGCTATCAGTATTTTCAGTACATTTATAGGTTATTTCGTCAACTGTCTGTCGGCCTATGATATTATTTTTGAGTGAAATTAATCAGTTTTCGCATCAAAATAATGGAAGATATAGATTAGATACCTTATTTGCAGGTTTGGATAATATCACTACCGATCCATTGGAAGAAGTAGAAAATCATATTTCTATAATTGAATCCAGAGTATCCAAAATTTTTTTTCGTGATAAAGACGAAACGAATAACGAAAAACAATTGTAAAATGTTTATATACCTAGACCCTATCTTACTGAAAATAATAATTTAATAATTAATGATAATATTTTAACTATTAGAATAATCTTGTTTCATGACATTTTTAGTTACGGATGATGACGTTAACGTAGATGTTAATGTGACAAGGTTCCTGCGCATTAGCAATTGGCGGGAATAGTAAAATGTACTCTATGGCGATCGATGACTCAGCGGTTAGTCTGTAAGAATGCAGCCATTGACATGACTGACATGACAGTTTCGTTTCTTTCTACGCAAACTTATAATTAAATAAACTCTTCGTTTCTTTTATTTCCAAACATCTGACCAGTCACACTATACAAAAAGCATTATAAATAATAAATAAATAATAAATATTTGACAACATCACATACATTGCTCCAATCCCAAAGTAAGTAGCTATAGCACTTGTGTTATGGAAATCAGAAACAACGGTGGTATGACACACACCCAGACCTGAGACAATATTGAAAAGTTCATTTTCTACATTGACCCAGCCGGGGATCGAACCCGGGACCTCAAGAGATGATGACGCCTTGAAAACCGGCGTGCGAACCACTCGACCACGGAGGTCGTCAATACGACGATAAATGTTTATTATTTTAATATTATTTAATAGGATATAATAACAAGTTTTCACTTAAAATTAGTTTTAAATGTTACAGCTTGAAATTGAACACGGAATGTAGAATGGCATTGCTGCCAACCTAATATGATTGTAAGTCAAAAGTATTACTTGTTACTTTTCTCAAGTAAGTAATGCCTTTTACTTGACTATTAAATATATTTTTTTTCTGAATGAGAATGTTCTCAAGTAATGGCTTAATGAAGTAATGGCTAAGTAACAAGTAATGACTTGTTTATAGATACGAGGGTTAGAGTGGCTACATACAGACAGAATTCCGTTTCGGAATTCCGTACATATGTAGTTCCGGGATTTCGGGATTCCATCTGTATGGACTGGCTTTATATGTCTGGATAGAGTATTGCACTTTTGACGTACCAAACGAAACAGGCTAACTTTTATAGGTTGGTGTGCGTTTTTAGCATCATCGAGTCCAAAGAGTATTGTAATAAAAACGATGACCGGGTCACACTACTTACGAAGTGTGCGTGTTTTGGTCACCCAACTGTAAACATAATTTAACATAATTTGTTACCAAATAGTTTTTTATAATGTTTTATGTTTATTAGAAGCCTCCAGACAAAGTACACAGTATACCTAGTTGGTTACTAAGTTCTGTAACTATGGAAAACATGAATAATACTAAATTTACAAATAATGCTACAATGAATTATATACCAAATGAAAGCACAAATTTTTAAGATTATCATGTATTAAAATTATTCGAAATGACCGCCTCTGGCATGAATACACGCCTTTAGACGACGAGGCCAGTCATCGATGGCAGCACGAACTACCACCATATCCAATTCTGCGACTGCCTTGAGAATAGCGCGCTTAAGAGAGTCGAGATTCATGTGGGGCTTAGCACATGCTTTCTCCTCAATAAGTTGCCATATGGCATAATCCAGAGGATTTAAGTCTGGGCTGGAGGATGGCCATTCTTCCTGCGCGATAAAATCAATTTTGTTAGCCCGAAACCATGCTTGTGTAGATTTTGCTTTGTGCGCAGGGGCAGAGTCCTGCTGGAAGACCCATGGCTGGTTTTGAAATAAAGTGTGGCTTAAGGGTTTGACAACAGGTTCCAGAACGGTATCTTGATAGACTCTAGCGCCAGTTTTCATACCTTTTTCACAGAAATGAACCTTACTTAGCCCTGAATAGGACACCCCCAGCCAAATCATCACTGATGAGGGGTGGTGACCTCGTTGGACCCTCGGAGCAATCATGCTGGCTTCTTTACTATTCTTAGCGTATACTCTATCATTTTGACGGTTAAAATTTTCTTCGACTGTGAAGATTTTTTCATCAGTAAACAAGATTTTTCGATGGCCGTTTTGTGCGTACTGCTTTAGTAGAGCGCGACTTCGTGCTAACCTCATAGCCTTCAATCGTGCGTTTAGCAGATGGCCCTTTCGTCTACGGTAAGCGTGAAGCCCAAGGTCATCATTGATAATTTTTTTAAGGGAACTTCTCTTCACAGTCATCTGTATTGCCAATAACTTTTGCTTCCGGACGGGATTTCTCGTGATTCTCGCCTTCACTGCCTTGATCACAGCTGGTGTCCGAACGGTGCGTGGTCTTCCTGATCTTTTTCGGTCATCGACGGTCAAGGTATTACTGTACCTATGGAATGGATAGTGCGATAAATAAATTGCTTGTTGATTTTCAACTTTTGTAGCAACTTGAAAATCATATTCGGTGGCTGCCCACATTTGTGCAGAGCAATTACAGCGACACGATTCTCCTTCAACCTCCATTCCATGGTGAAATAAACAAAATATGATATACGTGTGGTATGGAATTATAGCTTATAAAACTGTCAATAATATGTCATTTTTATTTTTTCTTTTCATTTGTTTTAATGGCCAGTAATCGATAAAGAAACTCAGTAACAGAACTTTTGACCAACCTGTGTATATATTTTTTTTCACAAGTCACAGTATTAAGAGGATACCTCGTGGATTTTCATGGTTTTCAATTTAGATTTAGTCCTATTGATCCTACTACTATTGTTCTAATTTTGGAATATGTTAAAATAGACTAATAAATAAATCTTTTGATCAAGCTCAAAACATGAATGGAAACAATTTTCTCGATAGAAAAAAAATCCAAAGTTGATGCCTCTCATATCATTTTTGCAGTACTGTAAGCAAACGGACTCATAGTTTGAACTGAAATTAGGTTTATAAGATAAGTAATAAATAGTTCCAACTTTTGACAAAACCAATTTTTTCAAAAATAATTTAGTTTTTTAATAAATCAACTATTTTCATAATGTCGCTTACGTTATTTTATTTCGGAATGCGTGCGCTATTGTTGTCCCTTTCTTTGCGCTGGGAAGCTATATTACTTTACCTCTTTGCACCGAAATTTCAGACGGCCGCGAGCCTTCCTTGAGGATAGACCTGTGCTTGAGCGCTCCAAAAATTTACCAGCCAAAACACGTAAAATGACAGTATACTGACAATGACAGTTTTAATTTCTCCCACATTTCAAAGACAAAGAGTCTCTAATACTTATCCAACCTATTTTTAGGAGATGAAAATTATCAACAGAACAAAACTTCCAAGAGTCGCCATTGCGTAACAAAACAATAAACTAATAAATATTGTAAAATAAAATTTCTTTCCCGACCCGTGGTACAACTTTTAACTTTTACAAGTTTCGATCGTGAACAAATATTATTATTTTGCAAAATCATTAGTCTCTTTACGCGACAACGGCAAAGAAAAAAGAAGAGCAATAATAATAAATAATCTCAAAACGAATACTTACGTCTCGCATTATTACGTTATTTATTTAGGCACGCATCATGCGCACGCTATAATAAGTAGGTATCTAACAAAGTGACAAGCTGTTTTACAAAAATCGCTAGAAATCTGCGAAATATACGCTACCTAAGTCTCATTCTTTCACGCCAAAAATATCGGTGTTTTCCTATAAGATTCCCACAGGATGATGTTTTTCAAAAAATATCGGAAGAAACTCAAAATAATTTGAAAACTATAAGTGCTATCACCTTCATTTAAAAAATAGTTGATAGAGAATTTAATGACAAATATATTGTTCATAGACAGTTTTCTTGTAGCCTTCACCGTTTTTTATTAAAAAAATATTGCATTGGAACTGACGAATTTATGGATGGCCCCAAATGGACCTCTGTCGCAAAAGTTACAAATCTGTTTTTCGCAAATGTATTGAAAAACGTCGAATGGTACAACTTTATTAATAATAATAGTATTTTTTTACAATTAATAAGCTATTGTTAGGTATTTGTATTCATTTTCATTTTTCATTCAATTTGAAGATACCTAAATTATCAAAGAAAATGTTCTAAATACAATGTATTGCGACTCCATCGTTTCTCTATTCTTCTTCTTTAAACTTTCGATGAAACCTCACAGGCGTTTGGCGCGAATATCAAACTTTACGATTGAAGGCCGAATGTCAGTGCGGGGTAAGGGGGGTGAGTGGGCGGGAACTGTTAAAAAATTTTTTTACGAGGTGTCGTCTTAAAAATAATGTGGAATTTTCAAAATAAAGATTTGTATCTTATTGCCATTATGAAATACTATCATTTGTTACTTATGGATAAATAAAGGTATGAGTCCAATCTCGGCAGCAGCAGCAGTGCTGCCGCAGCAGTGCACTCCAAATTGAACCGTAATGTTATGAAAGGCGGCTCAATTTGAAGTGACCGGAGAAGCAGCAGTGCTGCGCGACAGTGCTGCGCGGCACACCTGCGGCAGCCCTATAGAGAAATGTATGGGGACCAGACTTGGCAGCAGTGCTGCGCAGCACTGCTGCCGAGATCGGAATCATACCTTAAGGAAGAGCGACGGGCCATAACCCACCATGTGGGCCCAATCCGTCTTAGAAGGTTCTTTAACCCTATACTTGGCATAGTATAGTATTTGATACATTGACTTCCAAAATTTTTTGAGAAATGGACTTGCACATTTGTACTTCCTTTCTTCTTAAATATTGTAGTAAATATAAAATATTAATTAACAATCAAAATTGTTTCAGGTACAAATTGGTGACATGTATAGGTCTGAAAAACTTATCATTGAAAATGTAAAGTAAGATAAATTATAAATAGTACTTACTTACCTACTTCATTGCAATAAAATAATGTTTTTAAATTGCTGTACCATTAGGGACTATTTTGAAATGCTTTAAGAGTAATATTCTTGTATGTAAACAGTTTTAGAAACATGAAAGTATCATAGTTGACTAACATTTTGTTAAGTTTTTTACTATTATGTCTGCTTTTATTGAGTAAGTACAAGGTACAAAGCAGAAATTCAACTTGTGATTATAATTCTCAACTAATTAATCGCAGATACAGGTCCCTAAGTGCTCCTAAACCTGTGTTCACACAGCTGGTCCGTATTTATGGGACCATTTTTAACGGATCCGTCGCTACTGGTTGTGATGTTCACACCGCATTTACAAAACCGTTTCATCGTATCCGTTGCTATAGATACAGTACACGTACAGATCCAATATACTGTGTTGTGTGTGAACACGCTTGTACAACTACAAACGCCATAGCCGAATAAAAATGTACCCGTAAAACGGATCGGTATTTTTACTGGTTCCGATATACTGTTGTGTGTGTGAACAGACTCGTACAACTACCTACATAATTTCCGAATAAAAAAGTATCCCATAAAATGGACCTGTTAAACCGACTGATTTGTGAACGGGCACTAAGGTTAAAAGTGCTTGCACACTTTGTCGTCACTTAAAGTTCGTGCTGAAGCGATGTGCACGCACACTAAAACTGCAAAGCCAAAGCCCCATATAGGGATAGGGACATTGGACCGCAATGGTAAGTACTTCTTAGGTATATTTTTTGTTGCTTGTTCTCTTTTCCTCATAGAAACCCATGAGCAAGATGACCAATGTTAAACTTCTAGTTCTGATTTTAAAAGTACATAAAATACTCAAATAAGCTTTTTAAAATGAATATTTTCTCAAAGCATTTCTTTTTTAATGGTATTTATAAATAACGCTTGAAAGAAATAAGACAATATTTCTTTTAGTACTTTCAAAGACACAGTAGTTTTTAATGTAGTGATGTGGATGAAATCCATTTGAATTACAATTCTATGACTGTTTTTATTTGTACATATTTTTATTCACTATGCTATAAAAATAATAACAATATGAGATTTGTAAAAAATTGGTTTAAATTATTGCGCCATGTGCAGGAAATTCAGATGTCTCATATTAAAAAAAAGTTGCCAATAAAAATTGACGAAGATGATGAACTCATTCAAAAGCAAAAAATAATAAAATCATTCAAAAGCAAAAAAATAATTAAGACTTTTTTCCCAGTTATCATAATATATTTGCGTAGCAAATCTTATTCAACCAGCAGTAAGTTATAATAAGTGTAGCTTATTTTTATCTCGAACAGTAAGTACATTTTTTATTAAATTAAAATGACATTAAGTATGTCCAAGTCATGCTCAAATATTTTTTGTTGTTGTACACCAATTTCTAAATTTAAGGATAAATATTGATCACAAGATCCACTAAATTCAAAATTCAATGTGTATATATTTCCTATTGTATTTATTTAAATTCCACAGTTCAGTCAAGTCTAAAAATATGTATCAGTATTAGAACTTTGACACTTTGTTCTTGTTGTCATTTGTCATTGATTTCTGTTAAAAAAACGTAATAGCTTTTATAATGACAAAGTTTTAAACTGTATACATATTTATAGTGATTATACCAGTTATATAAAAAATACCTAGATTTATTCTGCACTGCCCTTCTCAGCTTTTATGTAAGTAATATTTTTGTTAGTAGAAATCTCAATTGTACCATGTACCTTTGGCTGTATAGATACGTACTAGAATTGTTAAAAAGTCTATCAAATAGATATCTTCAAGATTCAATTTTACATAATAATATAGAAGACTTATTGTAAATTATTATGTATCATATAATATACGTTGCATTTGTCACACTAGTTTAGTTAAATTGTAAGATTTATTGTTGTAAATAAATGAGTAGATTCAAATATTGTGTTTCAATACTTATAAAAACTTTTTATCATGAAAAATGAGTTGTGTTTGTGACAAGATGGAACAAAATATAGCTTATTTGTTTATTTAAATTAATAAATTATATATTCTACATTAGTAAAGATTCCACACACTATATTTTAAATAATATAAGTTAGGTAAAGAAAAAAACATTTTTTTTTTTAAATATCAGTTTATTTATCAAAAAATGGCTAAGAATTATCGTCGTAACAACACAGCCATTTTTCAATTTATAGAAAAAACTCATTAATAAATTACACATTTTTACAATCAAAATATAACTAAGCATACCTAAAAATATTAATCTTCTGGAGTTTTATGATAATAGGCATTTTATAAATTATTCGATGGTTTGCATCTATTTATTTAGTTTTTTTTTTATTATATTTTACACATTATATTTTGTGTATGTTTTCACTATTTTACATCTATAGGTACATATATTTTGTGCCAATATTAATAAGCTTAGGATGCTTAAAACCTTGGTTTAGAACCTTAAATATTAAAATGTCTTTTTTAGTGTTATTGTGTGATTAACGTAAATTGTTAAGAGCTTTTTCTCGATGCTTACCCATAAAGTTAATATACTTAATGTACTTTAATTGCTTAATAATTAGAGTCTATATCCATTTGCCGTCATTTTTTCAGGTAGGTGGTGATAATTCGATGTACATTCGTGGAAGTCGACGGTCTGCCATCTATAAGGTCAAAGTCGTTTGCACAGTCCGTCCGAAACTACTGTCTCTTTCATTCATTTATAACTGAACCTAGCTGCTATCTTACTCTTGCCTGTTGCACTGTATCACGCTCGTTACCGTGGTTGTTTTATGAGGTCTAGCTTTCGTGTTTGGAAACCGAGGTACAGCTCGCACAACATAACTTGACCCAAGATGGCGCCGATCTGCGCAGGTACAGACGCTCACAAAATTTTTAAGAGCGAATTAAGTTTAGTTAGTAGAATTAAATAAAGAAATACCTAGTTTTACTTATTTATTAAATCTTTGAATGTGAACAATGAAAATACAGCGAGTACGATCATACTAGTTAATCACGAATTATTTGTTTGAATCTGGCCTTTAATTAATCCACTATAATCCTTTTTGATAAAACAATATACGTTATAAACCATTTGTCTCGTTTGTCGCTTCAGAAATGTATTGCTTAAACGACTTTGCGGCGGCGGCATTTTAACGTTTGAAAAACCACACATTAAACTTAGCACTCGACTGTCCTTAAAGACGCTCGCGGGCAGTCGCGGGTGGTGTGCGGGCGCGCAGCGCGCGGCACATCCGTTACCATGGTTACGCGGGGAGCAGCCGCCCGCGCTTCATACCCCCTACCCAGTTGCGCCTAAAAATCGTACGACGCGCAGGTTCAAGTTATGTTGCGCGAGCTGTACCGACATTTCAGTTTCTTCTTAATTCTTAGTTATTTCTACAACTTGTTAATAAATAAACGCAAAACCTGTTAGGTGGTGATTGTGCTCATTAATATGAACAACTTTTACTAAGGGGCCAACTCTGCAACTCAACAAAAAAAAATCTGCTGTTTCATACATTCTGGTCGAGTAGGTATTGACAACTTGTATGAAACAGCAGATTTTTTTTTATGAGTTGCAGAGTTGGCCCATAGTAAAAGTTGTTCATATTCATGAGCACAATCACCACCTAAGAGGTTTTGAGTTTATTCATTAACACGTTGTATATTTATTCGCTTTTCGATTATCTTGTCCGTTAATAGATTCCTGGTTCGACTGAAAATATGTGCATTTTATTGTTTACCCTATGTGTAAGAAACTGTCAAACTCATTTTGTTTGTCAAGTGGCGAATCATCAAATTCCTCGATAGTACTGTTACATAGCCCTAAAACTTGTTGACTAATAGAATTATGTACTACCGACAGCGCTACTATCTTCCAAAGACACCACGTTTTTCTCCAGCTCAATAGAGCTCACTTTGCTAACTCTTTTTTTCTTCTCTTCTTTATGGTGTTTCTTATGAGCCTTCGTCTTATTTTTCTTCTTCTTATGCATGTGTTTTTTGTGTTTCTTCTCAGCAGAGTCTTCTGAGGTCTCTGATACGACTATGCGCGATCCTTTACGTCTATTTTCGACTGGGGCCGTGTAAACTGGAGCTGGTTCCTGAAACAAGAAATTTTCTTCATGATTGATATTTAAAAAATTTAATGATATGACATATCTTAGTTCATATTGTCTTTAAAAGCCTCAATCGCGCCTTTTATTGAGTAACGCAACAAAAATAAGAAAAACTAAGTAAGTACATAAGACACTTTTAAAATTTAAGTAGCAAATATTTGTAGTAGTATATAACATACCTCCCTACTCAAATGGGATTGACATAAGCCCTTCGGACCACTTCGTAGTCGGCTTTAATACGGGACTAAAAATTTCATTTCGAAGGCGGTTACGAAATGGGACTACCTTTACTCCCAATAAAGCTAATCGTTAGCTTATGTCAATCCCATCCTTTTCTACTACCGTTTATTTTAGTAGGATGACCATTTGAGTAGGCTTTCTGTAGTATCATTATTACTTAGATAAAGTACCTTAGTTTTTGTGCTATATTTTCGCTTTGCATGTCATTGTATCTTGGGCTATGATCGTGTCTTTGTCGGGGAACTTAGCCAAAACTTCTTGATCGATATTCACCACATTTTTCGATACTTTCGACTCCCACTGATTCATGGAAAAGAAAATAATCGATCAAGAAATTTTGAATATTTCTTCAAAAAACTTATTTATATTTTTAAGCAATCGGTTTGATGCTAATAATCAAGAAGTAGGTTCCTCAAATCTTATATAATTAATCTTAGTTTATATCTTATTTTTCTATCGCAACGACGACGTAACCAGTATTTTTTGTGTTTCCATCATCAAGAATGTTTAATCCCTATTAAACTGGACTACACTGGCTTTCTTATGCCTGGATAGCCAGAATGAACTTATTTTGGACTGGATGATGGATGGATGAACTTATTATCCCACCAAAGGGAGCCCAATGCTGATCTATGGATGGATAAGTTCTTTGTTCATTTGATGCCCAATGCTGGCTTATTGAACGATGATAAATATCTTTATTCATTTGAAATACTTGCCTTTGGTGGGTTGGACCTCCTGATGATGTTGTTGCTTGCATCACTGAAGTAACCATTTAGATTATTGTCTTCTACGAATATCGGCTGTTCCGTCGTGGTTTCTGTGGTGTGGAGGTACTTGCTGCCTCTATTGCGGACTGAGAACCTGTTGCGAATATCAATAAAATGTGAGAAGCGTCTTTGTAAACCAATTGATTTAGGACGGAGGTTCTTAAATATTTATACCTAAACTTTGAAACGTGGTCGCTAACTATGGGTCTCATAAGGAGGCTCAAGATGCAATGGAGAGAGCCACGTTCGGCGTTTCCCTGCGTGATCGAATCAGAAATGGGGAGATCCGCAGGAGAACTAAAGTAACCGACATCGCTCGAAGGATCGCTCAGCTGTAGTGGCAGTGGGCCGGACACATAGCGGGAAGAACCGATGTTGGTTGTGGCGTGGCGGTCCTGGAATGGCTCGCGCGCACCGGACTCGGCTCCGTGGGTAGGCCCCCGACAAGGCAGACCGACGTGAGGGTGCGCGATCGCGGTGCTCTGAATGCGGGCCAAGCAGGACCGAGCCAAGTGGAGATCCTTGGGGGACGCCTATACCCAGGCTGATATGATGATGAAACTTTCTAATATTGTGAAACTGAATTGTGTTATAGGTACAGTATGTATTTGACGAACTACTTTAGTGTGTTTTGATTAAGTTTAATCTTTCCGCATGTTGCCTAGTAAAACATCACATACCCACAAACACATGAACCCTTAACACATATACACTCCTTTTTTGGGTAGTCGTGTAATAATTAGTCCACTTTGGATGTTTAGGATATTAGAATTATGGAAGTGAGATACTGCGAAATCAGCATTAGCATCTTTTCACTCTCACCAGAACTACGATAGGTCATAAAATGACGTTTGGTTTGACTTGTTAATAATGGAGCATGTTCGAGTTTCTTTAAATTTAAAAACTCCTCACTCTTCATCTTGTCGTGTCAAGTCATAAGCCGTGTGCATTAAATGTTCTTGCCTCTTATACTGATCTCCATCGGGGCTTGGTCGCTTCGTTCTGTTCTCTTTGTCTGCTTTGTGATGCTTTCTGTCTTGTGGTGCTAATATTTCTGCTTCTGACCTACAAATGAAATCAATGTGTACAGGAAACGTTATAGTATTTTTTCAATTTATCGCATGTCCTATCGTGTTTTTGTTGACTTCAATTGCAGATTCTTAGCATCAATCGTTTTACCTATTCATGCTTTTCCTCAACTCTTAAGGGTTCAAATAAATGACTTTCTAGTAGGTACTCGGGAATGGAATTGCTTTGGATTTGATATGAATATGAATGACGTTAAAGTTGCAAAAGTTATTTTGTTTTCTGGTTTCGAACGTCTGGGATCCTACACCCATCTAAGGATCTTGTACCTATTTTGAGTTTAGGCACAGATTAAAAATAGGTACTACGTGATTGGGCAAATAAAAAGTTTATTCAAGGTTAGCATTCCCATGCTCTCATTGATATCATTGCTATGAGTTAATAGGCTATCGTCTCGTCCTTGAGAGACCTTTACGATCTGCGTAGACTTTGCTTGCATTTATTAAATTTTAGATTTTTAGCATCCACAGTGACATTTTAATATTTATTTATCATACCTCTTGTATATTTTTTATACATAGGTAGTAAACTAGAAAAATTCGATTCACCTGTAGCATCTCAGATAAGATATTTAATAATTTATAGCTATTTCATCTTTATCGATAGTCAACCATCAAATATTTCAATCGAATGCTGAAGGTGTTTGTTTCCTTACATTGACGAAATAACGCTGGCTTGCAGCGAGAAAATAAAAACACTAGAAAATTTCGCTGATCTCATTAGGGACTTGAATTAGTCAGTGCATTGGGTCGGAATGTCAAGGGTGCAGGCTCGGCTAAGTCCCTTCTGCACCCCTACATTTATTCTTATGCCCCTACTCAAATGGCCAACATTATATTTGTTTGAACGCTACGGTTACTATTAAAGCTTTAAAATAAGCAGTAAACTATAAAATGACGTGCCGTAAGCTTGACAATTCCATACAAGATACAAGTCTGTGATTTACATAAGTTTGCAACATGTGATTAAATCGTCTATCGCTCATATTAAGCTTTAAAAGAAAGTGTAGCGTTCAAACGTATAAAATGTTGCCCATTTGAGTAAGGAGTAGGGAGCTTATATGCAGTGTGAGTCGCTTTTTTCTAGTAAATATATTAATTTTACTTACTTTTTCTCTCCGCTATATTCTGACTGGCCAGGCTTCACTTTATGTACTTTTTCGCTCATCTTCTGCACAACATTTTCAATGTCCCTCATTCTTGTTCCAATGGCGTCTACCAAAGCTTGGAGGTTTGATGGTTTATCTTCTCTCTTCTCCTCTGGAGTCATGGTAAAGTCTGGGGAATGACTTCCATCCTGAAAGATCATTACATAATTTAGTTTGGTTTTCAATAATTAACCCTTAACTCGCCGTCAGTATTTTTTTGTTTTGGATGTATATTATACTATACAAAATGAACTTAAGGGATGATAGGTCAGTAGAATGAAACGAAAAAAAACTCCAAATTGGATTTAATTCCTACAAAAGGTTTTATTGTTTTAATAGCTTCACTTGTTGCCAAATATAACTGTCCTAGGTTTTCTTCTCAAATTGTTTCAAATTTAACCAACTTTACATTTTCTTACACAATCTTGATGAACAACCAGTCTTTCCGGGTCAAACCCTTTTTGGGGTACATTTTTACCCCCCACCACTTAAGCACAACTCCGCCAGGGGGGGGGGGGGGAACCTAGGATAGTCATATTGGGCACCAAAAGATGCCATTAAATCAATAAAACCTTTTGTAGGAATTAAATCCGATTTGAATGCCAACGCTACTGAACTATGATGGAACAATGATCATAATTTAAAGATCAATTCATTCCAATGAATTGAGTTGACGACCTCCGTGGTCGAGTGGTTCGCACGCCGGTTTTCAAGGCGTCACCATCTCTTGAGGTCCCGGGTTCGATCCCCGGCTGGGTCAATGTAGAAAATGAACTTTTCAATATTGTCTCAGGTCTGGGTGTGTGTCATACCACCGTTGTTTCTGATTTCCATAACACAAGTGCAATAGCTACTTACTTTGGGATTGGAGCAATGTATGTGATGTTGTCAAATATTTATTATTATTATTTATTAGTTGAGTCTACCGTAGATAACCAACGTCTTAGTATTAGATAAATTAGCTAAGAAAACAGTATTAATTACTAAGAAATAGTCATGAGAATGCAGTAGGTAGCAGTTGACGAGAGATGAAATTATGGCGAAGGAAAGCCGTTCTACAAAAATGTTATGATCTGCATAATGGATAGGGTGGGATTTCTAAAAGGCTTGTATGGACCCTTTGCCACTGTGGTAGGTATATGCTATTTCCAAACTTCATTCTCACGAAAAGACGGATTTGTTTACAGACGAGGTCTCGAAAAAGGAATCATAACTTGAAGATAGTGGGATTGTGTTCTTGGTAAATGAAAGATGAAAGAAAGTAGAGTCAAAATTCAATACTGTTCTACTTACTCTGACTGTGGTGTCAGACTCTCCCATGGGAGGCTCGTGGTCATTCCATAGACTTGGTGGGATTTCTGTCCATGATTGATGGTGTGGTGATCCCTGAAAATTTTTTTTCTTCAGAAAGGTTGCTTTTATGGTCGAGGCACAAAGATATCTAGACGATATGTTGTCTTAACCTTTTCTAGTATTTTGTGTAAAACAATTTGAAAATTGTTATGTTCCAGCAGTTAGAGGTAAGATAGCCAGATCCTCAGAGGTAAGGATTCCGGGTGTAGTGCGCTTCCACCTTCGGCCTTATTGTCACTTAACATCAGGTGAGGGGAATGCGAGGGACTAGGTATCCCGTTGTGGAAAAAAATACTTAAATCATCTGAATTTATAAGAACTTCTGAAGCTTCATAATTAATAAAATAAATATTTACATAATATCAAAAAACACATGCGTATTTATCAATTACTAGCAGCCGCCCGCGACTTCGTCTGCGTGGAAACATTTTTGCTATCCCTCGGGAACAATACTTTTTTTCGAGATGAAAGGTACCCTATGAACTCCTGACAACGTGTATGTAAAATTTCATGATGATCGGTTCAGAAGTTAGGATGTGAAGGCGTACCAAACAAACAAGCAAACGGATTTTCGCATTTATAATATTAGTAAGGATTAGCACTTAGACGGATTCGTATTTTTATTAATCTTTATCTGAGCTAAGCGCTGCGACTTCAAAAAGGAGTCTAACAAAAGTTTTTAGCACAATATTTTTTATTGAATTTAATAAGCACAATATTTATTTTAATTTAGTACCTTGAATGGTTTTTGCGTCACACCAAAACTGTTAGTGATATATTTCTCTTCTGACGCCGCGTCTATTGGCTGTGAAAATTTATTATTTGTTACATAAAACTTCATCTTATTATACACCTAAACCTTCTTCAGAAATCACTCTACCATTTGGTGAAAAGCACATGAAAAACCGTTCAGTAGTTTTTGAGTTTATCGCGAACAGACAGACGCGGCGAGGGACTTATAATAAGTTGTTTAAAATGGGCGTTTTATAATAAGATGTGATTTGGGCCACTAACACTAGTCACTATTCAGGGAGCAAAATAAACTATAAAAGTCCAAAAGGACATTATTTTGGTCCAAATGTGAGAGTGCCTGCCAAAAAGCAAAAGTGCTTTATTCTGATAGATTTTGTCCACCTAAGCATTTCTTATTATGGCACCGAAGCTGTAGCACCGCTGTACTTGATTTTAATTGAGTTCAATAAGTCTGTCTTTTCATACATTTTGACACAAATGTGAAGCGGTGCTACAGCTTCGGTGCCGTAATAAAAAATGCTTAGATTGACAAAATCTATCAGAATAAAGCACTTTTGTCTTTTGGCCGGCACTTTCATATTTGGACCAGAAATGAAACATGGATGATGTCCTTTTAACAATTCCTTTTTTTTCTTTTGACAAAAGTGCGTGGTGCTTTGACGGGGTTATCAATCACACTATTATGTTAATATTTGGTACCTACCTTTTCTTTTTCAATGCCTGTATCTTCGAGCTCTACTTCATTATTTTGTTGCTGTTGTTGTTGTTGCTGCTGCTGTTGTTGTTGTTGCTGTTGTTGTTGTTGTTCCGTATTATCTTCGTCAAAGAACGGACTCATCTGAGGCTTTCGACCTCTTTTATGTCTCGATCTGCGTACAAAATAAGGCTATAGGTAAGATTCCGCCGTTTAACCAGGGCTCTATCACTCCACGCGTAGGTATGAGAAAAGCACCTAGCGCTCGGCGTCCTCTGCGTGGACAAAATCGGCAGGGTTCTCCGTCGCGTCCTCGGAATATCTGTAGCGCGTTTTCACAGGGTCTTACGATTCCTCGCTTTCATTGCCGCAAGCTGCAACCCTAACGTAGGTCCGAAAAGATAGGATATATGCGTTAGAAAGAGATGCAACGTCTAGGTGAATATAGCCGTTCGTAATTAGCGCCGTACAAGCTGAATTTAACTTTATCATGTTGAAATTAGAGTTGCTATTTATTTAAATGGTTCAGTGGAGTGCATTTTCTGTACTTGTACTATTATTTATTCTGTGGTTTAACGTCCTTTGTGGTCTAGTGGTTCGTCCACCCGTGTAAGAGGTCCCGGGTTCAATTCCTCAAATATTCGGTTTGGTTGGTGGTAGGCCATATTTCAAGTTCGCCTGGCTAGCTACCACCATCTTACCTAAGTCTGACGCCATAACAACAATTTAAAAATTGTTGTGTTCCGGCAGTTAGAGGTAAGATAGCCAGTTCCTCAGTGGTGAGGATTCCGGGTGTAGTGCGCTTCCACCTTCGGCCTTATCGTCACTTAACATCAGGTGAGGTGAAGGCCAAGCAATATCCCGTGCATGGTGCATAAAAAAAATCCCTCCGTCTACTAGGATCCCCTGCTAGACTCCTCTAGAGGATGCATGTGGATTTTGCGTCCACGTGGATACCCCTGGGGGCAGTGGCGTATCTAGGGTGTGGCAGGTAGGGCACGTGCCCTGGGCGCCATTTGTAGGGGGGCGCTTTTGACAATTATTATACTATATTAGACAACACAGGTAAGGTTAGTGGATGAAACTAACTAAAAATCAGCCTTTTTTTACGAAAGACAGGTAAGATGAATCTGACAAAAAACGCGCTGCGCGACCTTTTTTTGCGAAAGACAGGCAAGATTACAAGATAAGTGGATGAACCTGACTAAAAATCGCGCTGGGCGGCCTTTTTTTACGAGAGACAGGCAAGATTACAAGATTAGTGGATGAATCTGACTTAAAATTGCGCTGCGCGGCCTTTTTTTTTACGAAAGACAGGCAAGATTACAAGATTAGTGGATGGATCTGACAAAAAACGCGCTGCACGGCCTTTTTTTACGAAAGACAGGCAAGATTACAAGATTAGGGGATGAATCTGACTAAAAATCGCGCTGCGCGGCTATTTTTTTGGAATATAGGCAGGCAAGATTACTAGATAAGCGCATGAAACGGACTAAAACTGGCTACATAGTGTTAATATGTTTTATTTAGAGTATCTGTTTATTTTACATTTAGATAACTTTTGAAGGGGCGCAACTTCTGTGCTTGCCCTAGGCGCCGTATCCGATTGGTACGCCGCTGCCTGGGGGATTCGTGTCTAGACAATTTATGTAGATGATTTTATGGTAAAATGTTGGATATGTTTACCTGCCCTTTTCCGATTTCTTATGGTCCTTTTCGTTGGTCGCAGTAGACAAAGCAATCTGCAAAAATAATTTTTGATCAGTTGGAAAAATATTGAAAATTAAAAATGTCCGCTGGCACTATTACCCACATGATACAGGTAACGTCGGGGTAATTTTAGATGGATTAACTTAAATAAATAAGGGTGATATGATGGGCCATACATGTGGTAGTGGGTCATGTAATGCGGTTGGGACCAACGATGTCTTCTGAGGCATAGCGAATGTTGCTTAGCTGCCGTAAACGCATGCCCAATATTTGATTGAATCAGGCGTCACTTGGCGGAACTCCCAAACCATTGTGAAAAAAATATTATGTACTTCCGCAAAAAATATATGAAAGATGCATCGCCCGCCCGCCAAATGAATTTGATGTTGGTTTACGCACGATCTAACTCCTGAGGATGCTCCGTGTTGGGGCGAAGGTGTGTTGCTGTCTTGCTAAATGCAGGTATTGTCACAGAATAGATAATAGTACAAGTATGTATATTGTGCACGAATATTTTGTGGTGTGCATGTGCATTTGTTTGCGGGCGGGCGAGCGGTGCATCTTGCATATATCTTTTGCGGAAGTAGGTAAGCTACTCATATTTATTTTTTTCACAATGGCATTTCCAATAGTCATTGCCAAGAAGCTTATCGCCGTCAACCTCATAGATATAGTATATTAAAAAGGGGGTCAACCTCCTTTATTAACAGCTTACCATCAGCAAATAAGAAATCATCCTTGAGCCGTTCAGTTCAAAAGCAGGCCTTAAACAGGACTGCTTACTATAAGAGCTATAAGAGTCTTGCAATAAGAGCTCATAGTAATGCCCCTGGTATCTCAAACTAAGGGAGATCTACATCGAAGTCAGATTACTCACAACAATATCAGGAGTAGGTGGCGCCGACGCCCGTGGAACAACTTCGTTGCAATCTGGATTTTCCAGTTTCTTGCCTGATCGAAGCATCTTTTCTGCTTCTCCTGTTGCATCTGTCGATAACTCGAAAACTGGGCCTTCTCCGGGACTCCTGTTATAAAACATCATACATCTCTGACAACTTGTATTATATGTATAAGAACTTCAAAACTTTACGTTTTGGTAGTGTTGTGTGGAGAAAACCCAAATAAGTCGCACTTTTAACGAAGCCATACCAAGTTATGGGTACTTATAGGTCCAAATATTTCCAGTATATCAGCAAAGAGGTACTATTGAACTTTGGTGTAATCGTCGAAACCTAACGGGGCGTTCTTTTCTATTGGATTTGCTATTGTTATAATTGAATCGGTTGGGTCTGCTGATCTGATACACCTAACCACAAAATAAAGAGATTTTCTATACTCGAAACGACAAAAGAATCAAAAGTTACGTAGAATCAAAAGTTACGTACTTCGGTAAGAAGGCTGTCTCTCCTGGTGGTGGTTTCTTCATTTTGTACATGTGGCTCCAGGGTGCAGCCGGCAAGGTCTCCCATGGCTGGCCCAACACTCTTGTCCAGACCTCGCCTCTGACTACCACTAAACACCTGTTCGAAAATATCTATGAAACTTTTGCTATTTGAAAGACTTTATTTTATTAAAAGCGATGACTGCTGGGGTAGATGGGGTAGTTCTTGAGGGGAGACCACGTATCGGCAAACGTAGTATGGGACGCCCTCAGACGAGGTGAAGCGACGGTCTTCGCAAGGTGGCTTGCAAAAACTGGATGAGAGTGGCAGCGGATCGTGTTCGGTGGCGTGCACTTGCAGAGGCCTATGTTCAGCAGTGGACGATGATAGGCTGATGCTGATGATGATGTGATGACTGGTTGCTTCAAATTATGCTATGTAAAAACGGATGGAATTATGTGAATCTGCGTAACCCTTACAGTGTTTAATGCCATAGCCACTAACCTTAGTCTGGTACAGCAGAACGGGAACTGCATGTTGGTATCTTCTACCACCTCTTCGCATTCTATGGCAGATTCAGGAGCTTCGACTCTCTTGCACCTAGTAGGAAATGCATTTTATTAGCAACAGTTCACATTTGTCTTTGACTATTTCTTCACCATAGTGTCCATAATGCCAGACCGACAGAAAATCACACATCCAATCGAAATTGAATCACGTATGTGTCTTCTGCAGCGTAGGAAGCATGTCCTGTCCTCTCCCAGCAATCAGCATTCCAGATAATATTAAAGATTGTGTGACAAATTTCATGGCTTTAAATCTCTTGGATGACTCACCCCACGGTGTATATAGCCAGGTTCCTTCCACCCGGCTGGCATCTATGTCTGGTGCAAGAGTACGCGTCAGCCCACTCCGTGTACGCTGCGTGCTTCTGCATGGTCCGAGGGTCCGTGCAGACTGTTGGAAAGGTAACAGCTATTTATTTCATCCAGTCTGAAGACTGAAAGATGGATGGATTGTGTGCGGAATGATATGAATGTGATGATGGGAGTGGATGAGGAGATGACGAGTGATAGGAAGGAATGGAAGAGAAGGACGCACTGCACCGATCCCAAGTAAATTGGGATAAGGGTAAGAGGATGATGATGATCCAGTCTGAAGACTTCGATGACGTGTCGTCCGTGTATAAGCTTTGCCCGTATCGTATGCAATTTCCCATGAAAACGTAACAAACATAATACAGTGTAATCAGCTCATTTGTCGGCTTCAAGTGAAAGACAGTTTTGAGTATAATACCACACGAAAGGCATTAATTTTATTAATGCGTATAGGAGATTATAATACAACCATTTCCAAAATCGTCATTAAACATTAGGTCTGAGGCTTTTTGGGTTGTAAAATAGGTAATATATTTAGCATTTGAACAGTTAAATTATTTTTGAAAAAGCCTACACTTGTTTTCTTCTTGAATCATGCAATAAAAAACTTTAAACAATATCAAGCCTAGTGCTTTCGACACTGTCACAAGTCGCTGAGCGTTTTACCCAAATATTTTTTGTTTACAAAACTCTATCAATAACAAAATCATTATTAAAAGAACCTTACACTGGTTTTTAAACGTTTCCTTCGGCGGAGGACTTCCATTGACAGTCGCCACAGTTATCAAAAATAAAATAGCCAACATTTTATCACACACCATCAATACATTTTAAACAACCGATCACTTTGGGTACAGCCCAACTAATGATTTGATTGCGAAAAAATCTTTGTTTAAGTGAAGGTACAAGCGTGAGAAAAAATCTTGGATCGTAAACATTTTTTGTCGGTAGATGATCAAGAGATTAAGAAGTGTCCCAATTTTAAAGAATGTTAGTATTTTTTGACGCTGCTTTCTTGATCGGAAGCAGTTTTTGATTAATGGTTGGTGGTAGGGCTTATTTCAAGTTCGCCTGGCTAGCTACCACCATCTCACCTAAGTCTGATGCCATATCAACAATTTAAAAATTGTGTTCCGGCATTCAGGTAAGATAGCCAGTTCCTCAGTGGTGAGGATTTCGGTTGTAGTACGCTTACGCTTTCAGCCTTATCGTCACTTAACATCAAGAAAGGTGAAAGAATCAATAATTAGTATACCAATACTTACTTACTTACCGAGAGAGACGAGACAGAAATTGGACAGTTACCAAACTGTTCGATTTCTGTTTCCTCGTCTCGCTCGGGTCTTGAGTGTTTGTGGTACCTACTTGCCATCTTTGTCTCCCAGCATAACAAAGCTTAGCTATTTTGGGATCTGAACATCTATGTACTTTGCGAATGGAGGAGATGACCGACCCTATTGTAATTTTGTTGGCTTATTCATGATCGGCAATAAATGAAACAGTAATGGGGAGGCGAAGGCAAAGTGAATTACAGATGGCGCTCAGTCTTTGGAACAATTGTCAGTTTGAGCTTATATTGTCTTGACTGTGTATTACGTGATTTTACTTTCTTAGATTGTATTTTTTTCGGTTTTGCGGACAAACAATGTATTCTATGCTAACTTTAGCTCATATAAAAGAAGAATTACGGAAAAGAAAAGCCAAAACAACAGGCAAGAAAGTTTATAGCAACTTACAAAAAATTGCTAACAAGCATTACATTTCTTTAAATTTCGTGTAAGATTTACAAGTAATCTTTTTATTTCAGATTAGAAGCATATGATTTAAATTTTAACAAAGCAACTGAGTGTGAATTTCCGTGTTTATAGTTGCCTGATGATGCCTTCTGTGCAATAGTAATTTCAGGTTTCTGTACTGGAATTTCTGTACCATCCAAAATTCCACGAACCGTTTTATCATATTTATTTTATTATTCTAAGTTTCTTGAATGACTCTGGCATATAAAATTCTATTAATTCTCTGTTTGGCCCCAATATTGGGCTTATTCCATATTTGGTATACCTATCAAATTCATCCAAGTTATAAATATGTTAGAAACTGCTGAGGTTGAAATATTAAAGAACAAAGCTGTTATAATTCAAATGTTGTTTTATTTTGGCGAAGCTTCATCAAATTCATGAAACATTCCTTTTGATTTATAATGTTTCTCAGGCTCAGCAAAGGAGAAAATCGAGGGAAAAGCATATTTTTTTTGATATTTTTTTGCCTACTATTTTTTTTGTTACTGGGAAATCGATGAACTCCAATATTATACAAGTTACATGCATAACAATGCGGCATTTTCTCAGTATAAAATTAAAAAGTGCAATACTCCAAGAGATTCCCATATGTTTTGACACTTTCTTTGAGGCGGCCCGGTACCAAAGACCAGACGCCACCTATCGGGATAAAATTGCGCTTTTCCTCCCCATTTAATGTTCACTGCGAACGGCCAAAAATTTGACAAATATCTGATTATTATCGCTCGGTATCGGTGGAGATGGAGAAGGTATTATGAAGAGATGAATAGATATGTTTTTTCCTTCTAACAGATCCTGGGCTAATTCACAACGATAAAACCAAGCCGTTACGTCGTCATTTAGGTTATATTTACCTAAATAACTTTGGTTTAGCTTTAGAATTCTCATTTACATTGTCCAAGATTGGCTTCCTTGACTCCCTAGGCATAGCTTTCAACAATTTTAACAAAACTTAAGCAAGTATAAACGAATCTGAAATGGAAACGATTTAGTTTTGGTATTATCGTTAAAAAATTGCGTGTTCAAGCAGATTTATTACCATTTATTTCATAGCTCTAAAATTCGCTACACAATTTTCGTTCACTTGTACCATGCCTTGTGGCTATCAATAAAAAGTATTGTTTACAAACAATGCTACTATGTATCCGGAATCGAGCCATTGAAAACGATATCAGTACTTTCAACTCTGCCAAGAAGAGGTTTTAAGGCTGAAAATCTTAAAAAGACAGAAAAAAGGAGTTAAAAAACTTTCATTTTATGATCACGTTAAAACAGCCGTGTTCAGCAGTATTAAGAAAAAAGTGAAATGGAGCATTTTTTCTTTTTCTCAAATAGAGAAGAAACATGCCTTGTGATGTTGTGATTAATGTAGCCGTATGGCGTTCGGCAGACAGTAGAATAGCATTGATCAACCTTCACACTTAGGTAAAGTCGTAAGAAGCATTTGCCGGTCCAACAGTGTGAACTCCAACCCGTATAGGGTTACAAGATCTAATAATGAGATTGCCTTACTTTTTCCCTGACTTTTCAGTTAATTCTCTGACATTTTGTACACCTACATGTACATTCTTCATTTAGTTGAAGTTTGGTATTTTTCTCACTAAAATGATTAACAAATTATGTGTTTTCATTAAGTACTTACACTATTTGGGATTTCAAAAATTTCCTGTTTTCCTGACGGATGCCTGAAATTCCTGACATGTCTGGAAAATTCCTGTCATCTGGTAACCCTAAACCAGTCTGTCAAACGTGGAGATAAAGGCAACTTCTTCCCACGGGACGGGAAAGGCCTAGTTACAGTCCAGCAGTGGTGATTTGTACATCCTAGTATGCCAGGTTAGTGTAGGCTGGAGTACATTATTGCATCCTCACACATTTACACAAAGCGCATCAGGAGTAACTACGTACGAGTACTGTAGAATGTTAGAAAGTGAGTACAATATACCTAGTTGGTCAAAAAGTTCTGTTACGGAGTTTCTTTATCGATTACTGGCCATTAAAACAAATGAAAAGAAAAAATAAAAATGACATATTATTGACAGTTTTATAAGCTACTAGCTTCCGCCCGCGACTTCGTCCGCGTGGATATTAGAGAAAATCCTTAGGGATCCTTCAACCAGGATCCGACCAGGCGATTTTACGCGATTAGGCGGGTCCCCACCAAGCGCGCTGCCTCGCGAGGCAAAACGTTTGCCGCGTGTGGCGGGCCTCGCACGAGGCTGCGCGTTTGGTGGGGACCCGCCTAATCGCGTAAAATCGCCTGGTCGGATCCTGGTTGAAGGATCCCTAAGGATTTTCTCTAATATCCACGCGGACGAAGTCGCGGGCGGAAGCTAGTTTATTACAAAAATCAGAATTGGGTCCAGAGATATTAGTAGTATTCCGTTTCTGTTTCTTTACCCTTTCCCGTTCCCATTCCCGTTTGGTCCCGTTGCTGTTCCCGGTTTCCGTTCCCGTTTGCGTTCGCGTTCGCGTTCCCGTTCCCGTTTCCGTTCCCATTCCGCATCGATTTTCATGTTTACTTACCTACCCCATTTACCCCCTATTGGATGATTTTCAAAATAACAAAATATGTGTTTACCTTTTTATTTTTAGACATGCTCCTACGAATATTCAAGTTGTAATGTCTATTTAAATATACACTCACGCCTGTTTCCCATGGGGGTAGGCAGAGACTATGGATCGCCACCTGCTACGATCCTTGCACACTTCTTTCGCTTCACATCCATCAATCTTTTCATACATGCCCTGCGGTTTTTGTCACTGCGTACACCAGCCTTTTTTATAATAACCCCTATTTGGTCCGCGTAGGTTTTTCTGGGACGCCCTTGTGCAATCGTTCCTTCCACATTCGCACAATATATCTCTCTCGTGATTCGCCTTTCATTCATCCTCTCCAAGTGGTTTGGTCAAACCACCGGAGCATTCCTTTCTCAATTCTTGTCAATATATCATCTTTCAGACCACACCTTTTACGAATCACCTCATTGCTCACTCTTTCACTCAGTTTTACTCCACATATTTTCCTCAACGATCGCATCTCTACCGCATTTATTTTGCTTTCATTCTTCTTCTGCCATACCCAAGATTCACTTCCATACATCAGTGTCGGTACCAGCACTCCGTTATGAATAGCCATTCGCGCCTTTGCAGAAACGGTTTGGCTACTCATAACCGAGTGTATAGCACCACTCACCGAATTTCCTTTCTTCACTCGCCTTTCTATGTCTTCCTCACTTTTTCCGTCCCTTGTGAACAAACTCCCCAAGTATACAAACTCACGAACTTGTTCCAGTTTTTCGCCACCTAACATAACCGTACAGTTAGTCATTTCTTCATCTGTCTCAAACACCATCACTTTCGTCTTAGTTACATTCACTTTCATCCCTTTTCTCACAAAATCATCATTCATAACAGACATCATTTCTTGTAACTCTTGCGCAGAAGACGCAAGTATAACTTTGTCGTCAGCGTAGAGGAGGCACTTGATTTGAGTCCCATTCATCACAACCCACAGTCTCGTTCTTTCAGACCTTTCCTACAACTGTCCAAAAACAGATTAAAGAGCCATGGTGACGCAACACATTTTCACCCCATTAGCGGTTAATTCATGTCCACCGTGTTGGACTTCAAAATAAATGTCATTTTCGCAATCACCATCCCATAAAATCTCAAGAACGACATCCATATCCATTTTTAAGTTTACTTACCCCATTTACCCCCTAAGGGGTTGATTTTCAAAATCACAAAATATATGTTTGCCTTTTTATTTTTAGATATGCTCCTACGAAGTTTAAAGTTGTAATGTCTATTTTATATTCTTTTCCGTACCAAATTTGAACCCCATTTTCACCCCTTTAGTGGTTAAATCATGTCGACCGTGTTGGACTTCAAAATAAATGTTATTTTCGCAATCATCATCCCAGAAAACCAAAATAACGACATCCATATCTATTTTAGGTTTATTTACCCCATTTCATCCCCATAGGGGTTGAAAAATACTACCAATAACAATATACGTTGTGTTTTATTTCCATCCTTAAGCTTAAATTATAAATTTAGCGATTTTTACTCCAAAAATTAAGGATGTTATTCTTTACACTTCATCCCCCTTTTCAGCCCTTCGGGGGTAGAATTTTGAAAAACGCTGAGACACGTGTTTATTAATTTTCAATCATCAGCCTAACCACAAAATTTGAAGATCCTAGCTTCAAATCTGAGGGACTTTCATACAAACTTTCATCCCTTATTTCATCCCCTTAGGGATGGAATTTTCAAAAATCCTTTCTTAGTGGATGCCTACACTATATAAGGTATCTTTGTGCAAAATTTCAAGTCTCTAGGTTCAACGGTTTGGGCTGTGCGTTGATATCTCACTCAGTCAGGACTTTGAATTTTATATATATAGATAATTCCATACCACACGTCTATCATATTTTGTTTATTTCACCATGGAATGGGGGTTGAAGGAGAATCGTGTCGCTGTAATTGCTCTGCACAAATGTGGGCAGCCACCGAATATGATTTTCAAGTTGCTACAAAAGTTGAAAATCAACAAGCAATTTATTTATCGCACTATCCATAGGTACAGTAATACCTTGACCGTCGATGACCGAAAAAGATCAGGAAGACCACGCACCGTTCGGACACCAGCTGTGATCAAGGCAGTGAAGGCGAGAATCACGAGAAATCCCGTCCGGAAGCAAAAGTTATTGGCAATACAGATGACTGTGAAGAGAAGTTCCCTTAAAAAAATTATCAATGATGACCTTGGGCTTCACGCTTACCGTAGACGAAAGGGCCATCTGCTAAATGCACGATTGAAGGCTATGAGGTTAGCACGAAGTCGCGCTCTACTAAAGCAGTACGCACAAAACGGCCATCGAAAAATCTTGTTTACTGATGAAAAAATCTTCACAGTCGAAGAAAATTTTAACCGTCAAAATGATAGAGTATACGCTAAGAATAGTAAAGAAGCCAGCATGATTGCTCCGAGGGTCCAACGAGGTCACCACCCCTCATCAGTGATGATTTGGCTGGGGGTGTCCTATTCAGGGCTAAGTAAGGTTCATTTCTGTGAAAAAGGTGTGAAAACTGGCGCTAGAGTCTATCAAGATACCGTTCTGGAACCTGTTGTCAAACCCTTAAGCCACACTTTATTTTAAAACCAGCCATGGGTCTTCCAGCAGGACTCTGCCCCTGCGCACAAAGCAAAATCTACACAAGCATGGTTTCGGGCTAACAAAATTGATTTTATCGCGCAGGAAGAATGGCCATCCTCCAGCCCAGACTTAAATCCTCTGGATTATGCCATATGGCAACTTATTGAGGAGAAAGCATGTGCTAAGCCCCACATGAATCTCGACTCTCTTAAGCGCGCTATTCTCAAGGCAGTCGCAGAATTGGATATGGTGGTAGTTCGTGCTGCCATCGATGACTGGCCTCGTCGTCTAAAGGCGTGTATTCATGCCAGAGGCGGTCATTTCGAATAATTTTAATACATGATAATCTTAAATATTTGTGCTTTCATTTGGTATATAATTCATTGTAGCATTATTTGTAAATTTAGTATTATTCATGTTTTCCATAGTTACAGAACTTAGTAACCAACTAGGTACACTGGCCTGCAAAACTAAGTACTACAGAGGTCTATTTTCATACAAACGAGGTAACTTTGAAGCATTGGTTCTCCGCCCAGGATTAAACGTGGTGTGATCTGATGATGGCCATCCAGGGAGTGAATGGAGAAGATTCAGATCCCCATATACACCCAATAGATCTGATCAGCATTCTTAGAGCTGTTTGGATATGTTTAAAAAAACCACGAAAATAGCATTGAAATGTATGGAAATGCTGTAACTGATAACTCTTATCCTTACAGCTCTTAGAATGCTGATCAGATCAATTGGGTGTGTATGGGGATCTGAATCTTCTCCATTCACTCCCTGGATGGCCATCATCAGATCACATCACGTTTAATCCTGGGCGGAGAACCAATGCTTCAAAGTTACCTCGTTTGTATGAAAAAATAGACCTCTGTAGTACTTAGTTTTGCAGGCCAGTGTATTTCATGACCCAGCACAGCAGTCGCCCGCGACTTCGACTGCGTGCATGCATTCCTTGTTTTATCTATCTCTCGGGTACAGTCCTTTTTCTCTGGATGAAAGGTACCATAATGTCCTTTTCTGTACCCCTGACAACGTGTATGCAAAATTGTATGATGTGATGATCGATGACAAACAAACTTACTTTTGCATTTATAATATAAGTATGGATAAGGATATTAGTAAGGATAATTCAGATATCTCCTAAGCCATCCTTTAATTCTTGAAAAAAGTCTAGAGACCTAGTTTTTAAGTAAAGGAGACAGAGACTCCTAAAAAAATACCTATCATCGAAATTAGAATCGACCAAATCCTGCTTGCTTCATCATATCAGGCGCACGACACCCACTGCTGATTATAGGCCTCCCCCAAGGATCTCTACAACGATCGGTACTGCGCTGCCCGCATCCAGCGGGTTCCCGCGACCTTCACCCTCACGTCGGTCCACTTTGTCGGGGGCCTAGGCCTACCCACGGAGCGTCGTCCGGTGCGCGGTCGCCATTCCAGAACCAAGGCCATCGGTTCTTCTCGCTATGTATCCCGCCCACTGCCACTTCAGCTGAGCAATCTTTTGAGCGATGTCGGTTACTTTAGGAATTCTTATATTAGGAATCGAACCCAAGCAGAAATAGTATTAACGGTTTCATGTGTTCCTTCGGGTGTGCCTCAAGGTTTGCTGCTAGGCCCTCTTTTATTTGTGATATTTATTATTTATTACTTTTTTAAATATTGACCAAATATAATAATAAAAAAAATATTTCTCTTTAACGTTACGTACTACTTTTTATTTGTTTCTATATTTAGCTGTATAGGTAATTATAAAATACCTATCTGCTAGTAGCTAAGCTGGTTAAACATTCAATACACATAAATTAACTTTGAAAAGTTTCCAGCTAATATTAAACTAACTTACAAAAAGTTCATAAATGTAATAAATAAAGGATCAAAATCCAAGGACAATTTTAGTAACACAGAAGATTCAACCTTATCGGTTATATTATATGATTCAAAATAGCTTTGGCTGTGTATCTTGCGTGTTTCGACGATGAGGTAATACTGTCTCGTATATTATTTGTGTAGTTTTAGTACTTCAGTACATTATTATAAAATTAATAATTGTACAACAGCAAGCTACTGACTAAAAAACTAAAAGGTAACATTGAAAATCTTTGAATCACAGATAGGGGGCGTCCCGAAGAAATGTCGCCCAGGGCGCTAGTAGTGCTAAAACCGGCACTGATTCCGGGTGTAGTGCGCTTCCACCTTGGGCCTTATCGTCACTTAACATCAGGTGGGGTTCACCCCTGGCCTTCAGGCCAAGCTCTATCCCGATGTTCTCAAAAAAGGGGGCATAAACGATGTTTTTGTAAAATAAACTTTCAGTGTTGGTCTTTTACTTAAATTTCCAGAAGCCTTGGCTATTTCACTCACTGTATTCCGCACTTTAACGGTGTGGTAATCTGCAAATTAACTAGTTAAAGTGCGGAAATCGTCTACTTTAAGAAAAAATCCGCAATTTTACTGACTCGACCAGTTAATCTGCAGATTCACTAGTTAATTTGCAGATTAACGGATTCCGTACTCTAACGGTAACATATAGACCAGTCCGTATCGTGTCGTCTGTATAATGTCTATTTCATTCACTTCAAGACGCAGTATTATTCTCTCGTGGCAAGGTATAAGGTAAGGTAACGTAACAACTTATAAAAAAAGCTAAAAAAAACTCCTAGAGCGGCTTGTTTGAGTCTCGAGTGGTGCCTAATCTTTGTGTGTGTATAATATACCTACACATATAAATATTATAATTACACTATATTTAAATTGATGTCCATCTCACAAATGACCTCGCTCGTGAGTCGTGAGGTAGTCACCATGTTGGGCGCTTATCTGTTTCTTGCTGTGTTGGTAAGAAATCTCAATTATATTAAAATTCAGTAGACACCTAGGTAGGTATATAGGTACTCAATACAAATGAGTACCTCCTACGAGCAAAAAGTGGAAATTAGAGAAAATATTGATATCATGAACTAGGTGCCGAGTATCAAGGATTAATGTGGACGTAAAAGTGCAAAAAGATCCATCAATGGATTTTTACAATGGATCTTAGTGGATATAGGGAGTCCGACAAGGTGGAAGGGGTGGTCCCCTTTTCAAAAGCTCTATTGGACGTCTCATAAATTGATAGCAGAAAAGGAAAGTTGGAAAAAGACAGGTATGTAGGTATAGGCCTGCCATTACCTAAATTACGGACCATGGACAAAAATTACAAGAATCCCGCACCGAATTTTCTTTAGTTTATTGCAATATTTTAATAAACGGATTTCCTCTAACACAAACTTAGTTTATAGTTGGGACACTATTTAAAAACCCCGCCCGGGTGCTCTACAAACTAGGACAAATCCGGGGAAACCGGCGGCAGGCTGATTATCTAATTAAAAACCTATCTAGCGACCGGTCTCATTTGACAAATGAATGTGATACATTGCTACTTCTTTTTGGGGTGAAAAAAAACATAAGTGTATAGAGTACATTATTCATAAGTGGCGATGTATCTATCACATTCATCTGTGAACTGAAACCGGTTGGTTTTTAATTAGATAATCAGTATGCCGGACGGATGGGTAGAGGGTGCATTTTCCCACAAATCAGTATGTCAATAATTCGTGTCAAATCCATAAATTAATTCGATCCGATATACAGAGCCCGATTTAGCATCCGTTAACGTCGGAGACCATCACCATTTCATCCTAAAAACTGATAAATCTAATCGGCTAAATCGGATCCTACCTTCCTGAATGCAATTAAACTTCTCTGAATTTAAAAGCGACTGAATATCGGATCCGTTATTTAGGAAGGTCTAATAACCTCTTTAATCTTTTGTTCTGACAAAAGAATTATTTGTGATGAATATAATTGTAAAGATAGATCAAAACAAACCAAATTTTTTGCAGGTGGTGACGGCGGCCGATAAAGTGGTGAAGGTCAAATTGAATGACGGAAGAGAGATGCCTGCTATCGCGCTTGGTACTTATCTAGGACTTGATCAAGTAAGTGAGTATAATTGTAGGTACAGACAGCCCTTAGAGCAACGCAGCTTCCGTACGGAAGCCGCGTTGCTGCTGAAACTGGCTAAGCTGCTAAACTTCACAGTTTGGCTCACCGCCGAAAAGTTGCTTGCCTATATCGGTCTTCTATAGATTCTACTTCGGAGGGTGTGCTCAAGAGCTGCATGAGCTCATTTCAACTTCTACCATCGGACATCCAGACGCACTGCAGGTTACCACGGGTTCTTGGTTGATATACCTGCGTACCAAAGGCTACTCAACATCGTTTATAATGCGCACAGCTAAGGAATGGAATTCCCTGCCAGCTTTTGTGTTTCCGAGCGCATACAACCTGACTCGTTTCAAGCCCAGAGAGATAGGCACCTTTTGGGCAAACTCGCTCCATCGTAGACCCTGTCTTTGCTTTCGGGCTAGTCTGGGGTCAAGAGCAAAGCTATTAAGGCTGGCCCCAGACCTACCGGTTTCGTTTCTTTGCTTTGCTGTTCTACCATGGACCGCCGGCCAAGAGGCTCATTTTCAATCTATCGCATATTTTGACCTGACCACATTGGCAAGATAGCCATTAGTTTGGTGTTATCAAATATCGTCGTCTGGAGTGCGATGAGAAGATTTAGTTTTTGTTTCAAAAAAAAACTGCTATTTTATACAAAAATTAATAACGAAATTATCAAAATGTATGAAACAGTTCATTTTTTCGCGATTTCAGATTTGGTCTCATAGTAAAAGTTATTCAGTTTTATTATGGTCCCTATCTACCATATTCAGTTTTATAAGGCTTTACCAAACATCTTGTATAAATAAGCAATCGAGTTATTTTTAACGATCGGAGTCCATGTTCAGGGTGGCATATCTCCTAAAAGCTTCCTACTTCGCAATCCAGGCGATGATATTTGATAAAACCAAGCTAATGGCTATCTTGCCAATTTGGTCTAGTCCCAAAATGCGATAGATTGAAAATTACCCTGGTTGGCCGGCGGTCTTTCAAGCAAGGTAGCACAGCAAAGCAAAGAAACGGAACCGGTAGGTCTGGGGCCAGCCTAACTATTAAAAAAATGTTGTATAGTGCTGGCTGATTATACTTTGTGGTCCCCTCTATTTAATTTCAATTTAATTACAGTACGGTATCGTGAAGCCTGAAAACAAACAAGTCCGTGAGGCGATTCTGAGTGCCATCGACGTGGGTTACCGTCACATCGACACTGCCTCCTTGTACGGAACAGAAGAAGAAATTGGAGAAGCCATTAAAATGAAGATCGAGAGCGGCGACGTGGAGAGAAGTGATATGTTTATAACTACGAAAGTAAGTTTAAAAGACAAATTCAAATCAGAATATGCCCCTGTCCATCATCATATCAGCCGCACGACACCTACTGCAGGGTATATAGGTCTCCCCTAAGGATCTCCACGACGATCGGTCCTGCGCTGCCTGCATCCACTGGCTTCACCCTCCCGTCGGTCCCCCTTGTCGGGGGCCTACCCACGGAGCGTCGTCCGGTGCGCGCGAGCCATTCCAGAACCTTTCCGCCCCAACGGCCATTGGTTCTTCTCGCTATGTGTCCCGCCCATTGCCACTTTAGCTGAGCAATCCTTCGAGCGATGTCGGTTACTTTAGTTCTCCTGCGGATCTCCTCGTTTCTGATTCGATCACGCAGTGAAACGCCGACCCGAATGACCATGACCATAAAAACACGTTATACATGTACGAGACAAACATCTTGACACTTTTTCGCTGGAGTGGGGATAAGTTCGCGCATATGCACTGACCGACCAATAGCGCGCGCCCCTCTCCCGCCGCCCACCCCCCTCACCGCTACGCATCCACAAAATACGCGTTCTACACAATCCCTACCCGATTTCAAGATGTTTGCTTCGTATTTCCAAATGGTAGACAGGGACCATCCTTTTACTATAGGACCAGCTCTGAAATCGCGAAAAAAATCTGCTGTTTCATACATTTTGATATTTTCGTTATATTTTTTTTTGTATGAGACAGCAGATTTTTTTTCGCGTTTTCAGAGTTGGTTCCATAGTTAAAGTTGTTCAGTTTGATGTTCTATATCTACCATATCCTTTAAGATCGGTGTACCTAATGTGTAGACAGACTAAGTCGCGTTTTGCCTAAATATTTGGCATTAGGTACTTGTATTTTTTAATCTGTTGAAGCATTATCTAGGATCAAGAAGCTTATACCTCCCTCCAATGGAGATTGCACGGCCATATGTCATAGTGAAGATTGAAAAAAGCTCCTTTAGTGACGTGACGGCTTATTGCTACCTCTTTCTTTAGTGTTACAATACGTGTTTGTTGTTCGTCGTTCGTTCGTTCGTGAGAAACGAAAACGTATTGTAACACTAAAGAAAGAGGTAGCAATAAGCCGTCACGTCACTAAAGGACCTTTTTTCAATCTTCACTACGACATATGGCCGTGTAATCTCCATTGGGAGTATAAGCTTCTTGTCTAGGATAAAACCAAAAGTGGATCCCCAGAAGATTTTTTTTAAAAGATTAATGAGAATAGAGCCTATTCCATTATTGAATCAGAGGTGAATTAGCTCTTTTTTTTAATTTTCAGCTTTGGAACACAGACCACAAGAGGGAGCAGGTATTGCAAGCTATAAAAGAGTCCCTGAAAAAGCTCCAAATGGACTACATCGATCTTTACTTGATGCACTTTCCTATTGGTCTCAACGTAAGTTTAGTCACTGTCTTACCACTACTGACTTAGCAAGCTAATTTAAATAAAATTAAAAAAATAATTTAAAAAACCAAGTGAGCAAAACTGGGCAACCGGTACTTAGAGTACGGAGTCGTGGCTCACTTCACTATACGATACGCCCTTAGAAAAATAACACCTAGAAGCCGAGTCCTCGTATGCAAAGTGAGGCAACTAATACTAAGCCAAAATGGCTTAGTTTTCAGATTTATATCCTTCATACGTTACCTAATCGTAACTAAAATCCAATAATATAGTAACTAATCTCCTAAATGTAGGAAAATTTAAACTGGTTTGTACTTATTCGGTATGATCCTTTCTAATATTATAAATGCGAAAGTCCGTTTGTTTGTTTGTTTATTTGTTACGCCTTCACGTCGTAACTACTGAACTGATCATCATGAAATTTTGCATACACGTTGTCAGGGGTGCAGAAAAGGACATAGGGTACCTTTCATCCAAAAAAACGTAGGGACAGCTGCCGAGGGATAGCAAAAAAACTGTCCACGCAGACGAAGTCGCGGGCGGCCGCTAGTTAGGTAATAATGGAGAATGAGCGTGCCTGCAGACTGCAGACTTTTTATCGGCCGATACCAAATTGTTGTAGTGTGCGCACTTGCATACTTCTCCATACTGATTCCAACTACCGGCCGACAGTTTGGTCTGTAGCAAGAAGCTTATATTATACCTCCCTCAAATGGAGATTGCACGGCCAGTGTCATAGTGAAGATAGAAAAAATGACCTTGAGTGACGTGACGGCTTATTGCAACCTCTTTCTTTAGTGTTACAATACGTGTTCGTTGTTCGTCGTTCGTTTGTTCGTGAGAAACGAAAACGTATTGTAAAACGAAAAGAAAGAGATAGCAATAAGCCCTGACGTCACTAAAGAGTCTTTTTTCAATCTTCACTTACTAGGCGTGCAATCTCCATTGTGGATAAAAGCTTCTTGGTCTGTAGTCTGCGGGCACGCTAAAAATCTGAAAACGGAGCCATTTTGGCTGTTTTAGTTGCCTCACTTTTTTGAGTGCGCTTTGTAGAGAACTATCGTTCTAGGTGTTATTATTCTAAGGATACGCCTTTGTGGTTCGCCCACCCGTGTAAAACGCCACCGACGTCCCGGGTTCGATTCCTGAAGAGAGTACAATTTATATTCGGTGTGGTTGGTGTTAGGGCTTATTTCAAGTCCGCCTGGCTACCACCATCTTACCTAAGTCAGACGCCATAACAACAATTTAAAAATTGTTATGTTCCGGCAGTTAGAGGTAAGATAGCCAGTGATGAGGATTCCGGGTGTAGTGCGCTTCCACCTTCGGCCTTATCGTCACTTAACATCAGGTGAGGTGAAGGGCAAGCGATATCCCGTTGTGGATTAAAAAAACGCTAAATAAGTAAACACGCTCTTTGCTACACTGGCCTGCAAAACTAAGTACTACAGAGGTCTATTTTCATACAAACGAGGTAACTTTGAAGCATTGGTTCTCCGCCCAGGACTAAACGTGGTGTGATCTGATGATAGCCATCCAAGGAGTGAATGGAGAAGATTCAGATCCCCATACACACCCAATTGATCTGATCAGCATTCTAAGAGCTGTTTGGATATGTTTAAAAAACCACGAAAATAGCATTAAAATCTATGGAAATGCTGTAACTGATAACTGTTATCCTTACAGCTCTTAGAATGCTGATCAGATCAATTGGGTGATGTGTATGGGGATCTGAATCTTCTCCATTCACTCCCTGGATGGCCATCATCAGATCACACCACGTTTAATCCTGGGCGGAGAACCAATGCTTCAAAGTTACCTCGTTTGTATGAAAATAGACCTCTGTAGTACTTAGTTTTGCAGGCCAGTGTAGTTGCCGAGCCAACATACTTACCAACTAAACCGACATATCGTCCATCAGCCATTTTTAATGTCCCCACTGCTGGGGCACAGGCCTTCCTTATGGGTGTTAAGGAGGACTGGCCATAACCCACCATGCGGGCCCAATGCGCATTGGTGGGTGTTAACGACTGCAAATTCAGCCGGGACCATCGGCTTAACGTGCCTTCCGAAGCACGGAGGAACTCGAGATAATAATTTTTGGTCACCCATCCCATGACCGACTCTTGCGAATGTTGCTTAACCTCCGCAATCGCTGGGCCAGGCGCTAAACCACTGCACCACCGAGCTCCAACCGACGTATCGGGTCATTTTGTACTTACCATCCAAATTTCAAGGATGTGTCCAGTCCATGAAACTAAACAACTTTCTGTAGGAAACATGTGGCCAAAAAAGTACATTCCATTTACACACGCATAGTAAATAATATTGTAAAATAAAAATAGAAAAATGAATTTACACGTAGTTTTGAACCTCTCTGAACTTGTCAGTTTTTATTTCAAAGTAATAAGTAATGCAAGGTGAATTCAAAGTACCGTTTATCAACTGCCAATAAAGTACATTCCACTTACACACACGTAGTAAATGGGTAATATTGTAAAATAATAAAAAAATGAATTAACACGTAGTTTTGAACCTGTCTGAACCTGTCAGTTTTCATTTCAAAATAATAAGTAATGCAAGGTGATCAAAGTACCGTTTGTCAACAGTCGCCATAATGAACCATAATAATGGACTTTCAACACAAGCATACTACTTTGTAGACATTGTGATATAGACGACGCCAGTGCTCTTATTAGGAATATTTTACTAAATGAAACTGTTTTCAATGGATTTTTTACATATTTTATAATCACCTTTTTAATAATGTTGCCCGTCAGCTTTTTGAATATACTTTGTAATTATTCTTCCATTTTTAAGACTATTACCCAGTTTAATAAATGTTAGTCAATATACAGTTGCAATCCTTAATTCAGATGGCCATTACATGCCTAATAATTCCAAAACCATATCAGTTTACTGTAAAAATTCGCTACTGTTCGCCATTAAAAGCGCCTTACGTTTTTTAATAGCAAAATCATATTCTTAACACTTGTTGCTAGCGATCTGATTATAAGGTTTCATGAAACTGTTTGAGTCTAGTCTGTTGTAATGACAAGTTCTTTGGATTTTTTATTTACAGCAATTGAATGTGCCAATATTCTTAAATATAAAACACCAAAAATCATTGGTGTAAATGAAGTTTGATAACAATGCAAACGCTCATACTAATATTGGCCATGTCATTTCGCCACAAAATGTTGGTCATCCCATACTAAACTGATCACGTGATCTATTTGATTTGTGGAAAGTCGTTTTTTTTTACATATTTGGCCATGTGTTCCTTAGATGAAGTTGTTCAGTTGCAAGGACTGAACACATCCTCAAAATTTGGAAGGTATGTTCAAAATGACCCGATATATTCTACTTTAATGTAAATTTAATTCTGAATCACCTGATTTTTTTTCAGGAAGATTACACTTTTTCAGATGTTGACTTCATAGAGACTTGGTTAGGTCTCGAAGACGTATTGAAGCAGGGGCTGGCCAAATCTATTGGTATTTCGAACTTCAATCAGACACAGATTGAAAGATTGCTACAAGAGGGGTCAGTCAAGCCCGCAGTTCTCCAAATCGAGGTATTTTTGCACATGAAGTCTTTTAAGCAGGGCTTCAAATATCGTTAAAAATTAGTAACGTTAAAAAAAACGTTAAAAATGGATATTAATAACGGTAAAACAGAATGTAACGTTATTTTTTCGTTCCTTGATAACGTTATTATGTAACTGTAAGTATAAAAATATTTAAAAGCAATGTGTAATTGATGTTGACGCCGCCGTGACGTGATCAGTCTCTGCGGTAGGTACTAGGTAGTAGAGGTACCTACCTACAACAGGCTAGGCGCACTCCGCGGTTTAGGTACGAAGCTACAAGTAGCCGGCGGGTCCGTCCGGACGGACTTATTTCAGAGGCTGCCGCGTGCCGGCTGGGTCGCACGTTAGCAGTTCGATTTCGATAATCACGTCACTCGCCGCGTTCGCATATTGCCGCGTCGGTCGTTCGTTCTCACGTTTGTGATATAATAACCAAAATGAAGGCATATTATATCGCAATGGGCTGCCTTTAATACTAATAATAAAAAGGATCCGAACCTCACGTTTTTCACACTTCCAAAAGTTCCAAACGACATCGAAACGTACCTAATAATAGTGCTTGTCTACTACCTAGTTAGTATTTAGTATCCGTTACGTAGTACTGCGTATTTGTCTTATTTGCTAAATAATCTTCACCCAACTATTTATTGAAATAATAATTTATAGATTACGAGTAGGTAGGTAGGTACTTACTTACTAACGTACTTTCAAAATAAACTAAATTATTAAGGACAATAATTTGATTTCGTAAAAAAGCAAATTGCCTCAAAGTTAGCTTGTATAGTTTGACGTGGCGTTGACTGTACCTAGCCTAGGTTTTTTGAAACTATTTAAGTACCTACACATTTTATTTCACAAACACATAACTTGTAATAAATTAAGTACCGATTATTTAATTTATTATTTATAAGAAGAAACCCTAAAGTCGTTAGAAGAGATAAGGGCTTCGCGATAGAAAGAGAGGCAACTTCTAGGTGAATATAACTGTAGGTAAGGGAGCGGTGTGCGACCTGAATTGCACTTTATTGTGTATGGTATAGAGTCGCTACTTATTTAAATGACTTTGCGGAGTGGATCTTCTGTACTTGTACTATTATGTATTTTGTGCCTACAATACGCAATATTTATAAAATTACCGTTAAAAATAACGTTATTTTCCCCTGATTTCATCGTGTGATAAAACTAAAATAATAAATTTTTTTTATTTTTTTCCCTGTTCCATCATGTTTTTTAAGGGTCCGCAGCGATCAAGCTCAAATTCATCAAAATCGGTTACTTATGCATATTCCCTATTATCCCACATATTGTTCAGTTGCGTAGACACTTGTATCACAAAACTGCGCCAATTTTAAGACACAATATCCACTATGAATCAATGAGACACCGAAGCGGACTCGATAAAATGGCTTCAAAAACCCTGTCAAAAGTTACGGAAACCATTACAGTAATCCCAGTACCTTATTGAATGGTCTACGATGTGCTTACAGTCCATGTTTTTTTCAGGTCCACCCTACATTGATTCAGAAGAACTTAGTGGAGTACGCACAAGAGAAAGGCATAGTAGTGATGGCTTACAGTCCTCTCGGGCCGTTGGTGTCCAGATTCGGCATGCAGATATCTGGACTGAAGATAGATGACCCAGTGCTAATGGAAATAGCTAACAAGTACAACAAGACTACTCCTCAAGTCGTTTTAAGGTGGTTGGTAAGTAGAACTCGCAGACGTAATAGAGAACTATACTAGTCTAGAACTTTGTTTCTTTTTCATTAAAAACATTATTATAATAATGTTTGCCCCGTTACCACGGCAGCTGCAAAGGTGCCGAAACGTTGGGAAAATAAAAAAATTAACCAAATACCAAGTAATTACGAAAATACTTAAAAAAACCGCTAAAAAGGGTGTTTATTTCAAGTAGAACTTGTTTTTTTTTCATAGCAACTATTTTTTTATTTATTTACTAGCTTCTGTCCGCGACTTCGTCCTCGTATCCACGCGAGATATGCATTCGAGAAAACCCTTAGGGAACCTTTAACCAGGATAATAGTATTCTGTTTTAATTTCATCAAAATCAGATCAGCCATTTTTACATGACTAACCGGGTCCCCCGCTGCCTCCCTTTTCCTCCCCCTCCCCCTCTCTCACTTTCCCCTCTAACTCTCCTTCTCCCCTCCCTCTCTCTCCCCCTCTCGTCATCATCATTTTAGGGCCTTATTTATTGATTCAATTTCTGTACAAAATATGTTAGGTATTTATATTAGTTGCTTTTTTTTCTAGGTTGACAGAAATATAGTGCCTGTGGTCAAAAGTCTCAACGCAAAGCGCCAAGCAGAAAACATCAATATCTTCGACTTCAAATTGACTGAAGAAGAGATCAAGAAAATAAACGCCTTTAATAGCAATACTAGAATTTTCCTGACATCATTTTGGCAGAATCATCTTTATTATCCATTCGAAAAGATAGATAACCCTATACCAGATCCGTTTGTTAAAACAAATTAGTATTTTTCGTGTGAATAAATCACTTCTTTAATTTTATAGGGTGTTTCATTTAGTAGCATTTCATCATAGCGTCGTAGCTAGGAGCTGGCAAGGCTGCCAGGGGCGCAATCCTTAGAGGGCGCACTTTGCTGACCCATAGCTAGAAAATAAAAGTAACCTAAAAAAAATAAAAGCCTTGGGGCGCAACACTCAAATCTTGGCAGGGTCGATTATCCTAGGAAATGGCTTAGGGCGCAAAATTCAAATCTTGCCAGGGGTGCTTTATTGTCCTAGCTCCGACGCTGATCATATTATAATTTAGTACTATGAATATCTTATTGATACCGCATAAGAAAATAGAAGGAATCAAAAGAGAGTTTTCTTATAAGCATAGGGAAAAAAACACCATTTCCAAGAGAACTCAAAAATTACAAAACCATAATAAGGTACTTTGCACTGCAAAGCCGCCCAGCCGATTACTATGTACCTACCTTATTTATTGAATTGGTGCGTTTATATTTTTTAGAGAAGATTCGACCTTAACCAAATATGATTCAAAATAGTTTTAGCTGTGTTTCAAAATAGATGAGGTACAGTACGAGGCAAATATCTTGAAATCGGGTAGGGTACGCATACCGCTACGCATGCCCGCGTAGCGGTGAGGTACGCGGGCGGCGGGAGGGGCGCGCGCTATTGGTCCACTTCGCATTTGGTCCATTTCGCGAAACGTCCATTTCGCATTTGGTCCATTTCGCGGAACGTCCATTTCGCATTTGGTCCAATGAGGGCTTTTCCAAAGGACTAAAAACTGTAGGATCGATAGATGGCGTTGATAAATTAAGCACTGTCAACTTATGCAGGCCACACACCATCCAATCGATCGTCCAATCGGCATGAAACTACCGATTGGATCCAACCAAACTGACCGTGTGTGGCCGTGGATCGGTTGGACAATCGAACTGACGGAAAAATCAAAATGGCTGGATCATGCCGATTGGATCATGCCGATTGGACGGTGTGTGGCAGTGGGCAATCGATCGTATGATTTTCTTATCCGACTTCAAAAAAGGAGGTTCTTTATTCGATTGTATTTTTTTTTTGTTTTTCTTTCATTTTTCTTTTAACCGATTTCAAAAAAGGTAGGTTCTCTGTTTGACCTGTATCCGCGATTATCTCACGTTTGGCTGAACCAATTTTAATGCGGTTTTCAGAAAAGTATTTGTTGAATTTAGGAGAAGGTTTTAGTATTTTAACCGACTTCAAAAAAGAAGGAGGTTCTCTTTTGGATTGTATATATATTTTTTATCATTGTTCGCGCGTATCTTCGATATGGTATATGGACCGATTTTGATATTTTATTTTAGTTCAAAGAATTTTCTTGCGACAATTTTTTTTTAAATCTATTCAGCAGTTCTCAATTCAAGTAATCCTGAAAATACTATGATTAACCACCTTGATAACTTTATTTATGAACCGAATTATACCACTTTTTGTTGGAAAATGGATAGACAGCGTGAATATTGAAAGTGAGTAATGGCATTAGCATTTTGAAAATATATAGAGTAAAAAAATATTACACGCATAGGTACATACCACCAAAAAGCTGAAAATAAATAAGCTTTAAAAAAAGGAAAAATCTCTTTCAAAACCTAAAAATAAAAACAAAAACAACTTTCAAATTAAAATAACAATGATAAAACATATATTATATACAATCGAATTAAGAAATTCCTTCTTTTTTGAAGTCGGTTAAGAAAATCATACGATCGTTCGCCCACTGCCGATTGGACAGTAGAATTGATCGTGTGTGGTGTGTATGGACGAGCTGCAGATTGGATCCAATCGGTAGTATCATGCCCATTGGACGATCGATTGGATGGTGTATGGCCTGCATTAGGCGCGTTCAGAATCTACGCTCCGAGTGCAACCAAAGTTGTATCAACCGAACGTCACGCTCTAATGTTTGATACGCCGTTTGGTTGCACTCGGAACGTAGGTTCTGAACGCGCCTCAGTTGACAGTGCTTAATTTATCAACGCCATCTATCGATCCTATAGTTTTTAGTCCTTTGGAAAAACCCTCATTCGCGGAACGTCCATTACGAATTTGGTCCACTTTAGATCTATGTAAAAATAATTAAAACAAAATTATTTAGCCACTTCCAAATGCGAAATGGACCAGATGCGAAGTGGACGTTTTTTCGGCAAGTGGGCCGAATGAGAAGTGGACTATATGCGCCTAAACGCCCAGCACGCGTAGCATCATAGAGTACATTATGCGTAGCATGAGCAAACGGGACTCTTGTCTACGAAGACTTGTCGTCTCGACCCTCTAGATTGCTGAGCACAGTGGTGGGACTCGCTCTCAGAATTTTACAACCTTTTTATGTCTTTTAATACAAATATCAGTTTTAAAATATAATATTTTTATTTCAACATCAATAAACGACGAAATTATCTGAAATGATTCGAAATGATTTAGTCTAAACATGATATTTATTTTTTAATAAGTTCTAAGATAAAGAGACACTCACAAAAGCTTTCACTTCCGTAGACAAAGCTCTCTCGAGCTCGAGAAGAATAATGTTGCCACTAGTAAATATTTATAATTATTTCCATCATTTCTCTTAAAGGGCGTTCCTTTCTATACGTTTCACGCCGCAAAACTCTTAAAACCGAGTTAAATATAGCCGTATGGATATAGTTCGTTTGCCTTCCTTTTATTGAGAGATTTTTGAAAAGATGACACAGACCAACGCACTTGTTAATTTAGTAATAAATATTGAAATCAATGTATGAAAATAATTTTAATTTACGTTTTTAAGTAAATAAATTAAAATTAAGTAAAATAAAAGAAAAAAAAATACTGAAGGGAAAAAAGTGTAATATTAGGAAACAATATTATTGAATAGGTAGGTACCTTTTTACAAAAAAATATTTATTGTATTATTTCAATTTACAAAATTTATGAAAAAATTTAAGAATAAAAAATACTTATTCGTTATTTACTACTAGTAAATATTTATTATATTTCTTTTTTTATAAATTTTATAATAAAAAAGAATTACTTAAATACAATTTTTCATTTTTTTTCTTTCCGGAAGCCGGAGCTGTTTTTGTCGTTTGTGCTGTAACTTCTCTTCTTACCTTTATAAAATATAAACACGGACAACTTAGATTTATTTTTATTGCGAAATTAAAAACTCAGAAAAAAAATAAGTCGACAAATCTTTCTCGACCACTCGAAGGGTGGTAGACAAATTTCTCCCACTCAACTGTCAAATTAATGTCAGTTGAAGACAAAAGCTAGTGTTTGTCGACTTTTGACATTAGGCCACGACAAAGAACAATGCGAGTCTACGGTTGTAAAATGCGAGCATGAGTATCTCGATCTCAACCCGACAAAAGTGACATTTCGGTGTAGACAAGCCATTGTTCTGTGAGTCGAATCTTATCTCGATGTTGGTCATGCTACGCGTGCAGCGTCGGTCCACCTTGTCGGGGGTCTACCCACGGAGCTTCGTCCGGTGCGCGGTCGCAATTCCAGAACCTTTCCGCCCCAACGGCCATCGGTCCTTCTCGCTATGTGTTCTTCCGCCTACTGCCACTTCAGCTGAGCAATCTTTCGAGCGACGTCTGTTATTTTAGCTTGCTTGCTAAGTTGCTTGGTTACAGTATGGTACGATTGATGGTACTGGAGACCTTTGCTCAATCAACTTCTAGCAACGTAACATTCATAATATCACACATTGGATCCTATTGTTAACTACAGTTGGTATAAAATAATAGATTGTATTGGAATGTACAAAACACTAATTTATTAACATAAATAATTAACACAAAAATCAAATTTGCTACAAACCTGACTATTATTTAAATTACCTATTCTCTCCCTTCGTTGTCCGAAGTCCATGACTAAGGGTGACCAATGGATATCAATGTGTGGAGTCTCTGACCTACTTGTATTGCTACAAATAATGGTAGTGCCTCTCCTATAAAAAATAAAATATAAATAAATTATTGCATTTAAGATTAAGGGGCCATAATAGGAAAACGTGGTTTGCGCGGGCCATTTTTTGATGTAGGAAACGTAAAGTTGTAGCCACAAAAACAACATACGACAGGCTAAAGATCTCTTTATTTAATATTTGTAGCTTTGTGGCAATTTAATACTTGTAGCTACTAGATAAACTTATCTAGTAGCTACAAGTATTAAATTGCCTATAAACATCACAGATGATTGTAAAAAAAACAGAATATCATCAAAAGCGCTTGTCGCGGGCCATATTTTCGGCGTAAATAATAGCGGAAACGTATTGAATTCTACATCAAAATACACTTTAACGTACTGTGCAGTTACTCCAATAACTTTTTTTTCAAGAAAGATAATTGTGCTAAAGTTAATGATGAAAAAACAACGAAAAACATGGAAAAGTGCAGCAGTGAGGTTATTTTCCATAAACTTTACACGTAAAGATAAAGACTTCGCATAACGGAGCCTTAAATTTGATTAAACTATGGTGAAACGGTTATTCCCAGACACCATCACCACCACCACCAATAGGAAAAATACCCCATTCATCACCACTCGTAGGGTTGCCACCTGCCACTACTTGATTTAAGGGTTACCAGCAAAAAAATACGGGTTTTAGATTTTTTTACGGGAGACAATTAACAGCAGTGTTTTAATAAAGACAAATTCCGTCTCCCATTCATAATTGAAAACATACTTTTTCCTCTTCCGCTTACCTACTTTGATTTTGTTTCTCGTCATCTGTGTTCCAATTTATCATCACTTGAACCACTTAAATCGCTCATTATTTAGGTAAGCACAGTGTTAGTTTAGTAACAAAGCACACGTGCCAGCCAGCCACAACATTAAAGGCTCCAGCACACCGGATGCGTAAGCGTATGCGTAAGCGTGCACGTAGACGTACCATGACGTTGTAATCTCTGAAACCTTATGAGACATGGCACACCGCTTGCGTAAAGTACGCGTGCACGTAGACCGATGCGTAACCCTACGCATTGCAGCTCTCATGAGACAACCAGGCTGCGTACTTACGCAGAGCGGAACGCATTGATGACGTTGTACTCAATGGCATTCCCTATTGGACGTCACACCGAACAAATACAAACACGCACGTATCTTTCCTGCGCGTCACTACGCGCGTAACCACGCGCGTGACTACGCATCCAGTTTTATTTGTTTACAAATAGTACCGGTACTAACGGTAGTAAGTGGTGTTTTATTTTGTTTTTAAGTAATGAATAACGATATTGAAGAAAAATTGTTTAAAAACAAAAAAACCGACTTCAAAAAACCTGAAAACACAATACCTCTAAAAAGTAAAATTAAATACCTCTAAAAAGTAAAAAATAATTTTCAAATCATTAGATACGCATATCATTGTAATAAAACACGTCTAATGAAGTCGGGTGGGGCTCTTAGAATAAAGAAGTTGTCTTCTAGCCCCACCCGACTTCAATAGACGTGTTTTATTACAATGATTTTTAAACAATTTTTTATTTTTTTCTTTTCAGTGTAAGTACCTTCTGTATTAGGTAGTTTTACCTTTTACCCAAAGTATGTATATTATGTAAATATAAGCGATGATGTAATGTATTTTTTTTTTATATTTCACACTTTTGCGTGGTGTAATACCACTAAAAACTCAATTTCCACTGTTCGTGCTGTTTGTTGTTAAGGAGTTCCGTTGTTCCTTCACAGTTCAAGTCTAGTCCAAAACGTCCTTGACCATAGTTAGATACCTAATTTGTTTAAGATTGTCATAATCCTAGCAATATTTCAATCACTACACAGTTTCTATTTGATTTTGAAGAGTTCCCTTGTGTATCTTTAAAATCCAAGGTCCAATAACAATGAAATCAAAATGATATCATCACTAAAGTGCCCTCTTTCAAACAAAAAAAGAATCATCTAAATCGGTACATAAACAAAGAAGATATGGTCGATCATCCGTATAAATTCATAAAATGGTAACGAAAACGACAGTATTTTCAAGTTTTCCTTAAAAATACTGAACCGATTTCAAAATTTCAAAAAATGGGACCAACTTGGGAACAAACCTGATCTAATAACGTTTGAATTATTTCAATCGGTTCAGCCGTCTTCGAGTAATCGGTGGACATACATAAAAAAAAAAACATACATACAGCCGAACAGAGAACCTCCTCCTTTTTGGAAGTCGGTTAAAAAACTAATTGAATCAGTGCGAAAAAATTAGTCCATTTACTCAATCTTCGTCTGACATCGCGCACTAGAGTCGCAAACATGGCTGCCGCAGCGGCTGGGTACGCAAGGGACAGGTTGCGTTGCGTGCCGCGTAGACGTATGCGTAACCCGCACCCTGATTATCTAAAAAGAAACTATTTAGCGACCGGTTGGATTCGATATACATTGCCACTTTTCTTTGGTATGTTTTTTTTTAACCCAAAAAGAAGTAGCAATGGATCACGATCATCTGTGAACTGCAACCAGTCGCTAGGTGGTTTTTAATTAGATAATCAGCCCGCCGGTGTGTCAGGGGGTTACGTGCGTAACTACGCGCGTGTACACGCACGCGTAACCACGCGCGTGTCTACGCATCCGGTGTGCCCAGGCCTTAAGGCGAAATACACTCCAAAATCAATCGCGCGAAGGTGGGATAGTGTTCGGAATTTTTAACTTTATTATTCGAAATCCACAAAAAACGAGATGGATTTTTTTTCACTAATACTTCAAGGTATTTGCTATAAATCCTTGGGACCGAAAACACGATTTGATTAACTTTCCTCGATAGAAAAAAATCGCAAAGTAAGCTCTAATTTCGCATTTTTAGACACGTTTCTTAGACTAAAAAGCTGTACCATTTAATAGTTATCCAAAATTTATTTTTTTCTTTTGTGTCCTCTTATTGTTCATTAAATATGTGATGGATGCTTGGGCTCATTTTTTGAAATAATAACATACATAATTTAATAAAAATACCTAAACACAAAATTATGTTCGGTTTGCGCAGTTGCATGTCTGTCGCACTGCGCCCGCGTCCCCTCAGTCGGCCGCCGAGCCTCATCGCGAGCAGACATGTACTACTTTTTGCCTGGCTGCGTTGCGATTTATTTGTGAGGAAAAAAAATGCCGAATAAGCGAAAAAAATTATAATTTCGAAGCGTAGCTTTAAAAAAACAAAAATATAGTAAATTCAAAGGGTAATTATTATAATTCTTTTATTTATTTTAAAGTAGGATCTAATTTGATTCATTGATTTCATTTGATAGTTCCACTCAAACAACGCGGCGAAAATTCACAGTTTGCCGTAACATGCACAGTACTCGCACTAAATTCAGCCACCGCTTCTTCTTATTTTTAGGTCCATACTTATATAACCTTTTCAATAAAAAGCTAAATATCTACCCACTGCCTAGATCGGCTTGCAAGCGATTAATTTACAAATGGCTGCAATCACTATCTTATGATGAAACTGAAGAGTTGCTGACTACACTATAATGTTAATTTTATCAGGAATCTTTTACAAAGCTAACACATTACACTCACTCACAACCATTAACACACATATATAGATATAGGTAATCACACATACACTATCACACACCATACACACACACACACACACACACTCACACACACACACTCACACACACACACACTCACACACACACACGGCTAATACACATTCACTTTTTTATTGTTTTTCCTTTATTTTATTTTTTATTGTCTTTGATCAAAGTAATACATAAAATATTGTGCTCATTTTTGTTTAAGACTTGCTTTGACTAGTTTAAATTGCTATGTCTGTGGAGGGTTATGGCGCTGAATGCTGAAATACAGGTTTTTGCCTAGTTCGGCAGCAGAGGCTTATAATATTAAGAATCTGTTATCTAGTCCTAAGTTGGTATTATATAAACATCTGTCACAAATTGGTTGGTCAATAAAACAATTTTTATTTATTATTATTTATAATTAGTAAATTCGACACTTGTAGCAACGTCTGAGTAGCGTAGCGGTTAACTACACAAGCAACGTATACAAGACAGGACACTGTCATCGTTCGACAAATACCGAGTTCGATCCTAGCAAAGATCACATTTTTCTTTTTGTGTTTTTTGTTTCGATTTACTCTTTTTTTATTAATATTTTTGTTTTATATAAAGAATATTACAAAAATGACAAAATATATACGAAAAAACACATTTTCAACAATTATAATTTCAAGCATTTCTTTTCATTAGTTCCGCTCAAACCTCCAGAGACGAAGATGGCCTTCCAAATCAGTGTTTCAAAAAATTGCCACGAGTGGGCGCTCTTTTCCCAATATATTATTTTGGGAAAAGAAAAATTTTACTCTTTGAGAGAACTGATTGCAGATTGGATCACAAAAAAATGTAGATAACATTGTATAAGCATGTAAACATTCTAAAAATATGGTAAAAATCATCAAAATCTTTGGTACGACAGAGGATCGAACTGCGGAACTCTCGCATATAAGCCGACCAGTCTCACCACTACACTTGTACTATTATTTATTCTGTGCCACTACGCCGCCACGGGTACTAATTTTTATTTACGAGTATTATAGACGCAACAATGACTCAGGACCATCTGGCGTGGTGCTAGAGGAGCTTCAACCAGCTGCACCTTGTATTTTTAAATTTGAGATTTTTGCATTCACAATGCTGTTTTTTTTATACAATACTAAATAATATAGGTAGGTAGTAGAAAAAAATTGAATCGCACCAGATCTATTCTCAGACGGGAATCGAACCATCATCTGACTCGGTAGCTCAGCGGTCAAAGCATTGTCCGGGATGCGATATTAGAAATGCCTGTAGGGTACAGACACTACCTGCTCTGTACCGCTCTGGGTTTTTCTAAAAAATAATGTCGAAAAAGCCTGTGTGTTTCAGAGCATCGCTTGCTCTGTAGCGCGCGGGGTTTTTCGACTAAAAATTAAATAATGTCACCCTAAAAAGCCTGTGGAACACAGACAATTCAGAAAATTACAGTCGTGGTTAAAGTATTCCTTCTATATGTTTAGGTAATGTATGTAATGTAGAATATTAAAATAGTGATTTCTAGTCATACTAGCGATATTTTTTTTTAACAAAGTGGTATCATTTTTTAGTTTATCCTACTAGTAATATTAATTTATTGTAAATGTTAAAATGTTTTTTCTCTCAAACCCATAAAAATGGCAGGCTATGCTAAATGGGATGGATTGGGATAAAAGGCACACAGATAGTATTTTTAACCTGGATTAAAATATAGCAGACTTTAGTTCCTAAGAACGTTTCTTGGATAATTAATAAATAATACCTAGTTACGTTTTATAGTATTACTAATCTGACATAATATAAATGTGATACTAAATGTGTTTTTCATTTCGATTTATTCTTTTTTCATCGATATTTTTGTTATAAATAAAGAATATTACAAAAAAGACAAAAATACATATTAAAAATACATACAGGCACCGTAGCACCTACTCTAGCGCCGCCAATACATTTATTTTTATTACTCGTAAACCAGGTAAATATTAAAAAAAAGCTAAGATCGTGGCCTCCTAAATGGTCTATATATATTTTTTTTAAATAATTCTTCAACAGTTTTCATACTTTTAGTAAGTTTTGAAATCCGTTCTTGCCAAAATTAGCCACTTTGAGCTAAAATGGATTTTTAAAATTACAAAAAGAATTGAAACTGTTGAAGAGTTATTCGAAAAATATATGAGACAATTCAAGAGGGCATGATTTTAGCTTTTTTAAATTTTGACTTTGTTTACGAGTAATAAAAATAAATGTATTGGTGGCGCTAGTAGTAGGTAGTAGGGCGCCTTAAGAAACAAAAAACACATTTATATCAGTGATTATAATTTTCTTGTTAACAGAAATAGCCAGCAAGATTCTTTATTTCCTATATTACAAAAGTACTCTTTGATGTGGGTATACAAGACAGCACGTTAAGTTAAACAGTTGAACTGTAAAACAGCTTTGATTACGTACGGCATAAAGGCGGTCATAAGGTCAAGTACCTTTTAGTCTAAATCTGATGTGCTGTTGACTGTAGGTATTATCAAACGAAATAAAAAAAAATGAAATAACGTTCGGCTGTTGGTTATCGCGCTCGGAATTTGCGAAAAACTAACAAAATACTTTTCTTTTATAAAAATAACTATTTTTGTAAAACTCTCAATTAAAATTACTTATGTTAGTTAGATTGTGAAAGTTAGATTGTGCTATGCCGTTTTTGAGAAATTTTGCAAATTACGATAAAAACAGCTGTTCTTTGGGGATTTTTTTCTAAAAGGACCTACCAAAAATAATTTTCATCACATATTTTTTAACGAGTTAAAAGTTCTTTTGATAAGATAGATTTGATATTTTAGTTTAAATATCCAAGTTTCACGACACTTAGTCCCTTACGCGTAGTTTCACGACACTTAGTCCCTTACGCGTCTGTATAGCTCAGGGTATTTATATTTAGAAAATCACTGTGGATCACAGCGCAAGGTGTCTGTGTTCTACAGGCTATTTATGGTGATATTATTAAATTTTAAGTTGAAAAACCCCGCGCGATACGGAGCAAGCGGTGCTCTGAAACACACAGGCTTTTTTCGGCATTATTAATTAGAAAAACCCAGAGCGGTACAGAGCAGGCAGTGTCTGTACCCCACAGGCATTTCTAATATCGCGTCCGGGATATCCAAAGGTCGCGGGTTCGATTCCCGTCCGAGAATTGATCTGGTGCGAGTCGAACTTTTTCTACTATATTATTTAGTATTGCACCTTGTATAATTCAGTCTCCCAATCACGGATGTTCAGACGAGTTAACAAATAACTCAATGTAAGTATATGTATATGGTAGGGTGAATACGCCAAATACCAGCCCCCCAAGGGTTTTCAACTTTGAATCTCTGATGCTACTACAATTAATTCAACATTAAATTAGTAAATTTTTTTTCTTAAACCTATGTTAGTAAACAATACCGTAACTACTTTTTAGCCCTGTCGCTATTTTCAGCCATCTGCCTTTGAATGGGACAGTTGGTCTGGAATCTGGATGCAAACACCTTCAGGATGCCATTGCCACTGTTGACGCTGCAGTAGGGAAGCAAGTTTTTTGCGCATAATCGCATGGAATGGAACCCTGTGTGACTGTCAGCAAACATTTTTGATGGACTACAGTGAAATAATAATAATGCTCGCTTTCACCTCGTGGCTTTTTTCTTCATAATATACCGACCCTGTTTCTTGGTCAAATATATTGTAATCATGAGCACATGCTAGACCTTATTTTAGCAGCTGCCTTTATTCGAAAAACAACAAAATGAATGACGATTAGATTTGGAATTGACACTGACTTATTTGTTCCTGTTGTGGTACCAGACATAGTTTTTTTTTCTCTTTATTTAGTTTGGGGCTTTTATCCATATGGATACGCCAGTCCCATTGTATCTTCTCACAATACGATACCAACATAATTGTAACCAATGTAAAAACAGTATGTATTAAAAAGTAAGTAGGTAGGTACTTAAAATTACTTAGGTTGACATAGATTTTACTAAACGTAAAGATTTTTTTTAAAACAACATTAGTAATTAATACCGATAGAAATCTTATTTCTAAGCAAAAGTAAAAAAGTTTGCTATTTTCAGCCACGTAATAATAATGTATATTTTATTGTAGCTAAGCTTATTTTTGTAAGCATGTTGATAATAATAATGACGTAAATTTTTGCACTCTAAAATGTATATAATATCATCAAAAGTTTCTGACTTCATTTTTCTTTATTCTATGCCGAATTTAGGGACATAAATTTTCGAATTTAGGGCAAAAGCGGCCGAATTAAATAAAATTGCGTCACTCGTCAAACTTTAATTTTTATTACTATTATTATTTTATTGTTTTTCTTGCAATTATTATAGATGATGATCATAATTTTATCTAGTTTCCATGAAACTTAGTCTGGGTCACTATTTTGACAAGAAAACAGCAATGCAATGTTAAAAATATAAAAATCCTAGATGGTGGCCAACTGTGTTGTTTGTAGGCTAGTGTCGATGAAACTCGGTTTAGAGCACTATTTTGACAAGAAAACGACAACGCAATGTTAAAATTATAAAAAAATCAAAGATGGCGGCCAATTTTGCTATTTGTTGGCCTATTTCGATGAAACCCGGTTTGACTTGTAATTTTGAATGACATTAATGTTGACATATTATATTTATCACTATTATGTTTTGCATGCCAGCTCCTGGTGAATGTGATGTGACCATATGAAATATTTTAAGACCCTTATGTACCGCAGTCTAGCAAATAAATTTTTGATTCGGGTTCTATTTTGACAAGAAAACAGCAACGCAATGGTAAAAAACACAAAAGGTTGAGACTCTCTCTGAAAGGCAGCAAACTCTGTTTTTAGGTTGATTTCGATGTAACTCGGTTGAAAAAAGAAGTACAAATAAAAAGTTGGCCGCTATCTTGGATTTTTTTTTTATTTTTAACATTGCATTAAAATTTTCGAATTTTGGGCAAAAGCAGCCAAATTAAAGAAAATTGCTTCACTCATCAAACTTTCATTTATTATTATTATTATTATTTTCTTGTTTTTCTTGCAATTACTATAGATGATAATTATAATTTTATCTAATTTCGATGAAACTCAGTCTGGGTCACTATTTTGACAAGAAAACAGCAACGCAATGTTAAAAATATAAAAATCCTAGTTGGCGGCCAACTTTGTTGATTGTAAGCCGATTTAGATGAAACTCGGTTTTTGGTACTATTTTGATAAGAAAACAGCAACGCAATGTTATAAATAAAAAAATCCAAGATGGCGGCCAACATTCTTGCGATAAAACTCGGTTTGGAGCACTCTTTTGACAAGAAAATAAGAATAAAAAAATTAACGATGACGGCCAACTTTGTTGATTGTGGGCCGATTTCGATAGAATTCTGTTTGGGGCACTATTTTGATAAGAAAACAGCAACGCAATGCTAAAAAAATACAAGTACAATTCATAGATTACGGCCAACTTTTTTGTTTGTCGGCTAATTTCGATGAAACTCAGTCTGGGTCACTATTTTGACAAGAAAACAGCAACGCAATGTTAAAAATATAAAAATCCTAGATGGTGGCCAGCTGTGTTGTTTGTAGGCCAGTGTCGATAAAACTCGGTTAAGAGCACTATTTTGACAAGAAAACGACAATGCAATGTTAAAATTATAAAAAAATTAAGATGGCGGCCAATTTTGCTGTTTGTGGGCCTATTTCGATGAAACCCGGTTTTGTTCTATTTTTTATTCGACGACCTCCGTGGTCGAGTGGTTCGCACGCCGGTTTTCAAGGCGTCACCATCTCTTGAGGTCCCGGGTTCGATCCCCGGCTCGATCAATATAGAAAATGAACTTTTCAATATTGTCTCAAGGTCTGGGTGTGTGTCATACCACCGTTGTTTATGATTTCCATAACACAAGTGCTGCAGCTACTTACTTTGGGATTGGAGCAATGTATGTGGTGTTGTCAAATATTTATTATTATTTATTTTGACAAGAAAACAGTAACGCAATGGTAAAAAACACAAAAGGGGCAGTCAACTCTGTTTTCAGGTTGATTTCGATGTTACTCGGTTGAAAAAAAAGAAAAACAAATAAGAAGTTGGCGGTTATCTTGGATGTTTTATATTTTTAACATTGTATACCTGTTTTCTTGTCAAAATAGTGCCCCAAACTGAGTTTCATCTAAATTGGACCACAAACAATAAAGTTGGCGGCCATCTTGGATTTTTTATATTTTTAACACTGCGTTGCTGTTATCTTGTCAGAATAGTGCCCCAAACCGAGTTACATTGAAATTAGCCCACAAACAATGAAGATGGCCGCCATCTTTGACTTTTTTATTTCTAACATTGCGTTGCTGTTTTCTTGTCAAAATAGTGCCCAAACTGAGTCAGATTAAAAATTAGCCCACAAACAAAAAAATCACACATCTCGTGCCTTTCAAGACCATCTGTTACATTGAAAATGAATTTAATGACTTTTAATAAATTTTTTTTTATTCCATTCTTATAGAACATTAATATTTTATTGAAAGGTAACCTAAGTACTATGTAAGTATATCAAATAAAATCTGAATTTCTTCATAAAGTAACCTAATAAAAAACTAATCAAAATCAAATGCAATATGCGAGACTCTCGCGCCGACTTCATCATCACTCGAATGTGCGATATAAACCCTCATTTTATTGCAATTGCAAACTATGTTTACCTAGGCATCATCATCACACTCTCATTCAGTTTGAAATCGCAGAGTAACTAAGAAAGACATGTGACATGACTGATCAAGTAATTTCAAATCACGAAATTGAAATAACAGCAACCCACGATATAATATTTTGAATCTACTATTCTGTATCTACTCGTAATTACCTATTGTGGCCCTCGGCTTGGCCTCGGGCCTCAAACTAAAACCCTTCTTCTGTTCAACTTTCGCTCAAGATACGTTTATCCGTTTACCTACACACAAAAACTCACTACGACACGCCTAGAGATGTACGCCACGTGTACTGGAGATAATAGCGTCATCTCTTTTGCTCCTACAGTAATTGCTAACAAAAAAAAATCGTTCATATTTTTTGGCTTCAGTGCAGTTAGTTGTAATTGTAACTTTTTTAACCAGGATATATTTTTTGGTGCATAGTAAAAGTCAGCCCTAATGATAATATCGATACTTGGAAACAAATTTTAATTCCTGTACCATACTTTAAAAAAATTGGGTCACACTGCCGTGCAAACGAATAGGTAGGTAGGTAGAAAAGAGATTGTCAAACACTTCGATTAATTCATCCAAAACACTGTAACTTGAGTTACAGTGTTTTGGGTTTATAGGCCTAAATCGATTAATTTAAGTGTCTTTTATATCCCTAGTTTTTTAGTTTTATATAATATATATAAGGAGATATAAGCATATACATACAAAACAATCTAATATAATTTTATTTATGTTTTTTCATGCCAAAACACCCTACCTAATTCAAATTACAGTGTATTGGTTTTACTGATTCCGCGAGACAAATAATTATCGTGTTATCGTTAGCCAAATATGTCGGACCTATCGTGCAGTAGCATTTTCCTCGGAAGAGTAGCTCTATGATAAATGGTCGTACCAGAGCCATGTCACGATCGCTCTAAAATGTGTGCGAGTGGACGCAGTAAAAAATGCATCCGGTGATTTAATTTTATTGAATCACTAGCGGCCGCCCACGGTTTCACCCGCGTGGTTCCCGTTCCCATGGGAATATCGGAATAAAGAGTATCCTATGTTTTATCTCCTATCTATGTGCCAAATTTCAACCAAATCCGTTCAGTAGTTTTTGCGTGATTCAGGAACAAACATCCAAACATCTAAACATCCAAACATCCAAACCCACAAACTTTCACATTTATAATATTAGTAGGATGTACAACATTATGACCATCCGACCAGTGCTACTATAGCGTCAAAATTAAACAGTAAATCAATTCAAAAGGAAAATAAAAACTTCCACAACCAAGATCATCTTGGCGCTAATAGACCATACGAACGTCGAGTTTAATAACACTGACAAGTATTACAAGATTTATTTAATGAAATAAAGTTATTTTTTTTTATCAAAAAAGAACTGTGGAAATAAATAAAAAAATTCAAAATATAAAATCACTATAACAATCTTTGAAATATAACAAACTTCAATCGTACTACGTCTACGTACCATTATCCCATGTTGCGCGCGTCGCCCGCAGTATCCCGACATTTCGCTACATAAAGCATAAGCTACAGCCCAGACCGTAAGAGTGAGGGACATTTAATATTTTCAAAACGTAGTCCAACTCCATATCTCTAGGGGTTTTTTTAATTTTTTCAATATCGCTATATTTTTGAGAAATTTTAGATTTAGTGAAAAAAGACCCCAAAAAAGTGTGTCATTTTTCTACATTTATGCGATTTTCGAAAAAGTTCTGGACTTTTTAAAAAAAAATTTTCACCATATTGTAGCCCTTGCCAAGACGCATCTTTTGACGCTTATCACATTCACGTAGACCCAAAACTCACGGGACCAGGGGCCCTATTTTTGAATCATTAGAATTCCAAATCGTGTATGAAATTGCGAGATTCGTATGCGAATCCCTAAAATCGCTATTTTTGAATATTCATACTCGTGAATTTTGCAACGAGTGGTCCGACCCACTCGTTTTCGATATTCTACCAGTAGAAATGAAGTGAGCGAGAGAGAAATGCCAAAATCAAATGACTGACAGACAATGACATTATAACTTTTTAATTTACGTTCCATTCCCCCGTAACTCAATACCGGTTTTTAAAATCAACGAGTTATGGCTTTCCGGTTGTTATTTTTTCTGCGTGAAATGAAAAATATTATAAGATTCGAGTTTTAGGGCAACACTCATTTCTATTGTTTCAAAAATACGTAAAATTGGGAGCAATCGAAATTGATTTCGTATACGTTTTGCTTTCGTGCATGAATTTAAGATTCATTTCGAATGATTCAAAAATGCGTCCCCAGGGCGATGTCTCACTCTGGCTGAAATTGGGTACCTTACTGAAACGATCGAAAAAACATTTTCAATGTTAAAATTGGCCGCTATCTTGGATTTTTTATATTTTTAACATTGCGTTGCTGTTATGATGTCAAAATAGTGCCCCAAACCGAGTTTCATAGAACTCAGCCCGCAAACAACAAAGATGGCCGCCATCTTAGATTTTTTTATTTCTAATATTGCGTTGCTGTTTTCTTGTCAAAATAGTGCCCCAAACCGAGTTTCGTCAAAATCAGCCCACTAACAAAAAAAGTTGGTCGCTATCCGCTATCTTGGAATTGTACCTACTTGCATTTTTCGATAAAACGCTATATTATATTACACGATTTACGCTATATATGTTGTGTTTCTCTGTTAGCACAGAGAAACACATCATGGGGCTGACCAAAGAATTTAAAAACAAAATTCAGGTCTTGGTGAGATCTTAACTTTACATATCTAACAGCTGGCAAATTCAAATTTATCAAACTTAAATTTGACAGCTGTCATCTAAAATGAAGATTTCACCAAGACCTTTAATTTTATCATAAACACCATCAGTCTAGGATGAGTACTTTTCGAGAAATTTTCCATGCAATTATTGATCGAGCTTTGTATGGAAAGTAGTTTTTTTTTGTGTGTAGTGTTTTTTAATTCTACATCAATGTGATATTTATTAGACTATTACAGTAAATACCTTTGTAATAAAACTAGCGAATTATTATTAGTATTGGAGAACCTTTTATTATTAACTAAAACATTTTTTTGCAATTACTTTTTGGGAATCATTATTGGCACATTTACCCTACGACATCTCGCCTACAACAGCCTACAGTGCCGCGGGAGTAGCAGCCGCGCTGCGCGGGCCGCATATTCGTAAATAGGTACCCGACGCGTTAGCCACCCGAAGATGCTTTGTAAATAGCAGACGTGTCAGACTAATGCGTCTGCTATTTACAAGACCCCGAAGTGCTTTCTAAACAGCAAACGTACCGCGTCAGTATAATAAAAGAAAATACAAAAGATGTAAATGTTTATTGTTTATTAGAGTTTATTATAGATTTTATAAACTAACTGTCTTTTTCATAAAAACAAGCAAAGTTATAGGTTTATAAAGTGTTATTTTTGTCTTTTGACAAATGATAAATATAAAACTATATTTTAAAGGTGCAACAGCTAAAATAAAAATTATGGACTACCTATGTAAATAAACCTTATATAAATATTGTGTAAGCAATGTAAACATTCTAGAAAAACCATCAAAAAACTTTTGGTCCGACAAAGGATCGAACCGAGATCTCTCGCGTATCAGGCGAGCAGCCTCACCGCAACGCCACAGTGACTTGATATTTTGCGGCAAAATTGATCATCGCTCGATACTTTGATGCTCATCTACGTAAATACGAGCGCTCGGCACTATTATGTATTCTGTGGCTCGGCATGTTTACGAATATGCGCGCGGCCCCCCGCGCCTGCTCCGCCCGCCCGCTGCTTCGCCCCCTCAAAAGCTCGGTAGCCCCGAGCCGTGTTGGTTTTAGACTGGTAGTTCAAATTAAAGTTTTCAAGTTCAACGGCATTTTGTGAGCCATTTTGGCAACATGACTTTTCCGAAGTAAAAAAGCCTGCTAAATTCGGTTTTGAATGTTTCCAGGCCCAATTTTGGTTCCTTTGCCCAAAATTCGGGATGGCGGCCAAAATGGAGCCTTATCTTATTAGAACTCGATTCTGGTCATGTGAGGTGTCCTAGCATAAGTTATCGCGGTCGCTGAACTTAATTTTGATAACCGGAAGTCCGTCCGGGTACCGGAAGTATGAGATGTGGCTCGAGGAGAGAAAATTCCGCCACGCGACTCTAATAAATTTTTTAACACAGTTTCTAGACAAAAATGTTTAACAAGTTTATTATTCTATATAGTGATATAACTGGGCTATTTACCAATACATTTTTTCTCGGGCAAATCTTCATAGTTTTAAATCTGTAGAGGATTTTCGAAAAAAATCAATTGACAGAAAATTCTGCCGCGCGAAACAAAATATTTTTTTAACACAGTTACTAAACAAAAATGTTTAACAAGTCTATTATTTTATATAGTCAAATAACTAGGCTATTTACCAGTATTTTTGTCTGGGGTAAATTTTAATAGTTTTAAATCTGTATAGGATTTTTGAAAAAAAAATGGCTGAGAAAATTCCGCCGCATGATGTAAATTAGTTTTTTAACACAGTTACTAGACAAAAATGTTCAACATGTTTATTACTTTGTATAGTGAAATAACTGAGCTATTTACCAGTCTTTTTTTTCATAGTTTTAATTCTATAGAGGATTTTCTTTAGAGAAATATAGAGATATTTACTTGATTCAAGTCATTCTGAGAGCAAAACACGCTTGAAAAAAATAAAATAATATTCGGCTTGGCAACATTCAGAATTGAATTCAGCAGCCTTTTTTACATCGGTTAAGTCATGTTGCCCAAATAGTTCACAAAATGCCGTTGAAACGGTAAAGGAAGCTGATTTTTAGGACTTTCGCCCAGTCTATTTCGCTAGCAGATCAGTTTGTAAAAAATACGGAAGCTTTATTTACCCCGTATTTTATTTTCGCAATTACGGGTTTCTGTCTTAGCCTGAAAAACGGGGTAACCCGTAAAATACGGAGCATCTGGCAACCTAAATATCATCAGACCATCGTTTCTTGGGTCTGCCTATTTTCCTTTTGCTTTTTGATATTTTAATGGGATATTTTTTCCCATTCATTGGTGATGACTGAGAATGTCCATTAGCCATTTTTAATGTCCCCACTGCTGGGGCACAGGCCTTCCTTATGGGTGGATAAGGAGGACGGGCCATAACCCACTACCCTGCCCCAATGCGGATGGGTAGGTGTTAACGATTGCAAATGCACCCGGAACCAACGGCTTAACGTGCCTTCCGAAGTACCTACGGAGGAGCGCGAGATAATCAATTTTTGGTCACCCATCCCATGACCCTTGCGAAAGTTGCTTAACCTCCGCAATCGCTGGGCCAGGCGCTAAACTACTGCGCCACCGAGCTCCTCAACTGGAATAACCATGGTAAAATAGCAACTCACCAATAAATGTTCCTAAAGCAAATGGCACAAGTGGTACTCCAATGACAGGAGCAGTCATATTGATAAACCAATTGGGCAAAAATACCCTTGAAAATATTATCCATCTCATTATTTTTTGTTTGTTTTTTAAGATTTTCGTAGACCACTGAGCTACTTTCTCGGGAAATAACGTCATCACGAGTTTTTTTAGGAACAGGTTAGATAAGAAGAAACATAAACTTGCGCCTATAGCTGAACAGCAGCAAACTAACGGTAATGCTAGATATATTGGAAACAGGAACCCTGATATTATGCCTAGAAAGAAAGATCCAGGTATTGCAAAAGTTTGCAAACTGTTAATAAGTTAAGGAGTTATTATGAGGTAAGATTAGGGATGAAGATAATTTAGACCACAGATTCTTTTACCCCGTATTTTATTTTCGCAATTACGCGGTTTCTGTCCCTTAGCCTAAAAAACGGGGTAACCCGCAAAATACGGGGCATTTGGCAACACTAAAGTATAGGTACTTACTGCACTACCTGTCCTGTACCTTGATTACGTAAAGCTGTTGCTAACAATTCTCGATTGAAATCGATTGAAAGCGCGGTTGCATTGCTGCTTTAGTTAAGATAGTTGTCACATTGGTTCTAACTAAAGCAGCAATGTAACTGCGATTTCTGTCAGAGTTGATTGCAACAAATTTACAAAATCACCCCCCTGAGCTTGCAACGTCGTAATTTGGAAAATAAATATGGCAATAGCCCATAGTAGAATCAAATTCTACTCTTAGAATAATGACACCTAGAACGATAATTACCTACAAAGCGCGCTGTCAAAAGTGAGGCAACAAAAACAGCCAAAAACAAAAAAAAAACTGAAATCGTTTTCATATTTTTATTGTCCATTATTAAATAATCATGCCTAATAAGTACAAAATAGTTTCAATTTCCCTACCTTAAAGAAATTAATTATTAGATATATTATTGGATTTTAGTTAACTACGATTAGGTAACGTATGAAGGATATAAATCTGAGAACTGAGCCATTTTGGCTCAGTATAAGTTGCCTCACTTTGCATACAAGGACACGGCTTCTAGGTAGGGTTGCCAGATCGGTAGTCCAAAATATCTGGACAAAATTTGAAAATATCGGTATTTTGCGGTTGTTGTCGGGAGAAATAAATATTTAAATTAAAAAAACTAAAATGCCTGCAGGTACATACACAGTAAGAAAAAGGCCGCGCAGCGCGATTTTTAGTCAGTTTAATCCACTAATCTTGTACTCTTGCCTGTCTACAGTAAAATAAAATGGCCGCGCAGCGAGATTTTTAGTCAAATTTATCCACTAATCTTGTAATCAGTGGTTCATCCGCGAAAATTATTGCTTTCTAGAGAACTTTCGGAACAGCTGATTTTCCGGGAGATTTTTTGATTTTTCGGGAGTCGGGAGATCACTTGAAATTTCGGGAGAATCCAGGCGAATCCCGACCATCTGGCAACCCTTTCTAGGTGTAATTATTCTAAGATTCTACTATGATAATGGCGCTGTTCCATTGTATCCGACTGTTTCAACGTTGAACACTCGACCCTACTACTTATTAATTATCAACTTCAGTAATTTCTAACTTTTGTAAAAGGATACTATATATAAACTAAGAACAATCCAAATAATACTTCATAAAAATATTTGTTTTTATGAAAGTCCAAAAATTGTTTGACCCATGCATTTTCATGCCTGAAAAATAACAAACAGAATGTTAATTAATTTACACAGTAAGTAATACTTTTCTTGAATAGTATTTATTACGTTCTGTAAGATTCTTACTCTTCTAATTCTGGAAATTGCTTGAAAGCAAGTCCCATAGCTGCCAAAAAGCATACAAATATTAAAACGAAAATTAATGCATTCGATATAGATAAATTGCTTTTCGAATATTGTGTATCTGTGAAAAAAAATAACATTGGATTATTATTATTATTTATTAGGAACAATACACTGATATTATTTGAATACAAATCTCGTAAAACCAAATAATGGTTTGTCTGCAAGCAAGGGCGGATCCAGGGGGGGGGGGGGGGGTGTCATGGGGGTCATCTTAAGACTGAATTTTGTAAGATTTATCATCAATTAACTTTTGCATTCGCCCCATGATTTAAGGTTTAAAATTTCTGTAAGTATAAGATTATAAATCTTTAGGGGGAAATTATTTTATACTTAAATAATAATATTCCCCGTAAAAAACTCAAAATTTTTTTTATTATATGACCCTGTAGAGAAGTTTGAAACCAAAAAACGTGGGAGAATGCAAAAGTAAGTTGATGATAAATCTTACAAAATGCGCCCTTCAAACGAAGCGTTTCACTTTAGTTTAACTTGGAAAATAATATTTAGTAATTAAACAAACAATATTTAGTAATGAATGTTCGAATAATATTCGAATATATTTGAATATTACTCAAAAGCAAAACAGATGGCCGTAATTACTAAATATTGTTTATATTCGAATATTATTCGAATATTTCTCAAAAGCAAAACAGATGGCCGTAATAGGGAATATGCATAAGTCACCGATTTTGATGAATTTGAGCTTGATCGCTGCGGACACTTATAAAAACATGATAGAACAGGAAAAAAATTAAAAAAAAATTTTTATTTTAGTTTTATCACACGATGAAATCAGGGGAAAATGACGATATTTTTTTTTTATTTTTGGATATAATGCACTTTACAGTCAGATAGAATATCGAATAAGAAATAATATTTTGTATGACACATATGTACTTAAACACAAAATTTAGGGAGATAATTGAAGATTATTGGCTAACACCATATTAAACGCGCCGAAACACTCCTGAAACGTGATGTGTGACGTCACCGTTTTGTATGGAGCGTTTTCGGCGGGTGCTGCTGCGCGCTAACTTCAAGTAACTATATCACGAGAAAAAAACGCAAGAGAAAAGTTTTAATATTACAGTTAATTTTCTCACGCATTATACTTCTGATTAAGATTAAAAAAAATTGATGCATATTCCCTATTACTAAATATTGTTTGTTTTCGGTGAAATTCATTATTCGAATATTCGATATTTTTTAAGGTATTCGTATACCTCCTTAAAAAATATCGAATATTCGAATAATGAATTTCACCGAATATTTGCAAGCCCTAGTAGCAGTGGTAGCAGCTCAGACAGGATTCGGCGGAAGGTGCATTGAGCCGGAATCCCAAGGGGCACAGTTTAAATAATAGCACAAGTGTACGGGTTCGAATCCTGTCTGAGCTGCTACGGGGGTGAGTCGATTTTTTCTGGTATATTTATTAGCATTGTGAATGCCTAAAATCTAAAAATTCAAAATTAGATTGTTTAGTTCGATATTATTTATGAATGTTATAATTAAGTAGAAAGTATAAAATTAAAATACCTACCTAATGAAATGTTTAGAAGGATATTAGGATAGATAGTTAGGGAAAAGGAATAGGTACCTATTTTACTTGTAAAAGAACGTGGACAGAACAGCCTGATGTTCATCCTCGGTTGTCGAAATTCTCGAGATTTCTGTGGATTTAAGTTACCAAAGTTGTGAAGTTGTGTGGAATATATACAAGTCAATGCCCGATTCAAATGTCAGAGGCGTTGCATGCAACCAAGAAGATTGTAGATAAAGTAGGTAAAATAGGTACACCTATGTAGTTCAAACTCTGAACAGGTCATAGACATAGAAAAATTTTCGCTGCGCTCAAGAAGACCAACAAAGCGTGGAAAAGAGAAGTTAACATTATACGGCACTGACCTCTTTTTTTTTCTATTGTATGATTTGACAGCAAAGTTTTTGTGCCTATTTGAAACGCCTCTAGCGTCTGTCTAAGGAACTAATTGGTTGCCATGATGGTCTCTCCAGACACAGACTTTAGTACCATGTCCCTCACGCTATGCTCACGCTACGTCCTACAGCGCCAAAATGGCGGAAATCAAATAGGCACAAGAACAGTTTGACAGCAGCCAGTCTAGTGGAATATATAGAAGTCAATGTTATACGGACACGGTACCTACCTATGTGAAAAAAAGAAATAATAATAATAATAATAAAATAATCTTTATTTCTCTCTCCAACAGTTATAAATTGTTAACTATATTAAGTTATAAACTATTTTAAATAAACTAACATTGGAGAGAACTGGTGCCAGTACTAGGTAGGGTTAGACCCCCCTGTATGACAAGTCACCGGCCTCGATTCCGCTATTTTACAACAAATTGCTATGTCGCAGACACGCCATTGATTTGCTTACGCCATTGGTCTAAAAACGGTATTCTACTAATTTTGAGAAAAACGCCGTCAGCATATTGCTGGCATGTCGTTGGCATCGCATCAGCTCGAATTCAAACCACAAAGAACACAGAGTAGATTATATAAGAGTGGCCACACAAAGACGGATTTCCATTTCGGAACTCCGTACATCTTTTTAACCGACTTCAAAAAAGGAGGAGGTTCTCAAGTCAACGGTATTTTTGGGGTAAACCGGGTGCTAGGTGGTTTTTAATTAGATAATCAGCCTGCCGAACGCAGCTAATCCATACAAAACCTATGGACGGTATAGGTGCCGGCATATAACTTGGCAAGACAAAGATGAGACAAAACATGCGCCGAGTTTAATGTTTGTAGCTACTGCGCATCTCTTGTCTCGTTTTTATCTTGCCAAGTTACGGGCCGGGCAGTATACCACACACATGTGGATTTTTTCGTACGGAATTTTCATATATTATTTTTTATATTTTACATATTATTGTACTTACTTTTCGCTGATCCTGCATTTATTCGTCATTCGTCGATTGCTTTTTTCGACGGAGTGGGGATAAGGATAAGTTCGTGCATGTGCTCTTGTGAGCGACCAATAGCGGACGACCCTCTCCCGCCGCCCGCGCCCCTCACCGCAACGCATGCCCAAAATACGCGTTCAGCGCAATCCCCACCCGATTTCAAGATATATGCCTCGTACTGTACAGAAAAGACACTCCCCGCCCTGCCCCAGGATCAATTACCTCACCCCACCTCGCGAGTTCGTATGCCGAATTGTATGCTAATTTGGTCGTGTGTCAACTCTCATGCACGGCGTGAACGCGCGATATTTATTTTGATAATTCAAATCAAATATGTTCTTTGTTTATTGTTTTCAAAATAAGGATTTTGATAACAATAAACAATTAATTTATAAATGTAATATTGTAGTACTAATATTATAACTGCGAAAGTCCGTTTGTTTGTTTTATTTTTATTTGAGAGCCATTTATTACAGAGAATAACAATGGAACTAGCACACCTGGGCTAGTTTATTGCACAAAAATTTGGAAAAAGTATTTTCTTAAGTTATTGCTCATTCCTGACAAAAGAACAATACGGGTCATTAGCACACCTGCGCAACCTTGGGATTCAAAATTCAATACACAATAAGCCAGGTAATTAAGTGAGCATATAGTCACAAGTAAGAGCACGTCTGCAAAGTACGGGGAATATGAGTGAGTAGACTGAAAAGTTCTCGTACTGTGTACACCGCCTTAGCACAGTTTAACGAATTCTTACTGTGGCCTTAGCGTTTATCTCTGACCAATCACTGTTAAAAAATTGTGTGAGTGAGATAGCGCTCTACTAACTCGTTTCCGTGAACAGACTATAGGTATAGTTCGGATCACGAAAAAAAGTACTTTGTGATCACGAAAGATGACCACAAACGGCGCCCATCTTCGCATCATAACTCATAAAAGAAAAGACCTACGGACAAAATAATATTTTATATATTTAGATAAAATTACTAGGTACTTATATCTATTTGTATATGAAATATTATTCTATCTTTAGTCTTTTTTCATGAGTTATGATGCGAAGATGGGCGCCATTTGTGGTCATCTTTCGTGATTCGCACTATACTAGCGGCGTCAATACATTTATTTTTATTACTCGTAAGCCAAGTCAGTATTCGAATAAAAAGGTAAGATTCATTTTTTTTTTATAATATTTTTATTTATAAAAAGAATATTTCAAAAAGACAAATAAATATAATAAAGAAATAAAATACACATTTTCAGTGATTTTAATTTCATGTCAGTAGTTCCGCAACGATTTCCAGAGGCGCTAGTGGTAGTGGCCTTTCAAATTACTTTACTCTGTGGTAATCAACCATTCATAGGTATTTAATTTTTGTCAAAGTTGGAAATAATCACCAATTTAATTTGTATTTTTCAATTCTGTTATTCTATTTGCTAAGAAAATACAGATTTACCGTTTTTTGGGCTATAAAAGTATCCCAAAATATGAACGTCGAAGACAATGGCAAGAAGCTATGCGATGCAATAATCTCACGACAATCCTCACGGAATATAATCAACTTCATAGGTTTGTTTCACATAATCTCCTTAATATTTTTGTGACTTGTGGATAATAGAATTTTGTGACACCATACTGTGCTTTTGTAACGCGTTCAAGTGCCCCCTTTTCTTTCTGTGAAATGCTCAAAAGTTGATGGATAACCTCAATCATACAATACACTCGCTTCAACATTCTTTTTCTATTTACAGGATTACCATAAACAGTCAAGCCATAAGTTGTGCTCTCAGTGTTTGCTTGGACTCGAAAAAGTGATGTGACTCAAAGAAGACTGAGGACCAAGCACGGTGATTTACTGAGACATTTGAGTAAATTTGATGCAGATGCAACAATATCCATCTCAGTGAATGTTCCTGATGATTAATGGAAGTTAAAATTGCTGATAAGTTGAAATTGGAACTCAAAATGCAACAGTGTCCAATGCAGAGTGCCTTTTTTCAGTCGGAACTTCGATCAAGAATACTCTAAATGTCCAGTCAGAGTCTCAACAATGGTACCTCAAAATCCAGAGTCCCACTTACAAACTGGGCGCTTATTTTGTACAAAGTAAGTTTTATAAAAGACATGATTTTGAATAAAATAAGCTTATTTTGTACAAAATAAGTGATATAAAACCTAAGTTTTACAAAATAAGCTCCTGCTGAACGCTGGGACGAGGGATGCTATGTCGATGTGCTGTTTTAGTTCATGAAGCGTTATCTAGGATATTTTTGATCAAAGAGTGAACCAAGAAGTCAGACAGTCATTCTGAGTGGTGCCTATTTGCCTTTATTAGCTAAATGACTTTATACATTTTGTTACTAAGTTACTGAAATAAAATAAACTTTTAATTTATCATTGAGGTTTTATTTCCTTGTAGGTAGGTAAGTACTCAAATAGCTCCTATACAAATAGTATAGATTTAGTTAGTCTAAATGAAGCCTGTAATATTTCCTATTTTCAATATTTAAGTTATTTTCCCTTCGCGGCACAGTTTTGGTACACCCTGACTAAATTTAAACACATTCAACGGAAACCGGAGCAGTAAGAAGAGTTCTCGTAGTGTCATCATCACAAGGAAATCCAGCTGGATCAAAGAAGGGCGCAGTTTGTTGAAACAGCTATGGGTAGAATTCGCCAATATTAAGGTGATTCCCTGACCGAAAGTGGGGTTTAATAATTTCTATAATATTAATTTTTATAATAAAAATATTTAATAAGTTGTTAATGAAATTATTAAACCCCACTTTCGGTCAGGGAATCACCTTAATATTGGCGAATTCCACCGCATTTTGATAAAACTTTTCGTGGAGTTTTTAGAGCGCATAGTATTTATTAGCATAGTATTTTTAGAAGTTATCACTACATTCCCTCGCAGTCATGTGTAGAGGTAGATAGCAAATGTGTCAAAAACGGCCAATTTTAGCAGTTTTGCTATCTACTTCTAGCAGTGACTATGAGGAAGTGTAATGATACCGTCTAAAAAATAATATACTAGACTATGGGACCTAAAAATTCCATGAGTAGTTTTTATTAAGTTGTGTATTAGAATTACAATATTAAATAAAATTCACCGCGGCGCCGGCGCCACTTTCGGTCAGGAAAGCGCCTTAAATTAACAGGGTTGTTGAGCGCCTTAAATAAACGGAGATATGATTTCCGCGATATCTTTGACTACGGATTAACTGAGGTGGAACATTTTTATAAACTCTGTGTCCGGCAAAACAACCATAAGGGTCGATATTCCGTCTCAGTAAAGCTCTCGCTCGACAGCATTGTAGGCTCTCGTACTCGTGCCGACGCTGTTCCTCCCTGTAGGCCAATTCTAAATACCTCCCATTATTAAATGTGATACGGCATTGTTGTTTCATATCACTTTTACCTGGAGAAAGTAAGAGAAAACGTATTGCTGCACAATTGCTTCTCGATGGCCAATTTTGACAGATGGCGACGATGCCAACGCTATCGGCGCAAACGTCAAATAGGAGGAGAATACATATTTATGTGGCCGTGCTGGCGCTATCGTGACGCCATTGGTTAATAGAATCCCGAATTGTATCGATAGCGGCTACCCAGCCGCTGGGTAGCCGCTATTCAACTCTCAAAACAGGAGCAGAATACCAAAAGTGACATTTTATGCTATTGCCATGCTGACGACGTGCAATTGAACTACATTACATTTAGCGGAATTGAGGCCCAGGCTCACTCCACCCTTCAAATTATAACTAAATTATGGTCGTAGACATTGTTTTACACTGGGTGTTCAGATTATACGAATAGAGAGATTAAATTAGTTACATGGGAATAAAGAAAGTAATTTATAAATAAAAGAAAACGAGAATTTAATTAATTAATGAACTATCGCAAGCAAAGTTACTATATGAATCAACTTATAGAATTATGTCGTCTACCTACATGTGCGCGTATTCGTGTAATTATAATATTTTATGATGTTATTACATTTATTATAGTTGTGATAAGTAAGTATATGTTATACAAAAATAATAATAATGTTTTCGAGATTAGAGTGTGTATATATATATATTTACTGAAGATGTCATTCTATTATTAATAATAATTGCTCTGTAGCATCATAATTGAGCTTTTTAAGCCAGTTGGAAACGGTTTTCTTACAGGTAAATCTAGTCAAGGAATAAATGGATAAAAGGCGGTTACTTTTGTTGTATAAGTGGCCTCCTAGAAAGCAATGAAACCTGTGGGCGAAGCGTTTGTTAAAACTCATAACTTGACAAACTTGGTCTTTGCGTCTCTTATTCGCTAGTTTACTAGGGTCATATGTGGTGCTGATGTGCTTTTTTAGGATAGTGGCCAAGATAAAAGTTTGCCTTACAGTGAGTACATTCCACAATTGGTATGTATTAAACGTTGAGTGACGGAAGGGAAGATAAGCACTCACTTTGAGGATTGCTCTGTGCGCTCGTTCGAGTTCTAGCATATAAGATTTAGCAGAACCACCCCAAGTGGATAAGCAGTATCCAACAATTGACTGGCAAAGTGCGAGGAAAACGGTTCTTAATAATTTACGATCGCCTAGGTGCCTCAGATTCCTGAACACGAAGATAAGCCTACGCAATCTGCTAACCAGCGTCTGTATGTGAGCCTTGAAACTTAGTGCGCTGTCCAAGGTAACACCAAGGTATTTTAAACTATTGCAGCGCTCCAGAGGAGAACAGTCGCATGCCATATCGGAAACGTTATGGTTGTGTCTGTGGGCGGTTATTGTCACATTAGATGGTAGCTGTGCATTAGTAAGAGCAAAAGGAAGGTATTTTGTTTTTGCAACATTTAGAGTGAGGATGTTATCTCTTAACCACTCAGATACTGTGTCGAATCCCTCCTGGGCAAGACGAGTGACCTCATTCCAAGACTCACCGAAGAAAACCAGGGCGGTATCGTCAGCAAAAGCGAAGATGCTACCCTGATTGAATTGGAGCTGGCAAAGGCTATTAACATAAACCAGGAAGAGCGATGGTCCTAGAATGCTACCCTGGGGAACACCAAAGGTAACAGGTTGTTCGTCACTAAGCCAGTCCCCCAATTTAACCCTTTGAACTCTATCAGTAAGATAATTACTAAAAAGTGAGAGTGGTATGCCTCTTATGCCGATGTCTTCTAGCTTTTGAAGTAGAAGGGGGATAGATACAGTGTCGAACGCCTTAGCTAAGTCTAGGAAGATTGCAAGGCACTTAAGTCCCGAGTCCAGCTTGCACACGATCAGGTCTGTAAGATCGTGGACAGCATCATCGGTAGATCTACCCTTACGAAAACCATATTGCGAGGAAGAAAGGATATTGTTTTCTTCTAGGTAACAAACTAGTCTTTTATTTAGTATTCGCTCTAGGATTTTCGAAATGGCAGGGAGTATTGATATTGGCCTATAATTGTCGACACTGTATTTATCCCCAGATTTGTGTATCGGCTTTATCAATGATGTTTTTAGTGCCCGAGGAAAGCAACCAGTATTTATTGCCAAATTGCAAATGTAGGTAATTGGTCTAGTCAATACGGCACAATAATCCTTAATGAGCCTCCCAGAAATGCCATCAATGCCTACCGCGCAATCGTCTCGAAGGCTCATTATTGTATCCGCAACTTCAATCTCATCTGTGGGCAGAATAACAAAGGAACTTCCTCTAGAGCAGGTTGGCACATACTGGCGGGACGAATCACTGTTAATTTCACGAGCCAGTCTACTACCTAAGTCAGCAAAGAATTTGTTGACATCATTTACACTATTTTGTGGTGATTGTTCTGATATCAAGTTTGTGGAACAGTCAACCTTATTGTTTGGATAAGCAATATTGCGTATAGTTTCCCATAGTTTTCTTTTTGAGTCCCCTGCATTATGAATTAACTTTTTTTCGTAATTAGTTTTGGCCTTTTTAAGGATATTATTACAGAAGTTTCTGTATCGTTTGTAAGTGCATCTTAGAATTTCATTTTCGGGATCGCCTTTCAGTTTTTTATGCAGATGATCTCTGTTTTTCATACACCGCAGAAGACCCACAGTAATCCACGGTTTGATTACGCGTTGCCTGTTAGGTATTATTTTGGTAAGTGAATTATCACAAATAGCTCTCTGCAGTATAGAAATCAAGAAGTTGGTCGCAATATTAGCATCAGTTATAAGATATAGAGGCGAGAAGTCAATGTTTTTGATCGCTGTAGCGATGCCCGTGAAGTTTAATACAGTTTTCGTCTTAGGGGTAATGACTAGGTTTTTAGTACTTAATTCAAGGTTGAGTATCACTGATGAATGGTCCGTTACTGTAGATTCGGTTACATAACAATAAGCCTTTAATTGGGTTTTCAACATAACGTGATCAAGGCAAGCTTGTTCACGTGTCGGCAGTGTATGACCTGCCAAAATAGAGTGACCAGCCAGCATGTTAAGATATTCATTTCCACTACTGTCAATAAGCTCTGGCCGGATATTTATGTTAATGTCACCCATGATTATTATATTTTTGTAATTGGTTAATTTAGAAAGCAATAAGTTTAATGAGTCGAGAAAGTTTGTAATGTTACGATAACTAGGGGAGCGATAAAGTCCAATAATACATGTATCCACATCAAGGTAGATAATCAGTCCACTAGAGTCCTCAAGAGACAACTGCTCAATCTTTATCTTTAGATTTTGTTTAGAGTAAACAACTACTCCATCATTTCTATTTTTATTCTGACTCGTTATAGTATAATCATAACTTGGAATAGTGGGTATTATGGGAGTCACCTGTAAGTAACATTCTGTTAGAATAATGATGTCCCAGTCAATTCCTGAACGCACCAGTAGCGTTGAGAAATTAGGTAAATTGCAATTTAGGCTACGTACATTTTGTGTAATAATTTTTAAGTTATTATTGCTATTGGGTATGTAATTATTGACATTATCAACACTACATAGTGCACTCTCGGCAATTGTTAAAGTATCTAATGAATTATTTATGTTAATGTTATTTAAGGAATCGAATGTTATGAATGAATATATTTTTATTGTGTACAATTAGTAGTGTAAAGTATTGTTTAAATAGATTAGATTTATTCACATAATTATGGGCAAAAAACCTGTGTAATATAGATATGTAAAAATGTATATCGTTTGTAATATTAAGTTTTGTATTATTTGATAATGATGATGCTTCAGTGTAAATATAATAACTGCGCTTATGAAACAATATGTAGTGTAAATTGATTTTTTTGATGGAATAAATATAACTTAAATAAGGTGTTAGAGTAACTATATTATTAAATAACTTTGCATGCCTTACATTATACAGTTTGTAAGATTTAAACAACGGAAACAATAAAAAGATAAACAAAAAGTGAATAATTTTAAATAGTCACAAAAAAAGTTTTTTGAGATCTTCTTCAGAGTTAATTCTGATCGGATTTTGCCCATCTTGCTTTTTCACAAAGACACGGCCATATGAAGTCCAAGTAGAAAATAATTTCTTTTCTTTAACTAGGTTTCTTGATAAGTAGTTCAACTTCTTATTCTTACTCGTGAGAGACTCTGATATATAAAGAGGTTTACTCGATCCAGGTATACCAATATGAAGCGTGTTCAATTGGGGCTCTTTCTTCTCCCTTTTAGCTTTGTTAAACTTATTTATGTTAGCAAATAGTATTTCCTTAGTATTTGTTGATACGAGATCTACAATTAGAGCCTCCGATTTGTTTCTATAAATATCACGAATCTGGGAGTCTGTGATTGCCGGAACAACTCCCACTGCATTAGAGATTTTATTTAAGAAGTTTGTGTAAGTCTGTTTATTTTCACCTTGCTGTTTCGGAATGTTACGTACTTCTATAATCGTAGAATGAGCGCTTTTTTCAATATAATCCAACTTGTTTTCTAGTATGACAATTTGTTTTTTATAGTCTTTATTTTCCATTTCCAGTGAATTTATTTTATTTAGCAAACCGTCATATTGGCTTGACATAAAGTCAATAGATCTCTGGATGTCTTCATTTTTAGCAAGAAGTGTATCGTGTTGTTGCTTTATCTCCGAAAACATTGCTCTTATTTCCGACATGGGACTCTCGGAACCGCCCGGAAGGTCGTCCCCCTTACGCTTAAAACGTTTAGTAATATTCGTTAAGTGATCGCTTGGCTCAGTAACACTTATGTTTATAGCGGAATCCGAGCTATGAAATTCGGGTAACGGGTTAGTCGCATGCAATTTTGGTGATAATTTCTCGGGAGGAGTGCGCTGCGTCGACATTATTCCGAGTCCGCGAATGAGTGTAGTCTATTCATAAAATTGGTTCAGTGCCGCACTGCCTGCGCTCTGTCGTGCCGGCGACCGATGGTCTGTTGATATCGAGTGGCGGGGAACACGCGCACAGGCACGCGGATGTAATAATGAATGAACACAGGTGGGGCGTAGGTAGCTGGCAGATGCGTTGCGCTGTACGTACACCAACCGGTGTGTGAGTGCCGAGCAGTTAGTGGGGCAGCTTACAATTAACTGTTATCTCTTTTGTTTGAATAGTATCTCACTCACTTATTAAGCGGCTGGTATCTCCTCTGTTTACTGGGTGCCTGGTACTCAGCGGAATTAATTCACTATTTTATTTTTGAGTAAATTTAATTTTAAAATAATAATTTTAACACAGAGATTTCCAAAGACACGTCTGAACACCTCAGAGGTCCGGGAGGGAGGGGACAAGAGACAAAGAATCAAGTGACAATGTGCCAACATTTTTTACAGTAAGAGATCTTAGCGCCCCGCCTTGCAAATGAGCAATCACAGTTTGTTTAAAATATTTGTTGTTGGCTAAATCTGAGTTCCTTTTAATCCCTTCCTGAAGCTAAATATTTAAGTGTGGTGGGCTTTGATATTTAACAACACAAGTGACAATAATAATTGAATTTCAGTTTATGGTTTTAGGTACAAAATAAAAACATAAAGAATGAACTAATATTGTTTTTAATTAGGTAGGTAGGTACTAAGTTACAATCTTATCTAAACGTTCGTTTGACCTACGACTTGATGCAAAGAGTGGAACTGCGAAAATGGTTTTTATTTCGTATAGGCATAAAGACGCTCTCAATGTTAACATGTACGTGCCGTTGTCTGTACAATCACATAAAAAATAATAGCAGGGTGAACTGCCCTTAATTCGACCACATCAACAATTTTTGAAATTAAATCTTAAATATTTGTATGAAATGGAAATGCAGCTGTGTAATTTTTTTATTATTTGTAATAATAACACGAAAAACAGGAAGAGAATTGTTGCAAACTCTTTGTAATTTGTTGCAAACTCCTTTGTAATCGTTTTGATTATAGTTTATGAGAAAAAGAAATTGTACCCTTTTTGTTTTACGTTATGTCAATACAGAAAATAAATGGTTTTGATGTCACACGCAAAGTTGTCGATAATTATTATTTCCTAAATTATTCCTTTACAACAATAATAGTAAAATTATAAAAAATAGAGTTTGACGAGTGACCCAATTTCCTTAAATTCGGCCGCTTTGCTCTAAATTCGACCATATTTTCCTCTAAATTCGGCACATGTGAAGTAAAAAAAGATCAGAACAGTAGGTGTTTTTTTTATTTTGATGATTTTTGATGATTACCTTTTTACATATTAGATAGGTACCTACCTAATTATATTATCAACATTTATAATATTTAGCTTATCAAAAATAAACAAAAATAAGCTTAGTTTATACAATGTACTCTATTATTAACAACGAACATGAATAATACGTGGCTGTAACTAGACAATATCATACATAACGCCCTTATCCGGCCGCTGCAGGTCTTTCAAAAGATGACCGAATTCAGATTTTTGACCAGTTTCTTAGTTCTAGTCCCGGACATGCTTTAATTTAATACTTACTACTACAAGTACCTACTACCCTTCAAATCGTTCCTTAAATAAGGTTTTATCATATATAAACGGCACTAGATCGATAAAACAGTGTAGTGTAAGTAATTAAAATCAATAGGTAGGTACCCCAGAACTTGGCTGTCACTCGAACTTGACTATTATTGGCTACTACTAAATTGCACAATGCGCGGCACAACTACGTGGGTCGCTAGTCAAATCGCTACTCAGTGCAAACCAGATGACGGCTTGCCACCATTTTGACAATTCCTAATGAGTGATCGGAGGGCCTAGTGCGAGTTGATGTTTTCACTTTTCACTATCGAAAACTGTCGGATATGCTGCTCATAGTCAATGCGAATCAAAGAGAGAAAACGACAGTTTTCCATAGCGAAGAGTGAAAAGATCAACACGCAGTAGGCCCTCTGTATAATAAAGGTTTTTTTCGTACAAAAATCTTTAAGAATATCATATTCCCACGCCAGTTTATATTTAATATTTTGTTTGAGTGGCCGAATTCAGGACCTGTCACCCTATGTACACATTACAGCACCTAAGTAACAGTTGAACTATCAAACAGCTTTTATTACATACGGCATAGGGTATCAAGGTCATCATGTATAGTCTGACGTGCTGTTTACTGTACAATGGCAATTTCATTAAACTGAAGGCGGTATTATCACGGTAATTACCGTGGTATTATATTCTCTTGTGGCAAGTTAATAGGTACTTAAGTAAAAAAGCTAAAAAAACACCTAGAACTTTTGCTTGCTTGAGTTGAGTCACAGAATACTTAATAGGTAGTACAAGTCTCAAATCTCTATTTACGTAGGTAATTCTTTAAATTGATGTCCATCGCACAAATGACCTCACTCGTGCGTAAGATTGTAACCATGTTGGGTGCTTATCTGTTCCTCTGTGTCTTGGTAAGCTGTTAATTTTAATTCAAATATTATACAGAAAAAAAAATCCGATGCTATTTCGCTATACTAAAATGGACCGGCGCTTATCGGCACCAATAAGCGCCGGTAACTTAATATTATACGCCGGGATAACGTCCATTTTAGTATAGCGAAATAAGCGCGGTACAGCTGCCGGCATATAAATTGGCAAGAGAAAGTTGAGACAACAGATGCGCAGTAGCTACAAACACTGTGTTTTTAGCTACTGCGCATCTTTTGTCTCAACTTTCTCTTGCCAATTTATCTGCCGGCAGCTGTACATCGGCGCCAGCTACCAGCTTTCGCTCTGTATAGATACGGCCTTATTGAGTAGGGAGAATACAAGAATCTTAAATTCATATAAAGTTCTTGGTAGAATAGAACTCGGGGGCTTAATCTGCTGCTAACAATTTTCGATTGAAACCGCAGTTACATTGCTGCTTTAAGTAAGACAGTTGTTACATTGGTTCCTACTAAAGCAGCAATGTAACTGCGATTTCTGTCAGAGTTGATTGCAACAAAGTTACGTAATCAAAGGGCTGGGCTGATTTTGTACTGTACTATTGGACTAAGAGCTAGCCCCGGAAATAGGTGGACAATTTACAGAGCGACGAAATCCCTCTTATTAGTTTGCCATACTATCATTGTAAACAGATCCGGGCACCTCGCAGATTTTCAGTGGTGGGGCTGAAAAGCGATTGAAGATATACAATTTACAGAGCTCTGGATTTGGTGTGGTATAATAGCATAAGCTTATCATGTATCTAAATCGAATATAGGTAACATTGCCAGGAATTTTGACTGATAGAAAAGTAGTGCCAGGCGGCATCAAAATGCGCGAAAAAGTGGTAAAGTTTGATGCCACCTGGCACTACATTATTACCAGTCAAAATTCCTGGCAATGTTACATTCGATTTAGATACATGATTGGCTTGCAATAGCAAGCTGGATTTGGTGTGGTATAATAATACCACACCAAATCCAGAGCTCTGTAAATTGTATACCTTCAATCGCTTTTCAGCCCCTTTGTGCTCAACCACTCCCACCCCCACCACTGAAAATCTGCGAGGTGACCGGATCTGTTAATAATGATAGTATATGGCTAACTAACAAGAGGGGTTTCGTCGCTCTGTAAATTGTCCACCTATTTCCGGGGCCAGCTCTTAGTATATATTATGTATTCTGTGCTTAGAGCATTTAACCAATGAAGGAGACGCCACTGTCAGGCGTACCCCTCTGTCAAAGGTGTATGAGCGCCGATCATACTCGTTATATAAAACTAGTTGACTCGAGTTCCCCGCCATTCAGCTGATCATCGTACACGCGAAACGATGGGAGCTAAAAATGCCGAATTGCAGTGTTTTTTCATTTAAAAAAAGATCGGAAACATCTAGTGTGCAAAAGGATAACGTTATTTTCCATCTGTTAGGATTATTTCGTCCAATTATTATCAAATAATGCACTAAAAATTAAAATACTTCAAAAATTTTGTCAATCAAACAGTGTTGCCACTAAATTATACAAGATCTCTTTTAGCCTAATTTAAAGTTGAATGTAGGACACTTAAAACATCACGTTCTTTACCTGTTAATATTATCATTGTAGATGCTTGATGAATTTATTATAGACTAGCTGATGCCCGCGACTTCATACGCGTGGACTTTATGACTCCAGCGTATGCATGTAAATATGAACTAATGTAGTTACATAAAAAATACTTGTAGCAGTGTTATAATGTTAAAAGATAATACATCATTTTTATTTTATTTAAAAAAAAGCCACTTATAGTTGTCCATGCGACAAACAACCAGTCCTTAGATCGACACCCGCTCTGGTGTGCTTTAAGCGTCTGACCCGTATTTTGGGCAAGTCGATATCAAAAATTAGGCCCAAACTGTTACTGCTTTCACCACGTAGTGTGGAGGTACTCCCAGTTCCAGCTTATGTTATTTGTATTATGCTAAATAAACAACTTTAACCTGATCTCTTAGATTTCAACATCAGATGATCTTCGACTTTTGTAAACACATGTTTGTGCAAATAATTTAAACTTGGTTCTGCATCAGGTAATCCAGATCTTCAATTTTTATACCTCAACAAAAAATGCTTATCAGGCTGAACAACTTTTGCTAAGGTGTCATTTTTATATTTCTAATAGCTTAGCTGGACCATTGTGGTTCTGCATCAGGTGTTCCATTTTCCAAAATAAATTATACCCTAACTAAACTATGCCCAGGCTTAACAGCTATGTAACAAAAAAGTTTCATTCGAATTCGTTCAGTATTTCTGGAGATTAGCGTGATCAAACAGACAAACAAACAAACAGACAAACAAACCGACACACTTTTTTTTCAAATTCTTACTCAATGACTATTTATCTCCATCGCCCCATTTTTTTTAATAATTATGTTATGTACCGACACACTTTTTTTACTTTTTTATTATATGTAAGGATAAGGATAACTTTTTGCAAATTTATTTATTGTTGCCTTTATCTTTATTTATTTAATTATTTTACTAAATACTTAAAAAATAGCAGGACTGTTAAACTTATGTTTAAAATAGGTATTGTAGCGTCCTGCCTGTCATTTTATTTTGACATCTGCTTGTTTTTGACATTTTATTTTATCTGATTTTGAAATGCGAAGTTTCACGATTATCTAATTAAAAACCACCTAGCGACCGGTTTCAGTTCACAGATGAATGTGATACATTGCTACTTTTCTTTGGAATGATTTTTTTGCCCCAAATAGAAGTACCTAGCAATGTATCACATTCATCTGTCAAATGAGACTGGTCGCTAGGTGGTTTCTAATTTAATCAGCCTACTGGCTGACAATCCAAGTCTCTGTGCAAATATTTTCTTCTTCATTGTGAGCCGCGGGCTCCGTGACCTGTCGCGGGCTCCACTCTCCATGCTTCTTTTCATTCTGACCTGCCGCGGGCTCCATTCTTCGTGCTTCTTTCTCCCCATCGTGAGCATCGTGACAGGGCGCGGGCCTCCACTACACTACGTGTTTGTTTTGAGGATTAAATTCTATTTCTGTCTTTCACTTCTAAGATACAACTACACTTTTCAAGTGTAGCAGAACTTCACGTTACTACTACACTTTACTTTTTTTTACCTCTGTAACGTTACAGAATACTTTATTATCATAAAATATTTACGGATGTCGATCATTATTTCCAAAATATGCCGTTTTAATTTAGAAACGGTGGCCACACTGCAGCAAAAGTATTGTTGTGACAGCACAGAAACAAATATCGATATCGACTTTATCAGTAGTTACCTAGGTATGTTATTCCGGCTATAAAATATTGAAAAAAAATTCAAAGTTTTTCTGTCAAAGAGGAATTTCGTTTATTCAGAAAAAAATACAGCCTATAATTTATTTTGCCGAAAGCGGAATGTGACGAAAGTGGCCTAAATCATTATATTTCAGATTTCCAAAAGATGCAATGATACGAGATGCCTCGATCCAAGCTTGTGCAAAACATGTTTCGTGGAAACCTAAACGTACTCGCACAATTATTACTTTTATTATAGATTATTTTTAGCAAATTAAAAATATGAGCCAAAGGTATCGAGAGTAAAATATCGATAGTGTCAAGCACTATCCCCGTTTACATGAAAATGACGTCATCTCGTGTACTGAAAGGTTGGTTTTTGCGTGTGTATGTATTTGTGTGCGTAAGTTTTATGCTAGTGTTTGATAATTTTGTCGTGTGCGTTCGTAGTGACGTGTCCGAAAATGCATTAGTGATTAACACTATTTGTGTGTGCGTTACCTCGTCCCCCGCGGAAAGTGGCAGACTTTTTCGTAAAGACATTAGTGCTCGTGGCGTCTCCTTACTTGGTTGAATGCTCTAAGATTCTGTGGCTCAGACCAAATTATTTGATCTGAGTTCTGTGGTAGAGGTAAATTTTCTCAAACTACCCTCAGTAAATCATGCTTTGTCAATATTTCGTGATAATACAATAATTTATGATGAACATTATTGCAGAGACAGTTCAAAATAAACCAAAATCTTTGCAGGTGGTGACGGCGGCCGATAAAGTGATGAAGGTCAAATTGAATGATGGAAGGGAGATGCCTGCCATCGCGCTTGGTACTTATCTAGGATTTGATCAAGTAAGTAGTTCAATTATTAGGTAAAAGTAAATGTACCTAAAAAGTAAAGGTTCCCTTATGGTATTACTTAGTTAGAGCATATTATTAAGTAGGTAGGTAGGCACTTACCTATTTTTATACTTAATAATAATAACATTGTGTGTAAGTGTGTGTTTGTTATTGTAAAACGGAGCATGACTGAGCCTTCAGATTTCTCAGCTGAGCCTAAGATTTACCATGGTAGGTACAATAATATACTCAGTTTTACCATGTTTTGATAGTAAAAGAAAAGCATTTCGAGTCGTTTACTTAGGGCCTGTTTCATAGTAAAAGTAAGTTCTGAGTAGCTTACTTTACAGATGATTTGACAGTTGTGATATGAAAAATATGTCAAATCATCTGTCAGATAAGCTACTCGGAACAACGAAACAATCTTCTTGCTCGGATCGGAACTTACGTTTACATTATTTGTGAAACAGGCCCTTAAAATAATATTATTATAGAGGGTTGCCATTACTCTACCTTTTTTGCCTATTATCTGGATTTTTTTTCTTTTCAACAATGGATAGAATAAAAATGATATGCCCATAGTAATAGAATGTCAAAGAACAACAATGTCAATAAACAGGTGATCCGAAAACGAATGCATACATTTTATATGAGATACGTAAAACACGACTTAGATTCATAAAATATGACTATATATGGCAAAGGAAATTAATAAAATATGTTCCATGTTCCATACTGTTTTCTTCGTCGATAAACGAATAAATGTAGCGAAATTTGGTTTTAGAGAAATAATAATAAATAAATAAAAATAGTTTTTATTTCCCAAATACAGAAAATAGTTTGAGGTGAGACCCCCCAGAAAGTAATGGAATACTTGTGTTGGGGGTGTCTCGCTCGTAACCTTAGTGCCTAATTACAAGGTGGGAAAGACTTAGACTACTAATTAACTTAGCAACTAATGATTCAAGTAGGTATATAGTGTGAGTGTGTGTGTGTGTGTGTGTGTGTATTGTGCGTGTGTGTAAACAAATGTGTGAATATAAGTAGTTTTAAGAATTATTTAATTATTTATATGCATAATTATAACGGTATTTTAAGATTTAAATTTAACTATAATTAAGTTATTCTTTCCAAAATCATTTCAGTTTCTTCATATTCAAGGGTCTTTAGCCACTCCGTCAAAAGTTTTTTGCATTTGTATGTCAACCTTGGGTAAATATTGTTTTCCATTCTACGATTTATAGTGTTATAAATGTGAATACTTTGACTAGGATATTGACGTCTAGCAAACACTGTGCGAGTTGGAAGTGGATTTGCTACAATGTCATTTCTTCTTCTGGCTAGTCTAGTGGGATCAAAGGGTAAATTTTTATGTAGTTGAAGCGTTATGTTCAGAAGATACAGTTTTCTTACAGATAACAGACCACAGAGCCTATACAGATCTCCGGTAGGGTAACGGTATGGTTTAAAATACATAATTTTTATGAGTGATCTTTGAGCTCGTTCAAGTTCAAGTAATTTACATTTAGTGGCACCTCCCCACAGCGGAATGCAATATGTCAATACGGATTGTACCAAGGATATGTATATCCTGTTTAGGAGTTCATTATTCATGAAGTAACGCAGCGATTTGAAGATCCATTTAAGCTTGCCGATTCTTTCAATAACCAAATCAATCTGTAAGTGCCATGACAGTCGCTGATCTATTATTAACCCCAGATACTTAGTATTTGTCACCTTCTGAACGCAAGAGCAGTCACAATTTGTATTAGTTCGGAAATCTTTACACCCGTGTATATATAATTGGAAATCGTCAGATGGTTGGGTCTGTTGACTTGGAGTGAAGCAAACATAATTTGTTTTATTTAGATTAAGGGTTAGAAGATTGTTGTTGAGCCAATTAAATACCTTAGCCAAACCCGATTCGGCCCTGGTTTTCACAGCTTCCCAGGAGCTGTCAGAAAATACCAGAGCAGTATCATCAGCGTAGCAGAAAACTTGCCCACCAACGTTTCCCAGTTTACACAATTCGTTTATGTAAACTAAGAAAAGCGTCGGGCCAAGGACGCTACCCTGTGGTACTCCATACGTCACACTCTCTTCGTTGCTCTTAAAAGAGTCAATTTTAACCAATTGATTTCTTTCTGTAAGATAATTCTCAAACAAAGAAAGAGCAGTACCTCTTATGCCGATTTCTTCAAGCCTCTGAACCAGGATAGGTACCGAAACGGTATCGAAGGCTTTTTTCAGGTCTAAGAACACAGCGAGACATTTGTTACCTTTATCAACCTTATCTACAATTAGAATTATCAAGCTTTTAACTGCGTCTTGCGTTGATAAACCTTTTCGAAAACCGTACTGTGAACTAGACAAAATATTGTGTTCCTTAAGGTAGGATAGCAGCCTTTTATTTAGAAGTTTCTCTATTATTTTAGCAATACTACTTATAACGGAGATAGGCCGATAGTTATTCATGTCCGTTTTATCTCCGGATTTAAAAACAGGTGTTACGATTGAACGCTTAAGAGCTTTTGGAAAAACGCCAGTATGAAAACATAGGTTAGCTAGTTTGGTAATAATCGGAACTATAAAATCTCTGCAGCTTTTCAACAATTTGACAGATATTTCATCCCATCCGGAAGCACAGGCTGAGTCAAGACCCATAAGAATGTCATCAACTTGTGTGGCAATATCTTATTTACCTGTGAAAACTGTGATTACTTGGATTATTTCTTTTTGTCACATCACAATTACTAAGAACACAAGACACCATGACTCCACGATACCTTTATTTTAAATTCTAATTAAGATTAAAAAATATTTTTGATGATTATTTTTTTGTTCGATTGAGTTTTCTTGCGAGATGGTCCCATTTTTTTTTTTTTTCAAATCGGTTCAGTAGTTTTCGAGAAATCCTGAAAATACTATGATTTACATCAACTCACATGACGACTTTGTTATTTATGAACCGAATTAGATGTTTCTTTTTGTTGGGAAAGGGGTACTTTTAGTGTAGTCTTTTTAACCGACTTCAAAAAAAAAGGTTCTCCCTCAGTTTAACCTGTATGGATGTATGTTTCTCCGCGAATATCTCACGTTTGGCTGAGCCGATTTTTCTACCCAATAATATACCTATAATAATATACCTAATATAGAAGGTACTTACACTAAAAATAATAAAATAAAAAATTGTTTTAAAAAACAAAAAACCGACTTCAAAAACCTGCCTCTAAAAAGCAAGAAATAATATTCAAATCATTAGATACGCATTATCATTGTTATAACAACACGTCTATTGAAGTCGGGTGGGGCTTTTAGAATAAAAAAAGGAAGTTGTACTCCAGCCGTATGATGTTAACTTCTCTTTTCCACGCTTTGTTGGTCTTCTTGAGCGCAGCGAAAATTTTTCTATGTCTATGGATTTGCCATTAGTTACTTAGGTACCTACTTACTTAACAAAATATTATTAGGTACATGAAGTTGAATCAAGAAGCTTCTTAAAGGAGTAGGTAGTAAGAGATATGTACGTACTTGCTTATAATAACAATAAGTTAAAATTTGTTAAAAAACTAAAGTGCATTTATTTTTACAGAACAAGCGCACAATAAAGTGTAGGAAGTCTAATCTAAACCCCATAAATTAATCATAAATATGGTACGATTTTATCAGTTTAGTGTTTATTTGGTAAAAATAATGTGTGTTGGGTAGAGAGATATTACGAAGTAGTTTGTTATTATGCCCACGTTTTCTCTTTTTAATTTCACTTTAATTACAGAATGGTCTCGTCAAGCCAGAAAATAAACAAATCCGGGACGCGATTCTGAATGCCATCGACATGGGTTATCGTCATATTGACACTGCCTCCCTGTACGGAACAGAAGAAGAAATTGGAGAAGCCATTAAAATGAAGATCGAGAGCGGTGACGTCAGGAGAAGTGATATGTTTATAACTACAAAAGTAAGTAAAAGTCAAAGAGATTTGACTTTGAGCTTTTAGAGCTTACCTAGATTCTGGTGTACAAATACTGATAGGGTCAAATGATTGTTTAATGTGCACAAGAACTATGTATTTATTTTCCTATTTATGTCTTCTATCCGTTATTTAATCGCCTCCGTTTTTTAAACACAGGTGAATAATAAAATCTATTTTTTTTTAATTTCCAGCTTTGGAACACGCACCACAAAAAGGTACAGGTATCGCAAGCTATAAGAGAGTCCCTGAAAAAGCTCCAAATGGACTACGTTGATCTTTACTTGATGCACTGGCCCATTGGTCTGAATGTAAGTCTAGTCACTTTCTTGTCCCGCATAACGCAGCGGACGCCCTTAGGCTCTCCGCTGCCTCAAGCGGGATCCCGCCGCGGGTACACGGCGTGGGAATATAGATTTCTGGTTTTTTGACGGACAGATGCTTGCAGTGCATAAGTAAGCTCTAATCTATGTCACCCCGCGCGCGTGTCCCGCTTAATGCAGCGGAGAGCCTTAAGGCCCTCCGCTGCCTCGAGCGGGACACGCGCGCGGGGCGACATAGATTAGAGCTTACTCCTGCACTGCGCAAGCATCTGTCCGTCAAAAACCAGCAATCTATATTTCCGCGCCGTATACCCGCGGCGGGATCCCGCTTAAGGCAGCGGACGGCCTAAGGCCCTCCGCTGCCTTGAGCGGGACACGCGCGCCGGGCGACATAGATTAGAGCTTACTCATGCACTGCGCAAGCATCTGTCCGTCAAAAACCAGCAATCTATATTCGCGCGCCGAGTACCCGCGGCGGGATCCCGCTTAAGGCAGCGGACGGCCTAAGAGGAAACACCACGGTCGAGAGAATTGAAAAATTCCTATACAACGTTGACAAAATCAACGTTTCGTAGTCCCCTGTTTCCTCCTCCAAAACCAGACCGATTCAAATACTTGTTTCATTAATATTTAAAGAAAGGGTTTGGCTGTGTTCCTATGTTTTCCTTTTTTTTCATAAATTAGGTATTAAAAGAGATATTAATCTTCAAAAAACCAAAAAAAATGACATTGTTTAGACATCCACGAATCAAAATTGACGAGATTATATAAAAAAATCAAAACATAGGAACACAGCCAAACCCTTTCTTTAAATATTAATGAAACAAGTATTTGAATCGGTCTGGTTTTGGAGGAGGAAACAGGGGACTACGAAACGTTGATTTTGTCAACGTTGTATAGGAATTTTTCAATTCTCTCGACCGTGATGTTTCCTCTTAACGTTGCATGCAATGCAAGTATAAGGTACTTGTACGTCAGTTTGTATAGAAACACGCGTGGCACCACACACTGGCTCCGCGCCCCGTCGCGTCACACGGGAGAAATGTATGCCACGGCTCCGTACTCCGCGAAGAACGGGGCGTGGAGCAAGTGTGTGAATCGCCTTTTATGTTAATTTCATTCTAAAGCACCTGAATTTTTTTTCAGGAAGATTACACGTTTTCAGATGTAGACTTCTTAGATACCTGGTTAGATCTCGAAGATGTGCTGAAGCAGGGGCTGGCCAAATCTATTGGTATTTCCAACTTCAATGAGACGCAGATAGAAAGATTGCTACAAAAGGGTTCCATCAAGCCCGCAGCTCTGCAAGTAGAGGTATTTTTGGCACACTCAAGTCTTTTAATTTCATGTCACACATGTAATTAATTAATCAATTCATACAATACCGCTGAATATTCAATATCTCAGAGACTTCTTCCGGTCAGATAAAAGTATCTGGGCCCTGATTCAGAAACGTTCGAAACTTTCCGTATCCGATGCTATTTATTATTTATTTTATTTATTTAATTCAGGCAACTCGGCCCATACAATATATACCTTACAGACCTTAGAGTAAGACGGGCTTCTTTACAGACGAAGCCTTTGTTGCTCGAAGTTACAGACTAACATACATTTATTAAAATTACATTTTATAAACTATTTTCCACGTATTGATGGCGGCGACGTGTTGCGCAACGCAGTGTCCGGTATCCAACCGCGAAACCGTTGGAACAAAACACCTTTTGGCCAAACATCTTCTTTCATGAAGGTCGACAGATGTTCGGTCGGTGGCATCGGTGCTCTCATCACAAATGAATTGAAGTTTAAATTGTGGCGGGACTCCTCTATGCTTTCCATACCATACATATATCTGATTATTTCCTCTATGCATATATCTATAGTTTCCGTGTTCGACATATTGTAGGTAAATTTTCTTTCCGACGGATACTAACTCTTCCGACACCAAATAAGATAATCCATGAATTGTCTTCATTTCGAACTGTCAAAAGTTACGAAAACCATAGAGTAAATATGTGGAAAGCATAAATCGGATAAACTACTTTTACTTCCGTGAAATCTCAGTACCTTATTGAAAGATCATCCGTATTTTTTCAGGTCCACCCTTCACTTATTCAGAAGAACTTAGTGGAATACGCACAAGAGAAAGGCATAGTAGTGATGGCTTACAGTCCTCTCGGATCTTTGGTGTCCAAATTTGGCATGCAGTTACCTGGACCGAAGATAGATGACCCAGTTCTAATGGAAATAGCTAACAAGTATAACAAGACTACTCTTCAAGTCGTGTTAAGGTGGTTGGTAAGTAGAACTTGTTTTTTTTATAGGAAACATTATTATAATACTTTACCTATTTATATTATAATGACATAGAAAACATTATTATAATTGTTTAGTATTGTATAAAAATTGCATTGTGAATGCTACAATCTTCAAAAAAACATTATTTATTTAAATGTTTATTCAAAGGCATTCCCAGTTGCCACTGTGAGGCGCAAGTAATAAAATTATATAGACTCAAATAAATAATAAAATCATTTTAGAGCTTATTTATTGATTTCAAACACAAAAGAAGATACATATAAATATTACGTACAAAATACTTATTATTATACTAGCTTCCGCCCGCGACTTCGTTCGCGTGGACATTAGAGAAAATCCTTAGGGGACCTTTAACCAGGATAAAAGAATTCTATGTTTATCTAGCGAGGCTCCCTAAAGGTTCCCTAAAGATTTTCTCGAATGTCCTAGCGAACGAAGTCACGGGCGGAAGCTAGTATAGAATACTTTTATCCTGGTTTCAGGTTCTCTAAGGCTTTTCTCGAATGTCCATGCGAACGAAGTCGCGGGCGGAAGCTAGTAGAAAATAATATACTTAATAGAAACCGGGCTTTGATTTTACTGCATGCCCGTGCATTTTGTTTCTGAGAAATTACAATAGACCCAAAACTCGACACGTTTTTGTTTACTTCTAAGCCATTGTCCATTTTACCGTGCCAGATGTGGAAACACCAGTACCTTGATTACGTAAAGCTGTTGCTAACAATTCTCGATTGAAATCGATTGAAAGCGCGGTTGCATTACTGCTTTAGTTAAGATAGTTGTCACATTGGTTCTTACTAAAGCAGCAATGTAACTGCGATTTCTGTCAGAGTTGATTGCAACAAAATTACAAAATCACCCCCCAGGTCCAGGTAGTCGTCGTTCTAACAGTATAATTCTTCAAAGATATTGTTACAACGAATTCATCGTAAACTCTTCTTAAAAACTTAAAAGTCGTATATCTTTTGATTGAGTAAACTGATTGCAATGAGATAAATATTAAATTATTTCGCAAAATACATAATATATTTTTATGTAAACATCATTGCGATTGAGTTAGCGCTTTTTAAGTTATTAGCGCACAAACATACAGATAAACAGACAAACAGACAAAAATTCCATAAATGATAGAAATGGGTTTTATAGGTTGTTATCAAGCACCCCAACCACTTTTTTTCAAAATATTTTCTTTGTACAGACACAAATTTTCTACAGCTTTATTATATGTATAGATTATCTCTTCATAATCATAATGGATGAATAAGCTGAATGTTATTGAACTTACAGATGAACTTAGAGAAAAAAAACTATTGTTTTATATATAGTTTATTTTTTTTTCTAAGTAAGTATGTATCTCTTTTTCGTTGGGCCGCCGCCGGCGTCGCCACCTGTTAAAACAATGTACTCATGCATACAAACAACTTTTACTATGGTACCAACATTGAAATTGCGAAAAAAAACCAGCTGTTCCATACATTTTGATCTATTCTATTTTAAATTTTCTATGGAATAGCTGATTTTTTTTTCGCGATTTCAATGTTGGTAAAATAGTAAAAGTGGTTTGTATGCATAAGTACATTGACCCCTTAAAATTATGTGCACTATTTAAGAAGGACCTTATATTTTAAACAAACTGACTGAATAGAAAATAATATAATAGAATGCGGGCTTTAATTTTACTGCATGCACGTGCATTTTGTTTCTGAGAAATTACAATAGATCCAAAACACGACACGTTTTTGTTTACTTTTAGCCATTGACCATTATTGATTATACTGTGCCAGATGTGGATACACCAGTTGGTAACATTCCACAAAGTTTTTGCTATGCCTCGGGAAACTTTTTTGTAAGTAGCCCTTTTGCCCGCGATTTAACAATAAGGCGACCAATTTGAATGATCTCCTTAGTGTATGAAAGCTAGTACAACGGAGAGTTCAAGCTGTTTCCCAGGTTCTACCCACCCGAATTGGATGAAACATAGCTTAGATTTTAAGTTGCACGCAATGCTACCAAACTGTGAAAATCTCATCAAAATCCGTTTAGTGGTTTTTGAGTTATTAGCGCACAAACATACAGATAAACAGATAAACAGACAAACAGACAAAAATTCCAAAAATGATATAGATGGGTTCTACTGGTTATTATTAAACACCCCAACCACTTTTGTTCAAAATATTTTCTTTGTACAGACACAACTTTTCTACAGCTTTATTATATGTATAGATTTATTAAAGAGGGCGCAGTCTGCACCTACCGCCACCATTGAAACGAGAATTATAGTGCTTAATTGTTTTCTTTTCTTTTCTAGATTGACAGAAATGTAGTGCCTGTGGTCAAAAGTCTTCACGCAAAGCGCCAAGCAGAAAACATCAACATCTTTGACTTCAAATTGACTGAAGAAGAGATCAAAAAAATAAACGACTTCAATACCAATACAAGATTTTACCTGCCATCATTTTGGCAGACTCATCCTTATTATCCATTCGAAAAGATAGATAATCCTATAGCAGATCCGTTTGTAAAATCAAATTAGTATTTTGCGTGTGAATAAATCTCTAATTTAATTTTTAAGAGTGTTTCATTTAGTAGCATCATCCTTACTAATATTATAAATGCGAAAGTCCGTTTGTTGCACCTTCACGTCTTAACTACTGAACCGTTCATGATGAAATTTTGTGCACGTTGCCAAGGGTACAGAAAAGGACATAGTGTACCTTTCATCCCGAAAAAAAGTATAGTTCCCGAAGGATAGCAAAAAAAACCTTTCCACGCAGACGAAGTCGCGGGCGATCGATAGTCATATTATAATTGAGTACTGTGGATATCTTAGTGCACTTCATCAGAAAATAGAATTAATGAAAAAAGTTTTTTGAAGCCTAAAAAATCATAATTTCCAAGAGAGCCCAAAAATTACAAAATCCAAACTACGTAATACCTACTTTTTACCTACTTAAATGCAGCTGATTAGTACTACTAGTATAGTATTATATATAATGATTTATCTGTGTTAGTATATTATATTTATATTAAATTGGTGCGCTTACATTTTTTTATTTAATATCACAGTCTTATTATTATTTCTACTACGGTGATATGATAATGTAGATATACCTAGGTGATGTAGGTAATATACTGTACATAATAAAATACAATATTTATGACCCGATAGTTTTATTTAATTTGCTATTGATGAAATAAGTGAATCAATTGAGAGGCTGCACTTAGCGCCTGCTGAGAGTTATTAACAAAGACTCATAATTACACAACTGAAAAGATTCATAAAATGTAATACAAATCTATTATAAAAACAAATAACAAAGATTATTTCATTAAAAATCTGTATGAAAATTACCGCCCTAGTGGACTCCCCTCCCCGCAACCTTTAAAACCACGTTGCATTTGGAGTCTTTGTCACCCACCAATCCCGAGCGGACGCGACGTAGTGAACAGCAGAGGGACATTAAAATGGCTAATGATGATGATATTTGTAGCGTTTTGTGAATTTTATCCTGATAATTCAAAAGTAATCAGGATAATAAAATTCACAAAACCCTAATAATATATTATGATTGTCTCACTTTAAATTTCCCAATAAACTAGCAAAAATTATCGGTAGATTATAGCAACACTTTTTTAAATGTCATTTCGCGACAGCCTCGTTCAAATACTCAAAATAATGTTTGAGTATCGGTTCAATTTCATCTACAAATCGAAAATTTCATTCTTAAAATTTTAATTTTGCTTTAAGGGATATTTTATGAAACTACAAAGTATATTTGGGTAAATTAATTTAAAAAATAAACAAAATGATTTCGTATACTTGTTAAAAGACTTCTTAATCTTCTCAACTCTGTCGTGGTTTCAGAACGCACCAAAGAGGAAAAACGACGTCTTTTCGTTCGTAGTTCAAGAAAAATTAAATCGCAAAGTCGTCCATATTTTCTTTGTATTCCCGTGTAGACCATCGCGAAAATTGTAAATTTCAGTGCCAGCGTGTGAGTGAAATTTTACATTGTGGCTAAGGTGACACCGTATCCCAACATGAGTTATTCCGGGAGGAATAAATTCGAGGTAAGCTGAGAATCGATTCCAATAAAATGTTTGTTTTCATTTTGATCGAAAACAGCTGACACCGCTTACAAAACTCTTTGTTCTTGTAACTTCTTCTAAAACGTGCTAAAACGCACAAAAGTAGTAAAAATGCTAAGCTAATTAATTTATTATGAATCGCACATCTTTTTACAAGTTTAGTAAACAAAGATCATTCTATTTTTAAATCGTAGCATCACTGCGTCTTTCGGACGTACATTTTATGTTATTCGATGTTTTCATATATTACAGTAAGATAGTGGTATGTAAATGGTTCCCACATCGCTGCGGCGACGCATTTTTTGTATTTTTTTCTTTGTTGATAGGTTTATTGACCTCATGTTGATGAGCAATGACCGTACTAAGTACCGTTATATGTACGTTTTTTATAGTCCTTATATTTGGAGCACTAAGTGCGATTTTGCCTTGTTTACGATGAAATTGTTATCAGTGGGAAAAAGTTGAATAAGTTTTTCTCTCTGAAGTGTTATATTTGTAACACTGCATATTAGGTAACATTTTTTATAATAAAAATGACTTTATTTAGCTTTTTTCTTAGGAGCAAATTAAACTCAGGAAATTAGTTAAATATTCATTGTTATTGCAATTATCACTTTAAGCTTAAGGTCATAAAGTTCAAATTTTTTCATTACTTCGTACTTACAATTTCTTTACTTATTCCTGTATAGATAAGAGGATAATCACTATGTTATCTTTGTATATCAACATAACAACACTCTCATAACAATAACATTGTATGTTTACTTATATGTGTTTACTTTCATAAATTGCCATATTTGATAACAACATTAATATCATTAATATGGCAATCAGATCAGACCATATTTTACTTGGTAAAGACGACAGCAAATCCTTACTAATATTATAAATGCGAAAGTCCGTTTGTTTGTTACGCCTTCCCGTTTTAACTACTGAACCGATCATCATGAAATTTTGCATACACGTTGTCCGGGGTACAGAAAAGAACATAGGATACCTTTCATCCCGAAAAAAAGTATTGTTCTCGAGGGATAGCAAAAAACCTTTCCACGCAGACGAAGTCGCGGGCGGTCGCTAGTTAGACCATATTTGATCTTGAAAAAAATTGTCTTTACAGTGGCAGTCACATAATTAAAGACCAGTCAATTTTCATACAAACAAGGTAACGTTGAAGCCTTGGTTCTCTGCCAAGGATTGACCTAGCTGTGATCTGATGTTGGCTATACAGGGACTATCAGGATTTCCATCTACATCAAAAGTGCCTATACGGTTGATTGCGATCGACCGGTCACAAGAGGTTTTAAGGTCGATCGCCAAGGATAACAGATTTGACAATTTGCACCCAATGTAGTTTTACTTATGCAATTTTTTTTCTTGATAAATATTTGGTGGGTTAAACGGTCAAAAGTCGATCTCCTAGTCATAAATTTTTGATATTTTTTTTTTTTTTTTAATTTATTTATTTGCCAATAAACATGTTACATTAATGGTTAGTAGTATCTTAAAAACCTAGATTAAGTTTATCTAGATACTAGGTTCTCATAAATAACTTAAAAAAGAGCAACTAACAACAGGATTCAAATAAAACATAATTAATTTTAAGAGCAGGTAGGTGTACTTATGTAAGTATTAATCATATCGTACAGAATGTTTGAGCGAGTGCCCATACCCACAAGAAAAATCGATGAGTTTCATGACAGCGCATGCATAGATTCAATAGAAAAAAATGAGTGCGCTTGTGCGTGTGCGCTCGCATATAAAGGTTGCTCCTATTTCAAGACATAAAGACATATTTTTTTTTTAAGTTTGGTAATATAATTTAAGGATTCTTTTAATGTTATTATGATTTATTTTATCTTTTATTTCGATTGGTAAGTTGTTCATAAGACGGGGTATTAAATATTGAGTTGTTCTTTTACCATATTCGTTGTTAGATATGGGAATATAAAGTTCTTTGTTAGTTATTTTTCTAGTACATATTTTGTGATTTATCGGTACTTGAATTTCTTCGTTAAAGTAATTTTCAAGAAGCAGATTATGTTTAACTTTCTCGGATATAGGTAAAACTCCACAGTATTTAAAAAGTCCAACAGGGTCCTCTGAATATTTAATTTTTATTTTAGGGGGAACCAATAGTTTAAGAAGCCTATACTGAATATTATATATTTGTTCTAAATATGTTTTATATGTATGGCCATAGCTGCTGAGACCGTAGGATATAATGCTTTCTACCAATGTTTAATACATTGTTAGTAGAATATCAAATGGTACTTTACATTTAATTATATAAAATTTTGCCAAGATGGCTCTCAGTTTGTTGCATACTTTATCTATATGTTTCGACCAATTAAATCTATTATCAACCACCAAGCCAAGGTATGAATACTCAGTTACTTGTTCAATTTCTAAACAGCTGCTAGAACAAGGGATATTTGCGTGAAGACAATCATGACTGTGGGCTACCACTTTTACGGGTTTACTACCAAGATAATGATTGCGACTAGAGCGGACGAGCATAAGCTTAGTTTTATCTGCGTTAAGGACCAGCCCTGAATCGTGCGACCACCTGCATATTGCAGTAAAGTCCGCTTGTATACGGTTTTGTGCAACAATTGGATCTTTATCGGCTGCTACCAAACACGTGTTGTCAGCAAACTGGTAGACAGTACAGTGCTCAATGACGTGATTTAAGTTGTTCACATAAGTTAAATAGTGCAAAGGACCAAGAACTGACCCTTGCGCAGTGCCTTCAGTAACCTTTACCTCGTCACTAAGCATGTCTCCTATTTTAACCTGGTAGCTGCGGTCATTAAGATAGTATTTGCACCAGTTCAGCAGTTTGCCTCTTACACCGCTGATGTCTAGCCTTTCAATTAGCAGATCGTGACGTAACGTATCAAATGCCTTACTATAATCTATAAACACTAATAAAATATGTTTTTTTTCGTTTAAGTAGTTGTTGATTTCATCTGTAAAGCGAGACAACAGCAGCGTGGTGCTTTTATTTGGCTGAAAACCATATTGTTGTGACGACAAAATACTATTTTCTGAATAAAATTTTTGTAATTTTCCGCATATAAATTTTTCTACTACCTTGTCCAGAACGGGTAAAATAGTAATAGGACGGTACTTGCTATAATCATGGGTGCTGCCACCTTTGTGGATAGGCCGGACAATGCCTGTTTTTAACTTTTTGGGGTACAGTCCGGTTTCTATACTAGTGTTTATAAACCGTGTTATTGCGCCCACAATTCTGTCAGAAAGCTTCACTATGTCAACCGCACGGATGCCATCAACACCCGGGGCTTTTTGCGGGTTGATATGTTTTATAATTTTATGTATTTCAGAATTGGTTGCTTTCGGGAAAAACATAGATTTGTCCATAGATCTAGTGTAGTCATTTGCATTCAATAAATTATTTTGGCAGTTCGGAATAATAGATTTAACATTTTCCTGAAATGTGTTAGCAAAATTGTTAGCTAAATTTTGTAAGAGTTTTTCTTCGCTAAATGCTTTTATAATTATATTATCAATCGATTTTGTTACTTTCCCTGATATATTGTTTATAATTTGCCATAATTTCCTAGTGTCGTGTCTATATTTGTTAATTTCCGCCCTAATTTGTTTGTTCCTTTTTTTCTGTATGACTTTGTTTGTTTTATTTCTTATCTTGTTATATTTTATTCTAAGTCCCTTGTTACCTGTGTCTTTTATCCAATCTGAAAATAATTGATCTCTTTTTTTACAAAGATTTATAATGTTTTTATTTACCCACCCAGTATTATTACGTTTCGAATTATTATATTTTTTTAATATTTAGATTCGTCGTAGCACTCATTAAACCTACTATTAATAAATGTATATATCTCATTCGGACAGTTCATATTTAATGTGGAATCCCAGTCAACTTTTTCCAATGACAAATAAGTCGATGTCCTTAAGAAAAAGTATGGGCACCCCTGATCTACATTATTATTTTGTGGTAGTGGGTTTTTCAAATATATCCTTATATCTCTTAGAATATTGATTAGTTATTCCATTCACTCCCTGGATGACCATCATCAGATCACAGCTGGGTCATTGGCAGAGAATAAAGGCTTCAAAGTTACCTTGTTTGTATGAATAAGAATAAGAATATTTTATTTTGCAAGCATTCACAGTACAAAAGTTATAAAAAATAAAATGGCTTGTGCTCATGTGATGCACCAGATACTGGCATGCAAACAGTTCAGATAGAATGACACTATGAAAATCAACTGGTGTCTTTATTATGTGACCGGCACTTCAGTATATCCGACATATTCAGTTCTACTCGGAGACAATATCATTGTAGTACTTAGTAAGCTTAACCGGTTAACTGTTCGGGTTCTATAGACATAAACAAACCTTTTGTTTTTTACACAAAAAATGTGTTTTGATTTGTCCGTTCATTGCTATATATGTCCTAATTGATAAACAATCTTCACCTAAATTTTTATTGAAATAATATTATCATTTTTATAAAAAACTGCAAACAAAGATAATGAAAATAACTGCTAAATATTTTGATGCTGACTGTACTTAATTAGTCTGCAAAGTAGTTGCTTTGAAAGACTGTAGACTATGTGAAGATGATGTAAAGGATAATTGCTAGGTTGGGTAGCTGCGAAGATGTTACATTGAGAAGTAGCCGGAATGAGAAATTAGCTATTTGATAAATAGACGCCTGGCGCCGAAAGGTTAACAACAATTTGACAGGGCCATGCTGCCCACGCTACAGAAAGAGAAGCACTTCGGAGGCGCTTATAATAATAGGCATGCAGCACTGTGCAATTTGGAATTGTATTTTTTTTTGCGAGAGTAGCTTATTATTACTAGGCTTCTATACCAACAGTGTGAACTACTCACTATCAGGCAGTTATTCGTTTATAATATTATAACTCGACAACATGCCATAACCCCCTACGACCCGGAGCTTTGCCGTAATAAACGTCTTACACCAAACTTACTTTCTCCTTTACAGTACCGTACTGCCTTTGCAAGGCGACAACGTGCACATTTATCAGTTTACCTCTATAATAAAATAAATAAAATATTAAATTTCTACCCTCTACCATCTCACGAATGTAAGATTGTTGTCAAAACTTGGCTTTTATCATTAAACTATGAAGAAACGGAAGATCTGTTTACAATAATGGGCTAAAAACTTAAGCTTTATAAATACAATACATTGGCCATTCGATTTATTTTCGGTCTGCGCAAGTACGACCATGTGTCAATCTTTCGCCAACAACTAAAATGGCTTCCCATTCGCTTTCGCCGTGATATGCACATCCTTTCCACCTTATTCAAAATTCTCAAAAACCCTAACTCACCCAAGTACCTTTCTTCCCGCTTCCAATTGCTTCCTCCTCCCTCTCGCTCCAGGCGGCCTTGCATCACTACAATGCTTGAGCTCCCTTGGAGCAACACCAAATTTTTTCATAATTCCTTCTCTGCCAAAGCAGTACGGCTCTGGAATAAACTCCCGAGTAATATTCAGGACTCCCCAAGCATCCACTCATTTAAATCCAAAGTTAAGTCGCACTTTTTATCACAGTTATCCCAATCAGAATCATGAGATACTCTTATTTATTTGTTTATATGTATGTATATTTATAATATAGGTTCAATATGTATGTATGTTTATGTATGTATAGATAAAGTAGGTATATTTATTTATTTATATATTATTACTATTTTTTAGACTTTAAATTGTTAGTTTTCTTATTTAATTTTTGCACTTTATGTCACCCGCTTAATATTGAAATCTCGAACACGTTCTCAGGTTGGCTGGAAGAGATCTCTTTTAGAGATAAGTCCTCCTTTGTGTACATTTCTCAATTTATTTTTGTGTAACTGATTTTGTTAGTGCAATAAAGAGTATAATATAATACATATTATTACTTATACTAACATACTTTGTGAGATACTTATTTCTATATATATATATTGTACATATATATATTATTTACATATTTATATATACTTATTATACGTGCATACTTAAACTACTTAAAATCATTAGGCTTTCTTGTATTGACATGACAGTTGTTGTATTTTTAATTGGGAGAAGCCACTGACTCCTGAGATACAGGCATTTAGCCTAGTTTGGGTGTCAGAGTCTTCATAGGAATTTGTACTAAAGATTATGTCAAATAAAATTATTATTATTATTATTATTTAATTGTCTTCGAGCATATGAACTTCTGTATGTTTAGTGTCTAAAGATTAATTTTATTCTTGTTCCTTATTTACAGATAGCCCGGTTTACGGGTGAGGACGACAACCACATAAACAAAAAACTGCCTAAAGAGTTGTTGCTGAAGATACTCTCTTACCTGGATGTGGTCTCTTTGTGCAGATGTGCACAGGTAAGTCCATCATCTAGTCTAAGGCAAACTTCACGAAGTGGGGAGTCGTTCAGGGGTGCGATTGCGTAAGGTAATCGTATTCATTTGACAGTTCATATTCCATCGGCTGCAATTTGTATGGAATGACATATTATGATACAATATGAACTGTCAAATGAATACGATTGACTTTACGCAATCACCTAGGATCACAATAAAGGTATGACGATCTCGGCAGCAAGCAGCAGTGCACTCCAAATTGAACCGTAATATTAATTATTATTAAAAGGCTCAATTTGAAGTGAGCGAAAAAGTGACGCGACCCGCTCACTTCAAACTGAGCCGCCTTTTATAACATTACGGTTGAATTTGGAGCACACTGCTGCTTGCTGCCGAGATGGGAATCATACCTTAAGGAGTGCATCGGCACGTTGACTACTGCACCACTCAGTTATCAATGATAAAATGAACTAGATATTAAAAACAACCATATTTCACCAGCCTATAGTGTAGCTCAATTAATTCACATAATACAACTGATCGGCATCATGCACATACAGTCATACAATATTATAAATAATAATTAAAGTGGCGCCCTCAGAGGATTTTATTTGATAAGTTGCTAATAAAGGATTTTAATAAAACTTAACGTGGAATTTTTTAGGGCCCCTTGGTCTAGTATTTTTAGAAGGAGTCACTACATTCCCTCATATTCATTCGTAGAAGTAAAACGGACACTTTTGGCAATTTTGCTATCTTCTTCTAGCAGTGACAACGAGAGAATGTAGTGATACCATTTAAAAATACTAGACTATGGGCCTTAAAAATCATACGTAAAGTTTTATTAATATTGTGTATTAGAAATTAAAATTATGTATTAGAATTACAATCCTACTAATATTATAAACGTGAAAGTTTGTGGGTTTTAATGTTTGTTCCTCAATCACGCAAAAACTACTGAACGGATTTGGTTGAAATTTGGCACACAGATAGTAGATAGCCTAGATTAAAACATAGGATACTTTTTATCCCGATATTCCCACGGGAACGGGAACCACGCGGGTGAAACCGCGGGCGGCCGCTAGTATTAAATAAAATTCACCGCGGCGCCACTTTTGCTCAGGCAACCGCCTTAAGTGGTTGGATACAATAAAGAAGTTTGACTGTTATTTAATACATTGTCATTATGTGATTTTACATAATATTTATTTGGCATGTATGTAATTTGGTAATATGCCAATTCTGTTATTTATAAGTAACTGAAAAGACTTCACTTCTAACCGACAAGGTGGACCGACGATCTGGTGAAGGTTGCCGGAAGCCACTGGATGTGGGAAGCGCAGGACCGATCGTCGTGGAAATCCTTGGGGGAGGCCTATACCCAGCAGTGGGTGTCGTGCGGCTGATATGATGATGATGAAAAGACTTCATACATTTTTATCCCAAGAGAACATTAGTCAGTAGTAAAAACCAGTGTTGTAAACTTGTAATTTTTTTCCAGGTATCAAAATTATGGAATATTCTGGCTTTGGATGGTTCCAATTGGCAGAGGATAGATTTATTCGAATTTCAAAGAGATGTCGAGGTGAGTTAAAAACATATAATTATTATTATTATGTATGTACTATGAGAAATTGAAGCTTAAACTAGCCTAACAAGATAACCCAGAGCTATGCTGCATTCAACTTTCGACTTTATTGACTGTGTTTATGACATGAATTTGGATGCCTTATTCTTTGTATACTTTTCTTTCTCATCTCATTCCCTGGGGCCGTACCGGCTAACGAATCGATTATCGAAAAGTCTGCCGGGTTTCAAATTAAAACAGATAAATCGAGCCCCAATTGGGCCAAAATGGCCAACCACCATTCATGATGTCACACGAACATCGATATCTTCCAAATTACGTCAACAGAAAGTACAAGACGAAATTCCTTACTTTGATTTTTAACCGACTTCAAAAAAAGGAGGAGGTTCTCAAGTCGACGGTATTTTTTTTTTTATTTTTTTTTTTTTATGTATGTTTTAACATAGCTTCGTCAGTTGTTACCCGATTTGTACAATTCTTTTTTTATCTCAAAGAACATAGTTCGTGTGTGGTCCCATAAAATTTTTTCAGAGATCTGGCCAGTAGTTTTCTCATAATCCTGAAAAATATCAATTATTTAGCTTGCCATCGCCCGAGTTTTTATAGAATTTCGGACATAAAATCTTTGTTTATGAACCGATTTAGATGATTCTTTTTTTATTTGAAAAGGTATACTTCAAGAATGGTCACAATTTAATTTCATCGTTATTGAACTTCGAACTTCGAAGATACACAAGGGAACTCCTCAAAGTCAAATAGTATATGTAAAGTGATTTAGGTTTTGGTAAGTTTATGGCAATCCAAAACAAACCAAATCATGGTTTGCGATGCAACGTTCTGGACTAGACTTGGACTACGAAGACACAACGGAACTCCTCAAAAACAAACAGCGTAAATTTGGAAATTGAGTTCTGGGCATTTTACCATTGAAAATGTTATAATATAAAGTTAAAAAATATTTACACGCTGCGCTTACATACCTACCACTAAAAAGTTGAAAATAAAAAAGCTTTTAAAAAAAAAAGAAAAACCGCCTTCAAAAAACCTGAAAACAAAAACAGCTTAAAAATTAAATACCTCTAAAAAGCAAGAAATAATATTCGAATCATTCGTTACACATATCAATATTAATAAAACACGTCTAATGAAGTCGGGTGGGGCTTTTAGAAAAAAATGAAGTTGTCCTCCAGCCCCACCCGACTTCAATAGACGTGTTTTATTAATATTGATATGTGTAACGAATGATTCGAATATTATTTCTTGCTTTTTAGAGGTATTTAATTTTTAAGCTGTTTTTGTTTTCAGGTTTTTTGAAGGCGGTTTTTCTTTTTCTGTTTTAAGTTGAAACTCGGCAGACTTTTCGATAATCGATGCGTTAGCCGGTACGGTCCCAGGTTATTAAAATCTTGGAAAGCCAAGAACTTTGATTGTGAAAACAGCTAGACTTAGCCCACTGAGATTTTTTCTCCTACCATACTCAAAAAAATGTCTTGTTTAGCAAAGATTTTCATCAAATCAAAAGGTGTTGCCTGAAATAGACCCATATCAGTAACCACATTTTTCAGGCAATGAAAGAACAATGGGTTAAGGCTCGGTTACGCTGGAACATTGTCTGTCTTTTTCTTTATATGTAAAGAGTACCGAAAATAACGTCACTTCTGCACTTTTTCGACGTTTTTCGTTGTTTTTTCATCATTATCATTATCACAATTATCTTTCTTGAATGAAAATAATTGAAGCTACTTAAGAGTACGTTAAAGTGTATTTTGATGTAGAATTCAATACGTTTCCGCTATTATTTACGCCAAAAATATGGCCCGCGACAAGCGCTTTTGATGATTTTCAAATTTTTTTTACAGTCATCTGTGAGGTTTAGCTACTAGAGAAACTCTTTAGCTTGTCGTATGATTTTTTTGTAGCGCCAAGTGCGAGTCGGACTCGCGCACGAAGGGTTCCGTACCAAAAAACGGCAAAAAAATCACGTTTGTTGTATGGGGGCCCCCTTAAATATTTATTTTATTCGGTTTTTAGTAATTTTTATTACAGCGGCAACAGAAATACGTCATCTGTGAAAATTTTAACTGTCTACTTGTTGTCGTTATTAATATAAAGCAAAAAACGGCAAAAAAGTCTCGTTTGTTGTATGGCAGCCCCCCTTAAACATTTATTTCATTATATTTTTAGTATTTGTTGTTATAGCGGCAACAGAAATACATCATCTGTGAAAATTTCAAGTGTCTAGCTATCACGGTTCATGAGATACAGCCTGGTGACAGACAGACAGACAGACAGACAGACGGACAGACAGAGAGACAGACAGACGGACAGCGGAGGCTTAGTAATAGGATCCCGTTTTTACCCTTTGGGTACGGAACCCTAAAAATGACCCCCCCCCCCCAAACCGTGATTTTCTATAATGGACCCTTAAAGAGGTAGAAACTTCGTTGGACTGAGTACGCAAAGCTACAAAAAAAAATATAGAGAAATAGAAATAAAACTAAATTATGCCGAAAAGAAGCGTTTATTCTTTGGAAATTTATCAATGTACATGATGATGTTTATTATGCCGTCGTACAAAGTTTTCAATAGTTGTTTTATATTCAGGGACCAGTAATAGAGAATATATCGCAAAGGTGCGGCGGGTTTCTGAGGCAGTTGTCGCTGCGAGGGTGCGAGAGTATAGCTGACGGGTCCATGAAGACCTTGGCTCAGGTAACACTTTAATATTGTTTTTTTATATCTCTCATATTCGGTAAGTAGGTCCTTATTACCCCCAAATGGGGCTTGTAGGTAACCAATTAGCGCTCTAAGGTAATAATGTAGCTAGAAAAGCCTTAGGGCGGTAAGTAATTAAAAAAAATGTAAGTAGGTAAGTAAAAATCCGGTAAGTAATTAAAAAAAGGCCTAGGGCGGTAAGTAATTAAAAATCACAGATTTTGCAGTCCCCGCAAGAATCGGAGCATTGAAAATGAATACAAAAATTCACGAAAAACCAAAATCAAATCAAATGCAAAATCCTATTATATTTTTAAAGTTCACTCGGCTGCGCCTCGTGTCACAAAAGCGCCCGCTGACTGCCCCGACGCAGCAGAAATATTATTAACCGATTTTCAAAATTCCAACGAATGCACTTCTCGTGTGCTTCTGTATCTTTTAACACTATTACCATGACGATTGGTCAATAATCATAGAAGCTACATAACTTTTTATGTACGGAAACACCCATTTTTCTAGAATTCCAAATCTAAAGGGACAAACCACAGGTCACAATTATTTGCCGATTTTCAAAACTATTTCGCCATTTGGTAGCTAAACTTATACCCTAGGACCCTTTTTTTCCTTTTTTCTTAAGTCAGTTTTTTTCCGAAATATTTACAATTTAGTAAATAAACACCCCGCAAAAAACCCGGAAATTTTGGAATTTTGCAATATTTCAAAAAAGTTACCAGTAGATTTTCAAAATTCAAACGTTCACACGTGTCTCGATAAATTCCTCAACTTTTGGTACTATTTTCTTCTCGATCCTCTCAAAATCCTCGGAGATATGGTCAAAAATACGTCTCAGGCGATTTGCATCTGATAACCATTTTCAATGGTAAAAAATCCTGTATGTAAGTAAAAATCCGGTAAGTAATTAAAAAAAGCCATAGGGCGGTAAGTGATTAAAAAAATCCAGCAAGGTGGCTGAAGGTTACATTGAAGATTTCATACAAATTCCATACAAAATAAAAGTAAAATTACCAACAAAATAACGGAAATTATTCAGCTTTCAAAAAATGAAACATCTTTCTCAAGAGATGATCCGCAACCATCAATTTCTGCTGAAGAAAGCTTCATCCCGTCAGATTTTGTCCATGACCAACAAATATCACAATCTCAAACTATTAACATACCCAAAAAACACCTGTCCCTAAAATTTTAAAATTGTTCTCATTTCACTATAAATTTTAACTAATAAAATGTTTTATTCTTGTAATACCGGTTTTTTTCTACTTACCTCACCATCGAGATGTAAAGCAGAGTAGTTAACTCGGGTGTAAGCATCAATTGCACCCTCGAACTATAGGCTAAATATCTCGGGCTGCAATTGATGCTTTACAGCCCTTGGCTACTAATCTACTATTAACTAGTGGGCGCATGTGACTTCGTCTGCGTGGACCCTAGTCCCTAGGGAACCTTTAACCAGGATAAAAAGTATCTTATGTTTGAAATCAATACAGAGTAATTTTGATTTCACCATCCAAATTTTTAAGGATGTGTTCAGCCCATGAAACTGAACCACTTTCTCTAACGAACACATGGTCAAGTATATATAATTTTGTGGCTAAATTGGACACATGTTTCTTAGAGAAAGTTGTTAAGTTTCATGGACTGGACACATCCTTGAAATTTGGATGGTAACTTCAGAATGACCCGATATATTAACCTTCCTTTCTGCAAAATTTTCGAATTCACTCAGTGTACACAGGTTGGTCAAAAGTTCTGTTACTGAGTTTCTTTATCGATTACTGGCCATTAAAACAAATGAAAAGAAAAAATAAAAATGACATATTATTGACAGTTTTATAAGCTATAATCCCATACCACACGTATATCATATTTTGTTTATTTCACCATGGAATGGGGGTTGAAGGAGAATCGTGTCGCTGTAATTGCTCTGCACAAATGTGGGCAGCCACCGAATATGATTTTCAAGTTGCTACAAAAGTTGAAAATCAACAAGCAATTTATTTATCGCACTATCCATAGGTACAGTAATACCTTGACCGTCGATGACCGAAAAAGATCAGGAAGACCACGCACCGTTCGGACACCAGCTGTGATCAAGGCAGTGAAGGCGAGAATCACGAGAAATCCCGTCCGGAAGCAAAAGTTATTGGCAATACAGATGACTGTGAAGAGAAGTTCCCTTAAAAAATTATCAATGATGACCTTGGGCTTCACGCTTACCGTAGACGAAAGGGCCATCTGCTAAACGCACGATTGAAGGCTATGAGGTTAGCACGAAGTCGCGCTCTACTAAAGCAGTACGCACAAAACGGCCATCGAAAAATCTTGTTTACTGATGAAAAAATCTTCACAGTCGAAGAAAATTTTAACCGTCAAAATGATAGAGTATACGCTAAGAATAGTAAAGAAGCCAGCATGATTGCTCCGAGGGTCCAACGAGGTCACCACCCCTCATCAGTGATGATTTGGCTGGGGGTGTCCTATTCAGGGCTAAGTAAGGTTCATTTCTGTGAAAAAGGTGTGAAAACTGGCGCTAGAGTCTATCAAGATACCGTTCTGGAACCTGTTGTCAAACCCTTAAGCCACACTTTATTTCAAAACCAGCCATGGGTCTTCCAGCAGGACTCTGCCCCTGCGCACAAAGCAAAATCTACACAAGCATGGTTTCGGGCTAACAAAATTGATTTTATCGCGCAGGAAGAATGGCCATCCTCCAGCCCAGACTTAAATCCTCTGGATTATGACATATGGCAACTTATTGAGGAGAAAGCATGTGCTAAGCCCCACATGAATCTCGACTCTCTTAAGCGCGCTATTCTCAAGGCAGTCGCAGAATTGGATATGGTGGTAGTTCGTGCTGCCATCGATGACTGGCCTCGTCGTCTAAAGGCGTGTATTCATGCCAGAGGCGGTCATTTCGAATAATTTTAATACATGATAATCTTAAATATTTGTGCTTTCATTTGGTATATAATTCATTGTAGCATTATTTGTAAATTTAGTATTATTCATGTTTTCCATAGTTACAGAACTTAGTAACCAACTAGGTATAGTTATATGCACTAGCGCACGAGCAGATGTATACTGAGAATATTATTAGCAGATAGTGAATTCACCAGCTAGTAAACTCTCCTAATGTAATCGAGGCCCTTTAGGCGCAATTGGTCCAATTCGCGATTGGTCCAATGTTAAAAAAATGTCCAATTCGCAGTTGGTCCAATTATAGTATATTATGTTTTTGTATACTTATGTTTAAATACATATTTACTAACTTAAATATTCATATATTTTTGCAACTTATGAGTGCATTAATCGGTTGCGATACCTAATTAGTCAAGATTACTATTAAATGTGTTATTTTGTTTAATTTTGGAAATACACTTTATTTGGACCAATCGCGAATTGGACCAACCGCGAATCGGACCAACCGCGAATTGGACCAACCGCGAATAATGTGAATTGGACCAATCGCGAATTGGACCAATTGCGCCTAAAGGATCGAGGCTTTTCTGAAGACAATTTATAGGATTCGAAAAAACTACAGACCCGTCCTCGCTTTGCTTCGGTGTAAACTATAGCTTTGTATATAAAAATTAATGATTAAATTTTTTTTCCTACCTTTAAAAAACCTTAGACACTCCACCATGCATTGTTTTGTTATATCTCAAAGGGATTACGCAGAATTTTCAATAAAAAAAACCCAGACGGCTTCACTTTTCCGACACTTCCAACAATTATTATTAAGTCAATTTACCCAAAACCTTGATAAATTATATAGGTACTTAAACCTTCCTCATCATTCTATCTTTTGGTGAAAACCGCATGGAAATCGGTGCAGTAGTTTTTGAGTTTATCGCGAACAGACAGACAGACGCGGCGGAGGACTTTGTTTTATAAATGTAGATAGAAGTAGTTTCTTAATAAGATGTTTATTTTTCAGTCATGCCCGAACATAGAAGATTTAAATCTGAATAAATGTAAGAAGCTCACAGACCAAACTTGCCAAGCGCTCGGTAGGAGGTGCAGCAAATTACAAAGGTCAGTTTTAAGCTTAACGGAATAAAAGCTATTTTTCATTGACAAAAAAAACTTGCTAAATGACATGACATGGCCAATATTTCTATGGGCGTTTGCATTGTTATCAAATTCAATTTACACCTATTATTTTTGGTGTTTTATATTTACGAATATTGGCACATTCAATTACTGTAAATAAAAACTTCAAAGAACTTGTCATTACAACACACTAGACTTAAACAGTTTCATGAAACCTTATAATCAGATCGCTAGCAACAAGTGTTAAGAATATGATTTTGCTATTAAAAAACGCAAGGCGCTTTTAATAGCGAATTATTACAGTAAACTGATATGGTTTTGGAATTATTAGGCATGTAATGGCCATCTGAATTAAGGGTTGCAACTGTATATTGACTAACATTTATTAAACTGGGTAATAGTCTTAAAAAATGGAACAATAATAACAAAGTATATTCAAAAAGCTGACGGGCAACATTATTAAAAAGGTGATTATAAAATATGTAAAAAATCCATTGAAAACAGTTTCATTTAGTAAAATATTCCTAATAAGAGCACTGGCGTCGTCTATATCACAATGTCTACAAAGTGGTAAGTGTTGTGTTGAAAGACCATTATTATGGTTCATTATGGCGACTGTTGACAAACTGTACTTTGATCAGCTTGCATTACTTATTATTTTGAAATGAAAATTGACAGGTTCAGACATGTTCAAAACTACGTGTTAATTCATTTTTTTTATATTACAATGGCCGCGTTCCGAATCACGCTCACAGCGCTGTGAGCGCGAATCCGACCAAATTAAAAAGTCACAAAATATTACACAAATAGGGTATTTGTGTACCTACCTAATTTAATGGATTATACGCTAACAGCGCTGTTGGCGTGATTTGGAACGCGGGGAATATTACCCATTTACTACGTGTGTTTAAGTGGAATGTACTTTATTGGCAGTTGATAAACGGTACTTTGAATTCACCTTGCATTACTTATTATTTTGAAATAAAAACTGACAAGTTCAGAGAGGTTCAAAACTACGTGTAAATTCAGTTTTCTATTTTTATTTTACAATATTATTTACTATGTGTGTGTAAATGGAATGTACTTTTTTGGCCATGTCCTTTAGATCATAATCTCTTTTAAACTGTTGCTTAAAGTTACTTTATAAATAAAATAAAAGTGGTGTGAGTAAGAAACCGAATATGGTAGATATAGGGATCATCAAACTGAACAACTTTTACTATAGGGCCAACTTTGAAATCGCGAAAAAATCAGCTTCATACATTTTGATTTTTTTCGCCATCATTTTTTGTATGAAGTAGCTGATTTTTTTCGCCATTTCAATGTTGGTCCCATAGTAAAAGTTGTTCAGTTTGATGGTCCCTATTTACCATATTCGGCTTTAGGGGTTTTTTATAATATGTTGTATAGTGTTGTGTTGTGTTGCTTAAACTAATGATGGTTGTTTTAAGCTAAGTTTAAAAACGTTTAAACTAAACTAAAAAAGAGCAAACGGTTGCTAAACAATGAGGATCAGTAACAGGTTTGAATCCTATAGTTTTATTGATATAATATAAAATCATATTAATAGCTATGAAAGATTTTTTGAAATCCGTTTAGAAATGGTTGAGTTATTAAGGGTTTGAAGGAAATCAATGCAATATGTGCTTTATCACGTACGGCATAAGATTCGCGTACGTCGCGATGACGTCATAAGGGCCCCCCAAAATAACAGTGTTTTAGCATGTTTTAGCTCTTATAACTTCTCAGGTTTAAGAGATATCGCAAAAATTTCTTCACAGTTAATCATGTGGTGGCATAAGCTTTCTGATAAGCCACTAAACAAAAATCGTTACTGATCCTCATTGTGAGATATTTGCTAAAAGCTACACATTACATATTTTATTAGGTGTTTTATAACTACATTGCGCCCGTTGAGAGAATGTACAGTCAACGACACGTCAAACTATACATGTTGACCTTGAGACCGCCTTTATGTCGTACACAATAAAAACTGTTTTCGTAGTACAACTGTTTATCCTAACGTGCTGTCGTGCGTACACTTAAGTATATTTTTCTAATTTACTAGAGACACAGAAATGACGTTTCACATTTTTCGTAATTGCATATTTCGTTCGTTTGCAAAGGAGATGTCCCAGCGTTGCCCCAGTTTCATTTTATTTAATTACTTTCATAATTAAAAAATGCTAATTACATTTTATTTACGTATAGTATCAGTCAAGAATGGTTTTATATTTAGAAAAACAATTACAAAAACATTAAGTTGCTTTATGAAGTATTTTGTGAAAAAAGTGTAAGTAAATAGTACTCTAATGATAAAAAATTGTGATTTTAAAGCGTTTTAACTTAAAAATCCCACTTTTTAATGCAGAACATAATTATCAATCTGATTCTAGAGTAAAATACCTACTCTGACATACTACTTTGATTAAGACGCGATAGACTTTCATTTTTTGAGAATGGTGGGGCAAATGACATATGCGCGTTGGGACATGTCTTTTTACCTTATTATCATCTCTCCCGGATAATAAAATCATCAATTTAAGGTCAAGCCACACAGCGGGCGTGACGGGGCGCGACGGGAGTTCACACTGCGGTGCGGGCGTGATCACGCATACGTTCCAGCCCGCCGCGCTTCCGATCTGTATTCACGCTCGGCGCGACGGCGGCGTGGCGCGACGGGACGCGACACGTCGCGCCACGCCGGCCTGTGTGACGTCGTCCATAGTATCTAGTACATTACAACTTCTCAGCGTCGCGTCGCCGTCCCGTCCCGTCACGCCACGCCCGCTGTGTGGCTTGACCTTAAGAGTCCACACACACACACATTTTGCCGCTGACTGCCGCCCTCTCGCACGCACATTTCATGTTTTCTCAAGATTTCTTAAATCTGAGTGCGTAAATTGCGTAACTGAAAAATGTGTTTGGCTCGGCCCCTTTTCGCAATATAAGATTACGGACATTTCAAAATATATTTCAGTTTTTTGTTGTCGTTTCTAACACTTACAACGAAATAACTATTATTTCTTTGTAATGATTTTTTTCTTGATTGGCAGCGCTAGTGGACGCACAATGCACCCTTAAGGTGCTCCCTCACCGAGAGCATTCGCGTGTAATGTAATATTATAGATTCGTCTTTGAGCATTACATTACAATAATACCTCCCTGACTGACGAGCATTCGCGTGTAATGTAATATTATAGATTCGTCTTTGAGCATTACATTACAATAATACCTCCCTGACTGACGAGCATTCGCGTGTAATGTAATATTATAGATTCGTCTTTGAGCATTACATTACAATAATACCTCCCTGACTGACGAGCATTCGCGTGTAATGTAATATTATAGATTCGTCTTTGAGCATTACATTACAATAATACCTCCCTGACTGACGAGCATTCGCGTGTAATGTAATATTATAGATTCGTCTTTGAGCATTACATTACAATAATACCTCCCTGACTGACGAGCATTCGCGTGTAATGTAATATTATAGATTCGTCTTTGAGCATTACATTACAATAATACCTCCCTGACTGACGAGCATTCACGTGTAATGTAAAGGTGCTCCCTCACCGGGAGCATTCGCGTGTAATGTAACGTTACCGATTTGAGCATTACATCAGTGAAGGAGGAGTACCGAGCATTACAATGCGCACCTTGTAACGATACAAAACGGGCATACATCAGTGAAGGAGGAGAACCGAGTATTACAATGCGCACCTTGTAATGATACAATGTGTAATATCTTGATACAACTTGTAACATCAATGTCAGTCAGGGAGGTATTATTGTAATGTAATGCTCAAAGTCGAATTTATAATGTTACATTACACGCGAATGCTCCTGGTGAGGGAGCACCTTTAATTTTTAGCTGAAATATGTAACTTGCGAAATCTGTCAAAAGTGCACACTCTCAGCGGTCATAATAACACACACAGTTTAATGTTTTTGTATTTAATATTCAACTAAAAACAAAAAATAGGTATTTTAAGTTGGTTTGAATATATTTTTGTGTTATATACACTTTTTTAAAAGTGGGCATGCTAGGTCAGTTGTGTATGTCACCGCTAGATGGCGTTATCAGAGTATTCAAGAGACCTGCGCCACTTGCAATCCGGACATTTTGCAAAATGTCTGATTTGCGTTAGTGATTTTTGTAATTCGGACATTTTGCGATTTGGCCGGATCGATTTGTCTACGGCAGTTTTGGACCTGTTATGTAGGTACTCTGTGCATTGCTAAAAAGTTTACCAATTTTGTGGTTTTATTTTATTTCTTCAATTAGCTTTTTCTGCTTTTTTCTTTAGGTTTCTTGGCTTTTAATGCTCTATTCATTTCCAATTTTTTTTCATCATTACACATACAAATAATTATCTTTTCACCTTATCAAGAAAGGTTTCTAGTCAAGTTTTTTTAAATATATTGTTTTTCGCCATTTCGGCGTTGTTTCCGAATGATCCTATTTTTAAAAAAAAGTGCTCAAAAAAATCTGAAAGGTTTTTTAATTATAGGTCTTACCTATGAAATTGCTGATTTGTATGGAGATTAGAGAATTTTCAAAAAGTTGCATTTTTCATACTATCATTTTCTTTGTTCATTTAACAACCGTGAACACTTAGAATAATAACACCTAGAACGATAATTCCCTACAAAGCGCACTATCAAAAGTGAGGCAACTAAAACAGCCATAATGGCCCGTTTTTATATTTTTATGGTCCATTATTACATAATCATTCTTAATAAGTACAAACCAGTTTCAATTTCCCTACCTTACTATACCTCACTATTAGTTTCCTCACTTTGCATACAAGGACACGGCTTCTAGGTGTTATTATTCTAAACGTGAACACTCATGTTTGTAACAAAACTTTTATGTACTAATTTTTGAACACTATGCTAACTTATCCCATTTACGATAAGCGAAAATTCAAATTCGCCGTGTGTCAGTTAGAATGAGGGCTTTTCAAAATGACAAAAAGCTGTAGGCTCGATAGATGGCTCCTTGAGATTGAGATTTCTCTTTTCTCCCGCATTATATTTTAAAGATATTCTTCCCACGCAATCAGTATAAAATTACTATAGTATATTGGTAATTTCATCAAAGCGCATCATGGCCTAGCTTGTATAGAAAAATCGGCATAATCCTTTACGCGTATTTTTGTATGAAACTTAAATTTCTTTCTATTCAAATTATTGAAAATGTTTTCTAAAAAAAACATAGCAAGTATCTTTTGTTTGATCGCGAAATTATTATGCATGTCACCAAAAATTTAACTTGTATCATAAACGAAATTTTCACTGTTTATAAACGAAATTTTTTAATATTGTTAAAGTAAAAAATAATAATCAAAAAACGTGATGAAAACTGCGTGGGGCCACACGTCCTTTTATGGTAAAATTAAATAAAATATCGAATACAAAATCAAAGGTACTACAGCCAGGGAAGTCGGCGCTCTGTCACCGTTAAGGGCCGTATATACCTCACGATCTTTATGAGCAATAAAGGACATGTCCTAATTTGGGCCACGTCTATGTAAACCACCCTCAAAGATGGAGAAAAATACACTGATTCTGAGAAAAATACAAATAATTTTATAGAATGCATGGTTAAATGGTTATTAATAAAAACAGATCAATATTTGTTACTTGAAATAAAGTGTCAAATATGGCAACTCTCCGTTAAAAAGCCGTCCTATCGCTTTGAGATAGGCGGTCTAGCTGCCGGTATTGATCAATATTTTACTTTCCATGGTTAAAATGTATTCTCTATGGCGATCGATGACTCAAAGATTTGTCTGGCAGAATGCGCCCATTGTCACTGTCATTGAGTTCTACCTACTCTGTGCTGTGGGTTGTTGTTAACACAGACGTATAAGAAGTTGTTAACATCTTCCGCCATGATGCTTTTTTTATGCGTTTTTGCATTTTGTTTAATGTTTCTTCCAGAAAACAAAGCGATTTTAAAGAAATTGAATAATAAGAAACTGTTTATCGTGTCTTTATCTATTTTTTGGTATACTGTACAAAGACGTGGCCCAGACCTCATACATTTTTGGACATCACCTTTAATTAAGATGAGGGCGTCACTTGAGAACTATAGGAACCTTAAGGCTAAAATTGCTTGATTTTACGACGTAGTAACATACGCACGCGCGACCAACCGATGAAACCCGTACAAAGCATTTTGATTGCAAATTCCCCTGGCTGTACAGTACATACATCATTACCTATATTTTTTTTCTTTTGTAAATGTACCTACAACCCGCGCATATAAAGAATGGAATTGAAAATGGCGGCTCACTGCGCTTACCACAACGAGTGTGACTGAGAGAGCGATAGGTGTCATCAGCATTCTAAGAGATATAAGGATCAGAGTTTTCAGTTCCAGAATTTCTATACATTTTTATGCTATTTTCGTGGGTTTTTTTTAAATATATCCTTATATCTCTTAGACTGCTGATCAGATCAGTTGGGTGTGTATAGCTTCATTCACTCCCTGGATGGCCATCATCAGATCACAGGTAGGTCAACCTTGGCGGAGAACCAAAGTTTCAAATTTACCTCGTTTGTATGAAAATCGACTGGTGTCTTTAATTTTGTGACCGCCACTATATTTACGCGGGTTGTATGTATATGTACAGTACGAGGAAAACATCTTGACGCTTTTTCGACGGAGTGGGGATAAGTTCGCGCATGTGCACTTGCGAGCGCCCAATAGCGCGCGCCCCTCCCCCGCCGCCCGCGCCCCTCACCGCTACGCACAATACGCGTTCCGCGCAATCCCCACCCGATTTCAAAATGTTTGCCTCGTATAGTAATGTTTCTTTTGTAAATGTACCTATGTTAGTGTTAAAGAATTTTAGACTTTACGACCTTGACCAAAGGTGTTCTTTCCAGGATTAACCTGGACTCGTGTCCTAGCATGACAGACATATCTTTGAAGGCGTTGTCGGATGGGTGTCCGGTGAGTTATTCCATTTTTTATCCACAAAACAAGTGCTTGGCCTTCACCTAACCTGATGTTAAGTGACGATAAGGCCGAAGGTGGAAGCGCACCACACCCGGAATCCTCATCACTGAGGAACTGGCTATCTTACCTCTAACTGCTGGAACACAACAATTTTTAAATAGGCATGATGACATTTTTTTATTTTATGTTACATAAATTACCTCTCAAAAAATAGAAACATTGGTAAAAGAATTATTTCGCTAGCATGAAAACTGCCTGAGATATCACAGTTTGAAATGCACAAAATTGGACTCTCCCGAAAACGCTCCATACTAACGGCTACTCAGATATGACGTCACGCTTGAGTAGTTTGTATTCAACGCGTAGGAAATTTGTTCGGCAGCTATTTTAAATATTGTGTTTATCAAAATGGTTTCTTAGACAAATTTGCTATAAATTTTACGGACTAATTAAATGTATTTTTTATTTTAACAAATTTTATACTTTTTAAATGGACTTGTCCGCCCATCTTTGAAGAGTCATAAAACAAATAATACGCAATTTATAACACCAAGAGGTATACAAGCTACTCTAAAAGTTTAATATGTTTACGATTTTCATTAGTATTTATTTATTTTATTTATTAGTCATCATCCCTATTGTTGTTATGGCGTCAGACTTAGGTAAGATGGTGGTAGCTAGCCAGGCAGACTTGAAGCCGTACCACCAACCAAACCGAGTACATACATCCTTCGCTTCGGGGTACATACCTCCCCCTCAATTTTCGCTAACTGGCTTAAATGTTTGGGGCCATCCATAAATTACGTCACACGTTGAGGGAGGGAGGGGGTCGACGAAGTGTGACATTGTGTGTCAAGGGGGTGTCAGGGGTCCTAAACTTCCTGACGTCACATTTAAAAATCATTGATATTGATATAAAACAAATTTCGGAACTACTCTTTTAATTCAATAATTATTTCTAAATGTAAAATTGTTAAATATGTGACGTTACACTAGGGAGAGGGAGGTCTCCCAAATGTTACCAGCTGCGACAAGAACGGGGGAGGGGGTCAAAAATCATTAAATTCATGTGACGTAATTTATAGACGGCCCTTTTGCCAGGAGGCTTGCAAATTCAATTTGTATTCTATTAAAAATACAGAAAAATAAAAATATTTTTTATTTTTGTATTTTTTATTTTCATGCAAGTGACTTATGTAAGTCTTTTTTTGAAAACAAAGTCTTTAAACCTATATTATTTTTATTGTTTTTTTTTCAGCTTTTAACTCACGTCAACGTATCATGGTGCCAATCTATAACGGAGAATGGTGTGGAGGCGTTAGCTAGAAGTTGCCCTAAATTAAGGAGCTTCATATGTAGAGGTATGTAAAGTAGGAATTAATTTAATGTCTGTTTTTACACGTTGAAATTTTAATTATTTGGTTCCCGTAGTGGGGCGGTTCCACTCATGATTACAAGCAACTAACTAATTTAAGCTGCCCAACATGGTATTTTTAACCGACTTCTCAAGTCGACGGTTTTTTTTTAATTTTTTTTTTATGTATGTTTTAACATAGCTTTGTCAGTTGTTACCCGATCTGTACAATTCTTTTTTTAACTCAAAGAACATAGTTCGTGTGTGGTCCCATGAATTTTCTACAGAGATCTGGCCAGTAGTTTTTTCATAATCCTGAAAAATATCAATTATTTAGCTCGCCATCGCACGAGTTTTTATGGAATTTCGGACATAACTTCTTTGTTTATGAACCGATTTAGATGATTCTTTTTTTTATTTGAAAGGGTATACTTCAAGAGTGGTCACAATTTAATTTCATTGTTATTGGACTTCGAACTTCGAAGATACATAAAGGAACTCTTCAAAATCAAATAGTATAAGTAAAGTGATTTAGGTTTTGGTAAGTTTATATCACCTCGATTAGGTTAGGAGTCGCCTTTTATAAATGAAATATATGACGACCTCCGTGGTCGAATGGTTTGCACGCCGGTTTTCAAGGCGTCACCATCTCTTGAGGTTCCGGGTTCGATCCCCGGCTGGATCAATGTAGAAAATGAACTTTTCAATATTGTCTCAGGTCTGAGTGTTTGTCATACTACCGTTGTTTCTGATTTCTATAACACAAGTGCTATACCTTGAGATTGGAGCAATGTATGTGATGTTGTCAAATATTTATTTATTTATTTATTAAATGCCAAATTTTAAATGTTTGTGTGCCCTACAGTTGTCGCCCAAATAGAAATTTGATCGCCCGTTCTGTATAACTAGTTACTCAATTTGTATTTTAAAGTCATCCATTTTCAATTTTTGTTGTCGCCCTCAGTCCGTCGCCCACTTAGTATTTCAGTACGCTATATTCAGTATTTTTGATACCCAAAGTGGAAATTTATTGTTACCCGATTAAATACTACCCATTTTAATGCAAAATGGTAAAGCACGTGAGTTGCCGATCTATGTCGTGTATTAAGGTGCAAGTTGGAAGCACGCGACACGCGACATGAATCCCCGACGTGTCGCCGCTTCATGTCGCGGCGACACGTCGCGGCCTCATGTCGCTGCGGTCGTGAATTCGAGCCCGACCGCAGCAGTCCTATTTTTTCCAAATATTATCTTTTATAACACTTTTCATATAGTTTTTGTGAGATGCATCGGGATATTCGGGATATCAGTTTATCTTCAGAATCACAGTTCGTATTTTTTTTGCAAATTCAACGTTTTGTCGCTCCAACTTCAGCAGCACTACTGATGTGCGGTCGGGCGACACGTCCCGGCTTCATGTCGCGCGCTTCGGAAGGTTTTTCATAGAAACATATACAAACCAGTAGTCGCCGCGACATGAGGCGACACCTCCCGGCTTCATGTCGCGCGCTTCGGAAGGTATTTCATAGAAACATATACAAACCAGTAGTCGCCGCGACATGAGGCGACACGTCCCGGCTTCATGTCGCGCGCTTCGGAAGGTTTTTCATAGAAACATATACAAACCAGTAGTCGCCGCGACATGAGGCGACACGTCGTGGCTTTATGTCGCGCGTTTCGGAAGGTTTTTCATAGAAACATAAATAAACCAGTAGTCGCCGCGACATGAGGCGACACATCGCGGCTTCATGTCGCGTGTCGCGTGCCTCCAACTTGCACCTTTAGGGTATGTTTCCTTATTTTCAGGCTGCAAGAATGTGAACGACAAATCAGTGATTTGCCTCGCGACTTACTGTCCCCACTTGGAAGTACTTAACGTGCAAGGCTGCGATGTGAGTGGAACTAATTTATGTCTTATTGCGTATGCCATAAGGTCTACAAAAATATGTATAGCCTTTTCATTTTTATTTGAGTTTATGCCATAGAATTCACTTGGTTACTAATGCGCGCGCGACGCGAGTGAACAGCATTGTATGTACTTGCCAGTTGGACCTTACCACCTTATTTTTTTTGTTCTTAAAATAACTATTTTCAATTCATAAGAATGAAGCAAATTGTATTTTTTTTTCCTTTAATAAGTAGGCACTGCTTAGTTGAATTGTAAACTTATGTAGGTATACCTACATATAGGCTATCTATTTTGTTTGACGAATACGCAGTGACTGGACAAACCATATTGGGTTTTAGTCTAACGGTTTTTTTAAATGTATGTTTCATAGTATAAATATTTAAAAAAACCGACCAAAAACGATGAAACGCGTTATAAACAAGTTTAACGCCTGTAGCACACCTCCGCCGCGAAACAACAGTAGACCATTATGCCGAAATTAGATGGTTAATTTTTCGTTCATTTTCGATGCTTCATCGCAGTCAAGCATCGAAAATGAAGTGTCTAATTATGAAGTTTCATCTTTCATCACTGATGTGCCTATACAGAAAGTCGTTCACTGGTCACTATTCATCGAAAATGAAGCACTTTTGATGAACCATCTAATTTCGGCATCACATTTTCGTCACTTTGGTGTTCACCGTGTATTACGCCCGTTGATTAAGACGATTGAAAGTTACTTACATTACTGCTTTAAGTAAGATAGTTGTCACATTGGTTCTTAACTAAAGCAGCAATGTTACTGTGATTTCTGTCAGAGTTGATTGCAATAAAGTTACATAATCAGGGGACTGGGCTTTACTGATTTTTAACACGTTTTTATTAGGTTGCTTTCTCGTTTGTTTGTTTGTGTGTTTGTTTGTCCGCAAAGTTTGCGAACGATGAGCTAAAGACTTGAAACTTTAAACATAGGTCAGAACTGGAATACAATGCAATATTATGGTTATAATTATATGTCAATGAGCTGATCTGATGATGGAACTGGAAGAAGGCCACAGGAACTTAATGATGAAACCATACAACCCCATTGTGATTAGGCTTAACCTAAAAACGTGGGGCGCGATTTGTAAAATTTATCATCCATATTGTCTATAGCATGCGCCCCACGTTTTTTGGTTCAAAATTTTTTGGTTCAAAATTTCTGTAGGTATAGGTTATTAGGGTTATAAATATTTACAGAAGAATTTATTTTTTACTTTTTAGTTTGTTTTTACTTGTCCGTTTTAATATTTTTCGTCCGATTTTTTGTAATAATTTAGTCCGTTTTAAAAAACGTGTTTTAAAAAAATATTTTTTTTTAGTAAATTTTTTGTGTTCAGTATCTAACAGACGACTCGATCTCCCGCCTCGGGCCCACGATGCGTCGCCTATGTCTGTCCGGTTGTACCCGCCTCACGGACACTTCGCTGTCCGCTTTGGCCGCCCACTGTCCGGAACTGGTGACGCTAGAGTTAGCACTGTGCAGTCAGCTCACTGACGCAGGGTTCCAAGCACTGGCTAGGGTAAGTTACAACTCTTAACTTAAACTAAACTTCATCATACATAACAGCGCAGTGTTGGACCGTTTTCATAGGAAGAGTTTGCTACTCATCTTAACTTCATTGGCCATCTTGTAATATGATATTTCGTGAAAATATAACCTCGGTCGTATTCTCAAAGTATTATTTTAAGTGATTTTAATATAATATCTTAAAAATAAACTAGCAATGGCGCGATGCGAATGGATTACAAAATGGAAGTTACTTTCAGCCATCTTGGAATATCATATACTGTTGAAATATAACCTCGGTCGTATTCTCGAAGTATTATTTCAAGTGATTTCAATATAATATCTTTAAAATAAACTAGCATTAGCGTGATGCAAATGGATTACAAAATTAATAAGTTATTTACGGTTCTTCAAGCGCCCGCCATTTTGTCGGTAGAAGTGGCGTTGGCTAGGGTTAGCTACTAGCTACAGTCCTTATGTCCGGTTGTACTCGCCTCACGGACACTTCGCTGTCCGCTTTGGCCGCCCACTGTCCGGAACTGGTGACGCTAGAGCTAGCACTGTGTAGTCAGCTCACTGACGCAGGGTTCCAAGCATTGGGGTAAGTTTACTTCATGATAAAAGCAGTTTTCATCGGAAAAGTTTGCTACTCATCTCTCTTAAAACGCTGATCAGATCAGTTAGGTGTGTAAAGCGATCTGAATCTCCTCCATTCACTCCCTAGATGGCCATCATCAGATCACAGCTAGGTCAAATCCCTGGCGGATAACCAACGCTTTAAAGTTACCTCGTTTGTATGAAAGTCGACTGGGGTGTCGGCAGTCTGTGTTTATTTATTTAAATGATTTTGCGGAGTACATCTTCTGTGCATGTACTATTTTCTTTCTGTTGCTCTCTTTTACTTTACAAGCTTAATGTGATGTTTTGTTAGGAAAATTATAGTACATTATGATATAAGTGCGGTAAGTTGAAAATTACAGCTGAGGCGATATTGCTAGCCCGAGCCGTAGGCGAGGGCTACAAGAAAGCAGAGGCTGTAATTATCAAAGCGCACGTATGTCATACAACGTTTTATAACATATTTGCGAGGAAATAAATAAAACTCGGACTTTGCATTTTTGCTTGTTTTCCATAATGATGAAATTTTGATACACTTGTACTATCTATCGGTCGATTTTTCTGCCTTTCACTTCGATTGTGAGGAAATCAATCAATAATAAAGTAAAAAACAAAAATTGAAAAAAAATTTTTTTTTTCTTAAATTTAGTGACAAATTATATTATTTTGGAATGTGCTCATCAAGGCCTTTCATTTGATACCCATATTCAAAAATCGAAAAAAAAAATTTTTTTTTCTTAAATTTAGTGACAAATTATATTATTTTGGAATGTGCTCATCAAGGCCTTTCATTTGATACCCATATTCAAAAAACGAAAAAAAACATTTTTTTTCTTAAATTTTAGTGACAAATTATGTAATTTTGGAATGTGCTCATCAAGGCCTATCATTTGATACCCATATTCAAAAATTAAAAAAAAAAAATTTTTTTCTTAAATTTTAGTGACAAATTATGTAATATTGGAATGTGCTAATCAAGGCCTTTCATTTGATACCCATACTCAAAAATTGAAAAAAAAAATTTTTTTTTCTTAAATTTAGTGACAAATTATGTAATTTTGGAATGTGCTCATCAAGGCCTTTCATTTGATACCCATATTCAAAAATCGGAAAAAATAATTTTTTTCTTAAATTTTAGTGACACATTATATTATTTTGGAATGTGCTCATCAAGACCTTTCATTTGATACCCATATTCAAAAATCGAAAAAAAAAATTTTTTTTCTTAAATTTTAGTGTCAAATTATATAATTTTGGAATGTGCTCATCAAGGCCTTTCATTTGATAACCATATTCATAAATCGAAAAAAAAAAATTTTTTTAAATTTTTAGTCACAAATTATATAATTTTGGAATGTGCTCATCAAGGCCTTTCATTTGATACCCATATTCAAAAATTGAAAAAAAAAATTTTATTGAAAAAATAAATTACTTATATAAAGTAAATTTTATTCATAACATGACGCATCAGAAAAGATTCTGATATAAAAACTCTTTGCTAAGATTTAAAAAAGTACCGTTCGTTTTAGACGAAGCATCTTGATAAACCGTGCGTTTTACTTTACATTACCGCACAAGTTCGTAATGAGATACAATACGATATTGAAATTGGCGTAATAAGAGACCCTTTACGAGCAAATATGTTATAAAAAATATTGCAGCTTTCCCATTGTCACACCATGGGCACTTCATACAAGCGCCGCGTTTCAACTACACAGACGCTACACAATGACGTTTTGCACACGCGCAACTGTGTGCGTGAAATTTAGGGCTATTGAATGAGCACACGATTCGGCACACGAACTGGGGTGAGGTAATTGATTCTGGGGCGGGGCGGGGAGTTTCCTTTCTGTACGGTAGTACTTATATCTATTCTGTGCCATTGTCCACAGAGTTGCAGATTACTAGAAAGGATGGACTTAGAAGAGTGCGTCTTGATAACGGACGCTACGTTGGTGCATCTCGCCATGGGCTGTCCGAGAATCGAGAAATTGGTAAGGAATATAAAAAATTCTATATTAAATAAATATTAAAATAAGAGCTTATAGACTTTTTATTTTGAACTTTATTCTTTAGTGCATAGAGTATGTTTTGTTTCAGACATTATCACATTGCGAGTTGATAACCGATTATGGGATCAAACAGTTGTCTCTGTCACCTTGTGCCGCGGAGCATCTCACGGTATTGGGTAAGTTTTTTTATGCTCAACGGGATAATGCTTGGCCTTCACCTCACCTGATGTTAAGTGACGATAAGGCCGAAGGTGGAAGCTCACTACACCCGGAATCCTCACCACTGAGGAACTGGCTATCTTACCTCTAACTGCCGGAACACTACTAATTAAAGGCGACAGTTAATGGGATACTTAAATACTAAACCGGGCAGCAATTTATTTTTTGGGCCACAAAATGACTAAACGGGCGACCAAGAAGCTTATATCCACAATGGAGGTTGCACGCCTAGTAAGTAAGTGAAGATTGAAAAAGACTCTTTAGTGACGTTACGGCTTATTGCTATCTCTTTCTTTTCGTTTTACAATACGTTTTCATTTCTCACGAACAAACGAACAACGAACACGTATTGTAACACTAAAGAAAGAGGTTGCAATAAGCCGTAAGGACCTTTTTTCAATCTTCACTATGACATATGGCCGTGCAATCTCCATTGGAGGGAGGTATAAGCTTCTTGCGGGCGACAAACAGTGGATTTCAAAAATACTTAAAACGGGCGACTACATGTGGGTGACTTAATCTAAATGGGTGACTAAAATACTGAGTGGGCAACTATTATACCAAGTAGGTAACTATATAACTGATTTAAGCTACAAGCTACCCAACATGGTATTTTAACACGTTTTTATTAGGTTGCTTTCTTGTTTGTTTGTTTTTTGTCTTCTCAATTAGAATAATAGTCACTTTTTTATAAATAAAATGTATGCCTTTTAAATGTTTTGTGTGCCCTAAGGTTGTCGCCCAAATAGTAATTTGGTCGCCCGTTTTGAATAACTAGTTACTCAATATGTATTTTAAAGTCACCCATTTTCAATATCTATAGTCGCCCTCGCTCCGTCGCCCACTTAGGTCCGTATTACAGGACGAGACTCAAGCACTGCTTGCTGCTTGAGTACAGTTAGAAAGGGATGGTGCTATTCATCGCATATAGCGCTATCCCTTTCTAACTGTACTCAAGCAGAGATTTGAGTTTGAGTTCGATTCTATAATACGAGCCTTAGTATTTCATTACGCTGTATTCAATATTTTTGGTAACCAAAATGGGAATTTATTGTTACCCGATTAAATACTAACCTTTTTTAAATTGTTGTTATGGCGTCAGACTTAGGTAAGATGATGGTAGCTAGCCAGGCGGACTTGAAATAAGCCCTACCACCAACCATGGGGTCTCATTACTAACATCAGAAATGGATTTTTAACATTCGTTTATATTTATCTCACTAGATGGCGGTACCTGCTTCGATTTGTCATTGATGTTTTTGTAACATTAAAATACAGAGAAAAAATAACAAGAAACGTTAAAATTGTTGCTTAATAAAAATCACCAAATGCAAAATTGTAGTATAACAGTAAAATAAAGGGGTTTTTAAACAAATTTCAATAAATTATTAGTGACACCTATCGGCAATCATTTGAGCTGATAAGATGCGTGCGTTTTCGTCTTAAAAGCAGTTTTTGACGAGTAATTGATGATTTATGCTACTCGTCCATAGATGGCGCTGTTAAGGTCTTTGTTAACATGTCTCAATCCGAGCGGGTGGATCTGTGAAAGAGTGAAATCGAACGTAAATTTGTACTATTATGTATTCTGTGACGTAACTCTATAAGCTTTGGGTTCAAATCAGTGCGCGTTCCAACGCGGCGGTTGCGTAGAGGTCGAGCGTCGAATCCTCGATTTTTACATGTTTTTATTAGGTACTTTTCTTCGCTTTCAAATTAGTTAAAAAAACTGTTCAATTAAGATTGAAGGAATTAACATCGCAGATTTTTATGCGTGGTTTTATTATAAACGAATGTTCTGTTTCTGATAAATTTTGCAAATAAACCCAAAAACGAGGTCCTAGGAATATTTTTTTACATCAAAGGTGGTAACATTTTTATAAATGTTTTCAATTAGTTCTATTGTGTATTATTTCAAGTGCATTATATTTTTTCTATGATAGCTTCACGCGCGTAGTCTTTCAATATTTTGAATTTAATATTGGGATTTGACGTTTGTTAACGTCTTAAAAGTGACGACGTAATCACCGTTTTATGTCTGCCACTTGAAGATCGGCAATAAACCTGCGGGACTCCGACACCGCTGTTAGTTTTGTTTTAAGCATATATTATTTTACTCTTTGTTTTAAGCTTTGTGTTGACTTGGCTATCACACTTCACAACCAGTGGCCTATTGACTCGAACATCGTTCGAATGACAGACCTTTGTGAAAAAGGAAAAACGTAAGAAAACAGAATGCCTGATCAGCACTAATTATCATTCTATAAGTAATATAGGGTAAACATACCGGTTTCCCGGCCACTACCCCTTTTCGACCACTTCGCACGTTATTTTGAATAACAGATAGTTTATAGACAGCTCCTTTCTGATTTCGCGCCATTCGACCCGAACGAACTTCACGGTTCATAATCCAACGGCATGACCTCGAAATCTGCGGACTGAGCACTCAGTCACTATTTCAAAATTTGGTGTGTGGACGTGTGGAAAATTTAGCAAAAAAAATAGTAGGTGGATTGATTTACAAAGGTAAGTTTTTAAGTGTTATGATTGTTTTGTTGGTGATTGATTTGGTTTGTGTGTATTTAGCATGTTTAATTTCAATATTCAAGTGCCTAAACTCACCAAACTTTTCATAATTTGTAATATTTATGGTGGTCGGACAATACGTTAACGATTAGTTTCAAAATCTACTTTCCGACCAGGTGGTCGCAAAACCGGTTTACTCACGTCATTTCTCTTTGCCTACATTGCGGAAACCTTAAATCCACCAACATAGATTCTATTATATTAATGAAAAGCTATAATTTTGTGATTTGATAACTAGATTCCGACCGCCAGTATACCTCATAGTTTTAAAGATATAACCTTTAAAAATACCGAAAACTTAGCGGCCGATAACTAGTCTAAACAAAACCTATTTCCGGCCGTCTGAAATTAAAGCCAGCCGAAAATTAGTAAAAACCATACCTGATTCCGGCCGTCTGAAATAAAAGGCGGCCGAAAATTGGTAAAAAATACACCTGATTCCGGCCTTTCGGAAAAAGAACGGCCGATAATTAGTAAAAAGTAAATCTGTTTTCGACCTAGGAAATTAAAGGCGGCCGATAATTAATGGTTAAAAAATACTTATTTTTGGCTGCTGTTTGTGATTTCATGTTTGTTAACCCTTATACTTTTAACAGCTATGAAATTTTGCACTTCTACTAACGGTGTTATTCGAGCTCATTTACCCGTTATATGTGATAATTGATACATTTTGGTTGATGGTGCTGCTTGATGTTGGAATTGTGCTTGTTTTTTTTTCAGATGGCATCTGTTGGTAAAAGTAAGAAAAAGAAAATAAATAAAGGGCCATCCCGAAGGTTTGCTTATACTGAAGACGCACTGACAAGTGCTCTATCAGATATACGAGGCAACATTCGCGGCATTAGAGAAGCATGCCGCCAGTGGGGAGTTCCGAGATCCACTATATAGGACAGGCTTTCTGGTCTTGTTGTTGAACAAAAAAGAAAAGTTGGCCCAGACCCTATATTTGGTTTCGATGGGGAAAAGAAAATTGTTGATTGGGTTATTGCGTTGGCGAAAGCCGGAATTCCAATCAACAAATATGACCTTCTTGATACGGTGACTGAGCTTGCAAAATAACTGGGCATAGACCATCGCTTTCCAGGAGGTAATCCAGGTATACGATGGTATCTCAGCTTTCTTAAACGCCATCAAACATAAGCATCCGAGAGCCAGAAGCTATTAATAAGGCGCGAGAAGCCATCAAGGAAAGTTCAATTCGAAAATGGTTTTCAGACTTACACACTTTCTGGGTTGAACGAAATGCATTTGACATTTTGGATGATCCGAATCCGAGTCGTATTCTAAACGCTGATGAAACTGGCATTTCATTATCTCCTAAATCAGGGAAAGTTCTAGCTCCTAAAGGCTATAAAAACATATATGTTGTCAAGAAGGGCAACGAGAAAGAGAATTTAACAGTGCTGATAGTAATTGCCGTGTATGTGCCGGCCTAGAATAGCACTACCCCCTATCATCCCGTGGGTGTCGTAAAAGGCGACTAAGGGAGCATAGCCTTCAAGAGACGGGCAGCAGCGTCTCCAAAAAACATTGGCCTACTGCGATCGCCAACCCGCCTGCCAAGCGTGGCGATTATGGCAAACCCCCCCCCTCATGCATAATGGATCAAAAAATTGGCCCCCAGTCCCCGGCAGCCCCGCTATTCCTAGCTACGGTAGCGGCTACGGTAACGGCGGGGCAGGGGGTGCTAAGAATCCCCGGGTGCGGCTCGGCTACCAAAAACGGCGACTACTGCACCTGGCAACCTATAACACGCGCACACTAAGGACCGACGCGAAGTTAACCGAGTTGGAAGAAGTTATCAGCAAGGTACACTGGGACATTATCGGCTTATCTGAAGTCCGAAGAGCGGGAGAGGACTCGATAATCCTCAACTCCGGTAACTTGCTTTACTACCGGGAGGGCGACCAACAGTCCCAAGGTGGTATCGGGTTCATCGTCCACAAGTCCCTTGTCAACAACGTGACTACCATCGGAAGTGTGTCGACCAGGGTGGCGTACCTTATACTCAGAATATCCAAACGGTGTTCGCTGAATGTTATACAGGTTTACGCACCGACCTCGACACACCAAGATGACGAAGTGGAGGCTATGTATGAGGAGATCTCTAAAGCCATGCATAGCTTCAAAACCCACTACACTGTTGTGATGGGGGACTTCAATGCTAAGTTGGGGAAACGATGCGGTGATGAGCTGAGAGTGGGGCAATTTGGAGTTGGGCAACGGAATGACAGAGGCCAGATGCTGGCTGACTTTATGGAGAAGGAGAACCTCTTTATGATGAACTCCTTCTTCAGAAAGCCGTAAAGCCGGAAGTGGACCTGGGTCAGTCCGGACGGTAAAGTCAGAAATGAGATAGATTTTATCATGTCGACGAAAAAGCAAATATTCAATGATGTCACTGTGATCAACGCTGTTAAGACGGGGAGCGATCACCGATTGGTACGTGGCACATTGAATATCAACCCAAAGCTGGAAAGATCTCGACTGATAAAATCAACAATTCGACCATTGCCGGCCCATATTCAAAACCCCGAGAGCTTTCAACTCGAACTCCAAAACCGCTTCGAAGCCCTTGAGAACAGCATAGATGTGGACGATCTAAACAACATGGTGGTGGATGCTGTCCGTACGGTAGGGTCCAAGCTCTTTAAGACCCGCCGTCCCAAGATAAAGAAACTCTCCGACCACACACTCCTACTCATGGATCAGAGACGTGAAATGAGGCTCCAGAGTTCAGTAGATGCTAATCGTTATCGGCAGCTTAATAGACAGATATCTAAGTCTTTGACGAGCGACCTTCGCCAATTTAATACGAATCGTATTAAAGAGGCCATCGAGCGGAATAAAGGCTCCAAAGTGTTCGCGAGAGATCTGTCTATTGGGCAAAGCCAGATGACGAAGCTGAAAACTGACGACGGACGCATCATTTCATCAAAGCCTGAAATCCTGAGGGAGATCGAGAGCTTCTATGGGCAGTTATATTCCACGCAGACACCTGTTGAAAGCAAGGCTAAAGACCCCAGAGCCAAGCTTACCCGACACTATACCGAAGATATCCCGGACGTCAGCCTGTGCGAGATTAGTATGGCTCTCAAACAGCTGAAAAACAACAAGGCGGCGGGTGACGATGGAATCACTACAGAACTTCTGAGAGCGGGCGGTAAGCCGATACTCAAAGTCCTCCAGAAGCTCTTTAATTCCGTCATCGTCCAGGGCAGAACGCCAAAGACATGGAACATAAGTGAGGTGATCTTGTTCTTTAAAAAGGGTGACAAGTCCCTCTTAAAGAACTATAGACCCATCTCGCTTCTGAGTCATGTCTATAAGCTGTTTTCGAGAGTCCTTACGAATCGTCTCGCTCGCAAGTTCGACGACTTCCAACCTCCCGAACAAGCCGGGTTCCGAAAAGGCTTTAGCACCATAGACCACATCCATACGCTGCGGCAGGTTATACAGAAGACTGAGGAGTATAATGAGCCACTTTGCTTGGCGTTCGTGGACTATGAGAAAGCCTTTGATTCGATTGAAACCTGGGCGGTGCTGCAGTCTCTCCAAAGGTGCCAAGTGGACTATAGGTATATCGAGGTGTTGAGGTACTTATACCAAAATGCCACCATGACGATCCGAGTACAGAACCAGAACACAAATCCTATCCAACTGCAGCGTGGTGTGAGACAGGGAGACGTTATTTCTCCGAAACTGTTCACAGCTGCGTTGGAGGACATCTTTAAGCTCTTGGACTGGAAAGGACTCGGCATCAACATTAATGGCCAGTACCTAACACACCTTCGTTTTGCCGATGATATAGTCCTTATGGCTGAGACCATGGAAGACCTGAACACAATGCTCGAAGATCTCCGTAGTGCTTCCCAAAGAGTGGGTCTTAGGATGAACATGGATAAGACGAAAATTATGTCAAATGCCCATGTTGTACCCTCTCCAGTTCATGTTGGGAACACTACACTTGAAGTTTACCATTACGTATACCTAGGACAGGCAGTCCAGTTAGGTAGGTCCAACTTCGAGAAAGAGATCTCTCGTCGAATCCAACTCGGGTGGGCAGCATTCGGGAAGCTTCGAAAAATCTTCGCGTCCGACTTACCTCAGTGTCTCAAGACGAAAGTCTATGAACAGTGTGTGTTGCCAGTGATGACCTACGGCAGTGAAACGTGGCCGCTAACTATGGGTCTCATAAGGAGGCTCAAGGTCACTCAGCGTGCAATGGAGAGAGCCATGCTCGGCGTTTCCCTACGTGATCAAATCAGAAACGAGGAGATCCGCAGGAGAACTAAAGTAACCGACATCGCTCGAAGGATTGCTCAGCTGAAGTGGCAATGGGCGGGACACATAGCGAGAAGAACCGATGGCCGTTGGGGCAGAAAGGTTCTGGAATGGCGACCGCGCACCGGACGACGCTCCGTGGGTAGGCCCCCGACAAGGTGGACCGACGATCTGGTGGAGGTCGCGGAAAGCCAGTGGATGCAGGCAGCGCAGGACCGATCGTTGTGGAGATCCTTAGGGGAGGCCTATACCCAGCAGTGGGTGTCGTGTGGCTGATATGATGATGATGATATGATGATAGTAATTACTGCATCTGGGGAAATATGACAATTTCTGACATAAATCTTGCTGCTTCTGCGTTAAAAATTGATGATATTAATGCAATCGAACAACCCGATAATGATTTTTTTACATTAGCAGAAAATCAATCAACACTTTCTATAGAATTTTCGAACAGTAAAACGGGAATTGCCAGTGAAATAAAAGTCACAGAAAACATATTATTAGTTTCAGCTCCGAAAACACTAGCAACTGGATCCTTATCTATATAAGGATCCATTTAAAAAGCACCTGAAATTTACTAATGTCGTCACCAAAAATAAAGGAACTCTTATATCGAACCAGTTTCCGAGTGCTATATCATCTAAATCTTGGCAACAATACTACGAAAATAAAGAAAAAACGAAACAAGACAAAGAAAACCAATTTAAGAAAAGAAAACTTGAAAGAGAGCTAAAGAGAAAAGAACCACCGCCACCAAAAAATAAGAGGATAAAGAAAAAGAAAGTAGAAGAAACTCAATCCCGTATTGAATGTGGTTCGTGTGATCTTGACCTTATAAGTGACACTCAAGAAGAGGGTGAAATGAATATTGGCTGTGATCAATGCATTCTATGGTATCACCTAAAATACACAAAACTAAAGAATTTATCATACAATGAAGCTGCTACTGCACCATCTGAATGTCTGTTGTGTGAAACTACTGAAAATGCAAGGAGAGAAATTTTGAAGACTTTCAATAACAATACTGACTGACTGACTGATTAATAGACTGGTTAAGTAAGTTACCTAATTAAACTTTGTGTTGATTTATTTTTAAATATGACTTAATATAAGAATTCCTATTGTTAGACTGATTAAGTGAGTTACCTAGTTAAACTTTTTGTTGATTTATTTATTTTATTAATGATAGGATTGGTACTGTGGATTTGTACTATTTTTGTTCGTCTTAAAGTCTCGGTTTTAGTGGGAATAAAATTTAATGTTATGTTTGAATTTTTTATATGATTTAGTCAAGCCAAAAGTAGCTTTTTTGTTCGAGTCGAGATTTTGATGTTACTCAATTGTCTTTATAAGTTGTAAAAGAAAAATTACTTTAACTTTTTTGCATTCACAATGAAATTTTTTACTATTGAAAATGAAGTATTAGAAAAAAACGACCCGTCCCATCGGATCTAGTTGTGAGACGGGTCGTTTTTTTCTAATACTTCATTTTCAATAACTCTAGAAGAAAGTCAAAATATAGTTTTTTTAAATTTTTGAATGGTTTTACTTTCATACTATTTGTTGGAGAAATAACTGTATCAACCACGTACCTGGTGACTTCGTATGTCCTCGTCTCTGGGGCCCCAGGAGTGGTCGCTGGTTGCTGATGGATCACAAATTCTCTCTAGACGTGCACTGGCTATGTTTTGGAATAGTTCACAGTTCGATTTTGGGATTTGATTTGGTTTTATTAATTTTTAATGAATTATGGTGCAGTGTCGCACGCTGCGCGCTCGCGATCGGAACGGTAGTTCTCCTATTCTGACGTTAGAGTACTTGATGGCAGCACTGTCTATAGTAAAGCGCTGCGATTCGTTTTACGAAGGATTGCAGTTATTGTGGCCGATACAGTTTCAATTTAAATTAAGAATTAAAGAAAAGAAAATGATTTGTGCTAGCGTTAATACTATACACAACTTGTTCAAAGTACGGAACACTATTATAAGCCCTATGATCTATTGAATAAGACCCATTTTCCTGCCGTGCAGTAGGTGGCCGATAACCAGTGCACTGGTGGACGATAACTGAGTAAAAAGGCCGATAACCGGTATATTTGCTATTTTTACGAATATATATATATATTTAATTATGTACCACTGCTACGTCTATAAACGTTAGTTTTTATGAAACTGGACTATTGTAGCACCCAATAATCTTTTTTTTTAAGTCTTGGCGTACAGCATTATGATAGAAATCAACTCTGAAGTCAACAAGACGCTTAAACGGCCGATAACCGGTACGTTTACCCTATCTTTGCTTCTTGTTAAATATTGCGAAGAATAATGTACTTCATCGGCTTATATTAGACTGGGTATGTAACGATCGATTCTACAGATGTCAGTTAAAGTCAGTTCTTTAATGGAATGATTACAAAAAAAAATATGAACATTTTTTTTCTTAATTACCTATATTAAGTAGGTACCTATATCATTATAATAAAATAATACGTAAATTGTTATTTATTAATTCCCTCGATCCGTTACCGCATGTAGGTACGTACATATATAATTTAAAAAAATATTAAAAACAAGACTGTCCTGCCGTCACGCGTCCTGCTCAAAACGAACTAAAAAGTTAAACAACAACTCTCATCAGAGTTTCATTTTGAATAAAGTAACCCAGTACGGATCATCATAACGAGATAAGACACTTTTTCGAGATATTATATCGAGAGACTGCACGCATTTACACCACACAATTTATCGCACGTTCGACCGCGTTTACTGTCATAGTAAAATTAAAGGAAGTAAGTCTCTAATAAGTATATTTTTCAACGTAGTATTGGAGTTATCCACATTGTAGTTTTTGACTTTGTTTTATTTGTTGTTTTAGTAACCATTAATCATTGTTTGTTAAGAGGTTAATAATAAATATTTTATATTTGCTGTCGTGTCAAATCAAATTGTACCTAGGTTTCCATGTATGGGGAGCACCCCCTTAATCTTTTTTTTTTCTATAAAAATCGTAAAGCGATTTACAGAATACATCTACTTACCAAGTTTCAACTATGTAATCCTGTTTTGTAACACGTTGTAGCTCCAAACAGCTTGTTTGGACTTCACCCTTTGAGCGACTGCTGACTGCCTATGTTCCATGACACTGTGGTCTGACTATTATTTTCATAAATTATGCATAATAATTAAGCAGTATACGAATTTTCAGCCTTGAGAAAGCTCTAGTACCGACCTCGAAATTCATGTCGAATAGTCATTCATGTATTTTCATAAACTAAGATACTAAAAACGATTTACTTACTATGGTTTTTGTTTTAAATCGGAATAAGTATTTCTTTAAATTTTTTTTTTAAATTAGATGCTATACCAAGAATCTTATACCCACAATGGAGATTGCACGCCTAGTATCATAGTGAAGATTGAAAAAAGACTCTTAAGTGACGTCACGGCTTCTTGCTATCTCTTTCTTTTCGTTTTACAATACGTTTTCGTTTCTCACGAACGAACAAACGACGAACAACGAACACGTATTGTAACACTAAAGAAAGAGGTTGCAATAAGCCGTCACGTCACTCAAGGACATTTTTCTATCTTCACTATGACACTGGCCGTGCAATCTCCATTGGAGGGAGGTATAAACTTCTTGTGCTATACATTAGTAATTTAACCTCTTAATATTCAGCTTTTTGTTGCAAAATCGTGTCAATTCTTTCGTCCTTAACTGACATTTCTTTTTCTTTTTTGTAGTGGTGCGCTATTTTGGAGTAGATATGACGCTGAGAACGTTTTTTTTTTAGAAAATTACATTAGAAGGTTTTCCCTATAAAGTTAGGATGTATTTGCAGCAAAATTGATACCTATGGGTTAAATAGTACAATGAGATTTTGCCCATACATGCGAAATTGTATTATGTCGATCGGCATAAAAAACAACAAATCGACAAAAACTACGTTAGCAGGTGTTGATACTTCATCGTTTATTTGTATCCTATGCACTACTAGGTATTTAAATCGTTTGCCATGCAAAATTTTGGGAAGAGTATGTTTTGTAGTGTCCGACCGAAACTGGAATTTCGGCCGAAACCGAAACCGAAACTTATTTTCACACATTAAGTTGACTTATTTTTTTACACATTCATGGTTGGTTGGTGGTAAGGTTTGTTTCAAGCACGCTAGGAGTGCACAGATAATTAGAAACACTAGTCGCTTTTCATAAAAACGAGATAATTTTGAAGCATTAATTCTCCGTCAGGAATTGATGCTGCGATCGTGATCTGATGATGGCTATCCAGGGAGCGAATGGAGAAAATTCAGATCGCTATGCACACCCAACTGATCTGATCAGAATTCTAAGAGCTGTTTCGATACGTTTAAAATACCTGTCTGGATTTCCTTTATTCGTTCACTGGATAGCAATCATTAAATCACAGCTTGCTCAATTCCTGGAGGGCGGAGAACCCCATTTGTATGATAATCAACTAGTGTTTCTAATTATCCGTCCACCAATAAAATAAAATAAAAAAAACAATAATTTAAGTATGTCACAAAAATCGTCACCAAAAAAATATCATAATGATCAAATAATCAATAATAGGTATTTTATTATTTATTTTATTTTATTTATTGAACATTGTTACCACAGTATTTACAGAGCATTAAGGCCGGTATAATAATTATACAATACATTAGCCAATTACGGCAACAACACTTTGTAAACAAAATATATAAGTGGTTAAAAAAAAAGAGATATGTCAATCATTTTGTAAATCAACTTGTTTAGTAATCAATAAAATTTATTACTAATCATACGACTATTGTTAAACAATAATCAATATAATTTATTGTTTAACAATAGTCGTATGATTAGTTATTTGTTGTGTTTTACCGTTCGCGTACTACCTGTCCGAATAGTCTATTGACTAAGCTTTTGACGCTCTTGTGCAGTCAAAAGAAAAGTTTCGAGATGAATAGTTGTCCACAAATTATAAATACTTAGATGTTTTTTCACTATTTAAATCAATCTTGTAACTGAAGGTATACACATTAAAACACGTAATTTATCAACTCAACACAATCGCACCGATTAACGTCGGCTGGCGAACCCCGAAGTTAGCCAATTGACACACGACAATGAGGATCAGAACTAGGTCGACAAATCAACTCAAAACCAATATTAAGTGTTCCACTAAGCTTTCTCATTAATATAGTTTTTAAATTATCGAAATCGGTACATCCGTTGCGATTTTATAAAGCTGCGGACAAACCAACGCGTTCAGCTTGCGTTCGCGGTGGCGTGCTTGGTGGCGATCTTCTCGCGTGCAAAGCCCGTTCACACCAAACACGCGATCTCTACGCGTTCAGTATGCGTTCAGTCCAGTCTACGTCGACCTTCGGAACCTCCTAATCCATTTATTTTGTGATATTTATAATGGATGACAGTGAAAATGACATCAAAGAGGAAATTATTTTATTAGCAGCGTTTGTTGAAGACGAAGAAAAGCAAAAGGAAAAGGAAAAAAAAGGAGTAGGTACCAACTCATTTGAAATAAATAAATTTAAAATCAATCCGGTAATGAATATGACGCGGGTTTCTATGTATCGCTTTTTATGATGTAGATAGTTATGTACCTACTTTATATAAAAGTAGAAAAAATCCATTAAGTATTACAATAATATTCTAGTTATTATTTTATTTATTTACATGGAATACAATATAGATGGGAAGTGCGTATAATATTCTATATTTTTGCACTTTAGCAATAATTTTTCCGTCACGGACATCGTTGACTACCTTCAAATTAGTTGCGTGCAGCGTTCAGATTGTGTCGATGTCGACAGCATCTGGACGCCACCGCCGAATGATCGCGCGTGCGAACGCTGCATTTCCTGCGACCGGACGCACCGGTTCGAACATGTCACTACAAACACTACTGCAGTATGTGGTCGCCACCACGCACGCGGACGCGGACGCAAGATGAACGTGTTGGTTTGTCCGCAGCCACATTTTATACAGCAAACATTTTATCGACGACCTTCACGGGCAGCCGGTGCGTGCGACGTCACATCACCCGACTCACTCGAAGTTTATATGGCCCGCGCCGCATTATGGTGTCTAGCGTCCTAAGTTGAAATGAAAATAGCACCAAAAGGTGCGCTACTAAAAGTCCTATAATACTGTAAAAAAATGTTGTTAAATGTTTATATTTTGAGACGGTACATTAAAGGCAGGTACCTTAACCGTTTACCGTTATAGTTACAGGAAAACGTTCCTGGGAGACCTTCCATTACTTTTTATGATATTCCGACGTGCATTTATAGATTTTGGAAAAAAGTTACCGTTAGCAAAAAAATGCTAAAATACCAAAAAATTTTTTTTATGCCAATCGATCCGATTTCATGTGGGGATCAAAAGACTCTATGGGACCATTTAAAGTATGAAACGACAAAAATCGCCAAAAACTTTTCCCATACATTTTGTACGGAAAAACGAAAAATTTACTCGATTTTTTTTTATTGCTAAACGATTTATTTCTTAGCGTGGCAAAATACTCTTTATAGTACAGAAACTATGTAAGTCACACAAAACATCGTCTTCACACGCAGGCACATTAGCTAGAAAAAATAGTTTCTGTACTCAAATTTCAGTTGGCCCTAAAGAGTATTTTGATCACGGTAAGAAATAAGATCGTTTGGCAACAAAGAAAAATCGAGCATATTTTTCGTTTATCCGTACAAAATGTATGGGTAAAGTTTCGGCAATTTCTGTCGTTTCTAGTACTCATACTAAAAAGTTATGGAAAGTCTCCCAGGAACGTTTTCCTGTAACTATAACGGTTAAGGTACCTGTCCAAAAATCCACCCTGTATATAAACATTTAACAATATTTTTCTACAGTATTATAGGACTTTTAGTAGCGCATCTTTTGATGCTATTTTCATTATTCTATCTTAATAATTGAGAACGTTAGCCTCTACAATGCGTCGGGGGCTATATAGAAATCATATAAACTTAGAGCGACTCGGAAGATGTGACGTCACAGCCATCGGGCCGGTCCGTGCCTCCCGATCCGCGAACTGCGCTAGTAATATGATTACAGCTTCGTAATTTTTTCTCGTTGAACAAAAATTTTTTCGCTGTATGTTATGGAATCCTTAGCTCTATAAATCTACATTCTCAACTAAAATCGTAAATCCTCATTCACGAAAACCAAGTTTCGGTTGAGCAAAAAGTTTCGGCCAATATTTGGCCGAAACCGAAACTGTGACCGAAACTAGTCTTTCTTGCCGAAACTTGCCGAAACCGAAACTTCGGTCGGTCAATAATGTTTTGCCAAATCATAAAGTCTGGAAACGATATACATATTTGTAAATATCGTTCCATCTGATAAAGCTGAGAAGCTTTTTGCACGCATTTTTCTTGTCAGCTAAAAGACATCATAATGGGTGGTAGGGTAAAAGAATTGACATTTAAAAATGCTTATTATGTGAGCTTATTTAAATAAAGATTTATTTCATTCATTCATATGTTACCGTTAAAGTGCGGAAATCAGTGAATCAGTTAAAGTGCGAAAAAATCTGTTATTTCGTACTTTAACTAGGTAATCTACAGATTCCCTTGCTAATCTGCAGATTAACGACCAAGGATCAATTAAAGTACGGAAACAGGTTCTTTTATTGAAAACAATGTTTAATAACATAAAAGAGGACAGACACAAAAGCAGGGGGACGGGGGAAGCGTAGCCCCCCTGTGAGGCGGGCTCGATGGTTTTTTTTAAAGAGTTTATTATGTTAGGTTAGTAATGCGACCAAAAACGTACGAGCTGAGCGAGCGGAGCGAGCGTGCCGCGGGAGCGGCCGGCAAAGCGCCAGAAATTAAGTTTTTGTAAAATAAACTTTGAATATAGGTCTTACTTCAATTTCCTGAAGCCTTGGCTATTTCACTCACTGTATTCCGCACTTTAACGGTGTAGCACCCGTTAATGTGCAGATTAACTAGTTAAAGTGCGGAAAGCGTTTACTTCAAGAAAAATTTCGCACTTTAACTGATTCGACCAGTTAATCTGCAGATTAACGGATTCCATACATTAACGGTAACACTACAATAATACTTGGTAAAATCACATGAGTAAAAAGAAAGGACCAGAGACCAAGCTTCATACAACCGCGCGAATCGGTTGCACCACTACAAGCACGCGGGGCATGTGTGCGTGTCCACTGGCCGCCTGTCGCGTACGCGGAATAATACCGGAAAAAAACCTGTTTTGACAACTGCAGCCAGTGGACAATCATAGGGCATCATTTGTTTTGTTAGTTGCAAGTTTGAATTTCACGTTCTTAAGAAGTTTTGTCTCTGTTCCTTTCTTTTTACTCATGTGGTAAAATGAAACTTTGACCAAGTAATTATTTGTTTAGTGTCCGACCGAAACCGAAACCTAATTTTCTGCCCTGGTTCCAGTTTCGGCCGAAACCGAAACTTATTTTCACACATTAAGTTGACGTATTTTTTACACATTCATGATTGGTTGGTGGTAGGGCATGTTTCAAGCACGCTAGGGGTGGACGGAAACACTAGTAGATTTTCATACAAACGAGATAATTTTGAAGCCTTGGTTAACGCGTACGGTAAAACACACAAAATAACTAGTCATACGACTATTGTTAAACAATAAATTATATTGATTACTAAAAAAGTTGATTTACAAAAGTAAGTTTAACATATTGATTATTTGATTATTATGATATTTTTTTGTTGACGATTTTTGTTACATACTTATATTATTGTTTTTTTATAAACACCATGATGATAATTAGAAACACCTGTTGATTTTCATAGAAATATGGGTTCACCGCCCACCAGGAATTGGCCGAGCTGTGATCTAATGATTGCTATCCAGGGAACGAATAAATTAAATCCAGATAGCTATTTTAAACATCCAAACAGCTCTTAGAATGCTGATCAGATCAGTTGGGTGTGTATAGCGATCTGAATTTCCTCCATTCGCTCCCTAGATAGCCATCATCAGATCACAGCTCGATCAATTCCTGGCGGAGAACCAAGGCTTCATAATTAGGATGTTGACTAATGAATAAAATAACGAAATACTAATAAAAATCGTAAACATATTAAACTTTTAGAGTAGCTTGTATACCTCTTGGTTTTATATATTGCATATTATCTGTTTTATTATTTGTTTTATGACCCTTCAAAGTTGGGTGGACAAGTCCATTTAAAAAGTTTAAAATTTACTAAAATAAATGATACCTTTTATTTTGTTCGTAAAATGTATAGCAAATTTGTCTAAGAAACCATTTTGATAGACACAATATTTAATATAGCTGCCGAACAAATTTCCTACGCGTAGCATACAAACTACTGAGGCGTGACGTCATAATTCAGTAGCCGTTAGTATGGAGCGTTTTTGGGCGAGTCCATTTATGTGCATTTCACACTGATATCTCGGGCAGTTTTCAAGCTAGCGAAATAATTATTTTACCAATGTTTCTTTTTTTGAGAGGTAATTTATGTAATATAAAATAAAAAAAGTTGTCAACATCCCAATTTATCTCCTTTGTATTAAAATCGACTAGTGTTTCCGTCCAGGCGTCCACCTTTAGCGTGCTTGAAACAAGCCCTACCACCAACCAACGAATGAATTGAATGTGTAAAAAAATACGTCAACTTAATGTGTGAAAATAAGTTTCGGTTTCGGCCGAAACTGGAACCAGGGCCGAAAGTTCGGTTTCAGTTTCGGTCGGACACTAATTAAAAGTAATAATGTTACTGTATGCGCTTACCTATTTTCTAAGATATGAAACCATAAATTTTTTAATTATCTCATAGCAAAACCGAGTTATATATTTTTTTGTTTTATAAAACTTGAAACCTTCATAACCCAAAACACGTTTGATAGAGTAGAGCGAAAAGTCACCACTTTTCGCTCTACGGCGACGATGTTAGGCTTAATAAAGATTGTGCAGCCACTTTTTGTGTGGTCAGAAGCAAGATGGGTGACCTTATTAGGTTGATAAAGATCATGCAGCAATTTTTTGTGTGGTCAAAAGCAAGATGGGTGACCAAATTAGGTCGATAAAGATCGTGCAGCAACTTTTTGTGTGGTCAAAAGCAAGATGGGTGACCATATGAGACTTAACAAACATTGTGCAGCCACTTTTTGTGTGGTCATAAGAAAGATGGGTGACCATATTAGGCTTGATAAAGATTGAAGATATAAAGATCAAAATTTGCAGACAGACAAATAATTAACTAATATCCTTACTTCCTTACTAATTTATAAATGCGAAAGTCCGTTTGTTTGTTTGTTTGTTACGCCTTCACGTCTCTTTCTTTTCATCCCGAAAAACAATATTGTTCCCGAGGGATAGCAAAAAACTTTCCACGCAGACGAAGTCGCGGGCGGCCGCTAGTAAATAAATAAACAAGAAAACGACCACATAAAAACGTGTTAAAAACCAAAATTGCTATTTGAACTGTGGCAGTATCGTCTATCTGTCTCTGTCTGTCACATCATTACTTTCACATGTTGACCTTGAGAACGCCTTTATGCCAAAGTTTGTTTCTGTAGTACAGTACAACTGTTACCCCCTGCACGCGTAGCATGACCAACATCGAGATAAGATTCGACTCACAGAACAATGGCTTGTCTACACCGAAATGTCACTTTTGTCGGGTTGAGATCGAGATACTCATGCTCGCATTTTACAACCGTAGACTCGCATTGTTCTTTGTCGTGGCCTAATGTCAAAAGTCGACAAACACGAGCTTTTGTCTTCAACTGACATTAATTTGACAGTTGAGTGGGAGAAATTTGTCTACCACCCTTCGAGTGGTCGAGAAAGATTTGTCGACTTATTTTTTTTTCTGAGTTTTTAATTTCGCAATTAAAATAAATCTAAGTTGTCCGTGTTTATATTTTATTAAGGTAAGAAGAGAAGTTACAGCACAAACGACAAAAACAGCTGTCCGGAAAGAAAAAAAATGAAAAATTGTATTTAAGTAATTCTTTTTTATTATAAAATTTATAAAAAAAGAAATATAATAAATATTTACTAGTAGTAAATAACGAATAAGTATTTTTTATTCTTAAATTTTTTCATAAATTTTATAAATTAAAATAATACAATAAATAATTTATTGTAAAAAGGTACCTACCTATTCAATAATATTGTTTCCTAATGTTACACTTTTTTCCCTTCAGTATTTTTTTTACTTTTATTTTACTTAATTTTAATATATTTACTTAAAAACGTAAATTTAAATTATTTTCATACATTGATTTCAACATTTATTACTAAATTAACAAGTGCGTTGGTCTGTGTCATCTTTTCAAAAATCTCTCAATAAAAGGAAGGCAAACGAACTATATCCATACGGCTATATTTAACTCGGTTTTAAGAGTTTTGCGTCGTGAAACGTATAGAAAGGAACGCCCTTTAAGAGAAATGATGGAAATAATTATAAATATTTACTAGTGGCAACATTATTCTTCTCGAGCTCGAGAGAGCTTTGTCTACGGAAGTGAAAGCTTTTGTGAGTGTCTCTTTATCTTAGAACTTATTAAAAAATAAGTATCATGCTTAAACTAAATCATTTCGAATCATTTCAGATAATTTCGACGTTTATTGATGTTGAAATAAAAATATTATATTTTTAAACTCATATTTGTATTAAAAGACATAAAAAGGTTGTAAAATTCTGAGAGCGAGTCCCACCACTGTGCTCAGCCATCTAGAGGGTCGAGACGACAAGTCTTCGTAGACAAGAGTCCCGTTTGCTCATGCTACGCGTGCAGGTCACGAAAACGGCGGCGGCGGCGGCGCCGCGGCGGTGCAATTAGACCACACAATTTTAAGAATCTTAAAATCGACCGGGCTAGGACGCTCAATTTTAAGATTCTACTGTCTTAAGCTTCGGACAGACTAAATCGAATTCGCTCGCGTTGCTGCAATTTTGACCACTATTGCTTTGAAATAGGTGGTCAACAAAACGGGTTACCTACGCCATATCGAATACCAAATAATCGACAATCAAAATATCGAACAAATTACATCGAACGCTCAAAACATCAAACGGTTAAAACATCGAACGTTCAAAATATCGAATTTACAAATAATCGAACGATCTAAATATCGAACGCTCAATACATCGAATGATTAATTTATCGAAAAATATTATTCTCCAAATTTATTTACTTTTCAGCACAAAATACTCAATTCACCCATAAACTGATAAAACAAGACTGCTGCTATGAAGTTATAAATAAACTGCTTCGTATACAAAATATTACTCCGTTAGTGGGTAGAAAATTATTTGACGCAACAGCTTCGTTTGGAAATTAAGTTTTATGAAATTTCATTGAAATATCTACTGGTTGTTCATGATATGATGGAAGAAACTACCTATGTAAAATAAAAATTTTCGATAAATTTATCATTCGATGTATTGAACGTTCGATATTTTAACCATTCGATATTTTGATCGTTCGATTATTTACGTTAAGTACGGTGTAGGTATTTATAATACATTTTTATCGATTTATGAATTTTCAACGTTGGTTATTAATTATGTAGGTAAGTACCGAGTACCTACACACGACAGCATGGTACTTAAGTTAAACAGTTAAACTGCGAAAACAGACTGTCAAGGCGTAGCTCAAGGTCGACATTATATAGTCTGACGTGCCGTCGACTGTACTTACCCTACCTAGATACCTACCTAATTATTACTATAAAATAGTAATGATTAGTACCTACCTTTTAAATAAATACCATTATCAAGAGTAGATACCTAGGTATCTTCTTAGATAGATTAAATATTATGAATTTGAAATCATTGATTAATATTATTAGGTTAAAAATCTTGGTGTCTTCGATTTGTCGTTAAAAACGTGCGGAGGTTCATAAAGCCAATTTAAAGTTAATAATAAGTAGGTAGCACTGTCGTAAGCATTTTTGAATTTGAATCAAAACTCGAGCGATAACAGACAGAACAAACGGAGCGCGGGCGACGCGACGGAGGCCAGTGTTTTCAAACGATAGAACGCCATCTATTGGTGCGTAGAATATTTTAGTTTATTGCTATACATGCGCCATCTATTGGTGAGAAGTGTGCGCTCGGTACCCCATGCTAGACGTGCTGCGGTGACGGCGCCGCCATCTAGCGTTCTACGAGAAAAACATTTTTAGTAGCCCACTTAGTCGCCCTACGACGGTCCATTTCTTTTGTATGGGATGAGGTATCTGTACTAGTATAGTATTATATTATCTGTGCACCAACCAAACCGAGTACAAATAGACTATTTGACTAATTTTGGAAAACCATTTTAAATTATTCCTTATTACGTAATAACCGCACCACATTGATATTTCAGGAAAGATCAATGTATTTCATAAAAAAAAATCAATGTTAAAGTTTAAAATTTTAAAACCGCGCCAAAACCGCCATGGCGCTGGACACGAGACTTGTTAACGTCACAAGCCTGTAAACATTGGCGGCGTTCCGAATCACGCCAACAGTGCTCACAGCGTGTGACGTCATTGTACACCGGTCCAAATCATTAGCACGCTGTCAGCACGCTCACGATACTATTGATTCGGACCGCTCGTGAGGGCGCTCACACCGCTAACGTTGGATTGTTTTTAACAAGGTAACCTCCAAAAGGTGTTATCGCGATAAAGTAAATATTAATTTTATGGGATAAGTAAATACAAAGGCAATAATGAATATGAGTCAAGTTCCTTCCCTCTGACCAGTTATTTACTTACGAATTTATAAACCATCAAAAATTCAAAATACTTATTATCACTGCTAGCTCTCTCAACATCAATTTATTATAAGTATTTCGTTCGTAGCTTCGCAAAACACCTGCAGATCAATAAATTCAGCCGTCTTTTCTAAAAATCACAAATAATAACCACAAATTTTAACAAGAATGAACTTTGACAAGGAAGTTTGACAGCTACACCGACAACGCTCACAGTGCTTTGGTGGAATACGCTGAGCGTCGTTAGCACGTGCGATGACGTCATCTGTGGCGTCACTTCAACTTACGTGAGCGTTGTAAGCATGATTTGGACCGGGCGTTAGCGCGCTCACAGTGCTGTAAGCGTGATTCGGAACGCAGCCATTGTAATATCCTTAGCCATTTGACAGTCATCAATCGCGGATCCTAAGTCTATGGTCGTGTCAAACGCCTGAAGCCATATTTATTTACAGGCAAGAGACGTCATCAGTCAGCTTACCCCGCGTTCCAAATCACGCCAACAGCACTGTTAGCGTATAATCCATTAAATTAAGTAGGTACACAAATACCCTATTTCTGTAATATTTTGTGACTTTTTAATTTGGTCGGATACGCGCTAACAGCGTTGTGAGCGTGATTCGGAACGCGGGGTTAGAGTGTTTTCACCACAGGAAAAAAATCATTTTTTTTTGCATTTTTCTAGGTGAAATTAATCAATTAATAGACTTAATTTAGTCCATATAATAGTTGAATATGTTTTTTTACACCATATCTGTTAGGATGACCATAATTTGTAGTATATTTTCAATGTTGTCAAATTGTCTATTGCACTCCCCCTGGGAATCGAACCCGGGACCCCTGCGTCTTACACAGGTGGGCGAATTACAAGACCATAGAGGTGGTTAAAGGAGAGGTGTTTATTTAGTGGCTGGGTGTTTGTTTGTTTTTTTTTTTACCATTGATGCAAGACTCAATGAAAAAACAAAATCTTAGTTAAATCTTAATCAAAAGTATAATGCGTGAGAAAATTAACTGTAATATTAAAACTTTTCTCTTGCGTTTTTTCTCGTGATATAGTTACTTGAAGTTAGCGCGCAGCAGCACCCGCCGAAAACGCTCCATACAAAACGGTGACGTCACACATCACGTTTCGGGTGTGTTTCGCCGCGTTTAATATGGAGTTAGCCAATAATCTTCAATTATCTCCCTAAATTTTGCGTTTAAGTACATATGTGTCATACAAAATATTGTTTCTTATTCGATATTCTATCTGACTGTAAAGTGCATTATATCCGAAAATGAAAAAAAAAATTGTTATTTTTCCCTAATTTCATCGTGTGATAAAACTAAAATAATACATTTTTTTTATTTTTTTTCCTGTTCCATCATGTTTTTATAAGTGTCCGCAGCGATCGAGCTCAAATTCATCAAAATCGGTGACTTATGCATATTCCCTATTGGTTCCATAGAGAAAGTGGATTATTTCTAAAGGTAGAATCATCCCTTAAATTTTTTCCAAGGGTACTACTAACACTCTGTATATACATTATTGTTCGCAGGTCTGGACAACTGTCCCCTAGTGACAGACGATGCCCTGGAACACCTGACCTCATGCCACAATCTGCAGCTCATAGAGCTGTACGACTGCCAGCTGGTCACCAGGAATGCGATACGGAAGCTCAGGGTGAGTCACAGACAAAAAAACAGACGATGCCCTGGAACACCTGACCTCGTGCCACAATCTGCAGCTCATAGAGCTGTACGACTGCCAGCTGGTCACCAGACAACACTCCATACAACCGCGCCATTATAAACAAATGACGTCAGATAACTTTTTTTACACGCGCAACTGTGTGTGTAATTCTAGGGCTACCGTGCAGTTGGCATTGTATGAGTGGCAATTCATATTTCGAACTTTTTGATAAATAAAGTTGACGGGTACGTATCAGAATGTCTAAAGTTAGAATGTCTAAAGTTAAAATGGTAAAGTTAAAAATGTCAATAATTTGAATGTCTCACGATTAAAATGTGAAGAACGAAAATGTCAAACGGTCAGATAGTCCTAAATAAAAAAGTCTAAGTTCAAATGATCAAAACTAAAATGTCTAATAGTCCAAATACATGAATTGACGTATTGAATTTACTTATGCCTTTCTTTCATTTAGGTACCTAATCAATTAGGTTAAATAATTGCGTGTTAACCTCTGTGCCTCCGCCGCACATCACCATAGCCGCGCCGCTCCCTGATTCGGTAGCCGATGCCAGTCACTGAGTCAGTAGCCGGCGAACAAAATCCTCCAATTGAGTTTGAAATAGATTTTTTCTGGCGCTTCGCCGCGCGCTCGGCTCGCACGCTGAGTTCACGTCAACCTAACATGCTCGTCGCTACGCTCCTCGCACGCACCTATTTTGTAACCTACGTTCTACGGTTTCTAAGTCCCAAATCTGCTTTAAAGCATTTCAGGTGAAGCCCAAAGACATTATTCAGACTCAATTAACCTCAAAGAAGGCGATTCGTTTTAAGATTCAATCCAATTCAAATAAATCATGGTGAACTTAGACTTAATGACCATTCATATTTTAACTCGTCAAGTATTTGATACGTTTGATACTTTGAATTTTGCTATTTTGAAGTTATACATAATGATTTTCGACATTTGAATTTGAATTTTTGACATTCAAAATGTCAAAAATTCAAATTCAAATGGTTTTTAAGTTGACAAAGTTGTCTTTGTCATTTTAAGTTTAGACATTCTAACTTTAGACATTCTGATACCTACCCAAAGTTGACATTTGACATTCACGACTAAACGAGCCCACGAACTCGCGGGGAGGAGTGAGGGCGGTGAGGCAATAGGGAATATGCATCAATTTTTTTTTTAATCAAATCAATAGTATAATGCGTGAGAAAATCAACTGTAATATTGAAACTTGTCTCTTGCGTTTTTTTCTCGTAATATAGGTACTCGAAGTTAGCACGCAATACGCATCAGCTCCCGCCGAAAACGCAAAACGCTCTATACAAAACGGTGGCGTCACACATCACGTTTCGGTGTGTTTCGGGCGCGTTTAATATGGAGTTAGCCAATAATCTTCAATATTCTCCCTAAATTTTGCGTTTAAGTAGATATGTGTCATACAAAATATTATTTCTTTTTCGATATTCTATCTGACTGTAAAGTGCATTATATCCGAAAACGAAAAAAAGATTTCGTTATTTTCCCCTGATTTCATCGTGTGATAAAACGAAAACAATCATTTTTTTTTATTTTTCTTTCTGTTCCATCATGTTTTTTACAAGTGTCCGCAGCGATCAAGCTCAATTTTAGGAAAATCGGTGACTTATGCATATTCCCTATTGTTTCTAGGGCGGGGCGGGGAGTGTCCTTTCTGTACGTAGAACCACAGAATAGATAATATTATTAGCGTATACCTATAGAAGTTGCACTCCGCAAAATCGTTTAAATAAATTGCGACTTTTGCTCCGACACAATAAAGTACAATTCAAGTCGCACAGCGCTCCCTTCGCTCCAAAACATTCACTCAGTAGTTTTGCCTCTCTATCTATCGCGTAGGTCTTATCTTTTCTGACGTATGAAATTTGTACTCTCAGAGGACGCCGAGCGCTTCAGACTCGCACGCGGAGTGACAGAGTTCTGGTAGTGCTTATATGTATTCTGTGCATAGAGAAGGGAAGTAAGGGGAGCAGGCATAAACTGCAATAACAAAGCATTCGTGACGTCAGGCGCGTGCCGTTTCCGCCATTTATTGTTCCTGTCACATGTTACAATTTCAACTCTATGCTGTTAACATAAGGTGTATGTAAAGTCTGTCCATCCTTACTTGTCTTATTTAGTAAACAGTGTTTGACAGTTGTCATACGTCTTTTAAACTTAAATCATTATTTAAAAATATGTTAGTAACTTTATGAAATTGTTGTTAATTAATTAACACTTTATTTTGTAATCTAAGTGTGGAAAACCATTTGTTGTATTTTATAAATGATTATTTCAATAAAGAGTTGGGTGAAGATTGTTTACCATATAAGACAAGTAAGGATGAACAGACTTTACACTAAGCTAAGCCGCCATGTTTTGTTCCATTACAATGGAGAACAATGAAGTAGGTATGCACGCTTTTTTCGTAGGTATGCCTGCTCCCCTTACTTCCCTTCTCTAAGATTCTGTGACATGATCCTTTTGTTGTCGGCACAGAACCACCTGCCCAACATAAAGGTGCACGCATACTTCGCGCCCGTGACCCCGCCCGCGGGCGGCGGCGCCGCGCGCCCGCGCTACTGCCGCTGCTGCAACATCATATGAGCTACCACGGGTGAGTATACCATATACTATCCCCGTCAATTGGTAATGCGCCTGGCGGCCATGATTTTAACCTCAAAAACGAAAAACAATTGTATTTTTTCTATATACCCAGACCCTTTCTTATTGAAAATAAGAATCCAATAATTAATATGTTATATTACCTATTTGAATTTTACGGTTTTTTGTTATTTTTAGTTGCGGATGATGTTGATGTGTATGTTAATTTGACAAGGTTCCAGCGCATTACCAATTGACGGGGATAGTACTAGCTTTTGACCGCGACTTCGTTCAAGTAGACATTTTAAAAAAGGAATTAATTAATTGGGTGACTGGAAATAATTAAAGGCGACTGTTAATGGGATACTTAAATACTAAACTGGACAGCAGTTTATTTTTTGGGCGGCAAAATAACTAAACAGGCGACTAACAGTGGATTACAAAAATACTCAAAACGGGCGACTACATATGGGTGATAAATAATTTAAGTTAGCAACGAAAATTCTAAATGGGTGACAAAAATACTGAGTGGGCAACTATTGTACCAAGTAGGTAACTATATAACTGATTTAAGCTGGCCAATATGGTATTTTTAACACGTTTTTATTAGGCTGCTTTCTCGTTTGTTTGTTTTTTGTCATCTCGATCAGGATAATAGTGATCTTTTTTAAATAAAATATATGCAATTTTTTTATGATTGTGTGCTTTAAGGTTGTCGCCCAAATAGTAATTTGGTCGCCCGTTCTGAAAAACTAGTTACCCAATTTGTATTTTAAAGTCACCCATTTTCAATATCGGTAGTCGCCTTCGGTCCCTCGTCCACTTATTTCAGTACGCTATATTAAGTATTTTTGATAACCAAAATGGGAATTTATTGTTACCCGATTAAATACTACCCTTTTAAAAAATCTTTAGTTTTTTATTTATTTATTTATGCACAACGGGGTAGTGCTTGGCCTTTACCTCATAAGTCACAATAAGGTCGAGGGTGGAAGCGCACTTCACCCGGAATCCTTATCACTGAGGAACTGGCTATCTTACCTCTAACTGCCGGAACCAACAATTTTTAAATTGTTGTTATGGCGTCAAACTTAGGTAAGATGGTGGTAGCTGGCCAGACGGACTTGAAATAAGCCCTACCACCAACTAAACCGAGTACAAATTGTACCCCCCTTGGGAATCGAACCCGGGACCGCTGCGTCTTACACGGGCAAACCACTAGACCAAAGAGACGGATAAAATGTTGTAGATGGCGTTCCCGTCCCCGTCCCCGTCAGAATTGACGGGTTATTTCTCTTTTGGTCCTTCGAGCCGGATATAAATGCTCTAATAGTTTTAAAAATAAGAACAGCTAATATTTACTTATTTATTTTAAATAAATAATCTTAGTTTATATTATTAAAAATGTATTACATTTACTATATATTTATCTATTTTTTCCACAGGTAATCACCTAAGCTTAGTGTGTAATCTATAGCCACGAGGCAATATCAAGATGGGTGGCCTATGAGGCCAAGTCGTGTCCAAGACAGGGTTGAAATTATCGACATACTATGTCGTGTCAAAATATCGTGTCGAAATTATCGAGATAAATATCGGTGACAAAATATATCGAGGTATTTTGTTACGTCCGAATATCATGTCGAAATTATCCAGAAAAATATCGGTGATTAAATTAAAGTCGAGGTATTTTGTGTCGTCAAAATATCGTGTGGAAATTATCCGAAAAAATATCGGTGACAAAAATATATGGAGGTATTCTGTCACGTCTAAATATCATGTCGAAATTATCCAAAAAAATATCGGTGACTAAAATGTCGAGGTATTTTTGTTGCGGCTATATCATGTGGAAACGTCAAGATAATAATTCTTTGGTATTGATAGGTGCGATAAGGTATTTTGTTAAAAATTAACATTGTGGATATTAACAAGATGATTTTTTGCTAAATATTCAAATATCTGATTTGGTGTGGTGTGTATTATTAAAAATTTATTGAAGATTGAGGCATTGAAATTAAGACGACTTGCTTGATGTTTAATTATTATTTGAATAGGATGCAGTCAGTTGTGTCAAAACAATTTAAGTCTTATTACGTTACTAATACAATTGATAATGTAAAACGAACTGTTTCATTGAAAATCTGGCAGTTAGGTACACCAGAGGGGTTTCACTCCATGCTTAAACTTTTATATTAGCCTACTGCTAGCGGTTGACTCAGTCGAGCCAGCGCGCGGGGGGTGTCATGTGTCGGTTGAGAAAGAGAAGCGCTTTGGTGGCGTTTATAATAATAAGGCACGCAGCGCTGTGCAATTTGAAATTGTACTTTATTGCCGTGCAGCGAGAGTAGCTTATTATTCGATTGTCCTCGCGCGGATGGGCTTCTGTACGTTTAGTACTAATATATCATCTTCATATCAGCCGCACGACACCCACTGCAGGGTATAGGCCTCCCCTAATGATCTCTACGACGATCGGTCCTGCGCTGGCCGCATCCACTGGCTTCCCGCAACCTTCCCCCTCACGTCGGTCCCCCTTGTCGGGGGCCTACCCACGGAGCGTCGTCCGGTGCGCGGTCGCCATTCCAGAACCGCCCCGCCCCAACCAACATCGGTTCTTCTCGCTATGTGTCCCGCCCATTGCCACTTCAGCTGAGCAATCCTTCGAGCGATGTCGGTTACTTTAGTTCTCCTGCGGATCTCCTCGTTTCTGATTCGATCACGCAGGGAAACGCCGAGCGTGGCTCTCTCCATTGCACGCTGGGTGACCTTGCGTCTCCTTATGAGACCCATGGTTAGCGACCACGTTTCACTGCCGTACTGGACTAATATATATTCTGTGATTAAACTGAAGTTGTAAGATTTATTAATTAGGTAACACTAAACTTTAATGCGTAATGCAAGTCGTCTTAAGTAAGAATGTCATTTAAAATAGCAAATGATTGTTCTAGCAGATTATTCGGACTAACAAGCGATGCATTTATTTTCCAAAACATCTCATTTTCTACCAGATGTTAAGGTCTAAGACCTTTTTTATTTTTTTATTCGAGGGAAATAGAGTAATAACATGTTATTGCCTCATATTTCATTAAAATGTGTCGATTTTATTTTTTTACAATAATAAAGTGATAAATGAGTATTTCTAGTTATATAATATTCAACACAAAAAAACTAATTCTTCTTAATATATTAGATATTTTTGTTTTCCTAATTATGGCAACATTTAACGACCACGGAATAATAACTAAATATATATTTGGTAGTTAATAAATACATAACATAATTACACTAATCCAAATCTACATAATTTTGTCTATAGGAAATATACATAGCTGTGTTTATGTATTATTGTACGATGCTATAATTTCTTTATACACGTCCTAATACGTTTTTGTTTGGGCAAATGATATTTTTAACATTAAATATGTCTACTTTAATCATTATTAAATATATTGGTCCTTATAGGTTCTAATCTCAAAGCTGATGTAATAAAAAAAAGTTATTTTATACTTAAAGTGTGTTAAATAATTGTGTAAAGCATTGTTTACACGAGGCCATCGCTGGCTGCCAGTCTCACTGGCTTAAAAAATAGTCGGGCGCTCTATTCTCGCCAGAGCGTTGCTAGGTTGGTTTGAAAAACTGTTTAGACAAAGCCAATACCAAGCCTTCGCTGTGACTGGCAGCCAGCGATGGCCTCGTGTAAACCTTGCTTAAGTTTCTGTTTGATTTTCGTACTTAACTGTGAAATATTTTGATCATAATAATATAGCTAAAATTGTTCATATAGTAAAACTCAATTGCCCAAACAAACGTGCAATGCAATTTCGACGTTAATAATAGCAGTATAGATACGAAATACGCCTGTAGATATGTCAGCCTTACTAATATTTAAATAATAATAAAAAATAGTCAAAATCTTGAATGAATTTAAAAAGAAATGAATGTTTTTGGTAGGTAAACAAATGTTTGTAGATTTTTGTCATCACTTACAATACTATCCTCTATTGATTTGTGTTCAGAAATGTTTTGTTAACTCACGCACAGGTAAACAAACATACTTCATGATAGCATCTGTACTAATTTAAACAGGTAGTTAATTTTACTTTATTTCGTTCGTACTATTTCGATCTTCACGGCTTATAAGGCTCATATTTACTTAAAAAAAATATTTCTCCTGCGATGGATTTAACTGGACTTTCAAAATTTCGTTAGAAAGAGAAAGGATTGTCTTTGTAGTGCGTTGTCTCGCTCAGTCTTGCATGTTAACTTGTGTAGATCCATACTTATGTATGTAAAATTAAAGAGACTGATTCCGTTAAGCGAATGTGCAGAAAATGTTATCAAAATTCTAAATCGGACCTTACGTTCTTTTATTCCAAAATAGTGATTTTGATTTCTGTAATTAAAAACAAAAATAGTGATTTTTGTTAGTGCTGCGACGCATATCTTTGGGTAATATCGATAAATTCGATGGCAAAACATTTTTATGTATTATACAAAAAACTAACATACTTAATGGAGGTACAAGTAAAGTTATTGGGAATAAGCAAGATAGGTATATCTAAAAATGCAATGTTGCTATTTGTCAAAAATGTGAACAACCTTTTTTTTACATACTTAAAATATCTGCTGATACATTTTAAACCTAAGAAAGTATATTTTATTAGATTTAAAACACAAGTATTAAACGCGTTATGTTTTGTAACCACGGCCGATGCAAGTCGGTTGAAACGTCGGTGTTTAAACACTTATGTTTTACTTAAAAGCGTTGAATAACTCTGTTTTTGATCTAATAAAATGCAAGGCGAAGTTCAAAAGTGTATAAGTAATGTATATTTGGACTGCAATGTTTAGAAAAAGTTGTATTATGATAGTCTAAATTTTTTGTACAACATTGTATGATTTGAAAATGAATAATGTATTAAAAATATACATACTTACAGGATTTGTACAGGTGCAGCCGACACTAATTAAGCTGATGTTTGTACCTTATTCGATTGTTATAAGTGTCATATTCGCTGTTTAATTGTTAAGCTTGATTTGGTATTATCGATATATCGATAGTAAAGTATCGATAAGGATGCACCACTAATGTGATAGTCCATTGATTGTAACTGGCAAGGTTTTTGAAGCTTTAAGAGGAGTTGCTATGCATCTCTCTCTTTTCAGGTTCTTTGTTAAGGTTGGAAAAGGAGAGATATATTATGATATGTTGTGTTTAGATTGTTTGTCGGTTCAAAGGTGGATAACCATGGATGTTTTATCTATGTAAGTTATATAAGTATTTGAAAACTCAACTACGTTTGTGATTCTAGATAAAATCAACTTTCGCATATTAACGATTTTTTTCCAATTAATTTTCTTGACTATGTACGACTGTATGTATGTCGGTTTTCTGTGACGAGTTTGAAAAATAAGGAAATAAGTTTTTCTTTATTTTGAAAAAAAAATATTATTTTGTACAATTTTCAATTTTGTTTTCTATTACATATATAAATGACGCTTTAATAGGAAAATATTCTTCTACTTCAATAATACTTCTAGTTGTATGAAATAACGTGTTCATCAGAAATATTGTATAACTACAATTAATTAATTAATATTAATACATAAGATTATGGTCTTATGTTCTACGTAATAGAGGTGAAAACGGTGAAAAACGTTGCTTTGACAAAGTGCTAAAGTGTTTAGCGGCTCACGTTGCTGACTGTACCATGTCGCACACGTGGGCCACGTACGCCGATCTAGGCACGTCTCGGAACCCTTTTTACATAGGGAGTGTTTAGAGCTACATTACATCAACGTGTATCCACGCCTTGCCACGTGAGGCCAAGTTATGCGATGCAATGAAGAGTACTATGTCCTTGGATGCGCCCAGATCGGTATACGTGGCCCACGTGTACTACTAATGTATAGTCTGTTCGCTTAGATAGTGTCGGTACACCCGCAAGCACTTGTGTTCAGAGACAGGAATACCGGTAACAAACATAACCTTTCACTACGGCACTTCTATGTAAACTGCCAAAATCCAAATTCACTTGCGAGTGTACGCCGCACGCCATATCCTTTGTTTATGCGGCGGCATCCTTTGACAAAAAGCGGCACGTGCAAAGGCGGCGTGATAAAAGGGCGACACTATCTAAGCGAACGGACTTTAGTTGCCGCTGTAATCTGGTCATTGACGACACCTCCATTTGACATACTTCAAAATTAAATAATATGGTACTTCCAAATGGAAGTATGTACGTCCATATTTAAACTGTGAATATGTACCGTGGGCAACAGCGTCGCTTAACCACTCCTAAGGTTAAAATTGCTGTCACGCCGCGCCGTCACAACATACGTTTAGTTCGTGCAGGGGCGATACGCACGCATACGAATTTTGGGTTAAGTCGACAAATGCCAACTTCTACAAATGCCCACTTAGTTTAAAACGCCAGATTCTACAATTGCCAAATTCTACAAATGCCAAGTTCTACAAATGCCAACATTTAGTTGTAATATTTTCAATCACTTTTTGATTTTTTTTGCGTTTATATAGGTAGTGTGTTTTCGATCAATTTTGGAATTTAGATATTTTTCTTTTTTTTTCTTTCCTTCGTAATAAAAAACGTCTCCAAAGTACCAGGATCACATAAGTATGGAGAAGGTAAATAAAAAAATATAAAAAAATATGGAAACGCAAAAATATATATCAAAAAGTGATTGAAAATATTACAACTAAACGTAGCCATTTGTAGAAGTTAGCATTTGTAGAATTTGGCATTAAGACGACGCCTCGTGAAAAAATTTTTTTACAGGCTCCGCCCACTCACCCCTCGTATCCCATAGTGACATTCTGCCTTCAATCGTAAAGTTTGATTTTCGCGCCAAATGCCTGTGAGGTTTCATCGAAAGTTTAAAGAAGAAGAATAGAGAAACGATGGAGTCGCAATACATTGTATTTAGAACATTTTCTTTGATAATTTAGGTATCTTCAAATTGAATGAAAAATGAAAATGAATACAAATACCTAACAATAGTTTATTAATTGTAAAAAAATACTATTATTATTAATAAAGTTGTACCATTCGGCGTTTTTCAATACATTTGCGAAAAACAGATTTGTAACTTTTGCGACAGAGGTCCATTTGGGGCCATCCATAAATTACGTCACACGTTAAGGGGGTCGATGACGTGTGGAGGGGTCCTAAATTCGTCAGTTCCAATTCAATAATTATTACTAGATATAAATCGTAAAATATGTGACGCCATCGTTTCTAGTTTTGCCCTTCAGAAGTGCGAGAAAAATAGTTTTAGAATTTTTAAAGCAATATTTATGGAGAAATGGAGAATGTGACGTCACAGCTCGGCACGGCGAAACACACACCTTTGCTCACATTTTTTTATCTGGCCTACCCACATAAAAGAAATAGGCCATTCAAAATGTCACATAAAGAAAAATGGGCAAAAGACGCGTTTAAGCCCGACCATTGGGTTTAAACACATAATTCCCCCCTCCCCTCCCCCCCGTAGGAGCTAAATTTAATTAAACAGATTTTATGCAATATGTTGTGTTTAAAATGAAGATTATTGAATTTACTCAAAAAAGCTTGTAATATGGTAATTATTTTGACAACCTTCTTTGAACAAAGTCGAGGTTGCCGTGCTCCTCCGATGGTGACGCAGCAAAGTTGTATGGGATATCATTATTGTCGAGTTTTAGCCACCAGCAATTTCCTTTGAGAATCCATTATTGTCGAGTTTTGTTTCAAACATAGTTGGCTGAAAATACAACATTGTACAACGCACTTGACGTCGTTCATAAACACATCCCGCTCGCACACTATACGCCACACCTATCGCTCTCTCATTCACACTTGTTGTGGTAAGCGTGGTGAGCCGCCATTTTCAATCCCATTCTTTTTCTGCGCGTGTGTTGTATTATTGTATGTAGATGCATTATCGCTTCGCCAGGTATTCAGTGAAAAGGGAAGTACTTCCACCGAGCTAGGTGACTGTGCTCGGGGACCGCGGTCCAACCGTTGATGGTTGGTAGTTGTATATGTTACAGTCAAAACTCATATCCGGTCAAAACCACTTTTGACTGCAAAAATCAGGCAAAAGAGGTTTTGACTAAGGACGTTGGTCAAAACCACTTTTAACTGATTTTTGCAGTCAAAATTGGTTTTAACTAATGACGTTGGTCAAAACCACTTTTAACTGCAAAAATAATGGGTAGTATCGATTTTGACCAAATTATGTCGGTTAAAAGTGGTTTTGACCACGAATTTTAGTCAAAACTGCTATTAAGGGGGACTAGGAGCCTATTTAATAATTAAACAAGTGAAAGCTTTAGAAATGATGAGATATAAGTAATTACAATTTAAGCTTCACACAATTCAGTTTATGATCACCGCTCTATCCCGCCCAGCTTCACATCAGTGAAACAGTGAACGTAACCTAAGCAATGCTAACGCATTTAAAAAATAATAAAAATAAAAACTACCTGTTAATTATTTTTATTTTTAAAAGTAATTTATAAGTTAGCATGGCATAAGTTGCGTTTCCACTGACGTGGAACTGGGCGGAAAAGAGCGGTGATCATACACTGAAATGTGTGAAAAGCCCGTTTCTTTCCACCTAGCTCCACTGCACAGTTGCTGTTCATTTAGCTCTACGCAGACTAGACAGGTGTAGGTATCTAAAGTAAAAGCCCATGAACGCAAACAGCTATATCCTCCAAAAACTATCAAAATGACATAGTTTCAATATTATATTTAGATTAAAAAGTAAAATAAATATTTTGAGATCGAATTTCTGTATATTTGCAGTTTACAAGGTCTCGGTACAATGTCGAATGAATTTTGTATAGACAAAACACTTAAACGTTATACCTTATAAATAGTTTTATGAAACTTTTTTGATAATTTTTCTGGTAATTTTCACTAACCTCCATAACTTTTTATGAGTTTTGACCGATAGTAATCGGGCAAAACCACTTTTGACTGAGAATGTTGGTCAAAACCACTTTTGACTAAGAACGTTAGTCAAAACCACTCTTAACTGCGAAAATCAGTCAAAACCACTTTTAACTGAGAGCATCGGTCAAAACCACTTTTGACTGTTTTTTTCAGTCAAAAGTGGTTTTGACCGGATATGAGTTTTGACTGTAACATATATATGCAAAGTCGCTAAGAAAACTCCGATAGCGAGATAACTTATACTATGGTACTGGCTTCAAAAGCATACTTTTTCGAGCAACAGTATTGAAAATATGATTTGATTTTTGAAAATCTACAACTACTACCACTTTGTGGACCGTTTAATTAGGGATGGAAGAGGGGAGGAGGAGGAGAAGCCCCCTTCGAAGGAAGAGTTGCAGAGCCTAATGATCTTTGAGAAAAATGAAAATGTAATTTTGAGGCTAGGTATTCTAAAATGACATAATTTCAAAAGATTAGGTCATTTAACGGGGGGCGAACGAGAGAAAAAGAGGAGAGTAGAGAAGGTGCCCATATACCCCATATCCACCACGTTTTCTGTTAAAAAAATTATGGTGTGTAATTTTTTTCTGTTGTCTGTTAAAAAAATAACCTCCTTTGCGCTCTCCTTAAACTTCTAAGCTATACTCGGGACCTACAGGGGTAAAGCAGGTTCGATTCCTAACTAAATTGGGGTCAAAACAAAATGGCGTCGCAATTTTCTTTTAGTTTCATCTTTTTTTTTCTTAAACTCCAATTTTACTGCTGTAACACTGTGTACAACAGCCTTTCTAATCTGTGGATAGCAATGAAACAAAACGTAACTGACAGCTATATTAAAAAAGGCAATTAGTCAATACAAAATAAAAAAAACTGGATTTCAGATTCTTTTTCTCAAAAACTACAAGATTCTGCAAGATGAAACTTTGGGAAGACTTGTTATAATAAAACATTTCTGCTGAAAATTTGTCATTATCAAAAGCAACGGTCCAGGGTTTGAGAAAAACTGATTTTGCTGGGGTCACGTTTTAAACATTACCCTGGCAAAAAAAGTTGTTTCAGCCTGGAACCAAATACATTAATAGATAGCTTTTGTTGCATAGTAAATGTTAGCAAATAGCAAAAATTGTGTGTGTTATTTAAGTTTTTGCTGTGGTAACGTTTTGGGATTTCCCAGATCTCGAAAACGGTTCAACGCAGAAGTTTGAAAAAAATGCCACTAAGAGACCTTAATTTGTTTAAATTTGTTTAAACGTTAATTTTTTATTTGGTTGTCGCAAACCAACGTAATTAAATGGTTTCGAAAAACAGAAAAAAACGAATTTGCAAGTAAACTAGTGCACTTATAATTAAATAAACAGCTGTAAAAAATAGCCGTGGTAGACACTTACTACGTCAAGAAGAAGGTTTAGATTATTATTTACATTTATTTATGGTTGAGTGCCTTCAAAGTTTTAACTTTCGTGAATCATTCATTACATTCTTTAAAACTACTATTAATCGCGTAAATGTATTCTTTGATATTAATAAACACGATATTAATTTATAAAATAGAAAACTAGTAAAATCTTTGCAATATGAATTACACTTTTCTTCATAACTGTACAAAACATCGGATGCTAAGCTGCTAATTTGCAAAGATAACCCGTACGTATGGTGCGGTCGCTTTTTAGTGACCTTTACAATTTGGTCGGCTTATTCAAGAATTGCTGTCTCAATCTTGTTTTTGTTAAAACTTTCATGATAGGCGTAATTGAAAGCTGAAATTAACAGGAAGGAATGTTAATGAATTACTTAAATTTGTTTAATGTATGCCATGTGTCTTAATGTTATGGAAACTGTGTATTCGATCGCTAAAGCACGACCGGTCTAAAAGGACATGTCCTAATTTGGGCCACGTCTATGTACACCACCCTCAAAGATGGAGAAAAATATGCTGATTCTGAGAAAAATACAAATAATTTTATAGAATGCATGGTTAAATGGTTATTAATAAAAACAGATCAATATTTTTTACTTGAAATAAAGCGTCAAATATGGCAACTCTCCGTTAAAAAGCCGTCAGTGGGCGCATTCTGCCAGACAAATCGTGGAGTCATCGATTGCCATTTTTAACCATGGAAAGTATAGCGGTAGTGAGTGTTTCTACACGGTGCAAGTAGCCCGCGCAAGTTGAGCACTTGCGCAAGTTACATGCCCCGCGTGGAAACACGTAAAGCGGGTCTAGCTCCATAGCATTGTACACCCGCGCAAGTAACCCGTGCCTCAACGTGCGCAAGATACATGCACCGTGCAGCACTCTTATCGCGCGACCGACGAGCGAGTGTAGGAGGCCTGCGGCTTGATTGCTTTGTCTATTTTTTGGTTTATGACGTCAGTGCACTGTCCATCCTTGTCATCGTGTTATGATATGACAAGGACGGATAGAGCATTGCTTTCGCTTTGAGATAGGCGGTCTAGCTGCCGGTATTGTTCAATATTTTACTTTGCATGGTTAAAATGTACTCTCTATGGCGATCGATGACTCAAAGATTTAACTGGCAGAATGCGCCCATTGTCATTGAGTTCTACCTACTCTCCTAACACAGACGTATAAGAAGTTGTTAACATCTTCCGCCATGATGCTTTTTTTATGCGTTTTTGCATTTTGTTTTATGTTCCTTCCAGAAAACAAAGCGATTTTAAAGAAATTGAATGATTAGAAACTGTTTATCGTGTCTTTATCTATTTTTTGGTATACTGTACAAAGACGTGGCCCAGACCTCATACATTTTTGGACATCACCTTTATCACATTTGTTTATATCTTTATATCCTGTAAAGTTACAAAACCTAAAATTCTTGACGTAATAAGTGTCTACCACGGCTATTTTTTATAGCTGTTTATTTAATTATAAGTATACTAGTTTACTTGCAAATTCGTTTTTTCTGTTTTTAGAAACTATTTAATTACGTTGGTTTGCGACAACCAAATCAAAAACTAACGTTTAAACAAATTTAAACAAATTAAGGTCTCTTAGTGGTATTTTTTTCAAACTTCTGCGTTGAACCGTTTTCGAGATCTGGGAAATCCCAAAACGTTACCCCAGCAAAAACTTAAATAACTCAAGAACCATAACACACACAATTTTTGCTATTTGCTAACATTTACCATGCAACAAAAGCTATCTATTCATGTATTTGGTTCCAGGCTGAAACAGCTTTTTTTGCCAGGGTAATGTTTAGAACGTGACCCCAGCAAAATCTGTTTTTCTTAAATATCTTAAAAACTACAATTCACACAAATTTTGCTATTAGTAAACAAATTTCTCCTCATGACACACTAATTATCTGATAAGGTCTCATCTCTCTAAAGCACAACTTTTTGCTGGGGTAACGCACTCCATTTAACCGGTCGGCCTATAGTACCAATACGAACAAGAATTGTTAACGACATAATCGCCTAAAACGTCACGTTTTCAAGTTGTAAGCTATTAAAGTTGAACTGGTGGCGACACCACTGGGTAGATTTGAAGCTAAAATAAAACGTAGGTATGGGCTCTAGAATATTGTTTTATGGTCATCTAGGTCCCGTCTAAGTTGCTACGGGTGAGCCGATTTTTTCTAATATTTTTCATTATTTATTCATCTATAAAACAGCTTATGTCACTTTGTTAGATACCTACTTATTATAGCGTGCGCATGATGCGTGCCTAAATAAATAACGTAATAATGCGAGACGTAAGTATTCGTTTTGAGATTATTTATTATTATTGCTATTCTTTTTGCTTTGCCGTTGTCGCGTAAAGAGACTAATGATTCTGCAAAATAATAATATTTGTTCACGATCGAAACTTGTAAAAGTTAAAAGTTGTACCACGGGTCGGGAAAGAAATTTTATTTTACAATATTTATTAGTTTATTGTTTTGTTACGCAATGGCGACTCTTGGAAGGTTTGTTCTGTTGATAATTTTCATCTCCTAAAAATAGGTTGGATAAGTATTAGAGACTCTTTGTCTTTGAAATGTGGGAGAAATTAAAACTGTCATTGTCAGTATACTGTCATTTTACGTGTTTTGGCTGGTAAATTTTTGGAGCGCTCAAGCACAGGTCTGTCCTCAAGGAAGGCTCGCGGCCGTCTGAAATTTCGGTGCAAAGAGGTAAAGTAATATAGCTTCCCAGCGCAAAGAAAGGGACAACAATAGCGCACGCATTCCAAAATAAAATAACGTAAGCGACATTATGAAAATAGTTGATTTATTAAAAAACTAAATTATTTTTGAAAAAATTGGTTTTATCAAAAGTTGGAACTATTTATTACTTATCTTATTAACCTAATTTCAGTTCAAACTATGAGTCCGTTTGCTTACAGTACTGCAAAAATGATATGAGAGGCATCAACTTTGGATTTTTTTTCTATCGAGAAAATTGTTTCCATTCATGTTTTGAGCTTAATCAAAAAATTTAGTTATTAGTCTATTTTAACATATTCCAAAATTAGAACAATAGTAGTAGGATCAATAGGACTAAATCTAAATTGAAAACCATGAAAATCCACGAGGTATCCTCTTAATTTGTAGAAGTGGACATTTGTAGAATCTGGCGTTTTAAACTAAGTTGGCATTTGTAGAAGTTGGCATTTGTCGACTAAAATTTTGTTGCAAACTGGTTAAGCGACGCTGTTGCCCATAGTAAGTGATGACGTTGATGCGTCCAAATAGAAGTGTAGTCGATAATGCATATCTGGAGTACTTCCATTTGGAAGTATGCCAAATTAACGTTTTGTCAATGGCCAGCTTTATTGATTCCATATTGCAGAGGTTGTAACTTACACAGTACAAGCGTTGTTTTAGATGCGACATGGTTCTAAACAGGGATTGATAACGTTATTTTTAAATGTAACGTTATTTCTTACTTTTTGTTACCGTTACTTTAAAATTAACGTTATTCCAATTAATAACGTTACATTTTTACCGATAATTTTACCGGTACGATTGTACCGGTCAAGTTTAACGCTATATTTAACGGTAATTTTACCGGTACAATAATTTTAAAATTATAATATAACGTTAACGTTATTTTTACCGGTAAATTTACCGATAAAATGTTGTAAAACGGTATTTTTAACGTTATTTTTTTGTATCGTTATTTTTTTTAACGGTATTTCAGTCCCTGGTTCTAAAATGTTCTGAAATTGAGAGTACACTGTGTGATAAATATGTATCTGTCAATATTCATTTGCGGATGGTCTTACATTGGTGTATGTGATAACAATCGTTATTGTATCTATTCTAGTGTGGTTATTACACTGTATTTACAAGACTTATCATTTATTAAAAAATGTTAATTGGATGTTGTTATTTTATTACATTTCTCCTAACTTTCTGAAGTGGATTTCATTTCAATCATAACTAATAAGAATAATTATTAGTTATGATTGAAATGAAATACACTCTCAGGCTAAGTAGGTACAACCCGCGCAGATAAAGAAAGGTATTAAAAATGGCGTTGCAAATATTAACTTCTCGCTCTCGCACTAACGCCACGCCTATCCCTCTTTCACTCTCCCACTCGTCGTGGAAAGCGCGGTGAACCGCCAGCGATACTACAAAAGCCTGTTGATTTCGGCCAGGTACCTGGACGAAACGCTCTGGCTTTTGTAGTAATTTTTTTTACTACAAAAGAAAAAAAATACTAGACACAATTTAAGAGATTAATACTTGTGCTTTTTTTAAATATTGACTTGGTTTACGAGTAATAAAAATAAATGTAGTGGGGGCGCCACATTCACTACCACCGCGCCTTAAGAGACATGAAAGCGTAACCAACAACGCGCGACTCGGCCGAATCACTCTGAGCTTTAAAGTAATTTGCTCCAACTTAAAAAGCCTGTTGATTTCGTCCAAGTACCTGGCCGAAATCAACAGGTTATTGGAGTAATTTTTTTGAAAAATGGGACTACAAAGCCTGTTGAACTCGGCCAGCTACTTGGACGAAATCAACAGGCTTTTTAAGTTGGAGCAAATTACTTTAAGTGTCCGGGCACGAAAATGGCGGCGGCGGGGCGGCAGCGGGGCGGCGCGACAGCGGAGCGGCGGCGATGCATTCAACAGTATGGCACAGTATGGAGACACGCACGAAACGGGCGGTGGCGGAGCGGGGCGACGAGCGATGCACGGGCGGGAGGAGAGCGACGAAAACAAATGAACAAAGTAGTTTGATTTGGTCGCCCGCGATGACAGTAGTGTTGTGTTGAAACATATAATAGTGTCTGTTTGATTACTGGGTACTTATTTATTATTATTTATTGATTTAAAAATATTTTACAATAAATATATCTAATAGGGTCAGTTATTCTACGGGACATAATAACCTATAGAATTCAGCACTGTGATATATCTAATCAAATTTTATATTTTTCGGTATTAATTTAACAAGAAATTGTTTCCATAGCAACATCACATTTAAAACATCAATAGAAATAAAAAAAAATGAAGTTTTTTTAACATACAATTTAGGTTTGTCACTACGAATACTACGATATTCTAAAAAGCCCTAGTCCAGTAGGACCACGAGCACATAGTGGTATACCGTGGTCCTACCAGTAGGTCAAATCGGTAGGTCCACGCCCTTAATGGTATTTAGCCCATCTGTCACAACACTACTAGCGCCGCTGACCGGCCGCTAAGTTTCGTGCCCACGTTCTCATCGCCCCGCCCCGCCGCCGCTCCGCTGCCGCGCCGCCCCGCCACCGCTCGGCCGCCGCCACTTTCGTGTCCGGACACTAAAGCTCAGAGTGATTCGGCCGAGTCGCGCGTTGTTGGTTACGCTTTCATGTCTCTTAAGGCGCGGTGGTAGTGAATGTGGCGCCCCCACTACATTTATTTTTATTACTCGTAAACCAAGTCAATATTTAAAAAAAGCACAAGTATTAATCTCTTAAATTGTGTCTAGTATTTTTTGAATAACTCTTCAACAGTTTTCATTCTTTCTGTAAGTTTTAAAATCCATTTTAGGTCAAAGTGGCCACTTTTGGCAATTATGGATTTTAAAACTTACAGAATGAATGATAACCGTTGAAGAATTTAAGAGATTGTATTTGATATTACTTGTGCTTTTTATAAATATTGACTTGGTTTACGAGTAATAAAAATAAATGTAGTGTGGGCGCCACATTCACTACCTACAGCGCCTTAACTACGTATGTGGGTATAGTCAGCAGCACGTCAGGTTATACAAAACTGTGAATATAGAAGGAGAGGGGAAGGGGAGATTGAGGGATAGGGGGAGGGGAGAGTAAGGGGGAAGTACAATGTCAAGTACAAATTTAAGGTCTAATACAAGGTTAAGATCAAATACAAGGTCAGGTACAAGGTCTGATACAAGGTCAGATAAAAATCCTTTATAGAGGATACCATGGCTGTCAAAGTGTAGATATAAAGTTTGTTCCAACTTAAAAAGCCTGTTTCCTCTAAGTAGCTGGCCGAGTTCAACAGGGTTTTGTAGTGTCACATTGTGCAAAAACATTACTCTAATAACCTGTTGATTTCGTCCAAGTACATGGCCGAGTTCCATAGGCTTTTGTAGTCCCACTTTTTCGAAAAAAATACTCCAATAGCTTTTGTAATCTCGCGAACCGCCATTTTCAATCCCGTTCTTTATCTACGCGCGTTGTTCTTAAGTACGTACTTGTGTTATATCAGTTACGGCTATGATACCACAGCAGACTACTGTTTTGTTCTTCTACCTTCTCCATATTTATGTGATCCTGGTACTTTGTAGACGTTTTCATTACGAAGAAAAGAAAAACAATTAGATTTTTATTAAAAACACGTACCTAATTTTATTGTAAGTCCCTATCGCGACATTTTGCGAAAGCGACATTCTGCGAAAGAGGCATTATGAGAAAGCGACATTTTGCGAAGAAGCCGGCCACAGTTGACCAAACTACAGACGATCTAATTTAAACTTTTTATTAGTTTGTTCAAGTACATTTAATAACGTGACAATTTGTCAATTGTTATGACAATTTGGTTTACATTGCGGTGTATAGTAAGAGGCAAACATCTTGACAATTTGTCGAGCGACGGAGTGGGGATAAGTTCGCGCATCTGCAATTGTGAGCGACCAAATCTGATGTTAAGTGACGAAGGTGGAAGCGCACTACACCCGGAATCCTCACCACTGACTATCTTACCTCTAACTGCCGAAACAATAATTTCTAGATTGTTGTTATGGCGTCAGACTTAAGTAAGATTGTGGTAGCTAGCCAGGCGGACTTGAAATAAGCCCTACCAGTCCTTCCACCAACCAAACCGAGTACAAATCGTAAATCGAACCCCTCTCCTGGGAATCGAACCCGGGACCCCTGCGTCTTACACTAGACCACAGAGGCGGTTGAAATAACACTGCAGTAGCAATAAAAACCATAATTTTATTATAGACTGCATTACGCCTGTATGATTTTTCAGAGCAACATTTTAAAACAACATTGCTGTACAACTTTGTCAGGCGTTATTAACTAAGTCTTTCTAAATACAATACAAAAGGATATTAAAAGTATTTCATGGTATTTCTTTTGCTAATCGTGACAGATATGACAAGTGTATACAGGGTGTTTAACATCTCCGCATAGCAGCAACTCGTAGCGAAAACTAGACGTAGCATGTTGCCAGCCTTAAAAAATTACCCTTGTTGGTAATAAATTATTTAGACGACCGAGACTTCAGTTAAAGTTAATAAGTTACTCTAATACTATAAGAGTTTATATTTATCATCATTTTAGCAGTATAGGTAGGTTAGGTGTGTTACCCAGCCCCCTAGCATTGACCTCCAAAACACCATAGGTATATGTATATCGTGTGATATAGCGTTTAATAGACACTCAATGGGGTTGGCAACGCAAAGCTAATCGCCGTAGATGGCGCCAGCGGCGATCTAACCGCTATCAATACTTTGATTGGTTAAAATATGTCAGAAATGACATTTGATATTTGAAACAACCAACCAAACGATTTTAGTACAAACGCTTGTGGCGCCATTAGTTCCTCAGTTTGCATCCCCATTGTCAAAATTCATTGTCTTTTGACAGCAAAACGTGATAAATAATCACTCTTTATCGCGTTTCGGTGATCATGATACTAGGGGGGCATAGTTATTGGCTATAGGCCTCCCCCAAGGTTGTCTACATGATGGGCCACGTGGGTTTCATAACAAGCGTATGTTCGCATGTTCTGGTATAACAACGACCGTAGACCGACATTGTAAGTTATACTTACAAAGTCAGTTAATACAAAGGTGACAAAGTATTAACGGAATGGCATTCATTAAGAGATTTTGTTTAATGTTAAGGGAGATAAATCTGAAATTAGAAATTGGTTACAAAATTTAGACTACGCTGAAACTGAGGCCTTATTCAATTAATAAAGAAAACTAAACTACCAACATTCACATAATTAATATAGAATATCACAACATCTCACATCCACACACACATTCACCCTTCACACACAATACATCCCAACTACCACACTACACAATACATTCTTACACATACTAATACACACACACGTCAATATTGATCAAATAAAATATTATATTAGATTAATAAGTATTAAGTAGGTTTAATTGTAATTCAAAATTAGCGAAAAATCTTGTATAAATAAGAACTTTATGTATGTAGCATAAACACATTTAAATATTAATTATTTGAGTTATGCAGAGCGTTGTCTCCTGGCACAGGCGATTACAAGCCTAAAAGGAGGCTCCGTTAAATAAAAAGTGATGTAAGTCTCTATAAGGAAATAAACAATTTTTTTTTATTTGATTTTTGATAAAAGACTGATCTGGCACTTACTTCACGGAATGAGGCCTAAATAACGATTGAATAATCTCAATGTCAGTATTAAAAATTACCCTGAAGGGAAATTGGGATTGGGAGCTTTCCCTCCGCAAGCTGGCAACACCGCCAGTCTCGCAAGAGCGCGCGGTGCCTCGACACATTTTGTCCCACTTAAAATGGGATCCAAACCATACCGTTTTCGCGAAACGCTTTAATACATTATTAAAAAAACACCGTAATATTAAAAATATGTTACGTGCTAATTTCTTATAACACACGTTTCTTTACAAAACACTTGTGGTTTTTTTTTACTCTTCATGTGGTGCGGATTTAACAATGTTACTGGCCGGTAAGATTACGTATTATAGCTAAGTAACATTTATATAATACACTTAAATACGATAAAAAATTTGGCTTCATGCATAAATTCAATCGCTTAATTTTCATTGAAAAAAAAATTTTACCATCAATATAATTTGGATGTGGTTCATTGATCGGTTCGTTCCATATTTAAATTAAAAAAGGCGAAGTGAAATTAGAACCAATATTAGTGCTTTGGTAAACAATGAGAAAACTGTCGTTTGAGTAAAATCGATAATGACCGCGCATAGAACGCGCTGGGAGAATTTCACAGCAGTCATTTTGCCGCTTTTTTGGTTACAAATATTTTTTACTAACCCTTGATGCACGACGGATTCATTTATGCAGCCTTATAATTAACCAGCATTGTTAAAATACGTTAATAATATAATTCTCTTGCGTTGCTCATTCGTAAATAACATAAATATTATGCGATTAGGTAGGTAGAGCTTTTGCTTCTAACATAAAATGTTTCCCTTTTTCAATAAAAACGCCTTCAAATTTCCGTACTTTATCGTAAAACTTATCTTTGTATAGAAAAAGTATTGTAGTATAGTATTTGGCGAAAAATTATAGCCTTTAGTCGTGTTGCCTATTTTTACGAAGTAGCTTATTTAAGATTATTTATTGCTTTAATCTTTGCGTATTCTTTATAATACTGGCATTATGCCTAAGAATATTATCGTCACAGTTTTACGATAGGTACCTGTTAAAAAGTGGCACATAAATACTTACATCGGAAATATTTTTAATATTAGAGAAAGATATTCATATTCGGTTTGGCTTATTCTTTTTTATAATTATGATGTAAATAATTTAGTTTTAATCCAAATTTGTCTAGGTAAATAATATAAAATTAGTAAAGTCCTATTTGTTAATTATAGATAAGATAACCTTACTTCCTCTGTATAAATCTTAAACTTACTCGAAAAAATATTTCATAGGTAGGTAGTTACCTACTCCTATAAATTCTGTTCTATGTTAAATTAAACCAGAACAGCCTAGCCTAACAGAACCTATGATAAAAGCACTTTTTTTCATAAAAACCCTTTCTAGCGACATCTATTGAGTGGTAGGTAAAATAACTAAAACAATTTGCCGCAGAGCAGAGGTTAGTTACGTTACGTGAAATAAAACAAAGAAAATAAATAAGTTAGGATTTAATTAAAATCAAGCTTTATAAAGAAGTTCACCTAGTTATTTTAATAAACAATATCTAGTTAAGGCGGTACCCTGACCGAAAGTGGCGCCGCGGTGAATTTTATTTAATATTGTAATTATAATACACAGTTTTAATAAAACTACGTGGAACTTTTTTAGGGACTATAGTCAAGTATTTTTAAACGGTGCCTATCATTACATTCCCTCGTAGTCACTACTAGAAGTAGATAGCGAAACTGCTGAAAGTGGCCGTTTTTGACACATTTGCTATCTAACTTCTACGAATGACTGCGAGGGAACATAGGTAGTGATTCCTTTTAAAAATACTAGACCATGGGCCCTAAAAATTTCACGAAAAGTTTTATTAAAATCCTTTTCTATTATCAACTTATTAAATAAAAATCTCTGGCAGCGCTTTCGGTGAAATGAAAACACCAACTCGTACTAGGCCCCTTATCTGTGGCAGGCATCATAGCTCCCAAATGAATGGCCCGATTTTGATGCGGTTTTTGTCGGCAGATGATCGCGAGTCCAGCTGAGACGCCGACGTTGCTTGCAAGGGGCTCACTAATTATAAAACAATGCGCTGGATATTTCCTGTTCCAGGTATATTTGTAAAATATATATAATAATATTATAGTATTTTATTTAAAAAAGGTGACTGGGTGAATTTACGTTATTCTTAACTTCCTGCGTCATTGTCTGAACTCGAAAATCTTTAAAAATCCAATGCATCACAAGGCATAAATAAAAAATATGCCATCATTTACATTATAGTACAATAAAACATTGCATTTATTTGCATATTTTCAATTTATTTATTGTGATGCATTGGATTTTCGAGTTCAGACAATGACGCAGGAAGTTAAGAACAACGTAGATTCACCGGACTATTATCCTAATGGAGACGACAAAAATACCATGTTGGGCAGCTTAAATAAGTTATAAAGTTACTTAGCATAATAGTTGCCCACTCAGTATTTTTGTCACTCATTTAGAATTTTCACTGCTAAATTAAATTATTTATCTCCCTCATGTAGTCGCCCGTTTTACGTATTTTTGTAATCCACTGTTTATCGCCCGTTTAGTTATTTTGTCGCCCAAAAAATAAACCGCTGCCAGGTTAAGTATCCCATAACAGTCGCCTTTAATTATTTCCAGTCACCCAATTAATTAATTCCCGAAAGACACGACCATCATAATATTCACATCACATTTGTAGGCACAGGGTTATTTTGTAAAACACCAACAACCTCGCTGGATTACTCGTAAATTGCTAACATCATAATTGTCCTACGACTTTTCCGAAAACAGTAAAAAAAAAACGGCTTTCCATACAAATGTCCGAACGGCTGATCAAGTTTTGTATGAAATGTCGAATTATTATTGTCTGTTTTCGGAAAAGTCGTAGTCGTTCTTCTCCTGCCAGGTTATTTGTGTTTTACAAATAACCCTGTATAGTTAAATTAAATGTTGGCAGAAGTTAACGAGATTTGTAAAGAGTCCCGCCTCCCTAGTACTATCGTTCCCTAGTATTCCAAAACTATCGCTCGTATCAAAACCGTTCTACCCTCAAATTGTTTCAAATTTAACCAACTTTAAAACCTTCTTACACAATCTTGATTAAAAACCAGTCCTTCCGGGTCAAATCCCCTTTTGGGGTACATTTTTACCCCCCACCACCTAGGATAGTCATATTGGGCACCAAAAGATGCCATTAAAACAATAAAAACTTTTGTAGGAATTAAATCTGATTTAAATGCTAACGCTCGCTACTGAACTATGCAACGTGTTAATGAATTACTTAACGCAAAATGAGAAAACCGTTTCTTCGGACCATCAAACTGAACAACTTTTACTATGGGACCAACTCTGAAATTGAGAAAAAAAAATCAGCTCCTTCATACATTTTTATATTTTCTTTATTAATTTTTGTATGAAACAGCTGATTTATTTTTCGCAATTTCAGAGTTGGTCCCATAGTAAAAGTTGTTCAGTTTGATGGTCCGAAGAAAAGGTTTTCTCATTTTGCGTTAATTCGTTAACACGTTGTAGACAAAGTAAATGTATATTTTTTGAGATTTTAGCATTCACAATGCTATTTTTATACAATACTAAATAATAATACTTTCTAGATAAAAACTCGATCAACTTTTCGGACATAAGTATTTTGTATGGAAAGTCTAATTTTATTTTTCTGTTTTCGGAAAAGTCGTAGATAGTCCAATAAAATTAGGTTAAATTGGAAATAATTCAATAACTGTAATTTTGTTTTTCTATGATATAAAGAATTGTTAGTTATAGTAAAAATAAACAGAATTAAACATTTTGAAACTTCGCATCAAAGTAAAAAAAATGAAAAACTAAATTTTCAAACATTTTGATTTCAAAATTACAGCATAATAAGTAACTTTGTAAAAGTACCAGTGTTATGATATGACGCTTGCATTTCAGGTAAATAAATCAAAATTAAACTAATTGATCAATGGGGACTATCATTATTAAAGAAGGTTCAGTAAGTTGCAGATATTTTGGCTTATCTTATCAGAAATTATAGATAACTGTAATTCAACAATTTATTCTGAATAGTATTTACTGTCTGTTAATAAATTGTTAAAAATTAAACAGATTGTCTTTGCACCTTAAAATTATACAAACAAGGTATTTGGTTACTTATTTTACTTTTAGGAAAAGGTTAGGTAGTGTAGGAAATCTCATGATTTTTATACAAAAGGGGTACCACCCCGGACTTTTTACATCATATATCTAATTAATATTTGACACTTAATATCAATATCCGATAGAATAATAAAAATTGCGAGTTTATTAATTTTGTCCAGATAAAGCTACTTTTATGCGCCTAAGAACAAAATATGTTGTTGTTTATGATGTAAGTAATCTACTCCTGCGAGGTTGTTGGTGTTTTACAAATAACCCTGTGACACTGACGTCCATTATACAAGTACGCTGGGGTGCGTTCCTAAAGTTCGCTCGACGACGGACCTTCACTCCAAGGCGTGCGACGTTCGTCATCCGACGTTTACGAACGACATGTGTACTGGAATTATCTAATCCAGTTATTATCTTATTTTCTGATCATAGCAGCAGAGCAGCAGATACTGCTCTCAGGAGGAGTGAGTGTACTTGGAACTAATTAGTTCCAAGTACACTCACTACTACCGTTGTAGAATCTACTGCTCTTAGCGCCAATATGGCTATTTTCAAATCAGACCCCATAGCCAAAGTAACATGTGCAAATCTTCGTTATCGCTTCGCTTTCGAAACATGTATGGGATTGACATAAGGTTTCGTTAACTATCGAATTTTAAAACGTCAAATCCTTACATGTTTCGAAGCGAAGCGATAGCGAAAATTAGCAAATGTTACTTTGGCTAGGGGGGCTGCACAAACGATTGGTGACGTTCGCCAGTCCAGCGTACTTTGTATAATGGACGTCAGTGCCATAGAGTAAGATAAAAGTCAGTGCCATGTAAGTATATTAGGTAGTTTTTCCGAGACTACAGATAATCCTCGTATTATGACTTATCTGTGGCTCGACCTATAAGCGGAAATACTGTATGACATACTTGGCACACTGTGTTAGATATTTAAACATAATTTTATGTGATATAGGTACGCTACGATTGCATCCGCCTTTGATGACTATTTTAACACCATCACGGTTGTAAAACCGTTACTTACCGTGTAAAATTCAAAGCAATTTTGATATTTTCGTCATTAATTTTTGTATTAACAAATCATTTTTTTTTCGCGATTTCAGAGTTGGTCACATAGTAAAAGTAGTTCAGTTTGATTCTACCATTTTCGGCAAGGGGTTTTTTGACAAATTTCGTCACAAGTTTTTTTCTTTTAATGACGTGCAACAATGTTATGCCAATATCGATATTTTTGTAATTATAATTAGGTAGTTCGGTAGCTGCGTCTAGCTGGAGAAAACAGGGGATGCCAACCTTGCGCCTTCCCAATTTTATGGGAAAATAGATAAGTATAGGTTACTAGCGGCCGCCCGCGACTTTGTCTGCGTGGAAAGGTTTTCTTGCTATCCCTCGAGAACAATACTTTTTTCGGGATGAAAGGTACCCTAATGTCCTTCTCTGTACCCGTGATAAAGTGTATGCAGAATTTCATGATGATCGGTTCAGTAGTTAAGGCGTAACAAACAAACAAACGGACTTTCACATTTATAATATTAGTAAGGAAGTAAGGATAAACAAGCAAACACAAGAGGTGCAACGCATCGTTGTCACTGTCTCCATCCGCGCCGCGCCGCGTGCCGAAATTTGAATTTGTTTAATACACCACCTACTAAGTGCTAAATAACTACTTATGTATAGTTTATCTGAAGCTGCTCGCCGCGCCCCCCTATGGGTGCCTCTACGCCCCCCTAGTAGGGCGCGCCCAACTGGTTGGGAACCCATACTCTAGGGTTACCAGACGTCACAGTAGCTACATAATTAATTGATATGAACTAAAGCTTGCTTTTGTATTTTCGTCTTTTGTTAGATTATATAAAAAAAACATAGTGCGTATCATTTCAATAATAAACGGTCGTCCCACACAATTCCGCCGCGATAATAAAAGTCATAATTCTGAATTTATCACTATTCAGACCACATCTAAATGTGTTATTTTTTTATTTAAATGTTCTGCGCCTCATATCTACAACACTACAACCCACTGACCGTTGTTTTAACACTTATTAAAAACGTCTTTATTGGAATACGCAGACTCTTTTGTTTAATATATCTACGAATATGATTATATTTTTTATTTCTTGGTACTTTTTGATACCAACATATTATTAAACCGATTTAGATTTTGTACTTTACAAACAGAGACAGTCAAAAGCAGCGTTGCCAGACGTCCCGACTTTGACGGGACATCCCGATTTTTAGTCCAAAAGGACCCATTGAGGAAACTCTGAAAGGGACTCAGAAACAGTGGTAGCACCCATAGAGACTTTTACTCAGCACTGAAATCTATAACATATCAAAATCCCAGGACATTTAACTGAAACCACATTTTTCTAACTATAGGGTCGGGGTCTTTTAATGTCCCGCGCGGAACAGGCTCTTCCCGCTTTTTGGGGATAACTCTCGCTTGATGATGCGGAGCGGAGATAGAAACTGTAATTTCATAAAAAAACCTTTCTATGTCACTCATTATTGGCAACTTAATTTGAAACTCAAATAAAAGAATAATAAAAAAAATACTAATATTTTATTATGTCCCACTTTTGACGAAAGAACCCCGCTTTTTTACTCATAAGTTTCTAAATCCCGCTTTGCCTGAAAAAAACTGGCAACACTGGTCAAAAGGTTCATCTATAGAAAGATCAAAAGTGATCTTATTATGTAGTGTTTTAATTTAACATAAGAAAACATTTTGCACATTCTGATATTTTTGGTCACTTGAGATTGAGATGACTAAGATTGAGCAAGTTTTACCATAAAATGCTTCAACTAATATACGATGCTCTAATACCCCCTTTTATTTCATTAATTTAGAGTCTAAATTAATGAAATAAAAGGGGGTTAGTAGCTCATCTTTGGGTCAAAATTAACATCTCCTTTTCCAGTTTCAGTACTCCTCATGTCCTGGTTTGGAGTGGAACAAGTGAAAGCCAATTCCTGCATCAGAACTGGTAACGCAGCAATCATTTATCAAGCCGTCTCTGTCCTGTATCACAACTTCTAAGTGTACCTTAAATGATTATAGATGTTGGTATAGTTCGTGTTGTGTCTTCTATTGTTGCCTGTAAACGGTATTGATTTATCGATTTTGTGAAAATATTGATTATCGATATTTTTGGCGGCACTATAAATCGCAATGCGGAAAAGTAGAGTAGGGCCAATTTAATAGATCACATTTGACGTCTGTCAGTCATTTGTTGTAACTACCAAAGTAAATTCTTTTGTGATTGTTGCAATAAATATGTATTATTAATTGAAAAAAGTAAACTAAAATAAATATCTATTGCGTGCCCACCATTAGAAGGTTACGTAGTTGAATTTTGATGAAGTGTCAAATGTGATCTATTAAATAGGCCCCATGTAAAGTGTTTGACAGTTCTATTTTCAAAAGATATAAAAGAAAAACTAGTGAAGTGCCCTCACAAAATCAATATATCGATGTGTTTGCAGTTATAATGATATTCTGTGTTTGAGTGCCCACAGGAATGTGTGTTGGATGTTACCTTGGATATTGGATGGTAATTTTATATTTGCATGACGTTAAATTTTTAGTAACACAGCCACTTAAAAACCTCGATTTATGTGTGAACTAACTTCTTCGCTGATCTATAACACTCGAACATAACTCCTGTGAATAACTGACGTTTGTTTTTCAGAATACTAATTGTTAGTTAAATCACAGCGACACTTAACCACGGTAAACATAGCAAGTCGGTAAGAAATCGAAACACATTTTTTTCCCTCCAAAAAAGTGTGTTTGCTGTTAACTAACTTCTTTTCCAACTTCCAACCTCTTTTCTAAATCTTTTTTTTTCTAACCCAGTCTACGGTACTTTTCAAATGAGGTTCAGTTATTTACAGGACCTAACTATCTCTCTCTGTCTTGTAATACTGTCTAGATATGTTCCATTTCCAAATATGATTTATTTTTTATTTCTTACTAATTGAAGCATGATTTTCAGCATTGTGGGCACTATCTCTCAGCCCTCTTGTACAGGCGGAATGCCAAAGTAAGTACACGTTATTTACTAAAAACTTCTTTCAACACAAAAATGCTTCTCTCAGCTTAACAATCAAAGGCAACAGCTTAGTTGTTTGGCTTTAAATATTTGAATATTCCCTTCAGAACTTATTGGAATATAATAAACTTTATGGTGTAAAAGAAAATTTTGTTTTAACGAAATAAATATTCATATATTTAATTTTCAAAGAAAAAAACCGTAGACTGGGTAACTTATTGAATGTTAGCGCAAATAGTAAAGCCTCGTAGTACGCCTGCATTTCTTTTTCTACGTGTTGCATTTTGTGCGGCCATATTTGATTTTGTTTCACGGTGTGTTGATCTCTTTTAGTTTCTATTCATATGTTTCTAATTATAGCACTGTCGCGGGTTATTTTGAATGATATCAAAATATCGCTCTCCCATAACGACTGACTGACGTACTAAGTAAAATGTATGTCAATACATTGAAACCGATAATTTATTCAATGCACAACTGACACATTATAAGTCTAAGAATTGTTAAAATAAATTAGTACAATGCATTGACTGGAAATTGAGTTTTTTTTAACATAATAGGAAGCAGTATAATGGGCTGTCCATAAATTACGTCACACATTAAGGGTGTGGGAGGGGGTCGACGAAGTGTAATATTGTGTGACAAGGGGGTGGGAGGGGTCCTAAATTTCGTGACGTCACATTTCAAAATTATTTAAATTGAAATAAAACAAATTTAGGAACTACTTTTGTTTTTAACTTCTAGATGGAAAATTGTAAAAAATGTGACGTCACACTAGGGAGGGGGTCTCACAAATGTGACCAGTCACAAGGACGGGGGAGGGGGTCAAAATCATGAAATTCGTGTGACATAATTTATGGATGGCCCCATGCTATAATAATTATTATAATTAGAAATTGTGACGAACCCAGGCTCTTAAATCAAGGTTGTTTTCAGATATTAGAACTTTATACTATTTTTGTACTAAAACCAGCCAAGTTCCTTCTTTGTAGACTATTTGTAATATTTAACTTGTTTAGTTACAATGTTTAAGTAAAGAAAACTCTTCCTAGGTATACATTTTATAGCTAATTTTAGCAGAAATGCCATTGTTTCAATAATTACATGGTTCTATGAAGCGAATAGCGTGATTGCATGCAACCAATTACATGCTCCTATTTTTATATATTTAATGAAAGCTTGTCTTGCGATTCACCAACTTTCATACAATGGAATGAATCTTCCTTTATCATAGAATAGGTAAATAATAGTACTTACTAGCTCAAGTATGTCATTGTAATGATAACGTAGATATCTATTATAGGTAAAGAAGTACAATGCGATTAAATTGACAATATACAGTGTATCGCTGCAACTTTAGTCGAGAATGTATGGAAAAAAGAAAATTTTACAGCTTAAAATATGTCGTATTGTAACGCAAGCGCACTGAAGTTAGCCACTTCAGTTGTACATTGTTACTATCCGCGTCAATTGGTAATGCGCCTGGCGGCCATGATTTTAACCTCAAAAACGAAAAACAATTGTAATTTTTTCATATACCTAGACCCTTTCTTATTGAAAATAAGAATTAAATAATTAATATATTATATTTCCTATTAGAATATTACTGTTTTTTGACATTTTTAGTTGCAGATGACGTTGATGTGTATGTTAATTTGACAAGGTTCCAGCGCATTACCAATTGACGGGAATAGTAAATTAATCGCTTTGTAACTTTACACTTTTTTACTTGTTACGTCAATTAGATAGCTTTCATATTATATGGTCGCAACTTACATAAGCTTTGAAGTTAGTGTGACATAGTTCTTAAGTGTTTAGCCACGTTGCGGCCCTTTCACCCCATAGTTTTCAGTTTTCACAAATCCGACTTTACATTTGACGAATATTATACAACTTTAGAATATTATACAATCGTATCGTAACGTAACAATACATATAATGATAATGACATAAGTATTCAAAACAAACTTCCTGTCATAAGTAATTTTTCTCAAGTGTCCGCCTAATGATAATATGCTAACTTAAAATAAATGAGATCAACACACGTTAAATAAATAAATAAAAAATATAACTATTATATTAAATTGCTAAATATCTCCACACCATTTCAACAGCAAACAGGTAAGTAATCAAACTTTTTATATTTACTCTCAATTTAAGATGTAAAATATTAAATTAAGAGTTAAGAATTAAGAGTATGTTCAGTGAAAGTATTTATTTATTATAATCATATTAAAGAGCTATTTATAGATAAGATAATATTTTCTTCACAAGTATAGTTACTTAACATAATAATAATTATATTTACATGCAATTTCATTTAAATAAATACACAAGATAAATAATAACTACGCAAACAAATATAAACACATGTTCAGGATGATATTAAAAGGTGTATTTACTTTTAATATTTTTTTAGTATTTCGTACCCAAAGGGTAAAAACGGGACCCAATTACTAAGACTCCACTGTCCATCTGTCTGTATGTCTGTCACCATCACCAGGCTGTATCTCATAAACCGTGATAGCTAGACAGTTGAAATTATCACAGATGATGTATCTCTGTTGCCGCTATAACAACAAATACTAAAAACAGAACAAAATAAATATTTAAGTGGGGCTCCCATACAACAAACATGATTTTGCTGTTTTTTGGTACGGAACCCTTACTCCACGAGTCCGACTCGCACTTGCCGGTTTTATTAAATACATCATAAACAATAACAGCGTGAAATATAGTATTAAAAGAATATTAATAAAATTCTAAAATACTCTAACTCTTCAAAACAAAACACTATTCGTCATTAAAAAAGAAACCGTCCAAAAGTCGCCAACAACTCCAACTAACACAGGAAGAAAAAAAGTTCATTCCACCCCTATCATTATTTTTTCATAATTAGAATTGTACCGTACCAAAGAGTTCTGACAAGGGTTGGTTAAAAATAGCTCCGCCTAATGGGAGACGCGAAAAGCTGTGTCAAGTTCTGTTGCGCTCGTGTCGCGACGATGGTACACATTTATTTATTACTAAATACTTACAAATAGATACAACGTGTTACAAAATTACCCCTAATGCCAAATATGGTAGATAGGGACCATCAAACAGAACAACTTTTACTATGGGACCAACTCTGAAATCACGAAAAAGAAATCAGCTGTTTCATACAAAAATTAATAACGAAAATATCAAAATGTATGAAACAGCTGTTATTTTTCGCGATTTCATATTTGGTCCCATAGTAAAAGTTGTTCAGTTTGATAGTCCCTATCTACAATATTCGGTATTAGTGGTTATTTTGTAACACGTTGTATTAATCTATAAATTGCAATAATTATTATAAATTAATAATTTTGCAATGCACTAACAATAATTTTGCAATAAAATGCATAAATATCCAGACCCCAACATAAACATTTATTCCGATTCAATGAATTTTAGACAATACTGAAAATAATGTTTTGCATTAAACTGACCGAGAATCCAAAATTGCGACAAAATCATTAGCGCAAATACTACTAGTGATTCAAAAACGTTAATTTTCGTAAAATTTTATTCCACCCTTAATGAAGCCGTGTTAAAAACCTTCACGCTAAGTAATATGCAACTAATGAAGTTTAAACCTATCAAGTATTAAGAGGATCCATTAATTGGATGGCTCAGCATTGAACCAATGTCGCTTACCTACATAAAATTATCGATATCGATTTTAGCATGTAGGACATCACTAACAAGGTTATTTATAGAGATGCGCAAGTAATGCAATTAGGAATTGTTATTATTGATTTTATAATGCAATATTATACGATTGTTTGCTGACGTTCAATATACTAAGTTAGTTATGGTTATGGATTTTACTTTCAACTTTATTACAGATAAACGAACCAACTAAAAATAGAATCAAAACTATTATATTTTACACATTTTATTTACAGATACTTATAACGAGGTAAATATAAACAAAGAGAACACTTTACCAATATTGTATACACTATTTTTATACTCTGTCTATAATGGGTATTGGTTAAAATCCAACCAAAGTACACGTACCGACAGTCAAAACACGATCAGTTTTTTTTAAAGAACGAATGACGATTCATATTTAAAATAACAGCGCAACAACCTAGTTGACCCATTTTACTCTAAAGCAAGGTTATGTCATTGATAACATAAAAAAAAGTTCGCGTGACTTGACTAGCCTATCTTTGGGCCCATTTAGCCTTGGTTTAAGTTAGTAACAGCATAATAAACGCCGTTATATCGACGTATGAATACATAATTTTCGTTTTACAAAGAATAGAAGAAAGTGTTTACTTATTTGCTAATTATGGTATACCGATATTTATGGTGTCTTTATCTCACAAATTCCTGGTTTGATTCCCAGATATGTTAATTAGGAAAACGACCTTTTCTATATTGTCTAAGAGCTTGTGTTTATTCTACTATTGCCGTTTTTAATTTGCGTTGCACAAGTGCTTTCGCTAGTTAATTTGGGATCGGAGCAATGTATGAGTTTGTCAGTGGTCAAAACAGTATCCGCCGGGTGTCCTACGAAAGGTCGCGAGTTCAGTACCCATCTGAGTGATTAAAAATGAATCGCTTTCAGCTAGACAACATATAAAAATAGCATCGTAAAAGCAGTCTATAAAATTTAAAAGAGTATAGGGAATTGAGGGCGTCATAACACCACAATTGTCAGCCGCGTCGCGTCCGATAGTGCAGCTGGGTGTAAAAGGATGTCAGATGCCACTCGTCTCCGGTCTGCAGTACCTTTGTTAGATATAATAGGGTTGTAACGATCAAGTTCTGTAAATTGTTTGTTATATTAGCAAAGAACCAATCTTTGACGTATGAATTCGGTCAGTTGAAATGATTGATTTCCATTTGTTATGTTGGTAAGGCACATAACGCATTTGTTTGTGTACCTATACTCATTCTACCATTTTGCTTTTTTTGTAAACTCCTGTTTTCTCTCTAAGATTTTAAGAAGTTGGTTAAAATAAATACTTTCACTGATACATGATTTTCAGAACTAATGCTACAACACATACAGTTTTATAATAAATGAATACGTACATAGATATTTTGAAAAATCATTTAATTTGTAAAACTTTAGCAAAGGTGGCTTTTATCAATGGTTCGAAAGTGATCACACGTATCGACGCGGAATCGCCTCGACTCGATCATTTATCACTGTCGCATCAAGTAGGTCGATTGTCGATTCTGCTGATTGGCCGATGATATTTACAAATCAGCCGACATCGACTCTGCTGATTGACGCCGCCCGCCGCCGCCGAGCGTCGTGTACGGGTGTACTGTGAACGAATGAAGTAGGTAGGTATGCGTACACTGTACACGCATACTTCGTTCATTCACAGTTTTCGAGTGAGACATGGCTGTCATTGTTGATAGCCGATATCGAGTCACGTCATCCGGTCTCACCGGAAAGTCACAAACAATGTTATTATTTAAAACTATTTCGGAACTAGCGCCGTGTTGATAAGTGTGGTCAATCCATTATATTATTGTTACATTATACCTTGTCACTTTCTTTTGCTGGGGTCCCAAGATCTCATCATTAAGCTTTTTTTAGCGTAATGTAAAAACAGGTAGTAAGTTTCAATCAAACATCGTTTATATATTGCGAACGGTAGAAGTCAAACGATATTTTTAGATCTAGGAAATAAAAATATTCTAAATTAATGAGTCTTACGTGTATATTAACGTAAAATATTGTCCGTCGGTCTTTGAGTTTTATTACATTCTATATGTAAAAAAATTACCCAGCTTCTCATTAGAAGTTACATTTAACTCGTTCTCTTTTAACTCTCTCTTTTAACTTACATACCAATCGGATTATAACACCATTATTAATTAATTATCTTGCGACCATTCTAACAACATACTGATCTGAGTTATATGACGGTCACGCTACAGAGCGTCTGGCGGCACGGCTAGCGATATGAGATGACGCCTCATTTCATTGCGCAGTCAAAACGTTATACATAGTCTATTATTTTGTTTTGACACAGCGATTAATTAGCATCACACGCCATGTATTTAAATCCCGCTTGCCCCACCGCCGCCGGTCGCTTAATCTCATGGCCATGCCAAGCTGTACTAGTTTGGTTAACTGGGACACTTAAACCTCTTTTTTAAAGATCATTAAAATTCCTCCCGCAGCCCGCACGATATACTGTTACGAGTGTGACAGTTGGACGGACGCACGGTGCAAAGACCCATTCAACTACACCGCGTTGCCGCGCGACCAGCCGCCGCTGCAGACCTGCAACGGGTGCTGCGTCAAGATGGTGCGCTACTCGAAGAGCCGTGAGTTCTGTTTTATAAATTCGTTGTTCATTCCATTCACTCACTTATTCGTTCATTCAATTCACTCACTTATTCGTTCTTTCCATTCACTCACTTATTCCTTCATTCTATTCACTCACTTATTCGTTCAATCCATATACTCACTTATTCGTACATACATTGATTCACTAATTCATTTGTTCACTCACTCATTCGTTTATTCACAATGTCAGGATAATCTGGCTGATTCACAAATCGTCCACCAGTGGACATTAGTTCAATTGTTTTTTATTTATTTAGTCACCTAGACATTCATTAATTAATTTGTTCGTTCATCAATTGACTGCCTCAGCACACTTTATACTTTCAAGCATCGGCAGTCAACCATTTAGCTGCTTTTCGGAAGCTAAATGCAGCGATTGAACGCTATAACAAGCAGATGGTTGAATGCCCATCTCTGTTACTTTAGCCTCTAAAACGCAATGCAACATCAACACAATCGCTAAATCACGCGTTTTTGATACCGCGATCAAACCCAGCTTTTCATAGTTCCACCCCGAAAACGGTATGTCAATAATATATTAAACCTTTCATTCCCTTATTCATTCTTTATTTATTCACTCATACGAAAGTCTTGAATAATCTGTAAAATAAACTTAACAACCGTCATCCATCAGTCAATCATTCATTCTTGCGTTGTGACAATGCCATTAATAAAAACATCTCACTGAGTTATTTTCTCTTCTTTTCAGCGTACGAGGTAGTTCGTCGCACGTGTACCTCGCAGCTCCAAATCAATTTGTTTATGGTCGACCACGTTTGCATGATGGAAAGTACTGGCACAGGCCACATGTGCTTCTGTGAGGAGGATATGTGTAACGGTGCGGGCGCGCTTGGCTCGGCGCTGCTTCTAACACTGATGCTCGCATGTGCATGCCTGAGGTGAAGTAGATTAGACGAATGACTCGGTCGACCGATCTGACATTCGTTCAGTGCACGGCGGTGAGTGAACCTTCCACTGCCAACCTTTTCGGCGGGAATTTCCGATTCTAAATTCAAATTGTTTTTAGAACTGAAGAGTTTTGAATGTTGTTTTGTTTTTTAAGCTTTACGCTAGGGTTCTGAAAGTACAATTCAATATTTAAAAAATGCAATTTACTGATTAACTAAGATATTATATGCTCTATTTATTTGTGTGTCAATTTCAGTTTGTGATTCAATAAAAAAATGTTTTAACAAGTTTAAATAGCGTTGGTAATGGAGGGAAATTTTGCTCAACATTTTGTCGCCTCATTATCATTTTATTAACTTTCTGGAACTATATAAAAGAGATGTGAAGTTATGGATATAGAAGGGATGTGAATGTTAGAAATTTATCGATATAAGTACTTCATTTTTATCGATGATTGGATTTAGCAACGAAAAGTATTTAAAAAAAAATAAGAAAAATATACATAACTTTACAAAGACAGATATCGAAATTTAATAAGCATTACTAGAGTCTTCTAACTAACAATTTCTTCCGTATCTATTAATATGGTAGAAAAAATATATTTGTAACGTTAATTTGAAGAACTGATTGATCTTGAGACTAAAAATCATTTGTCTACCTTTAGAGAGTTTCTAGTCATGCTTATTCACATAAAAAATGAAAGTGCACTAAATCAACATTAAATCGATCGACTGACTCAAAGAAGTACTTCCCTAGTTGGGACTTAAATTATAATCTTCGTCCAATAGTAGCTGTAGAATAGTAACATAAAAGTGTGCTTAAAAATTTATAAAAACAATTTTCAATTACATCATATTCTTAGCAATAATCAATGAGTTAAAACTAAGTTTTTTTTATAAAAAATTAAGCACACTTTTCTCATCTAAGACAGTTTTCACGTTCAACATTTTGCTCTTAATTAACTCTTGAATAATTAAAACTAGCAATATTGGTAAAGGTTTTCCAAGATTTCAATACCTACCTAGCATGTATATAAAAGCTCAGTCACATAGTGATGCGAAAAAAACGTTTATAATATCGATAAATCGATTGATTAAGCTTTGAAAATTTTTCACTCAGCGACGCTTTACTGATTGGTCCAAATCTAGACCAAGTTGGATTTGCTCATAGATGCACTTTAAAATAGATGTGGGCACATTAGATAGTGGTCGAGATGAAATGACTAGCGCGAACTGCCGTTTCTGTAGACGGAAAATTAATTATAGTTCTTTAATAAAAGTAGGATAGGTGCCTAATACTTCAAGGCAATAATGTTGCCATACAAAAGATGCATTGCGATAAAAAAAAACGGTTGTGTTTTTCAATGTACGTTTTGTAAGTAGTTTTGACAGGACAGAGGTCATTTTGATTGAAAACTATCTTGTCCTTCTTTAATAAAGGTGTAGAACGACAAGACATAGTGTTGAAGTTAGAATGACCAATATAATAGAAGCACATAGTTACCTGAAAGTTTTGATAAAATTAATAATGTTCACATTAAATAAAATAGGTGAAACTGTCCAGATATTGATAAGCCTGTAATAGACAGGTAGTAATCAGTATAGGGATACGAATCCCTAATTTTATAGAATTCAATGATAAATTGATCAATAGCAAGGACAGGTAAAGTACTCTATCTGATTGTGATGTGAAATTCATTCTTAGATTGTTTAAGAATGTACTTAGGAATTTCGTTTTAAGGTCCTGCCCTATTTCAATTGGTTAACAATTCCCAATTATTTGCTTGATCATTCTTAACAATGTCTATTTTTGTTTATAATAGGTACTAAATGACATACTAGAAAAAAATCAATTCGTCACCAGACCAAGGCGAGAATCAAACTGAACAACTAAGCTACCGAGTCACTCAGTTGGAAGATCATTGGGCCGGATTTCCAAAGGTTGCGGGTTCAATTCCCGCCTTAGAAAATGATCTGGTGACAAGTCGATTTTTTCTAGTATATTATTTAGTAGTATTAAATAAAAAAGGCAATGTGAATGCTAGAATCACAATGACTATTTGATTGGTCGCATGCGGTTTTCATTGACTAAATTCTAATACATATTCTTTTGAGTGTGGTTTGCTTACGGGTGAAATAAATTTAAGGGAGACAAAATTAAAAGCTAGATTGTAGATGATTACGCGATAATGATACCTCGATTTTAAGAATAGAGTAATTATTAATCTACGAAAATAAACACCAAATAAATTTTAATGTAAAGTAAAGTTTTAATTGTTAAGTTTTCTGCTTAGATTTGATAATGATTATTAGCTATGTTCACGAGGATTTTGGCATCGGTGGTAGGTACAATTTATTTATTTGATTCTTCAGCTGTAGGTAGATTTTGAAACAACAACAAAGACTGTTATATTTTAACGGAGTGATCTCGGACACAAATACAGAAATATTTTGTATAGAAAACAAACAATCAAGTGACCTTGTTCATTGATACGCATAATAATTAAGAATAATTATTATCAATAGAGCTATGATAATTATAAATATAACGAAATTGTTGTTATACGCCCACAGTATATATAATCATTGTCTTTAAAATTATCAATAAATAAATGGCACTGATCTCCTACCTAATCGACGATCTTAAATATCCACCTTTTTTCATTTTAGCCACAAATTTTTGATTGCGTTGTGTTTTAGACCCTAAATATACTGCGTTCTGGTTATAGGTAATTTCTGTACTGTAAAAAAAGGTATTACCCGTTACGATAAAAAATACTTTTTACCAAGTCCTTCTATACTCCTAACAGTCTTTGCTGATTTGTTTTTAAGATTTCTATTTAATTAACTGGCTTTATGTGATTCCATAATATTTTCATTGCTTTCCTACTGAAAAAAAAAATTCCTAAAAGTATCGCAAGCCCAGATCAACACATAAAAACCCTCTGGTACTATTAAATAGTAATAAAATCATATTAAGCTGATAAATGACTTCGAAACTAAACCAAATCGCTTCTTTTTCTTCTATAAAAATTACCGAGCTTAAACTCTGTTTCGCCAGTTAATTTAATTAAAACTTCCAAATAGTAGTTTTATATCATACGACGGTAGTTCCTTTAACAAATACAAGATTTATTATTAGTTAGGCATGGTGCAATAATATCATAAAAATTACAGTTGGTGCCTGGTCTTTTACAAGCAGGCTTTATTATAAGTCCATTTATTTTTTGCTTTAATCCTTGTATATATAGATATATAATGAGTGCAAAGCATATAATAGGTTATTTGATATGTAAAATAGTTATGAAAAATATAGATAAATATAATAATATCGTATAGAAATAATCTTCCTAATAATTGTTATTAATTATTTAGTTATATCTAATCTTTACCGACACGACCGTGTCACTCATTTTTGGGTATACATACTTACATTAATAATTAAAAATACCTTCTTTGGTTTATTGGAAATATCGCTCAACATATTAAATTATTTGCTTTAAATTTGTTGTTTCAAAATAATGTGTGATATTTCGAGTATACCGAACAAAGAGGTGTACTTATACCACTTCAAAAAAACTATCACATTCATTGCATGTGGTAATATTAAAGTTTAAGGCTAGCAACAATGATATGGTATAGGTGGTCTGGCATGAGTCACAGCACAGTAGTTGGGCTTTACACCAAGCCAAACACCTTGGAATGCTAAGGCCCTTTAAAATCTACCAAAGAGTTGAGATAGCCAGCGCTAAAATTCACAAAACTACCAAAAACATATCGTCAACTTAGCAAAGACAATTCAATATTTGACCACTAGAGTTGGCTGTCTCAAATCTGTATTGTATCTAGATTTTTATTATGGAAAGCTATTTAAGACATAAGAATTAAATTTTACCCTATTCGCTTTAATTTAATATAGACTAAATAATAAAAAATGTAAATGTAGTGTTGAAATACATTTTTTACATTCTATAAAATATTCGTCTCAGTATATTAAGAGTAAATGAAAACAATGTATTTCAACACATTTATTTAAATTAAATACTTCTTTCTTCACCTTTCTAAATACCGCATATCACGCATAGAATGTCTAGTTGTTCTGAAAAAATAAACTTGCCTAGTCAATTAGAGATTTTGACATATCTACGCGATTTGGGCTTAAAATTGTTGACCTCACATTTGGTCCTTTTCGTAGGGATAATGCCCCGCATGTACTTATTTTCTAATAAAACTAATTGTTTGGATAAAACAACCACTGACGTCATAGACATAAATAAAAACACAAAAAGATTGCATCCCAAAACCCAATATAAATAGGTATTAGATAATATTCAAATGTTGCTCTATTCATCTTATAATCCATTAGATACTAAAAAAATAGCTGAATCCAATATTTTACAAAATTACAATTAACAAAATTTATCGATAAATCTTCTACAATGGTACATCACTAGTGGCGAAAGTGGAGTTGTTTTGTCCAAAATAAATTGAAAAATGTACTAAAAATATTTGCACCTTGGTTTTTACTCCACTAATCAGCTGATCGCTTCACGGGTCAACGGCCCGAGTCTACCGCTAGCCAACCTCTGTGTGGGGCCACGAAACCAGCGTTTTAAAGCCACATTAAATCTATTTATATCCCATAATTAGGTTCTCTTAATGAACTCATAAAATTAGTTAATAAGATTGATAAATAAAAGTGTAACCGCTTTATTCATAAAAAACAAGCAAAGTTACAGTTTGTCTATAACACTGACGTCCATTATACAATACAAAGTACGCTGGACTGGCGAACGTCACCAATCGTTTGTGCCGATTTGAAAATCGCCATATTGGCGCTGAGAGCAGTATATTCTACTATGGCAGTAGTGAGTGTAATTGGAACTTATTAGTTCCTAGTACACTCACTCCTCCTGAGAGCAGAATCTACTGCTCTCAGCGCCAATATGGCGATTTTCAAATCGGCTCAAAAAATTGCTGTCATTTCATAACAATAGCCTGTCCAGCGTACTTGTATAATCGACGTCAGTGGTCTATAAAGTTATGCATGACATTAAAAAGTAGCAACTAGTGTCGTCCCTTTCAAACCAACATAAGGGTTGAAACGAGACGACACTACAGTATTGCTATTTTTTAATGTCATGAGTTTATAGACAGACTGTAAGGAGGCTTATAAAGCGTCTTGTTTCTTTTACTCTTTTGACAAATGATAAAGATAAAACATATTTTAAGGTGCAATAGCTAAAATCAAAATATTAGGCGTTTATTATGAGTGAGGCCGAAAGTATGTATTTTTTTGCTTTCAATGAAAACATTAATCAAATCTCTGTTTTGTTTAAATTCAACTCCATATCAAATTATAGGTACCGTTTACTTTTTGAGTTTGTTCACAAATTGAATAAGTATTTTCAATTATTTTTATAATTTCAAATATTTTTTTTAATACTTATTAAGGGAAAACGCTTCACAAAACGCTGGTTTGTTGGCCACACGCGTCAGAACATGTGGCCCGTTTGTCAGACTTGTTCACATGTCATTCATGGTTCGATTCTAAAAATGTACTATAATGTTAAGATCTTTGTCCAATACAAGAAAATGTTTTCCCTAGAAAAAATATACAACGTATTAATGAATGAACCAAAAATGAGAAAACCGTTTCTTCGGACCATCAAACTGAACAACTTCTATTAAGAGACCAACTCTGAAAACACGAAAAAAAATCTGCTGTTTCATGGGGGTACCCAGGTTCTGGGCCAGGGGGGGCAAATATATTGTATCGCCCCCAGGGTGGGGGGGGGGCAAATTTATTGTAAATCAAATATATTGTATGGCAAATAAGAACTTTTATTGATAACAACTGATAGTTAGTTGGTGGTAAACAAAATCCAGGGGGGCAGCAGCCCACCCCTGCCCCCCTCCCTCGGTACGCCCATGTGCTGTTTCATACAAAAAATTGTAACGAAAATATGAAACAACAGATTTTTTTTCCCGATTTGAGAGTTGGTCCCATAGTAAAAGTTGTTCAGTTTGATGGCCCGAAGAAACGGTTTTCTCATTTTTAGTTCATTCATTATCCTATAAGTATATTATGTACTTACCTACTACTATGAATCAAAATTCGTTGTGTTGTATTGAAAAGCCGACAGCGTTATTTATGTATGATAGCTGTAAGATTTAAGATTCCCAAATCATATCTTTTTATTGTAAATTATTAAAAGCTCAACGCTGACATGACAATGTTCTTACCGCAGGTGACGTCATCGCCTTACCGTGACGTCATCCTACGAAACTAATAAATATTACCACAATATAACTTTGGATGACGTCACACCTGCGGTACACCAGTCAGTGCCTAAACGATCTGACCCCACAAATTTTCGTTATCGCTTCTTTCGAAACATGTATGGGATTGACATAAGGTTTCGTTAACAAACGAATTTTACGTCAAATCTGAGGGCCTAGCCAAAGTAACATTCGTAAATTTTCGTTATCGCTTCGCTTTCGAAACATGTATGGGATTGACATAAGGTTTCGTTAACAATCGAATTTTAAAATGTCAAATCCATACATGTTTCGAAGCGAAGCGATAGCGAAAATTTGCAAATGTTACTTTGGCTAGGGGGGCAGTACATGTTTCGAAGGAAAGCGATACCGAAAATTTGCAAATGTTACTTTGGCTGGGGGGGGGGGGGGGGCAGATCATTAAAACCTAACAGAATAGCTAATCTATTAACATAAATCAACCTTTTCTTAAAATATTAAGGTGCATTTTCATTTGTTGTCTGATAACAAACTAAGGTGCACCTTAATGTTGCGAGATAAGGTTGATTTTTGTCAAATGATTAGGTATTTTTGAATTTTGGTAGCTTTTTGAATGCTCAGATCATTTTGCAACTGACTGTACCTACATACAAATTGATGATAATTCTAAATTGATTAGATGCCAAGAAGTCGATCAAACTGAACAGCTTTTACTATGGGACCAACTGTGAAATCGGGAAAAAAAAAACAGCTGCTTCATACATATTGATATTTTTATTATTATTTTTTATATGAAACGGCTGTTTTTTTTCGCGATTTCAGAGTTGGTCCCATAGTAAAAGTTCTTCAGTTAGATGGTCCCTATCTATCATATACTACTTCCAAACACCTTGTATATTAAAAAATTCAGCCAATTTGATTTTTACAGACATACAATTCGCTGTTTATTTTATAATTGTATTGGACATAACTAGGTATATTGTACCGTTATTAATATAATTTAAATAATTGTAAACCGAAGGTTTCAGAATCATCATCCGACAATAAAAAAAACAGTATTATTTTGAAAAAAGGTGGCATCAAGATAATTGTTTTAATTTTATTTGACTTTAAAGTAATATTTGTACCTATTTCAAAGCAACAACACTAAGATAAGAAAACCAGTACAATGAGTCCAGTCCAAAAAGTAAAATCATTTTGTTTATAATATTTTTAGTTGCAATATTAAAAAAAAAACAGCAGCGGTCCCGCCATGTCGACAGTGATATATTTGTCATGTCATTGGGTTCGTTTCAGCAGGCTAACCGCTGAGTCATCGATCGCCATATAATACATTTTAACCACGGAAAGTGAAAAAAATTAACATTTTTAACAAATTACTTTCCATGGTTAAAATGTATACTGCGGCGATCGATGACTTAGCGATTGGTCTGCTGGAATGCACCCACTGTCATTATACGGGAAACGCGCACTTTTTTAATCTAATGGCTCTGAAATTCCTATTTTGAGTCCAAATTGTTTTTTTTCTTCATAATTCCGTAGTAACTGAGTTTTCCTGACTCTCATATAGCTTCGAACCTAAGGTACCTAATAAAGCAAGTGTTTTGTCAAAATATTGAAGTGCCATAATTATAGAATATTGTTATAAAACATTGCATTTTCATTTTCCCCATTTAGAAACCTACTGGAGGGCCACACGGATGATTGAGGGGATTTTTATAAAATCCCATAGAAAAATCCTTAACTAGGTATTGAATTTGGTCTTAAAATATATAAGCTAATAATGCTCATCAACTTTGTCTACGGATACATGTGTTATTTTCATACAAACGAGGTAACTGACGCATTGGTTTTTTGCCAGGGATGTACCGTATGTATGAACGGATGATGGCCACCCAGGGAGTGAACGGAGGATATTCAGATAGCTTTACACACCCAAATGATCTGATCAGCATTCTAAAAGATTAATGGGTCGTTCTCAGCTTCAGGATTTCCATACATTTTCATGCTATTTTAAACATGTCCTTTAATCTTTTAGAATGCTGGTCTGGTGATTCACTTATTTCATTTTTAGATATACTTAAAATGACGATCTAGGACACTTTCGTCAGATTCCGTTTTCGTCAGAAAAGTGTAAGTCAACTTGACTTCAATTTGCATTGCCAGCTGACATTTGATATACAGGGTGCATTTGTAACCTCTCCAAATTTTAAGGATATGTTCAGTCCATAATACTACTGATACTACTGAACAACTTTCTCCATGAAACATGTGTCGAAATACGCCAAAAAATTTTGGTCATCCCATACTAAACTGATCACGTGATCTCTTTGATTTGTATGAAAAGTATTTTTTTTACATAGTTGACCCTATGTGTCTTAAAGAAAGTTACCCTGTATAACAAGCAAATCTAACCCACATATTAAAAAAGTATACAACTCAGCATCAAAAGACGGGTCTCCTTTCTCAAGAAGCAAAGAAATCATTGTTTTATTGCCTGGCCACGCGAAGCAGCGAACGGCGATGCGACGAGCGAATACTTGGCTTCTTAACTATCACATACCATGTATTAGGATTACGCTCGTCTCGCTGTTCGCCGTTACGCATGGTCTGGCTGTGAAGCGGGCTAACTCAAAATAAAAAGTTTATTTAAATAATTATAAGATTTATTGCATAGCAAATTATCCAATACCACTTTCAATTGTTAAAAACAATTTCTCACTAAAATATCTTACAATTTGAAATATTAAATTAAATGGCATAAGTTGTTGAAATTGTTTGTCAAAAAGGGCTCTTATCACTATTGTAGTTAGATATTGCTTTTTGTAAAAATAACATAATATTAATCATCCTTAATTATTTTATAGAAAATTGTAAGAAAACATTACATAACAGAATATTTTTTAATATTAATATAATAATTAAAGCCAAACTAAAGCATTATTTATAACTATATTATAGTTTCCAGAGAAACTGGATTATGTAAGATTTTTGAAAGAATAAAACAAAGAGTACCTAATTTCATTATAAACATGTTTTGACCAAAACGGGGCTAATTGTCTAATTTCCAAATCTATCGCAATCGCTTTCATTTGACAGATGGAATTGACACATTGCTGCATTTCCTTAGTAACTTTTTATTTGTGCCAAAAAGAAGCATCAATGTATCACATCCTTAATGCGATTGCGATAAATTTTGAAATTAGACAATAGATAGGCTGGTTTACAACAATAAATTGAAAGTAAATTATCACCAATAAATAAATTAAACAATTATTCACCGTTAATTGTTAAGTACCTATATCTAATAAAAAATAAATGAGGATATCAGACCAAGTTTCTGAATATGAACGTGCAGTTAAAAGTAAAAAATTAATAGTTTGAAAATATCGAAAAAATACTTGAACTCACAAAAATAGCAAGACGCGTTCGTAGATTCATTTTTCATTATTTACATAGGTAAACGAGATAGTCTCTTTTGATTACGCGCGTGTAATTCTATGAATGAGCTCTAAATACAGAAATCAGTAAAATTTGAGGAACATAAACAAACCTCAATATCTTGACCAATTATTAAAATATTGAAATTTTTTACTGTGCCTAGGCACTCGATTAGAATAGGGAAGAGATAGACTCATTTCATTTTTAGATATACTTAAAATTAAACATGTAGTTAATTATAGGACGAGATCATTGAAATTTTAGCTTAAATTATTAAAATTTTGATGTTATGCCTACTCTAGCAAAATATCTAGTCGGTGTCAGACAGATGACGCACTACCACGCATCACGCTGCGTCATACAGATTCAAGCAGAAAAAAACTTAGGTACCTAAATGCGATTAACTTAAGAATATACAGTTAGAAGCACGTCAGGTTATACAAAACCGTCAAAAATATGCTTTTAATTTTAAACCTTAATGCTTTAGCACTTAAGTTCAAAATTGATTGAAAATTATTATCCTGATGTAAAGCGCATTCGCTTAGATAGTGTCGCCCTTTCATCGCGCCGCCTTTGCACGTGCCGCTTCTTGTCAAAGGATGCCGCCGCATAAACAAAGGATACCGCGTGCGGCGTACACCCGCAAGTCAATTTGGATTTTGGCAGTTTACATCGAAGGGCCGCGCCGTAGTGAAAAGTTGTGTTTGTTGATTCTGCTACGTATACTAAAAATGTTTTTCGTCTTTGGGAGGACAGTGAAGTGCCTCAAGATGAAACTTTAAGTGAATCAACAAAAAAAGACGGGTGTTTAGAAAACATGTTAACACAAAAAAAAGTTTAGATACCGCAATTAAAAAAGAAAATCGATATTTTGGTATGGATTCGGACGTGATGAAGTTGGATCTATTATTATAAATACAGGTGATAATGACTCCGACACTTCAAGTGATGAAGAATAGTAGTAGTCTTATTTTTTATTTAATTTTTCATTAAAATTCTCTTTCCACCTCACTTGTGTGTATTATTTGTATTCGTATTTTTTTTCAATAAACACAAGTAGGGACGGACACCGTTATCTTAAAAAAACACGACCCCCCCCCCCCCCTCCCCCCGCCCGCACAATATGGTACAACTTAAATAATTATCGATACCGATAACGATATTATTTACCGTTATCAGTAACATTACCAAAAACTTGCCGGTATGCCTGTCTCTGAACACATTTGCTTGCGGGTGTACCGACACTATCTAAACGAATGAGCTTTAGTCTATTGTCAATTTAATCGCATTATACGGTTCGACCGCGCAATGAAGAGATAATTCGCGTGTCGCGTCGCCTTTCGCCCTTTCGCGTGGCCACAGTAAGAGATCCACATTATTGCTATTACGAAACTATTACGTTTTATATTGACTATTTATATAGTGCCAATACGCCATTTGACACCTCTCAGATATTAAAAGATGTCTGTGCAAGACGTTCCTGCGCAGTCCCTGAAAAAAACATAGAAAAGTCTCAAGCTTACGCGCTCACTAGACATGAAATAAAACACTTTTTAACGGATACTAGCGCGGATTTATTTAAAAACGTCGGGTAAATCAAAAATCAAACCAAATACCAACTAATTACCAAAGTATTTTATAAAACCGCGCTAATATCCGATAAAAAGTGTTTCATTTCAAACAGAAACGCTACTAAAAGGGCCACTTTAATAGGCCACATTTGACATTTGTCAATTTTTGACTCATAGTGAGATGACCGTAGGTATTCATAGCTTCAAGACATCGATTAAAGTGAATGAATCGATACACCATCAGAAAGACTTCGAACATCGGATATGAATTCACTTATTATGAAAAAGTACTTATGAGGATACTGTTTAATTTTAACTAAAATGCATTGAAAATCAAATCAAAAAATCATTAGTTCAATCCCTGTACCATTATTATTTTATATCGTAAAAGGCAACAATAAAACAAACGTTTTTTTAACGTAACCGTAAATATTAAACTGATGTTCTTATTTGCAAATTAAAAAAACCGGCCAAGTGCGTGTCGGGCCACGCGCCGCAGGGTTCCGTAGTTACCTTATACCATACCATATTTAATACCACTATCATTTTTCGTCTGCAAAAATAACTTTGTTTTTCACAGTGTTGGTATGAATGACAAAGTTATATTTGCGGTCTTGGAATATATCTCAAAAACTGATTACTATATCTCGTTCAATCCAATTTTCTTTGAAAGTGTTTTTAAGATCCATAGCTAATATTTTTTTTTGAATTTTCACTCTCTTATTTCAAAAGGAGGGACACACATTTTACCACTTTGGCGTTGTAATATCTTTCAAACGGTTGACTTTGTGAAAAAATGTCTTAGGCCCTCCGCTGCCTTGAGCGGGTCACGCGCGCGGGGCGACATAGATTAGAGTTTACTCATGCACAGCGCAAGCATTTGTCCGTCAAGAACCAGCAATCTATATTCCCGCGCCGTGTACCCGCGGCGGGATCCCGCTTAAGGCAGCGGACGGCCTCAGGAACCTCAATGTCATTTTTAAAGACCTATACAACGTGTTAATGAATTAACGCAAAATGAGAAAACCGTTTCTTCGGACCATCCATCTGAACAACTTTTACTGTGGGACCAACTCTGAAATCGCGAAAAAAAAATCAGCTGTTTCCTACAAAAATTAATAACGAAAATATATAAATGTATGAAGCAGCTGTTTTTTTTTCGTGATTTCAGAGTTGGTCCAATAATAAAAGTTGTTCAGTTTTTTCATTTTGCGTTAATTCATTAACAAGTTGTAGACAGACACTCCGCAAGTATTGGTTTGCAGAAAAAATAATTTTTCAGTTTTAGTTCCATGTATGGGGAGCCCCCTTAATCTTTTTTTTGTATTAAAATCGTTAACAGAATACATCTACCTGCCAATTAATACTTTCGGAAATAAGTGGCTGTGACATACGGACGGACAGATAGACGACATGACGAATCTGTAAAGTTTCCGTTTGTTGCCATTTGAGCTACGGGATCCTAAAAAATGCTAACAAAGCTAATGAAGATTTGAAATAATATGACTTTCAAGTATCTCCCTGCGATAAATAGTGGAAATAGAATTTGTTGTCGCGTGCCGTCGATTTCTTGTATAAAAATTGGCATTATTCATTTGTGGTGAAAATATTCCTTTACAAGTAATCATTGCATTCAACTTTCGACTTTCGATTTTTAGGTAACATCCCTAGTGTTTAAAAAGAAAAAGTTTTCACTGACATAACATTGTAACGACGTGAAGTTTACATAAAACAAAAATTGATTATTAGGTTTAGAATGATTTTTCAGAGAAAATAAATCGTAAAGTACATTTTTTCGGTCACTTTACCGTAAAAATAAATTCGTAATTGAAAAAAATGAAGCAATTGTGCTGTTCTAACATCGAAAAAAAATATTATATTTGATGCCCGCCGTTACAAGGTTACGTTGAGAAATTTTGATGAAGTGTCAAATGTGGCCTATTAAAGTGGCCCTACTTTAAATCTGTCTAAGATACTCGAGAAAACTCTCGATTGCGAACTTCAACTCTTTTCGAATCAGTCAAGCTTGATATTTGAATATTATTGAAAAATGCTAAAGTATTTTGCTACTCAGCTGACGTATACCTATATAATCTATGCTGAAATATTCGGAAAAGTATACAAGTATGCACTTAGCTTTCGTAAACATTGGACGATGTATACTTTTTGTAACGTAACGTACAATTACCAAGCTATGATGATAAATGATAATGACAGCTTTGTTAAACTGTGATATGAATGACTATAACAGTTTCGTTCTGCTTCTAATCTAACTTAATGTTTCGGGTGTAGCCCAGGGTTCACACCTAGGTCCTCTTTTTTATTACAACTATTGTATTTTACTCAACAAGAATTATAAGTAAAATTAAATTAACTTACTTAAATCATCTGCGTTAGGGCATTTCCTCATGTGTTCAGTGATGAGTATTTTCAGCAGAGCTTTCTCCGCGTTCAGTCTTTGGTTTGTTTCCTTTAGTTGCTTTATTTCATTCACTTGCCTTCTCATTGTCTCTCGTAATCGTACTCTGAAAATTACATTATTATTTTCACTTACAAGTCAACGTAACATTCTAAGAGTTAAAGTAACATTCTAAATGGTGTAACAAGACCCTCAACGAAGCCGAAGTCCACGCATTCCGCCCATCAACAGGATCATTATTGCCTGTTAGACTATACCTGGGAAATCAATAGCAATGAAGTTATTGAAGGTCAAAATCATTTTTTTCTAGATTTTTATGATAACTAGTTTAATATGTTATTTCCTATTTTTTGTCCAAAGAAAAATTATCAATATTTTAGGTATTTCGTAACAAGCAATGGCTTCAAAACGTCATCCCTCAATGTATCACATGCTCACCCACACACACGCTGCCTTTCAACTCGGCCGCACGCAGCTGTGTAGCACGCACTCGCAGGCGCGGTCTGTTGCGCGCCGCGTTACATTGAGTGGTACTGTTTGCAATACTTTTTGAGACCAACAATTAAAAATTAAAAACGTTTCCCAGTAATAATTTTTAAAAGAAATGGTGGTCCTGATGATGGGTAGAATACGTAGACCTCGGCTTCGTTGAAGGTCTTTTGATTACACCCTATAGTTTCGTATTTCCATAAAAACAAGTGCTTTAGTTATTTGCTTTGGAATCAAGAGCAATATGGTGATGTTATAAAATACTTATCATTAATCATCTGATGTGTCGTCTTTTATGCAAATTTCGAGTTTTTCTATAAGTTCTGTATCTCAATATTTTCACGACGAGTTTTTAAGACTGGACAGTTCATGAAATCTACTCTTTCCCTATCTCTTTAGAATATGGTTGATTGTTGCATAGCTTAAACTGTCACTTCGCCAGAAATTAACTAAATTTAGTACATTTTTATTGATATCTGGAATACTGGATCATTTATTAAAATATACTCGGTGTTTTATATCAATAAAAAAATCATATCACTGTCGTTGAAAATTACGAAATTTGATGAAAGTTGTTATGGGATTATTCAGGATTTTTCTAAAGAGTTACCAAGCCATTTCTCAATATTATGTTCTTAATATTCTGTTTGTTTCTTTTTCAGTCTACAGTAATTTTTGTGAAGTAGAATTCTACATCAGTTCTTCACATTCTTCATAAAGAGGCTCAAAAATCAATCTTTTCATAAGATCGTGAAATGGGCTCGCCTTAAGCTTATTCGTAGGTATGATATTTTTATTATCTAGTGTTTTAAGCCACAATTCGAAAGGATTCGAGGAATTCTAACAAAATTTGTTAGAAAAACACAACTCAAGCAACCGAAACAAGATTACCAAGTTACCTAAATAAAATAGAAGAAATAGAATGTTCTTTTCGAGTTATACATTTACTAAACTCACCTATAACGTCTCGATGCCGCCACTCTACTGTCTAAATCTTCTTTGCTTCTTTTCTTCGCAGATACATCTTCGACTATCACACAATCATCTTCTTGAGAATCATCAGTTTTCTTACTAACGTTAATCTTCTCAACATTGTTAACAACTTTTCTTTTCACATTCTTCTTAAACTCTTGACTCGGTTTCGGAACACGATTTAAAGGTGCTATAGGTATTTTGTGAGCATTTAGAGCAGTTGGATTTATTATAGTAATCGGTATTAGTGTACCAGTAGCTATAGGAAGAATGCCTTGTATTGGCGCAACACTCGACAGTCTTTGCAAGTTCTTTTGCGTTACTTTATTATTGATAGCTAGTTTTAATTTCTCTTTAGTATTATTTTCTAATTTACTTTTATTTGTAGTTTCTTCTACTGCTTTCATCCTAACTTCTTTACCATTAGGAAGTTTGATTATAACTTCGTAATCTTCTGTACTTTTATCTGTATTAATTTTTGTATTTTCAGTATTTACTTTTTCTTTTTCGATAGTATTAATGTTAGGATCAACAGCAGTGATTTTAGGTAAAGATTTCATCGTTTTACGATTCCTAGTCTTTACTTCTGGTTTACTATTTTGACATATATCTGAAGTAAGACTGTCTACAACGAAATCAAGTGATTTTTGGCTCATCATCGGTGGGACTTTATCAATATTGTCAGTTAGTAAAACGTCTTTTGTCATAATACTGTTCTCATCTTTTGCTGTAGCGTCATCATAACTAACTTTGTTGGCTGGAAGGCTTTTCATTTCAACATTTATAAGGTTGTCTTTCCTTATTTCTATCTCAATTACATTATTTGTGTATGATACGGAAGTTTCGTTGTGTATATCTCTTTGACTTATTTGGTCGTCGGGTTCGTGTGTCTCGTCTGTGTTTTTGTCAAGAATGTCATGTTTGTTTACTACACGACTGATTGTTGTTACCTGATTGGTTAGTTTTGATATTGTCGTAGTTTCGTATTCTTTTATTGTTCCCGATTCATCGCTTGATGACCTGTGATAAAGATGATTGTTTATTTTATATTAGGGCTTTATTTATAACATAATTAGATTATGTAATTATCTACGAAATAGTGTGAGCGATTAGCAAAAACATGGGACCTCTACTAAGCTCTGTTTGAGAGAACTGCATGGCCGCGCGGTTCTTCACGTTTCGACTGCGCGGCCATGTTTAAACCTTTGCAACTTTCTGCATATTAAATCTACGAATTTGCGACTTTCATTGTTAATGTTACTTATTATTATTATTTATTTATTTAACTATATAAACATTTCTTAAAACTTTTATACAAATTCCTTTACGACACTGTGGTGGTAATCGAAACGAATACAATCATTAGAATAATTAATAGCTTTTGCTTTTGTTTTTTTTTTTATTTAATATAAACTAGCGGCCGCCCGCGACTTTGTCTGCGTGGAAAGGTTTTTTATTATCCCTCGGGAACTATCCTTTTTTTCGGGATAAAAGGTATGTCCTCCTATGTACCCCTGACAACGTGTATGCAAAATTTCATGATGATCGGTTCAGTAGTTAGGACGTGAAGGCGTAACAAACAAACAAACAAACGGACTTTCGCATTTATAATATTAAGTAAGGATGAGATAGATTACCTGCTAATAGTGATGTTTTTCTGATTGTTGGTGTACAGAGTAGTGTCTGCAGGATCCAGGGGGAACACCATTTGAGGAGTGTGGAGGTCATCAGATGTGGACGTCGGTACGGAGTTCTCGAGAGAGAGGAGTCCATGCCTGGTGGGAAAGAAATCATCATTTTACTAAAGCAGTGGGTCTTGACCGGTTGTCCGTGGACCACTGGTGCACTAGAAGTGGTCCGCGAAGCGATCCTAAAATAACAACCTATCATACATTTACAGTACGCGGCAAACATCTTGAAATCGGGTGGGGATTGCGCAGGTAGCGTATTTTGGGCATGCGTAGCGGTGAGGGGCGCGGGCGGCGGGAGGGGGGCGCGCGCTATTGGGCGCTCGCAAGTACACATGCGCGAACTTTATCCCCACTCCGTCGAAAAGCTATCAGGATGTTTTCCTTGTACTCTACTTAGATTTACTGTATTTCAGTTTCAGAATTCGAAAAAAAATGATTTTTTCGAGTTTTTTACTTGAGCCTTTAACTTCTACTTAAGGGCCCTATCACATTTTTTCGTCGAAATTTCGATTTTGACGGATTTTAGCGATACAACCTAGAGAAACCTTTGGGTCTACTAAATACATTTATATGTGTCCGCGACAAAAAGTAATATGATGATTCACTGGAAAAGGGTTAGAAAGGAAAATTAAAGTTGGTGAACGATTTCTTAGAGTCAACCTTGAACATACACAGAAAGACAAACAAGTACAAACAACAAATAAAAGTATAAAACTTGATTTTTTTACGAAGTAAAGATTATTATGATATATTTTTTACGTAATAATAATAATGTATCTAGGAGAAACCCACAGTTAATTCTGAGCTTTTTTAGTAGTTTTATGTTTTTTGATTGGGATTTTTTTTCACATATTCCATACATAATTTCAAAATTCCGAGGCCGCTATGAACTATTCGACTATATAAGAGATAACATTCAATTTTTTTTATTTCAATTGTTTAGCACAGTTGTTCAATCCATGAGCTCAAAAAAGTGCCTTCGCGCAATTTATGAAAATCTTTCTCTGCAATTTCGGGTTTCATTATAAAGTTAAGCAAATTTTCAAAAAAGCGAGGCCGCTATGAACTATTCCAATAGCTATTCTGCACCATTCAATAAGTCAAAAGTGTCAATGTATTTTTGTTTCCGAGATCGATAACGCCAAAGTTGGCCATTTTACGCAAAAATCACAGTCGAAATGTAATATGCCTCTTAAAATAGTGCGTGAAACCACAACGCGCTTTCGTTTTTTAATTCGAAAGAAACACAAGTAAATATCAATAAAATTGTTAAAAATGCCTGGTGGAAGTTGATGATTTGGTAGTTTTTTTTTAAAGATTTATGCAGTAATTCTAACACAAAGTTAATTTTAATTAGTAAGTAGTAGAGTAATAGTAACCATTATCTAAAATAAAGAATTTTATTTTTATACAGATAGGGAAGAAAAAAAGCTATTTGATTTAATCAATGATTTTTATTCATAAAATCACTTGATTTGAATCGTGATTTAAATCAAAGTGATTTAATCATGCCAACCCTGGCAGTACCTTCAAACCCAACAGTGGTTAGTTTATGGCAAGACAGACATTTTGTGAAATGGTCCCTCATCTTCATTAAAAGGTTAAGAATATTATAATAACTAATTTTGTTCGAAAAGTGCGGTCACCAAATAGTCAATTTCGTGATGACCCGTCAGTGTTTGTGGTATGATATTTCTGATATCTTTAACACAACTGTTTTAGCTACTTTCTTTAAAATTGCAGCAAGGTATGTGATGTTTGAGGAGCTTGGTAGCGCAGCAGTGATTTAGCGCCTGGCTCTACGATTGCGGAGGTTAAGCAATTTACGCGAGGGTCGGTCATGGGATGGGTAATCAAAAATTTATTATCTCGAGCTCCTCCGTGCTTCGGAAGGCACATTAGGCCGTCGGTCCCGGCTGCATTTGCAGTCGTTAACACCTATCAATCCACATTAGGCCCTCGTGGTGGGTTATGGGATGGCCCATCCTTTTTAGTCTGCCTGTCCATTGACGCGGAGCGAGGCGACAGAGCGAAATATTATGCAATAGGATTGCGGAGCGGAGATTTTATGGAATCATTTTTTCGCTCCGCGTCAATGGACAGGCAGCCTTATCCACCCATAAGGAAGGCTTGTGCCCCAGCAGTGGGGACATTAAAAATGGCTGATGTCATGTGATGTTACCCAAATTATTTATTTAATCATATTTTCAGCTATAGAACTTACTTGCAAGTCTCCATAGCTCTCTTGAACCCCTCTTCAAACGGGTTAACATTCTGCAAGTCTTGGAATAAACCAACCTCTTCACAGTTTCGTATGAATCGCGTCGGTGTAGGTGTTTGATCAGCTGGAAATTAACAATGTATGTATGAGAACAAGGTTTTATTTGGTGTTTACAATAAGGCCCGCAGTTTCGACATTAGATAACAAATTCAGTTGATATATATCCTGTGAATTACAGATTCAGTATAAAAAAAAACAGACCAATCATAAATTAATTGGTATGACTAGAGATGGGCAAAAGAGCTGGTTAAAACCCAACCACTGGGTTTAAACCCAATAAAAACCCAAATTGTATGTTAGAGAAACTTTTACAGGTTTTTTATTCCTATTGATAGATATGTCAAATACAGGGATTGAAATACTGTTAAAAAAAATAATTATAAAAAAACCGGCCAAGTGCGAGTTGGACTCGCGCACGAAGGGTTCCGTACCAAAAACGGCAAAAAATCACATTTGTTGTATGGGATCCCCCTTAAATATTTATTTTATTCTGTTTTCAGTATTTGTTGTTATAACGGCAATAGAAATACATCATCTGTGAAAATTTCAACTGTCTAGCTATTACGGTTCATGAGATACAGCCTGGTGACAGACAGACAGACGGACAGCGGAGTCTTAGTAATAGGGACCCGTTTTTACCCTTTGGGTACGGAACCCTAAAAAATAAAGTTAAAAATACCGTTAAAACATTTTATCGGTAAATTTATAGCTAAAAAAATAACGTTATTAATTGGAATAACGTTAATTTTAAAGTTAAACGGTAAAAAAAGTAAGAAATAACCTTAAAATTAACGTTATTTACAGAAATAAAGTTAATTTCAATGTAACGTTATCTAAATTAACGTTATTTATTGACATAGCTAAAAAAGTAAATAATAATGTTACATTTAAAAATAACGTTATCATTCCCTGTCAAATGTGATGTTGGTATGGAAACAATTTCTTGTTAAATCAATACAGAAAAACATTCTAAGGATGAAACATCTCTTATTTTTAAAGATTTTATTTAATTCAACAAAATGGTATATTTAACCAATAAAATAATTAACTTGTTAACTAGTTTTGAACTCAGCAGTCAGGTCAAAATCGGGTCCTTTGCCCATCTCTAGGTATGACAAATAATCAACCCTTTTGTTGATTATTTGTCAGTACTGCATGACATATCAACAGAATTTGTTATCTTTAAACATAAAAGAAAAATACACTATATAAAAGAAAGTTATCTTCTCTATTGCTATCTGTGTCGAGACTGCAGGGCCAACTCTTCATTTGTAGGAAGCCAATCTTGAGATGGAGAATCAGCAAACGTGAAACAACCTCTTGAAGTGTTTGAAGATTCGTCTGTTACCACATACCTACCTACCACTGACAAAGGGTCCACACAAGCCGATTTCCATCGGCTTACCTTTTAGAAATCTCACCCTACCTCCATTGTGCAGATCATAACATTTTTGCAGAACGGCTTACCTTTGGCATAATTTCACCCTTCGGCATTGTTGCATTGTTACCTACTAGTAAACGGGCCCCCGGCCCAGCACCGGAAGGCAACAAGCCTCACCAAGGGATGAGCCTGATGGTGCCGGTCCAACTCGCTCCACCCCCTCCAACCTCAGCCAAAACCTTCCTGCACCCCCCCCCCCCTCCTTACTAACCATTATACTAAAAAAAAACGAGTAAACGGGGTTCTGCACAATTTTATTTAGTGACTTTTTCAATACCTAGCCATTGATACACATTAATAACTGTAAAAAAATATGAATATGAAGAAAAAATACTGACGAGACGAGAGACGCTTCAAATGACATTAATTTCCAATCGATGGGATGGTCAATTTTGACCATGTGCGTATCTAGCTAGAGATATTTTCCAGGGGGAGGGGGACTGGCATCCAGTATTTTCCAGGGGGGGGGATTAAAAATTGCTTTTTATAGCTTTTCAAGGGCCATAGAAATATATCTCTATCAGTCCTACCATAGATATATATATATATAGGTATATCCACGTTTTTGGAGAGGCAAAAAAAAAACGCTTGACAGAAACTTTTTTCTGTCAAGCGTTTTTTACTAAGTATGTCTTGATTTCAGGGGGGGTTTGCACCCCCATATTCCCGGACGCCCATGAGTCCTACCAGAGGGGATTTAGGTCGGAGAGTCAGGTTCGGGGCGGTTTATCAGTAGGGATACACGAGATAGAGGGAATATTCGGTCGGTTCGGAGTATCTTATTGTTATTTATATAGCAAATTTTACTAAATTAAATCACAAGATTTACCAACAAATGCCGCCTTTTGCTCCAACCCAAACTGTAGACACATATCGTGTTTCTTCGTATGTACTGTCAAATGATCTTCATTGGTAAAAGTCATTCCACAATCTGGCATATTGCATGCAAATGGTTTTTCTGGTTCGACCATTATTAAAACTTTTAACACCCAGCTTTTGTTTGGAAAAAGCTTAAGTATAAAAAGGACTTATTTTTTCAAGGTATCTTTTCAAATATCAGCTCAGCAACATTAACTTTCTTTGGATAAACAAAATAACTTTACATCCACCCACACTTCACAATACTAACAAAACAATAAGGAAGGCATTTTACAACAACTCCATTGTTTCTTTTTCATATCATACTACTGTAATTGTGACTAGGTACTCGAATAATATTAATGTATGTTATTTTTTAGAGAAACCAAACCAGATAATAAATTGGTAGTAGAGTTTCTATAGTATTTTAGCGATGCGCGACTTCGAATAATACTAATACTAATCATTCGACTCCCCGAATCATTCGACTAAGTCGACTGGCGCGTAGATTATTCGACTGGAGTCGACGAACGCTCGAATACGGAGAAACAGTCAGTCGATACGTTCGGTTCGACTCGGGCTTGGTCGAAACGAAATCGCCGCGCCCCGGTACATTTGACATTAGTAGTTGGTCAAATGTAGTCGATACTTTCGTTCGGCATGATTCGGTTCGACTCGGGCTTGGTCGGAATCGCTGTACATTTTGACATTAGTAGTTACTAATTAGTAGTCGTTATTCGAACATAGAGATTAGTATACTACTAATTTGCCATTCGAATAACCACATTAGTAGTTGCGAATTAGTCGAAAAGTAAAATCATTCGGAGTCGCGCATCGCTACAGTATTTGGTAAAATCTACGAAAAAAGGCTAATAACAGTGACAGTTGAGTTGACTTTTGACAACTGACGGATGACGGAGGAAGACTGACGGGAGTTCACAACGCATAGTGAGGTCTTGTCTTTAGCTATGGTCGAGTATGTTAAATTTGAACATTCAATTGCTTCAGACTATCTAAAATAATGTAAGATAAAAATAAATATATATTATTAATTTGACCATAGATTTGATACATCGAGGGCGCCACTTTCTATGCAAACACGTCAAAATCCCAAATAACTTGGCACCACTGACCGACCATATCTTGTACTGAACAATGTTAATTCCATTTCAAAGGCCTTTCAAATGACACGATTTCATTGGCAACTAAATTGTGTAGATTTGTTGGTTTCCATACGACTTCCGATTTAATCAGCAACTGAATCGAATGGTATAAAAAAATTTTTTTCAAGACAAAATGTCAAAACTTTTTTTAAATACGTGTTGTGGTTGTGGCAGGTGGTGGCAAAGGTATAATCTCCATTCTGATGTTACTTTCGTACATTTGTAAAGTCGAAGAGACTTTTTTTTTATTTCACGCATTCGGAAATTCTGAAACATTATTCTATTAGGTACTAAAGAAGTTTATTCCTACCTTAAAAAAATATTCAACTAATTTGATTTTTTCAGACATTCAGACATCATTTCAGACATCCGGGTAAATTACCAATGAAATTGTGTCGTCTGGAATACACTATAGGTATTTAATTTCTACTCTTTTTGGCCAATCTGTATGTTCGTTTTGTTTGATATTATACTGCTTGTAGTGTAGATGTCTCATTAGGCTAAAAATTTACAGTCGGCAGCACGTCAGGTTATCCAAAATTTTCATTTATTTGGAACTTTAACATCTGCATATAGTTGAAAATCTATTGAAACTGATTACCCTTTGTAGTAGCCCAGCAGCGTGCTATTGTTTGTACCCATTTTAACCAGATGTAAAAGCTGGTTTAAAAGTAAGTAAACTTGCATTTAGCGAGAATGAACGAGCCTTTTAAACATAAAGTATATTTATTAACAAATTCTTAAAATTCTTATTGACAACAAAAACATGTTAGAAACATAAACATTTAAATAATAACAATTGAGAAATGCAGAGATTCACCAAACAATTTGCTATTTATAAATACAAAAAAACATTTTTATATGATATTCACACAGCCCCTAAAACCAGACTTAATGCGTTTTAGTTTGGAGATCTTTGACAGTATTTGAGAAATAAGATGTGTATCTTTCAGGAGAATACCCTATGACTTTGCCGTGACGGGGTTGGCGAGAACCTGATTCTCTTGGCAATCCCCTATCGAAGAGTGGATAAACTGTGGATCGCTTCTTCCTTGGTGAATCTTGCATCTGCTGTGCAGGGTAGGGGTCTACATATCTTCTTCCGTTAATATCGTTGCCATCCGCTGTCGGGAATATCGTTGGCTATTAATAAAATATGGACATTATGAGACTCTCTCTTGTTAGTCATTAGATAAATAGATACAAAACAAAAAAAGTGACAGTTGGAAAGATTACTAGGAAACAAAAACATTGTACCTAATTTAAATTTAATGATACAAAATGGTTGAGGAATACCTACGTTGAACATAATGTAATGAGTAAAATAGTCATATTTAAATAGTTTATGATTACTTAATAATAGTTTTTTCGTAGAAGGTATAGTCTCTCATCAATTACACACACACACACAATTTGAATATGAAATTATTCCCCACTGATTGTCATTTTAACATAACTTTATCATGTTAATCAGCAGCTAATAATTTTCTTGCTTGCCTGCGCCACGGCTGTTGAAGATACCAGGAGAAGGTTGATTTTGGGGTTCTCCACCAACTGGGTTCTGCGGGATACCACCCATACCGACTACAGCTGGATTAGGCTCGTTTTGTTGTCCCTTCCAAGGCCTTGAACAATTGAGATTTTTTTATATTTACACGTTTTTAATTAGCCCGAGACCACGGCCGATGCAACTCGGTCAAAGTATCGGGAAAAGGTAGGTCTTAAACACCTACGTTTTGTTTAAACGCGTCTAAAACCTGTTTTCATAATGTAATTCAATTTTTTTTTAATATTTCGCATTACGGGAAACAGTTTATTTATGAGGAAGTTAGCAAAATAACTACAAATACTCGCACGCTCTACTCTTTTCTTAATAATTCCCATATTCTAGAATACTTGAAATGAAAGTTTTAGTATCTTTGCGAATCTCACTACTAAGACTTTCAATCTCCTAACTCTTTTTGTCTCTTTACTCCTCTCTTTCATTCCGGCTACAAGTTCGATCAATTATTTATGAATAAGTTACTCTTTAGATTTGAAATTTGTAAAATAGTATACCTAATTGTATTATTGTAATGCATCGTTCTATTGAGTAAATGTTATTACTATTTTACTTTATCTACTGCCTTCATTGTTATTTGTTTCCTAAAGGTTGTTAGATAATGATTTTAGCATTAAGTCTGTCACTTGTAACATTTGATTTAGAAATGTCCAATTAAGTTTAAAAGATAAATAAATACACTTACTTGTCAGGAAACAGTTCACCAGGCTGTCCTCTAGTTTGAACAATTCTTTCACCGTTAAGTTCAACTACGCATCTCAATCGAGCGCAACATGTTGGAAATTCTACAAAAACAATAATAATTTATAATGAATACTAAAGAATGATAAATTAATCAAACCAAATACGTACCAACGTTTTCATCTTCAATATATTCGTGACATTCTAAAGCATTCTCTGGAATTTTTGGCTTTCGACAGCTGAAATATAGTGAATGTTATGCATGTTACTTTTATAATTATTAAGATCGATAGAAATTCAATCAAGAAATCTTTAAAAATAACTCTTATAATCATCCTAATCCCTATTAGTGTGTCTTCACCGTGTCGCTTTCCGTTCCTTTCGTCTTCAACTTTCAATTCATCCTGCGTCAAAACATGCCATTAAATTTTGAGATAGGGCATGCCTCTGATGAAAGCGCAAGAGGAAAGGGAAAGCGACTGGGTTAAGACAAAGCCTATGATAGTGTTATACTAAGCTACAGATATTAACTGGAATAAATCAAGGAGTTTACCCAACAGCTGCTATGAAATACTTTCCATCCCGAATTTCACATCTATATCGGTGGCAGGTGTAATGATCAGACCACTCTTGCCATGGCTGGTATCCTTTTCTTGAGTACTTATCAACGCAAGCTTGGTCTGAAATATTTTGTTTTATTGGCTTGGTTTTGGAAAAAGCGATTTATTTCTAAGCAAAATTAAATACTTAATTCTTCACATTTTCTTATATTAAAAATCTCACTTACAGCTTACATCTTCCGCAAATATAGCTGGTACTACTAGGTAGACAAAAAATAACAATGCACTGAACTGCATTTTTACGGTAATAACCGTACCTGCAACAATTATTTAAAAACTCTACTTTATCTTTCTAATGTTCCTTCATTGAACACACAACTCGTACTGAAAAAATGTGACAATTTTTCGGCTAGAAATACAGTTTCACTGGTTTGTTATTTCACAAACACGGATATGTGATATCCGTGAGTAAGGAAAAGAAGTTAAATATTATGCGATTCTCACAGATATCCGCTTCAAATGTTCACAAACAAATGAAGTTGCACTTCTTTCGTTCACATTTAATAAAAGTGATTTAGATCTACTTAGATACAATTTAATTAATATCAGTAAAACAGAGGGCATCTTAAATTAAATAAATATACAAATAAGGACTTATTACAAATATAAGAAAAAAGTTTGGAAAGAAAAACCAACGTAATGAATATGTAAGTAAGTGAAAATCTTAAACAGTTCAACAGATTGAGAAAACTTTATTTGTTGAAGATTCCTAAGCAATACCTAAGAGATAAGTATACTGAGTAGAGAAAAGCCAATGACTGATTTTGGCGCCTTTTTTCCGCTGCCTGTTACATCGACTACACTGATTCATTTAAGTTTTAAACAATTTAACAAATACAATTTCTTAAGATATTATAATACTATATTCTAAACGGAGTCAGAGTGAAGTCATAAGGGGTTGGAATTTTAGTAAAATCGTGCAGATTACTATTGTTTAAACTTCTAATATTTATATCTCCGTTGGAACTGAGTTAAGAAGTACAGTGTAATAATAAATCTTACTGGTTACATAATTCTCAGATTTAAAAAAAATACGCAATTAGTGTAACACCAAAAGTTTAAAAAAAACCGGCCAAGTGCGTGTCGGGTCACGCGCCGTAGGCTTCCGTAGTTACCTAATACCATACCATATTTAATACCACTATCATTTTTCGTCTACAAAAATAACTTTGTTTTTCACAGTGTTGGTATGAATGACAATGTTATATTTGCGGTTTTGTAAAATATGATATATCTCGAAAACTAATTACTTTATCTCGTTCAAACCAATTTTCATTGAAAGTTTTTATTAAGATCTATAGCATATATTTTTTATAGATTTTTCACTCTCTTATTTCAAAAGTTAGAGGGGAAGGGACACATATTTTACCACTTTGGCAGTGTTTATCTTTCAAACGGTTGACTTTGAAAAAATATTGTTAGAAACCTCAATGTCATTTTTTAAGACCTATCTATAGACACCCCGCATGTGTTTGTATGAAGAAAAATTTTTTTTTCAGTTTCAGTTCAATGTATGGGGAGCCCCCCCTTAATCTTTTTATTTTTTTATTTTTGTGTTAAAATCGTTAAGTGGTTAACAGAATACATCTACCTATACCTACTAAGTTTCAACTGTGTAATCCTAATACTTTCGGAATAAAATGGCTGTGACATACGGACGGACAGACAGACAGACATGATGAATCTATAAGGATTCCGTTTTTTGCCATTTTGGCTACGGAACCCTAAAAAGGCACCATGGTCCATATAAATCCGGCTTTGCCTTTTGGAATATCATCCCTTCTATGGTTAATCATAAAATAATAACAGTTATGTTTTTAAATTGTTTTTTGTGCAATAAACTTGTGGGCTTTTCAAAGTGACATTTAATAACAAAAAATATTAACTATTTGCCTCACCAGTTGGCGTTGATAGACATGTGAAGTGTCAAAACTGGCTTTAAAAACGGCCTATGCTTAAAAAAAAATTATTTAATATTTTTTGAGTTCGTTGGTTGTTAGCGGTGTTTTCGGTGTTATCATTTGAAATGTGTTGTCTTTCCTTTTCCTACGTTTTCGCAGTTGACACTTGTCTGTTTATTAACGCCATCTGTCCAGCCTACAGCTTTTTGGTATTTTGAAAAGCCCTCATTAAGTAGGATCAATAAGGGCTTTTCAGTGACATTTAAAAATAAAATTAATAACAATTTGCCTCACTAGATAGCGCTGATGGAAAGACGAGTGTCAAAATTTGCTTTTTAAAGTAAACGGCTTGTACAACAGAGGCAAGTAAGCACTCGCTGGCTGACATCTGCCCAAAGAGAAACATTTTAGGACTACATCTGCCTGCCTACCTGAGTACTCTTCGAAGCTTGGTAAAAAAAATCACATTGACACATACAATTTTATCAACGCCATCTATCGAGCCAACAGTTTCTTGTCATTTTAAAAAGCCCTCATTAAAAACAGTATTCTATATGGTTAAAGCTATCAAGTCTCTGGGTCTCTGGGATAACCAATTACGAGAAGTGTCGGCCACTGAGAATCCCTGGATGTTTATCCTTTGAATTGTAATTAAAGTTTGTCGGGAAGATTTCACTTTTAAATATAAGACCGCCTTGGGAAAATAGGTACCCACTGTAGTTTTAATGATTTTATTTGTAATTTTTTATTTTAATGTGTGAGCAAGCAAGAGTTGTATCTATGTATCTGTAAATCTAAACATAAAAATAGATAATATTTACGATTTTCCCATGTCAATCAAACTGGTGAGTGTGGTGGTGGCGAGGAGCCTGTGTTTTATACTGATTAATTAACTTTTATTAATTATTATACTGATTTATCAACATTAATTAATATGATAAAAACACTTACCCATTTTATCTGAATAGCTTTATAAATCACTCAACACAACACAAAGCACTTCAATCAAATGGCAATAGTAACCAAGGTGTTATAACTCAGTCAATGCTTACCATTCAAGAGGTATATTCTAAGAAATTCGTTGTTGTTGATTCTTTGTTATCGTAATGCTTTCTTTGACTCGTTGATGTTGTTCAGTTTCACAGTACCTACCTACCTACTTGCCATAGAAACTCTCGCAGATTATTAACATTACATATTGTACTACTTTCATTTCAGGCCAAAGTATTTATTACATTTAATGAAATATAATTGAGTGCTCGCAATTTTATTTCAATTGGTGAGGGGTTTAAGTAAAGAACGTTAAATTATATTTGTTTGTATACTTATGTATACAAATAAATATAATTTAACTTTCTTATTTATATTATTTAGTATTGATTACGTAATCGATTATTTTTTTGTATTCAATTGAAATCATTGTTTGAAAATTATTTAAAAACAAAACGCAATGATAAATAAACAAACCGTACTCACACTGATCGAACGAAACGTCATTTGACATCTGACATAAAGACAAGACAACAGACTTTTGTGGGTGTTTGTAAAATAATATAAAATTTTAATTTAAATTACGTTTCTTAAATACCCGATTATGAATAAGTGTTTTAAACGATCTTAGCTATGAGGTGAGTAAATATAATTTTATAATTGCGGCCAAAATAATACAAAAAGGGACATGTAGAAATAGCATTTGTGTGTCGATAATTCGATATTATTGTTGTTACAATGTTTAAGGTGATATAAATGTTAATTATAAATCTGGTTTTGTATTATGAACTTTCTTTAGTTGTATCCAGTTCTTTAACTGTAAATATCTCATAGATATATAGAATACGATAAATAACTAATCACCCTTCTCTGGGTCATGGTCAAAGAATTATGTACATTTCTATAGCATATAAGCACCAATGTCAAAAATCGCTTAATTGAACACTGAGTGAACAGAATCAGCCTGTTAACTAAATCAATAAAAAACATTAGTGTATATAAATTAAATCTAAAGGATCCATGATAGGAAAACATCGTTTGCGGGGGTCATATTTTTATACAGAAAAAGTAAAGTTGTAGCCACAAAAAAAACATACAACAATCTAAAGAGATTATCTAGATTCTAGTAGCTATAAGTATTAAATTGCGTATAAACCTTACAGATGTGTGAAAAAAAAACTGAATATCATCAAAAGCGCTTGCGTAAGGTCATATTTTTGGTGTAAATAATAGCGGAAACATTAAATTCTACATCAAAATACACTTTAACGTACTGTGCAGTAGCTTCAATAACTTCTTTTCAATAAAGATAATTATTGTGCTAAAGATAATGATGAAAAAATTACGAAAAACATCAAACAAGTACAGAAGTAAGATCATTTTCCATACTCTTTACACGTGAAGAAAAAGACAGAGACAAATGTTTCTGCATACCCGAGCCTCAATAGGCTATTTTACACCATGTAAAATAAAGTATAAAAATGCATATTTAAGATAGATTTCATAAATAGTAAACGAGAAACATCGATATTTATTCATAAAAATGCAATATAAATTTAGAATTCAATTTTTAAAATCGTATTTTTTAATCTAATCTTCAAATGTTCAAAACGCCATTCGCCATTTTGGATTACGGTGTGACGTCACTCCGATAGTAAATAAATATGACAGCTCTTTTCGCATTCGTATTGTTTACTAACAGAATGACGTCACGAGCATAAACAAATTATATTAGGCTATTATATATTATATAGGCTAGTGTTTTCGCGCGAAAATTCAAAATCAAAAATTAAAATCGTGTTTTAGGGCATTTAATGGTTTTATAAAATTAAAATAAAAATTCCGCTGGTTTATTACGACCTCAGGATTAATTTAAAGCAGTTTTAAAAAAATGGTGTAATACCCTATTGAACAGTGAGTGAACAGTAACAGCCTGTTAATAAAATCAATAAAACATTAGTGAATATAAATTAAATCTATTAATAACATCTATGTATTGTATACTTTAACCAAGCTTTGACTAAATGGCTGAAAATATAATAAAGCTCATGGCATTCCTGATTAAATTTTCAATATCTGGGCGTTATTATTTATTGTAATATGGTGGTGTTTAGGTGATAACAAAAGTGCTTTAGCTACTTACTTTTGGATCAGAGCAATGTACGAGTATGTGATGTTTTTCGATATTTGTAATCTCAACCTTACAGGACTTTTCACAGAGTAACGCCATCTATTGTCAATTTCTCTTATTACATAACTCGTAAGATGTATTTAATTACATAATAATTCCGCGAGGCGTAGTAGTTAGTTTTGATGGCATCATCCGGGAGATAGCATCATAAAACGTATCCGAAAAACTGTGTTTAAAATTTGTATCAGTATTTTTTTTCGTTTTGCACTATTGCTTCAATAAAATAAAAACTCGAAAGCAACATTAACTACATTTTTTAAACTTGTCTAAAAACAATAAAAATGCGAAAATGCGCGTTTTCCCAAACATAAAACTAATCTAGATCGATTGTTTACCCCCGAAAACCCCCATATACCAAATTTCAACGAAATCGTTAGAGCCGTTTCCGAGATCACCGAAATATATATATATATACAAGAATTGCTCGTTTAAAGATATAAGATTTGGTTCTTGTTGAAATAATGTGCAAGTTATTATTTTATTAGTTTGGAATATTACAAAATATTTTATTTTTCAATTAAGTGTAGAGAGCACAAACAATAAAAGAAGAGACAACATTAATAAATATTTTAGTTTTGAAACGCTTAACTTAAGTTCTTTTCTTTTTATAATATTAATATACAATCAGTCGCCAGATTATAAGTAATTATGATGGGAGCTATTCACGTTAAAGAGTGAAGAAAGCCAATGCTTCAGCCTCTCTTAATCATCAAACACATTTCTTCGTTTTAGTCTTTTGACATCACTTGCATTCATCTCCACCAGCACTTTAGCAAGAGGAATCGGGTGAGCACAAAGTCGATCTTTGTGTTTATTATTATATTTGGTTATCTCTTCGCTAATTGTAGGTATTTCCAAATATTCGTGAATTTCGGTATTCTTGGTGTACCATGTGGCACCACTGATTGTTCGAAGGATGTTGTTTTGGGCTCTTTGAAGGCACTGGATGTTTGATTTAGCGGCAGTAGCCCACAGCTGAATACCATAAAGCCATATAGGCTTTAGAATTGCACAGTAGATCATTATTTTATTATTCAGAGACAGGGTGGATTGTCGTCCTAGGAGCCAAAGCAGATTCCTGAATCTAAGATTTAATTCGTCTAGTCGCCACACACACTACATTAATTTATTAAAACATGGGAGCTTTGAATCTTCTATACCAACATAATTATATAAAGTTATGTAAATATAGTGAAAGCTGATATAGTCTTTAACTATATTTCATTAACATTTCTACTCAAGGCGTGTTTACACTGTGTTGTTTCCCCAAATTCTGTTATTTTGTGAATCTGTCTGGCTGGTGTAATAAAATTATGAGTAAGTTAAGTTTACCCCACTTTCGAGGACTTCAAGTTCATCATTATCAGCCAGTTTTAATGTCCCCACTTATACTATTGAGCCTTCCGTAAAGGAGAATGGGCCATATCCCACCATGCATGTCCTTTGCTGATTCATAGGTGTTAAGTTAATAGCAGCGGCAAAGGTGCCGACACGACTAAAATCTTATAAGAAACCATAAATTGGATAAAAAAAACTTTTATTAAACCGTATTAGTATTCCTAAAATATAGACCGACGACGCGACACGTTCTTCTGAAGGTTGCGGGAAGCCGCTGGATGCGGGCAGCGCGCCGGACCTAAGTATCGTCGTGGAGATCCTTGGGGAGGCCTGTACCCAGCAGTGGGTGTTGTGCGGCTGATATAATCCGTCTGTAAAGGAAAAAAATTAGAATGCTTAAATTCCCTTTTTCATCATAAATACGTACCTGAAAAAATAGGTTTAGTATTGGTATTGGTAATGGGCTCTTTTTTCCGCATTTAGACTCCAATTTGGTCCTTTATGCGTGAACACAGCATCTGTATGGCTAGTCAAGCCATTCTAGCTCCTTCCAGAAGCGCAGAAGCCTCCTGGGGCGTTCACAGGCTTCTAGGAGTGACCTCACCTCTGTGTTTCTGCCCGGTGTGCAGCCAAACCCACGCACTCCAGGATCACTTGAGCGGCTGTTTCCTCTGCGTCCAGGCATCCTCTACATAGAGGACTGTCTGTCGCATTCATGATGAATAGTTGTGCACAACTATCCGGAGGTCTGGACGATTAAGGCTGAGCAGTCTGCAATTCAAAAGCGGCGAGACTGCAGTCATCGTCGTCTTAGACTGTCTACCTACAGCTTGTTAGATCTACCCAACGAGTATTATGTGCAGCACGAGTTCGTTGTCTTACTCATGAGCGCAGTTGGCTGAACGAGTGGTAGAATGGGTATGCGTCCTGCCACTGTTGTGGAGGATGAGAAGATCCCATTCTAGCCAGCTCATCGGCGGCAAAAATAGGTTTTTGATTTACTAACATTTTCATTGGGGTGCGATATCGTGTTTATGTAATCATGCTAATGGGAGCAGACTTTGACATTTAGATTCGAAAGCAGATAACGGCTGTGGTCCGCATGGCGATGAAATCGAATTTTAGCGCGAATCCGACCAAATTAAGTAGTAGTCTCAAAATATTACACTTTTAGTAGGGTTTTTGTACCTACTGAATTTAGGTGGGTTCGCGATAATATCGATATTATCGCCATGCGGACCGCAGCCAACAACCTGTGTAATCGGGCCATAACACTTCACATATTCGAAGACAATGAATAATAATAAGTTTAATTGCGAAAACAATACTTTCTTTCAACCTAAAATAACGGTAAACGAAAGCGCGAAGTGTCGATCAGTCGGCTTTGTATATATACTTTCACTTTTAAAAGCAGTTAACACGATGAGTTATAAACTAGCGGCCGCCCGCTACCTTGTCCGCGTGGATGTTATCATAAGCTAAAGAGTTCTGTTTATCAGTTGTTAAAATTAAAAATAATTTATTCAGTCTAGGCTGTTACAAACACTTGTGAATGTCATAGAAGCTACGCCCTAAGCGGGAGACCTTGTTACGGGAAGAATCGCCAAGAATCTCGTCAAGGGCTGTTTTTTTCTCCCTGTATATTTCATACAGAGTCGTCAATATTGAAAAATGACATCCACATTTAAAGTGAGGACATTTTCCATCACAATAATTAACAAAAGTTTACACGCAATGGGTAGGTTGAAATTAAATACCTACTACATATCGGATAGGTAATTTTGAGAGTAAATAACTTTCAACTAGTTAAGAAATCACTTCTGCCTGCTACTCGAAAGTGCACCTAAGTATGCAATATTTACCAAAAACACTTGATACAAGATATAAAAAAAAATCGCAACTTTTACAATTCAATGTGCGTTAAGATAGGTACTCGGAAGCAGCCCCATTCCCCATTCCCATTGGCAGCACCCGTTCACGAGCATGACGCATGAACCAGCCATCGCTTCGCTCAACCATATTTACTTTAGTTTGTCTCTAGCCTGGCAATGGTCTCTGCAAAGGTCGATCTCGGGTTCGAGTTGAAAATCTTAAAAAATCTAAATCTGGGAATAGGTTATGGTAACCAACTAAGTATAAAACTCGCACTACGCACCCAGTTTCCAAACATAGAGTACATTATTATTTTCCAAAAATTAAACCGCATGATAATCGGTCCATTAGTTCGTAGCCTCAGACAGACAAACACACGCACACGTCAAACTTATAACACCTTTGTGAGTCGGGGGTTGAAAAGATCTTAAACACGCGATCTTCGAATTCTTACAAAAATAGCATCAACGCTAACTGGCAATTGTAATTTGAAACGCTAGTTCCAGTGAAATTGAAAGTAATATAACACTTTCAATTTTATCTAACAGTCTATCTTGCATAGACAAATGACTAACTAACGATCATAATTGATTATTCTCCTAGAAAACTATAAAAATAATGATTATTTTTCTACAACATAACTCTCCATAGTCAAATGAGTAACTAATGATGATATTTTTTAAGATTTCTATCGGGTCATTCTGAACTTACTATCCAAATTTCAAGGATGTGTCCAGTCTATGAAACTAAACAACTTTCTCTAAGAAACATGTGTCCAATTTCGCCACAACATTTTGGTTATCCCATACCAAATTGATCACCCTCTTTGATTTGTATGAATAGTCTGTTTTTTTTACATATTTGGCCATGTGTTCCTTAGAGAAAGTTGTTCAGTTTAATGGACTGAACACATCCTCATTTGGATGGTGGATACAAAATGACCCTGTATACAAAGTTATTTCTAGTTAATACAAAACCTCTCGTGGGGTTGATCAGCCCATCAAACTGAACAACTTTCATTATGGGACCAACGTCGAAATCACGAAATAAAATCGGCTGTTCCATACAAAAGTACAATCCTACTCCATCACATTGTGCCCCCGCCATCTCCCCAGCCCACCCCACCCAATCCCACCCTCCCACCCTGAACCCCTTTCACCAAATTATAACCCCTACCCTGTTGCCTAAGCCGTGGCCCGTTCGCAGGCGCTCGCTGGGCCTCCCCCATTATGGGGGTCTCACCCGGTGCGGCAGACCGCGCAGAGGGCCGCGCAGCAACCTCCGGCGGGGGACACCCTTCACGCCGAAAGGCGGCGGCGTATAGCGGCACACAACGCCGTGGGGCAGTCGCCCCATGAGATGAAGCCCGGGGAAGGAGCAAGAGCTCGAACCCGTACCCGCACCCAGCGGAAGACTACCCGAGTTTCGATCGAAATGTATGAAACAGCTGATTTTTTTTTCGCGAGTTCAAGGTTGGTCCTATAATGAAAGTAGTTCAGTTTGGTGATCTGATCAACCCCACGAGAGATTTTGTATTAACTAAAAATAACCTTGGATAACTGTTAAAATTAACGATTATTCTTTTGTCCCAATGTAGTTTCAAGTCACCCCGGCTGTATGACGACGAGATCCTTTCGCCGTCTTCCGACGAAAAGATGGATACCGGCTCGGAATCTTTTCGATCCCAGGACACCCCCAACTCTATTCTATCGTCAGACTTCGACGATAACCCCGACCAGAACGTCCTACGTCTTCAAAACCCTGAGCACGAACGAACAAACGAAGTCCTGAGACTCACAGAACCTGAGACAAACCATAACATTAAAACACCTATCACAAAACTCAAGAAGGAATTAAACGACAGTTTGGTCTTTAAAATGTCCTCTTTGAACATTAATTCTGTTGAAAAGCGGCCTAAAAACCTCGGCATCAGTCCACCAAGGCTCAGTTCTACTCTAACTTTGACGACAAACCATCCCTTGATGGGTCTCACCAGCCCAGAAGAGAATTATCCCGATGTGATCCCAAAAAAGATGCACAAAATCGAGGATGATAAAGACTTGAGTCTTTCCAGCATAGAAGACGACCGTCCTGATACAAACGGCTTTTATAGCCCACAGCGTAATACTTCTAAGAATAATCTCTATTTCACTGAGAATTTCGTGACAGCTGATAGTCAGTTGTTAAGTGAATCAAGGTTGGACTCTTCTAGAAATTCGGAGAGACCTGAAAGGCGAAGGATTGTACCCCGTATAAATGATTTGAAGGTGGAAATGACCCCTCCACAAAAGGTCGCACGTGCAGATAATGGGATAGATGATAGTGCAATAAGAGAGTTTATGGAGAGGAATAAATGTTTTAGTCAATCGACGCCTAAGAGTCATAACGTGGATATCCCTGAGCCCGAAGTGTTCCACAGTGTAAGTATTTTTTCCCTATTTTTTTAATAATACTTCCGCCGTGAAACGTCGCAGTAGGTTCCGCCATGACTTGTGAGTTGTACGACTAGCGAAATGCTTTTTGACACAGTTCTTGTTTCTTAAACCCAAAACTGAAACATGTTGTGTTTCTTAAACGGATACATAATGTGTCTTGATTTTGGGTTTAAGAAACAAGAACTGTGTCAAAAAGCATTACCATTAGAACACTATTTGAACTACGATTTTGACGAAAACATTCCTTTTTTTTGACATGTCCACACTTTTCTAGCCAAACCATTTCCTTTCAACTTTTCAGTCATTGGTGCCATTTGCCATTATTATTAAATTCTCACGAAAGTATAAACTGTAAAGAAAATATGACACATTTTCAAAAGAACAGTGACTTATTAAAAACTAAATAACTATGTTATTAAATACTGTATGACGTAAATAAATGGATGACACGTCCAGCTAGAAACGTGCATTGCAAAATTGATGTATATTATTAAATTGAATAATTTGCGATAACATTTTTACTGCACATCACGTACGAACATAATAGGTAGGTTCTTTCCATACTTTTCTAGGATCTATCTTTGAAAATATTTCTGTTATCATTAGTTTTTAATGATAAAATTATTTTGTATATTTTCTATCATGATAAGGCTTGAAAACCTCTATTTCAATATGCTCATGCTCACGATCAGGAGATCTTTAAAATTTTTGAGAAATTTTTGGACATTTGAGACCTAAGTTTGTTTTAAAATAACAAGACTCCATGTATAGGCCCTCTACTACAAACATTTTGTAAGAGCGATAGGTAAAGGTGTTCTAGATTTGACTTATCTTTGCATTAATAATATTTAATGTTACTAGATAAAATGTACTTGCCACCAGATAATTTTCTCAAGCGGGAATCGAACCCGCGACCTTTGGAAGTCCAGTCCAATGCTCTTCCAAGGTCCCAACTGAGCTACCGACCGAGTCATTAGTCGATTTTTTTGTAGAATATCCTACTCTATCGCTTTCGACGATCCCACTAGTGACTCCGTAGTTGATAGCATTGGAGCAGACTTTTAAAGGTTGCGGGTTGGAGTTCCGCCTGAGAAAATGATCTGGTGGCAAGTCGAATTTTTCTAGTATATTTAATATTATTATATAAAAATAGCATTGTGAATGCTAAAACCTCAAAATTTTTATGTTTTCATTGGCAGGTGGCGGAATGGTGTGAATCTCCGTCGCATTTGAGGGCGATGCCTAACTTCGAGCTGCCCATCGAAATGTCTAGCAGCATAGGAATGCATAACGTAAGTACTGACTCACCTCATCATATATAAATTACTAGGTTCCGCCCGCGATTTCGTCCGCGTGGACGTCCAAGAAAATCCTTAGGGATCCTTCATCTAGGATAATAGTATTCTGTTTTAATTTCATCGAAATCCGATCAGCTGTTTTTACGTGATAAGGCGGGTCCCCACCAATCGAGTAGCCTCGTGCGAGGCAGGAAATGAACGTAAAAAAAGTTTCTTAAAAATTTTTTCGTTAACAGAAATGATAACTTAATTCATGTTAACTTAGCCGATTCTTAATTTTTTCACTTAACACTTGTTGCATTTGTTAGCTGAGTGTTTTTAACATTTTGTGCATAAATAAAAAAAATGTGTTAAATAAATAAAGAAAATGTTAGTATGGAAAATGCGAATACAAAAACGGCCATTTCATACAAAAACGGTACATGTAAAACGGCCATTTCATACAAAAACGGTACCATGGGCAACGGCGTCGCTTAACCACTTCTAAGGTTAAAATCGGGATGTATTTAATAGCACTTTAAATTTGATGAAAACAGCTATAAAATTGTATATCAGCACTTTAAAATAATGATAGGCCTATAATTTAATCGTATCACTACAAAAATAATGGTTTGCACTTTAACAACACATTGTTTAATATCTCAATTTAACACATTGTTTAATATCTCAATTATTGATGTGAAAGTGATACTGTAACATGTGCTTTTATATAAATATAAACAATTTTGTCAGCACTTTAAAATAATAATAAATCTATAATTAATATTTTCACTACAAAAATAATGGTTTGCACTATAACTGTGTCCCAACTCCGAAATCATTTAATTTCTGTCAAACCATGTCAGACTAATGAGATTGCAAGTCTCATCAAGTCGGTTCTAGCGTTGTTGGTCGCAATGGATGGAACCTAACCTCGTCATCAGCTCTCGCTGCGCCCGCTCGTCGTCGCACTTAGTCGTCTGTTTACCAGTACTAAAGTTATAAAATTAATTTGTATGGTGCAAAGTATTAATTTTAAAGCTAAACAATTAAATTGTATAGTGCAAAGTATTAATTTTAAAGCTTAGCATATTTATAGTGGAAACCATTATTTTTAAAGTTCATTTATATATTCCCCGTTAAAATCGCTGGCACGCCGCGCCGTCACTACATACGTTTAGTTCGTGCAGGGGCGATACGTACGCACACGAATTTTGTTGCTAACTGGTTAAGCGACGCTGTTGCCCATGGTACATATAAAACGGCCATTTCATACTTTAACCCCTAATACTAACATCTTATAAAATACGAAGGAAGAATCGTTTTTTTTAGATTTATTCGAATACAACTTGTTTATCTTTGTCCAGGACCTCAATTCGCCCGACGTAGTATCATCATCTACACAAGAAGACAGATCCGCGTACCAAGCATTGCTAGATCCTTACACAGGCTGCGTTGCATTACGGCACACGCCTGCGAAGAGCCCAGCCAACACCAGACGCCGAAGGATACAACTTGTAAGTAAATAATGATTAAATTGTAAAAAAAAATCTTTGTACTATATTTGGTACATGTACCAGATCCATTAATAGGCAGCGTTGGCACACGCCTGCGAAGAGCCATGCCAATACCAGACGCCGAAGGATAGGTACAGCTTGTAAGTAAAATTATTGAATTGCAAAAAAAATCTTTGTACCATATTTGGTACATGTACCAGATCCATTAATAGGCAGCGTTTCTATACGGCATACGCCTGCTAAGAGCCCAGCCAATACCACACGGCGAACGATACAAGTACAACTTGTAAGTAAAAAATATTAAATTAAAAAATATATTTGTACTTACCATATTTGGTACATGCACCAGATCCATTAATAGGCAGCGTTTCTATACGGCATACGCCTGCTAAGAGCCCAGCCAATACCACACGGCGAACGATACAAGTACAACTTGTAAGTAAAAAATATTAAATTAAAAAATATATTTGTACTTACCATATTTGGTACATGCACCAGATCCATTAATAGGCAGCGTTTCTATACGGCATACGCCTGCTAAGAGCCCAGCCAATACCACACGGCGAACGATACAGCTTATAAGTAAATTATGATTAAATTGCAAAAAAAATACTTTCTTTGTACCATATTTGGTCCGTGTACGATCCCACTAGCTAGATCCTTTCACAAACAGCGTTGCGTTTTGACATACGTCTGCAAGAGTCCAGATAAGCTTGTAAGTAAAATAATTAAATTGCAAAAAATTTTTTCCTTTGTACCATATTTGGTCCATGTACCAGACCCTACCTACTAGATCCATCTACAGGCAGCGTTGCATTACGGCATACGCATGCGAAGAGCCCAGCCAATACCAGACGGCGAGCGATACTTGTACAACTTGTAATTAAAAATGATTAAATTGTTACAAATAAAACTTTGTACCATATTTGGTCCGTGTACTATCCTACTAGGTCCTTACACAGGCATCGTTACGTTTTGGGATACGCCTGCTAAAAGCCCAGCAAAACCACACGGCGAACGATACAGCTTATAAGAAAATTATGATTAAATTCGAAAAAAACTTTTTCTTTGTACCATATTTGGTCCGTGTACCAGACCCTACTAGACCCTTTCACAGGCAGCGTTGCGTTACGGCACGCCTGCAAAGAGCCCAGCCAATACCAGGCGCCGAAGGATACAGCTTATAAGTCAATTATGATTAAACTAGCGGCCGCCCGCGGTTTCACCCGCGTTCCCGTTCCCGTAAGAATATCGGGATAAAAAGTATCCTATGTTTTAATCCAGGCTATGTACTATCTCTGTGCCAAATTTCAACCAAATCCGTTTAGTAGTTTTTGCGTGATTGAGGAACAAACATCCAAACATCTAAACATCCAAACCCACAAACTTTCACATTTATAATATTAGTAGGATTGGGAAAAAAAACTTTTTCTTTGTACCATTATTGGTCCGTCTACCAGACCCTACAAGATCCTTACACTGGCATCGTTGCGTTCGCCGTAAAGTATGACTAAATTCCCAAACAAAATAATTGTACCATATTTGGGCCGTGTAGTAAACTCAACACAAGAGATCAGATATGCCAACCGAGCCCTGCTAAATCCATATACAGACAGCGTTGCGTTATGGCATACTCCTGCAAAGAGGGTTTAAATAAAAAAAACGCTATAAAACTTTTCCTTCATAATTTGGCTTTCCTTGTACCATATTTGGACTCTTTTGTGCCATATTTGGTTCGTGTACAAGCCCTATTAGATATTTACACAGGGAGTGTTTTTAAAGATATTAGGGCTCGCGAATGGTCCGTTTAAGGTGGTTATACCACCGAAAGTGGCGCCCCCAGAGGTTTTTATTTAATAAGTTGTTAATAGAAAATTATTTTAACAAGACTTTTCGTGGAATTTTTCGGGACCATGGTCTAGTATTTTTAGAAGGTGCCTTTATGCCCTCGTAGTCATTAGAATAGAATAGAATAGAATAGAATGTATTTATTGCATTTCATGTGGTACAGTAAGTATATAGCAAATGTGTCAAAAACGGCGACTTTTAGTCGTCAATAATTCAACAATGTAACCTTCTAACATCAGGGTCACAATATTTATTTATTCAAAGGCACATTTTATTAACTTTTTTCAAATGTGATTTATTAAATTGACCCTACTTTAGCTCAGAAACCGGGAATCATTTAGTACAGAAAATAGTTTCATTCACTTTTCAATTGAAGCGACATCGATATTGCCACAAAAACTATGCTTTTCTTGCGACCGATATGTCAGTTTGTAAACACGATCGTGCGAATAACAACCGGTAACTTCGCACAATGGTGTGCTTATGTTAGTTATGGAAAAAATGGCTTACATTACTCGGTTCGTGTTGCGTGTGCTAAAGATCACGTTGGGACTTATGACTTCTATTACGAAATTACATTTTTAAAAGAGAACTGATTAGGTTACGGAAATGGTAAAAGGTTATAACTAGAGATTGAATAATCGGATCGGATGATATTTAATTATTTACCTAAAGTCAGTTATAGCTAACATATTACAAGGTTATTTTTAGTTAAAACAAAACATCTCGTGGAGTTGATCAGACCAACAAACGGACATTATGGGACCAACCTCGAAAAAAAAAAAAAAAAAAAACTAGTAAATACTAGTAATCACGAAAAAAAATCATCTGTTCCACACAAAAGTACAATCCTACTCCATCAAAATGTATGAAACAGCTGTTTTTTTCTCGATTTCAAGGTTGGTCCCATAATGAAAGTTATTCAGTTGGATGGTTTGATCAACCCCACGAGAGGTTTTGTATTAACTAAAAATAATCTTGTATGGAAGCGGCTTCATAAAACATTTAAAATACTTAAAATGTGTATATTCCCATGAGGTTTAATAGGCCTTGTTACAACGTAATAAGATGGTTTTTGCTCCTTCAAAAATCTCTGACTGTAAAATTATGGAAAAGCAAACCCAATTACGTTTGTAACAAGCCAACTGTAATATTTGTCCAATCGTGTTTATTTATAACATTTCACGGAGTATACATACACTAAAATTTGTTAATCCCGGAATCCTTGAGTTTTTTCCAAAATCCTTGGATTTTTATGATAAAAAGCGCTTTCCAATCCATAATAACCAACATTTGAAATTTAGGTAAATATGCTGTAAATACACTAGCCTGCAAAACTAAGTACTACAGAGGTCTATTTTCATACAAACGAGGTAACTTTGAAGCATTGGTTCTCCGCCCAGGATTAAACGTGGTGTCACATCAGATTGATGATGGCCATCCAGGGAGTGAATGGAGAAGATTCAGATCCCCATACACACCCAATTGATCTGATCAGCATTCTAAGAGCTGTAAGGATAAGAGTTATCAGTTACAGCATTTCCATACATTTTAATGCTATTTTCGTGGTTTTTTTTAACATATCAAAACAGCTCTTAGAATGCTGATCAGATCTATTGGGTGTGTATGGGGATCTGAATCTTCTCCATTCACTCCCTGGATGGCCATCATCAGATAACACCACGTTTAATCCTGGGCGGAGAACCAATGCTTCAAAGATACCTCGTTTGTATGAAAATAGACCTCTGTAGTACTTTGTTTTGCAGGCCAGTGTATAACTGATAAAAGTAGATGCGCACGTAACCAATCAAAATATAAATCATTTTAATTGGTTGAAAACCAATTGCAACCAATAAAATAATTTATACACTTGAGAGCAAAAAGATGACATCACCCATTATATTTATTACGACCAATTTTATACAGTATATTTAAGCCTGAACATGTTCGGTGCTAAGTCTAAAATCAATGGAGGAAATTGACATGATTGGTGTTATTACAAAAGATTTACAATTTTTTCGTCCTAGAGCTAGGCCTTATATATTATTATAACTAAAGGTTAAACACTTGTTTAACTTAAACACTGTTTAAATGTTATGTTCTCTCTTTCAAACAATATTGTCAAAAAAGTGACAGCATCATATTTAAAGAGTGTCTAAGTTAAACAGGTGTTTTAAAATGTTATGTAATAACACCGTGTATGTTGCTGTTTATCTGCTTCGTTTTTCCACAAATTTAGATGATTAATGTATCTTTATATACTTATACATTTGCACTACATGCGACCTAACTACTAGAGCATAAAGTAACTAATTATCGATGCTTAGTAGCTTAACTACAAGATCTTAAAGTGACTAATATAGCTGTCTCTTTCTTTCTGTAGCCGCCAGAAGAAGACAGATGTAGTTTAGACAGCGTTAGTGCGTGTTCCATGGAGTCTGAGGAGGAGCCTCCGCCTCCGGAGCCCCAGCCTGAGGCGCAGCCCAGCGACGACGAGGAGACGAAGAGGTTCGTTACTATTAAGGTCTATGCCCACTACACCGTACCATACCATGACCGTGCTATACTCTGTTCACGGAAACGAGTTAGTATAGCGCCTTCTCTATCACACATTTTCATACAAATAACAAAGACACTAAAAACTTTTTTAGGGTCAGTGGGCGTTAACAATGCCTTAGAAAAGTAAATGCGCGTTCACATTGCGCTTCTTAAAAATTCGCTTAGCTTATATCCGCGGCTTCATCTGTCCTATTTGAAAGCCATTTATTACAGAAAATAACAATGGCACTAGCACACCTGGGCTATTTTATTGTACAAAAATTTGTAAAAAAAGTACTTTCTTAAGTTATTGCTCATTTATGACAATAGAACAATACGGCACCCTGATTGTCTAAAAAGAAACTATTTAGACCGGTTGCATTTGACATACATTGCCACTTTTCTTTGGTATGTTTTTTTTTACCCAAAAAGAAGTAGCAATGGATCACGATCATCTGTGAACTGCAACCAGTCGCTAGGTGGCTTTTAATTAGATAATCTGCTCGCCGATCATCAGCACACCTGCGCCACCTTGGGCTTCAAAATTCAATACACAAGCCAGGTATCGAATTGAGCATAAGTAAGAGCACGTCTGCATAGTACGGGGAATATGAGTAGACTAAAAAGTACTCGTACTGTGTACACCGCTTTAGCGTTTATCACTGATCAATCACAGTAAAAAAATTGTGCGAGTGAGATAGCGCTCTACTTACTCGTTTCCGTGAACAGACTAGGAACGTATCAGGCAAAAAGATATTTTTTGTATTGAAAAGTATGAATAGTACATGGCCGGTGACGGAACGGTCTAGTGGGAATCGTGTCATACTTTTCAATAAAAAAAATATATTTTTGCTGGTTACGTTCCTAGCACGGTCACGTTATGGTACGGTGTAGTGGGTTTCTACCCACAAAAACGCATTAAAGCGATTCCCTGACCGAAAGTGACGCCATCAGAGGTTATTATTTAATAAGTTGTAGTTGTTAATAGAAAAGGATTTTATTAAAATTTTTCGTGGAATATTTAGGGCTCATAGTTCAGTATTTTTAAAAGGTCCATTGACTCGCAGTCATTCGTAGAAGTAGATAGCAAATGTGTCAAAAACGGCCACTTTTAGCAGTTTTGCTATCTACTTCTAGCAGTGACTACGAGGGAATGTAACGATAGGTACTGTTTAAAAATACTATAGTCCCTAAAATTCCACGTAAAGTGTAATTAAAATTTTGCATTAGAATCACAATATTAAATAAAATTAACCGCGGCGCCACTTTCGGTCAGGAAAGCGCCTTAAAATCGGTCCATTACTTTGGGAGCTACGTTGCTTAAACAAACACACACAGACACGACAAAAAAACAAACAAACTTCCGTATTTATAATAGCACAGATTACATAATAGATAATATTAGTAAGGATTTTTTTATCATTTTTTAATCTAGAACTCAGTCAACGAACACAGCATCAGAGTGCAGTGATCCGATCCCGGAATACTCCGCGGCCGAGGAGTTGTCCAACGAAAGGTGCTGGGTCAGCGTGCCGAAGGGCCATGGACATGCTGTCTGTGACATGAAGGTAAAGTTATGAATATTTGTGAATCTTTGTTAATATAAAGTCTGGAAACGATATGCATATTTGTAAATATCGTTCCATCTGATAAAGCTGACAAGTATTTTGCGCCCATTTTTCTTGTCAGTTAAAAGACGTCATAATGGGTGGTAGGGTAAAAGTATTGACGATTTAAAAATGCTTATTATGTGAGCTTATTTAAATAAGATATATTTCACTTTCACTTTCACTATGGGGCATTTACACGGGTCCATTATCCGGACGACATGCTAGGCAACTTTAGTCAAATATCGCCACTTCATTGGAATTATACGTTTGTGATTCGATTTTAGCTTTTTAAAATCGCTAGCTAGTTGCTCGGAAAATCGAACCGTGTTGCCCAATTAGGGTAAAACCATAGAAATAGAATGCCAAAGAACAACAATGTCAATAAACAGGTGATCCGAAAAACGAATGTATACATTATATATGAGACTAGCGGCCGCCCGTGGTTTCACTCGCGTGGTTCCCGTTCGCGTGGGAATATCGGGATTAAAAGTATCTTATGTTTTAATCAAGGCTATCTACTATCTGTGTGCCAAATTTCAACCAAATCCGTTCAGTAGTTTTTGCGTGATTGAGGAACAAACATCCAAACATCTAAACATCCAAACCCACAAACTTTCACATTTATAATATTAAGTAGGATACGTAAAATATGACTTACATACATAAAATATGACTATATTATGGCAAAGGAAATTAATAAACTATGTTCCATACTGTTTTCTTCGTCGATAAACGAATAAATGTAGCGAAATTTGGTTTTAGAGAAATGTGTGGCAATATCTTATTTACCTGTGAAAAGTGTGATTACTTGGATTGTTACTTTTTATCACATCACAATTACTTAGAGCACAAGACACCATGGCTCCACGACACCTTTATTTGAAATTTTAATAAGAATTAACTTAATATTTTAATATTTTAAACAAACTGTGATTGCTCATTTGCAAGGCGGGACGCTAAGGGCTTTTACTGTAAAAAATGTTGGCACATTGTCGCTTGATTCTTTGTCTCTTTTTTTCACAGACTGTGTCCGTATAATGTTAACTTCTCTTTTCCACGCTTTGTTGGTCTTCTTGAAATTTTTCTATGTCTATGGGTAAAACAATATTATTCGTGAATCTTATGCGATACTTTTTCCTTTATACCATATTTGACTATGTATAAATCTGTGATATAAAGGTAAAGTTACACACAACTTGACCGCTGGGCAAAAATGTAGGGATCGAAATTAAATACGAGTTAAACAACTTTTCGGATACTAGCGTGGTTTTTTTAAATAACTAGAACCCTAGGGAACTTTTGACCAGATAAAAAGTGGCCTAAATGTTAATTCAGGTTATAAACTATCTGTGCGCCAAATTTCATCCAAATCCGTTCAGCCGTTAATTTTTGCGTGATTGACTAACAGATATCCAGACTGTCACATTTATTATTCTAGCTTCCGTCCGCAACTTCGTCCGCGTGGATATTTGAGAAAATCCCTAGGAAACCTTTCACCAGGATATATAGTATTCTATGTTTTGATTTCATCAAAATCAGATCAGCCGTTTTTATGTGATTAGGCGAATCCCCGCCAAGCGCGTCCCTTTTCCTTTCTCTCGCTCCTCCCCCTTCACATCACTCTCACCTTCCCTCTCATTCACTCCCCCTACCCCTCACTTTTACCCCTCCCTATCTTCCCCTTTCCCCCTCCCTCTCACTCTTCTCTTCTCTTTTTTACACGACTACCCAAAGCAAAAAGAGTGTATATGTGTTCAGGGTTCATGTATGTTTGTGGGTATGTGAGTTTCTTTATTCCACCATAACTTCTAAATGCCTGAACTGATTTAGATAAATGGGGTATCGTTAGAATCCTTACAGCATCCTGAGTGATATTATATATTATATTTTTTTTAGAAAAAAATCAATATAGCGACTGTACGATGCCATTTTCAAATGTGTTTTTTTTTTCTTTTATTACAATATGGGCATCAAATGAAAGGCCTTGATGAGCAAATTCCAAAACTATATAACATGTCACTAAAATGTGTGAAATAAAAATAAATAAAATAAAAAATATTAAAAACACGACTGCCCTGCCAAAACGAACTAAAAAGTTGAACAACAAGCGTCATTGCAGTCGGGGGACCTCTTTGATCACAAATTGTTCCATAATAAGGTCACCCGTCTGCAATGACGCTTGTTGTTTATTTAACTTTTTAGTTCGTTTTTGGCAGGGCAGTTGTGTTTTTTTTTATTTATTTAGAGTAAATATTATCTAGTAAATAAAGATTATTTGATTTGATTTGGCCAGGTGATCGAGCCGTTCAAGCGCGTGGTATCGCACGGCGGGTACGAGGCGCGCGGCGCCGCCGTCATCGTGTTCAGCGCGTGCCATCTACCCGACGCGGCCCGCCCCGACTATAGATACGTTATGGACAACTTGTTCCTGTGAGTACATAGCATAAACATACTTAAAATAGTGAGTTAAAAAAAACCAATAAAAATTACCTAGATGATAGATAGTGCCATAGTCATAGTGTTCAGCGCGTGCCATCTACCCGACGCGGCTGGAGCCGACTATAGATACGTTATGGACAATCTGTTCCTGTGAGTATCTAGCATAAACATACTTAATATTATAGTTAAGATAGAAAGAAAAAAAACAGTAAAAACTAAGTGATGGAACCATAGTCATAGTGTTCAGCGCGTGCCATCTACCCGACGCGGCTGGAGCTGACTATAGATACGTTATGGACAATCTGTTCCTGTGAGTATCTAGCATAAACATACTTAATATTATAGTTAAGATAGAAAGAAAAAAAACAGTAAAAACTAAGTGATGGAACCATAGTCATAGTGTTCAGCGCGTGCCATCTACCCGACGCGGCCCGAGCTGACTATAGATACGTTATGGACAACTTGTTCCTGTGCGTACATAGCATAGACACACTTAATATAAAGTGGAACCAAAGAATGTGATGATATTGAGCCAGATGATAGAGCCATTCAAGCGCGTGATCGCACGGCGACGGTAGATGGCGCGTGCCATCTACCCGACGCGGTCAGGGCTGACTATAGATTATAGATACGTCATGGAAAATCTATTCCTGTGAGTACATAGCATAGACACAATATATTCAGCGCGTGCCATTTACCCGACGCGGCCAGGGCCGACTACAGATACGTCATGGACAACCTGTTCCTGTGAGTACCTAGCATAGACACATTTAATGTAGTCATTAAGAAAAAAAACCGAGTTGGACTCGCCCACCGAGGGTTCCGTACAAATTTGTTGGTATACACTTTTAAACTTTCGCGTTGCATTTTATTACATTAGGAACACAGGTTTTAAACGTGATTTTAACTAAAACATTGGTTTTGAACACCTACCTTTTCCCGACGTTTCGACCGAGTTGCATCGGCCGTGGTCACGTCACGGGCTGACTGACCACGGCCCGATAATACATTTTAAGTAAAACTTCCCAAAACAACCACAAACATTATTGAAACTTGGACAAGACAACGTCCGTCGGGTTAATAATGAAGGCGAATATTATTTACGTGCTTCATATTTATTACTGTTCTCTTTCTTTCACTCGTCAGGTACGTAATCTGGACATTGGAGCGTCTAGTGACAGACGAGTACGTACTAGTGTACTTGCACGGTAGCGCGGGCGCGCGGCGACTGCCCACATTCCACTGGCTACACGAGTGTTATAAACTGATCGATAGGAGGTAAGACATTATTATTATAGCCCATTACAGTCCATTGCAGGGTAAGCATCTCCCGTTTGATAATGTTGCCACATAAAGTAAGAAAAAATCATTAGTAAGTGTAGTACAGACGAGTAAGTACTAGTGTACTTGCACGGAAGTGCGGGCGCGCGGCGACTGCCCACATTCTACTGGCTACATGAGTGTTACAAACTGATTGATAGGAGGTAAGATATCATTATAATAGCCCTTTTCAATCCACTGCAGGGTAGGTATATCCTGTTTGAAAATTGTTGCCATATAAAGAGCACAATATTAATTAGTACGTGTAGTACAGACGAGTACTTACTAGTGTACTTGCACGGTAGCGCGAGCGCGCGGCGACTGCCCACATTCCACTGGCTACATGAGTGTTATAAACTGATCGATAGGAGGTGAGATATTGTTATAATAGCCTATCATACGATAGATCTTTCCCTTTTGAGGATGTTGTCAGATTATCGGTCATAAACAATTAGATGATAATAATATATTAAAAAAAAAACTTGCTTATCTTGTTTTTATTGCAATCAATTAGGTAATAGGGGTGTTTCCAATATATATTTAAAATATTTATATAATATACCTGTATTGGTTTACTTTTAAGTTAAATAAAAACAAAATGTACTGTGTATTTAAGAAAACTCAGGTAATTTAGATAATGTTATTACTCATAGATAATAAGGCGGTTTTAACTATTCTATCTGTAACAGTTACTATGCTAAGGAAGAGCGAGGCAACCTTTTTTTTTTTTTTTTTTTTTTTTTTTTTTATGCCGAGGAAAAACGCATTTACGCGCTTCCCTTCCCGCAGGTGATCGGGAAGGGGGCATGTGGGACTCGCCAGGAGGGGGCCGCAACATTCAACGTTGCGGCTCCCTCCACGACTGCCTCCTGTAATTCCACCAAGTCAAAGCTCGGTGGAATCCCAGGAGGAGGGAATACCCACTAAAAAACCCCGGCACCTGCCCTCTCGCCGCTAGCGCCGACAGCCAAGGGGCTGTATGGGGGACCATTGTTGGTAAGCACCCCAACGGCACGCGGCCTGCCCGCAACCGGGCCTCCTCCGCCGGGGAATGGCCGGGCAAGTTTGGCCATTCCCCCCTTCCTGTCAGGGCCGTGCAAGGCGAGCAGAGGTTCACCTCCCACTACCCGCTTGGCCCCGACCGGGGGGACAGATGGTATGTCCCCCCCAAACAACAAGGCTATCCTCCTCCATCAGCCCGCTCGCGCTCCGGGCGTTTACCCTTAGTCGCCGGCGGGTCGCATTTTCTACTCCCCATGATATGGTCGGTCGGCTGCCCACTGGCAGCACATACTGAGCAACGGGGATCGGCTTTGCATGCCGCAGCCATATGGCCCGGCTCGCCGCATCGGAAGCAAAGGCTGCTCCTATCGACATCCGATGGGCATTTGGGCTTGGTATGCCCTACCCCTAGACACTTAAAACACCGCAGAGGGAGAGGTGTGAGCACTCTTACCTTTGCGGTGGACCAACCTATTTGTATTTTGCCCCCTTTGACAATCGTCTTTGCAGCCGCGATGGGGCACCTAACTCTGATGCAACCCGAGCCATCAGGAGATGTCATCAGCTCCGTCGCTTTAATGTGAGATGGCTCACAGCCCGCTATGGCCGCTAGCTCCCTCTTAACATCGTCCTTGAGGACGGAGTCATCAAGACCCGCGATGTGCAGGTCCGCCATCTTTTCTGGCCGTCGAATAACTACAACCTCTGACAAGACCGCGCGGAGCCTCTCGGCCAGTAAATCGGCCTTGGTCCCGCTCGGGTCTATCACCTCCAAGACTTTAGAGCCTGTCTGGCCCTCTCGTATCCTGCAACCTTCCGGAATACCCAATTCCGGGAGGGAAATCGCCTTTTTCGCCTTATTCAGGACCTCGGCATAGGTAAGCCCCTTATCCTTTGCCTCCGGAAGGAGGTCAATCACAACTGCTGTGGTGCGTGGGGGCTTAAGTTTCGGCTTCTTTCGAGAGATTTTAAGAGCGAGGCAACCTAACACAAGCAAAATATTTGCTTAAAAGGGAACCTCAACCACGGATTATTGTAGTAGAATATGTTTTTACCGAAATAAATAATTTTGTATTTGTATTTTTGTATTAAGTGCGTAATATTTATTAGTACGTGTAGTACAGACGAGTACGTACTAGTGTACTTTCACGGTAGCGCGGGCCCGCGGCGACTGCCCACATTTCACTGGCTACATGAGTGTTATAAACTGATCGATAGGAGGTAAGATATTATTATAATAATAGCCCTTTACAGTCCATTGCAGGGTAGGCCTCTCCCGTTTGAGAATGTTGTCATATAAAGTGTGTAATATTAATTAGTATGTAGGACAGACGAGTACGTACTAGTGAACTTGCACGGTACTCCACTGGCTGCACGAGTGTTAGATCGATAGGAGGTAAGATATCATAATAGCCCATTGTAGTTCATTACAGGTAACCCAAGGTTCTATAAATGACTGTAAGATCTATAACAAAAGTCGAATAACAAGTTAGTATTTTGGCGTATTTTTTTTAAATAATGTTTCTAATTGTGAGATATGTATCAAAAAAGTTGCGATGACTGTGACAAAGTACTTAAGTGTTAAGTGTCTTTCGTTGCGGACTGTACAAGCTGTTATTTGTTTCAGACTAAAAAAATTGTGCTTGTCCATAATTATTAAAAAAATAGTTATTTTAATTGTTTTTTTTCAGATTGCGCAAAAGCCTCAAACATTTGTACCTGGTGCATCCTACTTTTTGGCTTAAGTCCTTCGTGATAATCACTAAACCTTTCGTAAGGTAAGTTTATAATTTCCAAATATTTCACCTCATTATTTATAGACACAACAAAAGCGTTGTTTAATTATATAAGGTCCTTTTTAAATAGTGCACATAATTTTAAGGGGTCAATGTACTCATGCATACAAACAATTTTTACAATGGTACCAACATTGAAATCGCGAAAAAAAAAAACTGCTGTTCCATAGAAAATTTTGAAATAGAATAGATCAAAATGTATGGAACAGCTGATTTTTTTCGTGATTTCAAAGTTGGTACCATAGTAAAAGTTGTTTGTATGCATGATTACATTGACCCCATAAAATTATGTGCACTATTTAAGAAGGACCTTATATAGAACTAGCTTTTGCTCACGACTATGCCGCGTGAAAATACGGGAACTTTCCCGTAAGATTTTGGAAATAATATATTATTATATATTCATCTCAATGGGTGACGGGGATGGGTATCCATCTTTAAAATCCAATGTATCTCTTTACAAAAGTTCAACAAAATTAGATCATTGACTTAAGCATGACAAATGATAATGTAACAAATAGACATACATAAAGTCTAATTTACTTATTTTGCAAATACAACGTGTTACAAAAACCCTTAAGAGGGCGCAGTCTGCACACTAGCGCCGCCATTAGAAAAAAAATCATAGTGCTCAAATAAAGACGAAATAGTGAATTATCTCTCTGAAGTGCACTCCGAACAAGCTTTGTGGTATTTTTTATCACTTAATCAATATTTTCTAGCCTGCCGTTTAGTTTAATAGACTTTTATTGCGAAAAGTGGCCACTTTTAGCAATAAAAGTCCTTTCAACTAAACTACAGGCCCAAAAATATTGTTTGAGTGATAAAAAGTACCACAAAGTATGTTCGGAGTGCACTCCAGAGAGATAATTCACAATTTCCTCTTTATTTGAGTATTATGATTTTTTTTCCAGTGGCGGCGCTAGTGTGTGAGAATAAGCGCTCTTAATGGCTGAATATGGTAGATAGGGACCATCAAACTGAACAACTATTACTATGGGACCAACTGAAATCCCGAAAAAAAACCTCTATTTCATATATTTTGATATTTTCGTTATTAATTTTTGTATGAAACAGCTGATATTTTTTTTTGCGATCTCAGAGTTACTCCTATAGTAAAAGTTGTTCAGTTTGATGGTCCCTATCTACCATATTCGGCTTTACGGGTTTTTTTGTAACACTTTGTATCTTAATTAAGTCAACACAAAATAAGAAGCCCGTTTTGACAGCATATAAACGCAAAGTAAAATGTTACTTATGCTAAAGGAATAAAGCTCAAGAAAAATACCGTTCCGCCATTTTAGTGAAAGATTATGTTCGAAAATTATACTTTATTTCTTTGGGGTAGAGAATATTTTTCTTTGAACACGTTAACTGTCAAAACGGGCTTCTTATTTTGTGTTGACTTTAGTATGAACTTTTTCATTTTTACTTCTATACAAAGTGGTGCTTAAATAACATGAACAGAACATTAAAATGCATGCTTATAAATTGTTTAATAATAATTACTTAAGAGCCCGTACATATTTTGCCGCTGACTGCCGCCTTCGCTCGTACATTTAATGTTTTCTCAAGATTTCTTAAATCTGAGTGCGTAATTGAAAAATGTGTCTCGGCCACTTTTCGCAATATAAGATTACGGACATATTAAAATATATTTCAGTTTTTTGTTGCTAAAGTACAAAAAGTTGTCGTTTCTAACAGTTACTTGAACTGGGGCCGTACCGGCTAGCGAATCGATTTTCATAAAAGTCTGCTGGGTTTCAACTTAAAACAGAGAAATCAAAGTAAGCAATTTCGTTTTGTACTTTTTGTTGACGTGATTCGGAAGATATCGATGTTCGTGTGACATCATGAATTTGGGTTCGTCATTTTGGCCCAATTGGGGCTCGATTTATCTGTTTTAATTTGAAACACAGCAGACTTTTATGAAAATCGATTCGTTAGCCGGTACGGCCCCTGGCAAAAACGATAACATTTTGTAGCAACTCGATACTGAAATGTATGTTGAAATGTCCGTAATCTTATATTGCGAAAAGTGGCCGAGACACATTTTTTACACGACTGCCCAAAAGGAGTGTATATGTTATTCAAGGTTCATGTATGTTTGTGGGTATGTGAGTTTCTTTATTCCACCATAACTTCTAAATGGCTCAACGGATTTGGATGTATGGGGTATCGTTACAATCCTTACATCATTCCGTGTGACACTAGCTATATTTTTTTTTAAAAGTCTATAATGCGACTGTACGACGCCAATTAGAAATGTGAAATATTTTTTTCTTAAATTTTTACAATGTGGGCATCAAATGAAAGGCCTTAATGAGCACATTTCAAAACTATATAATTTGTCACTAAAATGTGTGAAATAAAAATAAATAAATTGAAAAATATTAAAAACACGACTGCCCTGGCAAAAACGAACAAAAAAGTTAAATAACAAGTGTCATTGCAGTCGGGGGACCTCTTTGATTATTAAAAATTGATCCAGAAAACGGTCCCCCGACTGCGGACAACATTTTTGTCTGTTCGATTCGTTTTTGGCAGGGCAGTCGTGTTTTTAATATTTTTTTTTATTTATTTATTTTTTCAATTACGTACTCAGGTTAAGAAATCTTGAGAAAACATGAAATGTGCGAGCGAGAGAGCGGCAGTCAGCGGTAAAAAATTTACGGAAGTGTTTTTAAATCTTAAAATATATTCTCATTGATTCCAGTTCGAAATTCTTTCGCAAATTAAGCTACGTACGGAGTTTAGAGGAGCTTTCCCGTTTGGTCCCCGTCGAGCCTAACGCGATACCGGAAATAGTGAAACAATATGACGCGGCTAAACGATAGTCGATATTCCAATCGCATTTATATCGATAAGAAATCGATTATGGTCTCGATTCTGTTGTATTACTTACCTAATTTTTTTTTCTTTATTTTTTCTTTTAAGGCGCTTTCCTGACCGAAAGTGGCGCCGCGGTGAATTTTATTTAAAATTGTAATTCTAATACCCAGTTTTTATTAAATTTCTCGTGAAATTTTTAGGGGCCTCTTGGCCGAATACCTACTCAAAAAGATCTTAGTTAAAATCTTAAGTTAAGGTCTCCTTAACTTTAAGGAAGCTGTCAGTTTCATAGAAGTTCTGTCAAATCTGACAACTTCTTTGAATTTTAATTAAACTTTTCGTGGAATTTTCAGGGCTCATAGTCTAGTATTTTTAGAAGCTATCCGAATAGAATAGAATAGAAATAATATTCTATTCTGATACCTTCTAAAAATACTAGACTATGAGCCCTAAAAATTCCACGAAAAGATTTATGCAAATCCTTTTCTAATAAAAACTGATTAAATAAAAACCTCTGGTGGCACTTTCGGTCAGGGAATCGCCTTAACACTATTTTTTTCTATACGTTCCACTAAAAAAACTTTTAGACAATACTAAGATATCAATATAAAAATCGTTCAACGACATACAGTGCAAATATATAAAAAAACACATTTATCAGCACCTTACATCCTGTGATAATAAAAATAGAATTATAAGCAATATGTACACTGGGCACTTATTTATATTATAAATTCAAGCACAATCTAAGCATTTAGAATAAATAAATTGATCTGAAAAAAAAACGCACTTTTAAGCTATTTACCGAATTTGTAGAATCTCTTCAGTTTGATAAAATATGCTGATATATTTTTAATATAAGTATAGTAAGAATATAATAATTGGTGTCTAAAGCCGTGTTTACATTTGCAAGAAAAATACCTCAAGGATTTTTTTAAATAAAATGTTTTCGTAGGTTGAGCCAAAGTTATGGATGAAGCTTGCCCCGGAAATATGTATACAATTTACAGAGCGACGAAACCTATCTTGTTAGTTAGCCATACTATCATTATTAACAGATCTGGGCACCTCGCAGATTTTCAGTGGTGGGGGTGGGAGTGGTTGAGTAACAAAGGGGCTGAAAAGCGATTGAAGGTATACAATTTACAGAGCTCTGGATTTGGTGTGGTATAATAGCAAGCCAATCATATATCTAAATCGAATATAACATTGCCAGGAATTTTGGCTGATGGGAAAGTATTGCCAGGCGGCATCAAAGAAAAAGTGGTAAAGTTGTAGTTGGTAAAATCGTATACCTTCAATCAGTTTTTCAGCCCCTTTGTATCAAAACCACTCCCACCCCCATCACTGAAAAGCTATCAGGCGCCCGGATCTATTAATAATGATAGTATGGCACACTAATAAAAGGGGTTTCGTCGCTCTGTAAATTGTATATAGTTCAGTAAAATTACGGGTTCGCAAAACGTTAAATGGTAATAAGCTGTAATTTTGCAATCTGACTTTGATGTGATTATAAAACACTAATATAAACGAATCCAACTAAATTTACGAATACAAAAAATACAGCGTAGTTGTAACTTTTTTTTTGTTGGATTTACATTCACAATCAAATTATAGTTCCAAATCAAGCAAAAAGTAAAGAAAGTATTTAATTAGCAATTTTGCTAAATCAATTCAATAAATTAATATTTTGGTCAGTAAAGTAAAAAAAAAATATTGTGAAAATTAGTTGGATTCATTTACAAAATGACAGCTAGCCATTTAATCTAACACGTGCCGGACTACAGCTGGGCCACAAAAAAAAAGTTGGAAATCTGACTTTTTGACTATGCCATGATGAAGTCGATAATTTGTCGGAATTTGTCGCCAAAAACCAGAATTTGTCGGGCTTGCGTTTAGGAGATACGTGTGGCTCAGCTGTAGAGACGTCTCTACAGCTGGGCCACACAGATCTCGAAAACGGAAGGTCGTAGCGAAAATCTGATTACTCGTATGTGTAGCCGGTAATTTGTCGGATTTTGTCGCCAAAAACCAGAGTTTGTCGGTCTTGCGTTTAGGAGATACGTGTGGCTCAGCTGTAGAGACGTCTCTACAGCTGGGCCACACAGATCTCGAAAACGGAAGGTCGTAGCGAAAATCTGATTACTCGTATGTGTAGCCGGTAGTTTGTCGGATTTTGTCACCAAGAACCAGATTTTGTCGATCTTGCGTTTAGGAGATATGTGAGGATACGCTGTGGAGACTTTTCTAACTGGATCTTGAGAAAGGAAGGTCATAGCGAAAATCTGATAACTCGAGTGTGTAGCCGTTAGTTTGTCGGAATTTGTCACCAAGAATCAGATTTTGTCGATCTTGCGTTTAGGAGATATGTGAGGATGCGCTGTGGAGACCTTTTTACCTGGATCTCGAGAACGAAAGGTCGTAAGCGTATCCTCACATATCTCCTAAACGCAAGATCGACAAAATCTGATTCTTGGTGACAAATTCCGACAAACTAACGGCTACACACTCGAGTTATCAGATTTTCGCTATGACCTTCCTTTCTCAAGATCCAGTTAGAAAAGTCTCCACAGCGTATCCTCACATATCTCCTAAACGCAAGATCGACAAAATCTGGTTCATGGTGACAAAATCCGACAAACTACCGGCTACACGTACGAGTAATCAGATTTTCGCTACGACCTTCCGTTTTCGAGATCTGTGTGGCCCAGCTGTAGAGACGTCTCTACAGCTGAGCCACACGTATCTCCTAAACGCAAGACCGACAAACTCTGGTTTTTGGCGACAAAATCCGACAAATTACCGGCTACACATACGAGTAATCAGATTTTCGCTACGACCTTCCGTTTTCGAGATCTGTGTGGCCCAGCTGTAGAGACGTCTCTACAGCTGAGCCACACGTATCTCCTAAACGCAAGCCCGACAAATTCTGGTTTTTGGCGACAAATTCCGACAAATTATCGACTTCATCATGGCATAGTCAAAAAGTCAGATTTCCAACTTTTTTTTGTGGCCCAGCTGTAGTCCGGCACGTTAATCTAACGATCAAAAGAAGAAAGACCGCTATTGCAAATTATTTCTATTTCGTCATACTAGCTCCCGTAATTTTACTGAACTAATACCTTTTCCCGGGGCTAGCTCTTAATCCATTATTCTCATTACGAATACTTCAACATTCGTATGGAATAATAATCACCTTGTATAAACCTAATTGCAAAATATTTTTTTGCTGTTTTTTTCTTGCAAGTGTAACCCTAGCTTTATAGTAAAATGTTGCCATTCCTATATCATAGTGTTCGTTAGCTTTAGTATTATTTAAGTATTAATAGCAGAAGGATATTCCATTAATTTTAATTCTTTAGTTTTTTCCAGTACAATTATTTTTTATATATTTTAGTGGTGGCCGGAATATTAGAAACACCAGTCGATTTTCATACAAACGAGGTAACTTTGAAGCCTTGGTTCTCCGCCAAAGATTGACCTAGCTGTGATCTGATGATGGCCATCCAGGGAGTGAATGGAGGAGATCCAGATCGCTGTACACACCCAACTGGTCTTCAAAGTTACCTCGTTTGTATGAAAATCGACTGGTGTTACACCACTGTATACCTTAATAAGAAAAACATAATTCAGTCCTTTAGTATGCATTTACGAATTTCTGAAAATTGTATGAATCTTTATGTTTATGTTTTCTTGTACTTTACTTTTGTCTATGATTGTTATTTGAACATTTGCGGCGTGTTTAAAAAAAGTATTATTTGTATTAGAAATCGGCCAGTAATGCAAAATTAGACAATGTTCGTTCATTTTTTTTCGTTAATTTATTATCATTCATTTATTTCATCTATAAGTACATTTTATTGTAATGGTTAGTGATTATGCCTGTAACATACAGTCTTAGATTCGAATCTCTCTCACTACACTATTTTTTATATGATAATTCTTTAAAACTAATCACTTTTCACAGAGCTACTAAGCGTCTAAAAAAAGTAAAGAGTTGTACAGAATATGTCTTTTGATTAAGAAAACTTTAAGAAACATTTTTTTTATTTCTTTTTAAGAGCCCGTTACGATTTTGCCGCTGACTGCAGCTCTCTCGCTCGCACATTTCATATTTCTCAAGATTCCTTAAATCTGAGTACGCAATTGAAAAATGTGTCTCGGCCACTTTTCGCAATATAACATTAGATACATTTTAATATATATTTCATATTTTTGTTGCTAACGTACAAAAAGTTATCGTTTCTAACAGTTATTTGAACTGACAAACACGATAACTTTTTGTACTTCAGCAACTTGCAACTGAAATATATGTTGAAATGTTCGTAATCTTAGATTGCGAAAAGTGGCCGAGACACATTTTTCATTTACGCACTCAGATTTACAAAATCTAGAGAAAACATGAAATGTGCGAGCGAGAGAGCGGCAGTCAGCGGCAAAATCGGTACGGTTCCTTAAATGTCATATGCATACATAATATACATGTATTTAAAAAAACGTACGTACATACAGTACATAGCCAAGCATATTTAGGGTATTTATATGTTGGTGCTCTTGTATGTCAATAATTATACAACGTGTGACATAAAATCCCTAAAGCCGAATATGGCAGATAGGGAGCATCAAATTGAACAACTTTTACTATAGGACAAAAAAAACCCGCCTGCATAAAAAGACAAGTCCACTGAAAAGATGGAAACAAGATTAAATATTAAAGGCAACATAATAACATGCAGTCGGAGGCATGCATTAAGAAAGTGACGTTATGAATGATTTGAATTACTATATGCCTCCGACTGCATGTTATTATGTTGCCTTTAATATTTAATCTTGTTTCCATCTTTTCAGTGGACTTGTCTTTTTATGCAGGCGGGTTTTTTAATTTTTATAATTTATTTTTTTATTTATATCTTTTTAGTTATTATATATTACGGTCATGATATACCTTTTTGAAATCCTTACAATAAGTCCTTTAATTTGAAACCCATATTGCAGTACTCTAAAAAAAAAATTTTTTTCCCACTACGTATATTAGTACCGTACAGCCGCCATGTTGTTTTTTTATAACGCCACCTTCTTAAGAACACTTGGGCTGACGAGACAAATCTAACGATATCTTAATTACAGAAATCCATTCAACCGTTTGAAAGATATGAGGTAATAAAGAATATTACATACAAACACACATACAAACATACTTACATAGTTACATACAAGATACGCGCGAAAAACATAACCCTTTCTTTGCAGTCGGGTAAAAAGCTGTTTCATACATTTTGATATTTTTCGTTATTAAGTTTTGTTTGAAACAGCTGTATTTTTCGCGATTTCAGAGTTGGTCAGCATAGTAAAAGTTGTTCGGTTTGATGGTCCCTATCTACCATATTCGGCTTTAGGGATTATTTTGTAACACGTTGGTATGTGTATTTTTTTCAATATAATTTTGTATAAAGCCAGTTACAGTGTTGCCATAATTATGTTAAAATATAAAGCTTGCCAGTTCAATTTCACTATGTGTACCTAAAAAGTTTAAATATATTTTTTGATAATCACATTTATGTTCACTTAGGTAAATATATCAAAGATTAGTATAAAATTTTAACATCCTAAACTTTAGGATGTTAACAAACTAGAACGGTAGTTCCATACAAAGTACTGTCAAAATTGAAGCAAATAAAACTGAGCCTAAATGGCTCAGTTTTCAGAGTTTTATCATTCATACGTTACCTAATCGTACCTATAAGATCTAAAAAGTTTCAATTTCCCTACATTTAGGGGATTAGTTACAATTTTATTGGATAAAGGCCTGGGCACACCGGATGCGTAGACACGCGCGTGGTTACGCGTGCATGTACACGCGCGTAGTTACGCACGTAACCCCCTGACACACCGGGTTACGCATACGTCTACGCGGCACGCAACGCAACCTGTCCCTTGCGTACCCAGCCGCTGCGGCAGCCAGCCATGTTTGCGGCTCTAGTGCCAGATGTCAGACGAAGATTGAGTAAATGGACTAATTTTTTCGCACTAATTCAGTTAGTTTTTCTTTAATATCGTTATACATTACTTAAAAACAAAATAAAACACCACTTACTACCGGTAGTACCGGTACTATTTGTAAACAAATATAACTGAATGCGTAGTGTGACGCGCAGGAAAGATACGTGCGTGTTCGTATTTGTTCGGTGTGACGTCCAATAGGGAATGCGATTGAGTACAACGTCATCAATGCGTTCCGCTCTGCGTAAGTACGCAGCCTGGTTGTCTCATAAGAGCTGCAATGCGTAGGGTTACGCATCGGTCTACGTGCACGCGTACGTTACGCAAGCGGTGTGCCATGTCTCATAAGTTTTCAGAGATTACAACGTCATGGTACGTCTACGTGCACGCTTACGCATACGCTTACGCACCCGGTGTGCTGGAGCCTTTATAGTATTAAGTTAAATCTCATGAAATGGAAGTTAAATATTTTTTACTAAAAACACGCTAATGCCAAACTATGCAACAACCACGAGTTTTAGTAAAAACAAATTTACTTTCTTTTCATGAGATTCTGGTCTACCTCTAGTTACGATTAGGTAACGTATAAATAACGTGACCATACGTCCCGCTTTGGGCGGGACAGTCCCGCTTTCAAACTGTCCGTCTGTCCCGCTGTCCCCAGTAAGAGCAAAAATGTCCCGCTTTACACGAATGCATGATGCAGGGGCGCCGGGTTTTAAAAATTCTCGTGGGTGCTCCAGCTTTTTTAATGCATTGTAGCTATTTATACCAGTACTAATAAACCAGGGTTGCCAGTCGGTCTCAACTGCTTGAAGCAGTCCGTGTACGGCTGGCCTTACCGACTGCCAAAGACGCGGTGCGCAGTCATTCACTTCGCACCGCGTCCTTGCCATCTTCACTGTCACTGTCAACCTCAACACTGAATGTTTACAAACTGCACGGTAGCCCTAGACTTAGGCTGGCCCCAGACCTACCGGTTCCGTTTCTTTGCTTTGCTGTTCTACCATGGACCGCCGGCCAAGAGGCTCATTTTCAATCTATCGCATATTTTGACCTGACCACATTGGCAAGATAGCCATTACTTTGGTGTTATCAAATATCGTCGTCTGGGGTGCGATGAAAAGTTTTAGTTTTCGTTTTAAAAAAAAACTGCTGTTTTATACAAAAAATAATAACGAAATTATCAAAATGTATGAAACAGTTCATTTTTTTCGCGATTTCAGATTTGGTCCCATAGTAAAAGTTGTTCAGTTTTATTATGGTCCCTATCTACCATATTCAGTTTTATAAGGCTTTACCAAACATCTTGTATAAATAAGCGATCGAGTTATTTTTAACGATCGGAGTCCATGTTCAGGGTGGCACATCTCCTAAAAGCTTCCTACTTCGCAATCCAGGCGATAATATTTGATAAAACCAAGCTAATGGCTATCTTGCCAATTTGGTCTAGTCCCAAAATGCGATAGATTGAAAATTACCCTGGTTGGCCGGCGGTCTTTCAAGCAAGGTAGCACAGCAAAGCAAAGAAACGGAACCGGTAGGTCTGGGGCCAGCCTTACACACACAGTTGCGCGTGTACAAAAACCTTATATAACGTCATATATTTATAACGGGGCGGTTGTATGGAATCCATTTGGAGTGACCGAAGTGTGGTATTGGCCATTGGCACACCCCGGGCACTCCATACACGCCGCGTTTCAACTACCTATTACACAAACGCTACACAGTGACGTTTTTGCACACGCGTAACTGTGTGCGTGAAGTTTAGGGCTATTGAATGAGCACACGATTCGGCACACGAACTCGCGGGGTGGGGTGAGGTAATTGATTCTGGGGCGGGGCAGAGTTTCCTTTCTGTACGTACTTATAACGACAACGAAGCCGAAGTCCACGCATTCCGCCCATCATCAGGATGATTTTTGACTTTTAGACTATACCTGGGAAACCAATAGCTACGAAGTTAATGAAGCTCAAAGCCAACAATTTTTTTCAAAATTATTATGAAATCTTATTTTATTCGTTATTTCCTCATTTTTGTCAAAAGAAACATTATCAAAATTTTAAGTATTTCGTAACAAACAATGGCTTCAAAACGTCATCACTCAATGTATCTCATGAGCACGCACATAAACGCTGCCTTTCAACTCGGCCACACACAGCTGTGTAGCATACACTCGCAGGCGCGGTCTGTAGTACTCTTTACATTGCGTGGTAATGTATGCAATGCTTTCTAACACCAAAAATTGAAATCGTTTCCCAGCAATAATTTGAACAGAAATGGTCCTGATGATGGGCAGAATACGTAGTCTTCGGCTTCGTTGAGGGTCCCCTGCTACACCCGGTATCTATTCTGTGGTATTGGTTTATGTGTAGTGCCGCCGGCCGCTATGTACTTTGTGGCGGACTTTCCCAGTAGCCACCAGTTGCGTCTCCACTGGGGGAGACACCAGTAGTGGCGCCTGGGACATAGGTTTATAGTAATTCCGAGATGCTAAAGGGAGTCTTAAATATTTTCTTAATTATTTTATACACTAATATTTTTAACAATATTTATTGAATTGGTCCCAATTTAATTAATTAAATCAGTAGCAGTTGAGATTTTTTCCTAAGCAAAATCCCAGTCCACTGGTGCCGTATGGAAACTGGTGGTGGCTACTGGGAATGACCGCTCTATGGTTTTTGTACCATTGAAACACGATTGTAACGATATTATAGCAGAATTGATTCCCAGTTTTATTAGTCTCAGACTTGCTTTTATAAAAATTGTTTTTTCTTATTTTGGCTGTTAAATGATAGCTTTAAGATGGCAATAGCATAGTATGTAAATTGTGGATAGTTGCAAACAATAGTAGGTGTGATTGTGTGAGAAGGTATAGACATTTAGATATTAATGTGTGGAGTGTTGAATTTCGGTTCTAGTAAGTACCTATTTGTAATGTATGTAAATGTATTTAAAATTAAGCAGTGATCTGTCCATCCCAAATTGTGCGTGATTTTCCCAAAATTACATTTAATAAGTATCTACATAATTGCGACATGTAAGTTTTAGAGGATATAAATATTATGTTATCTCTGGTAATATGTATTAGAGATTGCACTCCACACGCCGAATGAGCGAAAAAGCCGCAACATATTGTTTGCAGACTGAATTTTTATATTTTATGTAGCTATAAGCCAATACACGCAATGCAAAGTAATCTGTTGTTTTAATATTTTGCCTTTTTAGAATTTTAATAAGCATTTTATCTATAAAAGTGTCATATACCGGGTGTAACAAGACCCTCAACGAAGCCGAGGTCTACGCTGACTACGGTCTACTGTCTTAGCTGCGTGCGGCCGAGTTGAAAGGCAACGTTTACGTGCGTGCTCATGAAATACATTGGTGATGACGTTTTGAAGCCATTGTTTTTTACGAAATACATAAAATTTTGACCATGTTTCTGTAGACAAAAATTAAGGGATGAAATTTAATGACCACCAAAAAAAACAATCGTTACACTAAACAGCCTCATCCAAAAAATATAACATGTACAAATAAATAAAACCTGTACCAAAATCTTTCGGGCTATTTAAGTCATGCCTGAGCTACAAAAACTTTTCATAACCCAAAAAGGCATTCACTATTCTTCCCACTCCCTCAAGCGACTTCAATACTTCCTTCCCTTTAAAACTAAAATTATGCTGGCCCAATCGCTTCTCCTCCCACTTCTCGACTACGCTGACGTTTGCTTTCTGGATGTGACCGAGGAACAGCTGAACAAGCTGGAACGTCTACAAAATTTGGCCATACGTTTCATATTCGGTTTACGTAAATACGATCATGTGTCACAATTTCGCTGTCAGCTTAAATGGCTTCCTATACGCCTTCGCCGTGATATGCACATCCTTTCTGCCCTCTTCAAAATCCTCAAGGATTCCAAATCACCTAAGTACCTCGTTTCCCGGTTCCAGATGCTTCCTCCTCCCTCTCGCCCTAGGCGGGCTTGCATCACTAAAACACTGGAGCTACCTAGAAGCAACACCAGTTTCCTCCGTAACTCTTTTTCTGTTAGAGCTGTACAGCTTTGGAATAAACTCCCGTTAAATATCCAGGATTGCCCTAACGTCAAGACCTTTAAATCTAAAGTTAAATTGCACTTTCTAGCACAATTATCGTACCCTGAGTCATAAATAACATCATCTCATAATCACTTACATATTTATTTATATGTATGTATTGAGTACGTATTTAATGTATTTAGGTATATTATATTTTTTTTTTTATATTATTTATGTATATGTATTTTATATATTATGAATAAGTATAGATTTTGTATTATCATCTTATTATTTAGTTTTTTTTTTTTTTTTAATATGTCGTGCACTTTATGGACCTGCTTTTATAAATCTCTGACACCTCTTAGGTTGGCTGGAAGAGATCTCTTTAGAGATAAGTCCACCTTTGCTCACAATTATTATAATGATTTATGTAACAAATATTATTAGTGCAATAAAGAATATATATAAAGGCCACGCGTGCACCAAATTTTAACTAGCAAAGTTTTGTGTCATTATTACTACCCAAATAACGGGTGGCGCAAAAGTAAAGACCCTATTTGGTTCAGCTATAACATTTTTTCTAAATTAGAAAACTAGATTTAGGTTTTTTTAAATGTATATTTGTGCCATTAAATTTCGTACCATTAGGATTTAAAGATGATGTCTTTTAAATGGTGACCTCCAGAGTTGATACACATTTGAGCCCTATTTATGACATTTTGCATAACTTGCCGTAACACTTCCTGCGATATGTTCGTTATTTCTTGACGAATGTTTTCTTTTAGAGCTGCGAGAGTCTGTGGCTTGTTCACATACACCCGAGATTTCAAAAAACCCCAAAGAAAGAAGTCTGGACTGGTCAGATCGGGTGATCTTGCAGGCCAAGGCAAATCGCCAAAACGAGAGATAACTCGGCCTGGAAAAGCGTCCCTCACTAAATCCATATTTATTCCACGTTCTTGGAGAGTAAAACGGTCCATGTTTATTTTCAGTGTATTTTATATTTGTTCACTACACAATTTTCAACAACAGAATGACAGAAAATGTCATATAAAAAAAATAAAAGTATTTTCTTTAGTGCCAGTACTTTTGCGCCACCCGTTATATCACCACGTTTGCCATAAAATTTATGCATATAACCAAGTATATTATATTGATGGCAAATTGGTTGTCTCGCGGCATAAGAATAAATAAAATTGACTAGAACGGACTCTACTTTGTCCGGGTCCCAAATGCCCCCATTTATATAACTACTTCCCCCTTCACGTCGCTACGCCCCGCTATATCGTCCAGACCTGTTGCCAGGGTTGCTTACTGTTAATAATATCGCTAAAGTATGAGTTTTTCATTAGTTTGAAATATGACCATATAAATGACTGTTTTAATGTTGGTTGTTTGAAGACTCATTTATCACTAAGATTAAGTTTTTTGAAGATCCAATCTTCATTAAAATTACACTAAGGACTAGGTATTAAGTTTTAAGTTTATTTGTATGTAAACTGAATTTACATACAAATAAACTTATTCATTTCTTAATGAATGCAAACTAATGTTTTTTAGGGCCGTTATTTTATTGAAAGCTCTAAGAAGCTCAGCCTTTAGTAAACATTTTACGGTAGTAGGTATCGGTAAACCTTTAGAAGTTCATTTATATTTTTTGGGTAAACAATTTGCTTTATTAGGATAAAATTGTGTAACATATTTGGATGAAATTTTTAAATAAAATGCGAGTACATAATTGGTGCATGCGTGGCCTTTTTGGGTAGCTCAGCGATTATTCTGAAGATAATTGCCTTTTTTAGGTTAGCAGACTTTACGTTTATTGGTGATAATTTTATATTAAAATGGGGATTTAATTTTGATAAGTACTTACGATTTATTGGGCGTTGTTATATTTCATTATATCAGGGCCCTATTTCACCAAATTGACATTTGTCAGTGACATATGTCGGCAATTTTTATAGTCTTTTTTACTTTAATAAGGGACAATGAACAGTGGATAATATTTACAAGTCGATAAATTGTCACGCAAACTTGACTCAGCTCCAATCTCATATCTACAAATATGTCTACTTGTAAAAAATATCCCTGTTTCACAACATACTTGTCCCTTATTAAATTAACGACAATTGTGAAATTAACCGACATATGTCGGTGACAAATGTCGATTTGGTGAAATAGGCCTTTGTTCGCTTTAGGACAGATTCGCTTTACGGCAGAGTCGCTTTACGACAGAAGTACAGTCAACTCGACAACAATAATGTTAACGCGAGAGCGACAGAGATAAAGTATAGATGGGTCATTGTACAAAATTTCATCTGCTTATCGTTAACCTCCTCTGAATTTATGCTACCCTGGTACTTTGGTAACGTAATTTAAAGAAGATAAATATTTTTTTACCATCGCCACTCTAAAAAGTGCGTTTAATTCAACGATAAGAGTGAATAATAAGCGATTTTATTCACCGAGTGAATAAAAATAATTTGAATTTGGAACAAGCGCGCATCATGAATTAGTACAAAAAAGTACCTATACCTACTGGCTGCTATGGAGCTATTCCATAGAGCCATAGTTACACAATAAAATTAAACGAAAAAAAAATATCCCGCCAAATTTAATTAGGTTCTTTTTAGTGTCAATTTAATTTAATTAGGTTCTTTTAAGTGTCTTATCTTTGGGTTATTTTCCATCTATTAGAGGGAGATTGAATGTTCAGTCTTGCATCAGTCTATTCGGTACGATATTCAGTCTGAAAAAGTTCAAAGTCTATACAGACTGATGAAATGGACTGATGCCAGACTGATCATATAATCTCTCTCTTAGCGTGGTTGTTTTATGTCATTGGAAAACTTCTAATTTCACGCATGGGTCGGTCATGGGATGGGTGACCATAAGTGTATTATCTCGAGCTCCTCCGTGCCTCGGAAGGCACGTTGAGCTGTTGGTCCCGGCTGCATTTGCAGACGTTAACACCCATCAATCCGCATTGGGCCCGCGCGGTGGGTTATGGCCCATCCTCCCACCCATAAGGAAGGCCTGTGCCCCAGCAGTGGGGACATGAAAAATGGCTGATGTTCAACTATAAATACCAAGTATAAAGTAGATACTGCTAGGTATTTGTTTTCTCGCAGTCAATGGTAAAAAGTAGAGTACACAACTCGTGAAAAAAAAATTTCATCTCGGTCCTTTGTATCCCTCGCTTCGCTCAGGATTCTACTTTTGAATCCCTCGCTACGCTCGGGATTCAACTCTAGAATCCTTCGCTACTCTCGGGATCCAACTTAGTCCCTCGAACTAAATTCCCTTTTTATTCACTTGTTGTATAATCTACTATTATTAACTGGCAGTCAAAAAAGGATTGAAAATGGTGGCTCACAATAAGTGTGGGTAAGTGAGCTAGAAGAGAAACATGTACGACGCCATTTCTAATCCCATTCTTTAACTACACGGGTTGCATTATTTATTATAAATTTTGTGAACGACTGTACAATTTCTGTCATAAAGGGAATCTGCCGTAAAGCGAATCTGTTCTAAAGCGAACAAAGGTTTAAAACTTACAGAAAGAATGAAAACTATTCAAGAGTTATTCAAAAAATATATGAGACAATTTAAGAGGGCATGATCTTAGTTTTTTTAAATATTGATCTGTTTACGAGTAATACAAATAAATATATTGGCGGCGCTAGCAGTGCCGTTAAATCTATGCGTTAGAAACTTGGCTTTGTCGAACGGACAAGTCAAATCGGAAGTACTGCGGTTTCGCTGGTATTGTTTCGCCGCCGAGGTGCTTTATGTAATTTTGTACTGGAATAAGGTGACAAAATATTTCGTAATGATTTCTACAGTATAAAAATTATGGAGGAGAGATAAAGAAGTTTGAAAGAAAACAACTGAATAATTAGTTCATGTTTATTTATTACATACAAATAAGAATCATACGAACCGTAAGATGCCCCAAAAATACTACAAAAAAAAATTTAGTTGCATCGAGCGAATAAAATCTTAAAACACATTAACAACACAATATTTAATAAAAAGAAATAAATCAAATCGATTCTCGTGTAAACTAAAAACGTAAATGATTAGTAATTTTATTTGGTTTTCATGTATTGACATCATCATAAAAAATAGTACCTAATTCTTAAATTCTACTTTATTACAAGAGTAAGAAGTATCAAAAACTACACATACTATATTATATATTTATTACAACATTAGTACTATGAGAATACATGGTTACAGCACGTCAAAGACACTTTTTCACTACAGAACTATTTTTGAAGTAGCAACACTTAAGTACGGTTACAAAGTTGCCAGTATATAAAGCAGATTTTCTTCGAGATCTAGTTAGTCTATTTTTTGTCAGTAAATAAATAATTTCAATCATTATATCTCATATTTGTATCAACGGCATTAAATAGCTGTTTTGCCAATACTGCTTATATTTACGGGTACATGTATAGGTTATATATTTTTATATAACTATATTAGCAGCTACAATTATTATAATAACTAAATCTATTAGAATTGGTGTTTTATTACCTTCAGTGGACGTAACGCTTTCGCGGGCATCACTATACAATAATAAATGAACAAAAAATATATAATTGATTACAATAAAATTGAAAAGCTGCAAAATAGGCACTTTACTACACTTGTACTATTATGTATTGTGTGGCTTTCAATTAATTTAAACATAGTTTCGAATTTCATGAATTAAAGATAATTAAATCGCTTCTTTCTCATGCTACCTGCGTCGAAGACACCGTTACAATAGAGCTACAAAAAAAAGATAAACTTATTTTTTTTTCACCAAACCTCCGACCAAAAGCTACGAATATATTATAATTATTATTAATCAATTAAATATAACAACAATTTGCGTTTTCGTGGTCTCAGATATTTGACACAATAAATTAAAATGAAACAAAAATATACTTATATCTAAGACGACGAAAACTGACGAAAAATCACCTAATTTAAGGCGAATTTCCGTGATTTTTTTCAGTAATTTTAATATTTAGTACAATTAGAGAAATACATTTAAGAATACATTAATTGTTAATAGTTTTAGTGGAAAGTAATTGCACCAAAATCACTACAACAGTACATGTTCAAAGTTAAAATATAATTTATTTACAAAGTGGTATACGAATAGCTGTTCATGGCACATATTTTCATGTTATTCTGAAGTAAATGCAAGCTTACATTTTGTATATGAATAACATTTAAATAAGTAAATATTTTCAGAAAAAAATAAAAATTAAATCGCCGTTCTTGGCATTACCTACCATTTTAAGTAGGTAGTAATTTATCATGTCAATCTCTCACCGCTATGATTGACATGAATCTTATCAATTTATAATAGTAAATAATAATATATATATTTTCTTCTTGCATTAACCCCATTTTTCAAAGTCACGTTAATAATTCACATCGAAGGCACAATGTTAAATAAAATAGATTTAATGGCACTCTCGGCAAGTAAAGGTTTTTATAAACACTTTATTCGAAAACAAACATGTTAATTTTTTATAGTTCCTACTTTGTCTTCGAAAAAATGAGAAATAATTCTCACATTGAGTTTGAACAAGTTGGTAGAAACTTGTTTGTGTCTAAAAACCTTTCTTTAAAACTGTCAACAATTTTAGAAATATCTTTTTTAAATATTTATGTTAAAAAAAGGCCCCTTGTAATAAGGTCCCCGCTTGGGGTTAGCACTTTGTAATTCAACGGGTAGGTATACGAATGCCAAATTAGTCTAAAATCTTGCCAGTACTATTGAACCCTGACCAAAATGGCGAACCCCGATGCAGCATAATTTGGCATTCATATCAAGAACTGTGAAGCCATGACTTGATTATATTTTGTAGCATTTTTAATTACTATAAATTCACATAATTGTGTGAAAATACTTATTTCAAAGAATTTGTATTACAGTGTAATATAATTTCAGATATTCCTAATAAATCATGGTTACAAGTTCTTTAACTCCCGAACAATTACAACTTCGATAGAATCATTTTAAAATCAAACAGTTCTTGTATAAAATCTCCATAAGGCCTTGTGTAGGCACTGCGTTTCTTTATAATATAAATATAATATATAAATTAATTACTCGTTTAGCACCGCAGATCAAGTCATATTAATAATTATTTATCGTAAAATTATTCTTGTGCGAAGTACAATTTAAAACATATATTTTAAAGATTATTTAAGCTACATTAATAAATAAATATTTGTTTTAAGATATCTTATGTTTCGAGACATTAAATAGAGACAAGTGGTACAGTCACAAGAATATAACTACAATAATATAGGTATAATAAATACTTTAAAATCTCTATGCGCATTCAATAGTATACTATATCTAATATTTATAAGACACATTGTACAAACGCACGAAAATGCAGCGTACGTCAACTTGACAGCTGTCACAATTGACATTTACAAAGCGGCACACGGAAGCGTCAATACTGACACGGGCTGTTTTTACACTTAAATAATTGAGAAATAAAGCAAACTAATTTTATGGCGTCACTAACTTATTTTCATCCTTATTTCAACGCTGTTTTTCAAAAACAGCTTTAAGTTTTCAATTGTCAGTTTTTTACGCACAACGGAAGTGTTTGGCCTTCACTTCACATGGTGTTAAGTGACGATAAGGCCGTAGGTGTAAGCGCACTACACCCGGAATCCTCATCACTGAGGAACTGGCTATCTTTCCTCTAACTGCCGGAACACAACAATTTTTTAATTGTTGTTATGGCGTCAGACTTTGGTAAGATGGTGGTAGCTAGCTAGGCGGACTTGAAATAAGCCCTACCAACCAAACATTTAATTTAATTAAAAATTAAACAAAAATCGTTACCACCTATGTTGTTTTCTTATAAGTACTAAAATATCTGTTTAAAATGGCAAGTTTTTTTACTTTTAATACTTTTTATAGCCCAGTGTGCAGTATTAACGCTTAAATTGATACACCAAGACAACAAAAGCGCAAACCTTTTAGAAGTTGCCAAACTTCTTGGTGACGGTGGAACTAGACTCCGACTTATGGGAGCTGGTCATCACTGATTTCCTCTCTATGGTCTCCGAAGTAATGGTTTGTTTACCAAACTTTTTGTCAATGCTGTCGATCTCTTTATTGAGATCCGCCGGAGTTTTTACTCTAGTTACATTAGTAGAGGATTGATAATCAGAAGACTGGAACTCCGAAGGTCGCATGAACGAGCGGCTTGTATCCGAACTCATTTTCGACTCTAATGTGTTGAACCGTGAGTCCAAAGTGCTGTATCTCGAATCGTTGTCGAATTTCGATAGTTCGTCGATGCCTTCTAGTTTAATAGGCTCGTATTTAGTGTTCGTACTCGTGATGTTAACTGGTGAAGAACTGTATATCTTGGTGGTTGTTATTTTCTGTGTGCCGTTAGGTACATCCTTTACTTCTGTAGTAGTTTCCTCCATATAGTTAGGACCTCCGTAGCTGTGAACATCTTTGCCGTATGGCGAAGAAATCCTGTCGAACTCAGGAGTAGCAGCTTTCACTAATTCCGTTGAAGTTTTAGGGTAATCTGGGAACGGCTCCAATTTGGATGGCGTCGAAGTTAAGAAAGGAGATTTCACTTCGGATCTTGTTTCCATTTTTGAAAACTCGGTCTTAGGGTAACTTTGATAAGATTCACTTTTGACTGTGAATTCCGAGTGTTTTGTGCCACCTGGTATAGCTTCTGTTGACACCTGGTGTTCAGCAAATGATTGTCCAACACCATCAAACGGTGATTTTGGAGTTGTAGGCTTTTTAAGAGAGGAATAAATTGGTTCTTGTTTATCATCGAATTTCAACTCTCTGGCATTGAACTTAGGGCTCATAGGAGTTTTAGGCGCATCGTAACCGAATTTCTGATCTTTGGTATAGTGACTTGACTCATATTGTCTTTGTTCTTCCTTCTTGTACTCATGTACTGGCCTTGGAGTGTCGTATAGTCTCGTCTCGTAACTGGAAAGGTTACTTGTTGATTAGTCAATTATTTTTTTAAACTGTTAGGTTACTTTTTATTTAAACCTCCTTTTAGTTAGACACCAAACACCCATGCCATGCATTAGACAGTTAATTCTAGAGGAAAGGAAAGTTTTAATGAAGGCTATAGAGAAATAAGTGGAATAAACTTAATGATGATGGTTGCCTTTGGGTTTTGATTTGATTTTATGTGCTTTGATTGCTAATGGTTTCGGTGATTGTCAGTGCTGGTAGCTAGTTCTAAAACATCTGTTACAGTTTTTTTTTATATGAGTGAGAAATTTAATAATGAAATGCGTTTTATGACCTAAAAAAAGTCTGGAACGGGTGGTAGGAAAATATAGACGATTCAAAAGTACTTAATAATTAAGTTTATTTGAATAAAGCTTATTTGACTTTGACTTTGACTTTGACCAATAGGGAATATGCATAAGTCACCGATTTTGATGAATTTGAGCTTGATCGCTGCGGACACTTATAAAAACATGATGGAACAGGAAAAAAAATAAAAAAAATGCATAATCCTAGTTTTATCACACGATGAAATCAGGGGAAAATAACGATTATTTTTTTTCATTTTCGGATATAATACACTTTACAGTCAGATAGAATATCGAATAAGAAACAATATTTTGTATGACACATATGTACTTAAACGCAAAATTTAGGGAGATAATTGAAGATTTTTGGCTAACTCCATATTAAACGCGCCGAAACACACCTGAAACGTGATGTGTGACGTCATCGTTTTGTATGGAGCGTTTTCGGCGGGTGCTGCTGCGCGCTAACTTCAAGTAACTATATCACGAGAAAAAAACGCAAGAGAAAAGTTTTAATATTACAGTTAACTTTCTCACGCATTATACTTTTGATTAAGATTTAAAAAAAAATTGATGCATATTCCCTATTGTCGCTAATAATGCAAGGTTAAATTATTTTAGTTTACCGAATATGTGGCTGTGTTTTGATATCCTTTAGTTAACCATTTGAAGTGATGTGATGATTATTCCCTAATAGTCTGACGATGTATTGATTCTGAATTTCGATGATGCTTCGTATTTTTAGGTTTTCGAATCGAATATTAAATGGTGTCAAAGTAATAGTAGTGGTTTTAAATGAAAAATGATTTATATTGATTTTATAGTCCGTAAGCCCGCGTCAATTTTGCCTACGTCATATGACATCACGATGAAATGCATGGCACACGGTAGAAAAAGTTGTGCTGAGCGAAGATCAGAAGATTATCGCAAATAAAATTGGCCGCAAGCTTGAGAAAATCCTTCACTTCCGGTTAAAAACCACTTTTGAAGGACTTCCGGTCAGATATGGCTTGGCAGACTTGATTATTCTCAAACACACTATTATTAATTCAAAACGTTTATAATAATTTTCGTCAAGATGTCACATGACGTAGGAAAAAGTATCCGGTGACCATCTTTGGCACCGTCTTTCAAGTACTTTCGGCCATTTCAGAACTGACAGAGTTATGTAAACTCTCTTTAATAATAGCGTGTTTGAGAATAAATAAGTCTGCCAAGCCATATCTGGCCGGAAGTCCTTGAAAAGTGATTTTTAACTGGAAGCGAAGGATTTTCTCAAGCTTCCGGCCAATTTTATTTGCGATAATCTTCTGATTCTCGCTCGGCATAACATTTCCGATCGTGTGCCATGCATTTCATCGTGATGTCATATGACGTAGGCAATAGTGTCGCGGGCTTACGGACTATTATGCATTCAATATCTGTTATCTATTGCTTAAAACGTAAAAAAATATAATTTATTAAAATACTTCGATTGTTTTTTTTTGTCAAGGAAAAGTTTTTTTTCGATAAAAACGTCAAGAAGTATATTTTTTAAAGTTTATGTTTCAGAACAGCTCCGCAACTGACAAGTGCAATGGCCTACCCCCGTGAATAGTAAAGCCACGAACCCATCACGAATTAGCTTCCTCATACTTTAGCAGCGAAACGCGTCGCGGCGGCGGCGGCGGCGCTCGCTTGTAGACTATCCTCTCTTCTAGGACCCTGGCGTCCCCGAGTTGAACCCTGGCGTCCCCGGGTTGGACCCTGGCGTCCCCAGGTTGAACCCTGGCGTCCCCTCGCTGGACCCCGTCGTCCACTAACACTGCGGTGCGCACTTCCGGTAGTTGCAAGGACCTCACCACTACGCTTTCTTCCATGCTTGTTCTAAACCCATGCAGGTTAGCCGTAGAGAAAAGGTTAAAAGATTAGTTAATTTTAAAAACGCTAAAGCAAGAGCTGACTAGTTAAATTAATTAGTTATTTAATAACCGACACAATTTTAGACAAAACTACTACACTCTTAGAACTTATTGACATAATTTAAAAGCTACAAGTTTGCATTGGCATAGATGTGTAGAAATAAAGAAAAAGATGTAAAAATGTTGAATGGAAAGCAAAGATGATATAATCTAGGCTTTAAGTCATATTTTTAAGGTTAATCAAATTCTAAGGGTGCGTTTGTAAATCTTAGTTTATTAATTATTTTTATGCTTATATTTTAGGCATTAATTTAAAGCGTAACGTTTATAACTTTACCAATTTAGTGAAAATAACTCGAGACGACATAGAGAAAGGTCAGTTGAATCGTTTACATGATGGCAAAGTATAAAACTGACGTATTGTGCAGCTCTGCCGTTCGAGATATTATCAATTCCACAATTCGACAAAGATTAATAAACTACTATTCGATTGGGTAATGAAATCCATGTCGAACTTATGCCGGGTCCATAGCGCATGTTTTGCTCTACACAATCAACAAAAACATCTCAACATTGAACAAAATTCTCATACATTTATTTATTGAATGTTGAGATGTTTTTGTTGATTGTGTAGAGCAAAACATGTTATGGACCCGGCATTAGCTTTAAAATTTGCGTAAATATTGTTACTTTTCATCAGCTCTCGCTACATTAGTCTGGCTCGGGGATACATTCAAACAGTTTTAGTCCACACAAGCTACATTTGAACATACAGTAACATAGCATTTATCAAATATGTACAGAACGATAATTTCCTTCAGGTTCAAAATGTACACTCTTCCCAGAATGTACACCGGTCTCAAAATGTACATTTCCCGAAATGTCAACTTCCCAAAAAGTACTTTCCCCAAAATGTACATTTCCCAAAACGATACTTCCCTAATGTACATTTCCCAAAATGTATCTTTCCCAAAATGTACACTCTTAGAACAGTAAGTGCCTAGACACACTATGCCGAAGTTATGCGACCGAAGTTCGACCGGCAACGATTTATTATGAAAAAAAAAACGTAACGTAATTTCGGCACAATGTGTCATCAGTAATTCAAGCATTGCAGGCGTAATCATGCCGAACTTCGGTCGCGTAATTTCGGCATAGTGTGTCTAGTCACTAAAGTACCAGGATCACATAAATATGTACATTTTGGGAAAGATGCATTTTGGGAAATGTACTTTTTGGGAAGTGGACATTTCGGGAAATGTACCTTTTAAGACCGGTATACATTATAGGAAGTGTAAATTTTGAACCAGAAGGGATAATTTTCGGGCCGAAAAACGCGCGGACAGGGCAAGCCACGCTTTTTACATGGTTTTCATGGGATATAAGCTCAAGCGTCTTTATTTTGACGACTTACTTATTATTCATCATCGTTCTGTCATTCATCGTGGTACTTTGTCTGCAATCGAAATTGGTGAATGAATAACTATATTAATATCTAGACAACTCGAAGCGTAATTTTTGGTACCGGTCTGCGGTGCGTGGTGTACCATATTAAATATAAGTTACAGGATTTCAACACTTATCTTATTAATAAACGTCAAACAATCAATTTTCAATTTTTGTTGTTGAAAACTTGTATTACACATTACTTCCCAGGCAATAATTAACATTAGAATACAAATACTACGCAACTTTTATACCAGGGCGCGATTTTCTATACAGGCTCTTTGATCATAGCCTTATATGGCTAGGGTTACCAGACGTCAGGATTTGTCTTGACATTTCAGGCTTTTTGGGTCCCTGTCAGGATTCCGACCAGACTTGGAAAATGAGTTTTTTTTGGATTATTTACACCTAAAAATTAACCTTTATTTATGTATTTTTTTTGGTAATAATCAACTAGTACATTTTCGTAAAATAATCAACTAACTTTGCAATAAATATTATCAACTTAGCAAAATGTCAGGACTTTTTAGTAGAAATTAGGCTTTTTGTCAGGATTTTTAGATATACTATCTGGTAATTCTAAATATGATAGATAGAGTACCATGTATACAACCCCAGAAAATGATTACAAACCCCGAAAACCGCCACATGGCTGAGTAATTTTGTTTTTTCATTTGTATGTAAAAATACAAAATGACAACCCTGGACACAAATAGACTCTATGACTATTCGACAATCAATCCCATTAATGGACAAAAGAAAAACACAATTTCAGTCTAGGGCTGCCACTATGCAGTTTATCATAAAAATGTGGTAGTTTTCAGAGTTAATAATAATTTTCCGGGGTTGTATGCATGGTACCCTATCCAACATATTTAGGGTTACCAGATAGTATATCTAAAAATCCTCACAAATAGCCTGATTTCTACTAAAACGTCCTGACATTTTGCTAAGTTGATAATATTGATTGCAAAGTTAGTTGATTATTTTACTAAAATGTACTAAAGTCGCATTACTAATTTCCCAGCAAAAATGTAAACAAAGAAACGTCACTGTCAAATTGACAAACTGACCCTGATAGTGACATTTTCAGATAATGAAAACCTTCGGTCACTTTTATAAATTTTTAATTTGTTTATTATATTTTGAGTCATAATAAATATAATGTCATTCAGGGTAATTTTAAAGTAGGATGGTAATTAGAAATTTTATCTTTATAACTTATCATAATTTTTGATGTTAAAAGTTCTTGAAACGAACTGATAAGATAACTTTAGTTAGATATTGACTGTATGTAAATTATGAAAAATACGTAGCATCTTCGCCTGTTCCCCCCAATACCAAATACAAATATTACTGCTACAGCTACTACTCTTAATACTATTTTTTATGAAATTTTATAAAATGAACCCAAGGTTGATGTGTACGGTTTGCAGTTCATGTGTGCACAGCATCATAAAAATGTTTTCTACTATAAAACTGTTATTATGAAATATCAAATTATATTACTGTTTTTGCCGCAAAACTCATGATTCAGAATATTTATCTAATCAATTTTGATTAGGTTTGTGATGAAAAAACATGTTTGTGTGTTTATTTCTTGACTTAGAAATATACTATTTCCTTTTGTGGTGTTTTGTTCTGGCAACACCTTTGTTTACATTTTTGCTGGGAAATTAGTAATGCGACTTTAGTTGATTATTACCACAATATTTCTAAATAAAAAATATTATATTCGGCTTTATAAGGCTATTACCACACACGCTGTATAATTATTTTGGTATTATTTTTACATTTTAATCGCGCCGTGGTATAGAAGTTTGTCTATTGACTGGTCAGAACATAGAATGAAAGCCATGCCAAAGTCCTAAATATTATCTTAAAAGCTAAAATGTAAAATACAGTACCGCTGTATCATAAAAAGTGTTTTGGCATCAATTTTCATTAAATTCTTATTGTAAACATTAAGGCATTTGCGTGAAATAAGGCTCAATATTGTAGTGTCAATATCAAAAGTGATTTAACTATTTTCGTTGTTAATAAGTACTATTTCTAAAATTACACAACTACAAAAATTTAAAAAGTAGTTTAATAACCTTCCCCCCTAGCCTGACCATCGAAACGCGATATGACACTTAAACTGTCAAAAGACAATGGATTTTGACAGCCGAGTGTCGATAAAATGCTATTTCAGGCGATATACAGGTGTTACAAAACAACACACAATGTCGAATATGGTAGATAGGGGACCATTAAACTGAACAACTTTTACTATGGGACCAACTCTAAAACCCCAAAAAAAATCTGCTGTTTCATACAAAAATATCAAACAATAGTAGTTTATGATACAAGGTTGGTAAGGAGTAAACTTGTGACGATTATAAACCCTCGCCTGCGGCTCGGGCTTATAAATAGTCAACTCGTTTTAAAAACCGTAACAACCGTGTGCTATACTACGTTTTTCAATACATTTGCGAGAAAACATTAAAGGTACTACTGAAATTGTAATCTATACATATAATAAAACTGTAAATTCTAAATATTTGTCCGCGAATTACGCAAAAACTGCTAAACGAATTTTGATGGATTTTTCACAATTTAGTAGATTGAGGTCCAACTTAAAATCTAAGCTATGTTTCATCAAATTCAGGTGGGTGGAACCAGGGAAACAGCTTGAACTCTCCCTAGTACTAGCTTTCATACACTAAAGGGGTCATTTTAAACTGGTTGCAATATGTTTCTACTGTCTACGCGGATGAAGTCGCGGGCGGAAGCTAGTAGAAATTGAAAAAACGTTCGTAAACAAAAACGCACGGCGCCGGCGTGCGGTAAAATCAACTTTACGCACGCTGTACTAATCCGTAAACAAAAACGCACGGCGTGCGGTAAAATCAACTCACCGCACGCTCGACTGTCATCGTAAACTTACATTTTCGAGCAACTGTATTGAAAAATATATGAAACAGTGATGAGTGATTTTTTTTTCGCGATTTCAGAGTTGGTCCCATAGTAAAAGCTGTACAGTTTGATGGTCCCTATATACCATATTCGGGATTTCGGGTTGTTTTGTAACACCCTATATCGTGTTTTGGTAGTCATGCTAGTGGGATAGAAATTGACACACAGTTTTTGGAAACCATCTTGTATGATTTTTTTTCACCATAAATCATACAATAAACATTTTTAATAATATCTCATGTTTTTTTTTATTTAAATATAAATAATTGTAGGCACAGATCATAAGTGATTTTAGAAGGCACATATAAGACTAAAATTATTACTAAATCATCTGTGGATCCAGCAGCGTGCAAAGAGAAAGAGAGATAGATTAGAAAGAGACAAATCATAGTGAGTAGCAAGTTAATTTCAGAGATAAGCTTGGCTTTTTGTCACCCAATAATTGCTTGAAAAGCTGTTTTTTTTAGAATAGCTTGCTATACGACTTAATCACATTTTAGTTAAAAAAGTTTATGAAAATTGTTTAGTAAAATATAATTTAAAAGTGAATATTTACACAAAATTTTCAGTGAAGTTACGAATGTTAACACCCAGAAATTCTTAAAAAGGAAATCTGTTAAATATCACCATATTTAAAACTCTTCTGTTTAAATTCCACCACACAATTACGGAATAAGAAAATTTTACAACTATTTTAACTGTTCTGTGATTATTTTTGGTGAAAAAGTGTAGTTAACATCCTGATATTGATATAAAAATTTGTTAAGTATTTGTATAATATGGTAATATTTAATTAATAAACCTTTCTTATATAATATGTTACAAAAAAACCCCTAAAGCCGAATATGGTAGATAGGGACTATCAAACTAAACAACTTTTACTATGAGACCAACTCTGAAATCACGAAAAAATAATCAGCTGTTTCATACAAAAAATATGAATAACGAAAATATCAAAATGTATGAAACAGCTTTTTTGTTTCCGCGATTTCGAGTTAGTTTAGTCCCATAGTAAAAGTTGTACAGTTTGATGGTCCCTATCGACCATATTCAGCTTTAGGGGTTTTTTTCTAACAAGTTGTATAACAAGAAAATTATCCTAAATAAAATCACAAATAAAAAACTTACCGAGTAGTGAATCCTTCGTAGTTTTGCTTAGGCGTTTCTTCTTGAGGTCTGAAGCTTGAGAACGTCGGACTTTGGTTAGTATACTTCTCTTCTCTCTGGTACTGATAGCCGTTGCTTTGACCGATAGGCGTCTGGGATTGGTTATAACCAGTCTGGGATGGGCTGTAACCGGGCTGGGATGGGCTGTAACCGGGCTGGGATGGGCTGTAACCGGGCTGGGATGGGGTATAACCGGTCTGGGATTGGTTGTAACCGGTCTGGGATTGGTTGTAACTAGTCTGGGACTGGTTGTATTTAGTCTCGGATTGGTTGTATTGGTTGTGGGCTTGGCTGTATGTCTGTGGTTGGTTGTAACTAGGTTGTGTGTAACCTGGCGAGCTGTGTATGGTGTTTGAGAGATTGGAAACGTTTTGGGAGAGATTGGAAATGTTTTGTGTGAGGTTGTTTGCGTGGGAGTAGGTACTGTTTGGAGAATAAGTCGTGTTTGCGAAGCTGCTGGTAGGGCTTTTGAATCTGAAATAAATGTTTTAGGTCATTTTTTATGTAGAATAATGTAGTTAATAATGTAGAATATAATTTTGAAGTTCCCAAATAAGAAGTAAAACCAACTTTTCAGATAAATATTTGTTTACAGCAGTCCATCAGCCATTTTTGATGTCCCCACTGCTGGGGCACAGGCCTTCCTTATGGGTGGTAAGGAGGATGGGCCATAACCCACCACGCGGGCCCAATGCGGATTGGTGGGTGTTAACGACTGCAAATGCAGCCGGGACCAACGGCTTAACGTGCCTTCCGAAGCACGGAGGAGCTCGAGATAATAAACTTTTGGTCACCCATCCCATGACCGACCCTTGCGAACGTTGCTTAACTTCCGCAATCGCTGGGCCAGGCGCTAAACCACTGCGCCACCGAGCTCCTCCATCCATTATTGTATCAATACTTTACAGCAGTATTGATACAATAATGGATTTTTGAATGTATTAAACAAAGTTAGCTTAGTTTGGGTTATTCATCTCTTTAGTATAGTTTTACACTTAATAAAGTAGTTATTTTTACGTAAAAAAAGAATTTCATCCTAATCACTGCTAGCTGACTGTTATGTTAATAAATTTGTTTAAATTTCATAATAACTTCTCGTTTCATTAAAAAAAAGCTTTAAACCTACTTTTGTTACAAAGTGTTGTTGCAAAAAAGAAAAACTTTCGTATTATTTCGTTAAGATCGTTAAAATTTTTTTAATGGTAAATCGTTAAACAATTTGTTAATTTCCTATTAATGGATTCTTGTCCAGCTTTAGTCATAAGTAGTCATAACAAAAATGCTGTAACAAGCGCATTGGGCCGTTAGATAGTACCTGTTATGATAGTCACTACATAGCTAGTATAAAACCAAGTCACTTCCCGTTGTCTGTCCCTTTACAACTACGCAAGGGATTTTGTTGCAGTTTTTTTCATAGATAGAGTGATTCAACAGGAAGGTTTATATGTATAATACATGGTGTCAAATTCCATACTACACCGAAGCGAAGCGAGGGCGGGTCGCTAGTTATACAAGGTTATTTTTAGTTTATACAAAACCTCTCGTGGGGTTGATCAGACCATCAAACTGAACAACTTTCATTGTGGGACCAACCTTGAAATCGCGAAAAAAACCCAGCTGTTTCATACATTTCGATGGAGTAGGATTGTACTTTTATATGGAACAGTTGATTTTTTTATTAACTAAAAATAACCTTGTGTATAAGTTTGTGTGTGTACAAAAAACACGGGTAATATTTAGTAGGGTAGGTGTACCTGTGGTGTGCCCCAGGCGCGATCTCGACGTCTGTTTCGTCGCCGGAAGTGTCGGTGCGCAGCTTGTACTTGGCCTGGCGGATGGCGGTGAGGCGGCCTCGCGCCTCTTCCAGCTCCTTCTCGATACGAAGCACCTCCGACCTGGGAACAACATTATAATGTCTTTACAATGCGATTTTAACATTATAATATCTTGATGGATAAGACGAAAATTATGTGAAACGCCCATGTTGTACCCTCTCCAGTTCATGTTGGGAACACTACACTTGAAGTTGTTGACCATTACGTATACCTAGGACAGGAAGTCCAGTTAGGTAGGTCCAACTTCGAGAAAGAGATCTCTCGTCGAATCCAACTCGGGTGGGCAGCATTCGGAAAGCTTCGAAAAATCTTCGCGTCCGACTTGCCTCAGTGTCTCAAGACGAAAGTCTATGAACAGTGTGTGTTGCCAGTGATGACTTACGGCAGTGAAACGTGGTCGCTAACTATGGATCTCATAAGGAAGCTCAAGGTCACCCAGCGTGCAACGGAGAGAGCCATGCTCGGCGTTTCCCTGCGTGATCGAATCAGAAACGAGGAGATCCGCAGGAGAACTAAAGTAACCGACATCGCTCGAAGGATTGCTCAGCTGAAGTGGCAATGGGCGGGACACATAGCGAGAAGAACCGATGTTGGTTGGGGCGGGGCGGTTCTGGAATGGCGACCGCGCACCGGACGATGCTCCGTGGGTAGGGCCCCGACGTGAGGGGGAAGGTCGCGGGAAGCCAGTGGATGCAGGCAGCGCAGGACCGATCGTCGTGGAGATCCTTAGGGGAGGCCTATACCCAGCAGTGGGTGTCGTGCGGCTGATATGATGATGATGATGATGATGACAATGCGATTAAATTGGAAATCGCCAGTGTTTCGCTGCAACTTCACTAGAGATTGTTAACTCGTCATTCTCGTCAACGCCCGGAAAATGAGACACAATAGATTTTCTATTGTTGTCTGGTCGCCGGCGACCGCTCGGGCGTCGATGTGGCAAAGAGAAACCTTTACCGATTAAAATAAGTCGTTTTGTACCGCAAGCGCTCTAAAGTTAGACACTTCAGTTGTACATTGTTAAATAGAGCGTATACAGTCAGCGCCAATGCAGTCTAAACATCCAAGTTAATCAAGATCCTCGGGATACAAACCCGTACAGATTTCATGTGACCTCTCTCCACAACCGATGCATTGAATCGAGTCATCATTCCAACGACATATACCATGCTCTACTCGGCAATACAAATTATCTGAGCATTCAAACCTACTAAAATACTTAATTATTTGTCAAAAATCAACCTTATTTCAAGTAATTGAGGTGCACTTTCGGTGTTATTCCTAACCGACTTCACGCCTCTTCTGACCCCACGGTGGGAACCATTTGCATTTAAAAAAAATCCGGCCCAACCGACCCCTTGCTAATAATAACATCTCAACGGTTGGGAATAAACCCACTTTCATTTGTTCTGAGATAACAAATGAAAGTGCCCCTTTAAGTCTTCATATATATTATTTTGATATTTGATTTTTTCAAATGATTTAGTATTTTTGTAGGTTTGAATGCTCAAATAATTTTGCTGCCGAGTGTATATGACCAAAATTTACGTTGATTGACCATTGATGATGTGTTCAGATTTTTGAGGTATTTTAATCAATGATTCTTAGTTAGAGAAAGTTGTTAAATTTTATGGACTGAACGCATCCTGAAAGTTTGCCACATGATTAAAACCACCCTGTACAAAAGTACATAATATTATACAGTATAAAAATACAAACTCCAATAACAATTCGTTACTTAGCATCGATCTCCTGCGCGATCCCCCCCACCATGCGTCGGTTGAGCACCAAACTCCTCTCCCCCTCACAATATATGGCGTCCCCCGCTGCCCTAACCAGCCCGTCAGTGGATCTTATACTTACTAGCAAGTACCCGCGAAACGAAAGTATATGCAAACGTAGACACTGAAATGAACCTGGACGTGCGTCGCTTATCACCACGCACACTGAGTTTGGTGTGCAGGCGAGTTCCATAATATGTACGTGCCTTTGACAGTTCATCAACCTTTATACCTTTGGAATAAAAGTCAACATCCTGTCAAAAGTGTTAACATATTAATGAACTCGACTGTACTAGGTACGCACAACTGTTTGTCAAGCACAAAGTCCGTTGTAGTTGTAAGGCTAATCTAAGTGGGTACGCACCCCAATATTTTTTTATGCCGAATGAATTTACCCTATTTTTTTAACTACATTTTTGCAAAACTGTGGCGAAAGTTTTTGACGTTCAAAAGTGTTTATTACAACTTACGGAAAATGGTTTTGAATTTTGAATACAATGCCGTCTTCTAGTCGTCTAATGAGAGCAAATATGGGCAGCAAAAACTGCATTAAGTATAATCTTTTTTACGATCTCTTTTATACAATGGTTTTCATGGTGTCACTATTCCTTAAGTCCATATACATTTCTGTTTTTCTTGAAGTTGCTGTACGAAAAATTTTCAAAAACGGATAGAATTTTATTTCAAACTGGTTCTAAGCTAACGACAACCATCAGGCGCTGTTACCCTATCTAAAAAGATTTTCGGCGACGCGAAATTACTCTATCGAATTTAGCGTTTTTTTCTCGATATATGTTCGTGCTACCTCGGGTTAGAACGTTGGTTTTAATTCTCGTAAGTATTTGATTGTCGCTTGGTTATTGGTTAAATTATTATGAGAACACCATCGTCACTCAAATAATTTTAACAGAAACGGAGTCTTCATAATACGCGCAACGAATTCCCCACATTACGTATTGTTGATGCCAGCATAATGCGGTTGAGTGTGGTTAATATCTTCATTCCATTGCTTGGAGATATGTGTCTTTGTCTGTTTAGGCTTATTGTTTAGTTTGTTGACAAGAAAATTGAATAATTATTTATGCAAGAATTTGGTGATTATTCAGACTATCTAGGTAAGTATATGTTTATTGTTATTATGGTTTTACTAGCGGCCGCCCGCAACTTCGCCTGCGTGGACAGTTTTTTTACTGTCCCTCGGGAACTGTACGTTTTTTCTCGATGAAAGGTACTCTATGTCCTTTTATGTACCCATGACAACGTGTATGCAAAATTTCATGATGATCGGTTCAGAAGTTAAGACGTGAAGGCGTAACAAACAAATAAAGAAACGGATTTTCGCATTTATAATAAAAGTAAGTACTTAACTTCTAGCATAAATGTATATTTTAACTTTTAATTTAGTACAATAGTAGTTACAAATTGACAATTCTCACCTAGCATCGACGGACTAGCAAATACCCACGAAACGAAAGTATATCATACGTAGTCGCTGACTAAAGCTAGTTTTGTTATAAATTATGCTTCCTGACCTAGTGTAAATTGCATTTTACCTGCATCTAGCATGTAAATGTATATTTTAACCTTTAATTCAGTACAATATCATATATTCTCTGACAATAGTAGTTACAAAGTGACAATTCTCACCTAGCATCGATCTCCTGCGCGATCCCCCCCACCATGCGTCGGTTGAGCACCAAACTCCTCTCCTCCTCACAATATATGGCATCTCTCGCTGCTCTAACCAGTCCGTCGGTAGATCGTATGACGGCCGCGCCCGCTGCTTGCAAGCGGACCGTCGATTCTGATGAGGGGTCGGCTTTCACCTAAGTAATGGAATGTTTAGATTAAATATAGCAATATAGAGAGAGTAGTATATACAAATAGTGGGGAAAATTAAACAAATTAAAAACAACACCAAAAATCATCTAATAAAACCGTGCTAGGATCCGTCAAATATGTTTTTCACCTCTCCAGCACGAAAAGGGCGCTTTTGGCGCGTAAAAACTCGCAGCAAAATCGATTTTTGCTGCGAGCGTGAGGCAAAGTGCTTTTTTGATTTCTAACACCAACTTTTAAAATAATAAAAAAAGAAATAGAGTGACAAGGATGAGACTTGTAAAATTGATATGTGAGAAAAGGATAGATAGAGAGCTTTATGGTGTCATACATGGATTAAAAAGTAAAAAAAATAAAATGCACGGATATACCAAGGAGTTTTGAATAAGGATTGTTAAAAAAGAAGGTTGATAATTTGGAATAAAGAGTATGGACGAAATGAGGTCGCATGTATGAAATAAATATAAAATAAGAAAAATTTATGAAATTTATTAACAAATAAGTGTTTTATGACTATAAATAAATAAATAAGATGGGATTTTAATGAATTAGAGAAAAGCACAACATAATAATGTAAAACAAAACGGCGGGAATCTACTTTATGAATAAAATTTGTCAGCATAGGTTTGATCGAACTATTTTTGTGATAAATTACAAAAAATGAGTGCGTCCAACGATGAAGATAGTTGTTTAACTCCAAAATAGTTGAGTGAACAAGTTTCTATTGCTGAATTTAGCTTTTTACCAGGAAACTCACGTAAATTTTTTCTCGCTGGTAGAGGTGAAAAGTTGTATGTTTTACACGAGACCAAAATTTTGTTCTGCCTCGTGACTTTAAATCACTCACTGTGCTCAGTAGTCTATATTAGAATCACTCGCTACGCTCGTGATTCAATTCTAGACTACTTCGCTAGTTCGTGATTTAAAGTTGGCACTCGCAGCACAAATTGATTTTGGTCACTTGTATAACAAATAACTATTATTTCAATATAATAATAAGGGAAAAACTTGCTACTTAATCACAGATAGAGTAATTTTGGTATATCGAAATTTCTACGTTAATAATTATTTAGTTTAAATAAAAAAAACTGTGTTTATTTAATTTTAAATTACTGAAAAAGGCTGTTGTACGCAGTGACAAAAACCGCAGGGCATGTATGAAAAGATTGATGGATGTGAATGAAGCGAAAGAAGTGTGCAAGGATCGTAGCAGGTGGCGATCCATAGTCTCTGCCTACCCCCATGGGAAACAGGCGTGAGTGTATGTATGTATGATATTTTATATTACTGTAAAAGCAAAAAAGTATCATGAAGTTCGTAACAGGTTCGTAACTTTACAGTCACTAATATAAAGCACGACCTTTCGAACACGAACGTCTAAGATTGTAAAAGTACAATAAAGTTATAAAGCCTTGGCCAAATGTATTAGCCACTCTACTTTTTTCCCTACTTACTATTTTAAACGATGTTTTTTCAAATAAACCAAACCAATATTTATTATTAAAATAATCAATATTTAGTTGGACCACCTCTAGCCTTTATTACTGCAGCGATTCTTTTGGGCTAATTAAAAACAAGCTTTTTGCAGTCCTCCGTCGTTATTCGCCTCCATTCTTGTTAAATGGCTACCTTTAAGGCAGCTTTGGACTTAATGGGATACTCCTAGATCTTGCGTTTCAAAAGACCCTACAAATACTCAATGGGTTTGAGGTCTGGGGATTGGGCAGGCCAGTATAACTACACTAGTATAGTTACCTTGCAGGCGACCAGGAGATGCGCGGTGGAGGCGGCGACCTGCCTCGCGCTGGATATGAGCCTCTCTTCCGTACAACGCTTTGCACGAGGGCATTGGCCGCCTCGACTAGGGCACTAGGTACTATAGTTACCTTATTGGTGGTAGAAATTCAGCCACAGGAAAAATCTACATAAAATTTTTAGGAACACAAATGGAAGCTTGAAATCCGGATCACGATTCTACGTAAATTAAGTCGGAAAATAATCGAGTGTATTGTTCGGTGTTTGATGTTGTGTGCGTGTATTGAGTATGTATTCATTTTTTTTTACTTCTCTGTTGATCTGCTCTTGATTGCTCTTTTCTGATGTGTTAATCTTGCTCAGGCTGTAACATTGCAGTGACTATTAACTGAAGTCCTGCATAGACTATAATGTGCTGTAATAATAACGAATTTCAATATACCTTGCAGGCGACTAAGAGATGCGCGGTGGAGGCGGCGACCTGCCTCGCGCTGGATATGAGCCTCTCCTCCGTAGCAGCGCCTTGTACTAGGGCGTTGGCTGCCTCGACGAGGGCATGCGCGGCGCCCGCGACGAGGCGCGCGGCGGACACGAGGCCTTCCGACCATTGCCCGTCGTCGGACGAGGCCGCGGGCCGACGGGCCACTTTGCCCTAACACAAATAAATACAATAAAATTTTACAAAGTACAACTTTAGAAACAAAGTACAAATTTCATTGCCCTCCACCACAGCCTTCTCTATTATTCTACAAGCCATGCTATTAGGTTTGGCAACGTTGCGCGTGAACCTATAGGCCGTTGATTTAAGATGGTCAAAAATGCACTATGACTTCTAGTAAACGGCGTTTTTTTAATTTGTCGTAGTTGCAATTTGTGTCATGTGATTTGTGTCAAATCGGTTCACGCATAGTACCGAAATGCGACGTTGCCAAACCTAATAGCATGGCTTGTAGACAATAGAGAAGGCTGTGCCTCCACCCATTTAGAACATCATTTTGCTGACGTGAAAAACAAAACTTCAAAGAAACTTCTCTCTGCTCCGCCAACGATCGACCGAGCAGTGATTTGATGATGGCCATCCAGGGAGTGAATGGAGGAGATTTAGAATTCAGATCTCTACACACACCCAACTGATCATAATAATTTCATAATTTATTTATTGCATAAAAACATGGTACAATTAGGTTTTACAAAATAACAATAGTCTCACATATTTTACTGTTGGACAGCATGCAGTATTTTAAATTTAATTTTATAATGAGTTACATAGATGCCTATAGATTATCATAATATTCATTATACATTTCAGTAGTCAATATTAATTTAAATATATATTTTACATATTATATTATTCAGTCGTCATAATATTCTTAATCTAGTTAGGTATTTAAAGTTGTTACGTAAACTTGTCCTTGAAGAACTCTGCAAGTGAGTAAAAGCATTTTTCTATTAGTATTTTATGAAGTCGCCGTTTAAATAGAACTAGTGGAAGTGACTTCAATGCCTCGGGTAATTTATTGTATATCTTTACTGACATTGAAATGCTATTTCTTCTACATATCTCAGATCCAAAGTCTGTTATGCATAATTTGTTTGGATACCTAGTGTTAAAAGTACAACAATCTTTTTTAGTTTTGTAAAGCTCTGGATGCATTTTAACAAATACACATATTTCGAAAATATACAAACATGTTACTGTTAACAGCCCATAGGATTTGAACAAAGGCCTGCAGGAAACCCATGAATTAACATCCGCAATGGCAAATCCGCAATCCGCAATGGATCTGATCAACATTCAAAAAGATGTAAGGATATGTTTAAAAATACCGCAAAATAAACATAAAATAAAAATGTATAGAAATCCTAAAATTGAAAGCTCTGATCGTTATACTTCATAGAATACTAATCAAATCAGTTGGATAATATGTATTATGATCTCATAGTTGTCATTGTGAGAGATAGACTTTTGAGAAGTTGTCTTTTTGCGAAGTTGACATTCTGAGAAGTTGACCTTATAAGAAATGTGAATTATTTGTCCGGTTGACATTATGAGCTGAAAGGGAACGAATCATTGTGATAATAATAGTTGCAACACCGCTCAAGTACGAAAACTGATTACAGTAAACACAAATTCTGGTCCCTTTTTATTATCAAAATAAACTTATTTTCACTCAATTTCACTTAAAAATACACTAAAATTTATTATTTTCGGAACAACAAGTAGTCATCAAAACAGGGATAGCGGAATAAAGACTTAAGCTGTGTTCTACATTTTTTTATAATAGGTCTTCACCTATGAAATTGCCGTATTGCAGTACAGACTTTTTCAAACAAAAAAAGTTTTGATTGGCTATGAATTCTAAATTCAAATTAATTTTGTTTTAAAAATATGACATTCTATTTACAAAATCAGACTTTTATTTATTGATTAGCGTTGTATTTTCATTACATTTCAACATTTTTCCTCATAATGGATACTTCGAAATTTCGTGTAATTATGGAATATGAGTTCCGTCGTGGCACCAACGCGGCACAAACGACACGTAACATCAACGACGTTTACGGAGAGAACTGTACAAACGAACGTACAACCCGTTATTGGTTTGCTCGGTTCCGTTCTGGGAATTTTGACTTGAAAAATGAACCTCGTGGTCGTCCGGAAACTTTGGTCAACAATGATGAATTAAAGGCGATTGTGGAAGCAGATGAATCGCAATCTACAGCTGAGCTGGCAGCAGCTTTTGATGTTAGCATCAAAACAATATTGGTCCATTTGCGACAGATTGGCAAGATAAAAGAGCTTGATAGATGGGTGCCCCACTGCTACTTCACGACAACGCGCGACCCCATACTGCACAACAGACCGTCTCTAAGCTGCATGAGTTGGGTTTGGAAGCTCTCCCTCATCCGCCATACTCACCAGATCTTGCGCCTACCGACTATTACTTTGTCCAAAATTTGGACAACTTTTTAGCGGGAAAAAAATTCAATTCCCGAGAGGCAGTACAAAACGCCTTTGAAGAGTTTGTTGTCTCCCCGTCCAGCTGATTTTTTCAAGAAGGGCATCCATAAACTACCACAGCGTTGGCAAAGATGCATTGATTGCAGGGGTGATTAGTTTGAATAAAAGAAATAAATAAGTTCGAAAAAAATACTTTAACTTTTTTCAAACAAAACGGCAATTTCATAGGTAAAGACCTAATATATCGTGTTCTTATAGGTGGATAAGAATAGATTGCCATTAATAGGTCAATGCGCGCTAAAAAGCTTTATACAATAAAATCAAATATGAAAACAGCCAAAAATTGGCTTACGCGGTGTTGTTATATCGGATCATTCTGAATTTACCTACCATTTAGAAACATGTGTCGAATTTCGCCACAAATTTTGGTCATCCCATACTAAATCGATCAGGTGATCTCTTCGATTTGTATGGGTAGTCGATTTTTTTTATATATTTGGCCATGTGTTCCTTAGAGAAAGTTTGTTCAGTTCCATGGACTGCACACATCCTCAAGATTTTGATAGAGAATATAAAATGACCTTGTATTACCGACGATTTCGAATTTTTTTCTAAAATGCCACAAACGCTTGAGTCACCAGTAAATACCTGATCGATGAGCTCCCTCTGCGCGGCGGAGGCGGCGCGCACCAGCGCCGACGTGGCGGCTATTATGGACTTGGCCGCCTCTAGGATCATCTCGTCGAAGTTGAGGGTCTCGTCTGCTTCCTGGCGAAATTTATTAACGTGAGGAAATTGTTATAAAAATACGTACTTTGTGTTTTTGACATTAAACAAGATGCGCAAAATATTATGTTGTCAGAAAAGCCTCTCGGAAAAAATGCTGTTTTCATTGTACGTACACAAAGACATTACGTTTACGCAATCTCAGGACAAACCAGGCCATAGTGAGCACTTAACTGCAGTACAGTAGTGATATCTAGAGATCAGATAACTGATTATCTAATTAAAAACCACCTAGCGACTGGTTGCAGTTCACAGATGATCGTGATCCATTGCTACTTCTTTTTGGGTAAAAAAAAACATACCAAGGAAAAGTGGCAATGTATGTCAAATGCAACCGGTCGCTAAATAGTTTCTTTTTAGATAATCAGGGTGCGGATGCATTAACCAAAAGTCAATTGTTTGCCAACATCATTATTAAGGAAGCGGCTTCTTGAAATATTACAAAAAAATATTATATTCTCATGAGGTTTAATATGTCTTGTTACAATGTAATACGATGGTGTTTGCTTCTTAAAAAATCACTAACAAGAAAAGTAGGGAAAAGCAACTTTTTACGTTTGTAACAGGCCAACTGGAATTTGTGCCAATCTCACGGACTTCTTATACACTAAAATTGTTTAATCCGGCAGGCTGATTATCTAACCAAAAACTATCTAGCAACCGAAATAATTTTATTACGGAATCTTCGCTGTCAAACTCAATTTCATACCAGCGATCGAGTTCTTGATAGTGCTGCCTGAAGCGAACAACCAAAGAACTAACAAAAACGAGCACATATGTAAGGAAATGCTCCAAAATTCGAATTATCTAACTCGGTAACCGCGACGCGACCGCGATGACTTCGCGATTTCTTCTGTCAAACGGTTTGACAACGACGATTCCGTAATTATTACTGGTCGCTAAATGGTTTATAATTAGATAATCAGTCTGCCGGAATCCTTGGATTTTTATTTTAATAAAAAAGTTATGAACTTGCGAACGCGCAACAAAACAAATGGACGAGTGTTTTCGAAAAAATCCAGATAGGCGTTTCTGTCTGCAACACATATTTTGTAATCATGTTATCAACTATCAGAGAAAAGATAACGTGATAGAAGAAGATTTTGTTTGAGTTTGACATGTTTGCAGGGCGATTTAAAACGGGATTTGATTGGCTTCAAATCACATTGAAATCATCAGTCTGTTAATAGGGAATATGCATAAGTCACCGATTTTGATAAAATTGGGCTTGATCGCTTCGGACACGTATAAAAACATGATGGAACAGGAAAATAAAAAAATATGATGTATTATTTTAGTTTTATCACACGATGAAATCAGGGAAAAATAATGATATTTTTTTCACTTTCGAATATAATGAACTTAACAGTCAGATAGAATATCGAATAAGAAATCATTTTTTGTATGACACATATGTACTTAAACGCAAAATTTAGGGAAATAATTGAAAATTCTTGGCTAACTTCATAGTAAACGCGCGCCTGAAACGTGACATGTGACGTCATATATGATATATCATGTCCATTTTGTATGGAGCGTTTTCGGCGGTTGCTGCTGCGTGCTAACTTCAAGTAACTATATCACGAGAAAAAAACGCAAGCAAAAAGTTTTAATATTACAGTTGATTTTCTCGCGCACTGTACTTTTGATTTTGATAAAAAAAAAATTGATGCATATTCCCTATTGGAAGTAAGTCAATATATGATCTTAACATGCTCGCGACATTGGATCGGCCGTGGGTTTCATAGTCTCTCTTGCTGTAGTAATAAGGTCGATAGTGCCTCGGTCGCTGTGTAATATGTTTGATTCCTGGGTGATATGCAAACAACCAAGAATATCAAACATATCTCAGCGACGCGAGGCATGGCTTCGTCTCTGCTCTTCTTGTCGCTTCTTGTTTTGTTCTTCATTTCGTGTAATCTTCTTGTCGCTTCTTGTTTCGTTCTTTTTTCATGTATTGATTTCATTTAAGGTGCTCCCTCACCAGGAGCATTCGCGTGTAATGTAACATTATAGATTCGTCTTTGAGCATTACATTACAATAATACTTCCCTGACTGACGAGCATTCGCTCGGTTCTCCTCCTTCACTGATGTAATGCTCAAATCTGTAGCGTTACATTACACGCGAATGCTCCCGGTGAGGGAGCACCTTTATATTTCATACAACTAAGATATATTTTTGCCAATTGCATTAAAAAAAATGTACATTGGTGTCGATTCGGGTGGCATAACTAAATTGACAGGACTAAATTTAATTTTAGTGTTGTAATGTTTTTGTGTTTTCGGATTCGATAAGAAAGAAAAGTATACAAAACTAAATTTAGTTTAGTCCTGTCAATTTAGTTAATTCGTTGCCTTATTACATTATTTAGTTGATATTTCTTACAGAACTAAAAACAATACGAAGTTATTATAAGGAAGGTATCTTGGCAGAGTAATTAATGCAATTTTTTTAAAGCACTATTTTACAAATTTAAATTACTAAATACTAGTATGATCTTAAGATAGCTTTCAATGTTAAGGGGCGGTAATAGGAAAACATGGTTTGCGCGGGCCATTTTATTATATAGAAAACGTAAACTTGTAGCCACCAAAAAATCTTACGACAAGCTAAAGAGTTGCTCTACTTGCTACAAACATAAGATTGTGTATAAACCTAACAGATGATTGTAGAAAAAAATCTGAATATCATCAAAAGCGCTTGTCGCGGGCCATATTTTTGGCGTAAATAATAGCGGAAACGTATTGAATTCTACATCAAAATACACTTTAACGTACTGTGCAGTTACTCCAATAACTATTTTTCAAGAAAGATATTTGTGCTAAAGATAATGATGAAAAAACAACGAAAAACATCGAAAAAGTGGAGTAGTGAGGTTATTTTCCATACTCTTTACACGTAAAGAAAAAGACAGAGACAAATGATTTCGCGTAACGGAGCCTTAAGAGTGGTTTATAAATACGGGCTTAATTCGACGTACCTTGACGGCTTTCCTCGGCCGCAGCGCGTCCAGTTTCCTAGCGGCCGCGTCGATGGATGCCGCAGCGCCCAATAGCTCACTTTCGGCTATCACGGTCGGATCGTCCGGATCTACCCAATCGGAACCTGGGGGCAAAAGACAATGCCATTTATTGGCCCAATTTTCTTTAAAGTATGGTAAAACTTGTTTCCAAGTATAGATTTTAAGTGCGAAACACACCAGATGCGTAAGCGTGCACGTGCACGTAGACGTACCATGACGTTGTAATGTCGAAAACTTTATGAGACATGGCACACCGCTTGCGTAACGTACGCGTGCACGTAGACTAATGAGTAACCCTACGCTTTGCAACTCCCATGAGACAAACAGGTTCCGTACCGGCTAAGGCATCGAACTTCGAAAAGTCTGCCGAGTTTCAAATAAAAACTCAATTGGGTCAAAATGGTGAGCCCCAATTCATGATGTCACATGAACAATGATATCTTTCAAATAACTTAGACAAATAGTACAGTACGAAATTCCTTTACTTCGATTTCTCTGTTTTAAGTTGAAGCTCGGCAGATCCACCGAAGTTCGAAAAGTTAGCCGGTACGGCCCCAGGCTGCGTACCTATGCAGAGCGGAACGCATTGATGCGTGCAATAATGACGTTGTGTTCAATGGTATTCCCTATTGGACGTCACACCTAACCGAACAAGTTTGAACACGCACGTAGCTTTGCTGCGTGTCACTACGCGCGTGACTACGCAGCCGCTGTGCTCAGGTCTTTATAATTAGGCTTGACTTTTACTAAGGCACTAAATAAATCTATCCCAGTGCAAAAAGTTATGATTCACTATAGCCGGAAATGTTCGTTTATCTACACTCACAACGTAATGTTCCAAATATGAATTCAAAAAAGGTAATATAAATACGCACTTTATTTTCGTGGATAGGTAAAATTAAAAAATAAACTCATTACGATGCAGTCAACTGCATCATAAAATAACTTTTTTTCTCATTACGATACAGGGCAAATCCAAAAAGAAGCCAGTGCCGTAACATTAAAAAAAAACAACGATATTTTCCCACATATTTTCATTGATTTAAATGCACTCTATGGTAATCGATGACTTAGTGCGATTGCACTGATCTCTTTTTTTTTCTAATAGAATGCGCGCCATTTCTAAAGCATTTCAATTAAAGTTTTTATTTCAATTTTTACATTTTGTTATACTTACTGAAATTTGTAGGTTTTTTATTCTTGCTTTAAAATGTGAAAAAATGGACTCTGCCCAAGGAAACGACTTATTACAAGGTAGGTACCTAGCTAATACAAACAAAGTCTCTCTCTCTCTTTTCTAACGTTGATCTTTTATTTAGTAGGTTCAATCCCAAATGTATGAGTGTAGATAAAGTAGTGTATGAAACTGCACATAACTAGGTATTAAAACACTCGTGTGATACTATTAAAAACCTCGCCTACGGCTCGGTTTTTAAACACACACTCGTGTTTTAATACCCCTCTTTATGTGTCAGTTTCATAAACTACTATTATATTTTCTGGCTTCAGTGCATTTATAAAGCTGCAACTTCACTCGATGTATGGCAAGAGAAAATTTTATTGATTAAAATGCGTCGTTTCAAACGACGTATTTTATTAATCTTTTTTTAATTTAATCTACATTTAATCTATCTTTTTAGTAATTTTAAGCTTACCGTACAAACAAAACGACTCGTTTTGTACCGCAAGCGCTCTGTAGTTATTCACTTCAGTTGTACATTGTTAAATTAATAACATGAGTGATTAATATGCTGAGGTTATTTTTTAACTTGACGATTATGTGCGTAATAAAATAGGAAGAAAAAAGTTACAAGGTCTCCTGCTTAGAGTTTGCAAGCTTATGCCATAGCTTCTATGACATTTACATGTGCTGCCTAGACTGAATATATGATTTTGAATTTGTTACTTTTATTTTGCGCTCTTGATAATTGGTAATAAATACCAGCACTAAAAATATTTGCATGCCTACACTCATAAGGTATAATACTGTTGATCCACATTGACTATACGCTCCATAGACATAGAAAAATTTTCGCTACGCTCAAGAAGACCAACAAAGCGTGGAAAAGAGAAGTTAACATTATACGGACACGGTCTGTGAAAACAAAAGACAAAGAAGTGACAATGTGCCAACAGCCAACATTTTTTACAGTAAGAGCCCCTAGCGTCCCGCCTTGCAAATGAGCAATCACAGTTTATTTAAAATATTTGTTAATCCTTATTAGAATTTCAAATAAAGGTATCGTGGAGCCATGGTGTCTTGTGCTCTAAGTAATTGTGATGTGATAAAAATAAACAATCCAAGTAATAACACTTGAGGTCCCGGGTTCGATCCCCGGCTGGGTCAATGTAGAAATAGTTATTTGTTATACAAGTGACCAAAATCAAATTGTGCTGCGAGTGGCGACTTTAAATCACGAACTAGCGAAGTAGTCTAGAATTGAATCACGAGCGTAGCGAGTGATTCTAATATAGACTACTGAGCACAGGTGAGTGATTTAAAGGCACGCGAGGCAGAACAACATTTTGGTCTCGTGTAAAACATACAACTTTTCACCTCGACCAGCGAGAAAATTTTCACGTGACTTTCCTGGTAAAAAAGCTTAATTCAGCATTAGAAACTTGTTCACTTAACTTTTTTGGAGTTAGACAACTATCTTCATCGTTGGACGCATTCATTTTTGTAATTTATCACAAAAATAATTCAATCAAACCTATGCTGAAAATTTTTATTCATAGAGTCATTAAAGTAGATTCCCGTCGTTTTGATTACATTGCGTTGTGTTTTCCTCTTATTCATTAATATTCCGTCATATTTATTTATTTATAATCATAAAACATACGTATAATTTGTTAATAAACTTCATTAATTTTTCTTATTTCATATTTGTTTCATACATGTGACCTCATTACCTCCATACTCTTTATTTCGAATATTCAACCTTCTTTTTTAACAATCCTTATTTAAAACTCCTTGGTATATCCGTGCGTTTTATTTTTTTACTTTTTAATCTGTGTATGACACCATAAAGCACTCTATCTATCCTTTTCTTACATATCAATTTTACAAGTGTCATCCGTGTCACTTTATTTGTTTTTTCTTTATTATTTTAAAAGTTGTTGTTAGAAATAAAAAAAGCACTTTGTCTCACGCTCGCAGCAAAAATAGATTTTGCTGCGAGTTTTTACGCGCCAAAAGCACCCTTTTCGTGCTGGAGAGGTGAAAATGAACTTTTCAATATTGTCTCAGGTCTGGGTGTGTGTCATACCATCGTTGTTTCTGATTTCCATAACACAAGTGCTATAGCTAGTTACTTTGGGATTGGAGCAATGTATGTGATGTTGTCAAATATTTATTTATTTATTTATAATAAAGTCATATTTTATGTATGTAAGTCATATTTTACGTATCTCATATATAATGTATACATTCGTTTTTCGGATCACCTGTTTATTGACATTGTTGTTCTTTGGCATTCTATTTCCATGATACGGTCTAACTCTGTCTGTACATGGTATTATGCAAATAAAAAATCTTATTCTTATTCTTACCTTTGAGTGTCTCGGCGGCGGCGATGATGTCGGCGACGGCGTGCGCGACCCGGCGCGACAGCTCGGGGAAGTGCTGCCGGTCGCCAGTACTGACGGCCGACAGCACGGCGGACAGTAGCTCCCGGTACGCTGTGGCGGCGGCGGCGCCGGCTTCTATCGTGCGGTGCCGAGTTTCGGTGCTTTCTGCTGTGTAAGCTGCCGCCTGGAGGAAATTCCGCAATCATTATATCGGGTCATTCTGAACTTACCATCCCAAGGATGTGTCCAGTCCATGAAACTAAACAACTTTCTCTAAAAACATGTGTCGAATTTCGCCACAAAATTTTGGTCATCCCATACTAAATTGATCACGTGATCTCTTTGATTTGTATGGATAGGCGATTTTTTTTTACATATTTGGCCATGTGTTCCTTCGAGAAAGTTGTTCAGTTTGATGAAATGACCACATCCTCAAAATTTGGATGGTGAATACTAAATGACCCTATATTGAGACAGGCCAGTGACCACTCCGCACTTTAGGCACAACTTGGAGTGACTCGGACACTCCATACAACCGCCCCATTATAAACAGACTCGTCTGCGTGGACAGTTTTTTTCCTATCCCTCGTGAACAATTATTTTTTTCGGGATGAAAGGTACCCTATGTCCTTCTCTGTACCCCTGACAACGTGTATGCAAAATTTCATGATGATCGGTTCAGTAGTTAAGACGTAAAGGCGTAACAAACAAATAAACAAACAAACGCCAACTGCCAGTGGGAATGGGTCTGCTTCTGTCTGCTTGTATTAAGGGCGTCCTATAACTCGTATATAAAAGATCTGTTTTATATTGTCTGTATGTATGGCACTTCTTACTCAAAAAATATAATTCTTAATAGCTTACCTTGTTTTGATTTATTTAATTGCAATATTTTTACTTTCTATAGTCAGTAGTTTAGTGAAAGACCTATGAAAAGCTTTTGGATATACATTTTCAATTCGATGCCTTAACATAGGTAGTCTTAGTATGTCATGCTCTCTTTAATCATTTCTGCGGTGGTGTTGTATGAGGCTCAAATATGGTTGAGCGAAGAGATGGCTGGTTCATGCGTCATGTTCGGGAACTGGTGCTGCCAGTGGGAATGGGTCTGCTTCTGACTACCTATCTTAATGCATATTGAATTGTATGTTTTTCTTTTATTTTTATTTATTGTAACAGCCTAGACTGAATAACAAGTTCAAACTTTGAATTTAGCTTAAAATCTGTAAATTGATTAAGAAATTTGAAACTCATTAAGAAATGAGCTAATTCAATAATGTTATTTATTTGTTAATCTTTGTTAATATAAAGTCTGGAAACGATATACATATTTGTTGCGCCCATTTTTCTTGTCAGTTAAAAGACGTCATAATGGGTGGCAGGGTAAAAGAATTGACGATTTAAAAATGCTTATTATGTGAGCTTATTTAAATAAAATATATTTCACTTTCACTTTCAACGGACTTTCACATTTATAATATTAGTAAGTAAGGATGAAGTTACGACGACGCATTGCATCCTTACTAATATTATAAATGCGAAAGTCCGTTTGTTTGTTAGTTTGTTACGCCTTCACGTCCTAACTACTGAACCGATCATCATGAAATTTTGCATACACGTTGTCAGGGGTACCGAGAAGGACATAGGGTACCTTTTATCCCGAAAAAAAGTATAGTTCCCGAGGTATAGCAAAAAAACCTTTCCACGCAGACGAAGTCGCGGGCGGAAGCTAGTTGAATATAAAAACAAGTAGACAGTCAACAAACACAATTAAATGAGCACACGATTCGGCACACGAACTCGCGGGGTGAGGTGAGGTTTTTGATTCTGGGGCGGGGCGGAGAGTGTCCTTTGTGTACGTAGTACTTATATCTATTCTGTGCTTTAGTTATGAATCTATAAATACGCGGCGGGCTCGACCACGTTAACTCGATACTCACTCACGCGCTCGGACTAATTAAAACATAACAAGTCGTGTTGTGTTTAACTTAACAAAATAACAGTTATTTTATCATTTACTATGAAACAGAGGCAACTACAAGGTGAATACTACGATCTGAATTGCACTTTATTGTGTCGGAGCAAAGGTCGCTATTTATTTAAAGTACTATGCGGCGTGCTGCTTCTGTACTTGTACTATTAGTTATTCTGTGACATTGCGCCGAACTATCTAAACATTGAATAGCAACCCTGACAAGAAATGTCTAGTTACCTTGCAAGCTCGCAGTAAATCAAGTACAGTCCTCCTTCCAAGGTTGGCAGCGGCTGTCAATTGGTCCTGTTTGTTGGCATTTCCGGCGGCGACAGCCCTAGCAGTTGCTGACGTCATCTGTCGAGTGCAGCGGACTAACTCCTCTGCGGTTGCTGTGCCTTTGGGAGGCGTATCGGATAGCAACACCTGAGAAACATACGAAAATTAGCAAAAAAATACAAAAGGCATGTAACGTTTTAGTATGGAGCCTGGCATACCTATTCGGAAATTCATCGCAACTGATGAAACTAGTTTAAATCGATAGGAAACGTCAAAAAAACATGAATTATTGAATGTCCAATTGTCTTTAAAAGTATACTTTCGGAGATATTATTGGGACTTAATTAGGGAATTCGATCCCGGCTCTTATTTCTGATCCCGGGATTTCAGGATTACACTTAGCCAATCCCGGGATCCCGGGATTATTTCGGGATTGAAGATTAAAATGAAAAATATATAAATCTTACAAAAATCGGCTCTATAATCAATAAATGAAAATAGACAAAATAAACGTAATTAAGATTTGGTCAAAAATCGACGTCCTTAATCAAAATTTTAACAGAAACCAAGATATTTTACGTTACAATACACACCTAGTTAATCTAATCACTCTAACTAATAAAAGTGAGAGTCAAACTAAGTCTAACAACTTTGAGTGGTTAGTTTGACACTTTTTATATTACAGGTATTATTTTTCAAGAATGAATAGATCTCTTTAAATTTCAATAAATGGAAAAAACCTTTATCTAATAAACTATGCAAATAAAGATAATTGACAAAACCTCTCTTAACATCGAGCAAACAGACGGATTTATTATAAAAACCTAGTTAGTATTTAGGTAGTAAAGTTTCTTAGCAAAAACTGATTAAAAATTATTTCATCAGTCACAAAATGTCTCATTTCAAAACTAATCTTGAAGAATGTTCATACATTTTTGTTCAGTAGCAGTAAAACTGAAGTATATCCATCACATAACCCAGTAAGAGTTGCTTATCTATCATTTAAGTTTAAAATAAAAGAAGTTTTTTTCCAAAAAGGCATTGCGAACCCGCTGGGTTTGCCTGGAATGCTGCCTGAATGAAATAAAGAAGGTTTTCTTGTAGTTTATGTCAAAAATGATAGGCATGCAATTATATTGAGAGCACTGGCACTGAGCGTTTAGCTTCACACACTATATTTTAAAACTTTTTAAAGTGAATTAACCAATCCTAAAAATTCCGGGATTAGGAAAACTTAATCCCGAAAATTTCGAGATTGAAAAACGGTCGGGATCAGAATCGATCCCGATCGAATCCTCTAGACTTAATACACTTCAATTTGCAACTCCAGACTATTTTGCTCCGAATATCTCCGAAAGTATACCATTTTGCGACAATATGGCAATCAATAATTTGTGTTTATTTTGACGTTTCCTATCGATTGATACTAGTTTTATCAGTTACGAAGAATTTCCGATTTTTCAAAATGGCAGGTATGTCAAAAAGGTTACAATGGTCTTTAACTTAAGTGGTATATTTCAGAATAGCTTTCCGCCCGCAGTTTCGTTCGCGTGGACTACAGGTAATATCGAGCGGGCGCAGACCCATGCCCACCAATGGGATAAAAGTAGCCTATGTCTTTCTCCAAGGTCCCATCTATCTCCGTACCAAATTTCATAAAAATCGGTTAGTTTAGGCGTGAAAGCGTAATAGACAGTTACTTTCGCATTTATAATATTAGTAGGGATAAGCGGATTGTCAGATAATTTCATGAGAATCCTGTTGTATTTTTTTTTTATTAAACCAGAAGATAGATGTATATCCCATGAGACAGACCATCTCTGTGTTACGCCTCGATAACAGAAAGTACAGCACCTAACGTTCGAATGAATTCAATACGCTGTTGAACTAACCTATGGCGGATCAGAAATTACTTCGCATAAAGATAGAGAAACACTACCAAGCTGTTATTCCAAAATCATCATTTAAAATAAAGCCCCATTCAAACTTTATGACTTATGTGAACATAGCGCGAGAGAATGCGCAGAACACAAATTCGATTTAAGTGTGTGAGAAAGATCTGTAGTGGGGCACGGCTACGCGAATAGTAGCTAACTTCATAGAAGTCATAAAGTTTGAATCTGGCTATACCTATGTTAAAATATAACTGCAGACAATGTATTACACGCACGTTAGTTTTTAGATTAACATTTAAAAGTGTCTGAAATCAATATTATTTATTCGGGTGATTTGACTTTTCCATTCTCCAAAATAAAATAAAAATTGACTACTGACAGCTCCATATAGTTCAGTTCAGTTGCAATAAATGCGCTAAAACTTTAAAGATACCCAATTATTTACATACCTCGATCTCCTGTGAGATTGCTTCGATAGTAGACTCCAGAGCCCTGGAGCCGCGCGTGTGCTCATCCTCCACCGCTTTGACCGTCTTCAGCAGTGACGTCACGTTGGTCACCATTACCTGTCCAAAGATAAACATTCGTCACACATCTCTTGTCAAGTATAATGGAAGGAAGGAGGCATTCCATCGCTCTGTTTCTTTCTATAGATCTTTCTAAACGTGTTATGATATCTTTATTTTTTAATTCTAGTGTTAAAATATTGATGTAATTGGGTGAATCTACAGGCATTTTGAACGCCGTCACTATCCTCAGCATATTTTAGTAAGATTTTCATAATTTTAGGTAAGAAAATTCTGTCCTCGTGTTCAGTAACGAGAATAAGTTTCAAACGAGTAATATTTGATAAGCAGCAAAGGTTTTATTTTTTTTAATCTATCATGACAAATTTTATGTTGCGGAAAGTGACGGCGTTCTAAACGCTTGGAGATTCACCCACTTCCATTAAAATATTAAGAGAAAGAGCGATGACATACTTCCGAAATGGCTTATAGCCACGGCTCGAGCCAAAGGCGAATAGAGGTATTTTGATTGTGTCGCCTACAGGATAATAATTTGGTTTTCCAAAAAGATGCAAAGAAAAACTCGACTCGACTTCCGCTTAAATATGGGAGGTTGTGGCACCTCGCTATTTTTATAACACAAGTGCTTTAATTACTTATCTTGGGGTCGAGGCAATGTAATTAATTTGTCCAATTACAGAATCATTATCAGTACTTACACACTGAATTGAAAAAAATATACTTATAATAAATATTTAAAGCAGCTAAACTTGCAATAGACTGTACAGAAAGGAAATAACAAACACAACAGGAATAGACATAACATAACAGGAAATTAGTTATAGAAAAGTTAAATTAGAACCTCATTTTGATTTACAGTTAAGGATGCTCTCTATTTTACAAGGTAAAATAGAGACCTATGTTCCGCGGAAGACACTAAAGATATTTAATATAATAGAAATTATAAATAAAAAGGTATAATTTTTATACGGTGACTATTTAGCTGAAAATTCTTAAATAGCCAATCAAAATACATCTATCCGCCTATTCCTAAATTAACCCAATGAATGGTGTCGTCTTAAAGACATCAGCTAGTGAAAATTCCCTTGATGATATAGTTAAAAAAAGCTCAGGGTCGCCAACTAAATTAGGGTTAAGCTCCACCCGCAATTTTCCATAGCTCTATCTCTTTTCCTCACACAGAAACATTATTAATTAGAGCGAGAAAACCACTCGGCCGCTTGCACGCTCTTCGTCATCGGTGAGCCGGTCGTCGTATTCTCGCTTTAGCGAACCATGTTTCTGAGCGACGGACGGAAAGAGAAAGCTATAGAAATTTGCGGATACGGATGATCCCTTATAGCTTATCCCTTAGTCTTTAAAATTATATGACAGAGAAAAAAACTCCCAAGTGCGGTCGACAAAAGCATCATGCTATAGCAGGAAACCCAGAAGCTTTCAAAAAAGTTTTTTTTATGATAAAAAAACAATGTGAATAAAACGTTAATAGGATTTTTAACTTCAATAACACGTTTGTTTTCACGAACACGAAATAACGACTTCATTAATCCTATTAACATTTCAATCTAATGTCAATGGAAAATAGATATAATAAGAAGCGTCAATAAATCATCAATATGTACGTCAATATTGGACCTTAAAAGCGGTATAGAAAGAAAGCTTGTGGCTTTGTTACGGTGACGAAGGAAGCTTGCATTACCGAAACCATGGGCTTGTCGGATCCGTCAGGTGTTTAGTGTGTTAGCATGCCACGCGGACATTGAACATTGATACTAAACACAGGTCTAGCGAGGAACGATGACAGATGGTTGCTGCTGATGTTTTAACACTTAAATGCCTGTGATTGCTATAGAAAACGTGTCTAAGACTGACTTAATCGGAGACTTATAATTTGTATACCATTTAAATAGTGACTCACAACTATAGTAGCTTATAGACGCCTGTAACATCAGGGTTATATAAGGAGACTTTTCAAAAATAACAACAAATATGACAATTCCCATTTATAAGTTGAGAATTTTAGTACCGTTATTCAAATTCTTTCAATTCAAAAACCATCCAAGAGTTTAGTAATGGAAAAAAGATTTTAATTTAAGACAAATATCAAAATACTACTTGCAAGATTGTCTAAAGGGCTGAAACATCATACGAACAAACCATTTTTGACCAACTTTTTTGATATTCACAAGTGCCTAGATTGAATAAACGAAATCCGAAGGAATCGCAAAGGCAGGGCATAAGTTTAAAACATCAGCGCATCATTAGAGAATGAAATCCGGTGACCTACAACCATGACAAGCCGTCCACACCATGCCGGTGCTAAATCTGACCGAATCACCGGCGCTCCTCGCCACCTCTTCAGTCTCTACGAAGCTCTGCCTCTTCACGTCCTCCAACATCCTTAACTGCTCTTCCTTCCGACTATTCGGACGTTTCACCCGATATTCCACCACCGCTCGCAGCCTTTTCAACTCCTCATCGTTAGACTCGTCCTTATTCAGAACGTTTTCGTAAAATCTCCACCAATTATCTAAAGTACCGAACTGTTGCTCACGAGTTTTCAAAATATTCTCGTAAATAGACCACCAGTTGTTAGCGTAGTACTCCATAGGATATGTTCTCGTCAAATCGAAAATTTCGACGTTGTTTTTGGATTTCTCATCTTTAATTCTACGTCTTTCTAAAGAATGTGTGTTGTTTATAGTTGTGTTGGAATAAGAGTTTATGTTTTTTGTTAAATTGTGACTTGATTGTACGTTAAGTATGACGTTTCTGTGGAAAGAAGGAGGAGCGGATTTGGTTTCTTCTTCTCTTGTTAAGCTTGGAGATCTTTCATCTCTTGGTACGTGGTTTTCTTTATCAACAACATCGTGTTGGTATTTCCTTATAATTTCTTTGTAATACTTTTCTAAGAGACATAACTCTTCGTATGTGTACTTGGAAATGTCAATTTGAGTATAAATGTTGATAATGTCTTGTATATGAACTTTCTTTTTACGTTTCTCTATAGGGGTGTTAGATAAAAGTTTTAACTGTTCAATGAGAGGATCGAAACCTTTATAAATGAAATCTTTCTTAGCAAACTCTATTAGTTTCAGAACCATATCTTCGTATTTCTGGTCGTATTCCAAATCCTTTTTTACAGCCTTTGATTTATCGACTTCTTCGATAAACGACTGTAATGTTGCCTTCTCTGTCTCAAGTTTGTTTTCATAGTCACCAAGTACAAGTTGACCACTGAATCTTTCCAATTCACGCCTCGTCTCCTCCATTTTCTCTAAATTCCTTTTAGCCAAAGCTTTCCAAATCTCAGAGTCATCGGTAAACATTTTCCAGAACTCTAATTTAACATTCGTCTTAGTTTCCGGTTTGACAACTATTTCTGTAGACTCGTCTTTCTGTTTCTGCTCAGGACTTACAGGAGATAGATTTTTCTCAGAATCAACGTCTAAATCAATGGTCAAATTAACTGGTTTAACTTTTTTAACTTTGAAAACGGGACTTTTGAGTTTTATGTCTTCAAGTTTTGGCTTTTTCGCTGGTACTACGGTATTAGTGGTAGTAATAGTAGTTGTCACTGTCTCTACTACTTCAGTGTCTAAATTTTCAATGACTTGAGACAACCTTTTCATTTCTTTATCCAAATCATTATTAGCTTTCAATCTGGAGAGCATTACTCTCTTCCTTTTATTCTCCATCCTATCAGCGGTTTCTACAACCAAATCCACTAGCTTTCTCAATTCCCCTAGGAATATATTTTCACCATACTTAAGTACTCTCCAATCCATATCCAAAAGGCTGTTTCTAGCCGCCATATTATATCTCTCATTGACGTCATCATCACAAACTCTATTGCCAGGCTTTTTCATATGTTTTTCTATGTAAGCTATGATTTCTTCGCAATTATCGTGGAATATGGAAGGTGAAACGTCATCGTCTTGACTGGAATAGTCTAGGAGTTTAATCAGTTCTTCTTCTTGATCCGATTGGAAAAGGTCTGTTTCAGAATCAGCAGAATTATAGTCTATTCTTAGAGATCTTCGTTTCGGTTTGTTCTGTACTGGGCCCAAGGGGAGGCTCCATCGCTTTGCCGTCTCGTTCAGCCGCTACAATAATTGTTCAATTAAAGTCCAATATTGATCGTAAAACACACACATTGGATGGATATATACAAACACAAGTGTCACAAAATATTGAGTGTGTGTATTAGACAGAAGCGCCGTTCTAGCTGTACTCGTAACACTACCGTCAATTGTTTTGTTGGAGCTAGGAAATGCTTGGTAACCAGCTAACTAAAATCTATAAAAGTGTAATTGCAAACAAATATTGGTTAAAAAATAGCACCACGGGATAAAAAAATACAATCTGCACAGCATTTAGTCGGACCAGCCACGCGCCCTGTGATAGACGTTAGTAATTTAAAGAAAAGATAGAGTTTATTAGAAATGACGTCCTGTGTATTTAAACGGTGTGAAAGACGCAAAGAAGCCAAAAATATGCAGAGATAAGATATCATAAATATTAAATGTTTTTCGTATAAGTATAGAAAATATCTATGAGTATAGAGAATTTGGCCGCTATTGTGGAACCAGTGTTCGGTCGCTTTGTGTTGCATAACTAAATGCCAGCATTTTTAGGGTTCCGTAGCCAAGATGGCAAAAAACGGAACCCTTATAGATTCGTCATGTCTGTCTGTCTGTCCGTCCGTATGTCACAGCCATTTTATTCCGAAAGTATTAGGATTACACAGTTGAAACTTAGTAAGTAGATGTAATCTGTTAACCGCTTAACGATTTTAACACAAAAGTAAAAACAAAATAACATTAAGGGGGGGGCTCCCAATACATGGAACTGAAACAGAAAAAAAAATCCTTCATAACAATACGTGCGGGGTGTCTATAAATAGGTCTTTAAAAATGACATTGAGGTTCCTAAGACAATTTTTTCTAAAAGTCAACAGTTTGAAAGATAAACACTGCCAAAGTGGTAAAATGTGTGTCCCCCCCCCCCTCTAACTTTTGAAATAAAGAGAGTGAAAAATCTAAAAAAAAATACATGCTATAAATCTTAATAAAAACTTTCAACGAAAATTGGTTTGAACGAGATATAGTATTTAGTTTTTGAGATATATTATATTTAGATTTAGATATTTAGATATATTATATTTGAGATATATTTTCCAAAACCGCAAATATAACTTTGTCATTCATACCAACACTGTGAAAAACAAAGTTATTTTTACAGACGAAAAATTATAGTGGTATTAAATATAGTATGGTATAAGGTAACTACGGAACCCTATGGCGCGTGGTCCGACACGCACTTGGCCGGTTTTTTAGCTCCATCCACTTGGTTATCATTTTGCGTGGTGCTATTTTTGAGGGGAATGCTTGTTTCATAGATTTTAGTTCGCTGTTGGTAACTGCTACAGTTCTCAATATAGCCTGAAATGGCCTGAGATTAACTGTACGAAATTTCTATGTTTGCGTGCACGGAAAACGACGATTTGTTCCGAGCAGCGCTTCTGTCTAAATTATATTTTGTGCATGTGTGGTGAAATGTTTTTTTTTATTATTTGTGTTAATTTAAGTTATCATAGATTAAGTTACTTTTACTCGTTCAGCCCGTTAAAGGGTTTCAATTTTACTTTTGGGATTATATTAAAATAGGGTATATTATTAAATTATATTATTCTGTAGCAATATTTACGACGCCTCCATACCCACATTATTTATTGCAATTAAAAGGATTTCAGTATAATACATCTATCTGCAACATAAAGCAATAAATAAAGTAAAATATAAAAATAACAAAATAATATATTGCTGTTTGACATAAACATACATCGTAACACAGACTAATAAATAATCTTGTATTTGATTTGTTATCTTTTTTTATTAAATAACAAAAGAAGTTGAATTCATGATTTATAGTATAATACATTTAAAACTGTTTTACTTTCATATTATAGTTTCACCAAATAAACTAGTATCAAAAACTTGGCAAAACAGCAATTGGTTTTAATTATTCGTCGAAAAAGGTGACTTACAGTCTGTCAAAAAAGTCTTAAAACGGAACATTTTTCTTTTTACAACAACAGTGGTTGTTGCATACAGAAGTAGTAAAGTGTTGCCGTACAAATAAATATTAATAAAGGGCACAAGGCTAGAATGATGAGCATCCATTCTTAAAGTTTTTGAGATGAGCTGAATTGAAAACGTCGAAAATTTAAAATCTCGACATTTTGCAGTACAATATCACCTTCAGGTTCAAAATGTACACATCCCATAATATACACCGGTTTCAAAAGGTACATTCACCGAAATGTCCTCTTCCCAAAATGCACCTTTCCCGAAATGTGCATTTCCCGAAATGTATTTTTCATAAAATATACATTCTTGGAACAGGTAGGAATATATGATTGGATACATTTTAAAGTACCAGGATCACATAAATATGGAGACGGTAAACTTTTATTTTTAAGAAAAAAAATTTTTTAATGTTTGTGTTTTCTTCAAAAAACTTGTGACTCTTATGTTTTAAGCTCAGCTCTTATGTTTTATCTTTAAATTAAATTGACCTTTAAATTTTTCGCATGCATATTTATGATATAGCCGTTTTTATGATAATTATGTACCTACTATCTTTTTTACCTATATCTGCGAATAAATGAATTGAATTGAAGCATTTGGGTTCTTAGACTAAAAGATAAAGCTCGTGGAATACTACCATAGACAACAAAAAAATATTTCTAGACCCTCATCATTCTAGCTTTATGCCCTTCAAATACTAACGACAAAGAAATTGGTACATTAATTTCTAGACGTTTTTGACAGACAACTTTTCTACCAAGTGTAATACACAATACACACACACAGAACTAATAACATACCTTAGCAGCATGCTTCAGCCTCTGCATATCAGGGTGGTGGTGTGGTTTCCCACTAGCGGCCGTAGTGGCGGCGGCCAAGTCCCTGAGAGCCGCGGCCACGTCCCTGGCCGCGTGCAGGAGCAGAACCTGGGACTCTGAGCTACCGGCACCCAGGGACATAGCGCCTTGCTTCACCACTTCGCACAGTTGGACTATGGACGAAATGGATAAATGACTACTTATTACAAAACAAACGCAGTAAACCCAAAAACTACTAGGGCCGTACCGGCTAACGCATCGAACTTTGGCAAGTCTGTCGGGCACAAATTAAAACAGATAAATCAAGACCCAATCAGGCCAAACCCCAATTCATGATGACGTTATCTTCCAAATAACTTCTGGCAAATAGTACAATACGAAATTCCTTACTTCGATTTATCTGTTGTAAGTTGAAGCTCGGCAGACCCGCCGAAGTTCGAAAAGATAACCAATAGATGAACGGATTTTCATACGGTTTTAACTAATGGAGTGATTCTTGAGGAAGGTTTCGAGTCGCTAGTGATAAAAAAAATATTGGACACTATCACATACATTTCTCCGATTCCAAAGTAGCTAAAGCATTTGTGTTATGGAAATCATAGACAACGGTAATAATAACACACCTAAGACAATATAGAAAAGGCCGTTTTCTAATTGTTATTTACGAAAATAGGGAATATGCATCAATTTTTTTTTATCAAAATCAAAAGTATAATGCGTAAGAAAATCAACTGTAATATTAAAACTTTTTTCTTGTGTTTTTTTCTCGTTACTTGAAGTTAATAAATAACTTACTTGAAGTTAGCACGCAGCAGCAACCGCCGGAAACGCTCTATACAAAACGGACATGATATATGACGTCACATATCACGTTTCAGGCGCGCATTTATATGGAGTTAGCCAAGAATTTCCAATTATTTTCAATTATCTCCTTAAGTTTTGCGTTTAAGTACATATGTGTCATACAAAAAATGATTTCTTATTCGATATTCAGCTATCTGACTGTTATGATCATTATATTCGAAAGTGAAAAAAAATATCGTTATTTTTCCCTGATTTCATCGCGTGATAAAACTAAAATAATACATTATTATTTTTTATTTTCCTGTTCCATCATGTTTTATACGTGTCCGAAGCGATCAAGCTCAAATTTATCAAAATCGGTGACTTATGCATATTCCCTATTCGCTTCATACATCCACGAATTGATAGAAAACAACAAAATGACAGGTCTACGTTATTGCAGATATGCATGCACAACCTTTCTTATTTATGGGACTGTGAATGAAGTGAGCATGTCTTGTATGACAATCAAAATATCGGAGTGGGCGGTCAATTTTGCCGACAATTTAATGAAATGTGAAAGTTTGTATGTCTGATACTCAATCACGCAAATTGGCTGATCGGATTTGGATGAAAGTCACACAGATAGAATATATAGGATATTTTTTATCCTGGTTTTCCAGGGATTATTCGAATGTCCACGCAAACGAAGTCGCGGGCGAAAGATAGCAGGATGTAAATAAAACTTACCAATAGTAGTAACAGAGGAGTTGGCAGCAGTAGCCAGTTGTTCCTGCGAGCCGGCAGCGCCCCCCACCAAGGTCTTGGTGTCTTCCACCAAAGTCTTGGCCGTCTTCAGGATGCTCTCGCGGTGGTCAGAGAATGCGTCCGTTTCCTTCTCAGAGTGGAGAGTGCCTGTTGAAAAAGAAAGTATTAAAAACTAGACTACGCTGATAAACCAGAAATAATTGAGCACTTATTAGAAGCCAGCATCCGACGCGTTATTGCCAAAATCCTGATGTGCTGCGAAGACTGGATGAAAATTGAAACTTTACGCCATGTATACGCTAGCCGCGGCAGCCACATGCCCGAAATCATATTCAAACATAATGCCAATAAAATATCTTTCAAATAAAGCCAACTTCATGAATATTTCAATCATTTTTCTGTGTTTTATCAGGGGGTATCAATATAACAACACGAACGAGTCAGTTTTAAATTCTTTACTATTTTTTTAGTTAAATCATCTCGAACTTTATACATCCTCTAAAATTACTTCCAAATAATATCATTTTCACACAAGTAAGTAAGTACTTACTTAACTACTACTTTGAAATACAATTATGCTCAGCTCATTTAATAGGTAGATTTATTTTATTTTATATTTAGTAATTTCGGATTTTCATCGACATAACGGATGTTTTTTTATGATATAGGTAAGTAGCGACTAGCGAGTTAACGATTCACGAGTTGTGTCGGTTGAGACAGAGCTACGGGTCAGAAAGAGAGGCACTTCGATATTCTGTGGTTTTATTTGAATTTAAAGTTCTCCACCTAAAAAAGATCAATGTATTATTTATTATGTATCTCACCTGCACTAGCGAACAGTATGGTGGTGTCGATATCCCCTATGATGGCGGCGATGGTGGCCGCCGCGTCGATGCAGGCCTGCGTGCCGCGCGAGCCCGCCTGCAGCGCGCTCAGTACTGCGATTACCTGCAAGCGAATATACTACTTAATAACAGGCAATAAGACATAACGGGTGTAACAAGACACTCAACGAAGCCGAAGTCCACGAATTTCGCCCATCATTAGGATATTTTTTTGTCTTTAGCTACGAAGTTACTGAAGATCAAAGTGATTTTTTTTTTCAAATTTTTTATGAAATCTTATTTTATTCGTTATTTCTAATTTTTGTCTACAGAAACATTTTCAAAATTTTATGTATTTCGTAACAAACAATGGCTTCAAAACGTAATCACTCAATGTATTTCATGAGCATGCACATAAACGTTGCCTTTCAACTCGGCCGCATGCAGCTGCGTAGCATTCACTCGCAGGCGCGGTCTGTTGTACGCGTTACATTGCGTGGTAATGCTTTGCTACGCAATGCTTTTTTAACACTAAAAATTAAAATCATTTCGCAACAATAATTTTGAACAGAAATGATCCTGATGATGGGCAGAATACGTAGACCTCGGCTTCGTTGAGTGTCTTGTTACACCCGGTATAATCGAGTCAAATGTAGTACTAAATAACTTAGGTTACGGTGGACTAATGCGACAAAATCTTCCACATTGCTATGCCTGTCAAGGTGTATGCGATAATTAGTTACTTTGATCTAGTAATTAAGTCGCATGTAGTGCAAATGTATAAATAAAGAAAAAAATTGTACGGGCAGGGGGGTCTCACTCCGCGCTTAAACTTTTATATTAGCCTACTGGTCGCGGCTGACTCAGTCGAGCCAGCGCGCGAGGGGTGGCGTGTGGCGGTTGAGCAGAGCTACGCGACAAGAAGAGAAGCACTTATAATACTGTATAGGTATGTTACAAGTAGACAGGCACGTATCCAGACTTTTAATTCGGGGGGGTGGGGGGGGGGACAACTGCATCCCGCAAAACGGAGAGTGCCTCGCCCGCTAAATTTGGATTTAGTCCTGTACGATACGAGTGCCGGTTTTAGCACTACCAGCGCCCCTGGGCGACATTTCTATGGGGCGCCCCTATCAGCGATTCCAAGATTTTAAATTTTGTTCGTTAGATAAAAAAACGGCCGTGCAGCGCGATTTTTAGTCAGTTTCACCTACTAGTCTTGTAATCTTGCTTGTTTGTAATAAAAAATCGGCCGCACAGCGCGATTTTTAGCCAGTTTAATCTACTAATCTTGTAACCTTGCTTGTTTATAGTAAAAAAACGGCCGCGCAGCCCTATTTTTAGTCAGTTTCATCTACTAATCTTCTAATTTTGCTTATTAAAGTCGCGATTTTTGGTCAGTTTCACCTACTAATCTTGCTTGTTTACATTAAAAAACGGCTGCGCAGCGTGATTTTTAGTCAGTTGCATTACTAATCTTGTAACCTTACTTGTTTAAGTAAAAAACAGCTGCGCATCGTGATTTTTTCAGTTTCATCTGCTAATTTTCTAATTTTGCTTATTACAGTAAAAAACCACCGCACAGCGCGATTTTTAGTCAGTTTCATCTACTAATCATGTAACCTCGCTTGTTTATAAAAAAAAATTACAGCGCAGCGCGATTTTTAGTCAGTTTCATCGACTAATCTTGGTTGTTTATAGCAAAAAAAAACAGCCGCGCAGTGCAATTTTTAATCAGTTAATCCACTAATCTTGCTTGTTTATAAGTACTAAAAAATGGCGGTACATGGTGGGGAGCGAACGCCGCGGTTGCGGATACAGTCAGTGGCACGAATCATGAAATCGGGTGGGGATTGCGCGGAACGCGTATTTTGGGTATGCGTTGCGGTGAGGGGCGCGGGCGGCGGGAGAGGGGCACGCGCTATTGGTCGCACACAAGAGCACATGCGCGGACTTATCCCCACTCCGTCGAAAAATATTTATGATTAGTGCCACTGACTGTACAAGAGGAAGCTTGCGGCGCCCCTTTATGTCCGGCGCCCCGGGCGGTCGCCCGTGCTCGCCCTCCCCTAACGCCGGTACTGTCCTGTACTGTGTGTTCTGGATTTCGGGGGGGGGGATAAATCCCAACTATCCCCCCCCTTGGATACGTGCCTGCAAGTAGAGTTATAACGGAACCTCGCCTCCGCATCCGCGGAACTTCCGCAAGTAGTCTTACCTACGCCTCCGCAAGATTTTAACGGAGTTTTAACGGAGGTGTGTTAACGTTTTTTTTTAATGCGTCACGTGTCTTCCATTATATGAATCTATTAAAGAAACCGGCTCTAAATAAACGAAGACCCTCTACTTACACGATTTGCTCTCATCATCGTGCGCACTTATACATATTTTATCGCTGCACTGCCAGCCCCCCTAGCATGACCATCGAAACGCGAATGTTTTCACGTTTAACTGTCGAAAGACAATGGATTTTGACAGTTGAGTGTCGATAAAACACTACCTACATGTTATCGTGTTTCGGTGGTCATGCTAGGGAGGGCATGTACAGTACCAAGTGAGCAACTGTTTAGTGGAGCCGGTTTAATTTGTGAACCACTAAGAAATCGCATAGAAGGTGACAAAGCAGCAAAACTGTTATTTGTGAAATTAAATTTTCCTGTTGTAAATTTTAATTACCAACAATAAGTAGATTTCATTTTTTATGAAATTATTCATAAATCTTTTTCTTTTTTTTCACCTCCGCCTAAGTTATCCGCTTCCGCGGAGGTCCAGCCGTGCATCTCCGCCACCGTCTCCGCCTCCGTTAAGATAGCTTCCGTTATAACTCTAGTTACAAGTGGCCGCTGCATTTACTAGACCGCACATACTGTCACCCAACCCTGCCATTCATCCATCTCTCTCACACTTCACTGGTCGGCACATGTTCTCACCTTCTCGCTGACTTCCTTAGCGTGCGAGGCGACAGTTCTCTGATGTGGTGCAGTAGGTACGTTACAAGTGGCCGCTGCGTTTACTAGACCGCACATACTGTCACCCAACCCTGCCATTCATCCATCTCTCTCACACTTCACTGGTCGGCACATGTTCTCACCTTCTCGCTGACTTCCTTAGCGTGCGAGGCGACAGTTCTCTGATGTGGTGCAGTAGGTACGTTACAAGTGGCCGCTGCGTTTACTAGACCGCACATACTGTCACCCAACCCTGCCATTCATCCATCTCTCTCACACTTCACTGGTCGGCACATGTTCTCACCTTCTCGCTGACTTCCTTAGCGTGCGAGGCGACAGTTCTCTGATGTGGTGCAGTAGGTACGTTACAAGTGGCCGCTGCATTTACTAGACCGCACATACTGTCGCCCAACTCTGCAACTCCACTGCGGATGCTGCAAAGAAATACACATTTTTAGCACTTACTACTATAAAAGTGACTTAAAATTAATTTATTATAAAATTAGCTGATCCGACAGAAGTTGACTTGTCTAATTTGGCACATTTCTACCATCTATATCTGTAGGTATACGTTGTGTTATTTGTGAGTGTAATCCTACTAATATTATTAAAGCGAAAGGTTGTGTGTGCAGTGAGTGTGTTTGTTACCGCTTTACGCCTAAACGGCTGCACGGATTTGGACGAAATTTGGCACACATTTTATAACTTAGATTAACATACAGTGGTGGTCACATTTATAAGTCACCAGTCGATTTTAATACAAACGAGGTAGTCCACGCATTCCGCCCATCATCAGGATCATTTTTGTCTTTTGGACTATACCTGGGAAACCAATAGCTACGAAGTTATTGAAGGTCAAAGTCAATATAATTATTTTTTTATTTTTTTTATGAAATCTTATTTTATTCGTTATTTCCTATTTTTTGTCCAAAGAAAAATTATCAAAATTTTAAGTATTTCGTAACAAACAATGGCTTCAAAACGTCATCCCTCAATGTATCTCATGAGCACGCACATAAACGCTGCCTTCAACTCGGCCGCACGCCGCTGTGTAGCATACACTCGCAGGCGCGGTCTGTTGTCCGCGTTACTTACCAAAGAAAAGTAGCAATGTATCACATCCATCTGTTGAATGAGAGCGATTACGATAGCAGGGGTCGAAACTACTTGCAATGTCAAAAATACTGATTTTACTGACTGCAAGACCCAAAAATATTGACATATTACTGACTTAATTTCTATGTTTAAATGTGTATAAGACAGAGTTTGAGGGAGTTAACAATTTTTTATTGAGATTTTTAGCATTTAGAGTGTTATTTCTTAGGATGCTCCCTCACCGGGAGCATTCGCGTGTAATGTAATATTATATTACATTATATTAGTTGATTCCATAATGTCAGACGATGTTACAAGTTGTATCATTATAAGGTGCGCATTGCAATGCTCGGTTCTCCTCCTTCACTGATGTATGCTCGTTTTGTATCATTACAAGGTACGCATTGTAATGCTCGGTTCTCCTCCTTCACTGATGTAATGCTCATATCTGTAACGTTACATTACACGCGAATGCTCCCGGTGAGGGAGCACCTTTAAGTACTAGAAAAAATCGACCTGTCATTAAATGTTTTTTTTATATGCAGGCAATAAATAGCCTTATAAAGCCGAATATGTAAGATGAGGTACCATCCATACAACACACAACCTCAGAAAATTATTATAAACCGAGAAAATCGCAACTTTTTTGAAAAAAAATCAGTTTTTTCTTTATGATTAATACACTGAATAGTGGCAGGCAACCCTAAACCAAAATTTTTACTTAGTTTCATCAAGTAATCTTGTAGTCTTGTCTGTCTATAGTAAAAAAACAGCCGCGCAGCGCGATTTTTAGTGAGTTTCATCCACTAATCTTGTACTTTTGCCTATTTACAGTAAAAACAAACGGTAATAATAAAAAAGTCTATAAAAATGAACGTAGGTATCCAAAAAACTGACTTTACTAAAATTTTTTTGGAAAAACTGACTTTTACTGACCGAAGCCAAAAAAACTGACTTTCACTGACTTTACTGTGACCAGTTTCGACTCCTGCGATAGCCATGTAAGTTAGCCGGTCCCTGATGATGGGTAGAATACGTTACGTGGTAAACATAACTATATAATGTTGACAGTTGATTGTAAATAGGTATAAGTAAATTTTATTATTAATATTGCGAATGAGCACATAATTATGTATATTCTTTGGCCATAGTATGTGGTTCTATTTATCTGTCATTGTAATTTATCCTTTTTTAATTAGGTATTCCTTTTTTTCTATTTCACTCTAAACTAGTAACATACCTGTGGAGGTTTGTAATAGGCTTTTAGTTTTTTTATTTTCCTATACTATACTGTATTGAGAGCTGTAAACCCCCCAAATATCAATAAAATAAAATAAAAATAAAATAAAATACGTAGACTTCGGTTTCGTTGAAGGTCTTGTTACCCCCGGTATAATGGGCAATCCGTTTACCTGTTAGCGACGTCGGCGTTGGGCGTAGAAGCGGCCGCCCCTACGGCGTCGCGCGCGAGGCGCTCGTAAGCTTGGCACATTTCGCCCGCTAGGGGGAGCACGCGGCTAGTGTCCGTGGCAGCTTTCGCAGTCTACAGACAAAAAAAGACATATACTGGTTGTAAATTGTAAATGTAAACCAAGGTTCTGGAGTAGGTATGAGTAAAGTTATAGTCATTCTTTAAGAGATTTTTCCGCGAAGACTGTCAGTTTAGTAGATCGATAAACTGATTGGATCTATCACTAAAGCTAAGAGAAATTAAGTAAGATTCAAACGCGGGTTCACCCCTTTATTTTTGTTGTTTTTATGCGTTTCAGTGAATTTTCTAAAACATTTTACCTATTAATACCCGACCAATTGTTGAAAATAGGAGACAATTCCTTACCTTCACTGTTTTATTTAATTACTATGATAAATATAGACTAATACTTTCTTCCTGCAATTTCTTGAGCAAGCAAGTTCTGCAAGCTGCAACACACCTGTTTACACAGAGGTAACAGCTTGCGGAAGTCAACTTTTTCAAGTTTTATTGCTAGTCTAAATCTGGCTTAGGATAAAAAAATCCTTAGCTCAGTCACTTACCATATCAGTGGCCAGTTTGGCGATCTCCTTGGCGGCGGCGATCATGCGCGCCTGGTAGTCTACGAACGAGTCGGTCTCGTCGTACGACCCGATCAGGGACATTCTGTAACAAAAAGATCATGATAGTACCCTTTGCTTACTACAAAACTTAGCCACACGTCAGACACTATCCAATAGTGTCTTTCCAACTACAGTATTCTGTAATTCAAATACGAATCTTACAGTAAGACACGCAAGTATTCTTTGCAAATATATGTATATTGGTTCCATGGATGTGGACGTACCGAGGGGGGGCAGCTGCCCTCCCCTGGATTTTGACTACCTCCAACTATCAATTGTTATCAATAAAAGTTCTTATTTGCCTTACAACATATATGATTTACAATAAATTTGCCCCCCGATACAATAGATTTGCCCCCCCCCCTCCCCGGCCCAGAACCTGGGTACGCCCATGATTGGTTCATTCATAGAATGTTAAATAACTAACGTAGCAGAAAGAGTTTGTTTCTTTGTAGCTTGAAGTAATTGGCTACTTAATCATAATTTGTGATAAACAGGCCCTGTAGACAATGTCACCTAAGTTCGCCAACCATAGCGTATAGCCTTTTGACATGTAAATACATACATTTTTACTTGTTATCTTACAACTAAAATTGATGAACAATTTCCCACCACACATACATAATAACGTTAAAAAATATATAAATAACGCCACGCGTTAACAAATAAAGACACGCACAATTTAATCATCTTCATTATAAACCGTCAATGTTGATACGAAACACGTGCACCGAGCGCACCGTACTCTATACAGACTGACGTTGAAATCAATCAATTACGTAGTGTGGTTTGCCAATACCAACACTATGAAGTCACTCATCGCTTCTTTGATTTGGAAATAATATTTTAGAGTACCAAAATTTTAGAATATTGTCCACTGAGAAAGCTAAATGCTCAATAAGTAATGTTAGGAACTTTTTAATGATGGGGGGATGGGACTAACACCCCTCTGGGATATTGTCACTATACATAATAGCGAAAAAATTAAAATGAGAAGACCGAATGATCGACTAAAGCACTAGCTATATTACTTAATCTGTAGTGATCCGATTTAGGAAATCGGAAGTGTAATCGCAGTTAGGATCCAAATCCAATTAAGCACGGCAAGATGCAAACTGCTCTGCTTCCTTATGCTTTAATTTTTTTATTAACAACGGGCTAGTGATTGGGCTTCACCTCACCTGATGTTAAGTGATGATAAGGCTGAAAGTGTAAGCGCACTACACCCGGAATCCTCACTGGACGGAACTGACTATCTTACTTCTAACTGCCGGAACACAAAAAAAAATTGATGTCTTGGCGTCAGAGTTAGGTAAAATGGTGGTAACCTAGCCAATCGGACTTGAAATAAGCCCTACCACCAACCAAACCGAGTACAAATTGTAACCCCCTCCTGGGAATCGAACCCGAGACCCCTGCGTCTTACACGTGTAGGCGAACCACTTGACCACAGAGGCAGTAAAATATAGGACGGGGTTTAGGATGCAATTTAGATTCCCAAAAATGGGATAGTGAAATAACTGCTGAACTAGTAAGATTATTGCATAAACATTTTATAATGTTTTGATAATAAAGATCTTTACTGCTTAATTCTGACACTTATTAGTCAACACAGTCAAAATAAGAGTGTTACTTATAGCAGATGATCTAATGCAACATCAGTGCATTGGCCGTACGCCAGGTACTTTCAATTTCAGGCAATGAGCTAAGCTATCAATGTAAACACCAGATTTGTGAAGAAATATAATCATTACGCTAATAGCAATACGATCCAAATTCCATTAAACGTAGTTTACAAATAGTATGGATACTAAGCAATGTAAGAGTAATTAATAAAACATACAAAAATAAATGGCTCATTTCTCATCCATGAGTTGACACAGCCTAATGCGCTCCTATAACCTAGACTCAAATCTTTTAATTCGAGAAGTAATGAAATCCAAAAATGGCCATAGGAACAAATGCTAGTTACAAAAAGTTTGTTCAAATTCTGTCATATGATATTAATTTTCTAGGCTTTTATTTTGTAAATCTATGGATGACCTAATCCTATGGCCTAATCAACTTGGATGTAACTTTGGTTTTGACGCAGATGGTAATTTTCGCAAATGGTCATCGCGAAAAATTTGGTCACTTGCGTAGAATGTCATTTTCGCAACTGGTCACTTTCGCAGAATGTCATAAATTGTTTTCTTTATATTCTCAAAATTGTGAGTTTGAGAAAAAATTGTGAATGACATTCTGTGAAAGTGACGCTTTGCGAAAGTGACCAGTTGCGAAAAGTACATTCTGCAAATGTGACTAAAATTTTTCGCGATGACCATTTGCGAAAATGACGATTTTGTTTTAAACTAGTAATTTATAATGTTATTGGCCATTGTAGTGGTAAAAAATGGAATAAAAAAAACAAGAAGTTTACTTCAAACCTTAAACGACTATCGATAAAAATGTCGAAGATAGTCTTTACTTTAGTCTAGACTTAATCGAACGAATCGCAAATAGATCTGTGTGTTTGTCGGTCACAGCTCTAAATATACGCCGGGTAGCTGAATAACTGATCGGTCAAGGACTTCGGTTCAAAATAACTCTATGCATCATTGATTAATAGGATTCGATCTTCGGAGTTTAATCACAGGATGTTTTTCAGGGTTTTCTCATTCATGTCTAATTTACCTTCCTTTTTTGTTAGCAAATGTGTGCGAGTGCTCTTGTTGGGAGTTTGTATCTGGTTGTGTTTCTACTTAAGCTACAGCTTTCTTACGGAAAGAATGTTTGTATACAAAACATCGCGCAAATAGCGTAATTATTAGGTTAAAAACTAAATTGCTAAAATATCTCTGTATATGCATGATAAACATAATGTTAGTGTTGCTATTTGAAATAAATAAAAAAAAAATCCACAAATAAGTTGACTTTTAGTGAATAAATGTGAAATTGTACTTTATTGCCGTGCAGCGAGATAGATTAGTGGATTCTCTAATGTGGCTGGTTAACTTCGTCAATGCAGCGCGAAAGACATTTATATGAAGACGTAAATACTACAGAGTGATTATAAGTCACGTGACAAACTTTCAGGATGTGCTTAGTTTATGAAACTGAACTACTTTTTCTAAGAACCGGAGATCGAAGTATGTTAAAAGTTTTGGACCATCCCATACTAAACCAACTACCTAAATGTAGTACTATGCGCGCCAAATGAGAATACCTAGTACTGTCAAACAGCCATTTTGATCTTTGTTTTTTCTTGCACTTTCCTATACCCTGAAGTGGAAGCGAAACGCAAACAAAAATGGCAGCTTTGACAGTACATACTATTCTTATATACACTTTAAACTTTCGCGTTGCATTGTACTTAATTAAAATGACAGGAATAAAACGCGTGCAAACTACGATAGGTATTTTCACACCTACCTATTTCCCGACGTTTCGACGGGCTGACTGCCCGTGACCAAGGCCGATGCAACTCGGTCGAAACGTCGGGAAAATACCTATCGTAGTTTGCACGCGTTTAATTCTTGTCATTTTAATTAAGTACTATTCTTATTTGGCTCGCATAGTACATAAATGTAGGGGTACCAACCTGTTATCCGTGAGCCGTGCGCCGGCTCTCGCTAATGATTCTAGTAGCGGCCCCACGGCGCCTCTAACGGCACTCAGTTCTCTAATGTGGCTGGTCAGCTCCGTCAATGCGGCGCGAGTTAGGGAAGTTTGGGCTTCCACCTCCCCGTGGGCGCTGACAGCCTGGTAAAGATAACAATATATTAGGATATGTACACTAGAGTCAGCAATTGACAATTGAGAATAGATATAAGTCCTACCGTACAGAAAGGACACTCTCGGCCCCGCCCCAGAATCAATTACCTCACCCCGCTCCGCGAGTTCGTGTACTCATTTAGTCGTGTTTGTAAACTGACAACTTATTTTGATATTCAAAGCAATGCGTTGTAATTTTATTTACCAAAAAGTTCGAATTATGAATTGAACGCCGCCGCTCATACATTACAAACTGCACGGTAGCCCTAGACTTACATACACAGTTGCGCGTGTACAAAAACGTTTTATGACGTCATCTGTTTATAATGGCGCGATTATATGGAGTGTACGGGGTGAAATAATGGTTAACTCAGTCATTAGCTAACAACATCCTTTAACAGTATAACAGCTTCTAACAGCGATCTAGGACACTTTCGTCAGATCAGCTCTCTTAAACTATGGTGGAATTTTTGTATTCCGTTTTCATATTGACCCATACCAAACCACCATCTCTTACGTACTGAAATTTCTAAATGAACCTTTTAAAATCAGGGGTGAAAAGGATCCTTCGGGAATATAAATAAAAAGCGGACTGTAGATCAATAGGGGCTGGTTTAATTGCCGTTTTACAAATAAAATTAGGACTATGACGACGTGGTCTTATATAAATGAAAAGAGGTATCGATTCCCGGTTGGTGTGGTGTCCGTCCGTGTAAGTATGGAGCGCAAGTAGGGATTGCAATTGCTGGATCCAGCATCCAGCAATCCAGCTGGATCCAGCGCTTTTTTTTTACATGCTGGATCCAGCATACCGTGCTGGATCCAGCGGTGCGGATCCGCAAATGCATCAAATTCGAAATTCGTTACGTTACATCTTTAATAGCCGCCTTTTTTCGATCGAAGGCGATCATTTATCTATGGTTTAAGACTATTTGACCTTAGACCAGAACGTAGAGGCCAAAAGGGCCTTCTTAGCCGCCGATGTTATGTGCAAAGTAAGTAACTGATAAGGCGATAAGACAATAAAATATGTGTTTTAATATCTCACTTACACAGCTAACTCAAAAACCTAAATAAATTATCTCTCTGTTGTTAAGAGTGTTGGTAATTCACACAAATGTAAGTACATTTGTGTTTGGTTTGTAGATGTAGCAACTAACCATAAAGAGAGGTAAAGATTGATTACGACTGATTATACGTTCTTATTACCTAAAGAAGATATTCTATTTAGAGATTACCTAGTTAAAGGCATTGTCTTTGATGTTGAATTAGATTTTTCTTACTTAATAAAACATAATACTGATACATTAGTTTGATATCAAATAACAAAGAACTAAGAAACCAAACCAAAATCAATTAAGTTACCATCAAATTAGTAAAGGTTTTTATTCAAGTAGTTTGTAGAGAAAATCTTAAATTATTAAATAAACAAAAAAAAAAACATTTATTTTGATTCAATCTTTTGCTGGATCCGCGCTGGATCCAGCTGGATTCAGGCCAATCTTGCAAAAATCCAGCTGGATTGAAATGCTGCTGGATTGCAATCCCTAAGCGCAAGTAAGTAGCTGTCGGTCGTCGGTCGCCGCGGTGACGTAGCTGGCCCTCCGCCCCCGCGCGTCTCCTCCCGTGCGTGGTAGACCGGTCGGCGACATAATGGGTTGAAATACCACACTCACTCTCGGGTTCCCAGCACCAGCTCTGGCGACAGACACCAGAGCACAGGCGGCTTCTAACACAGTCCTCGCGTGCAACACTTGAGTGTATATAGCGACATAAGTGAGAGATTACGGCAATATCCTGCCACGAGAGAGGCCAAGTACTGCAGTGAACTATTATACCAGTGATGACTTACGGCAGTGAAGTGTGGCCGCTAACTATGGGTCTCATAAGGAGGTTCAAGGTCGCTCAGCGTGCAATGGAGAGAGCCATGCTCGGCATTTCCCTGTGCGATCATCAGAAATGAGGAGATCCGCAGGAGAACTAAGTAACCGACTTCGCTCGAAGGATTGCTCAGCTGAAGTGGCAATGGGCGGGACACATAGCGACTAACCGATGGCCGTTGGGGCGGAAAGATTCTTGAATGGCGACCGCGCACCGGACGACGCTCCGTGGGTAGGCCCCCGACAAGGTGGACCGGCGTGAAGATGAAGGTTGCGGGAAGCCACTGCATCCGGGCAGCGCAGGACCGATCGTCGTGGAGATCCTTAGGGGAGGCCTATACCCAGCAGTGGGTGTCGTGCGGCTGATATGATGATGATGATGATGATACCACTCACCCTCGGGTTCCCAGCGGCAGACACCAGAGCACAGGCGGCTTCCAACACAGTCCGCGCGTGCACTAACACATAAGCGTATAGAGCGACATAAATGTAGAAATTACGCCACATCCTGCCACAAGAGAGGCCAAGTCCTGCAGGGGATTATAATGGACTATTATAGCCCTGTTATACCACTCACCCTTGGGTTCCCAGCGGCGGCTCTGGCAGCAGACACTAGAGCACAGGCGGCTTCTAACACAGTCCGCGCGTGCACTAATACTTGAGATTGCTCAGTGGATTGAGACACTAAAGACGCGCAGCCGATGCTTGCTGATACTACTGCTTCGGAGTACGAAACCTGGGTAAAAAAAACAAGTTATTCAAGAAAACACTTTATCATTGCAAGACTTGCACTGATCTCATATAAGGTCACCCTGTGTTTGATGAGAGAAAGGCTCTTATTTACGATTATCAGCCCCAGTATTATGTACAAGCGCTTAAAGCTTGTCAGTTTTCTGAATGGCTATAAATCTGTCTCTTTATTTGCTATGCAGCGAGAAAGAGATGTTACTATAGCAATTCATAAACCTGACAAGTTTTAAGAGATTATAAGATTTTGGTTCATAAAGCAAATAGTTAATAGTAATTTGTTAATTTATTCATCAATGAAATCAATCAAAGTTGAAACAAATTCGTTTTTAAACCAAATGTCAGTAACAATAACATACCATTTGCATGACAGCGTGCCCCAGCAGTTCAGCTTGTGAAGTGGCAGCAACTCGGAGTGGCTCCAAACGCTCTAGCATCTCGCTCGCACTGTTCTCGACTTGTTCCGAGTATCCTGTTCAAATATGAGCCGTTTTAATAAAGATGTGAATTGAAATAGGCAGGCAAAGTAGCATATAATGTTAACGGTATGTACTGCTTAAAGTAAATGCGAGTCAAAGAGAGAGAACGATAGTTTTCATTGACGATATTAGTTTTCATAGACAAGTACTAACCAAAGGGTTTGTATTTGTTTATGAAAACTAGTAAACAACTGCTACGGCAAGCGAACACCTGATTACCTCGTTCCTATAGGTTCATTAACGAACTACCTCCCGAACTACGCGAGAATATTAATGATCAAAACATAAAATAAAATTAAAATCATATTTTTTATCTATATAATTTATAATTTTATATTATTTTTCTGTTGGCATTTCAATGATATCTCGATGTGACAAGTAACATTTATGATAAACTAGCGGCCGCCCGCGGTTTCACCCGCGTGGTTCCCGTTCCCGTCGGAATATCGGGATAAAAAGTATCCTATGTTTTAATCTAGGCTATCTACTATCTGTGTGCCAAATTTCAACCAAATCCGTTCAGTAGTTTTTGCGTGATTGAGGAACAAACATCTAAACATCCAAACCCACAAACTTTCACATTTATAATATTAGTAGGATCTATGTGGTTTTTTTAGTGTTATTTAAGTAATAATATGTTAAATGAATAAAAATAATAATAAAAACAAATAGAAATCTTTTTTCAGTAACATTTTTCTATCTTCAATAATAACTATTTAGGTATCTTTCCTCCGTTTTGAGATAACCTGTATAGTAATACTGACCTTGCAGTGTATTGGCTCGCCTCGGCTGTAATTCTTGCGCCACAGCTTGTATGGCGGCTTGATCGAGCTCTCGCAGCAATCTGCTCAGGGAATCGATTGCGGTTGCACACTCCTTCTGTCCGGGTGCTTTCTCTCTAAACAAAACAAAGAGAAAGAAATGTTAATCAAAGTGTCTATCACTATGCCGAAATTACGCGACCGAAGTTCTGCAGCAACGCTTTTATTATGAAAAAAAAACGTCATAATTTCAGCATAATGTGTCGTCAGGGCTGCGTTCCGTAACTTTGGGTGTAGTTGTTTGGTTAAAGCAACTAAGCGACGGAACGATCGAGTTGTTTTTATAACCTCTTTAGGTACAAAGTTTTCGTTTTCCACTTGGAATACGGATAATTTAAACTTTCCTTTAAACTAAATCAAATAAAAATCTGGTTTTTGAGTAGAAACCATGAAATTTTTGAAACTTAGACACAAAAATATCAAAACACAAAAAAAAAATCAAAATGACAATGACATAATTTTGGTAAGATAAACGTCAGAGCGTTTTTCAACCATCCATTTTGATGGTTGTTTGGTTGCTGCGCTCCGAGCCACGGAACGGATGAAACTACGCTCTGACAGCTGTCAGAGTAAAATTTCACCGAACCACGGAACGGTTAAGCCTCGATTACATACGCCGATTTAAGGAACCAATTTAGAGTTGCCACTCGTATAAATAAGTTAAATTTTAACAGTGAATTTGCACAAATGACCGAAAGGTCAACATTTTTCATGATTTTTTATTTTCAATTCTCATCTCCAATCTTAAACAATGTTTACTTTTCCGTTATAGTGTAGATTCGATTTTAAAATCGAACTTATTCTACAATATTTTATTGTCAAGTACGGGTGGCAACCCGAAATTGGTTCCTAAAATCGGCGTATGTAATCGAGGCTTTAGAGCGCGCACCGGAGTGCGCTCAAGTGCACTCGTGCGAAGCCACGGAACGCATCCCAATAGTTCAAATAGCATTGCAGACGTAATCATTCGACAAAGTGTGTCTGTCTAGACATTAAGGGCCGTATTATAAACCACTCTTAACGTTGACGCTAGCAGCACACCTCCGCCCGCGGAACACCACAGTAGGTACCGCCATGAGTTCAATAAGCGAAACAAATGCGAACAGCCTGTTCTAATACATATTTTTCACGCGCGATTCCATCCGAACGGCTCCGACCGTGGACACACGCGAAAGCAATGACGCGAAACCGCTACGTAAATGTGATTCTCATATATCGTCGTCGATAGAAAACAACTCATAACGGAACTATGGCGGAACTACCGCGGTGCCGCTGATAGTTTCGCGGCGGAGCTTAAAACAGTGTTCAGATAAGAAACAGCACCTCAAGTATGATCTCAAGACAGCTCTCAACGTTGAGAGCGGTTTATAAATACGGGCCATACATTTGCACTACACTGAAGAATCGCCAAGTTTTTCCTAATTACAACTCGACCAAATTAAAACGTTGTCATAAACTTAGCTCCGTTCATTTGATACATAGAACATGTATATTGATAAACACTATGTATAGTCTTATACCTGATGCTAGTGACTAGAGACTTGATGCTATCAGACACAGTCTTGGAGTGCGCGGCGAGTCGCTGCCACTGCGGCCGGTCTTGCGGGGAGAGAGCGAGAGCTTTAGCCACAGAATACATAATAGTACAAGTACAGAAGATCCACTCCGCAAAGTCATTTAAATAAATAACGAGTCTATTCCATACATAATAAAGTGAAATTCAGGCTGCACTCGCTCTCTTGCCTACAGTTATATTCACCTAGAAGTTGCCTCTCTTTCTATCGCGTAGCTCTTATCTCTTCTAACGACTTCAGGGTTTCTTCTTTTAAATAATAATTAAATAACTGGTAGTTAATTTATTACAAGTTATGTGTTTGTGAAATAATGTGTAGTTAAATACGTTTAAAAAACATAGGCTAGTTACAGTCAACGCCACATCAGACTATACATGCTGGCTTTACGAAATGAAATTGTAATTATAATTAATTTTTTTTCGAAAGTAGGTAGGTAAGCAAGTACCTACCTTATCTATAAATTATTATTTCAATAAATAGTTGGGCGAAGATTGTTTAGCAAATAAGACAAGCAAATACCTAAGAATAAACGGATACTAGTTACTAACTAAGTACCTAGTAGACAAGCACTTCTTACGTTTTGATGTCGTTTGGAACTTTTGGAAAAGTGAAAAACGTGAGGTTCCGATCCTTTTTATTCGTATTAAGGCAAACTATCGAAATCGAACTGCTAATGTGCGAACCAGCCGGCACGCGGTAGCCCTCTGAAATGAGTCCGTCCGACGGACCCGCTACCTACTTGTAGCTTTGTATCTAAAGCGCGGAGTGCGCCTAGCCTGCTTTAGCCGCCTCTAGCATAGAGCAGGACGCCTATATGTTCCATCATACATACCTGATGCTAGTGACCAGAGACTTGATGCTATCAGACACAGTCTTGGAGTGCGCGGCGAGTCGCTGCCACTGCGGCCGGTCTTGCGGGGAGAGAGCGAGAGCTTTGGCCGCCTCTAGCATAGAGCAGGACGCAGATATTATGTTCCTGGGGACAAGAATATGAATTATACACAGTAAAGTGAATGCCAAATTACCGGATCGTCGCGTCATTTATAGAAATACGCTCATATTACATGAATAAATAAAAAAGTTTTAAAAATCTCTGCAATGATTTAAAATGTCGTTGAATGAATTGAATGTTAGGCTAGCCACATACAGGCGGAATTCCGTACATACGTAATTCCGAACGCAGCTAAGCCATCCAAAAATGTATGGACCTACCACACACATGCGGAATGGGATCGGGGTTCCGTCTGTATGTGGCCGGGCTTATTTGTCAAATAAGAATGTCAAAGAAGTTTAGACACCTCCAAATTCCCTCAAGTATAGCACAACAGAACAAAGCATGGTTTTAATTCCATATAGCATTATATGGACGGAACCAGAAAACCGGCTTATTTTTACTCTTTCTTGTAGGTGTATGGCGCTGTGAAAGTGTCTAGTGAATGGGCTTTTATGGTAAGAACAAAGTTTACTAAAGGAGAGTGCTCTGTCCAAATAATTTCACTTTTCCTGTAAAGAATTTCAACTTTAACACTATTGGCATACAGCTGAAATTCTATCGACGAGATTGTCTGAAAGTATAGGTAGTGTGTGTGTAGTGTGTAAATGAATTAACACGAAGTAAAAGGAAGTGTTTCGTTCACACAATTGCCATTAATAAACTATAACAACACGATAGGAGGATAAAAAATGTACGTAACCAATCAAGCCGCGTTCCGATTCACGCCAACAGTGCTCACAGCGTGTGACATCATTGTACACCGGTCCAAATCATTAGCACGCTGTCAGCACGCTCACGATACTATTGATTCGGACCGCTCGTGAGAGCGCTCACACCGCTAACGTTTGATTGTTTTTAATAACGTAACCTCCAAAAGGGGTTATCTCGATAAAGTAAATATTAATTCTATGGGATAAGTAAACACAAAGGCAGTAATGAATATGAATCAAGTACCTTCACTCTGACCAGTTATTTACTTACCAATTTATAAACCATCAAAGATTAAAAATACTTATTACCACTGCTAGCTCTCTCAAAATCAATTTATTATAAGATTTTCGTTCATAGCTTCGCTAAACACCTGCAGATCAATAAATTCAGCCATCTTTAATAAGAATCACAAATAATAATAACCACAAATTTTAACAAGAATGAACTTTGACAAGGAAGTTTGACAGCTACACCGACAACGCTCACAGTGCTTTGGTAGAATACGCTGAGCGTCGTTAGCACATGCGATGACGTCACTGCAGCTTACGTGAGCGTTGTTAGCATGAATCGGTCCGGGCGTTAGCGCGCTCATAGTGCTGTAAGCGTGATTCGGAACGCGGCCCAAGTAATGTAAATCTGGGCTGTACAATCATTTTTGCTAAAAAACAGACAAAGGATTTAGAAATCTAATTGAATGAAAACAGAAATGTATCTTTTGATTTAATCACAGGACTACAATAATATTATATCAGCTATCATAGGTGAGTTGGTAAATTCAAGTGTCAATCCTGGCAACTCCAATTAAGACTTTGGCGTCGAATTATTAAAGGAGCATAAGAAAAGGATACATTCACCTACCTTGACCTCTCTGTGGGCACGTTTTGGGGCGTAGCGCTCAATCCGGTTTAGACTAAAGGAAAGTGCTAAATCCATGGGTAAGAATAATAAAGGTAGTACATACCTTCCCGCTTGCAGTATATCCTCCTGCGCGATCCGTGCCTGCGGCGATATCCTGGCCGGCACGCTCGCGAACTCGGGCCGGTCGGCGAACGCGCACAGACCGCGAACGGCCTCTTGTAAAGGACCGGTGGCTTCCGCGCAACGCGTTCGGTTCGCCTGCGAACAATGACGAATTGTGCTATGAAGGTATTTTTAAATTTTACAGATTTGTTGAAAATTTCGACTGCAGCCATTTTTAAACGAATTAAAAAAAAGGAGTGTCTTTGTTCGTTCGCATGATTTTTGTGCGTGTTTACCGATTACCCGAAAGCGGCTGGATCGATTGAAATGATTCAAACGTTATTTCATCAGATTTGGTTCGAAGTTGGTTCCATTTTTAATTTTTTTTAAAGTCCCCACTGCTGGGGCACAGGCCTTTCTTGTGGGTGGATAAGGAGGATGGGCCATAACCCACCACGCTGACCCAATGCAGATTGGTGGGTGTTAACGACTGCAAATGCAGCCAGGAACAATTACATGTCTTCCAAAGCACTGAGGAGCTCAAAAAAGAGATTTTTTGTAAATTAAGATCGTCCATTAATCGTTATGTTTTTAGCAACTTTTTTGTTTTTTTTGTTTTAAACTTTTGTTTGGATTATTTTTTCTACTTCTCTTGTTTTAGGTCGCATTTAGCACCTTTCTTGTCGCATTTTATCACTAAATCTTATGAAACTTAAACTAACCTCACTATAGTCTGCGTCTAAAGCCTTGATCTCTTTCACAAGCGCGGCGGTAGAGTTGGCAACGTCCTTCGCCGCTTGTACAAAGTGTCTCTTCGCTTGAGGTTCGCTCGTTTTAGACGAAGCGACGCGACAAGCGTTACATAGGGATGAGGTGTGTTTGGCTATCACTGTGGCTGCTGATAACACCTGTGAAAAAATTTTACTTATTAATTTCCTAGAAAACGGGCAAACAGCTTTCCTAGAAGCAGTTGTACAAATAGTGTGAAAGTAACATAGGAAACAATAAGATGTTTATAGGTTTCCGTTACCTTTACGTTTAGAATAGTTTATAGAAAAAAATAGGTGTATTCAACAGCACATCTGCCCCCCTAGTAAAAGTTTATCTTTATTGAAATAAACTATAAAATTAGGTATTTTAGAATCGTCAATATTTATTGCCACCCATTCAACTTTTTTAGCTGACAAGAATGAAAAAGAAAAATGTTAAGTTTTTGCTAGACACGATTTTTTTGATGTGAAATCCTTCAAAAGCTTAATAAGATATTATTATAGTCATCGTTTTAACAAAATATGACTTTGGCTAGGGGAGCAGTTTATTCATAGTATTTCTATTTTTATTTGTTCTATTAATAAACAAGTTTTGACAGTTGTCATACGTCATTTAAATTTAAATGGTTATTAAAAATATGTTGTCACAATTATATAAAGTGGATCTTTTACCCATTGGCTCCCTCATTATTTTCTCGACTTTTGTTTAAAAGACTGTAATACTAACCTGCACGCGTGCTCTATGGCGGCGGCGGCGCGCGCGAACTGTGCTTGTCTATGCTCACCTGTTGCTGGTCGCTGGCGGGGTCCGAGAGGGCCCTGCACGCGTGCTCTATGGCGGCGGCGGCGCGCGCGAACTGTGCTTGTCTATGCTCACCTGTTGCTGGTCGCTGGCGGGGTCCGAGAGGGCCCTGCACGCGTGCTCTATGGCGGCGGCGGCGCGCGCGAACTGTGCTTGTCTATGCTCACCTGTTGCTGGTCGCTGGCGGGGTCCGAGAGGGCCCTGCACGCGTGCTCTATGGCGGCGGCGGCGCGCGCGAACTGTGCTTGTCTATGCTCACCTGTTGCTGGTCGCTGGCGGGGTCCGAGAGGGCCCTGCACGCGTGCTCTATGGCGGCGGCGGCGCGCGCGAACTGTGCCTGGTCCACGAGCCCGGGCCGACCCGCCGCACTGGTCTCGTCTGATATGGCCACCTAAACAATATGAGGTTTCGTCAATATGTCAATGGAAATAGAGGTTCTTTAGGGCGACGCGGACGTCAATAACTAACGTGAAATGTACTAGGCATCTGCAAAGCGTTCAGTGAGAAGGCATGACGAATGATTTTGAAATCCTCTTCCGTAATGTAAGTACACGTTTACTATTTACTAAAAAAATATATTTCGGTAATAAACTGGAGTTTAACAAAGTTCAAAACCATTTATAAATATTTTTTCAAAAAAGCTCATCGGTATCATGGCGCCGCTCTGACGTCACACCTAGGTAAACATTGTCTTGACGGTGTTCCAAACATTAGAGCGTGACGTTCGGTTGACACAACTTTCGAGCGGCCCAGTGCCACTAGTGACAGTGAAGTTTGTTTGTTTACCTAGGCGTGACGTCATGCGCTGTGATTGGTGTTTCAGACAAAATGGCCGATTGCAGTATTTTAATTACTTAATTTATTAAAAATCTAGTTTATCTCAGATGTCTTAATAAAACTAAATCAGTCTATTAAATCCTTTTAATGTCTATTATCCCCTAATATAATTAAATGTTTGATTATTTGATACTGTCGTCACGCCTATTGCTCGCGACGCGAGGTGTATGGTCCTAACGTAGTTGTTCGATGCTCGACGGACGCAGAATAACGCACTTAACTGTATGAACAGCATGCAAGTATTATTTCTCTAAGCAGCAGCATTCACTAGACTAGTCTTCCGTTTCTTTCCTAAACTGTGTGAATGAAAAAAATAATGTATAAATAAAGATTGCTCACCAAATAAGCAGCTTGCGCGGCGCCCTCGACCAGCCCAGTAACAGCGGTGGCCACCCCCGTCACTGAACTAGCGAACTGCTCTTGCTCCGCCCGCTTTACAGCGCCGGCCATTCCCGACATACCAGTGCCTGTACACAAGTAAATAAAACAATATTTCACAAAATCTACGATCAAGAATACCTAGACCCTAGACTAGTCTATATTGCAGTCATCTTACGGAAAGAATGTTTGTAAACTTCGCATTTTTCGTAATTATTCCACAAATACGTTAAGTTTCAGTGGGTTAACACCATAAATACAACTTGGACAACAAAGGTAAGCTATCAATGATATTCATATGAGGATATTTAAGGATAATTGATAATGTATAATGCAACTAGCTTATAAACCTATATGTGAGGATTTGTAAATGGCATTGGAAAATCTATATGTTTATTCTATTGTTTATAAAACTTTATTTTAATTATTTTATAGACTTCGTGGCTGAGGGCACGCGGTCGTAAAGAAACTTGTTTTTTTTTTGTAAAAATAATTCAATGGCATTCTGAAAATTCAGGCACTATTTATCCCGCGTATATTTCGCTGCAGCACGAGCGATTATTCGCGCCAATGTCCATACAAGTTAGCTGACGTATGTATGACGCAAGTATTCGCTACAGTTTGTACGAAGCTGAAAATAGGCTGATACGATGATGATAAAAAGAGTGATATACTTACTAAACTCCTTGCTTTTCTCCACCACACAATCAAGGCATCCGAAGTAACCCAGCTCGCTGATTGGCTGGCTCGGCGCCACGAGCAACTTTCTAGAACTTTCGATACTTCGGATGGCAACCTAAATAGGCTGATACAATGATGATAAAACAGTGATATCCTCACTAAGCCCCTTGCTTTGCTCCACCACACAGTCGAGGCAGCCGAAGTAGCCGAGCTCGCTGATTGTCTGACTCGGCGCCACGAGCAACGTTCGAGAACTTTCGATGCTACGGATGGCGGCCTAAATGGGCTGACACGATGATGATAAAACAGTGATATACTTACTAAGCCCCTTGCTTTACTCCACCACATAGTCGAGACATCCGAAGAACCCAAGCTCGCTGATAGACTGACTCGGCGCCACGAGCAACGTTCGAGAACTTTCGATGCTTCGGATGGCGGACTAAGTAGGCTGATACGATGATGATAAAACAGTGATACACTTACTAAGCCCCTTGCTTTGCTCCACCACACAGTCAAGACAGCCGAAGTAACCCAGCTCGCTGATTGGCTGACTCGGCGCCACGAGCAACGTTCGAGAACTTTCGATACTTCGGATCGCGGCTTCGCACTCTTTCTGGCCTGGAGCCGCTTCGGTGCAAACATCCACCTGTTTATTAAATAAATAGTTCTATTTATTAACAACCTTACTAATAAAGATTGTATAGCAAATGAATAGTTACACAATGGTTACTCTCTGTCAAACTATTTAAATTTGGACACTAACCCTTTCATTAAAAAGAAAGGAACAAAACAAAAGAGAGATGTCATGACATTTGGCTCGACCCCCTCTCTCATTCACTTCACCCCATGGCCCGACAAATCTGACGTGAGATTTTTGAAAACGCGTATATTCAGTGTGATTATGTTAATTTGTGCTTACTTGCATTGTATTTGTGCATACTGTTTCTGCAGAAAAAAAATACGTGATACTTGCCTCGGCAAGTATCGGCAGGTCTCGACCTCCCCCCTCTCCCCCACATAAGATTGGGTGAACACATATTCACTCGCGACTTGAAGGCCCCCAGATTGTAACTATAAGAGAACAGACTCAGGCAAGGAGTTCCACTCTAAAGCGGTACGGATGTTAAAATTTGAAACAAAACGCTTAGTGCGAGGCAAAAAAAAACAGGTTTTTAAAAACGAAACTTGTGTTATTTCTCTTCATTATATTCACTCACCAATCGATTGATGCTCTCAGTGACAGCGCGAGCCGCGGCCATCAGTTGGTTCTTGGCATTTGGACGAGTTAGATCCTAATGTAACAAAATACATTATATGTAAATATCGTTCCTTCTGAATGGGAGCTTTTCAAAGTGACATATAAAAACAAAAAATAGTAACATTTGCTTCTACTAGATGGCCTTGATGGACAAGTGAAGTGTCAAAATTGGCTTTGAAAAATAAATAGTCTGTGCTTTAAAAAAAGTTATTTTAATTTCTCGGTTTTCTTTTTCCTAAGTTTACAGTTAATACTTGCCTGTTTATCAACGCCATCTATCGAGCCTACAGTTTTTTGTCATTTTGAAAAGCCCTCATTGCTCCTATCTTAAGGGTGCACCGAGCGTCCACTAGCGCCGCCAATCAAGAAAAAATCATTACAACGAAATAACTATGTTTAACAAAATTCTGAAACATATAAAAACTAGTATTAGTTATAAACTATTTTTGTATGCGTAAAATTCTAAGTTTAAATGCGTTCGTGTTGTTAAAATCTGGATTAACGCCTAAAGTGGCCACTTTAGGCGTTAATCCAGGTTTTAACTACACAAACACATTTAAACCAGGAAAAAAACGCATACAAAAATAGTTTATAACTATTACTAGTTTTTATATGTTTCAGAATTTTGTTAAACATAGTTATTTCGTTGTAATGATTTTTTCTTGATTGGCGGCGCTAGTGGACGCTCGGTGCACCCTTAATATATAAAATCGTAAACTGAATGACTGACTGACTGACTGACTGATCTATCAACGCACAGCCCAAACCGCTGGACCTAGAGACTTGAAATTTTGCACACAGATACCTTATACAGTGTAGGCATCCACTAAGGAAGGATTTTTGAAAATTCTATTCCTAAGGGGATGAAATAAGGGATGAAAGTTTGTATGAAAGTCCCTCAGTTTTGAAGCTAGGATCTTCAAATTTTGTGTTTAGGCTGACAATTGAAAATAAATAAATACGGGTCTCGGCGTTTTTCAAAATTCTACCCCCGATGGGGTCAAAAGAGGGATGAAGTAGTGTATTGAAGAAAATCCTTTATTTTCGAAGTAAAAATTGCTAAATATATAATTTAGGCTTATGAATGGAAATCTAACGCAACGAATATTGTTATTGTTAGTATTTCAACCCCTACGGGGATAAAATGGGGGTGAAAAGTGGTAAAAAACCAAAAATAGATATGGATGTCGTTATTGGGGTTTTCTGGGATGACGATTGCAAAAATGACATTTATTTTGAAGTCCAACACGGTGGACATGATATAACCCCTCAAGGGGTTAAAATGGGGTTCAAATTTTTGTATGAAAAAATAATATTAAATGGACATTACAACTTTAAACTTCATAGGAGCACGTCGAAAAATAAATAAGCAAACATATATTTTGTGATTTTGAAAATCAACCCCTTAGGGGGTAAATGGCCTGAGTAAACATAAAAATCGATGTGGATGTCGTTCTTGAGGTTTTATGGGATGGTGATTGCGAAAATGAGATTTATTTTGAAGTCTGACACGGTCGACATGATTTAACCCCTAAAGGGGTGAAAATGGGGTTCCAATTTTGTATGGAAAAATAATATAAAATAGACATTACAACTTTGAACTTCGTAGGAGCACATCTAAAAATAAATAGGCAAACATATATTTTGTGATTTTGAAAATCAACCCTTTAGGGGGTAAATGGGGTGAGTAAACATAAAAATCGATATGGATGTCGTTCTTGAGGTTTTAGGGGATGGTGATTGCGAAAATGAGATTTATTTTGAAGTCCAACACGGTGGACATGATTTAACCCCTAAAGGGGTGAAAATGAGGTTCAAATGTATGGAAAAGGAATATAAAATAGACATTACAACTTTAAAATTCGTAGGAGCATGTCTAAAAATAAATAGGCAAACACATATTTTGTTATTTTGAAAATCATCCCTTAGGGTGTAAATGGGGTGAGTAAACATGAAAATCGATGTGGATGTCGTTCTTGAGGTTTCATGGGATGGTGATTGCGAAGATGACATTTATTTTGAAGTCCAACACGGCGGACATGACACATCATGGACCTGGACCTGGACATGCTCATCCAGGGAACGGGAACGGGAACGGGCACGGGCAGGGGCACGGGCACGGGAACAGGAACGGGAACGGAAACAGGACGAGAACGGGACGGGGACGGAACGGGATGGAACGGAAACGGAACGGGAAGGGAACGGGAATGAAACGGGAACGGGAACTGGAACGGGAACGGGAACGGGACGTGAACGGAACGGGACGGAATGGGAACGGAATGGGAACGGGAACGGCACGGGAACGAGAATGGGAACTGAAGGGGTACGTGACGGGTACGGAACGGGACGGAATGGGAACGGAATGGGAACGGGAACGGCACGGGAACGAGAATGGGAACTGAAGGGGTACGAGACGGGTACGGAACGGGAACGGGAACGGAACGGGACGGAATGGGAACGGAACGGGAACAGGATACGTAAAAATGACTGGTCAGATCCTGGTTGAAGGTTCTCTTAGGATTTTCTCTAACATCCACGCGGACGAAGTCGCGGGCAGAAGCTAGTTATAATATAAGTATCTCATCTAGTGCCCTAGTCAGAAAAAAACAGTCCTAAATAGTAGGTGGTAAGGTAAAAAAGGGATAGAGGAGGCTTGTATGGACGTTTGGGGCATGATGTTAAATTGTATTACAGACTTTGGAATAGTGTTACCACGACAGACGTATGTCAATCATAATTGAATAAACGTCAAAAGAAAATGTAGATTTTGAGGAGATTTAAAGTTATTGCAAATTCCATCTTTTTGCTTACGTAATAGAATACTTTCTACTGTACTTACTTGGCTGACAGACTTGGCAGTGCTGAGCAATTTTGAGGAGTTGACAGTCACGGATTTCATGGAATTCACCATCAACGTGCGAGCTTCGCGGTCCTGTCGGAAAAAAATGAAATATTATCACTTTGATTAGTGGTTTCATTCTAAATTACTTTGTGGTTTGACACTTCGGTTTTGACTTTAGTTTTTTTTAGTCTGTGATCGCCTCTTATTAAAATGTGAAACACTCACCACGTTGTTTTCTTTAAATTAAAATAGATACAATGTGATAAGTTTTTGTAATTAGGAAGGGTTTATTTATACAGCATGTTTAGGAAAACTCCAATAGACTAAACGACAGGCTAGAAAATATTGTTTAAGATAGCTTCTCCGTAAAAAAGAAATAAAGAAAGTTTCGTCTTTATTTGAGCACTATGATTTTTTTCCAATGGTGGCGCTAGTGCGCTGTATAAACCCTCTTAAACGGTGTTTATATCCAAAAAAAACAAAGTCCAGTGCCAATCTAGTGTTTTGATTCACTAGAAACAAACTTGAAACGCAGAAATTAGTTTAAGAGACAAATGTAGGTAAATATTATAACAAATCACCAGTTTTGCCTGGTGGTTTGTTATAATATTTACATTAAATACAAGTATGAAGCCTTTCTGTATTGATTTCTGTCGAACATAAGAACATCACAGAACAAGTGGAACTAAATAAAAAAGAGTTAGTACAGTCAAGTCACAAACATACCTCCGTCTGTCCCGCCATTTCCATAGCAGCGGCTAGCGTCCTATTAAACGCGTGGTGGGGCGTACCCACCAGCGTCCGCCAGCGCTTGCGGCCGTTAGACCCCACCAGCCAGTTATAGCTGAATGTGATCATTAACTTACTATGCAGGCATATTTTATACTAAGATCCATGAGACTTTATTATTTGGGATATTGTCACATCGATATTTCTGTACAGAGCCTATAAGTTTGTTAATACGATAGTTTTGCTTTAACTGTACTGGCTTGCTGCCTTATTAAAATTTGTGTTCAATGTCTTTGAAAAAAATGAATTTTTTTTTTCTTAAGGAGTTATTTGTTTATTCAACTTTAGATACCAATGTGTAAGCTATTTATGGAAACAGTTTTGGCAAATATGTGATATATATTGTAAAATTGCTGTTTGTTTTTCTAATAAACTAAAATAAAATCAAAAATAACACCACTCCACATACCTCTGTTTGCTCCGCCATCTTCATAGCGGCAGCCAGCGTCCTATTAAAAGCGTGTCCGTACGCTCCTCCTAAAATCGTTACCGCCGAACTTCGGTCGCGTAACTTCGGCATAGTGTGTCTGTCTAGACACTTAGTTGGTGCATATCAACACCACTCCACGTACCTCCGTCTGTCCCGCCATCTCCATAGCGGCGGCTAGCGTCCTATTAAACGCGTGCCCGTACGCCCCACCGGCGTGCGCCAGCGCTTGCGGCCGTTCGACCCCACCGGCCACTTCGGCTGAAGCGGTGTTCAGTTCTACTGCGGCAGAGTTTAGCTCCGATTGGAGCTCGCTACGATTGAAAAATACAATACTTGTGTATTCATTTAATTGTTTTAATTTGGCTGATTTAATATGTATTTAATTTGGCTGATTCACAAATCCTCCACCAGTCGACGCATTACCGCTAACTTTGCGTTAGTATAGATGTAGACTTGTCATATTATTGTTTTCTATGTGTTTACTATCAATTTTTGGATGTTAGAAGCGAATTTTCGTAAAATTTTTTTTTCTAACACATTTTGATTTTCTTCAATTTTTAATTCGTTTACTGTCCGACTTTAATTTTTATTTGGTATAATATAAATAACTTAAGAGGCTCTAGGTTGAAACCCTTAAATATGTACATACTACTGAATTTTCTAGCAGCGAATACAATGTGTTGTCTAAAATGTAATTACTATTTAAATTCATTTAAATACTTCCATTTTAAAAGAAACAAAAAGTAATACAATAAATTTAAATTTAATCATATCTATACATTATACATTTCAACATAATAAAGAGAAAAAATGCCTAGTGATAAAAGAAAATCGTCAATAAAATCAAAATTAAAATAACATCAAGATTAAAATTAACCACTCACCTATAAGGTTTGTCAGAAGGCGGGAACTCGTTCATATCCAGAATGTGCAGCGTCTCATTGATGTCCTCTAAAGCTACGTCGAGCTCGGTGTGCGAGGGAGCCGCTTCTAGAGTGGTCTCTAAGCCCTACGACATAAGGGATAGATTAGAATACAAGCTTATAACAAGGCACTTGAAAATAGAGATAACTTTGAGTAGTTATACCACCGAAAGTGGCGCCCTCAGAGGTTTTTATTTAATAAGTTGTTAATATAAAATGATTTTAATAAAACTTAATGTGGAATTTTTAGGGCCCATGGTCTAGTATTTTAGAAGGTATCACTATATTCTTTCGTAGTCATTCGTAGAAGTAGATAGCAAATGTGTCAAAAACGGCCACTTTTAACAGTTTTGCTATCTTCTACGAGTAAACGTAATGATACCGTTTAAAAATACTAGAATATAAGACCTAAACATTTCACGGAAAGTTTTGTTATAATAGACTATTTGACTAATTTTAGAAAACCATTTTAAACTATTCCTTATTATGTAATAAGCGCACCACATTAATATTTCAGGAAAAATCAATGTATTTCATTAAAAAAATCAATGTTAAAGTTTAAAATTTTAAAACCGCGCCAAAAACGCTATGGCGCTGGACACGTGACTTGTTGACGTCACTAGCCTGTAAACATTGTAATATCCTTAGCCATTTGACAGCCATCAATCGCGGATCCTAAGTCTATGGTCGTGTCAAACGCCTGAAGCCATATTTATTTACAGGCATGTGACGTCATCAGTCATCTTAGAGCGTTTTCACCACAAGAAAAAATCAAAAATTATTGCATTTTTCTAGGTGAAATTAATCAATTAATAGACTTAATTTAGTCCATATAATAGTTGAATATGTTTTTTTACGCCATTATCTGTTAGGATGACCACAATTTGTAGTATATTTTCAATGTTGTCAAATTGTCTATTTTGTATTAATTATAATATTTTCACCGCCTTAAACAAAATATTGCTTAAGCTCATGTGAGAAGATCGATGGATGGCGAAGTGGTTAAGCGCTTGGCCCTGCGATTGCGACATGGGGGACTTAAAATGTATAATCTCGAGTTTTAAATTGTTGTTTTAGTATTTTTTTTAAATAAAGGAATGTTTCCTCAGTAAAATTTGCCATTTAGGTTTCTTCCAAATATAGTCTTTTTTACACCCTGAATAAGTCAATGGATTGCACGCTTATTAGGTACCGGTAAAAGCGATAAACCGCTTGGGCCTGTTCATAGAACACTTTTCTATAAAAAATAAATTAATTAAAAAATGAACTGCCCCTCCAAAAACGAACTAAAAACTGAAACGGCGTTCGTGGACTATGAGAAAGCCTTTGATTCGATTGAAACCTGGGCGGTGCTGCAGTCTCTCCAAAGGTGCCAAGTGGACTATAGGTATATCGAGGTGTTGAGGTACTTATACCAAAATGCCACCATGACGATCCGAGTACAGAACCAGAACGCAAATCCTATCCAACTGCAGCGTGGTGTGAGACAGGGAGACGTTATTTCTCCGAAACTGTTCACAGCTGCATTGGAGGACATCTTTAAGCTCTTGGACTGGAAAGGACTCGGCATCAACATTAATGGCGAGTACCTAACACACCTTCGTTTTGCCGATGATATAGTCCTTATGGCTGAGACCATGGAAGACCTGAACACAATGCTCGAAGATCTCCGTAGTGCTTCCCAAAGAGTGGGTCTTAGGATGAACATGGATAAGACGAAAATTATGTCAAATGCCCATGTTGTACCCTCTCCAGTTCATGTTGGGAACACTACACTTGAAGTTGTTGACCATTACGTATACCTAGGACAGGCAGTCCAGTTAGGTAGGTCCAACTTCGAGAAAGAGATCTCTCGTCGAATCCAACTCGGGTGGGCAGCATTCGGGAAGCTTCGAAAAATCTTCGCGTCCGACTTACCCCAGTGTCTCAAGACGAAAGTCTATGACCAGTGTGTGTTGCCAGTGATGACTTACGGCAGTGAAACGTGGCCGCTAACTATGGGTCTCATAAGGAGGCTCAAGGTCACTCAGCATGCAAAGGAGAGAGCCATGCTCGGCGTTTCTCTACGTGATCAAATCAGAAACGAGGAGATCCGCAGGAGAACTAAAGTAACCGACATCGCTCGAAGGATTGCTCAGCTGAAGTGGCAATGGGCGGGACACATAGCGAGAAGAACCGATGGCCGTTGGGGCAGAAAGGTTCTGGAATGGCGACCGCGCACCGGACGACGCTCCGTGGGTAGGGCCCCGACGTGAGGGGGAAGGTCGCGGGAAGCCAGTGGATGCAGGCAGCGCAGGACCGATCGTCGTGGAGATCCTTAGGGGAGGCCTATACCCAGCAGTGGGTGTCGTGTGGCTGATATGATGAACTATCGACTTTTTTCCACCCTGAATAAGTCAATGGATTGCACGCTTATTAGGTACCGGTAAAAGCGATAAACCGCTTGGGCCTGTTCATAGAACACTTTTCTATAAAAAATAAATAAATTAAAAAATGAACTGCCCCTCCAAAACGAACTAAAAACTGAAATAACAAGTGTCATTGCAGTCGGGGCACCATTTTATGGAATAATTTTTGATCAAAGAGGGTCCCCGACTGCAATGACACTTGTTATTTCAGTTTTTAGTTTTAGTATTTAAGTATTTCGTTTTTGGAGGGGCAGTCGTGTTTTTAATATTTTTATTTCGCACATTTTAGTGACAAATTATATTACATTTGATGCCCATATTATAATAATAGAAGAAAAAATTGTTTTTTACAGATTTGAAAGTGGCGTCGTACATTCGCCATATAGATTTTTTTTTTCAAAAAAATATAGCCAGTGTCACTCGGGATGCTGTAAGGATTCTAATGATACCCCATATATCCAAATCAGTTCAGGCATTGAGAAGTTATAGTGGAATAAAGAAACTCACATACCCACAAACACATATGCACTCGTTGTTGGGCAGTCGTGTAAAAAATTATAAAGTAATTTAGATTTTTTTATATTTTTGCTATCGAAAATGTCGCTATTGTAATTCATCCCGTAGTTGCTAATCACCCTAATTTGCGATACGAAAAATAACAAAGTTTTCCATAGCACAATACCTTATTGATCTCCTTGGCGATAGACACGATGTTGGCGACATCTACCGATTCCGAGGTGCTGATGTAATGCTTCACCGTCTCGACGAGCGTCAGCGATGACGTCACCACTTGGCGGGTGGATGTTATCACCCTGTGTAGACAAGGAAAACACACCTTTATGGCTTTAAAAATACACGTCAATATAGCTTGCTGTTTAGAAAAAGTAGAATTAGAAAATTTTAACGAAATTTTGAATCAAGTAAGTAAAATTTACTGAAAATAAAACACGTTTTTAAAACGGACTAAATTATTACAAAAAAAAAATAGGACTAAAAACATTAAAACGGACTAAAAAGTAAAAAATAAATTCTTCCGGAAATATTTATAACTTTATCTACAGAAATTTTAAACCTAAAAACGTTGGGCGCATTTTGTAAAATTTATCATCCATATTGTCTTTAGCATGCGCCCCACGTTTTTAGGTTTAAAATTTCTGTAGATAAAGTTATAAATATTTCCGGAAGAATTATTTTTTTACTTTTTAAACCGTTTTAATGTTTTTAGTCCTATTTTTTTTGTAATAATTTAGTCCGTTTTAAAAACGTATTTTTAAAAAAGTTTTTTTTTCAGTAAATTATTATTTTCTGCTTTTTAGTGAACTAGCAAAGACTAAAAAAATATACCATCTCCTATCGGAGCACTCGTCAAGACGATTCAAACGAGCCCAATCTCGATGGGATAGCGTGGTTTTATTAAAGAGTTCCTGTGTCCTTCTTCTGGCTCCATCATCAGACCCTGGAAACTATTTCCCAACAAAGAACTCGTCAGGACGAGTCAAACGAGCCTAAACTTGATGGAGTTGCATGGTTTTATTATAGTGTTCCTATGGCCTTCCTCCGGCTCCATCATCAGATTCTCGGAAACTATTGCCCAAGAAAATACTCGTCAAGACGATTCAAACGAGCCCAATCTCGATGGGGTAGCGTGGTTTTATGAAACAGTTCCTGTGTCCTTCTTCCGTCTCCATCATCAGACCCTGGAAACTATTTCCTAACAAAGAACTCGTCAAGACGATTCAAACGGACCCAAATTTGATGGGGTAGCACGGTTTCAATATTGAGTTCCTATGGCATGGCCTTTCAGCTTCATCATCAGACCCTGGACCTCGTCTCCCATTAGAGTACTCGTCAAGACGATTCTAAAGAGTCCAAACACAATGGGGTTGTATGGTTTCATCATAGAGTTCCTGTGGCCTTCTTCTGATTCCATCATCAGATCAGCTCATTGACACCATAATATTGCATTGCCTTCCAGTTCTGACCTATGATCAAAGTTTCAAGTCTCTAGCTGATCGGGAAGCTATTATAAAATCGTTCGCAAACTTTGTGGAGAAACAAACCCACAAACAAACACACAAACGAGAAAGCAACCTAATAAAAACGTTTAAAAAAATAAAAGACAGTGATAGATGGAGCAGAGTACATTTCACAAATTAATTTACTTTGTTTTGTACCGCAACCACTTTAGTTGTAAAAATTAATCGTATTGTATATTGGATTGTCTGTATTCTGTTTAACATTAGAATGATCGTCAAGGTAAGAACTTTTTACATCTACTTTGGAATATTGCGTCAAAATAAAATGACAATTGTATTTACTAATAATTTATGCGATTAGAAACGAAAATTTAGAAAGATAATTAATAACAGGATGTGAATGGTAAAGAGCGAGTTTCTCAAAATTTCACTGTCGTTGACATCTTGAAATATCATATAATGCCAAAAATAAAAGTTCGTCCGTATTCTTACATTACTATTTACAATGCTATTAATTTAACAATGAACAAAACTTAAGTGACTGACTTCAGAGCGGTTGCGGTCCAAAAGTAAGTTTTTTTATATGTAAAATAAAATTCTCTCTTTGCTATATATACTCGAGTGAAGTATCGATCACTGTCTATTGTCAATTTAATCGCACTGTATATATTTTAAAACAAAAAATATACAAAAACACTACGCACCGAAACTGCGCCATTTTATCAACTTCTTTATTTATCTAAATATTACTGACCTGTCTACATGCTGCGGCTGCTGATTGGACGCGACGCTAGCGTGCACGCCCGCGGTCAAGTCCTGCATGGCGGACGCTAGCGAGCACGCGCCCCTGCCCGCGCCCTCGCCGCCGCTCTTGATGGACGACACTAGTTGAGCGGTCGACGACGCGGCGGAGCGGGAGGCGGTGCGGATTGTAGATTGGGCCCATTCCTCCTGAGAAAGGGGATTTCTTTTTTTAGATAAGAAAAGCTCGCGTTGACGAAATACGGCATTTCATACAAACTTTGAAGTCCTTATTTTTCAAATGAATGAACCATCTTTAGTGAAACTTTATACAAGGTTATTTTTAGTTTATACAAAACCTCTCGTGGAATTGATCAGAACATCAAACTGAACAACTTTCATTATGGGACCAACCTTGAAATCGCGAAAAAAAAATCAGCTGTTCCATACAAAAGAACAATCCTATTCCATCGAAATGTATGAAACAGCTGATTTTTTTTCGCGATTTCAAGGTTGGTCCCACAATGAAAATTGTTCAATTTGATGGTCTGATCAATCCCAGGTCCCCCCCCCCCCCCAAACTAAAAATAACCTTGTATAAATAAGCAGAATACATTGGTCTTATTGAGAACATTTGATAAATAGTGTTACAGCAAAATTAGACCGATTTTAAATTTTCCATAGAAACAGAAATTTCCAAATTTTTAAAATGTTCTGAACTAACTTTTAAGACCTTTGTATCCTGCTTATGCGTATAAAGTTTCATTAAAATCGGTTCATTCATTTCGAAAAACGAAGACTTGAAAGTTTGTATGAAATGCCGTTTTCGTTAACGTCCTTAAATAGTAATAAAAACAACTTTATATTTGCAAATAATATGCACGCTGATTGCTGAATGAAACTGATTCCGAATGTAAATTTAATAGCGATGTAAATACCAAATTCAATAAATTGAACTAATACAAAAAACCGGCCAAGTACGTGTCGGGCCACGCGCAGTAGGGTAGGGTTCCGTAGTTACCTTATACCACACCATATTGAATAACACTATAATTTTTCGTCTGCAAAAATAACTTTGTTTTTCATAGTGTTTGTATGAATAACAAAGTTATACTTGCGGTTTTGGAAAATGTGATATATCTCTAAAAATATCACTGTATCTCGTTCAAACCAATTTTCGTTGAAAGTGTTTGTTATATTCTTTTAAATTTTTTACTCTCTTATTTTAAAAGTTAAAGGGGGGTACACTTATTTTACCAATGTGGTGGTGTATATCCTTCAAACGGTTGACTTTGAGAAAAATAGTCTTAGGAACCTCTCTATAGACACCCCGCACGTATAGGTTTGATCAAAAAAAATATTTCACTCGCATACATACCGTGTGCCCCGGCAGCGGTCGTAATTGCGCGGCTCTCGCGGCCTGCTCCAGCTCGTCAAGGTCATCCTGCAGGCTGCGCAGGATCTCAGATGCAGCGTCCAGTTCGAGGCCTTTGCAAGATATACGGGCGCGGTTTACTGCAGACCTGAGGGAAGGAATATTATCGTGACAAAACAGATAATAAATGGACAGAAGAATTGTACAAGGGCACACTTTATTTCACATTGAAATTTCTTCCAGCAGGCCCGGGATAAGAAAGAACATTGAGGTGTTACCTGTTTTGTGTTATATATGCGTGAAAAAGGTGAAATAAACGCTATTTAGAAATATTTCAAATAACTGACTCGACAAAAAAGACAAATAATATCGTATCTGAGGGCCTAGCCAAAGTAACATACGCAAATCTTCGTTATCGCTTCGCTATCGAAACATGTATGGGATTGACATAAGGTTTCGTTATCAATCGAATTTTAAAACGTCAAATGTTTGGAAGCGAAGCGATAGCGAAAATTTGCGAATGTTACTTTGGCTAGGGGAGCTGCTCACAAAATTTCACAAGAATCGATTGAGAAATGCAACCTGTAGAGGAGAACAGCCGGACAACCGGACATACAAAACCATTTTAACCTAAGCTAAAACGGAAACGCTTCGCACTCGCTCGTTCTTAAGTAGAGACTTACCTAAGAGTCGTAGCGCTAGAGTTGAGACGCTGTGTGTTGTCACCTAAATGTTTAGCGGCGGTCGCGTCTTGTACGGTCGGCAACACAGCTCGCGACGCGCTTATCACTTGTGCGCTTGACTGTAACAAAATGAACGTTGGTTATTTATGGTTAAGCCACATTGGGCTTTTTTGTTTTTTCCTAAAGATCAATCTGTTTTTGGGTAAACTACTTTAAAGTGGGTCATCTTATTTTCAAATAATTTGTATGGTTTGTTAGATAAACTTTTAAACTGAAAGGTTTGTTAAGTTAAGGAGACTTCAGCTAATGATTTATATAGGAAGCATTTGAGTGTTCGATCAATTGTCTGTCACATAGGAGCAAAATTAAATATAGCATGAAAACAACTCGCTTTTGCGCTCTTTGGTGGGTATATTATGTTGTCTGTGTGTTGTGTATGTGTTGTCTGTCTGTTGTGTATATGTTGTCTGTGTATTATGTATGTGTTTTCTGTGTATTGTATGTGTGTTGTCTGTGTATTGTGTATGTGTCTGTGTGTTGTGTATGTCTGTGAGTCGTGTATGTGTTTTCTGTGTCGTATATGTGTTTTATGTTTGTCGTGTACGTGTTGTCTGTGTTGTGTATGTGTTGTCTGCGTATTGTGTATATATCTGTGTGTTGTATAATAATATGTGATGTCTGTGTCTCGTGTATGTGTTATCTGTGTGTTGTGTATGTGTTGTCAGTGTATTGTGTATGTGTTGTCTGTGTATTGTGTATGTGTCCGTGTGATATGTATGTGTTGTCTGTGTGTCGTGCATGTGTTGTGTATTGTATGTGTGTACTGTGTTTTTACCTGCAGCAGCGGCTCGCAGGCAGTGAGTAGCGCCAGTTGCTGCGACGCGGCGTGAGGACGCGACGACCAGTTCGCGGCCGCGTCCTGTACGCGGGGCACTTGCTCGTAGAGAATGCGGCATTCTTGGAGCAAAGTTTCCTATGCAAAACGTATTTATTCGTTAAAACTGACGAAAAACTATCACAGGGTGATTTTTTGAACATTCGACAAATTCTGTAGTGTGGCTTATTAGACCATCAAACTGAACCACTTTGTCTATTGTCTATTAGACCATCAAACTGAACAACTTTGTCTTTGTCTATATTTGAGTAGGACCAACTTAAGCAGAGCAAAAGAATAATCAGCTGTTCCATACATTTTGGACGAATTGATGTTTTGTATGAAACAGCTGTTTTTTTTTTGCTTTGATGAGCTTGGTTCCATAGACAATATTGTTCAGTTTGACGGTCTAGGACAGACCACAAAATATGTCAAAAGTTCACCCAGTAGTTATCTAAAACAGTTGTAAGACATTCTAGGAGGTGAGTTCCTAAGAAGGAAATTACGCTTGAAAAGTGAAAAAAAACACCATTGATCTAAAATAGTTATAAAAAAGGGAATATCAATTTATAAATGCGTAAAGGCGCGGAAACAGCAAATTCTTGAAGGAGAGTATCCTTAGAAAAGAAAACTGTTAAAACCAAAAATACTTGAAAATAAAAGTCAACAGATTACTATTTCGATATAATTTCCATTCCTACTCATAATAGTTATTAAGTGAAAAAATAACTGTAATAAAATCTAAAATAGACTACATTTTGATAATCACAAAAAAATATCCAAAAATACATCTTGAAGTTCACTTCACAGTCTTTACTAGCAGTTCACAAAAAATAACCACTAACTTATTAGTATAAGTAAATTAGAATTTATCAATAAAAGACTCAGGACAAGGCAAAATGAGAGTAACATTGGAATGAAACTGGATAAACAAAAACAACGTTTATATCGGGAATATCATAAACAACAATATTCCACGCCATCTGTGATCACAAACACGCAACTCACCTGCGAATACTTGTTGGTATTGTACTGCGTCGCGTTGTGGGCCGAACTTATTAGCTGCGTAGCGCTTGAGGCCACATCTCTCGCTGCCTCCTATTTAATAAATAAAAGTAACATTTTTAAGAAAAACAGTCATTATTTTATGAAAAAAAGTGGTTTATACGTAGTACTTTTAGCCTACGAGGCAACTTCGCACATGTTAAAAGAAAAATAATTTATTGATTTCCAAACGAAAAAATAGGTTGGCAACGCAAAGCTAATTGTAGGTGTCGCTGCGTACGCTTGTTCCTAAGACAGTAGACGTTCAGAACAAAATGTATTGGAAAATAGGTATTTATTTTGAGGTTTTTTTCACCGAAAAAGACCCATATTGTCCCAAAATGGAAATAAAAGACTACATACAACGCAAATGCCGGAATTTAAAGCCAAATTAAGACGTTTTAATTCTTACAGAATTTATAATTTTTTTCTATATCCAGATTTTTCGAAAATTTGTAAGTGCCAACGTTTTTGAAGCCTATAACACAGAATTTAATCATTTTAAAGCTTAATAAAACGATTTTTTAAGTAAAAGTCCTTTGCTTTCATAGTTCCCGTGGAACAAGCGTACGCAGCGCCATTTTGACAGTTGCCTTCCCCATTGAGATATAAATCATTTTCTTAACGTCAAAATCGACGATCACACCACAGAGGTCATTGGTCCCGCCACCACACACTTTTTCTCAAAAATATGGACACTACTGTTATAAAACACTATGATCTATAGACCCACTTAAAGTAGAGATAACAACGATTCTTTCTATGTATAACAACTCACAGAAATGAGAATCAAAACAATCAAAAACCCCCGAAACGTCCGACACAATGAGACGCCATTAAATCACCGACAAAACTATTTTTTATTTACAACGAAGTGAGTATCTGCTGGTTCAAAAAATCAACAAATACGAAGCTTGTTCTATTAGGAAATGTCAAAAAAAGTTCAGGCAACTTTATTATGTATTTTGTCGAAAAGAGCTAAAAATTCTATTAAAAAGTGACTCTAGTAACCAGGACGTTTTAAGGCGCTTGTGTCTAATATTTTTTAAATAACTCTTCAACAGTTATCATTCATTCTGTAAGTTTTAAAATCCATAATTGCCAAAAGTGGCCACTTTGAGCTAAAATGGATTTTAAAACTTACAGAAAGAATGAAAACTGTTGAAGAGTTATTAAAAATATATTAGACACAGTTTAAGAGATTATTACTTGTGCTTTTTAAAATATTGACTTGGTTTACGAGTAATAAAAATAAATGTAGTGGCGGCGCCACTTTTACTACCACCGCGCCTTAAGCTGTAGGATGAATAAAGATTTATTTTCTTTGCCTTAAAACCATTAACTAGTTTCCTTGTACTCACGTGTAGCCTGGCGACTTGCGAAGTGATGATGTCTTGTCCTTGCGCGTAGTCGGCCGTAATGTAACGGACTTCTTCGGCCGCGCGGCGGAGGGCTTCTTGTTTTTCACGGTCCTACACAAAGAAATATTACTTTAGCACTTTGACAAAATGAGCTAATGGTTTGTTCAAAATTAGAAAAATTACTTTTTTTTTCAATTAAACGAGTGTCAGAAACCACCTGTTTTGTTAAGCTGCTTAACTTGATTTTCGAAGTTATACAAAACACAACTATTTTGTTCATATCAAAAATGAAAATGTATCAAAAACGTGAAGTTTGCCTTAAATTAGAAATATTCAATAATAATTTTAGTTTAATAAGTTTAATATTAGGTAAAATAATAGTTAATTTTTGTGGTAAAAATAATAATCAATCGTGATCGTGAAAAATATTTGTTTTATTTTATTTGAATAATAAATTTATCGAATATTGTATTCTAAGAAGCTATGAATTTAGTCCTTTTCAAAGTATTTTGAATTAAATAAAATTGGGATCTTTTTAATTGGGTGACTGGAAATAATAAAGGCGACTGTTAATGGGATACTTAAATACTTTGCAGTTTATTTTGTTGGCGACAAAAAACCGTAACGGGCGACAAACTTAAGTATTTTTTATACCCAAAATGGAAATTTATTTTTACCCGATTAAATATTACCTAATAAAATTACATCACATTGCAAAAGAAATGTTAAAACAACAATTAAACATTTTGCCTTTCTTTTGCCTAAATTCAAAATCTATCGCAATCGCTTTCAGGATGTAACACATTGATGCTTCTTTTTGGCACAAATAAAAACTTACCAAAGAAATGCAGCAACGTGTGAGACATTGCTGCATTTATTTCCATCCATCTTGCGCGATTGCGATAGATTTTTAAATTAGACAATAGGGAACATGCATAAGTCACCGATTTTGATAAATTTGAGCTAGATATCTGAGGACACGTATAAAAACAAGATAGAACAGAAAAATTAAAAATTAAATTAAATATTTTAGTTTTATCACACAGGGCAAAATATAATGCACTTAAAAGTCGGATAGAATATCGAATAAGAAGTAATATTTTGTATGACACATATGTACTTAAACGCAATATTTAAGGAGATATTTGAAAATTCTTGGCTAACTCCATAATAATGCGCCTGAAACGTGATATAAGTGACGTCACACATGTTGCCCCTTTTGTATGGAGCGTTTTCGGCGGGTGCTGCTGCGTGCTAACTTCAAGTAACTATATCACGAGAAAAAAACGCAAGAGAAAAGTTTTAATTTTACAGTTGACTTATTCACTCATTATACTTTTGATTTTGATACAAAAAAAATTGATGCATGATCAATCAATCAATCAATACATTTATTTGCAAAAATATGGTTACATTAGTTGTTACATACAAGTCACCAGCATATTTTGTTGTTAATGTCAACGTGCAAATGTTTACACAAAAAAATATTATTATAATTAATTGTCAGAAAGAAATATTACTTGTTTAAAATTGTCATATTTAACTAGTCTAAAAGCATTAAGTATAATAAATTATTCAATCATCATTATAAAAAAATAAAAAAAAATTAGGTACAATTTACAATAATTATATTATCAAAAATGTCAAGTCACCATTTATTCGACACCATTTTATCGTTTAAAAAGTCATTGATAGAATAATACAATTTGTCAATCAAAAATTTAAACAATTGTGTCTTGAATTTAGTTAAGGTCAATCTTTTAATTTCATTAGGTATTTTGTTGTATATCCGAATGGCCATACAGTAGGCATTCCTTGAAAACACTCTAAGCCTTTGTTGTGGAATACATAAATCCTCCCCTCTTCTACCTCTGTATGTATCATACTCTTTGTTTTGTTTAAATAAATCGAAATGCTTTTTAACAAACATTCCCATTTCAAAAACATATAAACATGGAAGTGGTAGTATATTCATTAATTTGAAAAGAAGCTTACAAGAATCCAAATAACCTGCACCACAGATTGAACGAATACATTTTTTCTGGATTTTAAAAACTCGAATTGCATCCACCGAATTACCCCAAAGTATGATACCATAGCGTAATACAGATGAAACATAACCGTGGTAAGCTACGAGAGCAGATTGTTGCGATGCTATCTGTCTGATCCTATTCAAAGCATATATAAATCTGTCAAGTTTTTTTGTAACTGTGTCAATATGAGCTTTCCAGTTGCAGAGACTATCTATAGTGATTCCTAGAAATTTTGTTACATCTACGTCTTCGATTTTATTATTATTTAAATGTATGTCAATTTTATCCTTCTTACTATTTATTGTTTTGAAATGTATAAATTTTGTTTTTTTAATATTTATTTTAAGATTATTAGATTCTAACCACTGTACCACTTTCTTAAGTTCAGCATTAGCTTTATATTCAATGTCATCATCTTTAGCTTTAATAATTAGGGTAGTGTCGTCGGCAAATAAAATACATGTCTGATCAGTAATATTTGGTAAGTCATTGATATAAAGAAGGAAGAGAAGTGGTCCTAAAACACTTCCCTGTGGTACACCACATTTATTTTGTCGATATTTAGACGTAAAAGATTTCCTAGATTTACCTTGCATTTTAGATACTTCTACACATTGAATTCGATCTTTTAAGTAGCTTTCTAACCATGCCAGAGCATTACCCCTTATGCCGTATCTTTCTAATTTATTTAAAAGTAGCTTATGAGATACGAAGTCAAATGCCTTGGACATGTCTAAATATATAGCTAACGTATTCAGTTTAGAGTCAAGGTTATGCGTCAAATGTTTTATAAGGTTAAAACAAGCAAGAATTGTGCTTCGGCTTCTCCGAAAACCGAATTGTTCCTCTTTGAGTATTTTATGAAGTGTAATAAAGGCATACATTTTATCATACATGACCTTTTCAAAAATCTTTGACATTATTGGAATTAATGTGATTGGTCTATAATTGCACATTTCATTATAGGCGCCATTTTTATGTAATGGTTTAACCACAGATCGTTTTAATGCTGTAGGAAAGTGACCTTGGACAAGGGACATATTAATTATGTGAGTAAGTGGAGAACAAATATACTTGGCACTTTTTTTTATGATATCCGTACTTATGTTATCATAACCGGTAGAAAATGTATTTTTTAGATTCATTATTATCTTATAAATATCGTTTTCGTTAACTGGTGTCAGATAAATACTATTTGGACAGATAGAAACATTACGTGTAGCATTAAATAAGTCAGATCTATGTTCAAAATTATTTTCGTTAGTCTCCTTAATAAAATATTCATTAAAATTGTCACTTATTTCTACAGGATCATTAATATAAGAAATGTCATTTAATTTTATGTGTTCAATGTCATTTTTTATGCTTTTACTATTAATATTATATTTTATTACATCCCACGCTGCTTTACTAGTATTTTTTGCATTCAAAATGTAACGAGAATTAGTGTTACGTTGTGCCTGATCAATGCATTTTTTTAATATTTTTGTATAAGAAATGTAATGAGATTTCTTTGCATTCTTATTAGATGGATCTAGTCTATATTGAAGGTATAGCCGTCTTTTGTGGATACAGCATTTTTTTATACCTTTAGTCAGCCAAGTATTTTTAATAGGTTTTGCAACTTTTTTTACATTTATTATAGGAAAACATAGGTCAAAAAATAGTTTGAATAGGTCATGAAAAATATTGAAGGCTTTTTCAGTGTCCTGTTCTTGTAGAACTTCATTGAAGGACAATGACGATATGCATTCTATAAACTTTTTAATATTATTATTGTTCATGTCACGCTTTTTCTCAAACCAAATTTTTGTTTTTTTTTGGTACTTTGGCACGGTCTGATGTTCAAAAGTAATAGTCTGGCATGTCTCATGGTCTGATAAACATTTATAGTGCACTTTAGGTGTGACTGTATTATTAATATTGCTGACAATGAGATCCAGACAAGCTTTTTTTCTAGTCGGCTGTTTAATATGATTAACCATGTTGTGGTTACTTAAAATACTAGTCAGTTCCTGAGATTCTTTATTAGATTGTAGCATATCTATGTTCCAGTCACCACACAATACAATGTTTTTGTTACGTTTTCGTGATAGTCTATTAAGTAATAATTTAAGTTGTCCAAAAAATATGTCAATTTTAGATGATGGTGTTCTATACATACATACTATGATTAGATTATATGGCAAAATTTCTACGGCACAGCATTCAAATGAAAATGGAATTGACTCTTTGACATCATAAACTTTGTAATCTAACGTGTTTCTTAATAATATACAACTACCACCTCTTCGCTCTGTTCTACAGAAGGTAGTGGCAACGTTGTAACCATTTATATTTAAATTGCTTTGAGAACCTTGTTTCATAAATGTTTCCGTTAAGCATAAAATGTCAATATCTCCTAGTTCATCTGTAAGTTCGCTTAGTGTTTGTTGAAATAAGTCACGTTTGCTCAGAATACTAGCTATGTTTTGATGCACAAGGGTTATTCGGTTCTTGGTCACGAAAAAACGTATTGTTAGAGTTGATTACATTTGAATTTGAATCACTACGTTTAAAGTAAAATGGTATTTTTTTTTGTACCAATACTTTTTTCGGACACTTTATTTTGGGATTATCTGATACTTTACAATTTATCAAAAAAGATTTAATTTGTTTTGGTGCAAGATATTTGTTGTAGTATAAAATATAATCAATTTCGCAATTAATTTTAAAACATAAATCATTTAAATATTTATTTTTGTTGGTTAAAAAGCTTTCAGGATTTATTTCTAAGAAATTACAATTAGGGTAGCTTTTGGTCAATAATTTAATGTTATAATTCAATAAGTCTGTGTTTAAATAAGCATTGTATTGAACATTAATAATGAATACTTTGTGGTGTCTTAATTTATATAACGCAATTCCCAACTCTGAAAATAATACATATGGGTTTTTGTCATTCATGCCTAATGCCAAAATGATTACATCATCTTTACATAATTTATTGACTATGTCATTACAGCTGGTCAAAATTTGAGTACTTGAAGCTTCCGGTTTTACTATAGTGGTGATGGTATAGGAGTCGCGTGATAGATGTTTTCTCGTAGTATATAATTTTTGCGATAAATTTTGTATTTGTTCGTCACCCAATATTATTACTTTTGATTGAGACAAACACTCTTGATCTTTATTATGGAAACATGTGCCTCCATCTTGTGAACCCGTTTCGTTGACTTGTGGTTGAGATAACTGAGTCATGCTTTGTGTGCTTTTAGCGCCATCTATCATATTCGTTGCTATATTTTTTGATACGTCCACGGTGCGCTGCGGTAAGGTATCTGTCGAATTTTGCAGTGAATAATGCGAGTCATTTTCTTCATTGTGTATGTGTTGTTTTTGTGGCGTATTAAATAACACTGTTTTAAACATATTCAGTGGAGATATTCTAGAAGTGCATTGTGTATTTATACGTATTATTTTTCGTCTTAATGGTGTCATAGTGTTGGTTTTTCTACCTATGTCACATGTAAGTTTTTTTAACGTAACTATTTGTTTTTCTTGTCCTGATATTGTTATTTTTAGGTTAGTATTTTCTGAGTTCAAATTTTCTATTTCTTGTTCTGCTTGTTCTAACTTCATTCTAAGGGTTTCAATGTCTTGTAAATACTCATTACTGTTAAAACTTGTATTGTTTTGTATTTCACTAAATGTGCTTAGCATCGTTGCGTCCAAAATAGTGGAGTTTAATGCATCTTGTGTGATGGTTGATAAATCGAAGTCTGATTTTGCTCTAGGCAGTTTGTTGCGTATTGTAACGTTTTCCATTTTTGTTAATCAATTTAAATATAGCAGTGTATGTATGATTCTAAAACTATTGTGTTTATAGCTGTTAGAATGATTGTCAGTCAGTTTACACCAAACTATTTATGAGGTACCTATTCTAATACTACTCATAATATGTTATTATGATATTGGTGGTGCCTTTCAGGTATGCTTCTTAGCTATAGTATTATGCTGAAAATCTTTTCCCTTATAGGTAGCTATAAATAATAATATAACAGCAGTTTGTACTCACTCGTCGGGTGATGTTTAAATGCAGTAACGGTTTATCAACTCACTTAATTTATGAATTATTCTTTGTTTTAGCACTGTTATTCGTTCATGTTCATGTTCCCTATTAGCCCATGTTCCCTATTAGCCCCCTGGTTGTCAGCAAATATTCCACCTAATAACACTTTCCTAGTAGTTTTTCCCTACAAAACCTGGCAACACTTACCTGCGGTTCTGAGGCGCACTGGCGCGCAGCCTCCACCATTCTCGCGGTAGCATCCGCTAGCAACTTGGCGGCAGCCAGGAGTTTGCGTTGGGCTTCCGACGGCTGCCTTTCTGCTTCCGTCTGTCATGGAATTATACTTTGTCAATATTGCTAGGCTGGAGTTAAATGGTGAATTATATTGCATGATGTCTTGACAAGCGCAAGAGTTTTTAACAGTAATATAAGTATTGGATTACGTAAAGGTCTACACCCACTACACCGGACACCAGTTTATGTTCTTAAAATTCGACCTTAACTTGACAAAATTCTCTAACTAAATACTTGTTTTATTATTATTATACCTTGATGTCAGTAATGAGATGTGCGGTCGCTTGTCCCAGCAACCTCGCATGTCGGACCATCTCGACGGCATCTCCAGCGGTGGACACTCGTTCTGAGGCAGACATTACTGTTTCTACGCTACGCTCTGTCACTGTCACTTGGGTTGCTTGACGTTCTGTAAAGAATAAGATAGGTTAGTACTTGGGATTATAAGATGAGTATGCTGAAGATACTAGAGCATGGGTTCCCAACCAGTGGATAGAACGTGGAGTTATCCAAAGGGGCGTGGAGCTATCCAAAAGGGGGTATGAAGTTATCCAAAGGGATCGTGGAAATATCCAAAGGAGGCAAACATTATTGATAACAATATCAACAATCAAATATAAGAGGTGCCTTTGAGTAGGTACTCAAAAATACGTTGGTGACATTTCTTTTTTTTATCTTGGGCGTCAAAAATTTTCATTCACAGCGTCTTTCATCTCTTCATTCGCTAAAAATCTGCCAACATTTTTTTCTTTAAACTTAGTAAAAGGAAATAGTCAAAGGGGGTTAAATCTAGACTAAAGGATAAGAGCTTAATCTCTGTAAAGCCATTGCAGAAAAAAAAAACATGGTCCTTCGAGCCGTATAAGAGTTACTCACCCGGGCTGCAATGTGCCAGTAGCCGGTCCAACTCGTCGGTGACCCTCTTGGCCGCGTCTGGGAGTTTGTGCGCGGCGGCGGCGGCGGGTGGGGCGGCTTCTAGAAGCTTCTCCACTGCGTTGGAGACAGATCGCGCTGCGCTTACTACTTGTTCACGGCACGCGGCACTGTGGAAAGTTGGGGCGACAACCTGGGAAAGAAAAACATTACATACAGCTTGACAAAAATTGAGGACGCCACTTTGTATGCAAATCCATCAAATCACGAATAACTTGGCAACACAGACTTTTATTTTGCAATACATTTTTTTTGTTCCATTTTATAAAATTTCTATGCTTTCTGGCCACGCTGTAATTACTACTAGATTTAGGTTTTGAATTGAAAATGCTGTTATTAAGACGTTTTCCCAGAAAGCGCGAATTCGCCGCGATTTTATACGCGATTTTGGTTACACTATTGTTAATATTGCACACGTGGCTGACCTAGCTGGTCCTAAGCGAACAGGGTATAACGAAACGCGTCTCGAAACAAGGTCTAAGGACTAAATTTTGTACAATTATTTGAATATTAAATTATATCAACATTGAGCCTTATCACAGGACTATAAAGTCCAAATTACCTTAGCACACGCGACGAGTTGACTAGTAGCTAGTGCACAATTAGTGGCCGCCGCTATGATGTTGTTCTGCAGAGGTTGTTCGTCCTTACAAGCCGCCGCTACGTTCTTGGCCTTCAATACGAGAGCCGCTGTGGTGTTAGCGACGGCTTTGGCCAAAGATAGTAGGATATCCTAGGAGAAAAAAAAAATTGTTAGTAAATCTAATAAAATATAAAATTAGGTAGCTATATTTAGGTTGATTGATTCTGAATAAGAACAAAAAAAGGATTTCTTTACACAAATACTTATCTTATGAACACAAATATTGTGTTGCGTTGTTTTTACATCATTATATTTGTCTTTTATCATATACATTACAGTGGCGGTCACATAATTAAAGACACCAGTCGATTTTCATACAAACAAGATAACTTTGAAGCCTTGGTTCTCTGCCAAAGATTGACCCATGACCCAACTGCTCTGATCAGCATTCTAAGAGATTTAAGTACCTATATGTTTAAAAAACGCAAAATAAAAATGTATGGAAATTCTGAAACTGATCCTTATGATAGGAAATCATGGTTTGCGCGGGCCATATTTTTATATAGAAAACGTAAAATTGTTGTCACAAAAAAAACATACGACAAGCTTAAGAGATTATCTAGTTGCTACAAGTATTAAATTGCGTATAAACCTCACAGATGATTGTAAAAAAATCAGAATATCATCAAAAGCGCTTGCCGCGGGCCATATTTTTGGCGTAAATAATAGCGGAAATGTATTGAATTCTACATCAAAATGTACTGTGCAGTTTCTCCAATAACTTTTTTCGAGAAAGATAAATATGCTAAAGATAATTATGAAAAAACAACGAAAAACATCAAAAAGTGCAGAAGTGAGGTTATTTTCCATACTCTTTACACTTAAAGAAAAAGACAGAGACAAATATTTTCGCATAAGCGAGCCTTGAATTTCTTAGATTGATGATCAGATCAGTTGGGTGTGTATAGCGATCTGAATCTCCTCCATTCACTCCCTGAATGGCCATCATCAGATCACAGCCAGGTCAATCCTTGGCGGACCACCAAGGCTTCAAGGTTACCTCTTTTGTATGAAAATCGACTGGTGTCTTTAATTATGTGACCGCCACTGTATTATTTAATATACATAACAAAAATACCTCTATACAGTCATAGTACTAACGAATGTGTTCCACGATTACAGCAATATGGTCTTCCCGGTTTGCCACTCGATTTCTTTTTTATGTACAACGGGATAGTGCTTGGCCTTCACCTCACCTGATGTTAAGTGACGATAAGGCCGAAGGTGGAAGCGCACTACACCCGGGTACCGATCACGTAAGTCTGTTGCTAACAATTCTCGATTGAAATCGATTGAAAGCGCAGTTGCATTGCTGCTTTAGTTAAGATAGTTGTCACATTGGTTCTAACTAAAGCAGCAATGTAACTGCGATTTCTGTCAGAGTTGATTGCAACAAAATTACAAAATCACCCCCCCGGAATCCTCACCACTGAGGAACTGGCTATCTTACCTCTAACTGCCGGAACAAAGCAATGTTTAAATTGTTGTTATGGCGCAAGACTTAGGTAAGGTGGCGGTAGCTAGCCAGGCGGACTTGAAATAAGCCCTACCACCAACCAAACCGAGTACAAATTGTATTGATGGATGCAAGAGCACATGCCTTTTTATTTTACTCTCTTACTCGTATACAGGAGCAATACTTGCCCATGCGAACGCAGTGTTGAAATAGAGCTCTGTGATTAGTTCGTTTCTTTTACATATTACGTGTGGTTTTCGTGGGATGCTGTGCGTCCGTGGGCACTGCGAGACCTCACAGTTATATTTGTGAAAACGGGTGTTAATATCTTTACATCATACTGCTCGGCAACTAGGATTTACTAGTATAGTAAGAGGCCGTGTAAGTTGGCATGTGCAACACAGTGCATTGTTTAGATAGAACGTTCCATTTTCAAATCACTTTACAATTCAAGCATGGTGAATGCTTTAACTGTAAAGTACACTTTACAATTCAAGCATTTAAAACTCCTTAGTGAACCAATCTCTTTTCTTATATTATAAACTGTGGAAACTTTTTACTGAAAAAAAAAAACAATAAATATGGCGGCATTTCATTTCCGTTCAAGCTATGCAAAACTCCTTGGATTTTGATTTTGATTTATATTAAATTTACCTCGCATGAATGATGTAAAGTAGTATGCTTACCTCGGTTGTAAGTAGCTATTACACCCTCGAACTATATTCGCCCTTGCTCGCTTCGCTCGCTCGGGCGTCTAAATATCTCGGATGCACGCGATCCATTAACGCCCTTTGCGAGCTGCGCTCGCACTGGCGCCAAATTGGATCTTGTTCTGTAATAGCTCACTTACGTCCCTTGTGTTACAAACTACTATTACCTCTTTTATAAAATAGTACTATTATTTTATGTTATTTGATTTTTTTAATCCAAGTCAGACAAAATCCTTTCATTAAATAATTCTGGGGCTCTACTGGCTAACTTTTCGAAGTTCGGTGGGTCTGACGGGCTTCTACTTAAAACAGATAAATCGAAGTAAGGACATTTTGGACTGTTTGGGGCTCGCTTTATCTGTTTTAATTTAAAGCCGAAGTTCAGAGCGTTAGCCAAGTACGGCCCCTGTATACGTCTTCTAATATTGTATTTGCAGTATAAAAAAACTTTATTATTCTACGATCTAACTTTCTAACTTTCACAATAAACCCATGTTTATGAAACACGCTAACATTCCAAGACTATGACATAAATACTTCGCATACCAATCGAGCATAAAAATGATCCACTTGCTTGCACAGTAATAAATCAACAATGACTTTTGGCACTCGTCCAATGTTTATTTATTTTTAATGCCGACTGTCTTATGACTGTCGACGAAATAACCTTTATGTATATGAGTATAGAGTTTACGCCACGAAAGAAGTCCTATGGAATTTTGATGGAACAAATAAATACGATGTTTATAACTATTTTAATAAAGCTTATTTTCCAATGACTAAAATCATACTAGCGCCTCATCCAAAGGACTTGAGTCGTGCCGTCCACTCTAGTATGTTTTAACCAGTTTTCAATCAGTTTCCAAGAATGCAACGCGTAGCGTCAGATTCTAACCTATACTGCATTTATTACTATCGTTGCATAATGTGTATGCTTTATAAAATCAGTTAACTTCAGACGAATCTCACATTATCACACAATTCGTTGTATCACGCGTGACAGTTGTACGTTTAAGTTTGTATAGAAATCAAGCATGTGTACTAATAACACAATTTTTAACTAAAAAGGCATGATGCAAGATGCTTCACAGATCCGTCAAATCCCAGATTATGCATGGTGAGTGACTTTTATAAAAGGTAAATAAGGCTGCCTGTCCATTCGACACGGAGCGAGGAAACGAGGAAATGTTAACCAATAGGATTGCGGAGCGGAGATTTTATGCAATCCCTTGGTCAATATTTCCTTGTTTCTCGCTCCGCCGCCTAGCTCCGCGTCAATGGACAGGCGGCAGCCCAAGAAGCTTATACCCACAATGGAGATTGCACGCCTAGTATCATAGTGAAGATTGAAAAAAGACTCTTTAGTGACGTCACGGCTTATTGCTACTCTTTTTTTTTCGTTTTACAATACGTTTTCGTTTCTCACGAAGGAACGAACGACGAACACGTATTGTAACACTAAAGAAAGAGGTAGCAATAAGCCGTCACGTCACTCGAGGACATTTTTTCTATCTTCACTATGACACTGGCCGTGCAATCTCTCAAGGTATAAGCTTCTTGCGGCAGCCTAATGATCTTTTGTCTAGATTTTATGTTGATCTAGATTTTATCTTGTGTTCTCGTTTTAGTCAACGACAGATCTATGTGACAAGAAAAGGTAGACACATAAAGATGAGTTCATCTTAAAGTGTACACATAGATACAGGGTATATTAGTAAAGAGTGTTGCTATTTTTGTCACTACATTTACTTTTTGTGGACAGTTAGTCATAAATAAAAACTCCCATTTGTAAATAAAAGCAAATGTATTAACAAAAATAACACCAACATGGCATTTTAACTTTTATAACGATATATTTTTATAAGAGCTAGGTTCAAAGTATTCTATGGTAAAATAATATGTATTTTCATGCTTTTAGGGGTGATATTGCTTTTTGAATACTTACTTTAAAAATTGATGACTCGCAAGTTTTATCCTCGAAAGGAATTCTACTGAATTATGAGAATGCATTCAGAAACCAGTGGTTTTTTTTAATAATTTGTAAAACACCAACAACTTATTTCCGAAAAAGAAAAAAACTAGTTATCATATAAAAATTCCACAAAAATTGTGTCTAAAACATTTTTAACAAAATCAAATTAACGTTAGACCACATTAGTCAAACACTGGGTCGCAGCTATTAGCGCCCACCTCGAACTTATAGAATTATAACAGTTAATCACAAAAATAAATTTGTTTTGTTGAATCGAGAAGGATATTATGTACTTGAAAACTAGATCAGCTGTTCGGACATTTATACGAAAAGTTGATTATTTTTGTCTTTTTTCGGCAAAGTCGTAGAAGTAACGTTGTTGTGAATGATGTTAGCAATTCACTCCTGCGAGGTAGTTAGTGTTTTACCAATAACCCTTTATTAAAGTAGCTTTTTCTATACATATTAATAATGAAAGAGATAAATGTGTGACAATTATAATTGTTAGCATACCGATTCGAGTGCGAACTGTCGATTCTGTAAACAGACTTACTTATTCACAAATATTGTGTTAAAAAAAAACATCCTCTACTTCAGCTATCTTACGGAAATAATGTTTTTAAACAAAACCTTGCACATTTTTCGTCATTATTCCACAAATAGTCAAATACGTTAAGTTTCAGTAAATTAACACCGTAAATACAACTTGGACAACATTGGTAAGCTATCAATGCTATTCATATTTATAAAACATGCAATAAAAAAGTACTTTTAAAGTAAAGTATGGGCGGTTTGTTTGTAAACATTCTTTTCGTAAATTGACTAAAGTATAGCAGTTTCTTTCTGTATAATAAAACTATTTCAAAATTCAATCTTTTGCTCATAGTATTAGAATATATATTTGAACCTAGCTCAGTTCCTTAACTTATTGGGTAAGTACAATGTCAAATGAAGAGTAACAAAATATATGATCAGTAAATTATGAAATTAATAATAAAAAGTAAAGTCGTGCGCTCACTTCAGTGTATACGAAATCCAACATTCAACACTTGAGACCAACAAAAGTATTAACACAAAAACAAAGTATAGAGGGATCAGTCATTTAATAAAAAAAAACTATGACTACAAAAAACATTGAAGTATACATCGCGTCAAACTTCAAGCTTCGTCTGAACACGAGGCGTTTCATCCTTCGATCAGATTTTCAGATCAAGTTTCATCTCGTAAATTTGTATGGAAATACACTTTACGCATTCGCGAAGCAACTTCAGAGTGAACTAAGTTTGGCGCGAGTTATTGCCTGATTTTATCCTTTATCTCTCATATAAATAAAACTTTGCCATGATAACTATAGTCCTGGAGAACATTCGTGGCGCGCTGGGTCGTAAAACGTATCAGTGACGTCAGTCATTATGGTTGCGCATGCCATTGAAAAGGCTTATAAGTGCAAGGTAGCGCGCAATATAACTACTAGTCCGTAAGTCCGCGACAATATTGCCTATGTCATATGACATCACGATGAAATACGTGGCATATGGTCGGAAATATTATGCAGAACGAGGATCAGAAGATTATCGCAAATAATATTGGCCGAAAGCTTGAGAAAATCCTTCACTTCCGGTCAAAATTTTAAGGTTATATTTACTTCATGTGACATCAGTACGAGACCCGAGATCACTTCTGCAATGGCCTGAAAGTACTTGACAGACTTCCGGCCATTTCAGAACTGAGAGACTTATGTAAACTCTCTCTACTTAACTATTGAAGAGCTAAATGATGCCACGCCACGGGTCTCGTACTGATGTCACTTGACGTAAATATAACCTTAAAATTTTGACCGGAAATGAAAGATTTTCTCAAGCTTCCGGCCAATTTTATTTGCGATAATCTTCTGATCCTCGCTCTGCACAACATTTCCGGCCATAATATGGTCGGAATGGCATATTATGCCACGTATTTTATCGTGATGTCATATGACGTAGGCAATATTGTCGTGGGCTTACGGACTACACTCCGTTAGCACATTTAAGACCTCGCGTGCCATGAACGTTCTCATGGACAGATATAACCCACTATGGGCCAAAGTATGACAAGTGACAAAAAATACATACATATTGCTAATCAACGGAAACCTTGGTGTTGAACGTATAGGGATAATAAGTATACGTAAATGGTCTTTATCAAATTGCAATAAGTCTCAAATATGCAATGTAAAGTCTTTGTTGAGATAGGTAGGTAGTATTAATGTTATAAATAATTAAGTAAAATAATCAAAAAATAAAAATAGTGAGCGCACGATTTTTAATAACAAAAAATATTAGTCTTTCTTATACGACTTTCAAAAAATGTTCTGAAAGATTTATTGAACGTAAGAAATACTCAAAATTAAAAAAAAAAACATAAATAAAAACCAAAATAAGTGAACGATATAAGAAAACCTTTCATATACATTTTCTTTTTGTGAAATATAAACATAAATTAAAAAAATAACTTAAAGTAGGACCAATTTAATAGATCACATTTGAAATCTGTCAGTCTATATTTTATTTGTCAAAGTAAATCGTAAAATGAAAAAAAAAATTGTGGGCCTTCTAAAAGGTTAATTAAATTTTGATGAAATTTCAAATGTGATCTACTAAATTGGTTCTTCTACTCTAGTCGTTGTTATTGTGTAAATCAAGAAAAAAATTATTTGTACATCAGACCTTATACCACAGATTAAAAAATGACGGACATTTTGTACTGATTTGTCACAGATAAGAAAATAATGTCAATGTATTATTGTAAGTTAGTTGTCAAAAAATATATACATTTGTTAAAGCTCAAATCAAAACTCGAATAAGCATTAATTTTATTGTTTTTAATTTATTTTCCAACTAATACTGATAATATTTTTATTTTGAGTTATTTAAATACTGGCCTTGTAATGACGCAGTACTATAAATAGCTTATTTTTTCCAAAGTATTGTCTTCTTTGTTTCTTACTACTTTAATGTAATTTGGAAAGAATAGTAATTTGTACCAAGACAAAAATATTCATGTGGGATTCGAATTTCTGAATCGCGTTTTGTTTTGTCAGTCGGTGCCACATCTGCGTGCTGTTTTAGTTCATGAAGAGTTATCTAGGTTATCTAGGATTTTCTTCATCGAATAGCGAATACTAATGAATTCAAAGATAATTAAGTAAGATTTTTATAGAACAAATAGGGGAACCATTGTCTTTTGATAATCCACAAACCGGAAATTCATATAAATTACGTTAATTCTAGGATTGACTCGAAATAACTAGAGATTTCTCATTGACTCGAATTCTATATTTTGACTCGCTTCACACTATAAATAGAGTACAATTTCCAATGGCAACGTACACGCCCTTGGTATTAGCTGCCTTAGAAATATAAAAATAATCTGTAATACTAAATTAGTATGCCTTTACGCGTTGTTGTTACTTGTTAACAAATATGTAAATAAACAACAACAAAAATTAAAACAATTATCAGCAGACAGGTGTTTATATTTATCTTTTATTTAAACGTTTGTCAAGGAATACAATTGAGAGTTTTTCATAAAATTAAACTCAGGCGGTGGTGTTATTATAAATAATTTTAAGCACATGTTTAACTTAGACACTGTTTAAATATGATGCTGTCTCTTTTATTTAAACAATATTGTCAAAAAAGTAACAGCATCACATTTAAACAGTGTCTAAGTTAAACAGGTGTTTAAAAATCTTCTGTAATAACACCGAGGGTACTTATTTCTTCCGAGACATAAAAAAGTGACTATCTCTCTCTTATATCAATATTTTAACAGCTATAGTTGAGAAAAAAGCTCTTGAACGTAATACAACTTCATTCTCTTTAAAATAAAGTAGATTTTGACTTGACACCTGTCTACCTACCTTAAAGTCTAGGGTCTGTTTAACAATCAAAAAGTAAATTCTGAGTAGCTTATTTGACAGATGATTTGACAGTTGTAATATGAAGAATATGTCAAATTATCTGTCAAGTAAAGCTTCTCAGAAATTACTTTTTGTTTGTGAATCAGGCACACCAAGAATCTTAAATCCACAATGGAGTTTGCACTCCTAGTATCATACTGAAGATTGAAAAAAGACTCTTTAGTGACGTCACGGCGTATTGCTATCTCTTTCTTTTCGTTTTGCAATACTTTTTCGTTTCTCACGAACGAACGAACGACGAACAACGAATACGTATTGTAACACTAAAGAAAGAGGTTGCAATAAGCCGTCACGTCACTAAAGGAGCTTTTTTCAATCTTCACTATGACATATGGCCGTGCAATCTCCATTTGAGGGAGGTATAAGCTTCTTGAGGCACACATATATTTTGTCATTTCGCAGTCTTTTTTACAGTAACGTCTTTGCAGACAGATCGGCAATTCCTGCCGATAACAAATTCCTTTTATTTCAACAAATATAATGGAATTAGTGATCTTTCTGAGAATTTATAATATTTAAGTTATCTCAGTAGAGACTTGATAATAATCTTAGTTGAAAATAAACAGAAAATAGTGTCAAAAAAGACTGAAAAGTTTAAATAAAACTTAAAAAGAAAAAGTTACATAATTAAAGAATGGTAGATATAAGAATGAATATGGCAAAATGATTATCAGGAATACTTTAAAAATAATACCGCAACCCTAGTACCTTCGTACCTTTAAGCTTAGTTTAAGCCTGCACCTAAAATTGAAAATATTAATTTTACACTGAAACTAGCCTTAGAAAGTGTAGTTACAATTGTTAGAGTATAAGACCCCAAGTAAAGTGGATTTGTACTATAAATTAGAATAGTAGTTCTACCATGAGTTGATGCAAACTGTCTTACCTACCGTAAGCTATCGGATATACTGCTCATAGTCAAAGCGAGTGAAAGAGAGAAAACTATAGTTTTCGGTAGCGTAAACAGTTTGCATCAACTCGTGGTAGGACCACAGAATTGCGTCATCTTGTGTACGTAAAGAGGGCTCCACACTCGCGCCGCGAAAGCCCGCGAAGGCCGCGAACCGTGAGTGTGGAGGGTTTCGCGGCTTCGCGTATGGGCTTCGCAGCTTCGCGACGTTCCCCGACCGGTGGCGGTTTTTGGTCCGCGTCAAAGGACTTGTGTGCCGAACTAAGGTTGCCGTGATTCGCGGCCGCGGTTCACGCGCGAGTCTGGAGGGCTATATTTTTCGCACCGTTTTCATGCGCGAACCGCGCCCGTGATTCGCGAGTGTGGAGCCGGCTTAAGTGGTTATTAGAATGTTTCAAAATGACAACTTCACACATTCTATTCGAATTGGCAAGAGTTGGCAATGCGCTTTTGATATGTATGTAAACTGGTGGTGTGAATTTTTTCCAACATATCGGGTCATTTTGAACTTACCATCCAAATTTCAAGGATGTGTCCAGTCCATGAAACTAAACAACTTTCTCTAAGAAACTTGTGTCGAATTTCGCCACAAAATTTTGGTCATCCCATACTAAATTGATCACGTGATCTCTTTGATTTGTATGTATAGGATAGTAGTTTTGTTTCATATTTGACCATGTGTTCCTTACAGAAAGTTGTTTAGGCCGCGTTCCGAATCACGCTTACAGCACTGTGAGCGCGCTAACGCCCGGTCCAAATCATGCTTACAACGCTCACGTAAGTTAAAGTGACGTCACAGATGACGTCATCGCATGTGCTAACGACGCTCAGCGTATTCCACCAAAGCACTGTGAGCGTAGTCGGTGTAGCTGTCAAACTTCATTGTCAAAGTTCATTGTTGGCAAAAAATACGTGGTTAAATTGTGAATCGTTGTGGATGTTGTAGTCATTATTTGTGATTTTTACAAAAGATGGCTGAATTTATTGACCTGCAGGTGTTTTGTAAAGATACGATCGAAATAATTATATTAATCTGATGTTGAAAGAGCTAGCAGTGGTAATAAGTATTTTAAAGCTTTGAGAGTTTAAAATTGGTTAGTAAATAATTGGTCAGGAACTTAATTCGTGCCTTTTTATTTACCTATCCTTTAGAATAAATATTTACTTTACCGAGATTAACCCATTTGAGGTTATGTTGTTCTATGCATTCCAACGTTAGCGGTGTGAGCGCTCTCACGAGCGGTCCGAATCAATAGTATCGTGAGCGTGTTGACAGCGTGCTAATGATTTGGACCGGTGTACAATGACGTCACACGCTGTGAGCACTGTTGGCGTGAATCGGAACGCGGCCTTAGTTTCATGGACTGAACACATCCTCAAAATTTGGATAGTGAAAACAAAATGACCCGGTATTGTAACGGCTGTCCAACGACTTTACACTTATAAAATTTTTGCTCGCAAATCTACAAACAATCAAATCATTTCAAAACACTTCTCATCCGTAGCGTCCCCATTCTGACCGTCACACACATCCTTCGGCATAACACACTGCACCAACAAAGCAAACAAAACAAAAAACAAACCAAAAATCAACAATATATTCAACCAATTCTCTTTCCATATCATTTTTAACTCCAACTCGAGGCAAACGCATTTAGGACAACACTTCATCTCAGTCCTCGGACACCTACGGCGGCAGAATTGACAAAAACCTCTTAAATATTTCTCCCCCGTAGATCTAAAAGTGGGGTTATAGAAAATTCTAACTTCAGTTTTCCCTTTGGGTGTTTCTCTCGCATTATTCAATTCAACAGTAGTCTTTCTATCTCTAGCCTCTTCTGTGTAATATTTCTCGCTACGTTTAATAAACGTTTCCAAATCATGATTGTCTTTGCTCAGTTGGTTTTTAGTAAAACTAGCTTCTGATTTTTCCATAAATGTTTCAGTTGTGGTCAAAACACGATTGTATTTATCGAGATTTAGTAGTTTTAGATTTAAAGAACCGGATACTTTGACATCAGGCCCAGTTTTAGTAACATCATTACGGATACTGTGGCATTCGATCTTTTTAGAATCGTTTGAACGATTGTAAAGATCGTTAATATCGTTCTTATCGTTATTCGTGACCGATGAAAAGAAACGTTCGCGCAACAAATCGTTTTTAGTTTTCCTATCGAAATTAACGTTTTCGTAATCATGTTTGTTATCGAAATTGATATTTGCGTAATCGTGATTTGAGAAATCCTTTTTGAAATTATAAATCTTATCGCTGATAGTTTTAGGGTATAATTTTGGTTTATCATCAACGTTACTGACATTAACATCACAATCATTCCCATCTTTCAAATAGCTTTCACAATTAGACATAAGACTTTCAAAATCACCGCTGTTCGTTTTAGCATTATTCAATACTTCTGTATTTAATTTGGCATCATTATTTTTGAAAACCATATTGCAATAATCGAGGCTCCTATAATAATCGCTGTCAGACTCTTCTTGTATGGCGTCTAAAGCTCGCCAATTGCTCGTAGGATCTATATCCTCATACACGTTTTCTTCTTCGGGTTCAGTTGCATCATAATCAGCGTCGTGTCGGTGGAAGAAGGCTCTATAGAAACTGTCGTAGCAGTAGTTGAGTCGCCTGTAGAGAAGGGACTTTTTCCCTGGTCGGGTTACCTGTGTTTCTTTGTCTTCTTCGCTCTCTTCGCCGATCGTGTGGAGAACGGAGGTGGATGCTTCGCCTACTCGGGACGCGGCGTTCAGTAGGTTCTGGCGGGGCTGGAAAGAAAAGAATTAAGTATATTATACATGCACGGAGGGATGAGTTTCAGTGGTGAAAAAAAGATCTTTTTTCACGTCACCTTGGAAAAATAATCTTTTTCAATTACCCAAGTCCCAAACGTGTGGGTGTCATTGTTTAGAACTCGTTATGTAGACATCGACTGTATTTTTAGTACTGTATTACAAGCTCTTAAAACTTGCCAGGTTTATGAATTGCTATAGTAACATCTCTTTCTTGATGTATTGCAAATAAAAGAGATAGATTGATAACCAGTCAGAAAACTGCCAGAAAATAAAAGGTCATAATACGGCCCCTGTCGCGTCCAGTAGCGTATCTCCACCGTCCATTATCGCTGTATCAATTTATTTCACAAAATTCATACTTACATCTATAGTCTGGGCTGTTATGATGATGGTGGAATCGTCTAGAATTCACATACCTCTCTCGCCTCAGGCTCGGCCGCTCGCAGCAGATCGGAGAAGGCGCTACACAGTTTCCTGGTGGCGTCCAGTAGGGTATCTCCATCATCCATCAATGCGGCGATCATCTTCACTCCCTTCGTCATTTCGGGCAGGTTCGTGGTGATCGTGGTGATGGCCGCGCCTACTGCGGTGTGATCTACTTCTTCGGTAGGGCCTGGATAGAAATTATTGAAAAAAAAATTGAGTGAGTGTTTTTTGTAAGTAAAACTACAAACACATTACAGAAAACAGCATCTAAATCGGTCAAACCGTTCTGGAGATAAATGGGAAAATTATTATTGCAGCACCCCCTAGCGGCTAAACACCATTACACCTATCTAATAACTATCGCCGATAACCTACAAACCCATTACGGAAAACCGCTTTTAAATTAGTCAAACCGTTCTGGAGATAAATGGCAACATGCGTTTGCGCACAAACAAACAAACATTCTAACACCCTAAATGCATAGAGTCTGTCTAAAAAGTCAGTTTACATGAGAATGTAAATTTCTCATGTAAATTGACTTTTTAGACAGACTCTATTACCTTCTCCGATCCGTCGCAAGTAAAACATAGGAAATCAAAAGTAAGAAATTCGACAGAAGCAATTTAGTATTTATCTAGAACTGTTTAATTTTATTAAACTGTTTATAGTTTCTTGCAAGACTCACCAAGACAATTAAATGTTCAAATTAACTTCGCATATACAAGGTGCATTTGTAAACTCTCCAAATTTTATGGATGTGTTCAGTTCATGAAACTGAACAACTTTCTCCATGAAACATGTGTCGAAATACGCCAAAAATGATGGTCATCCCATACTAAACTGATCACGTGATCTCTTTGATTTGTATGAAAAGTATTTTTTTTTTACATATTTGACCCTACGTGTCTTAGAGAAAGTTGTTCGGTTTCATGGACTGAACCATAGCCTTCTTCATTTCCAAGCCGTGAACATAAGTTTGGCAACGTCTGTTACTGTCAGTTCCTGGTCATGTCGTCCGCCAGTCTCCCTACTAAATGTATGGGAATATTTCAATTTTAAGAGGTCGATATTTTTTTTCATAGTAATCGTGTGAGGTTTTAAATATGAAAATAATTTAGTTCTCATATTGAAATGCTTTGTATATTAAACAATAAGAAAAATATCAATGTTAACCAGGAAAAGTGGCTGTCAAAGATGTCATCTTTTTTGTTGATTTTCTTCAGCAGGGAGTTGATTAACACGCCCTCTAGCAATAAATGATATATCATTAGAAAGGTCTTTTAAAGACAAATATTTGCTGTTAATATACTTTATATCAATTGTTAATACTTTTGGAGTTAAAGGTTATTAAAGTATAAAAGTGGTTTATTGTCTATGGGAGTTGATCTACCAGACCTATAGAAATGAATGATATATCATAAGAAAGGTTTTTATATGACAAATATTTGTTGCAAACATACTTTCTATTAATTGTTAGTAATTTCGGAGTTTTAGGTCATTAATGTTAAAAAAATTGGTCAAGTTTAGAGCGTTATAACTCTCAAAGTACTAATAGTTCACGATTATAGTCATACAATAAAGTGTTTCAAATTTAAATACCTTTCCAATGATGTAAGATTTATTGCTAGAGGAGGCTTAGATCAAAATGCTCATCGTACTAAAGGACCCCCGAAAAGTTCAAATAATTTGACTCAAACCTTATGTTCTAATAAATAAATAATAATAATAAATATAAAACTTTATTGAAATAATCTTACATCACAATTTACAACTAGTTTAAACATAGATAATATAGGAAAAACAAATAATAAATAATTTTTGAAAGAATTTTATACTATGTGCTTGACCATATGCGATGTTGCCGTTCTGCTCAACTTCAGGGCTTGGAAGATATAGAAGGCTATGACTGAACACATCCTTAAAATTTGGAGAGTGGTTACAAATGCACCTTGTATGATTGAAGTTTAATATTAAATTAGTATAGTACCATTGATGGCTAAATGAAACACATCAAATCACCAAGTTAGAAAAAAAATGTGATACCTAATAAAAATAATCAAAGTATCGATCCTATATTTTTATCCTCAAGGTGATTTAAGTATCAACAACGAAGTCAAAACAAAACTAAACGCATTCAGAACTTTTAAAAGTGGGGCGTTTTTGAAGTGACTTTTTCGGGACTCTGACCGGACATCTAGGGTATTATTAATCGAAGTTGTCAGTAGAAATTCCACAACATAACTGACAATAATACTGACCTGAAGTTAGTGTGACAACTTGAGCAGTAGCCGCGTTCATAGCAGCGATGTGACTGGTGACCGCTTGCTTGTTCGTATCTAAGGTGACTTGCTTCCATTTGACGGACGCGGAGTCGACTCCCAGCTCGGGCATCACCGTCTGTGGTAAATAGATATTGTGTGATAAATTGTAGAATTAAATAAAACAAGTAGTTTGAGCCTAGGGAAATCTAGGGATTTTTTATATGCACAAAGGGATAGTGCTTGGCTTCACCTCACCTGATGTTAAGTGACGATAAGGCCGAAGGTGAAAGTGCACTACACCCGGAATCCTCACCACTGAGGAACTAGCTATCTTACCTTTAACTGCCGGAACACAACCATTTTTAATTGTTGTCATGGCGTCGGACTTAGGTAAGATGGTGGTAGAGCCAGGCGGGCTTGAAATAAGCCCTACCACTAACCAAACCGAGTTCAAATGTTTGTTATTTTATCAAGATACTAGCGGCCGCCCGCGACTTCGTATGCGTGGAAAGTTTTTTGCTATCCCTCAGGAACAATACATGTTTTCGAAATGAAAGGTACCCTATGTCCGTCTCTGTATACCCCTAAGAACGTGTATACGTTATAATCAGTTCAGTAGTTAAGGCGTGAAGGCGTAACAAACAAACAAACAAACGGACTTTCGCTTTTATAATATTAGTAAGGATTACGGTAATACCTTAATGACGTTAGGTCCGTCAACATGACAAAAACGGTAATCAAGCCAAATACCATGACATTTACACACAGACTTTAAAGATAATTTATTAAGATGATTAATATAATGAAAAAATATTAGAAAAAATCGACTCACCCGTAGCAACTCAGACGGGATTCGAACCCGCACCCTTAGGATTCCGGCCCCAAGGGTGCGGGTTCGAATCCCGTCTGAGTTGCTACGGGTGAGTCGATTTTTTCTAATATTTTTTCATTATATTAATCATCTTAATATAAAAATAGCATTGTGAATGCAAAAATCTAAAAGTTTAAGATAATTTATTTACACGTCAAAGGTTATTGCCAAATAAGTATGAATATACTGACCCTCTCCAGCCCCTCCTCGGTATGTCGTATAACCTCCCTTCCCGTAGAGATAGCCGATAGCAGCGCCCTCTGTGGCTCCGACAACAGCGACGTAACTTTAGTCTGCTGAACTTGCGCTGCCTGTGGGTATAACAGTGGTTGAGATAAAGCAAGACTTGAATGTTCTTGACTTGACATAAACGATTGATATCAATCGTTACATAGCAATCAACCTGGATTAGGTCTACCCCTATCTGTGGATTAATTATTAGATCTGGGGGTATGTTGGCAGTACTAACGCAACCGACTCTCGACTTGACTGACAGCCTACACTTGACTTGATAAACATACAGTGGCGGTCACATAATTAAAGACACCAGTTTGACACCAGTCGATTTTCATACAAACGAGGTAACTTTGAAGCCTTGGTTCTCCAAGGATTGACCTAGCTGTGATCTGACTATGGCCATCCAGGGAGTGAATGGAGGAGATTCAGATCGCTATACACACCTAACTGATCTGGGGCCGTACCGGCTAACGAATCGATTTTCATAAAAGTCTGCTGGGTTTCAACTTAAAACAGAGAAATCAAAGTAAGCAATTTCGTTTTGTACTTTTTGTTGACGTGATTCGGAAGATATCGATGTTCGTGTGACATCATGAATTTGGGTTCGTCATTTTGGCCCAATTGGGGCTCGATTTATCTGTTTTAATTTGAAACCCAGCAGACTTTTATGAAAATCGATTCGTTAGCCGGTACGGCCCCTGATCAGCATTCTAAGAGATAATATAAGGATCAGAGTTTACAGTTTCAGGAGTTCAAATCATTTTTAATGCTAATTTCGCGGTTTTTAAACATATCCTTATATCTCTTAGAATGTTGATCAGATAAGTTGGGTATGTATAGCGATCTGGATCTCCTCCATTCACTCCCTGGATAGCCGTCATCAGATCACAGCTAGGTCAATCCTTGGCGGAGTACCAAGGCTTCAAAGTCACCTCGTTTGTATGAAAATCGACTGGTGTCCTTAATTACCTAGCCACAACTGTGTATGTTTAAAGTGTAACAAAAGTTATGTAACTAAACGGAAATAAGTAATAGTGTTGCTAAGACTAAGACAGAACAACTTTGTCCAAGGAACATTTAAAAGGAGGTTGAAAAAAAATAGATTTTCATGTTCCTAGGTAATACAATAAAATTATTTTCTTATGCCTAATACATACATATTATAACTAACTAATATTATCAATGTTTTAGTAAGCGAAAGTAAATAAGTGTTAGTTCAATTCTACACCAACGATTATCCCCATAAGGTTAAATACAAACTAAAACGAACTACAATACTAGAAGATGTTAAACAATTAATTATATACCTACACAGGCCATCTCGACGACTGTTAGTATCCAAGCAGATAGCATGAAACAAACATATTAACTGATATTAAATGTATGACTTTAACCACAAAAATTGTTCCAAAAACACAAGTGTTACAGAGCTCATTGAAATGAGTTTAACACACTTGAAATAATATTGAAAGAACACATACTGGATTGTAGAATAACTTTCGAACTATAAATTAGTATGGACAACAATAGCAATTTTTACTTTAGATTTTTTCTTGATCAGTTTAAGTAAAATTTTGTAATAAAAGTCTTGCGTTAGAAGTTTGATTCGTATAAAATACATTGGGTCTTTACCTATGAAATTGGTGTAGTATTTTAATTGTGTTAGTTTTTACATAATATACATACAGTGTCATTTTGCATTCACCATCCAAATTTTGAGGATGTGTTCAGCCCATGAAACTGAACAACTCTCTCTAAGGAACACATGTCAAAATATGTAAAAAAAACGACTATCTATACCAGGGGTGTCCATATTTTTTCTTAAGGAGATCGACTTAGCAAAAATGTATGACTAAGAGATCGATATTTTGACCGTTTAACCTACTAAATATTTAAAAAGAAAAAGAAAATTGCATAAGTAAAACTACATTGGGTGCAAAATGTCAAATCTGTTATCTTTGGCGATCGATCTTAAAACCTCTCGCGATCGACCGGTCGATTGGGCACCTCTGATCTATACAAATCAAAGAGATCACGTGATCAAATTTATTAAGGATGACTAAAATTTTGTGGCTAAATTCTACACATGTTTCTAAGGCTAAGTTGCAACTTACTTTAACAATAACAAGCTTGTTAAAGTACCGGTTAAGCACAAGTTAGCCAAAAAAAGAGGTTGCCAGCCAGCATGATGTCCTTTGACAAGTTTGACGCGACCAATAGGTAGCATTATCATTTGACGATAACTTTAACTTTGACAGCGTTTTGGTGCAACTCACACTAAGAGAAAGTTGTTTTGTTACATGGACTGGACACATCCCTGTTTGGGTGGTAAGTTCAAATTGTCCCGATATAAGCGTGTCAGCAACATAATGTAACAAGCGCTACGTACCGCGGGCGGCGTGTGCCCCGTGATGACCTGCCCCGAGACGGTGGTCTGCTGCGCGCCCGTCATGTGGCCCACGGCGAACGGCTTCGCGCCTACGGCAAACGAGGATGTCAAGCGAAGCGGTGCCGGGGAGTTTAAGTGCTTTTAATAAAACTAAAGCTTTGACCATCAGCCATTATGTCCCCACTGCTGGGGCACAGGCCTTCCTTATGGGTGGATAAGGAGTATGGGTCATTACCCACCACGCCCACAAAAAGCGGATTGGTGGGTGGACTAACTAATAAATATATACAAGGTTATTTTTAGTTATTACAAAACCTCTCGTGGGGTTGATCAGACCATCAAACTGAACCACTTTCATTATGGGACCAGTAGGATTGTACTTTTGTATGGAACAGCTGATTTTTTTTCGCGATTTAAAGGTTGGACCCATAATGAAAGTTGTTTAGATTGATGGTCTGATCAACCCCACGAGAGGTTTTGTATTAACTAAAAATAACATTGTATAACTAACGCTATATAAATTTATAATGATATTCGGAACGGAAATCCATTTCTCGTGTTTCACACACAGTCACAGCTATGTACAAATGTGTGTACAATGTAAACAAACGTAAGGCGCGTTCAGAACCACGCTCCGGGTGCAACTTTACGCTCTAACGGCGTTCCAAATATTTGTGCGTGACATTTGGTTGACACTACTTTGTCAAATATCAAATGACATTATTTTGTGTTTTGATGTTAACATTGTATTTGATAGGAAAGTTTAATTTATCTGTATTCCAAATGGAAAACGAAGACTTTGTACTATGATATCTAATGTTCTTCGGTCTATCCGAACACAAGTCAAGAGTGAGTTAAAAACAACCAAACAACCGCACTCTGAACTTCGGAACGTGCTTTTATAATCGCTAAGACTATAGGCCCGTTTTGACAGCTGTTACTTGAAAACAACCGCACTCTGAACTTCGGAACGTGCTTTTATAATCGCTAAGACTATAGGCCCGTTTTGACAGCTGTTACTTGAAAACAACCGCACTCTGAACTTCGGAACGTGCTTTTATAATCGCTAAGACTAGAGGCCCGTTTTGACAGCTGTTAAGAAATCGATAGCAGGAATATTCGATTATCACGATATATCCATTTTCAGTTGAATGAATCTTTAATCGAATTGTTTTTATTTTTATTTAAAGTTTTAGAAAGTGACAACATGATAAAATGGTACACAAGAAAAATCTCATTTCTGTAGCTTTTCACTTTAAACAGAAAAAAAAACAAAATTGCCAATTTAGCTATCGTTTTCATATTTTCGTGTCTGTGAAAATTGACATTTTAATGAATTATTTTGTGCGTTTTACATAGAATCAAATATAGTCAGTGAAAATCAATGATCAGCTTAGTTGCTGCACTATGGTTTAATAACTAAGGGAATAAAAACGTAACTGTTTTTGAGACATTTTGTAGCTATTTAATACTTTATTTTATTTTAGAAATTAATTGAAAATATTTCCGTTGCATTATATTTTCGTAACTAGATGTCAAAACGGAACTATTATATCTTAGCGTATAATAATAAACTATATAATAAACTTTTATGTCTTGCTATCTTTTAATCCTGTTTTTGATTTATTTATACACTCAGCAGCATGTTTTATCACTGCAACCAAAAATAGGCTCCAATTGAGGTCGGCCAGAGATTTTTTTCACTAAACATTGTGTAAAATTGTACAATTGCAGAAAAAAATAATATATACAGACTTACTAACAAACAGAGTTGGTATAAACATTGGATGTGGTGTTTTCAATTTCTGGCTTATCTCTGGTAAAATTGGTAAATTATAACACCGCGACATAAATGAGGTTCACTTCATTTATTAGTAAGAAATACATTTTCAAATAATTACGAGGAATAGTAGGCTATTATTGTACACCGTTAATATTTAAGTATATCTAAAAATTGAACGGGGATATCAGATCACGTTTCTGAATATGAACGTGCAGGTAAAAGTTAAAATTAATAGTTTGAAAATATCGGAAAAAAAATCTTGATTAATCGGCAAACTCACAAAAATAGCAAGACGCGTGCGTAGATTCATTCTTTTCATTATTTACGTGTTTACAAGATAGTCTCTTTTGATTACGCGCGTGTAATTATATGAATGAGCTCTAAATCCAGAAATCAGTAAAATTTTGGGACATAAACAAACCTCAATATCTTGACCAATAGGGAATATGCATAAGTCACCGATTTTGATGAATTTGAGCTTGATCGCTGCGGACACTTATAAAAACATGATGGAACAGGAAAAAAATAAAAAAAAATGTATTATTTTGGTTTTATCACATGATGAAATCAGGGGAAAATAACGATATTTTTTTTTCATTTTCGGATATAATGCACTTTACAGTCAGATAGAATATCGAATAAGAAACAATATTTTGTATGTCACATATGTACTTAAACGTACAATTTAGGGAGATAATTGAAGATTATTGGCTAACTCCATATTAAACGCGCCGAAACACACCTGAAACGTGATGTGTGACGTCACCGTTTTGTATGGAGCGTTTTCGGCGGGTGCTGCTGCGCGCTAACTTCAAGTAACTATATCACGAAAAATAAACACAAGAGAAAAATTTTAATATTACAGTTAATTTTGTCACGCATTATACTTTCGATTAAGATTTAAAAAAAAAATGATGCATATTCCCTATTATTAAAAATTGAAACTTTTATCTGTACATAGTCGATTAGAATAGGAAAGAGATACACTCATTTAATTTTTTAGATATACTTAAAAATTAACCGTGTATTATAAATACGCTTCGTGTGCCGTTAGACTATATTGTGCAAAGTAGTTGCGAGGTAGAGTGTACTTTATCAAAAAGTATATTGATATTTACCTTCTGCGCCGGGACGGTGTACAGCTGGCTTCGCGACGGATTCCGTGTTCACTTTACCGGATTTGAATGTGTCGTGTTGGATTATGTTGGCCCTGGATGACAAACAGACGGACACATATTAAGACCCGATTTTACTAACTACTTTAACAGCCGATTCCCTTCTTCCATTGGACAACCAGACGTACGAATTAGCGCCACCGTTTTTTGGTGGATATGTAGGAATGAAGTATGGTAGTATGGAGATGGAGAGAGGTAGCCACTAGTAGGAAGGCCAAAGTGGAAGATCTTCCTCCGGGCTGGGTGGTATTTGCCCGAGGACCGCGGTCCAACCGATGGTTGGCAGTTGTATATATGCTGCTTCGCTGAGAAAACTTCGTCAGCGAGATGTAGGTTTCTCCATATATTTTTCCATACTACGAGGTGTTATTCCTTACTAATCTTTGTGTTTTTACGACACTAGCGCCATCTAGTCACATGGTGATGAATCTTGTTGCAACCATGTGTTGTCATGTGCGGCAGTACGGTAGATGCCGCTACAGATATTCCAAAGACTCGCACTAAGCGTTTTGCTTATAATTTTATCAACTGCACCGCTAGAAAGTGGAACTCCTTGCCAGGGGCTCTACCGGCTATTCACCTACTAATCTTGTAAATCTTGCTTGTTTATAGTTAAAAAAAAACGGCCGCGCAGCGCGATTTTTGGTCCGTTTCACCTTCTAATCTTGTAATCTCGCTTGTTTATGGAAAAAATGGCCACCCAGCGTGATTTTTTAGTCAGACTCGCTTAAGGCGCTGTAGGTAGTGAATGTGGCGCCCCCACTACATTTATTTTTATTACTCGTAAACCAAGTCAATATTTAAAAAAATCACAAGTAATAATCTCTTAAATTGTGTCTAATAATTTTTGAATAACTCTTCAACAGTTATCATTCATTCTGTAAGTTTTAAAATCCATAATTGCCAAAAGTGGCCACTTTCAGCTAAAATGGATTTTAAAACTCACAGAAAGAATGAAAACTGTTGAAGAGTTATTCAAAAAATACTAGACACAATTTAAGAGATTTATACCTGTGCTTTTTTTAAATATTGACTTGGTTTACGAGTAACAAAAATAAATGTAGTGGGGGCGCCACATTCACTACCACCGCGCCTTAATGAGCGAGTGTGTATAAAGGAACACCTGCGGCTGCAGATATAAAGCTCTATATCCGGCGCCCCGGGCGGTCGCCCGTGCTCGCCCCCCTAACGCCGGTACTGCCGGTACAGCCCCTGAGTCTGTGTTTCCTGATAGGTACAATCTGGGGACCTTCAAGTCGCGAATGAATAGGTTACTTCGGCAAGCGCGATTCATCGTAGATCGCATCATCGCTTACCATCAGGCGTGTTAGCGTTTGCTTATCCATCATAAAAAAACATATTTTTCACATTTACTTGATTGAAACTTTCCGTATCCGATCCGATGCTATGTTTTCCTTATTATTTATTTACTCTATAGTTTTGACAGTTCGATTCTAAACGAAGACTAAATTCATGGATTCATTTTCGACGACCTCCGTGGTCGAGTGGTTTGCACGCCGGTTTTCAAGGTGTCACCATCTCTTGAGGTCCCGGGTTCGATCCCCGGCTGGGGCAATGTAGAAAATGAACTTTTCAATATTGTCTCAGGTCTGGGTGTTTGTCATACCACCGTTGTTTCTGATTTCCATAACACAAGTGCTATAGCTACTTACTTTGGGATTGGAGCAATGTATGCGATGTTGTCAAATATATTTTCGCCAGCTATTTGGTGTTGGAAGAGTTAGTAACTACCTATCTAAGACTATATGGAAACCATAGAGATATGTGGAAAGCAAAGCATCAGATGCGGAAAGTTTCCGACGTTTGTGAATAAGTGCCTTGTTTTGACAATGAATGGGACTAATCGCTGAATCATCGATCGCCATTGAATACATTTTAACCATGGATTATAATTTTATTTATCAATAAATAATTTCACTTTCCATGGTTAAAATTCCCTCTATAGCGGTCGATGACCCAGCGATTAGCCTGCTGAAATGCACCCATTTATTCCATATTTCGGAAAGTCGTAGAACAAAAGTTGTTTATGATGTTAGTTATCTACTCCTGCGAAATTGTTGGTGTTTTATAAATAACCCTGTACAATTGTTTCTTACCTAGATGGCGCCACAGAGTCCTCCAACATGGCGGACCCCTCATCACCGTCGATTCCTAGATGGTCCCGCGCGCGTCGCTTGCGGACTATTATGTCGATGTAACCGGCTATCACTTGGAGGATCTGTTCCGCTTCTGTCGTTTGGACGGAGTAATATTGGTCGCTGTGGGGGACAAACATAAACGGTGTTAAAAGAAAAGATTTTTAAACACTGTTTAACTTGTCTAAGTTAAACACTGTTTAACAGGATTATGGAATGTCGTCTTGTATTTTTACCCTTTTATACGTACGCTATTTTTACCTATAGGTATCAAAAACAAAGTTTTATTCTATTTTGATAGATTTACGCACTATTTAGGCAACACAAATCATAAAAGTATTATGTAATGGTAAAATCAAATGTTCTAGTTTATGCTAAGTGTAATTATTAGTAAACTATATTATTAATTTTCTTTGTTTCGGTATTTCTGTATTGATGATTTTATTTTAGTTAGCAATTTATAAATAAAATTAAAAATGCAATTTAATAAGCTATATTACTTCTCTAGACACGATTGATAAAATCAACATTTTGACAGATCAGAAATGGGCGTCCTCATATTAATATTTTCGCTATTTTCAATCATTTATGTTGTGATTCAAAATTTTCGCATAAAGGCGCTCCCTCACTGGGAGCATTCGCGTGTAATGTAACATTATAGATTCGACTTTGAGCATTACATTACAATAATACCTCCCTGACTGACGAGCATTCGCGTGTAATGTAATATTATAGATTCGACTTTGAGCATTAGTTGATTCCATAATGTCAGACGATGTTACAAGTTGTTTCAAGATATTACACGTTGTATCATTACAAGGTGAGCATTGTGATGCTCGGTTTTTCTCCTTCACTGATGTAATGCTCAAATCTGTAACGTTACATTACACGCGAATGATCCCGGTGAGGGAGCACCTTTAAATTAATTTCTAACGCAAGAACTGATCTTTTATTGAAGAAATGTACGCATCATCCCCCCCCCATAAACTATTTCCTTACCTATAATCTCCGAAGTCCAGAGTGAATGTGTTAGGGCTGGCACACCACCTCCGTACAGTAGTCAAGGGCCACGTCTGCAGGATCTCCTTGGTGCGTTCGTCTAGACGCAGTACCGAGTCTTTTGTCACCCCTAACAGGCGGGGGACGAGTTTGTTTTTGCCTTTCATCTTCTCCTGTAGAATGATTTGAAATTTGAATGACATAACCGGAAGTAAAAAAGAATAATATTTTGAAGGGAAATGTTGTTTTAGTGATAGGCATCGGAATCGAGTCTTATTCATCCAAGCCCTGTGCATGGGCTTGTTCAACAATGTTATGATATGACCTTACCAGTTTGAAAACAAATTCGTTTGCAAGGATGGCACTAAAAGTTCGTCTTTTACCTGCCTCTATTGTTTTTATACAAAAGATGCGAAGATAGCGAAACGGCCAAGCCACATATTTTTACTAAGGTGAAGAGTTTTTGAAGTTAGGGCTTGTAGAGTTAGGGCGCGTAGAGTTAAAAGCTTGGTTCCACATGAGGTCTGAACTTTTTGACAGTGCAAGCCATATTGGCAACATTATACATGAAAATGTTTTTGGTAGGATTGTTTTTATACAAAAGATGTTTATGTTTTTTGGGTAAATGCAAGACAATACAGACCACTCAATCTATAATGAACTTTAAGGTGTATATCTCATAACTTTGCTGACTGTACATCCCGCGCAGATAAAGAATGGGATTGAAAATGGCGACTCACCGCGCTTACAACTACGAGTGTGAGTGAGCGATTGGTGTGGCATTTAGGCCGGCCAAATACAGACGGAATTCCGAATCGGGATTACGTACGTACGTGATTCCGTACGTACCACCACACACAGACGTTTTTTTTCGTTCGGAATCACGGCTCAGTCAGACGCCAGACTTTGAAGAGTAAACATTGAATGAAGATGAATTATTTTGACGACGATGTACTATTTTAATAGCGATTTCGCTTTTACTTTACCTGTGCAAAAAGCTTTGCATGGGTAGCCTACAACAGCTATTATTAAATGTTCGATATCAGAATTAAATATAAACTTGGCTTCAAGTCTTTTGGCCAAGTGCATATTCAACTAAAATTATCTTCTAAAAATAAAGAAAAAATGCATAATTATAGACCATTTATTATTTACATTACGCTTAGGTCAATTCTATTGTTTTTTTTTTGGTAAAATAGAACGAATAACTTAACAAAACAATAAAAAAGTATGGCCAAAAGTCTGGTATCCAGAGCTGTAATAAAAAAAAGTTGCATTCCGTACGGAATAAAAACGGTTGTGTGTGGCGACCAATACAAAATCTATGGAAGTCGTGCGTCCGGAATGGCTTTTTTCCTTGCGTGATTCCGAACGCACGGGCCCTCATGTGGAATTCCGTAACGGATAAAATCACGTACGGAAAGTTAACGCATGTGTGTGGCAGGCCCATAGATTTTGTATGCAATTGCTGCGTTCGGAATTCCGAATCGGGATTACGTTTCGAGATTCCGTTACGTGATTCCGTCTGAGTGTGGCCGGCCTTAGTGTGCGAACGAGAAGTGAATATGAACGACGCCATTTCTGATCCCATTCTTTACCTGCGCGGGTTGTAGACCTTTTTGCCCCTAGGCACTAGGTCAAACAGTAGTTAAGCACTACTAGTAGTGCCTTGGGTGAATTATCTCTCCCGCGGCACTATTATCTAAACACTAATAGTGCTGTGCATATGTGTAATGTATATCCTTGTATCTCTTAAAATGTTGATCAGATCAGTTGGGTTTGTATAGCGATCTGAATCTCCTCCATTCACTCCCTGGATGGCCATCATCAGATCACAGCTAGGTCAATCCGTGGCGGAGAACCAAGGCTTCAAAGTTACCTCGTTTGTTTAAAAACGACTGGTGTCTTCAATTATGTGACCGCCACTGTATATACTAACCTTGACCAAGAAGAAAGCTACCCCGTACGTCTTCAGATCGCGCGCGCTCTTCGTGTATAACACTTTAGCGTCTAGTTCGCTCAAGCCAACGTGTTTGCGATGTTCCTTGAATACTTTCTTCTCTATGCCTTTCACTTTCACGTACGAGGCGGGGAGGAATTCTTTCAAGCTGTGGAAGAAGATAAAAACATTAAAATTCTAAATCAGATCACTTAGGGTGAGTTGCACCAAAACGCTGTCAAAGTTAAAGTTATCGTCAAATAATAATGCTACCTAATTGTCACGTCAAACTTGTCAAAGGACATCATGCTGGCTGGCAACCTCTTTTTTTAGCTAAATTGTGCTTGACCGGTACTTTAACGAGCTTTTTATTGTTAAATTTAGATGGTGCAACTGAGCCTTAGTAATCAAAGCTGAGCTTGCGATATTACGTTTTAGGTAGCAATTAGTTCTTATTTAATATCTCTATCTATGCTTTAGAACAAGCCGTTTCGCATTTGTTTCGCTTGTCGTACAATACCATAGCCTTCTCTATTACAAGCCATGCATCTTCTTCTTCTATTTTTATTTTGGCAATCTACTTTCCTCTTGCAAGTAATTTTTGCCAGTGTCAAGTGTTTAATAGTTCAGTGATAGGTATTGTTTCAGTTTAAGTTTACATTAGAATGCGGGTGCATTACATTCTAATGCTGCTTGGAGCATTTGGCAACAAGTATATCAAGACAGTTTACTCGGAAAGTTCTGCCGAGGTAGCTACCACTACAATAAAAGTCTCAGCTTCACACAACCAAGATCGCGCCTATTTCCATTATCCCACATATTGTTCAGTTGCGTAGACACTTGTACCACAAAACTGCACCAATTTTAAGACACAATATCCACTATGAATCAATTTTCAAATAATTAAAATAGACACCAAACCGTACTCGACGAAATGGCGCCAAAAACTCAGTATCATGGTTAAATCTATGCTTTAGAACAAGCCGTTTCGCATTTGTTTCGCTTGTCGTACAATACCATAGCCTTCTCTATTACAAGCCATGCTATTAGGTTTGGCAACGTTGCGCGTGAACCTATCGGCTGTTGATTTAAGATGGTCAAAAAAGCACCATGACTTCTAATAAACGGCGTCTTTTTATTAATTTGTCGTTTTAGTTGCTATAAATCTATGGCGGATTTCTGTCCAATCGGTTCACGCATAATACCGAAATGCGACGTTGCCAAACTTAATAGCATGGCTTGCAGAACAATAGAGAAGGCTATAACAATACGCATTTGTTTCGTTTGTCCTATTGCGGTGTTTCGCCGCGGAGGTGTACTACAGGCGTCAAGAATGCTTTAAGAAAACATTGAAAACGTGAAAAAAATGAATTAATTTCCTTAAAACTATGTGTGTGTGTGTGTGTTGATTTTCTTAAAAGTCAAAATCAAAATCAAATCAATTTATTCTGAACAATATTTCACATTGTGTTGAATATTACATTATAAATATGAAAGAGGAACATTTAACTTTATACCATTACATTACCTAATACACACATTATATTAATTTACATACACACATTTTACATTGAGTTTACACTATAATTATCAGGCAATCAATTAATTTTTTAAATTTTCTACAGCGTTAAAATATACAATTACATAATTCTGCTCTGCATGATTATTAGATTTATTTTATTAGACATTAAAGTATCACAGTTATTTACCTAATAGAATTATACTTCCTAAAAGTCGTCAATAGAATAGCAACACTTATTCAACAAATAGGCATGCAGTTTATTTTTGAAAAATTTCCATTCGCTAATTATTTTAAGGTCATTTGGTAGTTTATTAAAGAGCTTAACAGCTTGGAACCTGGCGCCGTGTTTAACTACTTTTAATTTAGGGATAATTTCAAAATGTAAGTGCATCCTCCTTGTTCTTTCGCGTAACTGTCTGTCTGTAGTAGTTTCCTTTTGTGTCAGATTTTTTCTAAATTCTGTTAGAACAATCAGTATATATAAACTAGGTACGGTAAGTATGTTGTACTTTGCAAAATAATCTCTACAAGACTGCCACTGTGGTATACGTGCAATAATTCTTATAGCTCTTTTTTGCAGTCTGAATGCTGTCAATTGATTATAATTGTAGCTATTTCCCCACAGTTTAATACTGTATCGCAACTTAGACTCTACTAGTGCATAATAAATTAACTTAAGCTGTTCCACTGTTAAAATGTCTCGTAAACTTCTTAGAGCATAGCACGCAGAACTGATTGATTTAGCTAGGGAATCTAATTCAGTTTTCCAGTTAAGGGTCGAATCTATATGTACTCCTAAAAACTTCACTTCATCCACCATATCAAGCTTCTTGTTATGCATGTAGACATCTAAAACATCTTTATTTCTGATTGTTGATTTAAACATCATGGCACAGGTTTTTTCTCTATTCAGTTTCAAATTGTTAGCAGTGAACCATTCTTCGAACAAAATTAGCAGGCTATTTACTTTATGAGTAAGTTCATTCAGATTTTCAGCACAGACTATAGCATTAGTGTCGTCCGCATAGACAACCAAACTTACACCTTTAATAGAGTTATTGATATATTCAATCAGGTCGTTTATAAATATAATAAACAATATTGGACCTAGTATTGAGCCTTGTGGAACTCCTCTTTTCATTACTGTCATTTTCGATGTCCATGTCTGTTCTTGGTTACCTTCTTTAGATCTTATTTCGATGTACTGTTGTCTGTTTTGTAAGTAAGACTTAAATAATTTAAGAGTGTTTCCTCGTATACCGTAATACTCAAGTTTGTGTAAAAGTATATCGTGATCCACTGTGTCAAATGCCGAACTCAAATCCAGGAAAACTCCTGCTACTTTTTTATTGTCATTTAGGCAAATAAGTACATCATCAATAAGTTGACCTATTGCATCAGATGTGCCCAAATGCCTTTGATAACCATATTGCCTTTTATTAAGTATGTTATTTAAATCTATATGTTTAACTAAGCGTTTTTTGATAATCTTTTCATAAATTTTTGACAGTACAGGTAACAAAGAGATTGGCCTATAGTTTTTGGGGTCAGTTCTTGGGCCTTTTTTGTGTACAGGTATTACTCGACCTATTTTTAGCTGGTCAGGGCATACACCTTCTTTAAGACACATGTTATAAAGATGTGCGAGAGGATCTGCTAATACATCAATGTTTTCTTTTATGACTGATATAGGGATTTCATCGTGACCACAAGATTTTTTATTCTTCATAGAATTTACTATGTTTTTTATTTCGTTTGGTGTAACATCATCCCAAGTTAAACTAGTTTGTGTTTCAGACAGATTCGTGTGAAGGAATCTTAGTGCTTTTTGGTTGTTACCGAATTGCGCTTCATGGCTTTTGTCAAAGATTGAACAGAATATGCTAGCAATTTCTTTAGGGTCATCAGTTAATTTATTATTAGTTTTTATTTTCAAATTTTCATTTAAATTACTATTTCCAAACTTATTCCTTTGTTTATTTACTACATTCCATATACCCTTGCTGTCATCTTTAACAATTTCGATTTCTTTTTGTACTGCCCGTTTCTTAGCATATCTACTTATTTTTCTATAAAGTCTTATATAATTTTCTCTGTATTTTAATATGCTATTATCACAATTTTTCATATTTATAGTGTTAAGGAAGCGTTTCATAGTACTAGAGACTTTTAATCCTCTACTGATCCAATTCAATTTAGTACATTTATTATGACTAAAACTTTTTTTACTTTTTTTGAAGCTACTTTTAAATTCTTTGTTAAATTTGTTTATAAGTATGTGTGTGTACGTCACATTTATAACAATAATTCATTCAGAATACTTACTCTAAGAAGCCAGTGGTGTGTTTATCTTCTTTGTGGTCCCCAAACTGTATTTGACACTGAATGCCGGCGAACTCGCAAGCTGTGGACAAAATAACACTATTTGAGAACAACAATAATTTATTATAAAGTATTTTTTAGGATTGTGGTTAAATATTTCAAAGGTTTCTAGTTAAATTTTTTTGGTTGAGGTCTTCTTCAACTTGAAGGAAATTAAAGTTGGCCGGTAGTGCCTTAAGATGTGTTGTAAAAGCGAACTAAATCTATTGAAGTGTAATTGTAAAAAAAAAATAGTTTAAAAAATAGCACCACGTGGCTATAATATGACAACCTGCACAGCATGAAGAAAATATCTATGAGTATACAAATTATGTCGCTTATGCTGCATAACTGAATGCCAGCATTTTTAGCCCCGCTTACTTGCTTGTAATTTTTACGTGGTGTTATTTTTTTGAGGGGAATGCTTGTTCCATAGATTTTTTCGTTGGTTGTGTCTAAAACGTAGTGATTATTTCCTCTATGGTTGTGTCTAGTAATGAGCAATGAATGACAGAGGTAGAGTACATAACAATTCTCTGGACCAGAAAATGGAGATCATTTTCTGATAAAAACGGTCCAACATTATAACCTGCTTGCCTTGCCAAGTGTGGAGATTATATCGAGATTCTTCCCCGAGAGTCCTGCGCTCTGCAGTGGACTACAACGATAATTACGAACGAATAACCCTGTATTACGAGAATCCTACCTTTATCCTGAGTTACAGGATGAGTCCCATCCAGGATAGCGTCTCTCGCTTGCACATACAACAAGTTCAATTGCACCGGGTCTCGGGAATCCACGTTGCGGTCCGAGAAGAACAGCTTGCGGCGAAGTAGGAGGGTTTCTGTCACGTCGATGCCTTGCTCGCGGAGGGTTTTGGCTGGTTCTACCCAGTTCACTGGTGGAAGGAAATAAAAAAGGTTAATTTTTAAATTAGGCAACAAATCTATCAAAAAAGGCGAACATATAGTGGTCACATAATTAAAGACGCCAGTGGATTTTCATGCAAAAGGGGTATCTTTGAAGCCTTTATTATTAATATTATTTATTTATTAGAAACAATAACATTGATATTATTTAAATAGAAGTCTCGCAAAACCAAATATACGGTTTGTCTGCAAGGACGTTCTCACTCGACTTAATACAATGAGTAGGTACAATTTCGCTTTCTATGAGTACCTTGGCGGAGAACCTCCAAGGATTGACCGAGTTGTGATCTGATGATGGCCATCCAGGGAGTGAATGGAGGAGATTCAGATCGCTATACAGTATACACACACACCCAACTGATCTGACCATAATTTTTAAAGATCGTCCTTAGTTGTTCCATCTTGGCGTCTCGCTCTTTCTCGTAGTTACGTTTAGGAGTAAGTTGGGGGTCTTACAGGGATATATCCTAGGGCCTATAATGTATATGTTGTATAGTTACCTATACCTATAGTTACCTTCATCGTCCGTCCTTAGCTTCTTCCTCAGCTGTTCCATCTTGGCGTCTCGCTTTGTCTTGAGGTGCTCGCGTTTAGTAAGTTGGGGGTCTTACAGGGATATATGATGGGGCCTAGCATGTTCGTGTCATATTAGTTACCTTCAGCGTCCGTCCTTAGCTTCTTCCTCAGCTGTTCCATCTTGGCGTCTCGCGCTTTCTCATGCTTGCGTTTAGGCGTGAGTTGGGGATCTCACAGGGATATATCCTGGGACCTACAATGTATGTGTTGTATAGTTACCTTCATCGTCCGTCCTTAGCTTCTTCCTCAGCTGTTCCATCTTGGCGTCTCGCTCTTTCTCATGGTGCTTGCGCTTAAGCGTGAGGGTGCCATAGTTTGGTTTGTCACAAGGATCTGGCTCTTCACGCTGTTCTTCTCGTACCTAAAATTAATATTATACAATGAGATTAAATTGACAATATACAGTGATCCGCTGCAACTTCACTCGAGAATGTATGGCAGAGAAAATTTTACAGATTAAAATGCGTCGTTTTGTACCGCAAGCGCTCTGTAGATAGCCACTTCTGTTGTATAATAGTTAAATAAATAAGTGCCATTGTGCATGATATGAATATGATTTTGTTCGGTTTTGCAATCTAGCAGTAGTAAATAATGTTGTACTGGCAATTTTGCCAATACTGGCAACCGATGGAGCTGGCCATTCGGCATTCGAGCGATTGTGAGTTGGGTGTGTAAAAAGTGGAAAACTGCCTTTGTAAGAAGTGTCAATTTTTTTGAATTCTAAAATTTAATTATATAATTATGTATATTCACATAACGGTAAAAATATTTTGATATTACATAAAACGATGAAGATATAGCAGTATAAAGTTTTAATGACTTGCATTTTTCATACAAAATTTTTCGGAATTTGAGACGTCACACTCACAATCACAAGTCTCCTTTCATATATATATTTTTTATTGAGATATTGAAAAACTATTTCCATATATTAAAATTAAACGCTTATGCTTAAAATATATCTGATTTTATTTCTCAAAATTCGACTTAAGGAAACTTCCGTATTCCATACTGTTATGGTATTAGAGTTTATAGTTGATTATATGTGGGTAGATACCAGCAGATTATCTTGTTATTTAATAAGATTAATACATGAGGGTACTTGTGACTCACAGTTCACCTTTTGATGTCAATGTTTTGCTCCCAAGCTCAATAAACGTTTTCATGTGAAATATAGTGTTTTAATGGACATAACACATACTATTAGAATAAATGAATACACAAAGCTTTCCATATTAGGTAAAATAAATGAATAGACGAAGCTACTCACCAGACCATATTCGTCATAGTTGGTGATGCCGATCTTGGTGCATATCACCACCATCAGGTTGGCCACTATCTGGCTGTCATCCACCAACAATGTCTTGACAGTACCTAGGAATAACAAATGTTTCATTAAAAAAATCTTTCGAGTAAGGAATGGCCTGTGTCCAAGCTAGGAGTCTTTGCAAAGTCAAGTTACATTACAATTTGTTTCTCACATTCTTTGTAAGTGTTATGTTATGTAATAGATTTGATAGCCCCTGATTTTGTAACTTTGTTCCAATCAACTTTGTCAGAAATCGCAGTAATATTGCTGCTTTAGTGAGAACCAATATGACATAATTATCTTACTTCAAAGCAACAATTTAACTGCGGTTTCAATCAAGAATTGTCAAAAACAGAGTTACGGAATCATGGGGCTCATAGCTCCTCTTGGTATGTTTGCCAGAATCTGTAACTTAAGTTTTACAGAAATCAAAGCTGACGCGTCAAGACGTTTGCCGCAATCTGTAACTTAAGTTTTACAGAAATCAAAGTTGACGCGTCAAGGCGTTTGCGGCAATCTGTAACTTAATTTTTACAGAAATCAAAGCTGACGCGTCAAGACGTTTGCCGCAATCTGTAACTTAAGTTTTACAGAAATCAAAGCTGACGCGTCAAGACGTTTGCCGCAAGCTGTAACTTAAGTTTTACAGAAATCAAAGCTGACGCGTCAAGACGTTTGGCGGAATCTGTAACTTAAGTTTTACAGAAATCAAAGCTGACGCGTCAAGACGTTTGCCGCAATCTGTAACTTAAGTTTTACAGAAATCAAAGCTGACGCGTCAAGGCGTTTGCCGCAATCTGTAACTTAAGTTTTACAGAAATCAAAGCTTACGCGTCAAGACGTTTGCCGCAATCTGTAACTTAAGTTTTACAGAAATTAAAGCTGACGCGTCAAGACGTTTGCCGCAATCTGTAACTTAAGTTTTACAGAAATCAAAGCTGACGCGTCAAGACGTTTGCCGCAAGCTGTAACTTAAGTTTTACAGAAATCAAAGCTGACGCGTCAAGACGTTTGCCGCAATCTGTAACTTAAGTTTTACAGAAATCAAAGCTGACGCGTCAAGATGTTTGCCGCAATCTGTAACTTAAGTTTTACAGAAATCAAAGCTGAAGCTTCAAGACGTTTGACGCAATCTGTAACTTAAGTTTTACAGAAATCAAAGCTGACGCTTCAAGACGTTTGCCGCAATCTGTAACTTAAGTTTTACAGAAATTAAAGCTGACGCGTCAAGACGTTTGCCGCAATCTGTAACTTAAGTTTTACAGAAATTAAAGCTGACGCGTCAAGACGTTTGACGCAATCTGTAATTTAATTTTTACAGAAATTAAAGCTGACGCGTCAAGACGTTTGCCGCAATCTGCAACTTAATTTTTACAGAAATCAAAGCTGACGCGTCAAGACGTTTGCCGCAATCTGTAACTTAAGTTTTACAGAAATTAAAGCTGACGCGTCAAGACGTTTGCCGCAATCTGTAACTTAAGTTTTACAGAAATCAATGCTGACGCGTCAAGACGTTTGCCGCAATCTGTAACTTAAGTTTTACAGAAATCAAAGCTGACGCGTCAAGACGTTTGCCGCAATCTGTAACTTAAGTTTTACAGAAATCAAAGCTGAAGCTTCAAGACGTTTGATGCAATCTGTAACTTAAGTTTTACAGAAATCAAAGCTGACGCTTCAAGACGTTTGCCGCAATCTGTAACTAAAGTTTTACAGAAATCAAAGCTGACGCGTCAAGACATTTGCCGCAATCTGTAACTTAAGTTTTACAGAAATCAAAGCTGACGCGTCAAGACGTTTGACGCAATCTGTAATTTAATTTTTACAGAAATCAAAGCTGACGCGTCAAGACGTTTGCGGCAATCTGTAACTTAAGTTTTACAGAAATTAAAGCTGACGCGTCAAGACGTTTGCCGCAATCTGTAACTTAAGTTTTACAGAAATCAAAGCTGACGCGTCAAGACGTTTGCCGCAATCTGTAACTTAAGTTTTACAGAAATCAAAGCTGACGCGTCAAGACGTTTGCCGCAAGCTGTAACTTAAGTTTTACAGAAATCAAAGCTGACGCGTCAAGACGTTTGCCGCAATCTGTAACTTAAGTTTTACAGAAATCAAAGCTGACGCGTCAAGACGTTTGACGCAATCTGTAACTTAAGTTTTACAGAAATCAAAGCTGACGCTTCAAGACGTTTGCCGCAATCTGTAACTTAAGTTTTACAGAAATCAAAGCTGACGCGTCAAGACGTTTGCCGCAATCTGTAACTTAAGTTTTACAGAAATCAAAGCTGACGCGTCAAGACGTTTGACGCAATCTGTAATTTAATTTTTACAGAAATCAAAGCTGACGCGTCAAGACGTTTGCCGCAATCTGTAACTTAAGTTTTACAGAAATCAAAGCTGACGCGTCAAGACGTTTGCCGCAATCTATAACTTAAGTTTTACAGAAATCAAAGCTGGAGCGTCAAGACGTTTGACGCAATCTGTAATTTAATTTTTACAGAAATCAAAGCTGACGCGTCAAGACGTTTCCCCCAATCTGTAACTTAAGTTTTACAGAAATTAAAGCTGACGCGTCAAGACGTTTGCCGCAATCTGTAACTTAAGTTTTACAGAAATTAAAGCTGACGCGTCAAGACGTTTGACGCAATCTGTAATTTAATTTTTACAGAAATCAAAGCTGAGGCGTCAAGACGTTTGCCGCAATCTGTAAGTTAAGTTTTACAGAAATTAAAGCTGACGCGTCAAGACGTTTGCCGCAATCTGCAACTTAATTTTTACAGAAATCAAAGCTGACGCGCCAAGACGTTTGCCGCAATCTGTAACTTAATTTTAACAGAAATCAAAGCTGACGCGTCAAGACGTTTGCCGCAATCTGTAACTTAATTTTTACAGAAATCAAAGCTGACGCGTCAAGACGTTTGGCGGAATCTGTAACTTAAGTTTTACAGAAATCAAAGCTGAGGTTATGAGATCACTCACCGTCCAACATCCTGACCCTGAGGTTCCTCGTCTTCTTGTTGTACTCGAGCAGGTCTCCATTCCGCAGCATGTAATAGTCGAGGCTGCGGGACGCTTCCAGCCATATGCCTTTCTTGTTATCCTCCTCGGAGGCCAGGAAAAGGCCGAACTCTTTTGCTGTGGGAAAACGGAATTTGTGTGTTAGCTGTTATAGACATATACGAGTATATTGGGAAATGATGTTGTAACTTGTGTGTCTATTTATTTTGTGTACCTACTTAAGTCAAAAACAATGATATGACGGTAAGATAGATACAGTGTCGGTCACATAATTAAAGACGCCAGTCGATTTTCATACAAACGAGGTAACTTTGAAGCCTTGCTTCTTCGCCAAGGATTGACCTAGCTGTGATCTGATGATGGCTATCCAGGGAGTCAATGGAGGAGATTCAGATCGCTATACACACCCAACTGTTCTGATCAGCATTCTAAGAGATTAGCATAAAATATATGGAAATCCTGAAACTGAAAACTCTGATCCTCATATCTCTTAGAATGCTGATCAGATCATTTGGGTGTGTAAAGCGATCTGAATCTCCTCCATTCAGTCCCTGGATGGCCATCATCAGATCACAGCTAGGTCAATTCTGGACGGAGAACCAAGGCTTTAAAGTTACTACCTCGTTTGTATGAAAATCGCCTGGTGTCTTTAATCATGGTTCTGCCACTCTAGATTTTGAAGTTTGGATAAAGTGCCAAAAAGGTATGTTTTTTTTTACTTTTAAGGATTTTGCAAGTATTTGGAGTTGCAAGATATTTTATAAGAGTAGAAGTGGCACGGTTGCACTATAGTGCTTCTTCATGTCTCTAATTCGAAGGCACCTATCGTCTATTTTTTTCTAGACTTTGTCTTGTTTGGTATATTATTTTGTAATCAAAATACTTACGATCACTTGTAGTAGCTTCCAAGATCTTTTCCCTGATGATACGACATGCATCGTATATCGTGGTGGAAGGGTCGAACTGTATTGTCTTCACTACCTTCCCCCCCTCTAGGGATATCTTCAGTGACAGCGTCGCCATCTTGCTTAGGGACCGGGCTCTAGAAAAAATTATACATAACAATCAAGGGAAATTATAAATACTTTCGAGAAGTAGTTAAGGGTGTGCGTTACCCCAGCAAAAAGTTGAGCTTTAGAGAGATGAGACCTTATCAGATAATTAGTGTGTCATGAGGAGAAATTTGTTTACTAATAGCAAAATTTGTGTGAGTTGTAGTTTTTAAGATATATGAGAAAAACAGATTTTGCTGGGGTCACGTTTTAAACATTACCCTGGCAAAAAAAGTTGTTTCAGCCTGGAACCAAATACATGAATAGATAGCTTTTGTTGCATAGTAAATGTTAGCAAATAGCAAAAAATGTGTGTGTTATGGTTCTTGAGTTATTTAAGTTTTTGCTGGGGTAACGTTTTGGGTTTTCCCAGATCTCGAAAACGGTTCAACGCAGAAGTTTAAAAAAAATACCACTAAGAGACCTTAATTTGTTTAAATTTGTTTGATTGTTAGTTTTTGATTTGGTTGTCGCAAACCAACGTAATTAAATGGTTTCGAAAAACAGAAAAAACGAATTTGCAAGTAACTAACTAGTACACTTATAATCGAATAAACAGCTGTAAAAAATAGCCGTGGTAGACACTTATTACGTCAAGAATTTAAGGCTTTGTAACTTTACACGATATAAAGATATAAACAAATTTGATAAATTTTAGACTGGTCGTACTTTAGCAATCGAATACACAGTTTCCATAACATTAAGACGCATGGCATACATTAAACAAATTTAAGTAATTCATTAACATTCCTTCCTGTTAATTTCAGCTTTCAATTATGCCTATCATGAAAGTTTTAACAAAAACAAGAATATGACAACAATTCTCTAATAAGCCGCCTAAATTGTAGAGGTCACGTAAAAGCGACCGCGCTATACATAAGCGTAACCATCTTAAATGAACGGGATAATATGGATCTTTTGTTAGTACAGTTGCGTACAAAAGTTTGCTGGTCAGATTATCTTTAAATATAAAATGTACGTTAGTCTCGCGAAAACTTAAGATTGGCTTGGCCGATTTTGGTTTTAAAATGTTTGTCGTAGTTCCAGGGGAAGGTTTAAATGGTGAGAAATATACCTATATGGAATAAATGCGAGGTAGTTTCCGTAAAAACTGTTCCTAGGTAGGAACAGTTTTTATGGGTAAATGTTTTTACCTGTCAAACATAGTGGTCACTGGATTGACATGAGTAGGTTTGGTATTAAAATAAAACATTTGGTTTGAAAAAACAGAAGCAACAAATTACTATAAATGTATATATTGATACTGACAAATACATCACACTATAAATTGCTTAGCGAAATTATTACCTAATTAGGTTTAAATTATTATTTACCTTTATTTATGTAATGTTGAGTGCCTTCAAACTTTTAACTTTCATGAATCATTACATTCTTTTTAAAATACTATTAATCGCGTAAGTGTATTATTTGATATTAATAAACACGATATTAATTTATAAAATAGAAAACTAGTTGAATCTAAGCTATATCAATAAAAATTTTTTTCATAACTGTACAAAACATCGGATACTAAGCTGCTAATTTGCGAAGATAACCCGTACGTATGGTGCGGTCGCTTTTTAGTGACCTTTACAATTTGGACGGCTTATTCAAGAATGGGGAATGTCCGAAAAAAATCAAATTGGCTGAATATTTTTCTATAGGTAGGAATAAGGTCCCTTAGTAATAGAATAAATTTTCAAAATTTTCGGTTTCGTGAAAAAATTTCAAAAAATCAAAGTCTCTTCGACTTCACAAATGTATGAAAGTAACAGCAGAATGGAGATTGTACCTTTGCCAACACCTGCCACAACCACAACATGGTATAAAAAAAAAGTTTCAAGACAAAATGTCAAAACTTTTTTTTTTAAATACGTGTTGTCTTTGTGGCAGTTAGCGGCAAAGATTATAATCTCCATTCTGCTGTTACTTTCATACATTTGTGAAGTCGAAGAGACTTTGATTTTTAAAAACTTTTTTACCCAACCGAAAATTCTGAAAGTTTTTTCTATTACTAAGGGACCTTATTCCTACCTATAGAAAAATATTCAGCCAATTTGATTTTTTTCGGACATTCCCCATTGCTGTCTTAATCTTGTTTTTGTTAAAACTTTCATGATAGGCGTAATTGAAAGCTGAAATTAACAGGAAGGAATGTTAATGAATTACCTTAATTTGTTTAATGTATGCCATGCGTCTTAATGTTATGGAAACTGTGTATTCGATCGCTAAAGTACGACCGGTCTAAAATTTATTAAATTTGTTTATATCTTTACATCGTGTAAAGTTACAAAGCCTAAAATTCTTGACGTAATAAGTGTCTACCAGGGCTATTTTTAACAGCTGTTTATTTGATTATAAGTGTACTAGTTTACTTGCAAATTCGTTTTTTCTGTTTTTCGAAACCATTTAATTACGTTGGTTTGCGACAACCAAATCAAAAACTAACAATTAAACAAATTTAAACAAATTAAGGTCTCTTAGTGGTATTTTTTTCAAACTTCTGCGTTGAACCGTTTTCGAGATCTGGGAAAACCCAAAACGTTACCCCAGCAAAAACTTAAATAACTCAAGAACCATAACACACACAATTTTTGCTATTTGCTAACATTTACTATGCAACAAAAGCTATCTATTCATGTATTTGGTTCCAGGTTGAAACAACTTTTTTTGCCAGGGTAATGTTTAAAACGTGACCCCAGCAAAATCTGTTTTTCTCATATATCTTAAAAACTACAACTCACACAAATTTTGCTATTAGTAAACAAATTTCTCCTCACGACACACTAATTATCTGATAAGGTCTCATCTCTCCAAAGCTCAACTTTTTGCTGGGGTAACGCACACTAGTTAAGGCTACAGCTAAATCAAGGATGGATGAAGGTGAACATGAAAATAGTAAATGCTATGGCGACCGCGCACCGGACTCGGCTCCGTGGGTTGGCCCCCGACAAGGTGGTCCGACGTGAGGGTACAGAATATAATAAGAGGTGAGGGTGAAGATCGCGGAAAGCTGCTGGATTCGTGCAGCACAGGACCGATCGTTATGGAGATCCTTGGGGGAGGCTACACCCAGCAGTAGGTGTCGTGCGGCTGATATGATGGTGATGATGGCTATTACCATGGTATAACAATTATATTTCACCAATTTATTATCTTCCCACGGATGGCTCACGAGTCTTACGACTATGAAAAGATAGGGCTTACGATTGATTGGCTGTTGAACCGCATCGCGGCATGATCACAACATTTGATTGGTCATTATTCATTGGCCAGTCTCGTGACCCACCAGTCACAGAAAGAGATTACCTGCCCCCCTAAAAAGACTGCCAAAAGTAATACCTATAGAAGCGATGTTGTGATTGAGATGGCGCTATACGTGATGTATAGCTCTGTCTCTATAACATTATCACTTTGAGGGTGCTATAAGAGCTCAGCGTACGGCCTCCGGTTTCATTCTACCACGGCTCTTACCTGCTTATAGTTGCAGTGCGCTGCGGCTCTGCTTCTAAATCTAATGAGACAGCACTAGGCCGTCTGTCTCGCTGCCCGCGCCTCTCTTGACTGAACGAGCGGTGTCTTATCCGGGGTTGTGGGGAGCCCTAGACAAAAACAATGAGCTCTTTAAATTATAGTAGGCTACTACTACCTAAAGCTGGGTTCTTAAAAGTCTAATGAGAGAGCACTAAGCCGCCTGTCTCGCCAGCGCCTCTCTTGGCTGAATGAGCGGTGTCTGTGCCGGGGTTGTGGGGAGCCCTGGACAAAAACAGTGAGCTCTTTTAGAAGTAATAGTAGGCAGTTACTACCTAAAGCAAGCTGGGTACCCTGCCTGCACCCTGAACGGGCGGTGTCTGTGCCGGGGTTGTGGGGAACCCTGGACAAAAACAACTACTACCAAAAGCTGGGTTCTAAGTCTAATGAGACAGCACTAGGCCGCCTGTGTCGCTGCCTGCGCCTCTCTTGGCTGAACGGGCGGTGTCTTAGCCGGGGTTGTGGGGAGACCCAGACAAAACAGTGTGCTCTTTAGAAGTAGTATGGTAGGCTACTACTACCTAAAGCTGTGTTCTAAGTCTATTGAGAGAGAATTAGGCCGCCTGTCTCGCCTGCGCCTCTTGGCTGAACGAACGGTGTCTTATTCGGGGTTGTGGGGAGCCCTAGACAAAAACAGTGAGCTCTTTTAGAAGTATAATAGGCTACTACTACCTAAAGCAAGCTGGGTACTCTGCCTGCGCCCTGAACGAGCTGGGTACCTACCCAGGTTAATGCACGTACGTACTTGACTCTTATTGCTTAGCACTAAAACTAATAATGTTTCTTGCAGATATCCAATAGTCGTGTTTTGTAAAACAATGTTTGTTCTTATTTTGTTTGCTTTCTTTTTGTTAATTTATATTTTGCTAAACCCCATCAGCCATCGCCTTCTCTATTGGTAACTTCGATCAGATTGGTAAATAATAGAAGGCTATCTATGCATCAGCCATTGTCTATTTGTCTATAGCACAGCACAGATTAGATAACATTAAAATTATCTTTTGTTAAATTTTTCCTAAAGATGGTATGGCAAATGCCAACTTTGACTGTTTCTTATTTAAAATTTGTTGGCCATGTAGTTTCACTTAGCATTTTATTTTTGTTTTGTTGAGCGTGTCCGTCCATATCGTACAATACGAGGCAAACATCTTGAAATCGGGTGGGGATTGCGCGGAATGCGTATTTTGTGTATGCGTATAGCGGTGAGGGGCGCGTGCGGCGGGAGAGGGGCGCGTACGGCGGGAAAGGGGCGCGGGATATTGGTCGCTCGCAAGTGCACGTACGCGAACTTATCCCCACTCCGTCAAAGAAAATATAGACTACGCGAAAAGATGCGACACTTACGTATGTGTGCTCGTAAAAGTGCTCGCGGCTATTGTGAGTGGCGCAGGAGAGCGCAGGGGTGCCGCGAAGCCATCGGAGCGAGGAATTGACTCCGTGGAGTTACGCGAGATGAGACTGACATACACGTAACCATAAAATAGAGAGAGACAAAACCAGTCCCCAAAGCAGCTCAAGGGAAGGGCTTACCATCAGCAAATAAGAAACCGTTCAGTTCAAAAGCAGGCCTTACACAGGACTGGTAGTTCAATATAAGTCCTGCTATAAGAGCTCATAGTAACGCCCCTGGTCACCGCCGCCAGAGCTCACACGTACTGTGGAGTGTCGCCACTGTAACTCCGTCGAAAAAGTGTCAAGATGTTTGCCTCGTACTGTATCTATGGCGATACTCACTGGAGCGGCGGTCAGCCGGCGCCAGTTGTCGTGTAGGGCTCGCTCGACGCGCTCGCGGAGGGACCGTCACGCGCCCGCTTGTGTTTGCGGTGAGACCGGGTCACTTGACACCTGGGAACAATACACAGCATCTGTTAACATGTTCTGTCATTGGGGAACCTGCTCGCCACATACGCATCTGGACAATCGACGACTCATTTATCAATCTATGCGACTCATCTCGCGATGCCTCAGTAGGGTGTAAACGGCGGGACAGATAGACATCGCACTAAGGCTGCGTTCAGAAGATACCACGACTCGAGCTCAACTCAACCGCAACCCACTCCTTGAAATGCATCGCTTAAAAAATTTAAGATTTTGACTTAAGTTTGAGTCGTGTTCGGGTTGAGCTAGGGTTACCAGATGACAGGAATTTTCCTGACATGTCAGGAATTTAAGGAATATGTCAGGAAAACAGGGAAAAACTGTAGTTGTCAGGAATTTTTAATATCCCAAAAAGTGAAAGATTTGTTAATCATTCTGATGAGAAAAAATATCCAACGTCAACTAAATGAAGAATGTTAGGAAATTTAGTGAAAAGACAGGGAAAAGCTCAGGAAATCTCATTATTAGATCTGGTAACCCTAGGTTGAGCTCGGGTAGGATTACCATCCGTCCGGATTCTTTTTAGACTATTGTCCGGCTTTTTAAAATTGGGCGGTGTCATACTAGTTAAAACATACATAGCAGTAGTGTTTGAAAGAGAAGTCCGAAAATGTCTGGATCTGTCTGTGAAAATGTCCGGACTTTTATTGAAATATCCGGCTTTATTGTCAGGACTTTCCAAATTTTGAAATGGTAACCCTGAGCTCGGCGGGCTGATTATCTAATTAAAAACCACCTAGCGACTGGTTGCAGTTCACAGATGATCGTGATCCATTGCTACTTTTTTTTGGGTTAAAAAAAACATACCAAAGAAAAGTGGCAATGTATGTCAAATGCAACCGGTCGCTAAATAGTTTCTTTTTAGATAATCAGGGTGCGGATCATGTGTTATCTGTCTGAACGCAGCCTAATACGGTAAAAGAGAAAAAAGGACAACAGTCAAACTTTGGCGTAGTTATCAGTCCGGCTGGTCTGTCATTGCCACCTCACCCCCCATAAGTCCGACTTCAGGAGCTTTTAAAGCAGTTCATTTAGTTTCAAAAACATTACCTCCACCCACTAATGAAAACGTTAGGTATGTAAAATCGCGGCACGTAAAAAAAGACGCTCATTCGCTTGTTATTCAACGGTCTTTTTACGTGTAGCCAGCCTACTTATCAGTGGCGAAGGGTTCTTACAAGCCGATTCCTATCGGCTTACCTTTTGGAAATCCCACCCCACTGATCCACTATGTAGATCACAACATTTTTCATCATTTTTGTAGAGCGGCTTACCTTCGCCATAATTTCACCCCTCGCCACTGCTACTTATACTTATTCAGTTTTTCGTAAAAACAACCCAAACGAAGCGTAGACTGTGGGCAAATAATTAGAATTTAATTGATCAAAATTAATTCACGACAGATAATTACAAAGCAACCTAGTGATTCAACAGTGAATCATTCACTATGTTTTTCAATGTCAAGTACTCCCGATTCTGAGAGGAACACCTACGTGTTGCGTAGGTCATCGCCGAAATCTCATTCACGTGATGGCATTTTAGCTCTGCAACGTAAACACTAGGTTGGAAACAAAATACAAGAAGCGGGCGTGGACTCCGAAATGCTTTAGGGTTGCCAGGTTACTGACAATTGAAAATATGTCATTGAATAATTTACCACGTTTTTATAAGGCTCCCTTTTATTCAGCGCAAGCTAGTTTTTATTTATTTATCAAATAGGCCCATACAATATATCGGTAATTTTTAACATACCATCCAAATTTTGAGGATGTGTTCAGTCCATGAAACTGAACAACTTTCTCTAAGGTACACATGGTCAAATATGTAAAAAAAATATCGACTTTCCATACAAATCAAAGAGATCACGTGATCAATTTAGTATGGGATGACCAAAATTTTGTGGCGATTTTCGACACATGTTTCTTACAGAAAGTTATTTAGTTTCATGGACTGTACACATCCTTAAAATTTGGATGGTAAGTTCAAAATAACCCGATATACCTTACAGACTAACATACTACAACTATTTTACGCGCATTGATGGCGGCGACGTGTTGCGCAACGCAGTGTCCGGTATCCGACCGCGAAACCGTCGGAACAAAACACCCTTCGGCCAAAACTTTTACAGGAGATGGTCGCTTTTCCGTTTTGTAGCGTAATCATACTAATCTTGGTAAAAGTTACTTGAGATCTCTCATTGCCAGCAGCAAAACTCAGGTCTTCCCCAAAGATATCAAAGACAAACAGTACTGCACTGCGCCCCTGTAGGCTGTATCCAGCTGCTTTTAAATATTGTGAAATTATTCAACCGGCTCAACAGTTTAAAACATCTTGGGAGGTTAATAATCAATGCAAAAACATGATTTTTATTAAGGCTTATGACAACCCGATTACTTACCAAGTCTGACGCCATAACACCAATTTAAAATAGTTGTGTTCCGGCAGTTAGAGGTAAGATAGCCAGTTCCTCCCTCAATGATGAGGATTCCGGGTGTAGTGCGCTTCCATCTTCGGCCTTATCGTCATTTAACATCAGGTGAGGCCAAACATTACCCAGTTATGCATAAAAAAATAAGTTGTCAAAACAACTCCCTTCACAGCTAATAGTGTCAACCCTACGAGTGCCGTGCCTCAACCGAACGCGGCGGCGCGAATCATTGAGTCAGACTTTATTTCTGTGCGGCGGATGCCAACTACTGGCTTCATATAAAACACGACACTTCGTATGTGAAGCGAGAAACTCCCGCTTTTGTGGCCAAAGGGACTGTGAATGAAACATAACTTCATCTAGCTTGTAAATAAGAATATTTTATTATGCACAACGGGGTATAGTAACGTGGGCCTTCACCTCACCTGATGTTAAGTGACGATAAGGTCGAAGGTGAAAGCGCACTACACCCGGAATACTCACCACTGAGGAACTGGCTATCTTACCACTAACTGCCGGAACACAACAATTTTCAAATTGTTGATATAGCGTCAAACTTAAGTGGGATGGTGGTAGCTAGCCAGGCGGACTTGAAATAAGCCCTACCACCAACCAAACCGAGTACAAATTGTACCACCAGTTTATAAGTGTAGAAAACATCGTTCACAAAAAATGCAGTTTTGGCCCTGGAGAGCAGATAGTGAAAAAAGTCTACGGACCTTAGACTTTTTTCACTATCTGCTTATAGAACGAGACTCAAGCACTGCTTGCTGCTTGAGTACAGTTAGAAAGGGATGGTGCTATTCATCGCATATAGCGCCATCCCTATCTAACTGTACTCAAGCAGAGCTTTGAGTTTGAGTTTGATTCTGTAATACGAGCCTAAGTTTTCCAAAGTTAAAGAATTCACACTACCCAAAATGTTCCACTTTTGTACTGTCCATCTATGTATTTATTATGGTGAACAATAAAGTATTTATTCATTCATTCATTCATACCCTAACACACCCATACAACATACCAAAAATGCAGAACTACATCACGCTTTGCGAATTTAATGTCTATTTCCAACGGCCTGAACTAAACTGAACGACGAATTGCGTCCGATTATCGTAAGGCACACACTTTATTTTGGACAATCTGCCGTACTTGACTTCCTCAACAAGTTCCATACCTCTTAACTTTTTATTAAAAATAGAACATAATAATCTTACCGCTACAAAAAATAGAGCCAGACCTACATACCCCGTGCGTCGACCACATGGCATGGCGTTACACCATCACCTGTGTTTGTATTTCTGGAGATCTATTCTTAGAATCACGTGAACTGTCTCTGGCTTTGACGGCCGATGTGGTTTTATAATGACTCGACGGTGATTTGTTAAAAGATGAGCTGTATGAAAGCAAGCTTTTTCTACGGGATAGTGTTTGGCCTTTACCTGACCTGATGTTAAGTGACGATAAGGCCGAAGTTGGAAGCGCACTACACCCGGAATTATCACCACTGAGGAACTGGCTATCTTACCTCTAACTGCCGGAACACAACAATTTTGAAACGTTGTTATGGCGTCAGATTTAGGTAAGATGGTAGTAGCTAGCTAGCTAGCCAGGCGGACTTGAAATAAGCCCTACCACCAACCAAAAATTTAACAGATTCAGTGTGTTGATCTCTTTGTAATTAAAATTGAGGTCAAAATAACAAATTCTGGGCTTCTATACAGCTTCTAGCCAGGGAATGATAACGTTATTTTTAAGTATAACGTTATTTTTTACTTTTTTTAGCGTTAATTTTAAAATTAACGTTATGTCAATAAATAACGTTAATTTAGATAGCGTTACATTGAAATTAACGTAATTTCAGTAAATAACGTTATTTTTAGCGTTATTTCTTACTTTTTTTACCGTTAAACGTTAAAATTAACGTTATTCTAATTAATAACGTTATTTTTTTAGCGATAATTTTACCGGTATAATGTACCGGTAAAGTTTAAAGCTAAATTTAACGCTAATTTTACCGGTAAAATACTTTTAACGTTATTTTTACCGGTAAATTTACCGATAAAATGTTTTAACGGTATTTTTAACGTTATTTTTTATTTATCGTTATATTTTTTTAACGGTATTTCAATCCCTGCTTCTAGCAAAGATGAACAGAAACTGATTTACAGCCGTGGCAACTTTCAATCAAATAAAAAATCTTTTTAATGACACTTACTTGGAATCATTTCTTAAACTATTTCAAAACCAAAGGTATAAATTACGAAGCTCCAACTGCGAAGCTCTAAACCCATTTCGGTTATTGACCACTTCACGAAATGTTTACTACAAATCTATTTTAGCTGAGACGATATTTCAACAGAAACGACTACGGAGAGTTGTAAAGATAATCCTCCAGATAAAACTATATAAAGAAGGAATTTAAATGGTTACACCGAATAGGCGGTGATATATAATTATATTAGAGGTGCAGCTTATGTATGAAATAAAATTAGAATTCAATTTCAATAAAAGATGTACTTCATTTATTATAAAAATTAACCTTTGATAGAGTTCAGAGCTGCATTCCATACAAATTACTTTCCATGGTTAAAATTTACTCTAAGGCGATGGATCACAGTATTTATCATGCGTGTAGCCGTCGCCTTCGTCACAGAATACATAATCCTTCGTCTCCAGTGGGTCTATTGCCCAAGTGTCGTCGACTTCGCCGTCGGCTTCATTTGACAGATGGTTGTAATACATTGCTACTTCTTTTTGGTACAAATAAAAACTTACTAAAGAAAAGTAGCAATGTACTACAACCATCTGTCAAATGAAGCCGACGGCAAAGTCGACGACACTTGGGCAATAGACCCACAGTTCTCTCCGTCACAGGTATATTAAAGTAGATATTTAGAAAAGAAAAAGGAAATGTTTCTCAGGATCAAAAGAAAGCATTAACTAGGTACTGAAGAACTTCTTACTTTAATGTTAAAGATAGTTAAGACTTCTTACTTATTACAGTCAGAAGTCTTGAATTTCTTTTATAATCTATGCATGTAAAACTCTTCACTGATTGATTGATTGTCGGGAATTGGGATACGCGTAGAGCCCTAACGACTGAGAGTAGAGACTCGATTTTGAGGGTAGATACCTTTCAAGTGCTCAGCTACACCATTTCTTAGTAGAAAGGATTTTGGAAAATTCCCCCCCTAGGGGGATGACATAGGGGATGAAAGTTTGTATGGAACTCCCTCAGTTTCAAAACTAGGATCTTTAAACGTCGTGTTTAGGCTGACGATAAAAAATTATAAGGGGTAAGAGTAAGAATGACGATGACGGTGACTGTGACAATGACGATGACGGTGGGGAAGGTGAAGAGGAAGGGGAACAGGATCGGGATACTAATATTTCAGCCCGCCTAGTATGACCACCAAAACTCGATATATATCGCGTGATATAGCATTTTATCGACACTCAACTGTCAAAATCCATCGTCTTTTGTCAGTGAAACGTGATAAATCACTATATCATATCGTGTTTCGGTGGTCATGCTAAGGGGGCTAGACCCAATCCTGAACAGGGACGGGGACGGGAACGCCTTCTACCAGCATTCTAAGGATTCTAAAAATGTCCACGCATATTATTTGGATATACAACTAGATCTTATATTTATGATGCGTGTGTACGAATTTAAAGATAATAACAGCAATGTATTCGATGCGTTAAAGAAATTATATCGTCTGCAGTCAATAAAGACTACACTTATTAAATTAAACCCTACTAAGTCTAACACTCGTCCGAAATGTAATAAAAACCTACGCTCGAAACGACGAACACCATTGCAAAATTGAGTTTTACACCACCGTAATAAAGTTTATTGTATATGGAGAGTGGTTACTTGCAAATTCGTATGCACTCATTAAAAACCCCATAGCCATAACGGGTGAGAGTTATTGCACTGAATTTTGCATAAAAAGGTTGAGGAATGGTTCTACAGACGCCCCTAGACTAGAGGAAGCGGACCTAAAGGAATTTTAATAGTTCAATATGAACGAGTGGGCTGGTTATTTGGACGACTTTATTGTTATTGCTATACTGGTTTAGATTATAAATGGAGATATCTATGAAGACGTTGACACGCAACTATACATTTAAAAACATACAGCCAGAGTTGAGAAACTTTTCGATTGAATCAAAGTGATAGAGTGGTGAAAGAGAACTAATAAACTAACAAATTGTATTGAAATACGTATTATTTTTCCCCGTAGGTACACATAAACAAAACAAGAGTCGTAAATGATTTCTCATAGAGAAAACTATTAAGTAATTTTAACGTGAAGAAATCCTGATCCTTGTAATACATATCGAATCAAGAATCCATAAACTACTGGATCCAGAAAAAATACGAATATTTATTAAAGCTTATTAAATCACGGTAACCAAAAACAATGATGGCAAAGAAGCGGCTTCTAAAATAAATTACAATTACAATTTTCAGGCGTCCCCTACATGTAATATTATTCATTGGCGGGTAAGCGGGCGCGTCGCGACGCATCTTTCGCGGATCAGCGCGCACCGTACGCGTTTCTGCGCCGCCAACTTGTTAAATGTAGGGTTAAAATGTTACGCTAAACCGTTGTGACGACGTTGTTCTGGGGTCGGTGACGCCGTACGATATGTTCGGAATATGAAATGGCAACTGATAAAGAAATTGAGAAAAAAGACTAAGAAATTTATATTTTTGGTCAGAATAAGTAGAGTTGGAAATACATAAATAATTAATTATGCCATTTTCGTTAAATTAGTCTATAAAAATCTATCCGGGAAAGATAAACAATCAACAACACACTTCAACGCGAATTAAAATGAAAAACACATGCAGAATTACTTGAACGCACCATGGAATGAAACCAATATCTAGCAATCAGCCATACACAAATGAAATGAACTACTGCTGTTATGTTACGTCAAGTTATATAATTATAGACAAACCAGTAGTACATGTCAATACACTAGCAGGGGTGTGGCTGAACATAACACAGAGAAAGCCGCATGACATAAATCAAATAACAAAATCAATGCTTCATACGATAGCACAACCAAGTTCATACTACTGGAACCCATCACTGCGAACAATACATGACATGACGAAGAATGCACCCTTTCTGACAGTTAGACAAGAGATGCGGTAAAGGATGACACAAAAGCCATCAGTGTCTTAACTCTCGATACAGCAGGTCAAGCAAGCTATTAAAGTATTAAGTTACTGTTCAGCCATTTGTCTGTGTAAGGAATTACAGTGATTGATGAGACAGGATTTCGATTAGATAACACGATAGCTTCAACAAGGAATTAGAAACTGTTTGTTGAATGTGGTGCTGAGAATAACATTTGACGAAAAACGGAATTACTTAAATCAAGAAGTGAAAAATTATATCCTTTTAATTTTGTTGTTTTGGGAATAGGATTTTATAATGAAAAAGATTAAATTACGATAAGGTGTATAATTATATAATCAGATGAGATAGTTTAATCAAAGTCCCAGTCTTTGAAGTAAACCAATATTCAGACTTAAAAATATACGATAGTAATCTTAATGTTATAGAAAATATAATTTGTTTGCTAAATTCGATAGAAAATATAGCCAAAACATGCTCTATAGCTTAGAATAAAAGAAATAAAGTCGAATATAAGTATGTAAGTTCACATGTTTGTCAAGATCTTATATAATTATGTAGCTACATAATGGATATCTCGAGAAAATCTATAATCTGCAGGAAACTGCGCAAACAAGTGGAACGCATGCGTCATCCCGGGGGTGGGGGGATCGATGGACTCCGGCGCCGACGAGTCTGGCGCCGGGAAGGATGACGACAGACAAGGACGGCGATAGGGATGAACGTTCTTGAGTAGAGGTCAGAGAAGGACGGGGAGATGGGCGTGGTCATAGTAATGTTATATGTGATATAAACATATGAACCCAAGGTTGTACCTATATGCAATGAAAAGCTTTTAAGATTTAACAACGCCTACCGTCCGTGTCGTTTCTAGAAACACATTATGATATTTTAGATATGGAAGACCTTACAGATTTAAAAATATAAAAGAACAGCCTAGACCACAGTCAAATTTGCAAAAACGATGATAAACTTAAGTACGAAACTGAAGATTTCACAAACGATAGGTTTTTAAAATGTCTGAACGCGAAATTTTGGCTGGAGCTGATTTAAAAGATCTTAATTCTTCAAGAACTCCAACATCATTCACCAATAAAGAACATACAGTAAACACAGTAAAAAAAAAAGCACCAAAGACTTACAAGAACAAACCATTGAAATGTATGTAAACTAGAATGGACAGATATACGGCACAAATTGTCGCAGCGATTGCAAAGATGGCGGCTACGCATGGACAGTGCGAGCGTGAGTTGTCAAAGAAAAAGTAGCATGCACACAGATGCGACACATTCTTCATAATGATTAGGATATACCTACTTGTTTAATAATATTGCATAAAATTATAGTAAGAACGCAATTTAATTAGGTAATAGGTACATGTTAATACTTACTCGAAAAATAAAAAAGGAGGATGGGCATTGAGTATCCGCACTCATAACAATCATTTGGTGTCGTCGAATAGATTTTTTATTAGGAAAATATAAGGTACTATATGGAAGGAAACATGGAAAAATATTTTTCCATGTATCCATAGTAATAATAATAATGATTAGGATATACCTACTTGTTTAATAAAATTGCATAAAATTATAGTAAGAACGCAATTTAATTAGGTGATTGGTACATGTGAACACTTACTCGAAAAAGGAGGATGGGCATTTAGTACCCGTATTTGATGTCGTCGAATAGATTTTTTTATTATTAAAAAAATTTCTATGGCAACATGGAAAAATATTTACTAACCCAGATCCTTGTCCGGAAACCGCGGAAAGCTCACAAAGTGCTAGTTCTAGTTGATATCATAATAATTGCATATACGATATTATTATAAAAAAATTGCAAATACGATTTTATATATACTCTGCTTTATCTGCTGCTTATAATAATTACTCTGTCATAGCATTAAAGAAATAAACGAATTGAAATAAAAATCTATAATTGCAATTAAATCTTATAAAATTGAAATTAAAAAGGGAAGATAAGGCACTAGCTAGCGTCTAGAAAATGCGCCCTCAAAATTAAAGCGTTGAATAAACGTACTAATGAATTCTATAATTCAAAAACACATTGAAACGTACTGGGGATCGAACCGGCCGGCACAGCGCCTATCCAAATGGTAGTCAACGGCATTAGTAAAGTAAAGTAAGCATTTATTTGGCGTTTTCAATACAATACAGATCTTAAAAATTAGAATTAGACGACCGAAAGGTCTGACCAGGCTCAGCTTGTGTTGTGAAGTCTATTCCACAACGCTGGTTTTCAGCTGGACCCATAAATATATTAAAAATATAAAATATATGTTAAGAGAAAACACATTAACCACTATACCATCGACGATGCCAAAACTGATGTAGGTATAATACAGTCTAAAATAGTCAAAACAAAAAATGTAACAAAAACATATTGTGTTGATTTTTTTTCTCTAAACTACCGAGTCAGATTTTGATGCCGCTTTGCATAAGGGTGTAGTTGAGGTATCCCTAAATAAAACACCTACAGTGTCGCTATTGGTTCATGGACCACTTCCTATACAAATTTTCCCACTCTCCTTTCTCATAGACAATTACTCTATTGAGCACTTTTACGCGCGTTTTTTTTTCTAGATAGATATTCGTGCTAGGGGTAATGTAGGTACACATTTGAACTCACTATTTGCCTTGCCACTCGAGCGGGATGAGTAATTGCGGCAATGGAGCACAGTTGTTCTGTGCACGGATGTGCCTCGACAACAAAATACAGTAGGGATTTAAGATTAATAATCACTTTTAATTAATTTTTCTTTTTTGACATGCCCCTGGACGTATTTTTCGCCTGACAGCGTAAGTTAAGTACCTACACTGTGGCGGCGCGCGGCGGTGTTGTCCTACATCATAGGCAGTTCTTAACGGAATATAATAATATACTTATATTGTAAAACTGTGCTATTAGTTCACCTATCCTAGTTTAGTACCTACGTATACAATCTGTATAGTTCACTTTTCATAATCTATGATTTTCATACAAAATGTCGGCTCAGTAGAAATAATGTATAAAAATTAGTTTTGGTTGGTTTATGTTGATGTTTTGTTTACTTACCGATGATAAGTCACTCCACTATTTTTTTGCTTCGTAGTGGCACGATTTTTGCACGTCTTCAACACACAGGTCGGCATTTTTATCGGCACAATTACACCGTGCGTTCGCGGTGAGCGTTGGCGAGTGACTAAATGAGTTGAGGTCAATTGACCTCAACGCGTGGAGCAAAAATCGGGGCCGCGAGGTCGATTCTATACATACATTTCAATGGAACAAACATACAAACAAGATCAACAAAATCCATCTTGTCACCAAAGGCGATCGAATGATGGGGCGAAAATAAAAATATATTAGCGAGACTCCAGCAATATTGTAGTTCCGGCGTGTGCCGGATGCCGTCACGGCGTCGGACACGAGACATCGGATACTCTGTTTTCTATTAGCGAATTAGGGGCCTGGAGTGGACAGGGAGAACGTTCGTGATTCTAACAAGGTATTATAATCTTAGGGGACAGATTAACTTTTTTGGGCCGAATCTGGATTTGTGACGCGCATAACGTTTATGACAATGGGCGGACGTTATTTCGGACCATTAGAGATTTATATTCTTGGATGAGCTAATTAAAAATATTACTCAATTTCTTGTCTTATGAATAAAACGTTATTTTTGTTTCTGATGGTACATCCTCCCTCACCGAAGTTACATTATGTAGCGCAACGATTCTGAATGTTAGCTGGCAACAATGGGAAAGAAAAAGTCTCCTATATATCGCAGTGTTGTGACAAATATTAATTAGTGTTGCCGTGTTGCAAAATGTTGCTCTACAAAAATAGCTTTGGTGTGTCGCACCTGCTTGCACCAAAGATAGAAAATATTGCCCGAATTGTTAATTTTATAAACAAATATTCTGATTGATTCTATAAAGAATTAATACAAATAGCACTAACATGACGGGACTTAATCAACTTCCTATCCGACGGATCAGTCGACGAGTCGGGCCAATCATCTCAGCTGGAGTCCAGGAAACCCCTGGTGGAGACGCAAATGGCAATGGCAAGCTAACGAAATACATAGTAATGAATGACTGGGGATTTTTAGCAACGGATATAAACTTACAATGACTAACAGAATTTATAATTGAAATGATCTTTTTGGTAACAGACCCAGTTTCTAAGAAACTTTAAACTTTCATTACATTGACAACTGTAGATGGGAGCTGAAGTAAAGTCAAATATATTAAAATTCACACAAATGAAATCACGGAATAAAAACAATATACGTATGTATGCACTAAGTGTGAACGTTTTTTAATCTTTAGTTTTGCGTAAGTACAATGCAAGCGAAATGAATTAGATATCCTCTCTGAGTCGAATTGAATTTCTTCTTATGAATGGGTAAATCAAGCTACCAAGCTAATTTAAACAGCAGATTTAAGAGACTGCTAATAAAAGACAACAAATTGTCCCAGAACGATCAATCTTACCCCAATTCAATCAGTCTATTGAATGCAAATCAAACCATCGCCACGGGACGCCCTTTGATAGGCTTAAAAGAAACTTAACGAGTGATAATCACAGAGTACACCGACTCTGTATCAGCTCGCAGCTTGCGAATTACAGTATTATCACAGAATACATTTTATACTAATTTGTTGCTCGGGATAAGGGAAGAGACGTGGGAGGTAACGATCGTGTGTACGTAATAATTAAAGCTTTGAATACTGTAATTAAAACTTTGGATAATATCAAAGACAGCAATAGGGAGTGGGATGAAGTTAGAATCATAAGAATTGTTTCGCGAATAAGCGACATTTTTATATCGATCTGAAAAATATTTTTGAAACGTATCGGTTAGTTTAATATAAAAGACAAATACCTAATCAACCTATATGTATCGTTATTAAATAAAGCCATTTTACAAATTTTGTAGAAATAAAAGTATAAGTAGTATAATATTTTTATAAGCATTAAGATTAAAAAAAAATGCTTTCAAAATTCATTTTGACATAATTATTGTTGTCAAGGTCCGATATAACAGAACACTATGAGCTGATCACACAAATGTAGTAAGTTTAACTAAGAACCGAAATACTGAAGCTGTGAAACAAAGTAAAATTAATATCGGCTTAATGTACTGACTACTGAACAATAACACTCACGAACCAGCAGGCAATGGACCCCAGAGAGCAATAGCTTTGCCGAAACAATGGAGCAAACAGACCTGAACGACGAGTTTCATGAACCACCTGAAACTGAAAACTGAAAGTTTCCCGAGCACGTGGCTAAAGTGGCACTTACCTCGACCGGGAGCGGCGAGCCATCACGACGTCTCGTTCCCACTTTAAAGAGTTTACTGTCCTCTCTCGCTCTCTCACACCCTGGTTAATTTCAATTGTTAATATACTGATGTCGGCTTTGAATAGGTTTGCAACAAAAGGGAACTCTATACTGAAGGTCGTGTTTTAAAAGGCCTGTTTTAGGTAAGTAGAAGTGTGGGGCCGTGGGTGACGCTTGCATGCAATAGAAGGCAACCTGCTGGTGCAACACTGCAGGGGTTTTGGACCGGGGGTGAGAGAGCGGGACCTCCGCCTCCGCGGACGGTCCACGAAGGAATGTTGGGCGACCCCGGCAACGCGCCAGGATCCCGCGCCTACCACTATCAGCGTTCGCCAAAACTGATGAGGGGTTGTTCCGCGCACGCGCTCTACTCCTCACCCGTCCCCTTCGCACCCTTGCGAAATCAAGAGACAGGGAACCAAGTTTAGGGATGATTTTCGGAGGGTGAAAAGACGGTGAAAGATGGAAATGCATCTCGGACTCCGCTCGGATTTCCGGCGCTCGTGATTTTGTTTATTGATTCGTATCGGGGCGAAGCCTCCGCTTGGGCCTCCGGAGTTATTAATCCCTACACTATTATGCTATGAGAAGATTTATTGCTTAAGTACTTTTATGAAGTCCAATAAAAATCGGTCGTTAATTTTTGTCATTAAACTTGCAATCCGAGATTGGCGAACCAAAATCGGTTGAATCTGATGAAATAAAACAAATAGTGAAAACAGGACCCTTTTAGGGTGTGTTAACAATACACCTGAGGCCACTTTACTCCACAAAAGAGCATTGATTGACACACTAAACAAATATCAGGGATTTTGAGTCTTAATGCTACAAGTTTAAGGGTGAAGGGGTTTTATTTTTAAAGGACAAGAGTTAACCCCAAAGTGGCGGGCAATTAATATGAATATTTGCGCAGCGGAGTGCGCCCGGGCGACGGCACAGAAGTAATGCGTGCGGACGTGAAGGGTTGGTTTGTTTTGCCAACGCTACAACACGACTCTGTTGACAGTTCAATTGATACAAATTGAGTTGATGGGAGAGCTAGATAGTCATCGATTGTGTTTGGAATACAGATTACAAATTAAAGATTTGAAAATGTAAAACGTTTTGCGTACTCTTTTTCTTCTGAAGGTTTTATTTTGAACTAGCGGCCTCCCGCGGTTTCACCCGCGTGGTTCCCGTTTCCGTGGAAATATCGGGATAAAAAGTATCCAATGTTTTAATCTAGGCTATCTCCTATATATGTGCCAAATTCCAACCAAATCCGTTCGGTAGTTTTTGCGTGATTGAGGAAAAAACATCCAAACATCTAAACTTCCAAACCCACAAACTTTCACATTTATAATATTAGTAGGATAACAAGCTTTTTCGAATCATAGACAAGAAAAAACAGACAAACGATAAATTAGTAGTTTAAAAAAAAGAGGGAGAAAAATTATAGTTTTGGGGGAGTGCTAGCGAGAGACATCATTTTAAACATCCTTAAAATTAAACAACCTATATTTACAATCACAATAAGCAAATCCATGATTCATTTTGATTTGTTTTGTCAACTAATGGTATCTAAAAAGCTTTAATCAATATTATTCTAGGGTGCTTGATAATAATTGATATTTCAAGTTGCCAAATTGAAAGTTTAAAGTTTATCTAAGATATGGATGTCGTCGCTGTGCAATCAAGTGTTTACATTTATGTGGATGATGTTTTGATGATAACAAACAATGAACGGAATGTGGAACTTAAGGACATAGCTATACAAATAGCTAATAGTTACTCTGTAGCTTCGTTAGGAGTCACTCTTGACGAAGATAGCTTTCAACACGGTCTAAGAGTATATCAGTACCTCGATAAAGAATTACTTATCGCAAAGAGAGCCTGAGGCCCTGTCATAATTGGGTATCGGTCGTGCGATGGTGCGTCCATCCGATGAAACTAGTCGTGCGACAGTGCGATCAAACCTAGTGATATCTATTGAATGTTCTAATTGACGGTCGCGCGATCTTGCGATGCGACTATAGTTCAGTTTCATCGCACGATGAAATCGCAACGCATGATCGCACGACCGATGCCAATTAAGACAGGGCCTTAGAGATATTGAAAAGGCAAAATTTACTGGAATAGAAAGACTGCAAAATAACCGATCATACACAACACTTTTGCTACTAAAAAGCGAGGAACGACAATTCTAACTACAAACGAAATCGCACAAAAAGCACACAAAATTTAATATAAACCTATCTAACTCTCCAAATCTAGCTTTATTTTTTTATCCAACGAATCACTAACACTTACGCGAACAACAGACCACCCACTGGGATGCACAGAAAATATATTTGAGCGGAAAATCTCACCCCATACTGCATAGAATAAAAATGAAAACAAACATTACGAACGTACATAAAATATGGCATAGGTGGTGAAGAAAGAAACTGCTACATTTTTAGAATTGTTTTTAAAAGTGGAGAAGTACATTGCTAGATTTTTAGAACTGTTTTTAAAAGTGGAGAAAGATATTGCTAGATTTTTGTGTTCTTTTTAAAAGTGGAGAAGGTTACTGCTAGATTTTTAGAACTGTTCTTAAAAGTGGAGAATGATATTGTTAAATTTTTTAAAGATTTTTAAAAGTGGAGATGATATTGCTAGATTTTTAGAATTGTTTTTTAAAATTGGATTGTAGAGCCATTATTGAACCCTGGGTAGTAATTAATAATGCCGCTTAATTGGCGCTTAGCAAAAAAAACTGCTGTAGCGTCATTTTAAACTTATTGCCATAAAATATGATAAAAGTACAAAAACGATACTAGAAAGATACCTATACTTAATGCTTATGGTCTGATTGATCATAAAAGGTTAATATTGCTTTGAATTTTGTTTCAATTCAATTAAGTAAGGTACTTCAATATAAAAATTATTAATTTTAAATTTAATTTTTAAAGCGGTGGGTCACTTTAATCAAGTTAAATTCAATCATCAAGTTAAAGTCGCTTACGTTGCGTCGTCTATCAATCCTATTAAGATCTAGTTCATAATAATAATTTATTAGTAAGTATACTAATGCTTAAGTCATCTTCATCATCGTTAGACCCAAGGGACTCCACGATTTGCTTATATAAGTAATTTACTTACCTTTATTTAAATTCTTCGTTTTTCGTAGCGAAAATCTTCGTTCGTCTGTTAGTTCTTCTAATATCTATGTGTAGGCAGAGACACTGGCTTACTAATTAAGGCACTCGTTTTGGCGGGTTTCTATTTCTGTCTCTTTCACATTGCAATCCTTATACCTGTGAACAAAAGAGAACACTATCAATTTGGAGTATTCATAACTTTAAGGCCTTAACATGCGTAAATCCGAGCTGGTCGATCCGTGATGGAGTGATATCGGATGGAACTCTACTCCCTTAGGGTTCAAATCAGTGCGCGTTCCAACGCGGCGGTTGCGTTGAGAACTAGCACCGAATTCTCAATTTTTACATGTTTTTATTACTTTTCTACGCTTTCAAGTTAGTTAATAAATCTGTGCAATTAAGATTAAAGGTAACGCCGATTTTTATGGTTGGTTTTAACATAAACGAATGTTCTGTTTCCGAGAAATTTTGCAAATATGACCAGAAACAGAGTCCACGGAATATTTTTTTACATCAAGTGTGGTAACATTTTTATAAATGCATTCAATAAATCTATTTTGTATTATTTCAAGTACATTATATATTTTTTCCATGATAGCTTCACGCGCGTAATCTTTCAATAATTAGAATTGAATATTGGGATTTGACCAACCTTAAGGCCTTAAGATCAAATAGGTACAGTCAGCAAAGTTATGGGCTGAACACTTTAAGGTTAATTTCTAGATTGAGTGGTCAGTATTGTCTTGCATTTACCCAAAAGCCATTTGAGATAACAAAAGCATCTTTTGTAAAAAAATAATGGAGGCAGGTAAAATACGAACTTTTGGTGCCATCCTTGCAAGCGAATTTGTTTTCAAAATGTTAATGTCATAACTTTGCTGACTGTACTTACTTTATATTTGATTGGTTTAGTTAGAGCATAAAATTTTCTGCATGAGAGTTAAGTAAAGTATTGTGTGACTTAATAAAAAAAATTTAGTTGTATTGCAGCAACATGTTGGCTTCCAATAATAAGATACATTTAGATAAGACACAATCTAGATTGAAATCTAGTTACGAATGGGGGAAAGAAATTGTCACAGCAAGACAGAAATCATCGATACGATTCGTCGTAGTATTAAATTTTTATTACCAATCCCTCGCATAAATCTTAGAGATAACCAAGTTTACATGACATAAGTATTAATATTTTTTATCGCGCGATAAATTTAGTCGAATCAAAGGGCCATAAAGAACGCCCCTCAGAAGTCGATCTGTCGAAGGACCACCAACACCACGTTGGGCGCCAATATTCTTGGTTAGAGCGAGAGGGTCTTTTCGCAAGCTGTCGCCGTCTCTTTCTAGGCGCCAGCCGGTCCGGCGCCGTCTGCGAGGCGTCTGCCGACGTTGCGGAGCCTGTTACATAACCAGAGAACAGCCCGAGGCCCGGGACTCGCGTTGATCCCGAAATCGGGTCAATGAGTTGCTGATAAGCTGACGCGGCGAAAATTTATCTGCAGTGTATTAGTATGAGAACTCTCACGTTCTTTTCTGGTTTTGCTTTTATGATTATCTCTGAAATAATTGAACGCCATTTATGTAACTTAAGCAATAGCACTTCTGAATGACGATTCCCTTTCATTTGATAACTGGATTAGCAATAGGGAATATGCATAAGTCACCGATTTTGATGAAATTGATCTTGATCGCTGCGGACACTTATAAAAACATGATGGAACAGGAAAAAAAATAAAAAAATGTATTATTTTAGTTTTATCACACGATGAAATCAGGGAAAAATAACGATATTTTTTTTTCATTTTCGGATATAATGCACTTTACAGTCAGATAGAATATCGAATAAGAAATAATATTTTGTATGACACATATGTACTTAAACGCAAAATTTAGGGAGATAATTGAAGATTATTGGCCAACTCCATATTAAACGCGCCGAAATACACCTGAAACGTGATGTGTGACGTCACCGTTTTGTATGGAGCGTTTTCGGCGGGTGCTGCTGCGCGCTAACTTCAAGTAACTATATCACGAGAAAAAAACGCAAGAGAAAAGTTTTAATATTACAGTTAATTTTCTCACGCATTATACTTTTAATTAAGATTAAAAAAAAAAATATGCATATTCCCTATTAGCATAGTATATAAAGCTTAGTATTGTAAAGGATACAGATTCAATTAGGTTAATTTGCCATTAACCGAAGCCAGTGTGCATTTTCATCTTTTACAATAATTTATACTCAATATGAATACTTAAGTATATGTTTTAAATACTGAACATCACATGGTTAATTTATTTTCAAAGTACGTGCCGGACTACAGCTGGGCCACAAAAAAAAAGTTGGAAATCTGACTTTTTAACTATGCCATGATGAAGTCGATAATTTGTCGGAATTTGTCGCCAAAAACCAGAATTTGTCGGGCTTGCGTTTAGGAGATACGTGTGGCTCAGCTGTAGAGACGTCTCTACAGCTGGGCCACATAGATCTCGAAAACGGAAGGTCGTAGCGAAAATCTGATTACTCGTATGTGTAGCCGGTAATTTGTCGGATTTTGTCGCCAAAAACCAGAGTTTGTCGGTCTTGCGTTTAGGAGATACGTGTGGCTCAGCTGTAGAGACGTCTCTACAGCTGGGCCACACAGATCTCGAAAACGGAAGGTCGTAGCGAAAATCTGATTACTCGTATGTGTAGCCGGTAGTTTGTCGGATTTTGTCACCAAGAACCAGATTTTGTCGATCTTGCGTTTAGGAGATATGTGAGGATACGCTGTGGAGACTTTTCTACCTGGATCTTGAGAAAGGAAGGTCATAGTGAAAATCTGATAACTCGAGTGTGTAGCCGTTAGTTTGTCGGAATTTGTCACCAAGAATCAGATTTTGTCGATCTTGCGTTTAGGAGATATGTGAGGATGCGCTGTGGAGACTTTTTACCTGGATCTCGAGAACGAAAGGTCGTAAGCGTATCCTCACATATCTCCTAAACGCAAGATCGACAAAGTCTGATTCTTGGTGACAAATTCCGACAAACTAACGGCTACACACTCGAGTTATCAGATTTTCGCTATGACCTTCCGTTCTCAAGATCCAGGTAGAAAAGTCTCCACAGCGTATCCTCACATATCTCCTAAACGCAAGATCGACAAAATCTGGTTCTTGGTGACAAAATCCGACAAACTACCGGCTACACATACGAGTAATCAGAGTTTCGCTACGACCTTCCGTTTTCGAGATCTGTGTGGCCCAGCTGTAGAGACGTCTCTACAGCTGAGCCACACGTATCTCCTAAACGCAAGACCGACCAACTCTGGTTTTTGGCGACAAAATATTTGGTAATAATTACTAAATGACAATAGCATCTATTTGGTATAGAAATCAGACACAACCGAATTTTCCCAAAATCTAAACAAATAATAGGTATAATACAGCATGCTTTGAAAACAAGCACAAATACCAGATAACTGGGTACTAAAATTTAAGATTGAATGATGATAACTGAGATTGGGAGAGAGAGCTTTTAGTATTAAGTCCGCCTTCTTTTAAACGTTCAATAAATATTGTTAAATAAAAAAAGTATTTAAACAATCTTTTGATTGTATGTTTTCATACAATCTGATCAAAACACGCATCTCAAGTTAGATCATCTCAGCAATTTGTCATAAACAAGATTCCAACCAACAGTTTTGTTATGATTACTAAACACCAGACCGGCATCGGCAGTACTTAGTAATTAAGTAAGTAAATCAATCGATATAGTTGGCTTCAAAAGTACATAAACACTTAAGAACTTTATCATACCAATTCTAAAGCACAGTTCAGTACGTTTGCATGCAACACTATCTATTTATAGTCTATCTATACATGGGATGACATGGTACTAACGTGTTCAACTACATAAGGCCGACTATACACGGTAGCCTATATTATTGCGTTGGCGGTGCCACTACGTTGTCATACATACATGGTTTGCATTCTATTAACTAATAGATAACATACAGTAGGTTAAACACACTAATGTAGACCTTATACTACACTGATAAAGACTGAATTAAGGACATGTTTGTTTGCATGTTAATTTAAAGAGTAGGGTGACCACGATTATGTGATGTACAAGTACAGAGGAATCATAAAAACCCTTTGTTTATTTCTGTTCCAGGCGCGGTCCGAGGGGGGGGGGGGATTACAGGGGACATGACCCCCCCAAATTAAAAAAAAATACGAAAAAGCAATTGTACTATTATTAGTGACCCCCCCCCCACCCCCCAAATTACAGGCTGCGACCGCGCCTGGACTGGATAGGTCTAACAATACCAATGTCAGTTCCGGAAAAAATTAAGGTACTTAGGTAAAGATTACAGGGGACATGACCCCCCCAAATTAAAAAAAAATACAAAAAAGCAATTGTACTATTATTAGTGACCCCCCCCCATTACAGGCTGCGACCGCGCCTGGACTGGATAGGTCTAACAATACCAATGTCAGTTCCGGAAAAAATTAAGGTACTTAGGTAAAGTATGTACATTTTGATCTCAGCTTAGTTCAGATCGTTCCTGCAGTGCCAAGGCATCCAGGGCTTTCTGGAGAGCGCCTTTTTATGCACAACGGGATAGTGCTAGGCCTTCACCTGGCCTGATGTTAAGTGACGATAAGGCTGAAGGGGGAAGCACACCCGGAATCCTCATCACTGAAGAACTGGCTATCTTATCTCTAACTGCCAGAACAACAATTTCTAAACTGTTGATATGGCGTCAGACTTTATAAGATGGTAATAGCTAGCCAGGCGGACTTGAAATAAGCCCTACCACCAACCAAACCGAGTACAAATTGTACCCACCCCCCTGAGAATCGAACCCAGGACTCCTGCGTCTTACACGGGTGGGGAAACCACTAGACCATAGAGGCGCTTTAAACCCCTATCCTACAAACCACACAACTGACAGTGCAACTACTACAGGAACAGTGGCGGCGTTGTCAGCGCGTGCCATATCTGGACATCGATTCTGCTAGTAGTGAAACGTAACAATCGTATCTTAATTGTGTTTCAATAGTATTGCTTACTGCAGCGAACTAAAATTTATGAAACAAGCATTGCGCTCAAAAAATGGCACCACACGAAAAGTACAACTAAGTGGTTGGAGGTAAAAATGTTGGCATTTAATTATGCAGCACAAAGCATCTGAGCTGAGCACTGGTTGCTTATTAGCGACCATAATTTGTATACATACATACTCATAGATTTTTTCTATACTTAAACGAAAAAATATGATACGTTATTTCTGCATATTTTACAGTCTTTGCGTCTTTTACACCATTTGACTACACAGGACGTAATTTCTAATAAACTTTTTCTTTCTCTCTACAGTACAAACTGCAATTATTGTAAAGAACGCTAACGTCAGTCACCGGGTGCGTGGCTGGCCCAACTAAAATGTTGGGTTGTACTTTTTCGGCCCCATGGCGCCATATTTTGTTTGCAATTACACTTCCATAGTTTTAGTTCGCTAGCTTACTCACAGTTCATACAAATACCTACCAATACCATTGAAACACGATTGAGACACGATTGTAATGTTAATATTAGTAGGATCGAGGCCCTGCGCGCGCACGATAACCGACGTGCGCCCGTTGATAATGAGGACGATGCTACTACTTGGTATGTACGGAACATATTTCAACTACCAGCTAATGATAAATTTACATAGCGTAACAGCTGTTAGCCGACTGTAGAGATAAAACAGTATTTCGTTTCTAGAATTAACCAATGTGTTTAAAGGATATCATCCACGTGTTTTACATTTTTGGTCCAAATATGAAAGTGCCGGCCAAAAGACAAAAGTGCTTTATTCTGAAAGATTTTGTCCATCTCTAAGCATTTTTTATAATGGCACCGAAGCTGTAGCAGCGCTTCACATTTGTGCCAAAATGTATGAAAAACAGACTTTTTGAACTTATTTAAAATCGAGTATAGCGGTGATACCAGCTTCGGTGCCATAATAAGAAATACTTAGGTGGACAATATCTATCAGAATAAAGCATTTTTGCTTTTTGGTCGGCACTTTCACATTTGAACCAAAATGGATGAAGTCCTTTGATATTTTTGCATTCACCATGCTATTTTTATACATTACTAGAAAAAATACGACTCGCACCAGTGACTCGGTAGCTCAGCAGTCAGAGCATTGGACCGGACATCCAAAGGTCGCTGGTTGGATTCCCATTCCAGAATTGATCTGGTGTGAGTCGTATTTTTTCTAGTAGAATCCCCCAGGGGATCCACGTGGACAAAATATCCACATGAATCCCCCAGGGCAGTTTAGCAGGGGATCCTAGTATGCGGAAAGATATTATTTAGTAAAATTAACGAAAGTTTTTTCTGACCAGAGGAATTCCGTTTTCGTCAGAAGAAAACAGCCTACATTTTAATCTGACAAAAGCGGAATCTGTCCATGGCGGAAAAGTGTCCTAAATCGAAATCTGATCTGAGTGTCTTGGAATTCTTATACTTACTTCTTTTTTGACTTCTGTGTTAATAAAAAGACAGTATCAATAGATTAGAGTACACTGGAAAGATCGGATATGTATTACAAGATGTGACTGAGGCTATTTCATTTATTTAACCTTATCTAATCCAATCAAAATATTAAACCAAACATGCAATGCCGTTTATTCAAATGACATGATTAAATAACATAACATAGAAATCTAACTAATAGTTCGAGAGGTTAACGCAGAGTCCGCTTTTTAACCGCCTCTTGGTCTAGTCTAGATTCCCAGAAGGGGAATTAATTCCCAACTTGTACTGGGTTTGGTTGGTGGTAAGGTTTCAAGTCCGCCAAAGTCAATTTTAAAAGTTATTGTGTTCCGGCAGTGAGAGGTAAGATAGCCAGTTCCTCAGTGGTGAAGATTCCGGGTGAAGTGCAAAACATCAGGTGAGGTGAAGGCCAAGCACTATCCCGTAGGTAGTGAATAAAAAATGTCCTAGACTTCATTAAACAAAAAACATTAAAGTGTATAATCATAAAATGAAACAAGTTAAAACATCGAGAATTCCTTTTTGCATGGTACGCTCAGAACAGCCCAAGCTGATTTGCTTCCATTTGACGCACTTAAAGCAAATTAGGACTTGTTAAGGTCCAAGACTGCAAAACTTTAATGTCAGTTTGAATAACTACTAGCGACAGGGTTGCTAGATAGGAATTTCAAAATTGCCCCAGACCTCATTTTATTTTCCCTAAACTGATATGTATGAAGAATTGAAGAGATTTAAAATTTCCCCAAACACTATTTCTTTATTCACCAAAATGATACGTTTTGTATGAAAAGAAGATTTTCTTTTTTCCCCAATAATTAAAATATTCTCAAAAATTGTGAATTTTCCAACCCAGACTAGAGACCAATTTTGCAGTGCCAAGTGGCTTGTTATTGTTACGAATAGGTACGAGTAAATATGACTGTATATCATCAGAAATCTTAATAACTTTAAAAACACAAAGCTTGGACTGGACAAGTGTCGAAACGTCTGAAACTCCAATAAATCCATCTTAAGATTCTAAAACAACACCTGAATTACGCATTGTAATTCGTAAAAGTGTTTTATTTTAACTTAAATAAAATTCAACAGTTTGTTCAAAGAGGAGATAAGAATTTCAACCCGGTAATGCTAAAAAGAGAACACCGTTAAACGAAAGGGAAATTATAAACCTCATTTTATAAATACAGGTTTTGCAAGCTGGCTGGGTCGCTGGTAAGTGTCTGATTGCAACTTCACAGCATTATTAGCTTAATGCTCTTGGTATAAAAAGGTAAGGGTGGACATAAGAAAATTAGAGGCATAACGTTTAACTAATTTAGTTTAGGTTTTGAAGTTAGGGCTTGTAGAGATAGGGCGCGTAGAGTTAAAAAAAAAATGAAAAAATATTTATTCAGTATCTTTTAAGTACATTACATAACATATGGCTGAGGCCCCTTTTAAGTATAAAACCTGTGTTAAGAGCCCCGCTCCTTCTAAGATTACAAAAGATACATTTGTTGTTTCAATTTTACAATTTTTAAGTAACTGCTAAACTAAAAATATAATATTTTTTTAAGTTTTAAATGTATTTCAATGTGCGTTTATAAAATAAGATAATGCCCTTAAAATATTTATAGTTACAAACAAACAAATTGCGTGGAGTTGGTTTTTTGTATAATCATGTGGGTTGTGTGCTTGCTAAATAAAGTGGTGTAAATAATTGTAACGGGTTCGGTTAATTGTGTGTCTGTGTGCGTGTGTGTGTGCGTGTGTGTTATCAAGAAGAGTGTGTGGGTGTATGTATGTGTGTTTGTGTTTGCAGTTGTGACGAATTTCTTTTTTTTAATTATTTTTTTTTTTATTATTATTTTACTAGTTTTATTAGATAAGATTCTCTATTTCATCATAATTTTTAGTCTGTAGCCAGTTTTGTAATGTGTGCTTGCAGGTTTTTAATGTTAGAGGGTGAAAGTTGAGAATTTTATTTATCTTAATATATAAAATCGTAAACTGAATGACTGACTGACTGACTGATCTATCAACGCACAGCCCAAACCGCTGGACCTAGAGACTTGAAATTTTGCACACAGATACTTTATACAGTGTAGGCATCCACTAAGGAAGGATTTTTGAAAATTCCATCCCTAAGGGGATGAAATAAGGGATGAAAGTTTGTATGAAAGTCCCTCAGTTTTGAAGCTAGAATCTTCAAACTTTGTGTTTAGGCTAACGATTGAAAATAAATAAATACGGGTCTCAGCGTTTTTCAAAATTCTACCCCCGAAGGGGTCAAAAGGGGGATGAAGTTGTGTATCCTTTATTTTCGAAGTAAAAATTACTAAATTTATAATTTAGGCTTATGGATAAAAATCTAACGCAACGTATATTGTTTTTGTTATTATTTCAACCCCTATGGGGATGAAATAGGGATGAAAAGGGATAAAAACCCTAAAAATAGATATGGATATCGTTATCGGGGTTTTCTGGGATGACGATTGCAAAAATGTCATTTATTTTGAAGTCCAACACGGTGGAAATGATTTTAGCCCTAAAGGGGTGAAAATGGGGTTCAAATTTTGTATGAAAAAATAATATAAAATAGACATTACAACTTTCAACTTCGTAGGAGCACGTCTAAAACTAAATAGGCAAACATATATTTCGTGATTTTGAAAATCAACCCCTTAGGGGCTTAATGGGGTGAGTAAACATAAAAATCGATATGGATGTCGTTTTCGAGGTTTTATGGGATGGTGATTGCTGAAATGAGATTTATTTTGAAGTCCAACACGGTGGACATGTTTTAACCCCTAAAAAGGTGAAAATGAAGTTAAATTTTGTATGGAAAAATAATATAAAATAGACTAGCAACTTTAAATTTCGTAGGAGTATATATACAAATAAATAGGCAAACATATATTTTGTAATTATGAAAATCAACCCCTTAGGTAAATGGGGGTGAGTAAACATAAAAATCGATATGGATATCGTTCGTGAGGTTTTGTGGGAGAGTGATTGCAAAAATGAGTTTTATTTTGAAGTTCAACACGGTTGACATGATTTAACCCCTAAAAGGGTGAAAATGGGGTTCAAATTTTGAATGAAAAAAGAATATAAAATAGATATTACAACTTTAAAATTCGTAGGAGCATTTCTAAAAATAAATAGGCAAACACATATTTTGTTATTTTGAAAATCATCCCTTAGGGATGGGGTAAGTAAAGATGATAATCGATGTGGATGTCGTTCTTGAGGTTTCATGGGATGGTGATTGCGAAAATGACATTTATTTTGAAGTCCTACACGGTGGACATAATTGGACCTGGACATGCACATCCAAGGCATAGTAGAATCAAATTCCAAGGGACGGGGACAGGGACGGGAACGGGGAAGGGACGGGTACGGGACTGGGACCGGGACCGGGACCGGGAACGGGAACGGGAGCGGGAGCGGGAGAGAGAGCGGGAGCGGGAGCAGGAGCGGGAGCGGGAACGGGAACGGGAACGATTTCGGGAACGGGAACGGGAACGGGAACGGGAACGGGAACGGGAACGGGAGCGGGAGCGGGAACGGGAACGGGACGAAAACGGGAACGGGATGCCTCGTGCGAGGTCCGCCACACGCGGCAAATGTTTTGCCTCGCGAGGTAGCGCGATTGGTGGAGATCCGCCTAATCGCGTAAAAATGGCTGGTTGGATCCTGGTTGAAGGTTCCTTAAAGATTTTCTCTAATATCCACGCGGACGAAGTCGCGGGCAGAAGCTAGTTCTATTATAAATGTGTGCTGAATGTACCGTGTACTGTCTCTGGGCGTAAACAGTTTTTACATAATCTACAGGTGCTACGCTCACAACAGTTCTTTTGTTTTGTGTTTTTGGATCTAGTGGAAGGTTTTTGTGTAATTTTAAAACGGCGTGTAGGATATAGAGTTTCCTCACAGAAAGGAGGCAACATTGAGAATATAGACTGTCGGTTGGAAACCTATAAGGTTTGAAATATGTTATTTTCAACAAAGATCTTTGAGCCCGTTCCAATTCCAAAAATTTTGTTTTTGTGGCTCCACCCCAGATTGGGATGCAATAGCTGAGGACGGATTGAGCCAACGATGTATATACTTGTTCTAATAAATCGGTATTAGCAACATGTCTGAGAATTTTAAAGACCCATGAAAGTTTCCGAATTCTACCTATTAGTAAGTCAATGTGCGCATGCCAAGTTAGACGTTGGTCGACCATTACACCAAGATATTTAATTTTAGCTACTTTATCTATCATAACGCACGAACAGTTTTGGTTAGTATGATTGTTACAAGAGTGAATTTTGATGTGGAACTTTGAGTCAGGTTGAGTGCTGTTATAATTTGTGAAGCAAATATATTTAGTTTTGGATGCATTCAGGGTTAATAGATTACTGTCTAACCAGCGGGCTATTTGGGCAAGACCTTTTTTGTTAGAAGCTTGACTCTACATGAGGTCTGATCTTTTTGACAGTGCAAGCCATATGGAGTCTTGGTAGCATTATACATGAAAATGTTTTTGGTGGGAATATCATCCTCCTAATATTATAAATGTGAAAGTTTGTGGGTTTGGATGTTTGTTGTTCAATCACGCAAAAACTCCTAAACGGATTTGGTTGAAATTAGGCACACAGATAGTAGATAGCCTGGATTAAAACATATATTACTTTTTATCCCGATATTCCCACGGGAACGGGAACCACGCGGGCGAAACCGCGGGCGGCCGCTAGTTATTAATAGAGGCATGTTTGGCTACAAGTTGATCAAATGCTTTGTTGAATTACAAATAAATATCAACAGGACGATAGAGCTTAGTAAATAACAGAGTTTAAATAAAACTACTGAATATACACATTGGGCAAGGCAGGCCTTTAAAATATGTATCCAATCAGTTATTCCAATCTGTTCTAAGACTGTACGTTTTGGGAAAGATACATTTTGGGAAGTGGACTTTTCAGGAAATGTACCTTTTGAGACTGTACTTTATGAAAAGTGTACATTTTGAAGGTTCAGAAATGCCGAAACTTTAATATTTACCAGACAGACTATTATATATATTCTTTCATATATGCCACTTTAGTTAGAGCATGTTTCAATGAAAAATATAATTGTGGGTGTATCGCTTTTTTTCTGGTAAGTGTACTTACAAACATTCAGTAACCGCCTTACAGTAACTGTCTTGTTTTTAAGTTACATTAATGACATTCCCGCTGTAACATCCGAAAAAACTATTCTATTCGCAGATGATACAACATTAATTATTAAAGATAAGGATAGTAATAAATTACGAGACAAAATATCTAAATGCGTATATGACATTAACAATTGGCTAAATGATAATAATTTAATAATAAATATACAAAAAACTAAAATGATACAATTTAAGACATATAAACAAACTGAAATTAAATTAGACATAATTTTCAACAATGAACATATTTGTTCAGAAACAGAAACTGACTTTTTAGGCATTACTATTGACCAACACTGTAACTGGAAGGCACATATTGACAAAGTATGCTCAAAATTAAATAGATTTGTATATGCATTAAGGCGCCTAAGGCAAACGGTATCCGTAGAAGCAGCTACTAGTGCATACCATGGATACGTCTCATCGGTACTGAGCTACGGACTGCTATTATGGGGTAACTCGGTCGACATTTTGCTAGCTTTCCGACTACAGAAAAAATGTGTAAGGGCTATATGTAATGCATGGAGTACTGACAGCTGTAAACCACTGTTTAAAGATTTAAAAATACTCCCACTCGCGTGTATGTATATTAAAGAAATCTGCATATTTGTGAGACAGAACGCAAACTTCTTTCCCAAACATTCTGATGTACTAGCACGACACACAAGGCATAAGGACAGATTGTTTCTGCCGAATTGTAGACTTGACATGTTCAAACGAAATGTTTATGTTCAAGCCATAAAAATATTTAATAGACTGCCTAGTGACATAAAGAATTTGCCATTTAATATATTTAAAAAAAAACTATCAGTTTGGCTGCTAGAACATTGCTTCTATACTGTTAAAGAATATATGGATTATAAAATTAAGTAATGTTTGAATTTTAATTTGACATGTGGTATTACGAGTATTTTAATTAATATTGACATAATACAGAATATTTTGGACATGACTGAATAGTAGTTTTAGGTTAAATTATGTTATTATTAGTTTGAATTGACATGACTTGATAATTGTTTTTCTGACGTAATTAATATTTTGACATGATCCATTATTATTATGTACTGTTTCGATTACTATAATTAAATCATAATGTATGAACATTTTATTATAAATTAGCAGAAGATTAGTGCGCACTTATTATTATTTTTTTGTGTAGGTAGCTTCATATCACAACTTGTACCCAATATTTGCATGCCTTTGTTATGGGTCAAATATGAGAAACTTAATTACTGTTCGAACATCAAATGTATACCATGTTTGTGGCAAATAAATATTTTCTATTTCTATTTCTATTTCTATTACTTTGTTCCGAACAATGACGCAATGTTTTGGAATTAAAACCAATTTATAGGTGCAACTTTCACCGTAAAGGGCTCTGCCCACAGCCCTCCATCGTGCGTGGGACGGCCTCCTACGTTATGCCGAAATGATGAGGAGGCGTCGGAAAGTATGGATTTTTCTAGATCGAAGCTGTCAACCATCGGTGCTGTAAAAACAATCGCATTGGTACTATTTTGTAAATAAAGTAGACGATTATCTGCAAGATCGGAATGCGTGGAAATGATGTACACTGAGAAAAATCGATTGGAGAAGGCCTGGTAAATGATAATGCCAGCTGGTTACATGCGGTTTGAAACACGCGGCAGAATTTAAGAACATGACAAGAACATAACAATATTCAGCTAGGAACAAAAAATGATGGCTCAAGAAAATTAAGCAAACTTTATTGTTAAAATGCATTATCTATTATTGTTGTGTAGGCGTGACATCATTAATGAATAATACAATAAAGTGATGCACACCACACATAACAGTAAAGTGCTGGGAACGAAAAGTATTGTTCATAAACTGCACTATCCATTTCTGTGCGTGCACTACCTATAACTCCCCGTGATGTGCTGGCACAATAAGTTTTGTGTTCTCAGTGTAATAAATAACTAGAATAAGTATTTTGTTGCCAAATAATCCTGTTGTACTGTATTTGGTAACGATATATTTAAATTTGTAAATATCGTTACTTATTCCTGTTAAAGCTGATAAGTTTCTTGCGCCCGTTCTTCTTCAGGAAAATATAGACGATTCAAAAGTGCTTATCCTTAATAGTTTATTTGAATAAAGCAATTTAGACTTTTCTCACTTTATCTCACTCAGAGGTCCTTCAGATAGCAAGAATTTTTAAGTCCAAATTCTGACAGTTTTATATACTTAACTATGTGCTGATAAAATGACTAAACCTAATTAGACAGGACACAAGCAGATAACACTACAGCAAAGACATTAAAGCGTATCATAAAAAAGCTGAATCTTCATTAGGTACTTCATATTCTTAAGAAACAATAAATTATTGTCAAAGAAATACTCAATACCAATCTTGAATATCGTCCATTCACTTTCAATACGCATTGGACCATTCCCCTAAAATTGGTAACAGTCCAATTTGATTACGCAATACTCAAACTTCTAGCTAGCTCATTATTGTTAAGAATCACTGCCGGAGCTTCTCTTGGGGAACCAGGAGTACAATGAGGATCAGTAAAGATTTTTGTTTAGTGGCTTATCAGAAAGCTTATGCTACCACATGATTAACTGTGAAGAAATTATTACGATATCTCTTAAACCTGAGAAGTTATACGAGCTAGAACGCTGTTATTTTGGGGGTTCTTGTGACGTATTCCGCGACGTACGCGAACCTTACGTCGTACGTCATAAAAGCTCATATAGCATTGAGCTTTGCATTTCCTTCAAACCTTAATAACTCAACCATTTCTAAACGGATTTCAAAAAATCTTTCACTATAGTTTCGTAGCTATGAGTGAATACGTTTTAAAGTAATATCAATAAAACTAAAGGATTTAAACCTGTTACTGATCCTCATTACATTAGGAAAGTTCACAAGATAACAAAACTATTTCAAGAGTTTATCTGTTCAATTCAAGGGATTAGAATAATTATGAAACTTATAAGAAATTACCGCTAACCGTAGATTTAATTCGATTAATTGGTTTGAAGCTAAATAAGACCTTTAGCACAAAAGGTAGCTAATAAATTAGGTACAAGCTTACAGTAGATACATATGGCAGAAGACAAAAGAAATCTAATTTATCTATAACTAACCATAGACGTTTTATGTCTAACTGCTTTGGAGCCAAAAGAGACAAAAATATTTATCAATCAATTTCATAACTCTAGATATTGGTTAACATCAAACCAATTGTTCAGAACCAAGATCGCTCGCAACATTACAAAACTGATGATACCTTCCAACGACAAGCTGCCAATGACAACAAACATTTAAAATACTGAGTATAGTCCGTAGGCGATCTTTGCAATGCATGACGTCATTTTGTATCATCCATTGAAGAGGAAACTGGTACGACCTCGTTGTTACTATAAAAATATGCAGAATTATCTCAGGTATCAACAAAACTAACTGATTTTAGAAATTGTTGTAAGTAATGAAGGCGTAAGAACAGGATAACTAATGTTGAGACGAATCACGAAAGAGATATTGTGCGAATGTGGAAGGAACGATTGCGCAAGGGCGTCCCTGAAAAACCTACGCGGACCAAATAGGAGTTTTAATAAAAAAGGCTGGGGTACGCAGTGACAAAAACCGCAGGGCATGTATGAAAAGATATGGATTGAATGAAGCGAAAGAAGTGTGCAAGGATCGTAGCAGGTGGCGATCCATAGTCTCAGCTCTGCTTACCCCCATGGGAAACAGGCGTGAGTGTATGTATGCATGTATATGTAATGTTGAGAACCAATTTTTCTCCACCATGTGAGTGTTCCAAGTATACAAGTATTTTCTCACGTTAGTGTTCTGACGCTAAAATAGTTTGTTTACGAATACAATTTGCATTGGACACGAATAACCATGACCTATTCGAGAGATAATGCAGAACTTGCAAGTTAGATAACAATATTTACACAGATAAAGTCGTTGATGAAAATTGTCAGCGAACGGAAAGACTTCATACAAAAAGGTTTGAAAATAAACGCGACAGAAGGTGATTACTTCAAAAGTCAAATATTAAAATAGCTCTGAAACTAAAGTCTTTACCTTTACAGTTTTATCACAAACGCACAACAAGAGCTACAAGAAAGTTAAAAGAACAAAGATTTTGAGGATTTCTGATAGTCAAGTAAACAATATTCAATATACTTGATGTAAATTATTTTGTATGTGTGCAAGTAGGTACATACAAACAATTTAATTGTCAATTTTATTAGTGGGCAACGCAACGCTTCTAGCCAAATCGATTGAATCTCGTACAGCGTTGAGTTCAATAACTTGATTTTAACGACTTAGTCAATTAATCACAAGTATGTTTAGCGTCACAATAACAACACCGGAAGAGGAAGACTGCTATAAAATATTGTAACATTAATGCGAAACATTATAGAAATGAGTCACTGCTAATTTATTGACGCATGGCGCTAGATTGCAATGAAATTCCTTTATTTTTGGTTCGAATAAACAAAAAAAACACGCTAATGCGGGTGCGGGCGCTACGGAAGGTGGTAAGTGCGACAACTTTTTCGTATCCTACTTGACGCACTGTATTTTGCAATTTATTTGTAGAAAAGGTTAGAACCAAAAACAGCGTCTCATTTAAATACGCGTTGAGGCCATGAAGGCTAACATAACAAAATAAAACAAGAGCTACTGCTTGACAAGTCGCCATTGGCGTATGTAGAGAAAGATAGAAAGCTAAGAAGGGGGGTGCTAAGCAGCGTTGAGTTTATCAATGTATCAAGTCGCAGACAATTAGTTCAGACAATCCCAGTTCCAATGCAAGTTTTGTTTCCAGCAACAATATTAAAAGCATTTTTGAATACGGCGAGCGGACCTTCTGTCTAAAACACCATTTTGTGGCTTTACTGTGTATGTTTAAGTTGCCAACGTTTACCAAGTGTGTGAATGTTTATTTTCCGATCCCAAAACGTACGGGTCTCGGCGACCTCACGGCCAAGGTGGACCTGTGACATAATCGAACGAGTTACAAAACGCGTCATCGACTTTATTGAGATCCATAAAATTACCTCATTCGCGATTTGTGGATGGTATAGAAGTATTTTTAGCTGATGAACAGACTTTAACATTAAAAGTGAAGCACTGATTCACTGATTCTAGTCTAGGGGTAAAGTTGCCAGCACTATTCTTCTATTATGTGGAAACTACACCCACAAGTTTTACAACAAGAACACCATATTATTGCCAGATTATATTATTATATTAAACCACCATATTTGGATACAACTTTTTGTAATCTGAAGTCTGGAGGTTTCGAACTTGATTGATTGAAAGCAGTGCCAAAAAGCGGCTTGACATTTTCTTTGTCTCAATATATTTCAGTCGGGTGCAGTATGCCCCTTTCTTACATAAATATTTCCCCCTTTCTTTCATTATTTCTTACATTATCAGTCATCTCATTATTTACTACCTTTTCATTTCCATGGCTCATGTCAGAAAAAAAATATATTTTGTAGAAGATTTCTTCACAAATTTTAAGAGAGAAAAGGTTCTGTTAGATAACATTACGTGCTTTAGTGGATACAAACATCACAGGGTAAATAAAAAATACTTTAACTTGACACATTATTGGCAGAAATCCCGCTAAATGGCGAATTCATAATCTTTAATTCATATAATCCAGTCAAGGCAATCTTCACCAAACAGAAAATTCCATCAGAAAACATACATCATAAATATTAACAAGGACTAGCGTTTAGGTAATTAATATAGTCTGTGTGTAATTCGCAAACACACCATAGAAAATTGGAACAGAAGATCGATACCCTTGTTACTATGAGATTAATAGTACATGAAAGTTTAGTTCAAGCTGAAAGCCACCGTCAGTACTTATAAATATGGACTGTTTTACTTAATTTGAAAATAAAACAGCTGTTCCACACAATTAGGTCGACTTTTCTAGGCTTATTTCGGGTGAAACACAACCGGGCCTGGCTAATATCTGACCTGATAGTGACTATGAGATAGAAAGATTCAAGTCTTTATTCCTATCTGACCCCTTCTAGCACAGAATAACTAATATCTTCTAGCTCCGCCACTGGGGTGGTGGTTGGCACTAATAGGTGGCGTTTACAACCCCGGTGGTCGATAGCACCTATTTATCCCCATCTTCCACCTTCGAGGGTGCCATGGGGGTGGTGGTTGGCAATAATAGGTGGCGTTTACAACCCCGGTGGTCGATGGCACCTATTTATCCCCATCTGCCACCTTCAAGGGTGCCATGGGGGTAGTGGTTGGCACTAATTAGTGGCGTTAACAACCCCGGAGGTCGATGGCACCTATTTATTCCCATCTGCCCCCTTCGTAGTTATAGTACCCCGGTGGCGGAGCTTAAGGGGACAGATGGGAATAAAGGGATTCAAGCGCAACTTATCAGGAATCCCCATTCACTGAGGAGAGGAACTTGCTATTTTGCCTCTGTCAGGATATAACCACAACACTTTTTTATGGCTGCAAGATGGCGAGATGTCTTTCCGTATACTTAAGAACTGATTGCATAGCTTTTAGACATGCCCCTCTAGCCAGAGTAATATGTGAAAATTTTCGTTATCACTTCGCTTTAGAAACAAGTATGGATGTGACGTTTTAAAATTCGACTGTTAACAAAACCTTATGTCAATCCCAGCATGTTTCGAAAGCGAAACGATTACAAAGATATACGTGTGTTACTTAGGCTAAGGGGAATGGGCACTGAATACAGCATTTTGAATTAAATATCAAGTACGTAAATCTGCGGTCGAGTCAATAAAATTCCTTATAGACGTTTATTGAAATTGAACGAGTTTAATTCAAATAAGTAATTACATTACAAATACCCCGAAATGAGGATGAATAGACATAAAAACCAGACACAGATTTCTTAACATTGACACCAATGACTCGAACAATTTAACGAACAGCAATGATGTCACCAATTTCTCTGATTTAAAGCTTATTGTGTCAAGGCTGACTTCAAAGCACTTTGCAACGAGATCACTGGTTGAGTGGAAACATTTGTAGCTAAACAAATGAGTGTTTCCATAAATGTTTTCCTCTTACCGACGAAAGCTGAATTCTTCGATCAAGAAAATGTACTGATGACCGGCACTTTTTTTATAGTAGGTAGAATGCTTACCCATGCCCCGTGCTTGGTTAGCAACGGGGTTATGTGGGACTCGCCTTGGTGAGGCAATACCCACTAAACTCCCTATTTTGCGCTCTCAGAGGCTATCCCCTGAACATGCGGAAACCGAAACAGACGCACTCGCTCTGTACAGGGGCCAGTCCGCCCGCGCCCGGTTCATCCGGGTCTACCTCGCGTTAGGAGATGGCCAAGCGGATCTGGCCACCCCTCCTCCCCGGCAAGAGAGACACATCCGGGAGCATTCGTTTCACGAACGAGCATTTTGTGCGAATTTTCGTTCGCATAGCAAACCCGACCACTTGTTATATGCAGGTGCGACAGAATAACAGTCTACGAATGGAATCTTTCATAGAATTTTATCAAAATTGCATCTTCAATGCACACACAACTGCCTCTGTGGTCTAGTGGTTCGCCCACCCGTGTAACGCAGGGGTCCCGGGTTCGATTCCCAGGGGATACAATTTGTACTGTTTGGATGGTGGTAGGACTTATTTCAAATCCGTCCATAAAGAAAGACTAACTGGATTTGGTAGCTCCAGTCTTCTAAACTGGTAGTCAATCTATCAGTTTTAACGATAATACTAAGCAACAAACGTATTTCGATATTACACGATCAAAAGCGTTTTGCAATATACAAAAGAATGGTCTGTATTATGTCAGCTGTCCAAACATTTTTTTCTAATGATATCATATGAAATAACTGTCACTGTAAAATTATCTGTTTGTGCTACTTAAGAAAAAGACCATTGTTTTGATGTGGGTCATATAATTTGTTCTCTGGTCGTAATAATTATGGCTGGGAACCTCTCGCAAGGTTTGAAGACTTCATTTTGTTTTACGGAGTACCTTTGCGTGCTCATCAGTCATGTTTTTTTAATGTCTCCAGCTCCACTTCCGGCGGCATAGGCATTCCATATGGGTGGAGCAGAATATTCTAATATCAGTGGCAGAATTTGCTTAATTCTAACAAAATAAAAAAATCTACGATTCGTAAAGTGGGAAAGACTCTTACAGTTTTTATACATGATGATTATGAACCTTTATTTTCAAAAGTTATTAAAGTTAGTTCGCTACACGACTAAATTAAGAATTTCAAGCTGAATCAATATCCACTTTGAATGGTTATAAACTATCTATGTGCCTAATTTCATCCAAATGGGTTCAGTCGTTTTTGCGTTATCGAGTAACAAACATGCAAACGTCTAAACATTCACCGTTATTACAAAAGATTTTTAAACACAGACTTTTTCTCAAACATTTGCCTACATAATTTCTGTATACCAAAGTCCGTGGTCTAAATTATGTGTTGCCCTCTCATATTTATCAATTACATCCGTATAATCATTTAAAATAACATTTACACGGAAGACGGAACTAATAATTTACAAGACTTTGATGTCGGCCCAATAAACCATTGGCTGTGGGTTTTAAATCTGTGTAGACAGGTGAATCGGGATTCGGGAATCACAACAGAGTCTATGTTCGATGAAATGAGTCCATCGGTTTGGCTGGGAGCCAATCGCACGTACGGCCAACGTTTGACCAACAAATTAGTACTAATTAAGCGAGAAATGTTTGAGCACGTTGGCTCTGTTCGTGTGAACTTTCAATGCATGACTAAACTGATCAAGCATTACCATCACAGACGTTTTTAAGTAGTTTCTTTCCTTCCGGTAAGTAACGATTTAAGATATTATGTAACTTCTCAAAATTAATTTCGGTTAAGCGACGAAGTGGGTTTGGTGATAGACTAGTTTTCTTTTTACTATAAACGCGCTTATACCTCTTGTATATTGTCGCTAGGTCTTTTGATTTTTTTTAACGATTGATTTGATAGGCAAGCGCTTGCCCGCTGTCACGCCTGATGGTAAGCGATGATGTGATCCACGATAGAACGCGCTTGCCTAAAAGATATCTATTCACTCGCGATATGGAGGCCCCCAGATTGTTTGTACCTATCAGGAAACACAAACTCAGGCAAGTAGTTGCACTTTCTAGCGGTACGGATGATAAAATTTGAAGCAAAACGCTTAGTGTGTCCTTAAAGTATCCACCAAATAAATAAGTGTCATTGCAGTCGGGGGACCTTATTATGGAATAATTTTTGATCAAAGAGGTCCCCCGACTGCAATGACACTTGTTGTTTAACATTTTAGTTCGTTTTTGGCAGGGCAGTCGTGTTTTTAATATTTTTTTAAATTTATTTAATTTTATTTCACACATTTTAGTTTCACATATTATATAGTTTTGGAATGTGCTCATCAAGGCCTTTCATTTGATGCCCATATTGTAATAATAGAAGAAAAAAATTTTTTTTTCACATTTGAAAATGGCGTTGTACAGTCGCCATATTGATTTTTTCTAAAAAAAATATAGCCAGTGTCACTTAGAATGCTGTAAGGATTCTAACGATACCCTATTTATTCAAATCAGTTCAGTCATTTAGAAGTTATGGTGGAATAAAGAAACTCACATACCCACATACATGAACCCTGAACACATAACACTCTTTTTGCTTTGGGCAGTCGTGTAAAAACAGTGGCGCTGACACGTACGTCTGGTTGTCCGATGGAAGAAGGGAGTTGGCGGAATCAGGTTGTGCAATTCCACTGCACACTCGCTGAAATGTATTCGTTAAAAACCGATAAGCTTGCAAGTTGCAATGCAACCTTGCGTCTATGCTCAAGTCTTTTAAGCTTATTACAGATACAGAAAAGATTATCGTTGCCGATGAGTTTCCTGTTCCTGGCCTTCCACTCAATGGATTCAAGCGTCTGGAACTGGTATTTGGCGGTAAAAATCATTATGACTTTCGTTCGTCGGAGGTAAAACCTGTCGGTCCATGAGTAAGTTTAAGTTCTCATTTATAAAACCAATACCTACTGACATTTAGTTTCTTAAATCCAATCGTCAAATGATAGCAATCGTTAAGGTCGCTAACCGAACTTGGCTACCGAACGGCGACGTACCTTGGACTGAGAGCGAAATGAATAGTGACCTTCATGAGACGTATTACGTTATAAACCGTAGATCTAATCGTTTGAAGATTTAGTTTAATTTCAAGTAAGGCAGGTTTTAGACGAGTTTTATCTATACGCCTTTAGAGCTCTTAGCATTGGCCATTCAGCTTACATAAGTTTACATTACAATTGTATTTTGCTCTCGTGTGGAGTGGATGAATATATGGGTTGATAGTCCATAGAAAGATGGATAGGTTGAGTAAAAGACGTTGATTATGATAGCTAGACTAAAGTCTGTCCATCCTTACTTGTCTTATATGGTAAACAATCTTCACCCAACTCTTTATTGAAATACTCATTTATAAAATACAACAAATGGTTTTCCACTCATAGATTACGAAATAAATTGTTAATAAATTAACAACAATTTGATAAAGTTACTTACATATTTTTAAATAATGATTTAAGTTTAAAAGACGTATGACAACTGTCAAAAACTGTTTACTAAATAAGACAAGTAAGGATGGACAGACTTTAGATAGGAGGTGACGCAGAAATAAAAACCCCAAATATATTGAGAGAAGGGCTAATGTCCGAGTTGCATGAGGCTTGTTTTTAAAGCCAGAATATGAAGACAGTATCAGTAAGTCACCAAGCCAGTACTGCCCTGTCTTTCTGTCCTGGCTTGGTACATGCTTGTTTTCCTTCCGTCCTGGTTTGGAAAATGCTTGCTCTTTTTCTGTCCTGGTTTGGAACATATTTGCTCTCATTCTGTCCTGACTTGGAACATGTTTACTCTCTTATTACTAGCTCAGAACCAAATGGTGCGTGATATCACGGTTCCGTCCCGTAGGTCCTGCGTGTTAGGTAGTGCGGGAAGCAGTAGGGGGTAGGGCCTTGGCGAGTCCCACATACCTTCGGGATGCATAACCGCATTCCCCCTTATAAAAAAGGCGGTTGGGTAATATCAGTATTGGACCGTTTTTCATCGGACAACACTGTTTCCCATTTACTGGTAAATGAAGGTGTTACATGTTAGTAAATGTAACACCTATGTTGCCGCTATTTAGTTGAAAGGTCAATTCTATTCTACTCTGCCAGACGCCACACGGCTAACAGTTATAGAATTGTATATATTTTATGAGTTCAAAAATTACTAACGTCTCGGAAAACATGTCTTAAATTTTTAATAACAATTCTAATTACGAATACTTCTACGTCACTTTTAACAATAAAATTCTAAGAAACGAACCGCATGTTGGCAACTGTTTCAATATTTACATTAGAGATTTCCTTCCCAACATAAATATTGATAGGCATCTAGCTCAATAGAAAGGAGAAAATAGCTTTAGAGCTAACACTAATATTTCAAAAGCTGAGCTAGTTTAATAAGACCTATGTTTCTCGTCTTGATGTTACGTTTATTTTGAATCCGTACAAAAGATTAATAAATAAATAAATATTTGACAACATCACATACATTGCTCCGATTCCAAAGTAAGTAGCTAAAGCACTTGTGTTATGGAAATCAGAGACAACGGTGGTATCACAAACAACCAGACCGGAGACAATATAGAAAAGTTCATTTTCTACATTGACCCAGCCGGGCTCTCGAACCCGGGACCTCAAGAGATGGTGACGTCTTGAAAACTGGCGTGCAAACCACTCGGCCACGGAGGTTGTCAGTAAGATTAAAGGCAATATTACTTTTTTTATACTAAGTTTAATTGTTTTTATGCACATTTTTATCTTGTCCATCAGCCATTTTTAATGTCCCCACTGCTGGGGCACAGGCCTTCCTTATGGGTGCATAAGGAGGACGGGCCATAACCCACCACGCGGGCCCAATGCGGATTGGTGTTAACGACTGCAAATGCACCCGGGACCAACGGCTTAACGTGCCTTCCGAAGCACGGACGAGCTCGAGATAATAATGGTCACCCATCCCATGACCGACCCTTGAAAACGTTGCTTAACTTCCGCAATCACTGGGCCAGGTGCTAAACCACTGCGCCACCGAGCTCCTCTAATTTGTATCTTACTTTACTAATACTACACTTCTGAAAATTCACATTTTTGCAAATATCAGTTGCAAACAGGTTGCACAAATCTCTAAAGATTGCGACTTTTTATTGCAATATGTTTGAACTACAAGTTTCGATATTGTGTCAAGTTATACTCCATTAGTATTGCACGGAGACTGCACCCACGTAAAAACCGTGGGTTCTATGCCTACGTTTCTTTCATTCATAAACTATATCTTTCCATTCAAGTTTATTTGAGCTTGAGCATATTAATAAGGCATGAGGTTAAAGTCCAATAATTATTATTTAATTAGGTATCTGCTCAATCATTGGGTCTCTTTTATTTGCTATACAGTGAGAAAGACGCAATGATAGCCATTCAGAAAACTGATAAGTTTTAAGAGCTTCTAACCTCCCTGTATTTGCATCTGGGTGTGATAAAAATATTTTGTTCCTGCAACTTGATGAAACGGTGGCTATAATAATCTTCTTATTCTTTAACCTTAAGTCACTTAATTATATGCTACTAGCAGCCGCCCGCGGTTTCACCCGCGTGGTTCCCGTTCCCGTGGGAATATCGGGATAAAAATTATCCTATGTTTTAATCTAGGCTGTCTACTATCTGTGTGCCAAATTTCGACCAAATCCGTTTAGTAGTTTTTGCGTGATTGAGGAACAAACAACCAAACCCACAAACTTTCACATTTATAATATTAGTAGGATATAGCGAAGCGAGAAAGATGGGAAAACTGACAAATTTTAAGAACAACTCCCTGTTTTTGCATCTGGGTGTGTTGGGGTGTGAGATATGTTCTCGGATATCTCGAGCGAACCTTCACGCCAAATCTTCTCCTTCTCGCGTGATTCTGTATGGGGTATAACCCAATCCTGAGTGTAGGCCTACTCATTTGCACGCCATCCCCTTTGGTCTTGTCCTTTCTGTATCCAATTCTTGCCCGCTACTTTAATGATGTCGTCCGACCATCTCGCTTTTGGTACCGGTCCTCTGTCTTTACTCCAGCACCTTTCTATTCATTTCTGGCTATAGTAATTACTTACTATAGTAGTGCTAGTAGGTACTGCGCCGATGGTTTTGAATCCTGGTCCATTTCATTAGTGTCTGCATGCCCAAATAATTGCACAAAATGCGAATAGGGCTATTCGTGGGCAAACTGCGTGAAACCGGATGATAAAGCTGATAAGTTTTTGCGTTCATTGTTAACTTAAGTCTCAAAAAGTAGGAAAATATAGACAAATCAAAAGCACTTAATTTTCAAGTTTCTTTCAATAAATCCTACTTATAATTATAAATGTGAAAGTTGTTGGTTTGGATGTTTGTTCCTCAATCACGCAAAAACTACTGAACGAATATTGGACTCACAAATAGTAGAAAGCCTAGATTAAAACATGGGATACTTTTTATCCCGATATTCCCACGGGAACGGGAACCTCGCGGGTGAAACCGCGGGCGATCGCTAGTATTATAAATGTGAAAGTTGTGGGTTTGGATGTTTCTTCCTCAATCACCAAAAACTACTGAACGGATTTGGTTGAAATTTGGCACACAGATAGTAGAAAGCCTGGATTAAAACATGGGATACTTTTATCCCGACATTCCCACGGGAACCACGAGGATGAAACCACGGGCGGCCGCTAGCGCTAGTAATTTATAATTTTCATTTCCATAGTTGTGAGTTATGGAAGCTCTACACAAGAGCATGATCATAGTTTTATTCATGTAAAATACATCTCGAGAGATAAAATGTATCGTGTGACCGCTGCAGTCTTCATCAAATCGGCTGACATGACATCAGCAAACGATTTAGCGACGGTCGTAATGGTTCAACGAACATTGCCAACACTAGGCATTTAAATATTGCATAGGAGAATTATTGAGATAGCTATTCTGAGAACTTCAGCTTGTGAATTTTTTACCACATGCGTGGTTTATTCTGTGCTGTGCTATGGCTCAGTTTCACAGGTTCTTTTAATTTTATCGTTGGATTAAAAATTGAGCAGAATTTCTATGAAAATCTGTCAGTCAAGTAAGATAATTGAGTGTGAGTAGTCCCTGCGTGATCGAATCAGAAACGAGGAGATCGGCAGGAGAACTAAGATAACCGACATCGCTCGAAGGATTGCTCAGCTGAAGTGGCAATGGGCGGGACACATAGCGAGAAGAACCGATGGCCGTTGGGGCGGAAAGGTTCTGGAATGGCGACCGCGCACCGGACGACGCTCCGCGGGTAGGCCCCCGACAAGGTGGACCGACGATCTGGTGAAGGTCGCGGGAAGCCAATGGATGCAAGCAGCGCAGGACCGATCGTCGTGGAGATCCTTAGGGGAAGCCTATACCCAGCAGTGGGTGTCGTGCGGCTGATATGATGATGATGATGATGATGAGTACCTACTAATCAATTAAATCCGTTACGTTACTCGGTTTGGTTGGTGGTAGGGCTTATTTCATGTTCGCCTGGCTAGCTACCATCATCTTACCTAAGTAAGTCTGACGCCATAACAACAATTAATTTTTTTTTGTGTTCCGGCAGTTAGAGGTAAGATAGCCAGTTCCTCAGTGATGAGGATTCCGAGTGTAGTGCGCTTCCACCTTCGGCCTTATCGTCAATTAACATCAGGTGAGGTGAAGGCCAAGCGATATCCCGTTGTGCACTTAGAATGATAACACCAGAAGCCATGTCTGCGTATACAAAGTGAGGCAACTAATACCAAGCCAAAATGGCTTAGTTTTCAGATTTATATCCTTCACACGTTACCTAATCGTAACTAAAATCCAATAATATAGGAACTAATCGCCTAAATGTAGGAAAATTGAAACTGTTTTGTACTTATTCGGTATGATTAGGTAGGTAGGTACCTAATAATGAAGAATAAAAATCTGAAAACGGAGCCATTTTGGCTGTTTTAGTTGCCTCACTTTTGACAGTGCGCTTTGTAAAGAACTACCGTTCTAGGTGTTGTTATTCAAGGTTGTGCATAAAAAAACGTACAACTTTAAAGTACCTATCATTTATCATTCATTAATGTATAATAAGTAGGTACATTTCCGGTTAAGACGCCGCACAGTTCCGGTTAAGAATAGGACTGTCCCATCTCATCCCGTGGGTATCGAAGAAGGCGATAGAGGGAAGTTTTAGGGACCCGGTGCAGACCATCGCACAAAGGGTCACTCGAATGGCAGCGAGGAAACTGTCAACAACAGCATTCCCAAGGAGGGTTGGTGTCAGGCAGGCGGCCGACCGTAAAACTTTGCCAAAACCTAATGCAGTATGTATTACAAGCTGCACCGACCCCAATAGTGGTCGTTCTACGAGCGCAAAATTTTATTTTGTGTAGAGCACTACAAATAAATTGGGATAAGGACAGGAGGATGATGAAGTAGGTACATAATCCTAGAATTTTTTCTATTCTCCAAAGTTTCTAGAGTGTGTAAGTGTGTGTGTGTGTGTGTGTGTAACACATGCCAAAATTCTTTCTTCTCGAGTTAACAGTCCAGAACCAAAGGCCCCCGACAAACCGGTAACCCGAACACAACCGGCCACAAAACGGGACGGCCTATAATCGGCGCCGGAAGTAGATTACGAAACCGGTACCGCGCAAATGTTTAAAATTAGTCGCAAATTGTGTACGCTTCGCTAATGGCCGGCAAAAGAGGTGAAACGCGAGTTGGGACATTTTGAAGGTGTGCAACCAAATCATCGCTGGAGAAAGGTTTAAATTCTTATATAAAATATCGTACTTAAGGAGGCTCAAGATCACCCAGCGTGCGATGGAGAGAGCCATGCTCGGCGTTTCCCTGCGTGATCGAATCAGAAATGAGGAGATCCGCAGGCCAACTAAAGTAACCGACATCGCTCGAAGGAGCTGAAGTGGCAGTGGGCTGGACACATAGCGAGAAGAACCGATGGCCGTTGGGGCGGAAAGGTTCTTGAATGGAGACCGCGCACCGGACGACGCTCCGTGGGTAGGCCCCCGACAAGGTGGACCGATGTGAGTGAAGGGCGCGGGAAGCCGCTGGAAGCGGGCAGCGCAGGACCGATCGCCGTGGAGATCCTTGGGGGAGGCCTATACCCAGCAGTGGGTGTCGTGCGGCTGATATGATGACGATCAGCAACAAAAGTAGCTTGATACTTTAGTACTTTATCATAGCAACTTTTTTCACAGAATGTCTCACAGTTTAAAACATTAATAAAAAGTTGCTATGACAAAGTACCAAAGTTTTAAGTGACTTTCATTGCTGACTGTACCTACTACACACACAGCCTTCTGCTTAAATAGATATTTTGATTATTTTTTATAGTGATCAAAGAAGAGTATTATTTGTTGTGATAGCGGCAACAGAAATACATCTGTGAAAATTTTAACTGTCTAGCTATCACGGTTCATGAGATAAAGCCTGGTGACAGACGGACAGTGGAGTCTTAGTAATAGGGTCCCATTTTTACCCTTTGGGTATGGAACCCTAAGAAAGGCAAAAAAGCAAGGTGGTGAGTCATTTTCAAAGCATGAATCTTCACATTACAATTAAATTATTTTTTTCGATATCTTATTGATCTCGTCTAATCTAGGCAAGATAAAGGATTCTTTAAAAAAGTCATATAAAATGCATTAAAAATTTGGAGACGTAGGTACGTACCTAGCACTCGTATTTCATACAAAATAAGTCAAGTAAATAAATTTTAATGTAATAAATAAGTAAATAAAAATAAATGAATATATAAGTAGGTTAGGTATTTTATTTATATCTTCATTTTAATTTTGCATAAAAAAAATTAATAAAATAAAAATAAAAAAATAAAAATTATTTTTATTATGGATTAGAATTAAAACTGACTATTTATTATTACTAATAGGTAAAAGGTTTATTACTTTCCAGATAAAAATGGAATGAGTCATTTAAGTACTAATACGTTATTATGAATCAATTAAACATTACATAGGAACTTTGATGGCTTAATAATTAATGATTTTTCCGTCAATATCTTTAACTCAGATGGAACATGAGGAAAGACAGTTATGTACAAGTTAACTTAACACATTTAGTTACTGTCTCTCCCATAAGTAACTAAATTAATCTTTTTACAGTAGGTAGGTATACCTACATAGGAATGATCTGCTAAAAAGATAAATAGGTCAATTAAATAAGTTATTATATTAGTTACGGCTAACTTCAAAAAAAGGTTGAATAATAAAAAAAATGTTTGTTCCTGCCCTGTCTATAAATAAAGTTAATTTTGTTAGGATGATGTAAATTTAAAATGCCATTGTTACTTAATAGCAAAACATAGCAAAACGTCTGGTTTGGTATTCTATTTTAATTAGATATCTATAACCATTATAATTCAATTATTTCTATGTTGTATATTGTTATAATCGATCGGCTTAAAGGCAGCAAGCAAATAAATTGGTTCAAAACATATTTCTTTCTTTCAGTTGGTTACAACTATTTGTAAACAGAAAAAATTGAATAGGTAAGTATCTTTTAAGTTTTTGAATGCCCAAGCGGTCTGTTCAACAATGGAAAATCTATTGTCTCATTTTCGGGGCTTGAAGGATTAATCTGTTAAAAAATTGGGTCCACACAGGTATATGTATACAATAGGTACATATAAAATATAGTAGGTAGGTACAGTAAATCTCACATTTCTCTAAGTCTACATCTACGATATTAATCTACAAGGCCTAAAATATTTACACAAGCATTGTTCTGTAGTAAAACACTATTCTTTACTAAATTCTATTTGCAGTTTCTGATGTCACTCATCGAATGTAGGCGCTGCGAGACAAGGCCAAAAAAGTTAACACACTCCCATCTATATCAATTAAATTATCGACTTTTAAGTATCCACATAGGGGAAAGGACTCCCTAATACGCCCCTATACTAACGAAGCCCCACAAATCTACAAAATAATCGAATTTTCAGCGTCTAATAGTAAAGTACTAATGTCAACAATAGCCAGATATTATTTCTCACAAGTTGGGAGCCAGTGTAGAACAAAACCATTAAAGCAGACAAACGTATTAACTTCCGTAGAACCAGAATAACGAAGGAATGAGGTTACGAAATACTGTCGATCGATATATTTATAATGAAATCCTGAAAAGCTGTAGCTACAAGATGGCGGGAATATAACCCGACCAAATTAAAATGTACAGGAACAGGAGGAAGTGCACCACTGATGGGTCGACCTAAATTCGGCCGGGTTATACATCTGATCGCACAGATGTAGGATTTCTCATTTCCTATGAGATTTCTGTACAGTTCACAAGCTTGTGAATATGGGATATGAAAGAATACGTTGTTAACTCACTGTACTTACCGTTTTTACTTTCCATTAGCGCTTGGGACATCACAAAACACAATTTTTTCTACACAAGCACTCACACGCCCATACAACATGTAACAACATCACGAGTACAACTGCGCCATCTGGTGCGCGCTCACAATCAACTGCAACGTTTCACCTGCGGCTAAGTTCATTACGGTGTTAATTTTAAATTTCGTTGTAATTTTAGGCTAATTACTGTTTAATTCAGCAAAATTTTAGTCACTCCTCTTAACGTATAGAGTTTACGTTCTGTTACGTGTAAAACTAATTATTTGAGGTCAGCATTGTGACACGTTCCCGCATAAAATAATGTTACGCGCACAGTATTGATTTTTCCTAGCATCTGATGATTCATTTCACGCAAGTGGAGCAAAGTTTGACTCATGCCATGAATTGAATAAAAATAACTTTGTTTTTCAACTTTACCACAGAGACTTTACTTAGAGTAACAAAACAACCACATTTTCATAGTAATTCCTACATCATTAATCGAGTCAAGTATGCGGTTTGTACGGTCACAATTCCTTTTATGGTGACTCGACTGTATAGGAGATTTCATCTAGCTAAGAATGCGTCCCACAAGGTCTTATAAACGTGTAGGTTTGACTTGGAAAGCTAATCAATTGAATGTCTTATCTATTGAAGGGAGTTTCTGGCTCTGTTCTTTTATATTGGTAGTAATTAGTGCTAGGTATACCTTTTAAAAGTTATAATAGTCAACTTATTTATGAAATAGGGCCCCTGATTAAATACTGATGGATGGACACAGTATTGTATGATTGTAGTTTGTAGTTTGACCTAGCTGTTATTATTATTCTACCACAGAATAAATAATAGTACAAGTACAGAAAATGCACTCCGCTGAACCATTTAAAAAAATAGCAACTCTAATTTCAACATGATTAAGTGGAATTCAGCTTGTACGGCGCTAATTACGAACGGCTATATTCACCTAGACGCTGCATCTCTTTCTATCGCATAAATCCTATCTTTTCGGACCTACGTTAGGGTTGCAGCTTGCGGGAATGAAAGCGTGGTAATTCGTAAGACTCTGTGAAAACGCGCTACAGTTATTCCGAGGACGCGACGGACAACCCTGCCGATTTTGTCCACGCAGAGGACGCCGAGCGCTAGGTGCTTATCACATACCTACGCGCGGAGTGATAGAGCCCTGATTCTACTAAGTCATCTGTATTGTGTGTTGTTAGTGGCAGTAAGATGATACTGCAATGCAGGGGTTTTTTCGTCTGTATTATACCGCATAAAGCTATTAATTTTGGCGCCATTAAGCTATTAAGGTGTGTCCTACAATGACGAAGGGATGTGTCCTACATACTGCTTAGTATAAAGCTCCTAGAAGCATAATACGCGATTTGTCTTTGACTAAAAAATAAATAAATTTAAAAAATATTAAAAACACGACTGCCCTGCCAAAACGAACTAAAAAGTTAAACAACAAGTGTCATTGCAGTCGGGGGACCTTATCATGGAACAATTTTTGATCAAAGAGGTCCCCCGACTGCAATGACACTTGTTGTTTATTAACTTTTTAGTTCGTTTTGGCAGTGCAGTCGTGTTTTTAATATTTTTTTAATTTATTTATTTTTATTTCACACATTTTAGTGACATATTATATAGTTTTGGAATGTGCTCATCAAGGCCTTTCATTTGATGCCCATATTATAATAATAGAAGAAGAAATTTTTTTTTTCACATTTGAAAATGGCGTCGTACAGTCGCCATATTGATTTTTTCTAAAAAAAATATAGCCAGTGTCACTCGGAATGTTGTAAGGATTCTAACGATACCCCATTTATCCAAATCAGTTCAGGCATTTAGAAGTTATGGTGGAATAAAGAAACTCACATACCCACATACATACATGAATCCTGAACACATAACACTCTTTTTGCTTTGGGCAGTCGTGTAAAAAATATACTACACTGCATTGAACGAGTGATTAACTACCTTAAATATAAATCTCTTACTAACTATATTTTATATTTTCAATATAAGTATTTGATTACCATAAAAAAACGTTGAATTCACTTTTGTCTGTACTTAATTTAAAAAACAGAGCTTTAAAAACACTGTTTTTAAGATTTGTAAAACAGCGAGCTAAGTCGAAGCGCCTATACAAAATTACATAGCAAAGTCACAATGCTACTGCATTTTGCCGCTCAACATGGTTTGGTTTAATAGAACTTGATAGAGTCAACGAAAGATGAGTCTCGGTTGGAAATGGAACTAATTTTGCGCCTTATTTTAAGGTTCAGTTACCAATAACTTAACCTCTAAACGTTAATTTAACAGGGAAAGTGGCGCCTCCATTACCGGTTCACTTTCGTTGACCAGACATTGTACCTATTTTAATTTCTATTATTGTAAGTATTAATATTAATCAAGCACGGAAATTGCCATTAGGTATGTACCACACCTAGGTGCAAACTTACCTAAGCGTGCTCGCAGACTACAGACTTTCTATCGGCCGACAGTTTAGTCGGGCTCTTCAATCAGTATGAAGAAGTATGCAAGTGCGCACACAACAACGATTCGGTATCGGCCGATTCTTCATACAAAATCAACTATCGGGCAAACTATCGGCCGATAGAAAGTCTGTAGTCTGCGGGCGCGCTAAGAGTGTTATTAGGGTTCCGTACCAAAATGGTGAAAGGGAACCTTTGTGGTGTCACAGAATAGGTAGGTAAATGTACTTAAATAGTACAAGTGTGGTGTGACTTTCTGTTTGTCACAGCTGGATATCTTAAGAACTACTAATGCTATGCTATCAACTTGAAATTTGGAATAGTTTTGGATAACGTTTGCACAACTATTTTGAAAATAAGAAAGAAATAAATATAAATCGTTACTAATATTATAATGCGAAAGTCTGTTTGTTTGTTACACCTTCACGTAGGGTTGCCAGATGGTCGGGATTCGCCTGGATTCTCCCGGAATTTCAAGTGGTCTCCCGACTCCCGAAAAATCTAAAAAACTCCCGAAAAATCTGCTGTTCCGAAAGTTCTTTAGAAAACAATAATTTTCGCGTAAGAAACCACAGATTACAAGATTAGTGGATGAAACTAACTAAAATCGCGCTGCGCGACCGTTTCATTTTACTGTAGACTGGATGAAACGGGTGAAACTAACTTAAAATCGTGCTGCGTGGCCGTTTTTTTTCAATAGACAGGCAAGATCACAGCTTACAAGATTAGTGGATGAAACTGACTAAAGCACGCGCTGCGCGGCCGTTTTTTTTTCAACAGACAGGCAAGATCACAACTTACAAGATTAGTGCATGAAACTGACTAAAAATCGCGCTGCGCGGCCGTTTTTTTTTACTATATACAGGTAGATGGCTCTGTGTGTTACATTTTTAATTTCAAATATTTATTTCTCCCGACAACAACCACAAAATCCCGACATTTTCAAATTTTCTCCAGATATTTTGGACTTCCGATCTGGCAACCCTACCTTCACGTCTTAACTACTGAACCGATCATCATGAAATTTTGCATACACGTTGTCAGGTTTAAAGAGAAGGACATAGGGTATCTTTCATCTCTTAAAAAAGTATTGTTCCCGAGGGATAGCACAAAACCTTTTCACACAGACGAAGTCGCGGGCGGCCGCTAGTAATTATATATTATATTGCAACAGGGACTGAAAGAGGGTCTTAAAATTTAGCTACTAGGGCATGTGAGGAAAGAGGGCTGTTTGCACATATTTTTTAGGCCAATGAAAAATTTAAAACAAAAAATAATGAAAAATTTAAAACAAATTTTTATTACAAAAAAGTCGGACTAAAAACATTAAAACGGACTAGTAAAAACAGACTAAAAAGTATAAAATAAATTTGTCTTTAAATATTTATAAACCTACAGAAATTTTAAACCTAAAAACGTGGGGCGCATTTTGTAAAATTTATCATCCATATTGTGTTTAGCATCCATATTGTCCGGTTGCACGGTTTCAATATTGAGTTCCTATGGCATGGCCTTTCGACTTCATCATCAGACCCTAAACCACGTCTCCCATTCAACGATTTGCTCCCATTAGAGTAGGTACTCGTCAAGACAATTCTAACGAGCCCAAACACGATGGGGTTGTATGGTTTCTTCATAGAGTTACTGTGACCTTCTTCCGGCTTCATCATCAGATCAGCTCAATGACACCATAATATTGCATTGCCTTCCAGTTCTGGCCTATGTTCAAAGTTTTAAGTCTCTAGCTCATCGGGTAGTTAGGATAAAATCGTTCGCAATCTTTGTGGAGAAACACACAAACAAACAAACACGAAAGCAACCTGTAATAAAAAACGTGTTAAAAAATAGGTACCGTTCGCCACCCCCTTATCTCCAAAGTTTGCATTGAGAAAAATCTGCAATTATTCTATAAGTAGGTAATAGAACTTTATGTAGGTATATGTAAAAATAACAGGAAAAATAAAACGATGTCGTCAACCAAAATTGCATTAGTTCTTCTATCGGGCAATAGATGGCGCTGACTTAAAACTGCAATATTTACACCGCAGTGTATTCAGAAGTTACAAAAAATATTAGTCCCGCTATTGGTCGAGAGATGGCGCTGATCTAAAATTAAGGTAGAATTTCTACACCATAGTGTATTATTCATAGTACATACATAGGTACTATATCATGTATACGGACGGAACGGAACCCTCGGTGCGCGAGTCCGACTCGCTCTTGCCCGATTGTTTATTTATATTGTGATTCTGGGTCCATCTATTGACTGGTGTCAGAACTAAGAAGTTTTCTGTTCTTCTAATCCACCCTATACCTATACAAATGGATACAGAATCCCCAACAAAGCAATACATTTATCCGCACTCGCTCTTGTCTAAATTGTTGGCAACTTTTACAACTTGTCTTGATAACATCTATCGTTTCAGACCCTCCTAAAAATGTGATAAATTACTACATACAACTCGCACCCATCTCCAGTGCCGGATTAAGACTACTTGGTGCCCTAAGCAATCCACGCCTGTGGGCCTCCTATTATAGGGTTACAGGCAGGCACGTATCCAGACTTTTAATTCGGGGGCGGATAACTGCATCCCGCAAACCGGAGAGTGCCTCGCCCGCTAAATTTGAATTTAGTCCTGTACTGTGTGTTCTGGATTTCGGGGGGGGATAAATCCCAACTATCCCCCCCCTTGGATACGTGCCTGGTTACAGGGTATGTACAGGGTCAAGGATATGCAAAAAATTCCTGATTTTTCAGAAAAATGCAAGTGTCTAGTTAAAAAAAACTGATTTTTGTCAGTTTCATCCACTAATCTTGTAGTAAGTCATTTTACATGGCCTCAAATAAATTTTATTTTTTTTTCCCAAAAAAACCTTTTTTTTCGGTGCTGATTATGGTGCCCCCAGACGTGATGCCCTAAGCAATTGCTTAATTGGTTTAAGGGTTAATGCAGCACTGCCTATCTCGGTAGGACGTAAAACTAAAATATGAGTTAAAATCTGAATGTTAGGGTGGAAATGAACGGCAGATAAATTGAACCGTATCTCAATGTGATACGTGCTACTTTTGAAGCGATTTCGTACAAACTATAAACTTTGAAAATAGTAAGTAAGTATAATGATTATGTTATGTTATGATAATACAATTTCGGTAATTTAACTAAGCAAAAAGATTCTGCGTTGTAATTCAATTTCTTTAAGTGCTTTTTGTTACTTATTTTTAATTGCTTTATTAGTAACACTTGTTTAGAAGTTTTGAAAGTAACAAGTACGAGTATTGAATTTTATTAAATTCAATACTATGCTAGAAAAGTGTGTTTCTCCATAAACACAAAAACATAATATGTCATAGAGTGAGTAGTAGGGCGTAGTAGGTAGTACCGTAGAGCTGTAAACCTGGCGTTTGTGAAACTTTTGATCATTTTTCGAAATGGTTGAAATAGTTATGAATTTTCCCATAATTATCTCCGCTATTTTGAAAATTTTTGAACAACTGAATCGATAATAAAATTCTATATAAGTAGGTAGGTAATTAAAGAATCTGCTCACAAAATTTCACGAAATTCGGTTGAGAAATGCCACCTGTAGAGGAGAACAGACGGACAGCCGGACATACGAAAGATTTTTGCCCACCCACGCTGAATAGATGCTTCGCGCTCACTTGGTCAAAAAATAAAATTGACAAAATGGTAGTTATCGTGTTTGGTAAAAAAAACTGAAAAAACTAATACCTACCTACCACAGACAATAATTAATAGTAGGTAGGTACAAATACTTCGAATATCTTTTGTCGCTACCATCCTTCGTCAAGATCTCAGAGTGACCCTCAAGCCTGTTTTGTTAAAATGGCATTGAATAATTTTCTTATGATTTTTGTTTGACCACGTAGCGAAAAAATTTCTAAGTCTATGGTCGCTACATGGCTTTATGATCCACAGAGGCAAACCAATAAGTTAATGCCAAGAATCTTATATTCATTATAAGGTTCTTGGTTAATGCTGCCAGGATTATCTAGGCATGAAACATCTTGATATTTGGTATTGGGGTTTGTTTGTGGCATGTCTGGGCGTGGCAAATTCAGAAAGCTTAAAATACTTAGGTACCTACCTACTTTGTAAACTCTTAAAACACTTCATAATTTACCTAGTAGGTATGATATATAAATCAAAGGCGATATAGCTACGACGACGGTAGAATGTTGATGGTTGAAACAATGGTTGAAATGACAATAATTTTAGGGTTCCGTTCCAAAAGAAGGAACCCTTAAGGTGCGTGCGACTCAGTTTGTCTAAATAAGTGAACAAGTACAAGAAGATTCTGAATTGTTATGTGATTCAGTGGATTCGATCATGAATCTGTGGATTCAAAGATTAAAAAGTACTTTCATTTTATGATGCTGTTTCTCGGTTCTCCTTTTACTATACATATGGCCCATAGAAAAAATCTTTTTCGGTTTTCCTTACTATGCATGGTGTCCCACCCATCGCCACTAACTTCGATCGCAGTATAATGGTAAGGTAATTATTAGCATGTCCCAAGAAGGTGCACTTTGAAGATAAATGCGCTCGTATGAGACCATAAAGTTAATATACTAACTTTATGTATGAGACATAAATCTGACTTACGAACCTAACGTAATGATAAAGTCGGTTCTAAAATAAAACATTTAATAAGTATCAAACTAAATACCTAAGCAGGGTACTATCCATAATAAGTAGTATGTGTAGACCTCAAAATCCAACTGGAATAATACGAAACATTGGTGAAAATAGCTAATCTAACATCACAGTCCCTCGGCATAACAGACAACACACCGACGAGCTTATCTCCTCTAAACAAAGGCCCATATTCGTGGACAAAGCAATCTTCATAGTGTGACAGATCCACGCAAATCAAACTATCGTCTGTAGGATAACCATAACTCTCGTAACACCTCGCATGGGGAACTATTGTGACCTCAATCTTATCGAAATCATTTGTAAGGAACAGCTTCTTATCCATAGTTGACACAGTCTTCCACAGGCTAGCATCCACTAAAGTATCCACTGCACCATCATCGAACATGGCTGACTTCATCGGAAATGGATACATTTCGACATTCAGCTTCGCTACAGCAATATCGTACTTCGGCTGAGTGTAATTCCGGTTGTATTGCTCGTGAAGTCTCCAAAAAAGAACTGGGTAAGTATGCGTGTAGTTTCTTACGAAGTCGTTGTAAACAAGAACCCTGTGCGTGGACCCATGGCTTCTGCAGTGAGCTGATGTCACTACCCATTTCGAAAGGACGATTGCAGCAAAGCATGAAAAAGACCAAGTTTTAGAGGAGTTCTTCATTATAGCAGCTACGAAAGGGAATCTTTCAGACATGGACTTCGAAGCATTGTCGCTCAAAGATATCACTCCCATGGATTTATCGAAGCTGTAAACTCCACCGCCAGGTGAATAACTCGTTCTCTTCTCGGATAAGGTGATTTCTGTGGCGAATTTCACCATGACGCTGACGGCCATTACGGCTACTAGAATAAACACAGTTAAAATCAAACATGCTACTTTCATTATCGGTAAAATCGGTACCTAACTAAGCTGTAAAAATATTAAAAATATCCTCCAAATGCAAAGACTTCATATACAAACATAGAAGTTTTTGTTACTCTATGAGTTTTTGTCCAAAAGACTTGTGTGCCATTTTGACATTAGTTTTTTACATAGAAGAGTACTTACCTGCTTAAAAAATCTCTTTGACTATCATAGATTAAAAGAGTTTGTTTCTATCGAGTGTATTTTTGTGCTCTTTAACTAAGAAAAAAATTTAGAGCATTCAACCAAATGCTCTAAGGAAAAAAAATAATCTCTTCTCGATCTTCGTACAATACTATGATGAAATAACCATAGACTTAGAAAATTTGGAAATAACATAACCAAGAATATTTTTTTGGGTTTTTTATAAAATTCTTGGAAACAACGAATTTTCTAACGAACGACTCTAGCTCTGTTGGTAATTCGAACCGAAAATCGTTGGTAAACGAAAAGAAACCGAAAAATCCCGAAAAAAAAAAGAAAAAACATGTTGGTAAGTTATACCTAAAAAAATAGTAGGGAAACTTTGTATTTTCCAATTTCATTAACTACGTTTTTATGAAATCTTATTAGTGAAACATTAGAATACCTACTTTAAAAAGTCCGTTATTCCCGAAGATTTCTGTCGTCCATCATCAAAGAATACGATTTCTTCAAAGCTACTGCAGAATTAAGCAGTGTCATTAAAAAACCCCTCTTGATAAAAATCAAAATCAATATCTATCGCAGATTTATCATCAAAATTACCATAACACCGTAGTTGTTACAAATCGAATGTCTATACGCCTCATTTACCACCACCGAGACTAAAGTAAAAGTTTCAAAACTAGACGACGAAATATTTTAGTTAAGAAAAACGTGGAGTTATTATAGATCTTAAAGTGTAGTGTTTAGAGGTGATTTTAAGTTGTTATTTTAAGAAGAGGGATCAGAGTTATAAAAGTTCGGAACATTAGATTCTATGCAGAAGAAGATACAAGGGGATGATACAATTTTGTTTATTACTTATTTTGTTATATTTTTTTTACACTGCTGCCCAAAAAAGGAGTGTATTGTGTTCTGGGTTCATGTTAGTGAGTTTTTTTAATCCCTTTATGATCAGAAAGCCTAACTATATATTGCTTGAATCTTATGAGTCGATTTTTTTTATTTTTTTTAGGCCAAACACTTATTTTTTTAGACACTATATATTTCCTTGACCATAGATTTTCCCGTTCATTTGCTATTATTATATTTCCGTTTTTCCTAGATCCAACCAATGGGGAATGTCCGAAAAAAATCAAATTGGCTGAATATTTTTCTATAGGTAGGAATAAGGTCCCTTAGTAATAGAAAAAAGTTTCAGAATTTTCGGTTGGGTAAAAAAGTTTTTAAAAATCAAAGTCTCTTCGACTTCACAAATGTATGAAAGTAACAGCAGAATGGAGATTATACCTTTGCCGCTAACTGCCACAAAGACAACACGTATTTAAAAAAAAAGTTTTGACATTTTGTCTTGAAACTTTTTTTTAATACCATGTTGTGGTTGTGGCAGGTGTTGGCAAAGGTACAATCTCCATTCTGCTGTTACTTTCATACATTTGTGAAGTCGAAGAGACTTTGATTTTTTTAAATTTTTTCACGAAACCGAAAATTTTGAAAATTTATTCTATTACTAAGGGACCTTATTCCTACCTATAGAAAAATATTCAGCCAATTTGATTTTTTTCGGACATTCCCCATTATAAAACTTACTAATATTATTAAAAAAAACACAAGCAATTTAAAATACTTATCTTATTTTTAGGGTCCGTAGCCTAAACGGCAAAAAACGGAACCCTTATAGATTCGTCATGTCTGTCTGTCTGTCTGTCCGTCCGTATGTCACAGCTTGGTAGGTAAATAAAAGGTTAAGGGGGGGCTCCCCATATATGGAACTGAAACTGAAAAATTTTTTTTCTTCAAACCAATAATAAACGAAAAAATTTTTTCACCTCTCCCGCACGAAAAGGGCGCTTTTGGCGCGTAAAAACTCGCAGCAAAATCGATTTTTGCTGCGAGCGTGAGGCAAAGTGCTTTTTTAATATCTAACACCAACTTTTAAAATAATAAAAAAAAGAAATAAAGTGACAAGGATGAGACTTGTAAAATTGATATGTGAGAAAAGGATAGATAGAGTGCTTTATGGTGTCATACACGGATTAAAAAGTAAAAAAATAAAATGCACGGATATACCAAGGAGTTTTAAATAAGGATTGTTAAAAAAGAAGGTTGATAATTCGGAATAAAGAGTATGGACGAAATGAGGTCGCATGTATGAAATTTATATAAAATAAGAAAAACTAATGAAATTTATTAACAAATTAGTGTTTTATGACTATAAATAAATAAATAAGATGGGATATTAGTGAATAAGAGAAAAGCACAACGTAATAATGTAAAACAAAACGGCGGGAATCTACTTTATGAATAAAATTTGTCAGCATAGGTTTGATCGAACTATTTTTGTGATAAATTACAAAAAATGAGTGCGTCCAACGATGAAGATAGTTGTCTAACTTCAAAAGAGTTGAGTGAACAAGTTTCTAATGCTGAATTTAGCTTTTTACCAGGAAACTCACGTAAAAATTTTCTCGCTAGTAGAGGTGAAAAGTTGTATGTTTTACACGAGACCAAAATTTTGTTCTGCCTCGTGACTTTAAATCACTCACTGTGCTCAGTAGTCTATATTAGAATCACTCGCTACGCTCGTGATTCAATTCTAGACTACTTCGCTAGTTCGTGATTTAAAGTCGGCACTCGCAGCACAAATTGATTGTCACTTGTATAACAAATAACTATTTTCGTCCTTGCTATTACTAAGACTCCACTGTCCGTCTGCCTGTCGCCAGGCTGAATCTCATGAACCGTGATAGCTAGACAGTTAAAATTTTCACAGATTCTGTTGCCGCTATAGGTAACAACAAATACTAAAAACAGAATAAAATAAATATTTGACCGAGCGAGCACGAAGTGCGAGCGAAGCGTCTCTGCTTCAGCTTGGGCAAAAATTCTTTCGTATGTCTGTATGTTCTCTTCTACAGGTCGCATTTCTCAACCGATTCTCGTGAAAATTTGTGAGCAGGTTCGAAAATTATATGGAATTTTTTTGTCGAGCCAGATTTTTTTAATTTTTTATAATGGCGGAGATATGTTAAAAAAACAGGTTTTTCGGCTTTCCAGCGCTGTCTGTTCTCCTCTACAGGTCGCATTTCTCAAGCGATTCTCGTGAAATTTTGTGGGCAGGTTTGAAAATGATATAGAATTTTTTTGTCACGCCACTTTTTCGATTTTTTTCGAAATGGCGGAGATATGTAAAAAAAACCTATTGCAGTCCAGCTTTCCGGCTCTGTCTTTTCTCCTCTACAGGTCGCATCTCTTAACCGAATTTCGTGAAATTGTGTGGGCAGGTTCGAAAATCATATAGATTTTTTCAAGTTGAGACAGTTTTTCTAAATTTTTCGTACCTAACGGCGGAGATATGTAAGAAAAATGTATTTCAGTCCGGCTTTCTGACGCTGGATGTTCTCCTCTACAGGTCGCATTTCTCAACCGATTCTCGTGAAATTTTGTGAGCCGGTTCTAAAATAATATAGTTTTTTTTTTGTCACGCCAGTTTTTGGAAATTTTTCAAAATGACGGAGAAATGTAAAAAATACATATTTCAGTCCGGCTTTCCAGGGCTGTCTGTTTTCCTCTACAGGTAGCATTTCTCAATCGATTCTCGTAAAATTTTGTAAGCAGGTTTGAAAATTGTATAGATTTCTTATGTCAAGCCAGTTTTTCATTTTTTTTCTAAATGGCGGAGATAATGTAAAAAAATCAAATTTCAGTCCGAATTTCCAGCGCTGGCTGTTCTCCTCTACAGGTCGCATTTCTCAACCGATCTCGATGAAATTTTGTGAGCAGGTTCGATAAATATTTAAAAAAAATTGTGGAGACAGTTTTTCGAAATTTGTGAAAATGACGGAGATATGTAAAAAAACCATATTTCATTCCAGCTTTCCGGCTGTTTGATCTCCTCTACAAGTCGCATTTCTCAACAGATTCTGGTGAAATTTTGTGAGTAGGTTCGATAATTATATATAACTGTTCAGTCAAGCCAATTTTTTCAAATTTATAAAAAAAATACTCACCCATTTTGAAAAATGATCAAAATTAGAAGCACCATCTAGCTGCAATACTCACGTACCTAATGTGTGCTTTGAAAACTTCATGGCGACATATTATTTAATTTTTTCGCGAGGTCTACAGCTCACGGAGCCACTAGTTAAGAGGCGCTCCCATAAAAAAGGCAAAAAAATCACGTTTGTTGAAACGTGATTTTTTTGCCTTTTTTGTACGGAACCCTTCGTGCGCAAGTTCGACTCGAACTTGGCCGGTTTTTGTGTGCTTATGCGCCGCCAGTAACATCTGGCCAATGACTTCCCAATCTTTATGACCTCAGTGACCAACGGTCGAGATCTCAAGTTTTATTGCACATTAATTAGGCCCGGGTTCGATTTCTGGCATCGTATCTCTTTATAATTTTCACAAGACCCTTTGTTATTCGCTTTGTCCATGTCTAGGCTAGTTAGACCTTGAGGGTGATAAATAAACAAACATACCTACCTTTAATGCTTTATGTACCTACCTACCTATAAATAAAATAAAAATCACTAAATATTCTAGACAAATTATTCGGCACTTCGATTTCGACACTTCTACTTCGGCTCGGCACTTCGACTCCGACTCTCCGACCATTATTTCCTCTGTGTCTCCGACTTCGACACTCTGACTTCAACATTTCGACTTCGACACTTCGACTAAGACATTTTGACTTCGACACTTCGACTCCGACTCTCCGACTTCGACAGTCTGACTTCGACATTTCACTTTGAAACTTATACTTCGATACTCCGACTATGACATTACTACTTCGGTATTTCAAATTCGGCTTTTCGACTTCGACACTTCTACTTCGACACTTCCACTTCGACCCTTCTACTTCGATACATCGACTTCGGCACTTCCACTTCGACTTTGGCACTTCGACTTCGATACTCCCGACCTCGACACTTCGATTTCGACACGTTAACTTCGACACTTCTACTTCAGCACTTTTACTTTGACATTTCTACTTCGCCACTTCGACTTCGACACTTTGACTTCGACATTTCGTCTTCGACAGTTTAACGTCAGTTATCAGCATTTCGCCTTCGGCCTTTCGGACTTCAATTTCAACTTTAACACTTCCACTTCGATACTCCAACTTCGATTCTTTAAATTTGACTTCGACACTTCGACTTCGACACTTCGACTTCGACACTTTGACTTTGACACTTCGTTCGACTACTACCTACTCTATGATTAAAATTGGTCGTATGATATTAAAACTCGTGACCATCATAAATAAACCCTAGCCTGTTAACTTCAACTCGTTTGTATCATAAACTACTTACCTACTCTATTTTCCCTCCACACATTTGTTAATATTCCATAACGTATCCTACCAGATACAGCAAATATTTGTCTGTTTGTCAAGGAATTAGCCGTTCTCATGTTACTCGTACTTCGTACATACTGTAAGAACATTTGATGCATTTGTACAATGAAGTGGATGCTTTCAAATGCAGGGGTTCCCAATCTTTTTTTAAATACTGCGTGTTCTTTTAAATTTTGTAATTAATTCATTTGCGGTTCCCTTGTAAAAGAAGATACCCAAGCACCTCTAGTTACCCTACGTTCACACGTAGACAAATCGGATCGGATTTTTGCAGGTACGGTTTAGTCACAATATAATTTAAATGTACGAGTTCACACGTTCATTCGGTTTCAAGATCCGGCAAAAAACCGAAACCGGCAAAACTTGACATGTATACCGTATCCGGTTCAGTGGCAAAGGCACTTTAGTACCTACATGCGTTCATACGAGCGCCGTTCCGGTATCGGATGCCGCGTATTCACACGATCACATACCATTCGGATTTTTGCAGAAAAGCAAAACCGGATGCCGTGTGAACAGAGTATCCGGTTCTGCCGTACACGGTTAAAATCCGATCCGGGAAATCGTGTCTCCGTGTGAACATAGAGTTAGTTGTGTGTGGTTATATGTAGCAAGTGGTGGCTAAGATAGAATCTCCATTCTGCTGTCACTTTCCTACATTTGTGAAGTCGAAGTGACTTATTTTTTTTTTAACTTATTCACCAACCAAAAATTCTGAAACCTTTTTCAATTACTCAGGGAGCTTATTCTTATCTCTAAAAAATATTTAGCCAATTGTTTTTTTCAGACATTCCCCATTGCTTTGAGAAGAACTGACTTTAATTGTTATCTTTGACAGAGTTAAGTTATATAACGAGTAACCTAGTGATATCCTGAGAACAACTACTTAAGTATTTCAGTAAATACAAGTCAATGCCTGATATCCAAATTGTCTTGTAGGATAAGCATCATAAAATTGTAAAACTACATCATCACTACATAGTATAAAACAAAGTCGCTTTCTCTGTCCCTATTTTGATGCGGTTTTTTTTAATAAGTAGATAGAGTGATTCAAGATGAAGGTTTATATGTATAATACCTATGTATTAATATGGGTGATGATTCGATTTGGTTTAAAAGTTTTTAATTTCAAAAATTTATTGTTGTAGTCATCTAGCTCTAAACTTTTTTAACTGACTTAAAAAAGGAGCAGTTTTTTGTTGTTTTTGTTGCCTTTTTTTCAGGTTTTTGAAGGAGGTTTTTCTTTTTTAATAAATACTAGCGACCCGCCCTCGTTTCGCTTCGGTGTAGTGTGAAATTTGACACTATTGTCAAAAGAAGGCAAAAAAACAACAAAAACAACCTGAAAAAAGGCAACAAAAACAACAAAAAACTGCTCCTTTTTTAAGTCAGTTAAAAAAGTTTAGAGCTAGATGACTACAACAATAAATTTTTGAAATTAAAAACTTTTAAACCAAATCGAATCATCACCCATTTAACCGTTACATCACATTAGTAAAATCATTTCTCTTCATCTTAACCCTCCACGGGACAGTTGTGAATCGTACTCACTTAGCAAACAACGCCTGGGTCGTTAGCGAGTGTAATCGGATGAGGGTTAACATAAATATGAATTAACTTGGACCCCCTATTGGTAGTGGATAGCATTGTTTTTGGGGTCTCTTCGAAATTACTTTGAGGACCTCTGTATTTTTTGTATTTCAGTACTTAGTTATATTTATTAAGAAGATATGGAAAAAAACGATAATTGATTTAGCAAGAAAAGCAGACATTGTATTTTTGTATTGTGTAGAACCGACGTAGATTAAAAATTAAAAACGAAAATATCTAAATGTAGGCCGGTCATATCTAACACTAGAAATCGCTAAAATCGCAAACTAACGGCCAGTTCTGGTTTTTTGATATGTTGTTAGGACCACTACCAGTAGCGTAAATCCAAGTTTGCAGCTTCGAAAGCTAACATTGCAGCACTCGAAAAACCGCGAAATTTTCGTACTTTTTTGGTATATTCAATATTGTAAGCCCTAAACTATGCGTTCAAAAAATAAATCTACACGTTTATAAAGAAGACAAAAATTGATACAATTAGAGATTAGACCTAGCTCTGTAGGTTAAATACTTACCGAGATACAGATTTCCAAAGATTTAAATAAAAGTTTTTCAAAAAAACTGAGTAAAATGAGTATTTTCTCCGAAATCAGGGTCAAAAATTGTCCAAATCTTAAAATTTCACTTTTATGGAAAAACTTGTAAATCTTTGGAGATCTGTATCTCGGTATAACCTTAGAATAATTACACCTAGAAGCCGTGTCCTTGCATGCAAAGTGAGGCAACTAATACTAGTATTCAGATTTATATCCTTCATACGTTACCTAATCCTAACTAAAATCCAATAATATACTAACTATAATTAAACTAATCTCATAAAGGCAGGGAAATTAAATCTGTTTTGTACTTATTAAGTATGATTATGTAATAATGGACAATAAAAATCTGAAAACGGCGCCATTTTGGCTGTTTTAGTTGCCTCACTTTTGACAGCGCGCTTTGTAGAGAATTATCGTTCTAGGTGTAATTATGCTAAGGGTATAAACCTACAGAGCTTGGTTTAGACGCAAATTGTAGAAATTTTTGTCTTCTTTAAATACATGTAGATATTTTTTAAACGCTTAATGGGCTTACAATATTGAAAATACCAAAAAAAGTGCGAAAATTTCGTGGTTTTTCGAGTGCTGCAAAGTTAGCACAGGTCTTTCGAAGCTGCAAACTTGGAATATGGTAATGGTCCTAACAACATATTAAAAATTAAGTTACCTAATAAATATAATATAAAAAATACTAGAAAAAATCTACTCACCCGTAGCAGCTCAGACGGGACTCGAACCCGCACCCTAAGGATTCCGGCCCAATGCACTACCAATTATACTACCGAGTCGCCAGCGAGAGCGGCGAAATTTTCTAGTAGGTACCTTTTACGTTTCCGCCGGAATCCTAAGGGTACGGGTTCGAGTCCCGTCTGAGCTGCTACGGGTGAGTCGATTTTTAGGGTTCCGTAGCCTAAATGGCAAAAAACGGAACCCTTATAGATTCGTCATGTCTGTCTGTCTGTCTGTCCGTCCGTATGTCACAGCCACTTTATTCCGAAAGTATTAAGATTACACAGTTGAAACTTGGTAGGTAGATGTATTCTGTTAACCGCTTAACTAACAAAAACAAAACAAAAATAAAAAAAATTAAAGATTAAGGGGGGGGCTCCCCATACATGGAACTGAAACAGAAAAAAAATTTTTTTTCAAACCAATACGTGTGTGTATCTATAGATAGGTCTTTAAAAATGACATTGAGGTTCCTAAGACGATTTTTTTTCAAAGTCAACCGTTTGCAAGATAAACACCGCCAAAGTGGTAAAATGTGTGCCCCCCCCCCCCCACCCCTCTAACTTTTGAATTAAGAAACTGAAAAATAAAAAAAAATATATGCTGTAGATCTTAATAAACAATTTCAACGAAAATTGGTTTGAACGAGATATAATAATTAGTTATTGAGATATAGCACATTTTCCAAAACCGCAAATATAACTTTGTCATTCATACCAACACTGTGAAAAACAAAGTTATTTTTGCAGACGAAAAACAATAGTGGTATTAAATATCGTATGGTATAAGGTAACTACGGAACCCTACTGCGCGTGGCCCGACACGCACTTGGCCGGTTTTTTCTTGTATTTTTCTATTATATTTATTACCTTAATATAAAAATAGCATTGTGAATGCCAAAAGTAAAAAAAAAATCAGTAACATATTAAAAAACCAGAACTAGCCGTTAGTTTAATGTTCGATATGACGGGCGGGCCTAAATGTATGAACCAGCTGATTTTTTTTTCGCGATGTTATACAGTTTGATGGTCTCTAATCTCCATCCTACTATCCTACTAATATTATAAATGTGAAAGTTTGTGGGTTTGGATGTTTGGATGTTTAGATGTTTGGATGTTTGTTCCTCAATCACGCAAAAACTACTGAACGGATTTGGTTGAAATTTGGCACACAGATAGTAGACAGCCTAGATTAAAACATAGAATACTTTTTATCCCGATATTCCCACGGGAACGGGAACCACGCGGGTGAAACCGCGGGCGGCCGCTAGTCTACCATATTCGGCATTAGGGGATTTTCGTAACATGTTGTATATATTTTTTAATTAAGTAAATCTTAGAAATTTCTACTTTCTAACAATATCTAGGTTAACACAGAAAATATTATAAGTATTGAATTTATAGTCTGAGCTTAACAGGTAATCTTTCAGTAATTCTTAAACATGAATGCGTACACAAGACGTGAAGTTGTAACAGACACACTTTGGCACATCTTTGGCATTTATTATCAGTTAGGTGTATTTGTTGGCATTTATTTTACTCGGCAGTAAAATATAAAATAATGTATCAGTTGTTATGCCTAGTATGGTAATGCGTGTTCAATGACGCGCCTCGAGAGGGTCTAGGGGGTCCAAGGGGGTCTGGGGGGGCAGGGGGTGATTTACGACCGAAGCTACAACTTAATACTACCCTCTTGTCTATGTAAGTGCGTAGTTTTATTTTTGGCGAATAAATCTGGAGAAAGGATAAAATGTGAATGTGAAAGATAGTTTTTTTCCAGATTTTATGGTTCACAGATGACAAGGCAAAGTTTTAATAAACTTTTTTTGTTTCATTATAAGATTCTTGGGTAAACCATAAAATGTACAAAACAGCTAAAAGTTTTATATTTCTCACGCTTTCAGGGTTGCTCCCACCATAATATAATAATGAGTACTTCCATAAAAAAAATGTTTTAATTATCAACTTTACAAAATTAAGCCTGTCGAGTCTGTAACAAAAATCGGACGGAGCACTGAGATAATGATTTTAATAACAAAAGATTTTAGATCTACGGTACCTCTACCTAAAACCTCTTGCAATCAAAGTTATATTCATCTAATTCTAATAAAAAAATGATGCGAAGTGTAGAGAGGTTCGAAGTGAGATGCGACTATGCTTAGGTTACAAAATCGACAGGCAAGTGGTGTCCTACCCTATCTATGAAAATCAACAGATTTTCATAGATAGGAAGGATACACCACTTACTTTGTTCTTGATTTTAAAAATAAATATACAGGGTGACCCAAAACTTTGCCACACGGAGGGGAAAGTACCTTCAATATTGAAGATAGGAAATTTTACTGAAAGAAGACTTCATTTTGTTTTTAAAAAGAAACGGAACTGCATTTAAAGATTTTTGAAAAATCGCCTTCCTTAACCAGGAATCGAACCTATCAAAAACGAAATATTTCTTATCTACTAATCTGTTATCATGAAAAATTGATCGAGCGGTCGCGGGGCGCCGCGCGCGTGTTTTCCGTTGTATGCAAGTACATCAATTTGTATAGAAAACCGCCTCGTCCAACACACCGAGGCGCGCCGCGGCGCGCGAGCGCGCACCGCCGCGTGTCGCCGGCGGCACGCGAGCGGTTTGCGCCAGCAGGCGCGTCACCGCGGGGTACAACACACTGCGTCTCGCGGCTGGTTTTCGATGATAATTACGATGGCGGGATTCCCTCTGGTTTTTTAAATGTTTCGTGGCTTGGATATACGCCCATTTTACGTGCCATTTGGTAGGTACAGTAAGCAGCACATGAGGTTATACAACGAGCTGGGCGCGGAACGCGGCGGGGACGCGTCAGACGCCGAACGGCGCGGGGGCTCGGAGAAAATCGCCCGAATAGGCGATGCGCTGCGCCGTCACCGCGCGCGTGAGACGCCAAACCGCGCCCCGCGACGGCGCGCGGCGGCAGTGTGAGAATCGCCTTAAGATAGTTTGAAAGTCACGGATTCAAAAAATAAATCTACTGAAAAATACCTAGGTATATTGGTATATACCCAGGTATTTTTCAGTTGACCTCATATTTTCACACATTCAAATCCCATAAATAAAATCCAAACTGGAACACTCTGTAGCACCTTGTATAACGGGAAATTACCAAAACCCTTTCATAGTGCTCACCTACACCATGAAAGGTATCTACCCTCAAAAAATGGTATCTCTACCAGCAAAAATGGTTCAGCCCTGTACAAATACCCATACAAACTGGAACACCCTGTTACACCCTGTATAACGGGAATTTTCCAAAACCCTTTCTTAGTGCTCACCTACACCATGAAAGGCATATACCCTCCAAAGATGGTATCTCTACCAGCAAAAATGGCTCAGCCCTATACAAATACCATACAAACTGGAACACCCTGTAGCACTTTGTATAACGGGAATTTTCCAAAATGCTTTCTTAGTGCTCACCTACACCATGAAAGGTATTACCCTCCAAAAATGGTATCTACTTCAACCCTATACAAATTCTCATACAAACTTAAACAACCTGTAGTACCCTGTATAACGGGAATTTTCTAAAATCCTTTCTTAGTGCTCACCTACACCATGAAAGGTATCTACCCTCCAAAAATGATGTCTCTACTTTAACTCTATACAAATTCTCATACAAACTTAAACAACCTGTAGCACTCTGTATAACGGAAATATTCCAAAATCCTTTCTTAGTGCTCATCTACAATTCTACATCATGAAAGGTGAGGCTACACCATCAAAAATGGTGTCTCTACCTTTAGCCGTTAGGGCTCTACGCCTATCCCAACAATGAATGAATCAGTCAATCAATTTAGAGTTTTCTAATGCGCTATTTCTAATGCATGTCGTGCTTTTTGTACACATCGGTGAAGAGCGAAATAAAATAATTATTATAATAGGGAATATGCATAAGTCACCGATTTTCATAAAATTGAGCTGGATCGCTGCGGATACTTGTAAAAACATGATGGAACAGAAAGAAAAATAAAAAAAAAATATTTTAGTTTTATCACACGATGAAATCAGGGGAAAATAACGATATTTTTAATTCATATTAAACGCGCCTGAAACACCCTGAAACGTGATAAGTGACGTCACATATTTGTATAGAGCGTTTTCGGCGGGAGCTGATGCGTGCTAACTTCAAGTAACTATATTACGAGAAAAAAACGCAGGAGAAAAGTTTCAATATTACAGTTGATTTTTTCACGCATTATACTATTGATTTTGATTAAAAAAAATTTGATGCATATTCCCTATTACAATGCATCTTGCAACGTTGCGGTGACAATAATTCGAGGTCTATAAACATTTATAGGCAACGTCTCTCCGACAAATTGGTACTGAAGCAGACACAGGGTGCATCGCTGGGGACACCATGATTTAGTTAATTCAGGGAATTACACAATCATTATTTTAGTCCTAATGAGATACTGTTTGAACGTAGCGGACAGAAATACTTTGCCTAAGACATTCTGCTATTATACCTACATCATCATATCATTTCTTATATTATACAACGTGTTACAAAAAAACAGTACTGCTGAATATGGTAGATAGGGACCATCAAACTGAACAACTTTTACTATGGGACCAACTCTGATATCGCAAAAAAATTGCTGGTTCATACATTTTGATATTTTCGTTATTCATTTTTGTATGAAACATTTTTTTCGCGATTTCAGAGTTGGTCTCATAGTAAAAATTGTTCAGTTTGATGGTTTCTATCTACCATATTCGGCGTTAGGGGTTGTTATAACACGTTGTATAATAGAGGAAAAAAGGATTTATTCAGGAGTTATTGAAAAAAATTTATTCTTATTTTTGTCCGGCAAATTGGAAACATTTTTCTAAATTTCTCTAAAACTACCCGACCGATTTTCAAAATTTAGGCACCATACGATAAATATCCATGCCTTGCATATTTTGACACCTTTTTAGAGTTCCGTACCCAAAGGGTAAAAACGGGACCCTATTACTAAGGCTCCGCTGTCCGTCTGTCTGTCTGTCTGTCCGTCTGTCTGTCTGTCTGTCACCAGGCTGTATCTCATGAACCGTGATAGCTAGACAGTTGAAATTTTCACAGATGATGTATTTCTGTTGCCGCTATAACAAGAAATAAAACTAAAAACAGAATAAAATAAATATTCTCCCATACAACAAACCTGTTTTTTTTTTTGCCGTTTTTTGGTACGGAACCCTTCGTGCGTGAGTCTGACTCGCACTTGGCCGGTTTTTCAATATTGACGGATCTATGGCCATGCCGCATTTTAGGCTGAACATCGGGCACATACACTGGTGATCACATAAAAAAAATTAATGCAAAAATCAAAACATTTGGTAGGTACCGTACCGAAAAACCGAAAAGTCGCGGACGGAATGAAAAATGAATTAAGGACGTAGTGTTTTTAGTTTTCCCTATTTCATGGTCACCACAGACTAAAATCTTCCCGCCCAATGTAGGGGCCGCACCGGACGTGACGTCACGCCGGAAGCACTGCGCCGGAAGTTACGCGATCTGTCTGCTGCCTGGATTTTTTATTGCAGTTGCGCTGTTGTGCAGTTTTCCAAATAAAAAGGAAACAACGTAATTTTGTTTATTTTAATTCTAAGATCACTCTTTTTAGGGTTCCGTACCCAAAGGGTAAAAACAGGACCCTATTACTAAACCTCCGCTGTCCGTCTGTCTGTCTGTCTGTCACCAGGCTGTATCTCATGAACCGTGATAGCTAGACAGTTGAAATTTTCACAGATGATGTATTTCTGTTGCCGCTATAACAACAAATACTAAAAATAGAATAAAATAAATATTTAAGGGGGGCTCCCATACAACAAACGTGTTTTTTTTTGCTGTTTTTTTGGTACGGTACCCTTCGTGCGCGAGTCCGACTCGCACTTGGCCGGTTTTTTCCAATCTCCACATTATCTAAGACAAAATGAACTTTTTGTTATTAATATCACCTTGTTTGTGCCACACTCATTTAGAGCATGCTCTAAAGTAGGCACTCATCGATATTTAAAAACCCCACATTATGTTTATTTAATACTCAATATAATGTTCATTTTACATATTCATTTCAGATAATTCTGTCTTCGTAAATAATTTTTACCGCCTAATTATTACCAAATGTTCAATGTACTGACATACTCACCTTTGAAGCATAACATTTGTTTATTTTTATTAAATGATCCGATAATAAACTGTTTTTATCATTCTCTTCTATACACTAATTCCATTTTCATTCCTCGTTTTTTCACTCGCTAGTCAACAACACGTCCGCCAGTCATCACCGCCTCCAGTGTTGCCCCGTGCGTCCGTGTTGCCATACGTTAAAGCCAATAATTTGAATAAAAAATTGCCACTTAAAAATAATCCTGTAATAAAATAAAAACAAATAATTACTGATAACAAAGAATTAAGCTGGTTACGCTAACAAATGTTAAATTGGAACTTTTATTATACCTATTTAGGGTTGCAGTATATTTTAATCTTCTGGCTAATTGCCTAATTCACTGCGAAACTTCAGTTACTTCAGTCCAAACGTAGTAAAAACAATAACACTGATCTCCAAATTTCCATGCAATCAATCATCCTATTCATAAGAAAGCATAGACAATTTTTCTTTTTCAAAAGGCGACGGAATAGTCCCGTTCAGCCAGTCACGTCAGGCACTCGGTTGAAACAATAAGGCGGTCGCGCGCCAACAATTATAAATGTGTTGATGGCTAAAATAACAAATGTTATGAGTCCCTTGGGTTCATTTGGGGTGCGGTTAACTTAGGGTTCGATGGTGGTTAACTTTGGTTAAGGACGGTAGATTGGATGCTGATTTTTATGAGGGATTACAGGGCAGGCAGCGCAGGCACAGTATGTTTACAGGGTTGTTTGTAAAATAATAATCCTTACTAATATTATAAATGCGAAAGTCCGTTTGTTTGTTTATTTGTTTGTTTGTTTGTTACGCCTTCACGTCTTAACTACTGAACCGATCATCATGAAATTTTGCATACACGTTGTCAGGGATACAGAGAAGGACATAGGATACCTTTCATCCCGAAAAAAAGTATTGTTTCTCGAGGGATAGCAAAAAAACCTTTCCACGCAGACGAACCATATTTATAAATAAAAACAAGAAAGCAACCTAATAAAACGTGATAAAAAAAACGTGAAGATTTATTTTTAGTAAATTATTATTTTCTGCTTTTCAGTTAACCAGTTAAAATTAAAAGTGTACCACGGAGCACTCGTCAAGACGAATCAATCGAGCTCAAACTCGATGGGGTTGCATGATTTTATTACAAAGTTCCAATGGCCTTCTTCCGGCTCCTTCATCAGCCCCTTGGATATTATTCCCCAACAGAGTACTTACCAAGATGATTCTAACGAGCCCAAACACGATTGGGTTGTATGGTTTCATTATAGTGTTCCTGTGGCATTCTTCCGGCTCCATTAGCAGATCAGCTCAATGATACCATAATATTACATTACCTTCTAGTAATAATAATAATAAACACTTTATCGCACACAAGACAGGAAAAAATTACAAATTGACACAAAAACTGAAAGAAAGCACACAAAAGGCGGCCTTATTGCTAAATAGCAATCTCTTCCAGGCAACCTTGAGTAGTAAAGAGATAAGAAGAGGATTAGGGGGAGTGGGTGCAATTATGGAAAGAGATATCAGATATAGATAGTTATAGATATAAACAGAGGAATCCTTACTTCCTTACTAATATTATAAATGCGAAAGTCCGTTTGTTTGTTTATTTGTTTGTTTGTTACGCCTTCACGTCTTAACTACTAAACCGATCATTATGAAATTTTGCATAGACGTTGTTAGGGGTACAGAAAAGGACATAGGGTACCTTTCATCCAAAAAAAACGTGCAGTTTCCGAGGGATAGCAAAAAAACTGTCCACGCAGGCGAAGTCGCGGGCGGCCGCTAGTAATATTATAAATGTGAAGTCCGTTTGTTTGTTTG